>CAXIVR010000010.1:17827993-19252993 GCA_964035755.1 Teleogryllus oceanicus
AATCAGCGTTCCTGTTGCGGTGGCTAGAAATTGTTGGCCATCGGTAAAATAAGAATAGGATGGGTGTACTGCACTCTGCGTGAAGAAGGTCCCCTGAGGTGTTACAGATGTTTGGATTTTGGACACCTCAGAAAAGCATGTAAAAACACACATGACCGGTCCAACGTTGCATGAGTTGTGGTGGTGATGATCACCTTGCTAAGTCATGCACAAATGACGAAAAATGCTTACTTTGTGAGGAAGAAACAAGGCAGACATGCTACTGGAGTGCAGCAGGTGTCCATCGTATGCCAAAAAGCGCAGAAAGCAATAACGGATGAAAATGAGGAATTATACCTCAATCTCAACCATTGCGCAGTCCTGGGATATCCTGGCACAGTCGGTTAGGGAATGGGAGCTGATTTAGCAATAGTATGCGAGCAGTATACTAACCGTGAAGATACAGCGTGGTTATCTGACCTTCACACCAGGCGGCAATCTGGGCCTGTGGAAAACACACATTCAGCAAGTAATGACGGACCCGGGCTGGATTTGTCTGGGTAAAAATCAGCAGCGTTTACATCTACAGCTGTTATGCCTCACCAAACGCGACAATGGACGAGTTTGAGCAGTTCCTTGACCGCAGTGTACGACGCAGAGGACGAAACCCTTGGTGATAGCTGGGCGGTTGGTGGGTAGTTCGTCCACTAATGAGGAGGTCGAGCAGTTCTGGCATCCTCTCCCTTCTGATGTAGAGCTTGCCAACACAGGAGACATCACACCTTCCGCCGAGGGGCGTGGGATCTGTTGTGGATCTGACATTCATTCAGATAATCTTTTGAGAATGGGAGTGTCCTGGAGGTTAGTGAACACTATACCCATAGTGACCACCGGCACTTTTGTACAGGTGAAAAATCAGCGGAGGATAATTTTGTGCGAAATATCACCAAGCTGGGTGGAATGCAAAAACGTTCGACGAAGAAGTTTTCCGGCAATGTTTGGAGACGATAGTGCCAACAGGTACCGCAGATGACAAAGCTGGGCAGGTGATGAAATGGATAACCAAAGCCTGTGATGCGGCTATGTCTAGACGGGCGCAATCTCTCGACGTTCACCAGTTTGACTGGTGGACTGGAAATCGCCAATTACGACGGAGTGCCTTCAGGCAGAAGACAGTGCCAGAGAGCTCGTGGCAGAGACAACTTTCCTCAATTGCAAGAGCAATACAAACTCGCTCGAAGCCAGTTGAGAATAGAGATCCACAAGAGCAAACGCTTATGCTCAAAGCCTGTGTGACGAGGTGGAAAAAGGATCCATGGGGTAGGCCATTACAAGACGGTCATGTGTGGTTAAGACAACGGCACCTACGTTCTCCAACTTGCCCCAGTATGCGCTCAGAGATTGTGACAGCTATTCCCGAGCCACCCGGTGACTCAGTTAATATAGCGTTATCTGAGCTAGAAATAATTCCTCCAGTCACGCAGAAGAAATTCTGCACGCAATCAGCAGAATCGGCACACAAGGCTCCCGGACCGGATAACATTCCCAATATTGCCCTCAAGACTGCGATACTCGCTCACACCGACATCTTTGTGGATCTTTATTATTCGTGCTTGAGGAAGGGTGTATCAGAAAGATGGAAAAAACAGCGCTTAGTGCTCCTCCCTAGAATAAATCACCCGAGATCCATCATCATACCGGCCATTGTGTATAGCGAGCACAGCTAGCAGTTCTGGAAGAATTATTAGTACCAGACTAGAAAAAGCTGTGGAGGAGGGGAGGCCTTTCAGAAAATCAGTATGGTTTCCGCAGAGCCCGCTCGACTGTTGACGCAGTCCAGCTTGTCATTAACACCGCCCGACAACAATTGGAGGAAGCAGATGGAAGAGAGGCCCAAAACAGTACTGTGCTGTCGTTACGTTAGATATTAAAAATGCATTCAACTCGGCCAGGTGGAGTAATATTCACCAAGCTCTCCGCAGATTTAATGTGCCAACGTACCTGAGGAAGATTGTGGCCGAGTATCTGAGTAATAGAGCCCTGATTTACAATACAAATAATGGGCCAGAAGGTACATAATATCACGGCTGTGTCCCCAGAGTCGGTATTGGGTCCACCATTATGGAATGTGATGTATGACGAGTTCTTCGCCTCCCAGAAGGAACCAGTTATTGGTTTCAGCGGACGACATTGCTATCGTCGCCGTTGCAAAGTACATTGAGAAATTGTGTATAGTTTGCAGCAAGCGATCATATTGTTAGTCAGTGGTTGAAGTCCTCAGGGCTGCAGTTAGCTGAGCACAAGACTGAGGTTATCCTAGTCACTAGCAGGAAAAGGAGAAACCATCACTCTCAAGTCGGAGACCACCATGTTGCATCGCAGCCGTCGATCAAATATCTTGGTCTCATGATTGACCGCCATCTGACATTTGCTGACCACCTAAATACGCCAGCAATAAAGCTGCGGTAATTAATGCAGCATTGTCCAGACTAATGCCCAACATAGGGCCTTGTCAGGGAGAAACGGTTGCTTCTGGCCTTGGTTGTGAGTCCGTCTTGCTCTACTGGAGCCCAGTATGGAGCCAACTCCATGTCGATAAATAGTTACATCCGAGGATGACGTCAGTGTACAGGTTATCAGCATTGCGGGTAGCTTGTGCATTCCGCACTGTGTCAAACGATGCATGTGCGTCATCGCGGGATGCCTCCTGTAGATATCTTGGCACAGGAAAGACAGGCGATATCACAGAAGAGAGACAGACTGCTCGACAACACTGCTCGAATGGCAGGATCGATGGGACAAGTCCATTAAGGAAGATGGACATCCGCATGATTCCCTCCATTGCACCGTGGATCAACCGTAAACACGGCGAAGTAATTTCTTCTTGACACAGCTGTTGTCTGGACACGGATCTTTCTGGCATATCTCCACAGGTTCAAGCTGGAGGATACCCCATTCTGTCCATTATGAACCTGCTGTCGACGCCAGCATGTGTTCTTCCAGTGCCCGATACCATCTGCAGCGACGGCACGTTGATGGATACTCAGGATCGACCGCTGACACCCGAAGCAATGGTTGGGTGCATGCTCGCCTCAGAAACCAACTGGGATGCGGTGAGCTCGTATGCGCAGACCATAATAGCTGAGCTCAGGAGAATAGAAAGGGAAAGAAGGGAAGTCGATTGATCCTCGTTTGACCCTTCCTACGTTTTGACGAAGAGAAGTGGCTTGTGACTAAGCCACTCTAATCCACTCCCGTGATGTAATGCTAACGGCAGTTCCGCGGGAGGATGGAGAAGAGAGGAGGTTGAGTTTAGTGGGTAAAATCTCACACTATCATTGGTACGAGGCCACATAGGTGCCTTTTGAAGATTTCCACCTACCCTCGTAAAAAAAAAAAAAAAAAAAAAAAAAAAAAGACAGACACACACACAGACAGACAGACACACACACAGACAGACAGACACACACACAGACAGACAGACACACACACAGACAGACAGACACACACACAGACAGACAGACAGACAGACAGACACAGACAGACAGACAGACACCACACAGACAGACACGCACACAGACAGACAGACACACACACAGACACACAGACAGACAGACACACACAGAGACAGACAGACACACACACAGAGACAGACGAGCACACAAGAGACAGACAGACACACACAGAGACAGACAGACACACACACAGACAGACAGGCACACACAGACAGACAGACAGACAGACACGCACACAGACACGGACAACCACACACACGCACACAGACAGACACGGACAACCACACACACGGACACACCACACACGGACCCCACATCAGACACACACACACGAGACACACCACACCACACACCACCACACCACACCACACCACACCACCACACCACCACACCACCACACCACCACACCACCACACCACACACCACACACCACACACCACACACACCACACACACACACACACCACACCCCACACCCCCCACACACCACACCACACACCACACCACACACACACACAACACACACACACACACACACACACCCATCAATCTCACACCACACACACCACACCACACACACCACACCACTCCACACCACACCACACCACTCACACACCAGACACACCACACAGACATACACACAGACAGGATAGTGACAGTACGTGTTAGATGTCGCTCTGTGTTTTGTGAGATGTGATAGTTTTTTGATTTTTTCAAACTGTGGGTGGTTCTTTTTAATCTGTTTCGACTGTGTAAATGTTAGGAGAATGTGGGATGAACGCTGAATGGAGATATTCATAATTTTGTGATTTCTTCGTGTGATATAAACAAATATGGCCGACAATGAAATTGAGGAGGAAATCGAGAAGGCGTTGGGCATGCTTGTAAATGTTACAGAGGTTAGTAAGGAAAGTTGTGGGCGACAATAATTAAATTGAAAGGAAATCTAACAGCAGCTGAAGATGAATTATATAAAGTACAGAGAATACAGGAGTAATCTCGGAGTACAAATATTGACGCTCGTAGTAAAATGCCATCTAGTTCAGAAGATGTGAACTACATGATTGCCCGGTGCCGAAGACGTTTGCGGAGGTGACTGGATCTGCGCGGCGTATAATACAAAGGAAAGAAGATGACAAAAATTTCAAAATTGTTGTTGAAACCAAGTACAACCTAAGTCCCGAACTGTTTAAACGAAAAATGTGGCGATGAAATTGTGGCATGAGTACCCAAGAAAAGGCAATTTTCAATTAATTATTTTCAATACATCGGATGATGTCTCAACTGCTAATATAGTTAATACACTAGTCTCACAAAATGAAGAATTGACAGTATTTGAGAAGGAATTGGAAGCTAAATTTGAATTTAGGGACAGAAACAAAAACATAGTTTTAGAGGGTAGCCCAACAGCTAGAAAAGCCATTATAGGCAAAAAGTTAAAGATTGGGTGGAGTTTATGTAATTGGGCTGATTACATTAAAGTAACTCGATGCTTTAAATGTTGCAGGTACAATCATCTTGCAAAAGATTGTAAAGGGTTCTTGACTTGTCCACAGTGCTCAGGAAACCATTCCCTAAAGGAATGCCAAGAAGACAAACGGAATTTTAACCGTCAACATTTTCATAAGTATAACAAGGAGATTTCATTAGATGTTCATCACAGTGCCCTAGATAAAAGTTGTTGGTACTATCAAAATGCGGAGAAACAGTACATAAAAAACACTATTAATATGGATAAAACAAATTTAAATTCCTACCAGGTTAATTTGCAGCACTCAAGAGCAGCTTCTGCAAATTTACTCCAACTTATTAATGCCAAGAAAGTTGATATAGTTTTTGTGCAGGAACCTTATACTCTAAATAACAAAGTAGTATTAATCCCTTCAACAATTAGAATATTCACTATTAGGAATGGAAAGAAAAGGGCGACGATATTTGTCAATAATAAAACTTTAGATATTGCCTGTATAACACAAATTTCAGATAAAGATTGTGTAGTTGTTGAAATTCAATACGGTGATTTAAAATTCTTTAGTGCAAGCATGTATTTTGATCCACAAGAAAATATTGAAGAAATATGTAAAATGGAAACATTAGTGAATTTACCCGCGGATATGGTCTATTAATTTCGGCAGATACTAATGCTCGTAGCAAACTCCGGGATGATGCATTGAACAATGCACGGAGGAAAAAATTAGAAGAATTTCTGACCATTAATTGACTATGTACTTAACAAAGATGCTGGAATACCTACTTTTGAGTCAAATCGAGGGAGAAGCTGTATAGATCTGACAATGGCTAACAACCTCCTTATAAACATAATTTCGGAATGGAATATTTGCAATGAGGAGAGTTGCTCTAATCTTAGAATCATTTCTATAATCATGGTCACGTTCATGAAAGAATTGTGAAAATCTTTAATAAAATTAAATATATAATCAAAAATGAAAAACTATGACACGTTTGAAAAACTACTGCTCCAAAATCTAGCTGTTGCATTTAATTGCGAGTCACACAATGAACAACTAGATATGGAATTTGCAAACAAAGCAACAATTCATAACGACACTGAAGAACTTGTTGACGGGTGTTTTAATTGTATAACAGAAACTTGCAAGAAATCATTCCATATAGGTAGAGGATATGCCCGTGGTCATCGTGGGAAAACTGCCCCATGGTGGACAGACGAATTGACAGTATTTAGAAAACGAACAAATGCACTTAGGAGCTGTACCAACGAACATTTAATGATGTACAACTAAGGGAAGAGAGGAAAAATAGATACCATGAAGTCAGTATAAATCAAAAATTATTTCTACAAAAAGGACATCTTGGAAGAATTATTGAAATGTGACAGATGGTAACAATCCATGGAATGCCGTGTATCGAATAGCAGCAAACAAGATAAGAGGACAAGAAACGATTATCACGCTGCAGAAAATTAAATTATAAATATTAAGATAAAACATACACGGCTGATATAGAAAGTACTATTCGTTATATGATAGAATATTTTATTCCAGAAGATGATGTCCATGATGATTGTGAACAGCATAAGAAATTAAGAAAACTTGTTTTAAGGAACCTTTTCAAACTCAAGATGATGCACCATTCACCAAACAAGAGATATTCTCTGTAATAAGAAAATTCAATCCTAGGAAATCACCTGGAGAAGATGCTATAACATCTGACATCATATTGAGATCCTTCAAGCTTTTCCCTGAATTCTTCACTTCCATTTATAATTCATGTTTAAAGGCAGGATGCTTACCAACACAATGGAAGAAATCCGTAATTGTTCCAATAGTGAAATCTGGTAAAAAGGAATGTACAACAGTTTCAAAGTATAGGCCAATCAGTTTGTTAAATGTGGGTGGAAAAGTCTTGGAAAAGCTAACGATACTATATTGCATCACATAATTTCAAGAAATTTATTCAGTACCTGCCAATTTGGATTTATGCCATAAAAATCGACGACAGATGCAGCAATGGTCGTGAAACAGTTTGTACAGAAAAATTCTAATAATTATCCCTATATTGTTCTTATTAGTCTGGATGTTAAAGGAGCGTTTGATGCAGCCTGGTGGCCAAGCATACTCGGTAATCTACGGGAAATGAAATGTCCTACAAACCTATATAATCTTGTGAGAGACTACTTCCAAAATAGGAGAGCCTGCCTTCACACCACTACATTTACAATAGAAAAACAAGTTCAAAAGGGCTGCCCTCAAGGATCATGTTGTGGACCAGGCCTTTGGAATATTTTGTATAATACAATCCTGATCCTAGATTTCACTCAGAACTCAAATTGTAGCTTTTGCAGACGATTTTGTGCTTATGACAAAGGGTCATAGTATAATAGACGAGAATTTTGCAAATCATGACCTGAAGATAATTTAATTTTGAGCCAAGGAAAACAAAATAAAATTCAATGACTCAAAGTCGCAAGTTCTTTACTCCAAAAAGAAGGAAATACCAGAAAAGAGAATTCAAATGTACTTTATTGATAAACCTCTTAAGCAAGTGGAGATGTTAAAATACTTACGAATATATATAGATCAGAAATTCCATTTTAATAAACATATTGATTACATTCAGGAGAATGCTGATTCTCTGACGGACCGACTGATTGTCTGATTACCCCGAGATAACTTGATGGCCAACTAACTGAAGCTGCTGTTCGGTACGCCCTGGTAATGCCTACCACTGCGGCTCTTTGAGTCTTTTGCAGTTCTATGTGGATGTACGTGGTATAGGCCCTGTCTGCCCACACCGACACACAATACATAATGGGTATAAATGCACTCTTGGGTATTGTGTGAAGGGCCAGCGGGTGAACATGCCCGTGGGCCCCGGCAACTTTGCGCAGTTTCTGGAATAATGCCCTGGCTTTGCTGCACGAAACTTTTACATGCTGTGTAAAGGTCAGTCCAGGGTCAAGTACCACTCCTAGGCGAGTGTCTTGACAATCGGAATAGTTTGCCCTTGGTATCTAATCGTGGGGGACCTTCCTTTGCATGGCAACGGCAAAGCAGCAGCAGTGCGAACGTGTGCCCTAACTACCATGCACGCAGATTTTGCCGCGGCGATGGTAAGTTTGGACTCTTGGCTCCATAAGCTTACAACTTCAAGGGCTGCTTCTACATTTGTTTCAAGGTCCCTGCGGGAGTGCCCACGCGTAATAATCTTTAGATTATCGGCAGAAGCAATGGCCATTACCCCCGAGTTGGCGACACGCACGAGGAGGGTGTTTATTATTAGGTTCCAGAAAAGGGGTCCAAAGTTCGAACTCTGTGGACAACCTTTCGACAACTTGTGCCGCACTTCATCCCCCGTGTCTGAAATGAGAGCATATCTGTCCTCGGAAAAGCTCTCCAAGTTTGTACAGTTGCTTATCAACTTGTCAATGGCGAAGCTGAGCAAATATGTATGGCCACCATGCATTGTCAAATGCCCCCGCTATATCTAAAAAGATAGGAACGACATACATGTTGTGTACTCTTTAGGCATGTTACAAGATGATTCACTGTGTTCTCTGTGGACTGGTGCTCTCTAAAACCAAATTGGAAGGGGGAAAGGTCCCCTTTTTGCTTAATTCCTGAGGTCAGGCAGGTCACGGCTAGCTTGTCAAGGAGCTTCCCCAGGACAGGGAGCAGACATATTGGTCTGTAAGCTTTTATTTCGTCAGGCCCTTTATCGTTCTGTTTTCTCAGCAAGGCCACTCGGGCGACCTTTCATGGCTTGGAAAATACGCCTATATTTAGGCATAGGTTGTATAAGCCAAGAAGTTTATCTCCAATAAGAGGGAGAGCTTTCTTTACCATCTCCGGATGAATCATATCTATGCCCGGGGCCTTGTTCACTTTGAGGGCTGTCACTGTTATTTCGAGGCCTTCGTAGAAGTCTGCTGCTTCTGTCCCCAGGCTGCTGTCATCACTAAAGGCGGCTCTGAGGGCAGCGTGCTCTGCTTTGTCATTGCTCCGGTGTCCGGCGGGAGGAGGGCGCCCAACAGGACCCGTGCGGTATCTTGCCATGCCTCTGTATAGCCATTGTCTCTCTTTATAGAGAGGACCTCTGGGATCCGTCGCTTGCCAGAAGCTATTTTGTAGGGAACGGTCCATGGGTCGTGGGCTGACGATTGCTCGTCGTACTGCGCCCAAGATTTGTTTGCACTTAGTGATTTCAAGGGCTAGCTTGTTCCTGGCTCTATAAAAGTCTCTCAGCCTTGTCTCTGTGGTTGGATCTCCACGCTTGAGGCTCCTCTGGTACTTCCGTTTGCGCCTTTTATTCCGCACGAGCTCCGTGAGCCCTCCCTCCACCAGGGCTCTGTCTTCTGCCGTTTGGGTGGGCCGTGGGGGATGCTCCCAGGGCTGCTGTCATCAGGGCGCCCGTCAGTAGGCGGACGCGGTCTTCTAAGTCTGCCGCCTCCCATTGCAGCCTCACCGCTTCCATCTCACGTTCCAATTTTGTGGTGAACAAGTCTCATCGGACATTCCTCACCCGGAACCTAAGTTCCTGAGAATTGAAGTGTGGAGTGATCCCGTCCTGCAGGGGCTCCATATGTAGCTCAAGGAAGATCGCCGGTGGTCGCTGAGGACCACTCCTGCCACTCGCCACCCAGTTACCCGTAGGAGCGGCGGCATCATTCACCAGTGTTATTCACCAGTGTTGGAGCTCATTTCCCGACCTCCCAAGCGTCGACAGAATGTCTCCTTCTGTCCAGGTTCATATACTACGTGTAACCCTTGTAACCTTTCTTCCACTTCGCCTCTGTCGCCAGTGTTCTCATCATGTCATAAAGGAGAGTGGGCATTCGAATCGACTCCCAAGAGGAAGGGGGTTCGCTTGTGGACCACATTAGAGCTTTGTCTAGGTTGTACAATTTTACCTTTCATTAGGCGGCCAGTATGCGGATGCAACGAGAGCGGGCTTTGCGTCTCGCACGCTGAGTTCTGCTATGGTCTGATCTGAGTTGAAAAAATGTTTCATATGCAATATCCGTAAGTGCGGGTTATTAACCAAAATAACTGCGTGGGCGGGCGAGTTCGTAGTTGCCATTTCCAAAATTTTGATAGCTTTGGTTATGCCCGCGACACGATTACTAACCGTGTGTAAGGTTCTTGCAACAGTATTAGGTCTGGGGCGTCGTTCGAAGTAATTTCTCTACGCTCGCCGTACCCGCGCCTGACCTGGCATTTATCTGGAGGATTTTAACAGTCATAGTCTGTTCTCTGGATTTCGGCCTCCACGGCTCTGGCCTACTCCGGACATTTATTGTCATTAGCGTCATGTTTACAATCTAGGCGCTTTGCTGCACGCAGTTTATGCATTTTAATTCTTCTGAGCTGCAGTTTTTGGCCTCATGACTGCCTGCACACTTGTGGCAGGTAGTTACATTTTTGCAGTGCTTTTGAATATGACTGTACTGGTTAAATTTGTAGCACCTTGTTGGCACGTTATAGTTTTCAACCTTATATGCCGCGCAGTGCGCATCTAGCCTTCCTTCCTTTCTTCCGGACATATCGCCAGACCCGCGGGGACACTTGTATGGCCCAGTTGCGGTGCATACGCTCCGCCTGCTCTCTCCCCATCATGAAGATAACTTTTAGTTCTCCCCGATCCAGACTTTGTTTCAAAAGTGTGCTCATTAAATTCTTGCAGGAGGTCATCGTCGTTCTTTTCTTTTGGAACGCTCTGGAGTATTATGTTTTGGCCATTTTAATTTACGTTCGCGCAGAGGCAACAAGGTTGACTTGCCTCCACACTTCAAGTCCGCAGCTGCCTGTGGCGACGCCACTTTAACAAAATATAACCCATTGGCAAAGGACGTGCGTAGAACTCGGTTCGCCTTGCCTTGTGTAAGCCGTTGGAGCTCTGATTCTGCCTCATGCTTACTCTTGAGAGATTTGCTCTCATGAGCTTTGAATACGACCGTAATCGCGTTTCCAGCTTGATTAGAGGAAGAGGGCGGTTTCTTCCGCTTCACTATCTCACTTACTGTCGGAGGAGCGGCGTATGAGGGCTTATATATGGGTGGGGTTGGGACTGGATAGTGAGAGGCGGCGGGACCTGGCCACTTTTGGGCGTTGTCTATGCCTTTGTCAATTACTCCACAGTGTAATCATAGTAGATATCGGTGGAAGAGCTGGCTATGTGGCGCATAAGGGGCTTTGTCATCTTATGGGGGACACGTCTGCATTCTGTGGGCAGTTTAATTATCTTTCAGACGGCTTGTGGTGATAATTTCGTGTTGGGTGGAGCCGGTGAGAACGGCAGCGGCGGTGTTGCTCGGTTCGGGACGCGCTCTCTGCCGGAGCGCAGGCTGGGGAATCCGACGCTATCTCTGCCCAACAATGGCGCTTTCGTAACACGGTTCATCTCATGGCTTTAATGGCAGCCTCAGCTGAAGCACATATGCCAAAATATATTCGAAAATTAATATTTATGCCAGTTTTGGGTGTATCGCTTAAGTCAATATCTCTAATCAACGTACGCCCAATCTGTTAGATTTGTTCCCTAATGCAATTACGTCATGTTTATTGCCCAAGTGTACTTGTGCTTATCTTAATGCGCATTCTAGTAGGTTACTGAATATTAATCTTACTGTATATGTATTCTAATACTTGGCCTATAATTTAATTAGTGTAACAAAGTAATTTAGAGATATGCATGGATGGAGGCAGCTCACCACTTCGGCCATTACTTCGCTAAATGCATTACATATCACTGTATATATTAGTACAAATCACACCTTTTGGTCATTCACACGCGCACACGCATCCCCACATGCCCTCCGCCCCTACGAGCGGCGCAGCGATCTGTACTTACTTTATGATGCCGCGCCCCCCATTTACCGTCACCGCCACCGGCCCCACGCCGGCCACGTGGGGAAGTTATCTCTCCATAATTCCACACATGCACTTGTTGGTTAAATAAAATTCACTGTTTTGGTAAATCACAATAGAAAGAACACAGTTCGCTATCATTCACCACTGTTGCACACTTTTATACCGTGAAAATATGCACTTCCAACGGAGCAGTATATGTGGCCACAACTTCCATCAAGTATACAACGATTTTCCCAAGGATGAGTCAAAGTAACAGCTAGTGCTGGCAACATTACTGAAGGTTCTGTGGTCGTTCGAAAAATTATAAAATTCCAAATTTTGTCAGCGTCTTTCCTGCAACTACAATTATAAAGATACATATGTTTTCCGTGACGAAATGTGTTCATGAAAAACAGATCTGAAAATAATCATTTTCAATTTTTCGAAAACGTGAGTATTTTGTGCGAAATTTCGTGTTGAACTTATACAATTTTTATTTTCTTAAAAACGGCACAAAAGTTTTTTGATTAAATTTGGACCTTAGCATAAAGGACGCTTAAGAGCACGGTGCATGTCTCATGTTTGTTCAAATACAATTTTTTTATTTTTTTCGAAAAATTGAAAAAACTAAAAAAAAAAATTCACCGTTCACTACAATTGTGGAGATCAATTTGTTTCTTAATGAAAAGTATTCATCAAAAACTCATCTTCAAATGAGCTCATGTTGCATTTTTGAAAAATGAATTTTTTTGAGCAATGTGGTGTGAAACGTGACTACGTTTCACGCGTACTACTTGCTCCGAATAGCCTGCGCTTCGTGAACGTAATATGAGAAGTGTTTCCAGGCAGTTGGATGCTTCGTAAGTTAGAATCTGTATGCTATTTCATATTTCTTTGATCGTTTCTTACGTTCGAGCTTTTGTTATACTTTACAAATGAGTCTTTTAGAAATTCTTCAAAACCTATTTGAAATATATGAAATAACTAGTGGTGCTAAAGAGCACCTACTTTCTCGCTTTTAGTAATGGTTGTGTAATACTATTTATACCATGATTTCTCTCCGACTTAACATCTCGCTATCACGTATCTATTACATATTTTTCGATCTATTTGCATTTGTTTGCCAACGCTATCAGTAAAGTATTATTTGTTAACTTTTATTTTACTTTTTCGCTTACTGCTTACGCAGAATATTGTACGGCTCAAAGACTCTACGGATAGTTCATGTATACACCGCATACCTTAGGCAATAAATTCAATACCATACATATGTTTTCATTTAAAGTTTTGATTAAAAAATCAATTGCTTGAAACTATTTATGTTCGCACCAAATGTTCTACGATTTCAAATGAGTTTTACAAAAAATGATTGAGGTGTGCGAACTCGGAGAGAAAATATGATATAAATAGTATTACATAAATATTACTAAAGGCAAGAAAGTACGTGCTGTTTTAGTACCATTTTTTGGCTGAGGGGTTGAATAATTAATGGAAGGCTAAAAGTTGGGGAAACAGGATGTTTAGATAACGCGATTAAGAAAGTCGAAGTAGAAAAGTCCAACTGAGATATCCACAAATTCGTTTGTGTAAATAGTTTATCATTAATGTTATTAGGTTTAGAAATTTAGAGTTTTAAAAATTTCATTCTTTCATTAATATTGTTATTGTAAATAGCAGATCTTGTGATTAATAATTGTATTGGGTGGGCGGCAATTGTAATTATCGGGCTTCAAGAACTCTAAACATTCCACGCGGTGGAATTTCTTCTCGACCACGACTTCGCAAGCTGTAAGTCAACGAACTGTAAGCGCCACGAAAGAGGCCGTGAAGTTTAAATCATTTTTGCA
This sequence comes from Teleogryllus oceanicus, assembly GCA_964035755.1. Classification (NCBI taxonomy): domain Eukaryota; kingdom Metazoa; phylum Arthropoda; class Insecta; order Orthoptera; family Gryllidae; genus Teleogryllus; species Teleogryllus oceanicus. The sequence goes on from CAXIVR010000010.1 coordinate 17,841,661, forward strand.
AATAAATAATGTTGCGGTATTTTAAAGGCCATAATAAATTGAAAAGCTAATTATCTAAATTAAAAAAAGCATACTAAAAATCAATTTAATGAGCCCCGGTTATATAAACGTAGCCAATATATCAAACTAGTGATGCTACGGAATGGCACCGACTTTCTCGTAGTTAATTTCTCTAATAACCTTGGTATGGGCTAGCATTACGGTCTTGCCTCATCCTCTTGCCAGCTGCCATCTATCATTGCCGAAAATTTATTTTTTTGGAGTTTTCTCAATTTATCGGTTTCCTAATGGTATATACGAAATATTACTTTCAGAATATTAACCCATTAACTTCCACGATCCCCAATTGGGGATTTCCGAACTTTTTTCTTGTTGCTTGACATTGTGTAATATAATTTGCGTATTTTATTTCTTCAATAGATGTAAACAACCTAAGCGAAAGATACAAGCAAGTTTTTTTCATTTCCGAATGCCGGATGTCAATTTATCGGTGATCGCTAAGACGTTATACTCATGGTATACTTCTGGCCAGGGTGTACATATGACTTGCGTCAAATCTTCAACTAAAACCGTGTTCAATTGCTATATGTCTGTGGTTAAGCCGGAGGGACGGGCCGGTGTAAAGCAAACGGTGGTTGGTTCGTACCGAAGTTGGGGATGCATCGGTTTTGCTTCTTCTTATAAAATGCTTTGGAGCGCTTAGTAGAATAATTTAGCAACATAACAATTGATTAGCACTAAAAGTTGCAAAACCATTCTGCCAGAGGGCTCCAACAATGACTGTGCGCGCACGAACGCGACGACAATGATAGAGCGCAATGCGCGCGAAATTAATCTGGCAGTTAATAGAAGAGTGAAATCTCGTCCAATATGAAACTATTCGTTGAAAAAATTAGTGCCATTTTTAAGAAAAAATAGTTTAAGCTCTAGTGTAAATAACCGGGAGAGGTAGCTCAGTGCATCAACTGATGTCACTGCAGCGCTTCTGACAGGGAGGTCCCGACGGCGGCAGGATTTTCAGCACTAGCTTTTCAGCTAGGTCGAATTCAGTCGATGTCTGGAGGAGAATTCTAGCGGCCGGCTGCTCTGATCGGTAGTTTTCCGTGGTTTCTCCGATGAACACCAAGCGAATTCCGGAGGCGAACGCTATCAAACGGGACACGGACCGCGCGCGATCTGTCCATCCTCTTCCTTGTCCTATCCTCTCTCCTTACACTCACACTTACACTAACATTCACTACACTGTCACACATTCCGGGAGACCGATCGGAAGCTTAGAGCTTGCCCTGGCTGGGGCGGTGTCCCTCTGGTGGGAGAGTCTTGGTTAGGGTCACCCCACTAGCCGACGGTTGGTCGGCGCCAGATCTCACCATCCAGTGGGGGAAGATCACCGCCATCTCCCGAGAAAAAAATATGCACTACACTACCGGGGCTAATGACCAAAGCTGTTGACGCGCCTGGAAACACGAAAAAATCAATCTAGTGTAAATGAGAAAGTTGAAGCTTTTTCACAGGAATATTTTGAGTTTTCGAAAAACTCGAAGTAAAAATTTGAAGTACTTCTACTCCTATATACTAAAATATTAAAGATGGAGATTTTTTCACCTTAATGATTAAAAAAAAAATGAACTTGGGTAGAGTAAAGGACGCTTCAAGAATAGCGTGTAGGTATCATGTCCTTTAAAATGCCTAATATTTCGAAAATTGATAAAATTAAAATAATTTAAATTTTCGTCTTCCTACAACTAGAGTTGTGAAGATACATTTTTTTTGGTTTTTTTTAATTTCAGAAAATATTAACTTTTGTCTTGAACATAGTTTCAAAATATTTTCACCCTATTCTATTACTATAGCAAAATATTTTTCCGTGAACATTTTCCGTTGGCGGAATGATAATTCAATAGGTTGGTTCACGGCTCTAAGACAAGTTAGCCAATGTTCGTGAAATAAAAGCGAATAATTTCTGCGTGTTATTCACCGACCATGCCCCCTCGCACGATCCCTGTGCTGTGGCAGCAGTAGCTGTCAAAAAAAGTCACATGACTGAACCCAAGGCTCCTATCTATTTGTATCCTTAATGCGAAATGGTCGATAAAATGAAAATTATTTTGCCAGTGTATTTGTAATATTTCAGTAATTGCGAAAACATCTCTTGAAAATGCTATTTAAAATAGCAAGTCTAGTTATCTGCATCGCATTAAAAATATTGTTATAGTAAGAGTTTTCATTTGACATTCTTTTTTGTGGAAGTTGCGTAAGATTTTTTAAACCTTTTCTACGCCTTTTTTATTGGATCTTAATTTTTTTTAATGAAATCAGTGTTTCCACTTTAGTTTTAACTGATGTTTCTATTTTCTTCAAATTTTGAAAATGAAATTTTGAATCCGTAGTGTCCATTTCCCAAAATATTCATTGAAGATTTTTTCGAAATATCCTAATGTTTACTTTAAGCATTTTGGACGGATCGAGTTCCCTGCAATTAATCACATGATAGGAGCGTTTTGATGAAAAGTTTTAATTTTGTAAAAAATTACTGTTGTGTATTCATATACTTAAATCATGTTTAAGATTCCCATATATTTAATACTAGTGGCCTGTATCGGAAATGTTGACGTGTGTGGAGATATTTGAGTTTCGGTGCATCCAGAAATTGGCAAATCTGAAATGACACAGTGAATAATGTAGCTTCATTCTTGGTTATCTCAAATCATTGGCTTAATCACGTTGAATGACGTATTGTGTGTGAGAATTCAGTCCGTACGCATAATACGAGAAGAGCCGCAATAACACATATTTGCATTTATCATTCAAAGTTGAAACTTGTCTTGTTTGCATTTTTTTAAATTTATCCTGGGCATCTATTGAAACTATTGACAATTCACCTGAGTTTAGAGGCCGCTTATAGTTCGCCAGTGGCTGCTTTTATTAGAATTCCTTCAATTTATGCATATATTGGAAAATATTTTTTCATTTGTATATGAGGATTTAAGTGTTTTAAACAATTTCATGAATATTTTCAAATTCTGTGAAAAAACGGATCGGGAGAGGGAAACGAGGAGGAGTGTTTGAGGGGAAAACGAGGAGGAGTGTTTGAGGGGAAAACGAGGAGGAGTGTTTGAGGGGAAAACGAGGAGGAGTGTTTGAGGGGAAAACGAGGAGGAGTGTTTGAGGGGAAAACGAGGAGGGTGTTGGGGGGTGAGAGGAAGAGGGGGTGTGAGGTGGAGTGTTTGAGGGGAAAACGAGGAGGGTAGATGGGTGGGTGAGAGGACAGGGAGGAGGGTGGTGGGGGGTGAGAGGAAAACGAGGAGGATGTGTGGGTGGGTGAGAGGAGTACGGTGATGTTGGGGAGGGGGAAACGAAGTGTGTGGGAGAGTAAGTCATGTTTCCAATGATTCATTGGTTGGTATTCATTTCTTCAGGTGGTCCGTGTGGCGGAAGACCATGGACGTGCAGTTGGCGATCCGGCGTCACTGGGCGCAGATCGTTTGCGCGCCGAACACCTCCGAGGCGGGGCCTTCGGGGCTGTGTGGCCGTGCGGCGCAGCGACCTGCCGCCGCGCAGAGCTCTTCGTCGATGGCAGCGGGAGCACCACCCGGCAAGGAGGCAGCAAAGATTGAGCCGAGTCGAAGGTCGCGTCGGATCCAGATGACTGTACAGGAAGCAGCCTCTCCGTCGAAAAGGCGGCGGCGCGATTCCGTGGGCTCATTAAAGTGTACCCCGGAGTTAGAAGTGGACTTACAGCGCACGTCGAATCGAAAGGATGTTATAGCGACGAAGGAATGTGCCTCGGTTGACACACGGAAAGATTTACAAGCGAATAGACGAAGTTACCAAGACTAAATCGAATCGAGTGTTGCGCCGAAGTGATAGGGTGCGAAGGAATGTGCCTCTATTGAAACCACGAATAATCACTGGGCCATGAATGATCTGCGGAGTTAGAGGAGCTAAAGTTCAATCGAATCTAAATTTGCGCCGAAGTGATAGGGTAGCGAAGGAATGTGCCTCTATTGGAGAACCACGGATTAATCACATGGGTTCATCGAATGATACTGCGAAGTTAGAGAAGGCTATCAAGTGTAAATCGAATCTAAACTTGCGCCGAAGTGGTAGGGTAGAGAAGGAAAATGCGTCTGTTGGAGAACCTCGGAATAATCACGTGGGTCCATCGAGTGATACTGCGAAGTTAGAGGGGGCTACTAGGTTTCACTCGAATCGAAACTTGCGCCGAAATGGTAGTGTAGCGAAGGAAAGTGCTTCTGTTGGAGAACCACGGAATAATCACGTGAGTCCATCGAATGATACTGCGAAGTTAGAGGGGCTACTAGGTTTCACTCGAATCGAAACTTGCGCCGAAATGGTAGTGTAGCGAAGGAAAGTGCTTCTGTTGGAGAACCACGGAATAATCACGTGGGTCCATCGAATGATACTGCGAAGTTAGAGGGGGCTACTAGGTTTCACTCGAATCGAAACTTGCGCCGAAATGGTAGTGTAGCGAAGGAAAGTGCTTCGGTTGGAGAACCACGGAATAATCACGTGGGTCAATCGAATGATGCTGTGACGTCAGAAGAGGCTACCAGGTTCAATCGAATCGAAACTGCGCCGGAGTGTAGGTAGCGAAGAAATGCTTCGTTGGAGAACCACGGAATAATCACGTGGGTCATCGAATGATACTGCGAAGTTAGAAGGGGGCTACCAGGTCTCAATCGAATCGAAACTTGCGCCGAAATGGTAGTGTAGCGAAGGAAAGTGCTTCTGTTGGAGAACCACGGAATAATCACGTGGGTCCATCGAATGATCTGCGAGTTAGAGGGGCTACTAGGTTTCACTCGAATCGAAACTTGCGCCGAAATGGTAGTGTAGCGAAGGAAAGTGCTTCTGTTGGAGAACCACGGAATAATCACGTGGGTCAATCGAATGATGCTGTGACGTCAGAAGAGGCTACCAGGTCTCAATCGAATCGAAACTCGCGCCGGAGTGATAAGGTAGCGAAAGAAACTGCATCTGTTGGAGAACCACGGAATAATCACGTGGGTCCATCGAATGATACTGCGAAGTTACAGGAGGCTACCAGGTCTCAGTCGCATCGAAAGTCGCGCCGAGGTGATAAGGAAGTGAAGGAAACTGTGCCTGTTCCTGAACCACGGAATGATTTCAAGGGACTATCGAATGGTACTGCGAAGTTGTTTAAAGTTACAAAGACCCAGTCGAATCGAAAGTCGCGCGGAGGTGATAAGGTAATGAAGGAACGTGCCTCTAAAGAGAGGACTCGAGAAAGACGTACCAGGAGTCCAACGGTACTACGGATTTAGAAGGAAAAAAAGACTGAATCGACTCGAAAGCTCCGAAGTGCCAGGGTAGCGAAAGAAAGTGCCGTTGTTGTTGAACCACAGAATGATCCTATGGGGCCATCGAATGATATGTGGAGTTAGAGGCAATTGCTGGGCTTAGTTATGATACAATAGCAAAGGAAAGTGCCGCTGTTGTTGAACCACGAAATGACTTCGTGTGGTCATTGAACGGTACTGCGGAGTTAGGCGAGACTTCAGAGAGCGAATCTAATGAAGAGCGTCAGATGAACAAGACTGTATCGGAAGAATTCATTGCAACGCAATCGCGATGTGATAGCGTGGGACCATCACTGGGGACGCTAGAATCAGCAGAGTCCTTAAACTCACTATCGTGTGAATTGGCGCTCGAGTGTGACGTCGATGTGGAGGCACTAGTTCCTGCGGCGAGACTGTCTCGTGGCAATGCAGAATCGTCATTGTGTGCTCCGGATGAATCGCACGTGAAAAATGCTCTTCGTACCAACATGAGGTCGAAACAGAAATGTGGCGAACAGTGTTCGGAGAAGAATGACTCTGCAGTGAAACTACGCCAGTGTAGCACAATCCTGACATCTGAGGAAACGGTGACATTTACTGTGGTAAAACAGCCTACAGACGCGGAAGTGGAAGAAGGGGAGGTGGATGTGGAGGCAATGGTTCCTGCTGCAAGACTGCTTCGCTGCAACGCAGAGACCTCAGGTTTTCCGCAGGTTGTGCGTGAGAAGAGAGCTACAAAACTAATCAATACGAGATCGAATTTGAGAACGTGTGAAGTGAGGTCGGAGGAAGATGTCGCTCTGGAACACTGGCGGCGACGATGTACAACGCAGAAAACTGTGAGCGAGGAGGTAGATGTGGAAGAGCTGGTCCACCGGATCTCCGCTGGATCTCCGGAAGAAGTGTCTGCGAAGAGACGACAGCGGGGCACAGCAAGGCAGTCTGGTAGTTTTGTGATTGGTCCTCAGTTAAAGGAGGCGCTACACATTGACGCTAGTCTGTCAGACACGGAGCTGGACGTGGAAACAGTGGTCCCTGCGGCGCGACTGCAGCGTAGCAATGAGAGTCCATCGGGAGGTATTCCTCAGGAAGGGTCGGGGAAGAGGAGAAAACCAGACATCGGTGTGAGGCCGTCGTTGAAAAGTAGTGAGGTGGAGTCGGATGAACAGGTCTCTACTGAAAGACGGCACCTGCGGAATAAAGCTGTGACTTCGGGCAGGTCTGTAATTGATCTTGCGATGAGGGAGGCTACACGTACTAATGAGAGCCCGGGGACTTCAGATGCGGAGCTGGACGTGGAAGTATTGGTCCCTGCGGTGAGGTTGCAGCGTAGAAATGTGAGCCCATCGGTAGGTTTTTCGGGGCAAGTGTCTGAGAAGAGTAGAAAACCATATATCGATGTGAGGCCGACATCAAAAAGTAGGGAGGTGGATGATGCAGATGAAAATGTTTCTACTGTAAAACGCCGTAGGAGGAACACAGCTGTAACGTGTAAGAGTTCCGTGATTGCTTGTCGGGTAAAGGAGGCAACACGTACTGATGAGAGTCCGATGACAGACGCGGAGCTAGATGTAGAAGCAGTGGTCCCTGTGGTGAGACTGCAGCGTAGAAATGAGAGTCCTTCGGTAAATGTTTTGGAGAAAGTGTTTGAGAATACGAGAATATCAGACACCGATGTGAGGTCGAAGTCAAAAAGCAGAGAGGTGGGATCAGATGTTCATACTTTCACGACGAGACGGCGACAGCGGAATACAGCTGCTCGTTCTCCAGTGGTCGATCCTCATGGAAAGAAACCTGCAGGCACTGAAGCGATCCGAATGACGCAAGACGCGGAGTTGGATGTGGAGGAGCTGGTCCCTGCCATGAGATTGCGACGTGACATCCCGGTGCAGTCTGTAGTTATGTCGGAAGTCTATGAAAAACAGTCGGCATCTGAGATTAGCGTGTGCAGGCGAATGTTGGAGACGGAAGAAAATCCCTTTATGCGCGTAACCAGACCGCAACGCGGCGCGACCGGACTTCAGTCCGATACTCCGAGAGACTCTGCAGACATCGGAGGGAAACGCAAGGCGGAACTAGAGGCTTCTCCTCCAGCGATGAAGCAAGGTCGTGCCGCGGAGGTCCCGTTGACGGATTCCTTGGAGACGTCTTCTGATGATAAGATGCAAATGGGTGAAACAGTATCTATTACGAGGCATGAGAGTGGTTCAGAGGAACCATTAACGAAAGCTTCGGAGATTTCTCGTGTCGTTCAAGAAAATACGAAGACTGAATCTAGTCAAATGATGTGGAGATCGAATGAAGTTTTGGAAGAAACGTTATCTGCGTCTGAACAAGACCCAGATGGCACAAGAGACACTCACGAGGCAAAAGAGATAGAAACAGATTCGAGCAGGAATATGCGAGGAAGGGAAGAAGTAATAGAAGAATGTTCCCTAAAGGAGAGGAGAAAACTGCGTGACACGGGGGGAGCAAAAAATGAATCGCAAGAGGTAAATGGGGATGTAGTGAATTCTGTAACTCCTGCCTCGGCGGGACAGTTGGCGAGTCACCCGGAGGCAAAAGAGGTCGTGGATGCCCAGCCGAAGCAAGGTGTCAAGGGAGGGCCTGAGGCACAAGTGGATCCAACTACTCGAACAAAGAGACCGCGATGTGGGCCGGTAGTAACCTCAACGGGTGCACCGACTGCGAAGCCAGACTCATTACGTACTGAATCGAATGAAAGTAAGCAAGGCATAGATATCGACGCGGATGAAAAAACTGGTGCTACGAGACAACCGTTTAGTAGGACCATCACGCGATCGGAAGTTTTTGATGCCGGTGTGAGCTCCGCTGCAATCCAGAGTCCAAACCAACCTCCAGGGCCGCCAATCGAAGGGGAAGAAAAACACTCCTCTCGGAAGCGGCTTGAAAGTGAGGGAACCGTTACAGACACAGCGCGAGCGCAGGTGGGCTTTGACGGAAGTAAAGTGAATCATGAAGTGAAGAGCGATGCTGCGGACCCAGCACTCGGCGAGTCGAATGCGTCAAGAATCGAGATTTCGGCGCAAAGACAGATGGAAGCGAAAAAGGAGACGCTGGAACGTATCAGAGCCAATATATTCCGGAAAGTGGGCTCCCGGACACAGACCCTTGTTCCGGTCATTCGGAAGCTCGACGATGTGTCTGCAGCAGTGGGCGACACTGCGAAGGACAATGCAACGGCGTCTATAAAGGAAGAACCAGGTAGGAGGAAATCGTTTTGTATTAGCGGGTCCAGGGGCAACCTCGGAGTCCTTGTCCCTCCCAAATTCAATTTTCTTTGGTAATTTGGCGCAATTTGTTGAAAACAAAAGTTCTTCCCTTTTATTGTTCTCAGTGACTCGTTTGGAAGATGACTTGTTTAGTGAATCTTCGTTCCGTTAATAGATCATTCACTTAGGTTTCGTTTACGTGATGGGGATTACTTGCAATCTACAAGTGATATTGAACAAGTACAATACTTGTAGTAGTCAAAACTTGGTCGAATTTTTACTTTCTCGCTACCGCCTACACAGTACATGATGCCCCTGGGACATTTAAAAAATTGCTCCATCGCTTTTGTTTAAATTGTAGGGACTTTTCGCGTAATTTGGCGTGAAAGTAAGACGGGCGAAAAGGTATGTGCTATTTTAGCACTACTAGTTTCAATTGAATGATGTTTCCGGGCTCCTGTACTTCTAGGGTCCATAGTCCCGTACGGGTATTGCATTTATATCCAGGGAAGTGGCAGTATTCTTTCCCTGCTAGAACGAGAGGTTCCGACCGACACTTCGGTTTGCGGAGTCTTCCACTCCAGGAACCTCCCCCTAGCGGGACAGCACCGAGTCAGAACATGCTTTCAGCATCCGATTGCTCTCCCGACGTGCGATAGTAGACTGCTGGCCAGCTAAAAAGCCGAACTAACGGGACAACTTTTGAAAAATGTCACTGTCGGATGAGAACATACATTTATACTCGATTTAGGGTAGTTTCGATTCGTTTTATGTTGGCTAAAGTTGTTGCCAACCGTCACACAAATACCCTGAATATATTACCTTCAAGCGGTAGGACATTTTTTAAAATTTAAGTTTGCAATGAAACAATGACTACTTCCGTAGATACCGCCAACATTCAAAGCCATCCAAGTGAAATTGTGTTAGTTTACGAGTGTTGCTAAAGATTTGCATTTTGCGTTTTGGTGCTCTTCGTTCTTTGCGTTTTATCCTTCAATTTATTTATTTAGTAGTACTAGGCGTTTTTGAGTTTTATTTATTATTTTCCAATTGTTTTCTTTAGTAATAATAATAAAGTTAATTGAAATAGTTATAGTAGTTCATTATTTGTTGTTGTTAAGTGTCCCTTTAGTATTTCTTGTTTTAAATTAATTATATTATATTTATTATTATTTTTCTGAATTCATTTTCATTATAACTGTAAAATAATGGATAGCCCAACATCTGGTCTATACTTAATATTGAACCTTTGAAGATAACACGTATTCAAAGACTGTCTCTGGTAACAATGGATAAGTTATTGTAAACTTACTTACACTAATGATGATTTTCATTATTTTTTTGAACTTACTTTTAAAAGCTAATGAATAATTGAACAGATAAATGAAATGGATGTATTTGCATTGATATTGACATAACTGGACTGTTAGGAACATTTCATTAGATCACTTAAAAACTACCATGTATATTACGTTAATTAACTTCAATAATTGTGGTATTTATTTGCGTTGAATAAAACTCATTACTACCACTTCAAAACGTAAAGGAACTGTTGACACACATCTCAAAAGCATTAATAACATAGAAGTATGACCGCAGATAACTTTTGAGGTTGTATTTTTCATTTGCACTTGACACTTTTTAACACTTCTTAAGCTCGCAATAGTTGATAATGATAATTCTTAATTAACTTAATAATTATTCACAGAGTTAATATTCGTTTATAGATGAATATCTCTTTTTAATTCTACCGAAAAACGAAACATGTATTATTGAACAATGGACAAGACTCGAGACCGCGCGAGGATTGTCAATGAGACAACAAACAAAACAACAGCGAGAGACTTGATCAGAGTTATAGTTTCATACGTTGGCTATTCCGACAGGAAATCTTTCAAGCTGCCATATTGCGAATTTAGTGCGGCCTGATACACGGCCTGGAGTCTACATTCGCATTTGCCGGGACCCCAGAGAAACCCCATCGGAGAAACCCCAGATAACTGTCGAGCAGAACAAACCACCGCTGGATTTCTTCAGACTGGGTTAATTCCACATAGCTATGTAGCTAATTAGAATTCGGCCTTCGGCGGGACCCGAGTTCTAAGACCTCCCGGCCTTTTTCGAGGTAAACGCGATTTTGTAACTAGCAATTGTTTGCCTCTAAGTGGTCTGCGACGTGTCCGATGTGTGCTGGCCAAGCATACGTACCGTTCCTCGCGCGATCTGTACCAAACCAGCTCCGTCCTTCGCATTATTTTCAGAAACCACAGAGAATTCAATATAAAGGTAATTGGTAGCCGGCAGCAGCAAAAAATGAGTTGGTAGAAAATGGAGTCCCGGAACAGCAAAAGCTTGTCTGTTCTGATACGGCTCGCGTCAGTGCTGAAGCTTTATTCTTCCTTGTCGCACGGCATCAGCTGTTTCGTAAGCAGAGGCGTACTGAGTTTTAAAATTCAGTCGGTACGCGCAATATGAGAAAAGGCAGAAGAACACAATCGAATATTTGCATTTTTCAGTCCAGATTGAAACTGTTTCATTGTTTTTGTGTTTTTCCTGAGATCCTGGGTGTCTAACGAAACTATTGAAACCTTTCATGTAGCCAGAGGGTGCTTCGTTTTCCGCAGTGGTGAAGCTAGAAACATGCAGTTGGGTATTCTGAAAATCTTATCTTACATTTGTTGTAAATTAGCTTCATCATCGGTGTTTTCATTCAGCAAAAACGTCGATAATTTGTTTTTTAAAGCTGTTGTTCCTGCCCAGATAATTTAGCAGACATTTCTCTATAGCCAGTATACTGAAACTACCGATTCCGATATTTCTCATGGAATTTCTCAGAAATGTCTTTACTCGCTTTAATATAAACCTATTCCTTTCACATAATGCTGTAGATGCTGGAAAGTTAGACTGAGTTGTATCAACCGAACCGTCTCTTGATAAGTTTTTTCTAGACCAATTTATGTAACAAATACTTCAACAAATCTGCAGGCATGTATTTTGCATTATCAATGTATACACTTGTCAGTTGGAAGAATGGATATTGCTTTATTAGGAAAGAAAAACATTCTGAAAGAAAGAACGCTTTGTGAACGAAAGTTTTCAAAATCTTGAAACCTATAGACCACCTGAGTCACTGCTGTATCAGTAATTTTAAAAGAAACAATTTCGTATTTTTAAAAAATTCTGACCGTGAAAGTTCATTCAGAGTCACGTCTGCTTTGATGCAGATTTGAATCGTCTTCGTATCTATAATATTTATATCTATGCGGCATATTACTTGCCTCATCATTTCGCATTGTTGAGCGTAAATTGCATTTCGATTTCGCTAACCATTTAGAAGTTATGGGAATGGCTCATAGTCTGTGGGACATTCTCTGTAACACTATATCTTTAGCTTCATTGTTTCATAAAGAAAACACGAACAAAAATCACACAAACGGCACACAAACATCTCTACTTTCCCACAATGTCAAGTCATGAGGTGAATTTGCCGTGCCTACCGAGAGCCTAGGCTCTCTGCCCAAAGAGTTCTCTCTGCGGCCCTGCTAATTCCCTCACGCGTAAGCGGTGAAAACGAGTCGAAAACATTTTATTTTCTCCAACGATTTCGTACAAAAATATTGAAAAATTGCACACTTAACGACAGATTTTATTGAAAAATTATTTGGGTATTTATTCAAAAGCACAACGAACTTTATTACCCCCTAGATACCCTTATTTTACTTAGATTACTTACAATTGTAAATGTTTTCATGAAAAGTATAGGAATACTTGTTCTTTCTCATGATTCCACTCTTCACTTTCAATGGGCAATATTCATTTGTTTTAAATCATTTCTTTCCTTCGAAACTGTTCAAAACTTCACAGGTTTTAGTTTTAAGGATAAGGATATTAAAATACACAAAAACATTAAATTTTTGGTCAGATTTAGCAGAATGATGCTGCATTGCAAATGGTGAGGCTGCATAGTGTTCCTTTATCGCCGCGCATATCTCTAGAGTCGCTGTCACGGATTGCTATGATTCGCAAGGCCCACCACGCCATAGGGCATTTAACACGAAGCTGCACTGCTGTATAATACGTATACTGTGGTGAAATAGTGAAACCGAATTGTATCGCCAATGCTCCAATAGCAACACAATTTGTAGCGACTCTCGGTTTTTAATTTTTTAATGCTTGCAGAGACATCCTATCAGAAAAACCGTAGTTTTTGACTTTATATTCATAAACCAATATAATAAAATGAAGCGAAAACAAAACAGTTATGTTTGTTGGTATGTTAGAGATGTAAGTCACCATACATGTAAAAAAAATGCAAACGCAAACTTTTTCCTGTGTTTGTGTTTCGTGGCGAGCATTAGCGCAATTACCAATTCATATGAAATAGAGTAATTAAAAAGTTCCACGCCGGAAATATTGACTTTGCTTTTCGAGCGCAGTGGAAGAAGTTAATTATTCATCCTCATTATGAGCGATTCACTGAGAACGATAAGGAATAAGAACGAAAATGTCTCGTGTTGATCGCATTATATTCAAATGAGCATTCCCATTATAAATATACTTTTTTTTTTTACTTCAAGCAAATTTTACGTCGATGTAAATGTGAAATTAAATGGACTATTTTATATTCTCTGAGATTTGACGATATGTCATTCTGATTCTTAAACGCTTATCATTTGTAGAATGTTTACCCATTCGCTTAAGCGGAAATGTGAAAGGACAGCTCAGAGCCTAACCATTAAGTTGGAATCCAATCTATTCCTTTATAAACCCAACTAATTGCTATTATAATGCCAATGAGTTTCTAATCAAATGTTACAATGATACTAGTCGGTGGAAAAGTGTCCAGTTTAGAGGATGTGCATAGTAATTAGTATGTAATTAGATGTGCAGAGGATGTGCATAGTAATAGTATGTAATTAGTACAGAGAGTAAGTCTTTGGGGGATACAAATGAAATGTTGAGTTGCTATTTTAAAATGAGTTTGCTAAAGCCACTTACGTACTAGTGTCGTTCATTAGTTTTTTGTACGAATTCATGGAAACGTATATTCGGGATAGTTTTTAATAAGCTAAGCGGTAGATGTGTTAATTCATGTCACCCCAGTGTTTTGTTTACTTTGCAGTACTCAGTTCTTTTATATGGCAATGATTTCTTTGCAGTACGTGTGCAGCCAAATAAACTTTGTAAAGACACACTTTCGAATCAATAAATAGTGAACGAAACACTAGTCATCAGCACTCATGCATGGAATAGTTTAAAGTATTACAAGTAAAGATGCATGGAATAGTTACTTGTATTATGTAAATAGAAGAGAATGCGTCTTAAAGTGAACGAGTGAAATATTCCCGGACGAGGCGAAAATAGGAGCTGATACAATTTTTGAAATGAGTATGTCAAAGTCATTTTCATAGGAGTTTCGTTTTACTTCGAATTCACGAAAACTTGCGCCTATATATTCACATAAAAGCATTGTTATAATGCGAGTCGAAAGGCATGTTGTTTCCTATCGCATACGTTTTTACTTTGCAGTACTTCGTGTTACATTTACATTACGGTACGCGCCCCTCAAAGGGCTACTGCAAGTACATTCCAATCAATCAACTTAAACGGAAGTAGGGATTTCCATGCATGATTGCTGAAAATGTATTACCAACTAGCTGTTGGGGCCGTGCTGTTGCTTCGTAACCGATGAATGTGCAGAAATAAATGATAAAGAATTCGTGAATAGCGTATTGGACTAAATGCAAAGGTGATATTTTATCTTCAGTTTATTTTTCTCCTTTCATGTTCTCTTTTTACTTCCTTGCACTCTACTTACTTAGTGTAGAGAAAGTATTGTAATTCTGCAGCAAAAATTGGCGATTTTGACAGAAAATCTCGTATTGTGGGAGTCTGATAAAAAATGAATGCATTTCATTGCTTTATGAAGTAAATTACTTTCTGTTATACGTTGGGTAGTTAGAATCCATTTTCTGAGTCATTGATGTCCGAAAAGCGTTTTTTTGCAGTTCTGAGGTCTGTGAACATCACAACGTTTAAACTGGTGACAGGAATTTCACCAAATTTGAAATTTCTCAATCAATCTGACTGATATTGCGACCCCTCGAATTTGAAAGGGATATTTTGATTTGGGGGGAATTGTATATTTCGGCATTTCGGTTTTTTTCTATTAAAAAAAAGAAAAAGATTCCAACTTTTTAATTATTTTTCAAAGAACAAAGTATTCTCATAAAAAATTGCAGATGTTAAACATTTTTCGGCGCCTTGCTACTAGTATTGAATACATTTTTGTTAATGGAGTCTGTTCTTCAAACCTCGATCTTCAGGATGCAATTCATACAATTTAAGCGTTTGGCTCAGCGGATAATTGAAGTACGTGTGAAACTCAAGAAACATCATTTGAATCCCAGTTTGATACACTTTTTTTGTCAATTGGGAGAACTTTTGCGGGTTTGTTAGCATTATAATATTACGTAACTATTACAAAATATAAACATTACGCATTTTTGTAGTATCACTACATTCTTCTTTCCTTCTTCATCTTCTCTTTCTTTTTTCCCTCTTCTAGTCTCTTGGTTCTTCGTTTCCGGTGCCCAAGCAACTACGTATCGTATAATACAGAATTTAACGGTCAATTGCAAAGGTTGCTGAAAACGAAACTCTTATAAATGCCTAACCATGGTGGGGCTGCCTAATTAACAGGCGGTAGCGGTTTGCGCTGACTTAATATTCTGAATATACCTTGGAATTTTAGGCACAAAAAAGTGATGATTTAGGTCCCAAAATAGGAGACAAAATTATGAAAATGACGCTATTAGGGATGAAAAGTGACGTTTTAGGCACTTAAAATCAGTTACAAAATGATTAAACCAGGCATTTAAAAACCATTAGACATGAAAAGTTGTGTTTTTGGGAACTAAAACTGATCACAAAAATTTTTAATTAGGCACTTTTTATTGTTTACGAAAGTCAAGTATTTTTAATTTTTACATTTATGTGAGTGCCTACAATCGTATTATTTTGTTCACTTTCATTTCGTTTCATTTCATTCATTCATTTCCAACCTGTCAACAGCACAGCTGCACCGAGAATGGATGCACGTGCGCGCTGATCGGAGACGCGAGCGAAACGTCATCTCTCCAATGACTTGCAGACGCCTTATGTTCGTGTGCTGGGCGAGAGATATCGGTGCATAGTCGATTGCGTATTCAATCGGAATATTCACGTTTCGGGAAAGTATCTGCGTTTCGGCAAACGATTTAAAAAAACCAGTAATTAAAATATGACAATTCATCAAAATTACTTGTTTTAGGCAGATTGAGACAAAAAAAATATGAAAATAGGCATCAACCGCCTTTTTAGGACATTTTAGGCACTATTAGATGCTTTCAGTAGATCTGTGTTGTCATGATTCGTAAACATGTGTGCAATTATTTTCCTCAATCTCCTAAAGGGACTAAATAAGCATTTGTCTTAAAATCCGAGGTCTAATCACGAACATGTTGATTGAGCGGTGCCCCTCTACAGACGTGCCGACCGCGTCTGCTTGGGCGGCGACTGAAGAAGCCGACGATGACGACGACGACGACATCGTGGAGATGGCGAGGATCATCTCGCCGCCGAGGGGTTATCATGCGGGGCCCGTTGTGTCCCCCCGGGCCCCCGCCGCTGAGCACTAGCCCTCGTCCGGGGGTGATCGTGCATGGCCGCCACGTGGCCGCCGCCACCGCCGCCACCACCGCCGCCGCAGCTGCGGGTTTCGGCGAGAAGGCCAGCGCGACCAGCGAGAGTGAGTTAGTCTCTGCGCCCGCAGGCGAGGAGATTGTTTTGATTGGTTGAAGTTTCTAGATACAACGACTGCTATGGTTATTTGTTCCGTTTGGGTAGTGAATGCTTTTGTTTGTCGTTGGAGGTGGCGGTGAAATTGCTCTACACGACTATTTGCGGGGAATTTCCTCCTATAGGTATTTTCCCCGACGAGGACCGCCCCAGCCTGCACCTGGTGCATGTGTGTGCATGTGCATGCATGCGCGCGTCAGCACAGGCGAAGTCGTGTTCTTGTGGCCCTCGTGTCGTGTGTCCAAATCCTACCTCTCATTGCCATCACCATCTTTATTGGGAGTCGGTGGGTGTCCTCATTGGATGCCCTTGACTTTGGGGGCCCTGGTGCCGCGCACCGGTTGCACCAGCCTGGTTTTCCTCTTGTGTGTGTGTAGGGAGGAAGGAGATCCTCACTCCTTACACCCCGTACACACACTCACACTCTCACGCACTACACTATCACACGTGCTGGAAGACGAGTCGAGAGCTCAGAGCTTGTCCTGCCTGGAGAGGTGCTTCCCTGGTGGGAAGCACCTCTCCAGGCTGAGGGAAAACCTCTAGCCGACGGTAGGTCGGCACCGGATCTCACCATCCAGCGGGGGAAGATCACAGCTACTTCCGAGGAAATAAACATGCATTACGCTTACGAAAGTAATGAATGACCTTAGCAGTTGACGTGCCCGGATTCACTGACGAATCAACGATTACACCTGTGTCGTTTTTGTGCCTAGGTCTTGGCAGGCCTGTGACGTCGATCGTGGCGTCCCGCTCCAGTGAGCGCCCTGGCGCGAGCGGCGGAGGCCCCGCGGCCGAAGAAGCCCCGCCCACGACGGAGACCGATGCCCCGCACGCCACAGCGGACCCCCGGCCGGAGCCGAGGACGGGAACGAGGGCCGGTGGCAAGGCTGTGCTCGGAGGACGAAGCGGGAGCGAGAAAAGGCAAACGGCCGGGCATGAAACCGAGTCCGCATCAGAGACCGACTCGGCATCTGGGGTCGGGTCGGGGCCCGGGTTCGGATGTAGGGCGCCTGAGATGGAGTCGGAGACCGAGTCGGCGTCGGTGTCTGAGGGTGAGGGCGGGGCTGGGGCTAGGGTGGGGTCGGGGCCGGGGTGTGGGCTGGAGCCCAGGGCCGTGAGCGCGGAGGCGGCTGCGCGCGCGGGCCAGTGGGTGCGGCTGGTGCAGCTGCTGGTGGCGGGCGCCGACCCCGACGCCCCGGGCCCCACCGGCGCGCGCGCGCTGCACCGCCGCCGTGGCGGGCCACGTGGCCTCTGTGCGCTCGCTGCTGGCCCACGGCGCCCACGTTCGCGCGCGGGGTGAGTTGCTCTTGTCCGTTTATGAATACAGTCCACTCCGGTTATAGTAAACTCGGATATAGTGAACTTAGGTCACCGGTCCCGTTTCACTTACATTACAAATAAGCGTAAGAATCTTCGGTTATAGGGAACCTGAACGTGGGCTATAGTGAACGTACGAAATACGTCATGAAAATTAATGGGATGTTGTATGTTATTAGGCGAGGAAAAGGGCCTTTGGAGAGTGGGAGGCTTTTCTAACAGTGCAAGGGTGTCAAGACTGCATTGAGACAGTCGGCAATGCACAATCAAGAGAGGAGCGAGCATGAACTCTGGAGAAGGATCTAGAGAAATGACTAATGAAAAATGTTCGAAGCAAACAATTGAAAATAATTGATTTTTAAGGATGGATAAAGTGATTGCAATTTTCAGTACGAGTTGTTACTGAATTTTTTCGTATCTCTATATTAATAAAATTAATCATTATGGAAAAATTCTATTTCATTTTGGCATCGGATATAGTGAACCAAACACGTTAGTCCCCAGAAGTTCACTATAACCGGAGTCGACTGTACAGTAATAAACTCCTGTACCTCCTGTGGGAACACAATTAAAAACACAGGATGTTACGGGATAAATATTACATACTTGTTGGGTATTTGGCGAGGTCGAAGATGTTCACGTTTTGCCAATGAACATGCCGTAAGAGCAAAGACAACATGTGCAATTTTGAGGATTCATTTTGTGATTAGAAGACTACTCATTCTGGGTTTTGGCAGGTACATGAAATCTCTCTGACTGAGTCAGAAGGTGCACATGCCGAACACCAGTGCATGGTGAGTAACCTTCCAATTCGGGGTGTGATGTTCAGAATAGCACGTGTATGTAATACATTTCAAAATAATGTAGCATTCTTATACTTCGATTTATTTAGAGCTTCATTTGACAGATCATCAGCTATTACGGTGTCATCCAGTCGGGAGCTTACATGACACGACAGTGACATTACTATGCTCACGTTCAACCTCCCGATTGGATGACACCGTAACATGATTCATGTCAACTGAACCTATGTTTAAATCCAAATATAAGTACAGAATCTCTCGGAATAAATGTTACATACTTCTAGGGCGTCGAAAATAATTCAGGGTGGCCACTTTGGAAAAGATGGAAAGTAATAATAAAAAAAAACAACAACAGGGAATTTAATTGTTCTAGAAAAGTCAGAGGGAAAATCGGGGATATTCTAGAAGTAGGGTAAAATTTTGAAACAGTTTTATAAATAATCACTTTAAAAAATAATCGACAAAAAGTAGTTTCTCAATTTTTATTTGTTGAGATTCTGAAATTTGTTGTTTATCACGGTGAAATCGGAGAGCTTACAAATTAGTATCAGGCGTGTATGAAAATGGTTTGGATTACTCTACAAATGTTATGAGTGGAAACCAGTGAAATTGTGGGATATATGTTCCAGGAACTAAGTGGCCACCCCGTTATTCCTTTAATAATCTTGCAATTTTTCGTTGATTTTCCCCCGTCGGGGCATGTGCACGGGACGGGGCGTGTCGGGCTGTGGTGTGACGTGTGTCGGGACGTGTGTGTGTGTGTGTCAGGCGCGGACGACCAGGAGGCGCTGCACTGCGCGGCGGCCGGCGGGAGCGCGGCGTGCGTGTCGCTGCTGGTGGCGGCCGGCGCCGACGTGGACGCCGGCGACTCGTCGGGCTGGACGGCGCTGCACTGGGCGGCGGCCGCGGGCTGCGAGGCCACGTCCAAGGCGCTGCTGCGCGCCGGCGCGTCGCGCCACATGGCCGACCGCAGAGGCCACACGCCCGCCGCCGTCGCCCAGGGCGCCGCCCGCGCGCTCATCCGCCGCCTCGGCAGGTCCAGGCCCCGCCCACAGGCCCCGGCCCCTGCCAAAGGAAGCCCGGCGCTCGTCAAGTACGTAAGGCTGCGCAGGCACTGCAAGAGAATGCTAGCTCCCGACTGCACTGGTCGGTAGTTCTCCCTGGTTTCTCCGATCGCTTCAAGGTTAATGCCGGAGCTGTACCCTAACAAATGGGCCATGTACTGCGCGCGATTTTTTCTTCCTCTTCCTTCTCATATCCTCACCTCTTACTGACACACTTACATGCACTACACATGCCGCGAGACCGGTCGGGAGGTTAGATTCGAGCTTGTCTCGGCTGGAGTGGTGCTCCGCTGGTGGGAGATATCTGCTCGGGAAAACCCCGCTAGCCGAGGTGTACGTCGGTCCCAGATCTCACGTTTTCTGAGGGGAAGTAAGAGAGCCACCTCTCCGAATAACTGCGCAGGCATTGCACTGAAGGTACTAATAACCTTAGCAGTTGATGGCGCTCGGAAACAATCTATCAATCTGCCGTTGCGTCTGTCCGTCAGTGTTAGTTAAGGCGGCTTCACATATTCGTTAATCGGCGAGTAGCCAGCTACCGCACGCCAATTCATAAATACTGTGGACAAGTTGCTTGCTATTTGCCGAGTGACGAACATTCGCTGGCTCGCTCTACCCACCGCTAGTAGGTCCTTTGGACACATCAAAGGAAGCGAACGTTCGCCGAACACATCAACTGTTCAGGGTCGGAATAGCAGGGGCTCGCTACTCAGCGGATGTCGAATGTCTGGAGGCGCCTTAGGTTGCCCAGGTGGCGCGAGTGGTTGCAGGAGAATTCTAGCAGCCGGCTGCTCTGATCGGTAGTTTTTCGTGGGTTCTCTGATCAGCATCAAGCGAATGCCGAAGCAGTACCCTAACAAACGGGCCACTGTCTGCGCGCGAACTTTCCTTCCTCCTCCTTGTCCTCCCCTCCTCCCCCCCACACACTTACACTAACATGCACCACACTCCCACATGCCGGGAGACCGATCGGGAGCTTTGAACTTGTCCCGGCTGGGGCGGTGCCCTGCTGGTGAGAGATACCTGGTTGGGGAAAACCCACTGGCTGAAAGGCAGTCGGTGCCGGATCTCACCTTCCCGTGGGGAAGATCACAGTCACCCCACGCGATAAAAACATGCCCTACACTTACGGGACTAATGACCTTAGCCGTTGACTCGCGCAGAAACACTAATCAATCAACCAATTGCCGTTGCGGCTTGTTCGGCGCAGGGGCGACGGCGGTGACGATGTTGTGATGGGTTCGGACGCCGCGAACGACGCACTGCCCCTCCCGCGTCAAAGTGAAGTAAAGGGTACATTTATGTTTGAATGTTTCCACTGATAGCCGAGCAAGGATCACATAAACGTGTACAATACAGAACACAATATAAGTTATTCAACCCGTTTACCGCCACCGGTGATAAGTAGGGCTGTGATTTATATGCATTTGCATTTTTTAACTAAAACATCCCGTTTCAACAAATTGTATACGTTTTGAGGCTTTTAGAATCAATTTAAGCAATTGTTATTTCACATATTTTTGCATATATCACCATAATTGCATAATTTTGCATATTTGGGCCATATTTTCATAGTTTTGTTGCATATTTACCCCTTTGCCTGAAAAGAAGCTCAACAGTTACAGTTCCTTCAGCGTGCAAGCGGCTCTGACCGTTGTCTCGCCACGTGCTATGTGGTCACTAGATTTTATTATAATAGAGAGGTAGTCATATTTTGGTTGCAATAGCTATATTATTTTATTTGGTGAAATGTTCATTAACTGCATCTCCCATTATTTTCCTAAGAAATTAAGTGTTCTTCAAAATTAAGCCCTTGACTTAATGTTTGTCGCGTGTAACAATTTATATGATTTCTGTATCTTTTTCGCTGTAAACATATTTTCCACATTACGCTTTTTTACTTATTTTTACCAATGACGGCCGGTACGGAATTCTATTGGTGGTGCCAGTTAGTAATGCGACATCGATGTTACCAATTATCGATGTTCAAAATGAAAACATCGATGTTAATAAAGCATCGATCAAAAACCACCAATGTTTTTAAACATTGATGCGATGTTTAAAAGTGGTTTGGTAATCTCTAAAATAAAATTCATAGGCAACAAAATTTAATTTTTCAGTGGCCGTGTTTATTCATTTATAATGAAGATTAAACTGAAAACAAAAAATGAGAGCAAATAAAAATTCTCAGCCTGAAAGCCTGAGCGCCTTCAGTAATCTCAAGAAGTCACAGCTTCCTGAGTTCGCCTTACACCCTCGGCGTACGCCGCCTCTCCATGTGCGAAACACCAGGACATCTTGATTTCCTTGGACAATTGGTTTCTATGCATCTCTTGTGTATCACACGGTGCCAGGGAAAAGGGGCACAGTAGTTCAGTTCTGCTCCATAGTGGGCCAGTAGTACTATCTTCATAAAGCAGACTATCTCTCGCTCATAATGACCCCGATGCCCTGGTGTTTCGCACACGGAGAGGCGGCGTATACCGTGGGCGTAATGCGAACTCAGGAAGTGACTTCTTGAAATTACTGAGGGCGCTCAGGCTATCAGGCTCATTTTTATTTGCTCTTGTGTGTGTGTGCGTGCGTGCGTGCGCGCGCGTGCGCATCTGTGCATATTTCGCTATTTTTAATTGCATATAAATCACAGCCTTAGTGATAAGCATCAAAATTTAAGTGGCAATGACATAAGAAAACAGGTGATGCAATTTCCGTAGTACTTGTTGTTAATATTGTTCCAGCATTCCTAGAATATGTGATGGCATTGCTCTGCGCTTGCGCCGGCACCTTGTTTCACCGTTTCTCCGTTTCTCGGTGGATTATGTGTCAGTTTTTTTCATGACTGCTTCGATTATCGTGGAGCCTCAACCGGAACTCCGATAATCGCAATCTACTGCACATAACGACCGGAAATGTCAGTATAAAAAGATATGTTAAAGTAGAAAGTGTGGAATAGAATACGGGAAAGAAACGAGAACGAAAGAATGAGGCGACATTTTCGTAAGCACCTTCTTTACTTCCGAACAATCAATTGGAATTAAAATTTCGTGCTCGCGCTTTCATTTTCGTGGCTTTCATTCGCTGCCAGTTTCTTGTCGTTGGATCTGAATAACGTTGCTAATGTTACTAATTAGGTTTCCTATGTGGGTTTTTAATTAAATGAAATAAAACGTTCGTAGTTCTTGTCTTCTTGTGAACAGAAAAAAACGTTAGTGATTTAGGAAAGAGTCCATCTAGAAAATTGGCCCGGATAATCAATATTTTGGTTTCGTTTGGAAAGCCTCGAAAATACAAGAAATTTTGATATTTCAAATGTGCTTACTGCTCTTTAAGTGCCTTTGGATTATATATGCACTTTTTCATATAAATAGTGGTTATTGGTAGTTAGAACTTGTACAACATTGCTTTGTCGACCAATTTAGGACTGATATTGAATTTCTGTAATCTCAGTAATGTGAATTTTGATATTCGTCAGTATTTGTCATGTGGATTTTCCTCGTTTGCCTTAAGATAATACTAGATATAGCTGATGTTCCATTACAGTGCCATTGTTGGTACTTCTGAATGCTACAAGTTCTGACCAGTGCCAGCTCTAGGCATGGGTAGACCGGACCTGGGGCCCTGCAACTCAAGAGGCCTAAAGATGGGCCTGAAGGGGGGAAAATGGTAAAAAATTGAAAAGGAAATTAGAACTCAAGAAAATAGTTAAGGTAATTTTGTAAGTGGTGCTACAGTAGTCTGATATTTCATAAAATTTTCAATTAATTTTTTTTAAATAGTTAATTATGCATTACTTATACAGTGGACTCTATTTAATGAATCAAATTTAAAAAAATTTTTATTATTTCATGTACTTAACAACAAGTGATTTTATTGAACACTATTTAAAAGCAACATTTTTTAGTGTTTTAAGCTCACCGTGGAAATTGTAATATTTGATCTCTAAATTCTTTTACTAAAAGCTATTATTTAAAATATATTTCTAACAAGTTTTTCTTGCTTAAATGTTGTAATTTTTGTTATTTGTTGAAATAAAATAACTGGTATAGTTTCTTGATACAACTTCCACATTTTAAATTTTTTCAGGGTTGTGTGGGGGGTACATTTCAGGACTGTCCTGGGCCCAAAATTGTCTAGCTCCGGCACTGGTTCTGACCATTATCAGAGTAAAGAATTCATTGTTGGATTATCGGCAAGATTAACAAGGAAATGGCATTTAGAACAAACACACTAGCTTGGAGTAGCATTTACACATCAACAGAAGTGAATAATCACTAATTTTTTTTTTTTTTTTTATACAGGTGACAGAAGTATTTAGTTGCTGTACAGAAGACCTCAATAGCTGACTGGATGTTGCTCCTTGCAATGAATTACTGCATTATCCTGAGTGGGTAACAAGTTTATATCAGTTGAAGAGTTTGAGGCAACACAATGATCATCCACATTTCACACATCTGAACTCCTTATCCACCTTTCTCACATCTTACAATGTCTCCAAGAGAAAAACAAATGTTATGATCCAAACACTCTGCCAAAGTATTAATATAACTTCGAGATGCAAGTAGAAAGTGTCAGGAAATGTATGTGTCAACTAGGAAACTCCTGGATTTCATAAACTGGGTTTCTTCTTTGGCTTAAAAAAATTATAAGCTATCATAACGCAGCCCCAAAATTCTTGTGAAGTTAATTATTCAATTATGTTGATTCAGTCATTCAACTTCTTGAACCAAATTTCATACCATTAATCAGTTACTGAACTGCAAGGTGCCAAAAACGAATCTGTATATGATGTTTTTATTTTCCACTATTGAGCAAACTGTTGTTTATCTTTAGAATTCTTTTATTCTCTAGTGAAAGAAGTTTCTTTTTGACTGATGGTGCCAGGTGTCACACGCACCATCAGTTTAAAATAAAAACTAAGGTTAGGAAGTAAAAATGTGAAGGTAGATACATGTATATATATTTATTTTGAAACAATTGAAATATAAGTTTACTGAATAAATTGTAATAAGGCAAAGTGACTGGGAGAGGAATTTGATTATTATTTTGTTTTTTTTGACAAGATGGAACTCTCAGGACTGCTTAATAAATAATTGTTCTAAATAACTTCCTGGGCAACGTCAGGTAGCCAGCTAATACCAATACAGAACAACACAGTAAACATACAACTATCCATTCTTTTCTGAATAAATTTGACCATTTCAGTTAGCCAACATATTCATTTTTAGTCTATGTTCCGATCTTCACATTTTTTACTTTTTAATCTTTATTTTTTGTTTTTAGGATTATAACAGGCAAAAACTATTTGTAAAATGTGTAGATAATTTATTTGAACTTGAATGCTTTCATTTACATTGTGGCAATGAATAAAATAATGCATGGCAATTGAGAGTATTAAAGACATTTTATTCACTCTTTAATTATTGAGCTATGTGCCTCCTGTGATCACCTCAGGTGGTATCTTTTTGCACTTATGAATTAAAGCTTTAACTCGTCTGAACATAAATTGTATATTAGAGTTTTGAAATACATATATTTTCATAGACTGAACCTTCAAAATAGTCATTTCTATATTGTTAATTGACTGAAATATTGAGGTTTCTCAAACAAGACCAATTTTTTTTTTTTTCAGTGTGTTAAGAGAAATAATAATACTTGGTGATGCAGTGATTGGAATACAAAACATTGGTAGTATGTACCCCCACAGACTGTACTCCCTGAATTACAGTATAAAAGTGGCTACTTTATGAGTCAAGTATAAATATTAAAGAAGGAAATACCTTGGCCACAATGTAAAACCTCAACATTTTGGCTTTGTTATGTTAACTATTGTCTTTGTTAAAAATGTAAGAACTTTAAATGGAAAATAATATGGTTATTTTGAAGCAATGAACTCAGAATCTGAATAAATATTTTTTATATAACTGATTAATGCTTTTATTGTAAAATATATAGTTGAAATGTTTGAAATTGCTTGGGGTCTTCTTGTAATATAGGGAAGAGAGGGGCTAGTGTGGGCTGAACGCTACTGTGAACAAATGTGGTTATTCCATATGTAATGCATACAATCTATCAAAATTATTTCTTAGATGTTAGCCTCACAGTCGTCTTTAAGCCAGCAATTGGCCAGTAGATCTTTTGTGGTCATTGTGTAATGATGTAAAGTGTGCTTTGTGGTTGAATTTAAAAAAAGTTGTGAGTACATTAAAAAAGTAAGTAGAGAGTTTTTATCTTAAAAGATTGATTTTAATGTTCTTTGTATAAAAATTTGATGTTTTTGTAATCTTCTGCACACAGTAAGTCCTTTTCATTTTAGTATAATGTGATACTGACACAAAATCTTCAAAATGCAGGTTGGGGATGACATTGACTTTAGTACTGTTCACACTAACTCCAGAGTATTGAACAGCAAAATTTTACAGTATTTAAATCAACATTAATTTTTTTTACTAGCCTAGACATACACCAATGTGTTGTAGAATATTCTTCAATCTGTTTATGTTGTCAATGATATAAATGATACTTTTCTTATTGATCAATACGAAAATCAATATGAGCGAATTATCTGTTACCCAAACAGAAATATACTCTGCTATAAAAAATTTCAATGTAGGAAAGGGAGCTGGACCCAATGACCTTGTTTTTTGGATCATTGTATGTTAACCTGACACCAATATTAAATTTTTTAATTACAATGTTGCTGCCAGTAAGCCTTATACCCAGTGTTCGGAACTTTAGTTTTATTTCACTGATATTTAAATCTGGGAATCGCACTATGACAAAAAATTATAGACCTTAATCCATTTTAAGTGCTATCCCTCATCTATTTGAATCTATTATAACCAAAAAAACTCTCAGCTTTGCTGAATCCTATATTGGTTGATCAGCAATACAAGTTTTAGACATGAGCATTCTACAACTACCAACTTATTAACTTTTCAGCGCTTTCTCTTTGAAAAATTAAAAAAAAAAAATCAAATTGTCGCGATATATACTGATTTCACCGAAGTTTTCAATATGGTCAACCATGATATTTTATTGGTCAAATTAAATGAAATAAGTATTTGTGGTTCTTTATTAAATTGGATGTCATATTTGAGTAACAGAATTGAATGTGTGAAATATGATTCTTACATAAGAGAATACTGACTGTTACTTTTGGTGTACCTGAAGGGTTCCATTTGGGTCTGCTTTTATTTCTTGTGTATATAAACAACATCGTTTTGTGATTAACTTATAGTGATTTTCTTTCATTTGCAGATGATTTGAAACTTAACAGATTAATATCTGGGATTGATGATTGTATCTTATTGCAAGAAGAGTTAAACTGCTTGTACTTGTGATGTACGGAAAACATATTATCCCTGAATATATCAAAATGTAAAGTTGTTAGTTTTTCTGGAGCAAGATCGCCAATAGTATTCTCTTATAATATTGATAGTCATATCTTGCACAATTTAAAGATCTAGGTATCACCTTTGATCAAAAACTGAAATTTAATTTTCATATTAATCTTATTACAAATAAAACTGGGATTTGTAAAACGTAATATGACAGACTTCTCTAATCCCAAATTATTTCAAATTCTATATTTCACTTTTATTAGACTTGTTTTGCTACATGCTTCTCCTGCCTAGTCTCCTTTTTATGCTATGCACATATATAAAATAGAATCAATTCATCACAAAATTTTTACTTTTGTAGCTTGGAAACTAAAGTCCCCATCGCCCAGAATATTTCATGACTATTTGCAAATTGCTGAAATTGTGAATATTTTTCCTTTCTCATATTTTTGAAACCTTAATGACATATTACTTTTTTTTAACCTTTTACATAATAATGTTGAGTGTCCATATTTACTATCTATTGTTTTGTGGAAAATCCCTACACAGAATTTTAGATCTTGTAATATTCTATTTTACACTCCTACAGTGACAGCCAATGTTTGGCATAATGCCAAACATTGATTTGATGTTGATTTAAATATGGTTAGTTGAAACAAATTGATTTGTTTTGATTGACTTGATTTGACAATTTGTTTTGAAAATTATTGAATGAATAATAATTGACATTGTACCTTTTGTAGATAATAATTATTAAATAAGCAAATGCTATTTTTCATAATTAGTTACTCATCTTGTTCTGAAAATTATTGAACGAATAATAATATAATCGAATAATGTTTGCTGGGTTCCACTAGTGGACAATAATTGCTAAATAAGTAAATACTATCTTTCTTAATTAGTTACCTTTCTTCTTTCTCATTTCAGATGGTCAGAATTATGTTAGAAAAATCCAAAGATGCAATATCAGTCTTGAAATAGGGAAGGATGCTTTATATTGCATACATAAGGCTTCAAAACTTACCAATAAGATAATGTTGTGTTAGAGTATATTAAAAATACAAATGAAACAAAAAAAGTAGCAGTTAGCCTCATTCGTTGTACACATTAGCCCCCAGGGGGGGGGGGGACATAGAGAGGACAACCATCTGTTTTAAAAAAGTGTATTTAAAATGTATTTAGGAGGAAAATATTTAAACTGCTTGCATAGAAAATTAAAGATGGAATACTAAGGTATGCAGCAGGCACAGAATGTACTTGAAATTGAAGAAAGAATCTAACTTGTAGCATTATGAATGAAAAACATCCACTCTAGCCCCTCTCTCTCCACCCTCAAAAATTAAAATATATTTCAGTTTCGCAGGATCTGGATTTTGTCCAAATCGATTGTGAAATATCCGTCTTTGAGAAAATTTGTTGTTTTCATACTAGTGATGTGCACCCAGTCATGGAAATAACACTTTTAAGGTATCCTTGAAATCACATATTTCCATCATCATTTTGTGTTTCGTTTTTTGCAGCATTACGTAACTCTTTTACAATTAGATCAAGAGAAAGGAAGTAAGAAGATACATCCCCATCATCTGCCCTTTCCCATTCTTATAGCCTGGCAATTGACTGATCCCCTTTTTTCAAATGGCGGGTTCCATGTTCAGTTTTTTAATTTTTTTGTTGACACTAAAATAAAACTAGTAGGAATGCATAACAAACTGAAACTCACTCTACAGAAAGTAGAAAACCCTCAAAATATTATTTCATTTCATTCATTGTTATGTCTTGAAGACTAACGAAATAAGGAAGGTTTACACATTGTGGAACAATTCAATTCACTGTGAAACCAGGGTCCAACGACTTTCTGCGAATGTAATAGAAATCTCTTCTATTTACCAAGATCTGAACATGTACACTGTAGCAAAATAAGGTAAAGAAATCCTACACTCCACTACCTTTCATTTAAAGCAAAAATTATGAAATTTGGTTGAGTAGTAAGCTAAACAAAAACTCTTAGTGTTTGAAATATAAATATTTTTGCATTTTTCTAAATGTCAGAGATTTTAATGAAACTTGGAACTAAACCAAGGGTGTCCAACATGCAAGGCCTCAAGGGCCACAACTGCCTGTGTTAAATTGCAGTTGGACTGATGTAGAAGGAGAATGCCAAACCCAAATTCTATTTCCTTCATCCTGAATTTGCTAAATGCACTAGGCATCATTCATATCGTTAAATCATTTCTGAATGAATAGCATTTTATTATTAGTATTGTTACTATTATAATTGATATTACTATTATTAGAATTGTTATTATTACTATTATTAGAATTATTATTACTATTATTATTATTACTATTATTATTATTACTATTATTATTATTATTATTATTATTATTATTATTATTATTATTGAGTATTGTAAGATCAATGACCAACTTGATCAGGGTTTTTTGTCCAGTTTCCCTTGATCCTTTGAGCAAATGCTGAGATGGTCCCCATTGTTTTGATTTCTGGACAGTAAATGTAACTTCACTCTGCCATATCTGACTCGTCATACACGATTGAAATTGTATTTGTGACTCAATAAATATTATTATTATTATTATTATTAACTTAAACCTTTCAGTTAGTCGCGAGCCACATTTTCATTACTAGAGCAATCCACACCCGACTTCCCCATATTGATGATCTCGGCAGTTAGCCTGGCTGCTCTGAAACAGGAGGTGGGGAACTATTCGTGATATGCTGAACCAAGCATAACACATTGACATGATTTTGAATTTCTGAATTTACTTGAAAAGAAAATTCCATAAATCTAAACTTTAACGATTTGTACATTAAAGAGGGTGTTGGCCTCGGCAGGCTGCGTATGCTAGGTGCACTATGTATTAACCCGACATGAATGAGAGAGACTTTCACTTTTCACTAATAACTTTTCGCAAGCCACAGTAAATGGCATCATGGGTCGCATGTGGCCTGCTGATCGCCAGTTGGACAGCCCTGAACTAAACCATACTTGTAAGTGCTCTTGGGCTATAAGGGCTAAGGTGCTCTTGGTGCTACAAGGGCAACAAATGTTCAGAAAAAAAATTCAGCTTTTTCCCAGAAAGTGTTGAAAATGTCATAGGGGCTTCATGGAAAGTACCCCTCAGAATCAAAATATCTTAATGATCTCTGGGGTGGCACAACTTGATCATACTCTTGACTTATTTATGCTCAAAAGCTTCCAATTTAACAGTTTTATATGAACCATCTGTATACACAAATTGATTTTAGGGTTCAAAATTGCATGTATCCTCTCTCCACCTGCACCAAACGTTACCATCTGTGGAATGGCATTAATAGACCATAATCCTGAGGCATGAGTGAAGTTAGAGTTGAAAAGAATCTTAAGCATGACTTTCAAGACCAATATTCAAAATCATATTGTAGAAATGATTCCAATACTATAGTACAGGGAGCAAATGTAAGAAAATAAATATCAAGAGATTCCCATAGTACTACAATATGCAGGAGTCAAACCAGCGTACAATTTGGACTGAATTGTAAAAGAAAGAAGACAAATTTCTGGGCAACAGAAGTATTTTGAAATTTTGTCGTTTAGAATTTGATTTGTGGTGGTTGCATTTCAGACATGTGGTTTGATCCAAAGTCATTTAAGAATTCATATTGTGAATGTTGATCGCTCCTGTAATTGCCCTTGAAAATTACAACTTTCATCCCATCACCTCAATGGACAGTGGAAGCATGATGTACTCATCACATTGAGGACTGGAAGATGGAGGGAAAAAAAAGTGATATTGTGATAGTGATTATAAAGAAATATTGTGAGTTTAAATAATTTGTATATTTTGTATTGGTATTTTTTCTTTCAATCAAAAGGCACATTATCAAGCTTGAGAAAAGTGCTTCCAGTTCAAAAT
Organism: Teleogryllus oceanicus; assembly: GCA_964035755.1. Lineage (NCBI taxonomy): Eukaryota > Metazoa > Arthropoda > Insecta > Orthoptera > Gryllidae > Teleogryllus > Teleogryllus oceanicus. Next base: position 17,872,496 of record CAXIVR010000010.1, read on the forward strand.
ATTCTTTCTGCTGAAATAGTGGGAATGAAATTTGAATGAATATTTTGCTTAATACATAAAATACATTTAACAATGCTAATAAAAATTTCATTGTTATGAACAGGCTTACTATTCGCTGATGATCAGGTTATTTTAGCTAATGACGATTTTGATGTAGAATATATGATGCGAAAACTGAAGGAAACCTACAAGAAAGCAGGACTGAAGATCAATTTTTACAAAAGAAAATATCTGGTAGTAGGAGAAAATGCAGGTTGCAGCTTACCAATAAATGGAGAGCAGATAGAAGCATGTGAGGAATTTAAATATTTAGGAGGAATCATCAGTAAAGAAGGAGGCTCCAAAAAAAGACACTATCTCAAAGAGCACGCAAGGGAGACAAGTCACTCGAAAGTTAAACTCTCTACTTTGGAGAAATGAAATATCCAGATCAACTAAGAAAAGGCTGTTTGAAACCATCGTTCAAAATGTAGTGCTGTATGGATCAGAAACGTGGGAAATAAGAAAATGAGAAAAAGACAAATTAAAAAGCCTGCAAATAGATTTCATGAGAAGAAGTTGTAGAGTGTCTCAAATGGACCGTGTAAGAAATGATGAAATTTTGAAAAGAATGCAAATATAGAAATCGATTTTAGAGAAAATGGAAACGCGAATGGTTTGGTCACGTGAAAAGGCTCGGTTATGAGAGATGGCTCAGAAAAATCTCTGAGTGGTTCCCCCTGGACAGAAGAAAAAGAGGTAGACCCAGAGAAGAATGGCAAAAGCAAGTTATAAAGGACATGCAGAAAAGAGGCCTTAAAGAAGACGATTGGAATGATAGAGAGGCTTGGAGATTGGGATGCGAGAGACGGCAGCAGGAGCTTTGGACAACTCGCAAGAAGAAGATGAACAGGCTTAAAATGATAAGAAAAGAATCACAGAATAAGGACCATAACCATCTATTTTATAAGAGAATTTTTTTGTATACCATCATTATAAACTACCCTTTTCGATACCCCGAATCGTGCATAACCCGGTATTTTATCGCACGCTACATGACGTCATCGCCATTATTAAACGCGACATGACGTCATCACACATTCAGCCAATAGTAGCGAGAGAATCGTGGGGAGGTAGAAGAAGACGGAACAGCCGACCACCGTTTTCTCGCACGGATGTCAACAATGCCATCTTGAATTTGATTTCCAGAGGGCGTTGGATGTCAAGCACCCGAGACGTCAGAGGAAAGTTGTTTCGCGAAATTAAGTTTGATTCTCTTGTAAATTTATAATGCTGTTATACAAAAAAATAGCGTATGCAACTCGTTTATAATGTTGCTTTATTGCATTCGTACAAATTTGAAAACTCGCTCCTAACGTCGCTCGTTTTCAAAACATGTATTCGTGCAATAAAGCTTAACATTATAAACTAATTGCATAAACTACTATTAACTTAAACTCCTTTTACCTGTTCATGCACTTAAGGGGCCTTGGAGACCACCCACCCACTTCTTTTCAACGCTCATGGCTAATAATACTTCTTGTCATCCGCAAATGATAATTTTTGTTATTAATAGGACAAGACCAACACCACCAAGGATTTTAACACATTAATAGGACAAGACCAACAAACCACATGAGATGTAAAATTGTGATTAATAACGAACCCATAGAACAGACCAACAATTTTACCTATTTGGGCTTCAATGTGTCTTACTGCCAGAAAAATGACATAAGTCGGAAATTAAATAGATTTTATAACATGTGTGGGACAATAAGAAGAACATTAAAAACAAGACTTTAAAAACCACGCAACTCAAATTCTACAAAGCAATGGCAGTACCCATGCTTACTTATGCATGCGAAAACTGGACAATAAATAGAACAGACAGAAGAAAAATAGAAAGCACCAAAATGAAATTCTTACGTTCAGTAGCGGGTTACAATATCTTGGATAGACAATATAATGACGACATCAGAATCGAACTGAATATATTCAATCTTATGGACAGAATCCAATTATTTAGGAGTAACTGGTATGATCATATCCAACGCATGCCTCCAAACAGAATTCCCATAATAATGCACACATATAATCCTAAAGGAAGAAGAAATGTTGGCCGCCCCTTAACAAGATGGAGAGACTCACTCTCTTGATGTGGAAACAGGCCTTAAGGCCTAAATCCATGAAGCAGACGACGACGAATAGGACAAGATATGTAAATGGAAACTAAACAGTTTTCAGAAATCTCTTTGTAGGTAGTTTGTACTTTTTATTTAAGGGGCCTGAAAGGCTGTGTCTTTGTTGAAGGTATTTTCAAGAGGAAAAATGTACTAACGTTGACAATAGACTCTGACAATGAAATCCCTTCCACTTTACGACACCATGTCTTAGCAGATGCAGTGCTTAGCATTAGCAGATGCTAAATACAAAATTTAGTTTTGTTTCTGATGCAAGTGTGAACATATTTCTTGTGTAAATTGTGTAGGAAGTGCCATCAAAAATTAATCTTCCTTCAGTGAATATCATACTGAGTGGAATTATTTTTGAGTGAAAAAAGTGATCCGCTTTTTACAGCAACAATTCTTAGTTCAAAAGCCAAGACTTCTTAGCGAAGTCTTAGAAAGTCTTAGTCGAAGACATTCGAAAGTGCATGCACTTTTATGCGAAATGAACAGTGATGTTCTTTCAGAATGTATTTGCAGAATAAGCCTGCTAAATATGGCATAAAGATATTCTGATGTTGTGATGTGAAGAATGGGTTTGCATTGACTGGCAGCATCAACTGTGCTAGGCAAAAGGACGAGCCCTTGGTGAAAGATTTAGTTGCAAATGTGGTGAAAGAACTGACCTAACCCTTGAAGAAAGGAGGATGCAATATTCTTCTTCTTCTTCACTCCAAAAGTTAGGCTCTAATGAATTGGTCTTTCAACATATCTTCTATCCACTGATCTACAGATCAGTGATCCATTGCGATTGCCAGTTGTCTCGTTTTCGGCATTTGCTCCAAATGGTCACACCATCTTCATCTGTGTCTTCTCAGAGTGTCCAGCAATGATTCACCTTCAATTCCTGTCTTACATCTGTGGTGTTTTTTTTAAATCTAAAATTGTATAACCAAGAGTGCTCCTCATAACTTCATTTCTGCTTTCTGGATTCTGGATTTTTCTTCTCTGACATTACTCTTGTTTCATCTCCATACATGAGTACTGGAATATCAACAGTATTGAAAAATTTTACCAATGTTTCTCTCTTTGTTTTATTTTTTAAGTGTCTGTGAATTTTACTACAGATGCTCCTGAATCTTAAGTTTTTCATCTAAATCAATCTCCATTTCATAAGATACATGGCAGCCTAAATATTTGAAATATTTTATTTGTTCTAGTATCTTTTCTTCTATTACAATAATTTTAGTTCTTATGGGATACTTTCCTTTGAATGTCATTGTTTTAGTTTTTTCAATCAATACTTTAAAGCCATAATCTGCTGCAATTTGATGAAGTTTGTAAACTGCCATCTGCATTTTATCTTCAGAATTTGTATTATTACTTTGTTGCTTGCATATAAAAGGGAGTTTATAAAGGTTTTATTAAAATAGATTCCTGGATCTGTGTTCAACTTCCACGTTCTAAACGCGTTGTCCATATATATATATATACAGTAAAAAGAGTTGGCGATGAAGAACAGTCCTCTCTCACTCCTTTATTAGTGGGAATATCTGGTGTCAATATTCTTCCAACTACCAATCTGATGCTGGTGTCTTCCTAGAACCTTTTTTGGTTCTACAAGGTTTTTTGGATATCCCCTTTTGTTGAGAATGCTATAAAAGCCAAGTGAGTTTCACAATTAAATTCGTGCCATTCTTCAGTAATCCTTTTTAAATTAAAAATGGCATCTGTAGTTAATTTTTTATCCCATTTGTTAAATTAAAGATTTTTTTTTTTTTGATCTTATAAAGTATCAAGAGACTAATTCCTTATAATTATTGGGATTTCCTCTATCTCCTTTCTTAAAGAGTGAAATTACTTTTACTTGCTGCATTTCTTTTGGAATCTATTTATTTTTCCAACACATATTGAAGAAATGGAGAAGGCATAAATGGAACAGGATTCCTGCATTCTTTAAAAATTTTGTGTTTATTCCATTCAAGCCTGGAGCTTCTCTATTTTTTTATTTTTTCAGAGCTTCTTGTAGTTTTTCAATTGAGAGGTTGTTTACGTTTGTGTTAGCATGTATTTTGATAATTTCACTTTTTTCTTCAACAAGTCTTGAAATGTTTTCTCCATCTGTCTTTCTCTATTGTGTTTACTTGAACATTTTCTCTTTCATTTTTATTTAGATTTCTCATTACTTTAAACACTAAATATTATTATATTATTATCGCTAAATATTTGCAATATTATTGTGGATAATAGTTCTGACAATTTTTTTCTGGTGTGGCTGCTCTTACCAATAATTTGACTTTATCTTCCAAAGTAAAGCAGGAAGAAAAACATTATTTACATGCTTAGGTGCATACATCACACTCAGCAATTTATTGATCTTGAAAACGTGAAACCAGAAATGATGATATAGAATAAAACAAAGGCAGGAGTAGATATGGTAGATTAGAAAGTTTGATGACTACACAAGATGTCAAGATGTCGAACATGCAGATGGCCAATGCAGTATAAGAGATTTTGCAACACTGAATAAACTCATTGTTTACACCAAGGTGCAGAAAATGATGAATGATTGCTTCTAATTCTGTTTGTAGACACTTGCCATTCTCAGAAGATCAAAATTATAAAACCATAGTCTACAGGATGATTGCAAATAAAACTTTCTGAAATAAAAATAAGTTTATATTTACTTTCATTAATTCATCTTTTTTTCATTTTCATGTTTGCAGTGATGTTTAAAAGAAGCAAAAACATCAGGGAAAAGTACTGGTTCATTAATAAATATTACCCCTTTTGCCACTGTCTTTGTGATTTCATCTATCTTTTGGTTACCAATAATACCTTTATGGGTTGAGATCTGTACTAATTGACTTTTCACACCAGTTGAGAAAGTCAGAGAAATTGTAATTTTATTGATTTCAAATGCTAGTTTTGTGACTTGGTTATATACACTATTACATCCACAAACTCAAGAGTTGTAGTTGAATTATCTAACACCTCTAAATTTCTTATCTAAATGGTGTATAGAAGAGGACTTACAAGACTCCCTTGTGGTAAATCTTTCTGAACTTTCATATTAATTAAATCTGTCTTTGCACAGAAAGTAACATTACATATATTGATTTTAATGAAAACAATTTTTGGGGTCACTTTTAACTCAATCAAATTTTATACTAAAATTTTTGTGAAATATATTGAAATTTCTTATGAAATTTGCATTATTATATTTTTGTAAAAGTTTCTTCTGAAATTATGTTTTAAAATTTCACAACTATAATCTTTCTTTGATCCTTTTCTCCATAATTTTCAGTTGGCCGAATGATGAAGAAATATGCCTAACTTCATCTTTATTACCTTTAGGTATAAATGTAACTAAATAATGTTTCCATTGCTCTGGAAATACGTTGTGGTATAAAATACCATTGTATAAATTTTAAAGCACCCGTTTTTAAAATTCACTGAAATCACCAGGTAACACATTTGGTCCAGTCCTGGGGATGAATTTAAATTAACATAATTGATAGCATATTTCAATTCAATTCTTTCAAAAGCAATTATCTAGAAATAGATTTTTGTGATCATTATCCACTGTACTACGAATATCTTTCTCATTGTTGCTTGTAGCTTTTTTTCTTGGAGAGCATGACTAATCAATTTTGTACCCGATATTGTGGTCTTTCTTTTAATTGTCCTCATTTGCTATTGCCCTATTAAAAATTTTCTTGAACATTTTAATTAGTTTACAAAATTCAAAGATCTTATTTTTTTAGTGATTGATTCAAAATTCTTCCTGAAATACTAGTTTCTCTTTTAAAGGTTTGTTGTAAAGCATTAGTTGTTTGTAAAGCATTAGTGCATGTTTGTAAAGCATTAGTAGCATGTTTGTAAAGCATTAGTTAAAAATAATGCTTCAGTTCTTTTAAATTCATGAAATCTGCCTCTAGTGTATCTATATCTGATAGACTTTAGAGCTGCTTTTTGCAAACTAAGAGCTCACATGTATCATTCCACCAAATACAGTTCAAATTATATTTCTTTTTCTTATTTATTAAAAATACGTTTTTTGGCTTGGTAATATTATGATTAAGTTGCCTGAATGATGTTCTAATTGTATCATCTGAAAACGTGTATATAATGTATATCGGCTAATTACAGCCTATATAGTATTGAATTCTAAACATTTGGAATAATATTTTTGTAGATCTCAAATTTCCCCAGATTTAATTAATTTCATTTTTATACCTTAATGCTGGCTTTTTTTGTATGGACTAACACAGACTTGAATATCAGATGGAAAATATTTTATTTCCCTACTTATCATTTAATACATTCTAATTACTCGCCAAATCTAAGTTAGGATATGTAATGGTCAAATCTATGTTTGAAGAAATATATTCAGAAAATGTCATAGATATATGCATTATCTCTTATCATTTAATAAAATGAAATCATTGAAATCCAAAGTACCTATCTACAATTATTTGTCCATTCTTGCAAAGTGTTGCAGTTTCCTCACAAAGTATGATGTGCATTGACTCTGCTTTTATAGCAAACCATAGACAAAATATCTTTAAAATTGGAAACAGTCGCAACAGAACCAATGTCCAGTGATTGATTGGTAAAATGCAAACTATTTTAAAAAAATCCTAGATTAATTAAAATAGGTAAACCTCCTGCATTAATAATTCTTTCAAATCTTACTATGTTACAACTTTAGAGATGAAAGTTTTCCCCTTCTTTCAACCTTCTTTCAATAATTAAAATTAGTATGCCATGTTTGTTTGCATTAACCTGCAGGTCAATCTAGTTTTAAGCTTTGACAGTTTCACTGTAATATTTTAAGTTTTGAGTCCATTACGATTAATAAAAAACAATTACTAAAAAAAGTGAAGTGAAGTTTGGCAATTATAAGATTTTGGTAAAAGTGTTATAACAAAGTACAATTTTTAACACATTAGTAATGACATTTTTCATCAGTAATTAATTAATCAATTAATGTAATATTTTAGTACCGTATTTTTGCATGTATAAATGTTTCTATTTCAAAAGTCTCTTCGATAAAAACAAACCAACAACAACAACAACTCTGATTATATGTGATGCATTTCTAACTTACGGTGGTGAGCATAATTCATTTACCATAGTTTATGACACCTTACATGTTCAAATCTTTGTGAATAAAAAAATATTTCAGTTTTATTTTCAGTACCTAACATGTTTAACTCTACATGGTGTATAGAAATGGTATTATTCAAGAATTTGTAAACCATCCCATTAGTGTTCATGAACAACATGAAACAAAATTTTTTGGGTTTCGATTTTCTGTATTTCTGTATTATATAAAACTTTTTTACAGCTTTTTATTTTATGAGAGGTGATTGCAAGTGTTCAAATAGTTAAATATTAAAGCTTTTGAATGGAATAAAATTGAGAAGTTTAATTTTCAATGGCTTCACTAAAATAATTTTTTTAATTTTTAGGTGATTTTTTGGTATGTTACGTTCTCAATTTTTCGAAATTTTTGGATGATTTATTACATTTACTCCGTGTACTATTTTCAACCTGTGGGATGGAACAAAATACCGAATCAATTTTAAAAAGAGCTTGTTGCCTCTTGCAACCCGAAACTAAACCCAAATAAAGAATCCAATTACAGCGAGGGCTTGAAATGAGGAGTCCGCCAGGAGCTTGCTTCATTTATATTTCAGCGTCAGCCCGTCGTCTTGTCTCTTCTTGTCGCTTAACCTTCCGCTCGCAGCCGTCCGGTAGATTGATTGAATCCTGGATTGAATAAGGAAGGTCCTCCCGACACCGGTGACTCAATTATGTTCTGGGCCTCGTTCGTTCGTTCGTTTAGTGATTTAGTTATCTCTGTCTACTTCTGTTCCCTTTAATTTCTTTCTTTATACTTTCCTTATGTTGTACTGTTTTTTTTCTTCTATTTTTATTTAACTCGTGTGTTTTTCCCTATATTCTCATTTCTTTTTTTCATTTTCAAATCTTTCATCATTTATCTATTCATTCTGTATTTCTCTTTATTTTTCTATTAATTTTGTAAGCAAAGTCTTGGCTCTTTTTTCAGTTAAATTCTTATTGTGTGTCTTTTTTCTTTCATTTGTTCTTTTTATAAATTCTGAACCTTATTTTTCTACTCGTCTTGTTCCAGTTTAATCTCATCTTATTTGTGAGTCTTTGAAACCTTAAAGACACCAAGTCCGAATCTGCATATACCTTGGAAGAGAGCACGAAAGGAGATGTTGAATACGTGTAAACCGGTCAGTTTCAGTTTCTTCTGTTCAGTTATTTCTGTTCAGAAATACACTATTTTCTCTTATTTGTTTGTGGAATCGCCTTTTACAAACCCTTATCCATAAAAGGTTTCTTTCATGACAAAGTAATCATATTTCACCAATTCGAATGAAATTATAATAGAAAGTGATTTGAAGTATGCCTCTGTTTTTGGCTTCAACGGGCCATTAAGTTAAAAACTCAGATATACTTTCATCACTATTCTCCGATTTAATTATAGCAACTTAACATCTGATCGGCTAGTCGCGGTTATGTAATTGGGGTCACCTATTCCAAAAGTTAAATTGTAACGAAGCTTCCAATTAGATAATCGCCTTCAGATGCGCCAAACGTCAGAAGTTACTATAATTCGGAGTATTCTCAAGCACTTCCCGGACAAGCTGTAAGCTTCCGATACGTGTGCTTGTGTAATACATGTACGTGTGAAAGGGAAGAGGAGAAGAAAAGAATGAAGAGAAGACCGCGAACGGTTCATGGACCGTTTGTAAAGGTGCTGTACCGAGATTCAGCTGGTATTGGCGTAACAGAAGCAGTTGACCCCCAATATTTTGAGATTCACTGAATTTTCTTCATAACGTAGCAAATATTAATATAAAATATAAAACATGTCTTAAAACTTTCGACTTCCAATCGAATAAACACAGATAAATTGAAATGCGTGAAAGAATAATTGCACAATGAAGAATAATTCGATAGAGCCCCCATTTTTTTCTTCATTCTGCGACCGGGAGAGGTGGCTCAGTGCATCAACTGATGTCACTGCAGTGCCTCTGACCGGGTCCTAGGTTCGAGTCCCGACGGCGGCAGGATTTCCGACACTAGCTGGACAGCTAGTGTTCAGTCGCTGTCTGGAGGAGAATTCTACCGGCTGGCCGCTCTGGTAGGCAGTTTTCCGTTTCCGGTTTCTTGGGCCATTACCAGACGATGTCGCAGCAGTACTCTAACCATAGACTAAAGAGATCTATAGTTAGAGCTCTATGCCCTAACGAACGGACCGCGCGCGATTTTTTGCTTCCCCTTCCTTGTTCTATCCTCACCCATCACACTAACATGCACTACAATACCCGCGGCGTAGAGCTTGTCCCGCCTGGGGCGGTGCCCCGCTGGTGGGAGATACCTGGTCAGGGAAAGTTAGTCGATCGTAGGTCGGCGCCGGATCTTGTCAGCCAGCGGGGAGCGGGGAAGATCATCGCCATCTCCCGATGAAAAAACATGAACTACACTTGCGGGAAAAATTACTTCAGTAGTGGAAGCACCCGGAATATCAATCAATCAATCAATTCATTATGCGAAAACACTTGTCGGGAGCGTCACATCAGACACCGTATCGTGCAAACGAGGGCAGCGCTGCCACCGTCCTGAAGGCAGCTTCCTCGGGTCAGCGTTTCGACCTGCGAGCGTCGCCAGACCGGTTCAAGTGAATGTTTTCGCCCATCCCGTGCAGCCTTCCCCAATGCGCTCCACACATGCCGTGGGGTAACTACTGAATCGGTTGGGCCTCTGAGAACGAAAATATTTTAGGATGTGTGTGGAGGAAAGCGAAGAACTCGCGTGTTTTTCAGAATATACAATATAATAATAATAATAATAATAATAATAATAATAATAATAATAATAATAATAATAATATCGAGCGAAGTGGCTCAGTGCGTACCGCGCTGACTTAGCAGTCAGGAGGCCCGGGTTCGATTCCCGGGCCGGACATCCTGACTGGGCGTTTCGTGGTTTCCCTCGGTCATACAGACGGGGATCAGTGTTGGGATGGTTCAAAAAGGCCACGTTCATCTCTCATAATTCAATCACCTCATAATTCATAATTCAACGCTTAACAACCTTGACTTACTAGGGCCGAAAAGCTGATCCCCATAATGACTTACGCTAATCTCTCTCCGGGATAGAACACGACTGTGTGACTGAAGAGAGCATGTAGTATGGTCAGAAATGGCCGATATACAAATAATAATAATAATAATAATAATAATAATAATAATAATAATAATAATAATAATAATAATAATAATAGATAATTATATTAATAATAATGATATTAATAATAATTATAATAATATCAATTTCTTACGAAATTTAAAACAAATATTTAACTTCATATTTAATATATTGAATTTGTCTTTATCCTTCCTCCTCTCCAAACTTCGCCCCCAAGTTATATTCATGTTGATCGGAGAAGGTACACAAAATACCGATCAGAGTCAACTGCTAAAATTCTCATCCAAATGAAGTCGTGTCTAAATTCGATTCCGCTTTGTCGAAAACCTGCCATTGTAAGAACTCGAACTCTTGCACTTTCCGGTCAATGATGCCACTCCTGAGATATCACAGTCGGTAACGCTTAGGTAAAATGATTCATGACTTTTAATAAGTAAAATGAAGCAAGAAGAAAATAATGGTAGGAATAAAAGTGAGTGAAAAGAAAAGAAAGAGTAGTTTGGCAACCGAGAAGGATATTTTGCACAATGATAAGTCCAGCTGATTACCGCAATTACAGGGATATATACATTAATAAATATTAGAAAATAATTTTTAAACACCTACTTGTAAAATCGGTTACTTTAAGGCATGCTTAAAGTTCAATTTTGAGTACTAGTGGTAAAAGACGATGCTCAAATATTCAGTTAAAACTGTGAATGCAACGAAGGAAACAAAATACTTTCATCTGATCACCTACAACTGATCTTAATGAAATATGGTACCCAATTATGTGATTTTTATACCCGAATTAAAAGGAAAGTCAAGAAGGCAGTCTAAAAAATAGTGTATGACACACATGGTAAAAGTGATTTAATTTTTCTCCTCGAATCATAAATGAATATGACATCGAGTGTAAATTAAAGAGGAAGGAATGAATGAGAGAGACCGTAAACGAATGAGGAAGAGCCATTGAAAGAAAAGAGGTTAACGGTGAGGAAGCACATGTGAAGGAAAAGGACAGAAACAAAGGGGGGATAATATCTTCATAGAGGGCGATGTCGAGTTTGTATTTAAAACTATCCCCTGTGTACTCATCTGCATGACAAGCGAAAGGAAAAAAATATTATACTCAGTCAAAAAAGAAAGAAAGAAGGAAATTTCAATGAAAAATGATTAAAAGTAAAGTTGACCAGAAATCTTGAGTAGAGTCTGTCACCGAAGAAGAGGGAAAGGTGAGAGTAAGGAAAAAACGAACAAAACGTGGAAAGATAAATATGAACAAAACTAAACAAAATAATAGGGAATTCATAGAACAAATATTTATTGTACGACTGCTACAGTTTTATTTTGCTACATGCTTTTGAGAGTAAAGGACCGAAAGAGCTAAAATCGCTGACATTCACAGATATTCATCTCTGACTCACTACTCTCGTTTAAACTTCTTCAACAAAAAACAAAACAAAAAAACAGTAGTTTGTTTGACTATGCTAGTAGGTACATCAAATGAGTAATACTAAGTGACACAATACCAGTATATAACCCAATTATTTTTCGGAAGTATTAGTGTTTTGAAAGCATATATGTGTGTACAAGCAGAATGGAAATTATAAAATTTCATAAATTGATGAAAAGATAGAAAAGAAACATTTGTTCAAAAACATTTTATTAAAACGAATAAGACAGTTTTAAAAATGATATGCGTAGGTTGGTTTGCTCTGTATTCGAATCATTTTCTTCACAGCTTTGACTGAAAAAAAAATCATAGATAGAATGCACACTCATGTTAAATGATAATATACTCTACTTCACTACATTTGTATCAATTAATCACTAATAAAACAATTAATTAAAACATTTTAAACACACTAAATCACTATCTATAGTTTTACATTACGTTATTATAATACAATTAGTATCTTAATTGAGATATGTAGTTGTAATCAATATACTGTGAACACAATTTAACTCCACGTCTCGTCTTTTTGATGAAATATCATTTAGCAATACCAATATTTTTGCAGGAAACTGAAATTTTTGTGATTTCCGACAAAACACTTCAAATCTCAGTAGACACAAAAAATCAGAAAATGTAATTCTTTTAAAATTTCTGTATACGTGAATGAATATGAGGGCGAACAAGACTGTTATAAAGCGTGAATGAGATTATCAGTTGTTGGTCACTGAAATGATCTGAAACTTACATTGCGTGTGATAACCAACCCGCACATTCCATTGCTCTTCGTACCAGATATAAGATCACAATACGTCCCCTGGGGCAAACATGTCTGTGAAATATAGAAAAATAATAATTTAGTTACAAAAACATATAAAGGAGTAAATATGTCACCTTTGGAAGTGAGTTAAATCGCACAGAAGCTTTTCTTAGTAGTAAATTAGAGTAAACTGCAACTATTTATTTCCGTGCCAGGTAAATACTTTTGAAGTAGTCAATTGGAGGTCACTCTAATGCTAACGTTTAATTAACACTTTTTCAGCAAAAACGTTTAATTAACACTTTTTCATGGTTAAAGAAAAAGAAATTAATCGTTCGTTACAATGTGTTCATTCTGATAATACCAAAGTGTAAATTGCATAATAAATCAATATTTCTTCTTGATTGTCAAAATATGTTTACAAATAAAAGTATCCAAAGTTTTTTTATGACAATCATTTATTCAGTAATTTCACAACGTTTCGTAACTCAACGTTTCTTGAATGTTCTGCTGATGTGGTAATTCAATGGGATAGCGTTCCCTCATTAAGTTTAGCATCTGAAGATGTAACAAAACGAGTTACGAAACGTTATGAAATTACTGAATAAATGATTGTCATAAAAAACTTTGGATACTTTTATTTGTAAATTGCATAAACATGCAGTCATGCGCAAGTTTTCGAACGATTCAGTGGCTTAGATGGCTCAGGGAACCAAGTGATATTATTGCAGAGCCTCTGTCAGGAAGGTCCTAGGGTTTGTCTCTCGATGGTGGCATGATTTCCGACACTAGCTAGGCAGCTGGGTCAAATTCAACTACTTCTGGAGGGGAATTCTAGCGGCCCGCTGCTCTAATTGATAGTTTTTGGCATTTCCTCTGATCAATACCAGGTGAATGCCGGAGCAGTACCCTACCAAACGGGCCACGGACCGCGCGAGATCTTCCTTGTCCTATTACACTTTTTTCTTACACACACAAACACACACACACACACACACACTAACATGCACTACACTACCACGCATGTCGGGAGACCAATCCGGAGCTTAGAGCTTGTCCCGCCTGGGATGTACCCTGTTGGTAGGAAATAATTGGATGGGGATAACTCAGGTGCGGAATGAAACATGCACTTCGGAATGAAACATGCACTTCGGAATGAAACATGTCAAATGATTTATTGCTATTTAATTGCTAATTAATTGTCATAATTTGGAATTAATTGCCACATTCTCAGGACAAAACGGGTGTGAGCTGGCTTGACGCGACGCCAGAGCACGCATAAGTTAAATGCGGATCGAAGCTCGATATGTGAGTAAGTAAGGGGTGAGGATATAGCAAGGAAGATGAAGGAAAGATCGCGCGCGGCTCGTGGCCCGTTTGTTAGGGTACTGCTCCGGCATTCGCCCGGTGTTGATCGGAGAAACCACGGAAAAATACCGATCAGAGCAGCCGACTGCTGGAATTTTCTTCCAGGCAGCGACTGAATTCGACCTAACTTTCGCGCTAAAGTCGAAAATCCTAACACCATCTGGACTCGAACCCTAGGACGTCCCAGTCAGAGGCACTGCAATACCAATTGATACACTGAGAATCCTCAACCAGTGAAAGATGTCGAAATGTACAGGTTTCTCGTAATAAATGTTACAAGTTCTATGGGTTGAAGATCACTTTTTCCAATGAACATTTGGGAAGTTTCATATAACAAAGTTACACATATGACATTTTTGACATGACATGTCTGATTGGTCGTCAATTCTTTATGCACTGGTGTTTGGCCAATTACTTTGTGACGCAGTCTAAGAGATTTCGTGTATTCCGCGAAGGCCGTAGAAGCGAAAAAATACTATATTGAAGGATATCAAATGCAACTTCATAACTTGGAAAACATTAGACATTGGAATCATTGATTCACATCATTTCGTTGATTCATTTAATTCAACGATTACTCTAATTCAGTTGCCTCTACGTCTGAATCTCTTATTAAAAATTGATATTGCACATTTCAAATGAACATCTCTATTGTAATATCCCCACACAAAATTAATAGAACTTCCTCTCTCTTCTGGTATACTCTCTTTCCCCATGATGACATTCTCCTGCTTGAAGGAAAGGGTCTGATGGGCAAGGCATTTAAAGAGTGATGTAACAGCTGAGAGAGATGGAACTGTTTCTGTATTAGGTGCTTTCTACATCACTGGCAGCGCGTGGGAGATTTTTCGTGCGGCTGAGGAGCGAAATTAGTAATAACAATAAACGTAATAATTAATAATAATTTGTGTACCGTCCAAAACAGTAAACAGTAAAAACCTTATGTGACGTATGAGGGTGAAGTATAATATGCACACGTTTTCTTACCCACAGAATACCTTCTTCACTCTTTTACTATTCATTGTTGAATTAAGAATAAAGATACGAGAAAACGGAATTTGCAACTGCCGAAAACTGGAACTTTTCGCACTCGAGTAATAGAAAACGTATTTGCGTTGGCAAACGAACTACAATATTGCTGACAAAGTATCTTCCCTTCTCTTCACTTCCCAAAACTAGCCAGAACCTGTACATAGAGAAACTAATGTCATATGTACTCATACCATGCGCTCTTTACTGTTATAAAGTTAAGCAAACCGGGAGAGGTGGTTCAGTGCATCAACTGATGTCATTGCAGTGCCTCTGACCTGGAGGCATATGGGCAAACTGCACTTGCATTCGACACCGGGCTTCCAAGTGAACGCAATTTTGGGGCTACTGAATTAGAGGCGTTAGCTATTGTGTGGGCGACCCTGAAATTCAGAACGCTATTAATCGGGCGTCCATTTACCGTCATTACAGATCATAAAGCCCTGACATTCCTAATGAAGAGCCACCTCAACAACAAGTTGTTACGTTGGGCGCTGTGGCTCTAGCAGTTTCAATTCGAGATAGAACATTGCGAGGGAAAGAAAAACTTGCTTCCGGATTATCTGTGCCGAATCAAGGTAAAAAAAGAAGAGCACGAAGATATAGTTGCGGCTATCCGAGTATGCGATATCAACCCGCCATGGACAGTAGGGGCGGTGCTTGACATCCAACAGCACGATCCATTCGTTCGTGAGGTATTAAAGTTAGTAACAGGGCAGCCTTACGATGCCAACAAGACCGGAACGTCAACAACTGGAAAACGCACGAGGGAATATTGCTACGGAAGGTCAACGGCCCGGAAGGAAAATTTAGGATTTGGATCACTGAAGGAAACCGGAGGGAATTGGCGGCATCCACCCACGAGCATTATGGGCATTTTGGAGGTGGGAAAATAGTGCAGATATGGGGAAGGAGGTTTGGCAGATAGCAGGTGCATGCGACGTCTGCCAGAAGACCAAACAATCGAATAGGCATTGTGAAGGAGAGTGGCAAGCAATCGTGTCACAGGGGCCCCGAGATGTATATGCTGTGGATCTTTACGACCCATTGACGAAGAAAAAATTTGGCAATCAATACCTATTCGTTATTCTCGACGTATTCTCTAAATTTGTGCAAATTTTCCCGATTCGAAAACCCAATACTGCTAATTGTGTCCGCTAAGGGAAGAAGTTCATTGAAATGTGCAGAAAACCAGCCCGGATTCTGAGCGACAGGGGAACTCAATTCACGAGAGATAGGTGGAGGGAGAAAATGCAAGCGTTAGATATCTCCATCCATTTCACGGCCGTACGCCATCCTCAGAGCAACCCAAGTGAGCGAGAAATGCGAGAATTGTCGCGACTCTTTAGAGTATACTCGGCAGAAAACCATCGAGCGTGGTTCGAGGCAGTGCCAGTGCTTAATGAAGTCCTGAACGCCGTACCGCACTCCAGTACAAACGTGACGTCGTGGGAAGCACATTTTGGAAGAAAGAAGACAGGACCATTCGACAGCATCCAGATTCCACCAGACATCAGCGGTGTACGGGAAGTGGCGTTAAACCAACGCATCATATATGATCAGCTGCGGAAGTCGGCAGAGAAAAGGAAGAAGACCCAGAAACAATGTCATCACGAGACGTTTAGAGTAGGGGACAAGGTGCTGGTCCGATCATCTCATTCGTCCTCAACGGACCAGAAATTGTTTCGGAAATTCTTTCCACTCTATGACGGTCCGTACGTAGTAGACAAGGTGTTAGACAATAATAATGTAGTGTTAACCGACCTAGGTAAAGAGAAAGGGGTTCAAAAACATATTTAATGTAAAGTTGTACAAAGACTTAAGATGAAAGGCGACAATAACTAGGTAACAGATGCGACAAACAAAGATACGATGTTAAAAGTAGTTTGTAAGGATTAGGTTAAGATTAGTTTAAGATAAGTTTGTAAGGTATAAATTATGAGCAAGAAAGGAAGATTGTGTAGATTAAGTTACAAGTGCAAAAGAGTGAAAAAGGGTAGCGTGTGACAGTGCGACACCTTTGTAGGTATATATACCTTTGTAGGTATATATTGTGTTTCTGTAGAAGCAGAGACTGTGTTAAAAATCCAATTGAGAAAGAAATATCATATCAGTCAATATCTTCTTCATTGATGCCGGTAGGCTTTGTTCTCTCACGAGGAATCTCACTCTAATTTTGAATATGGCCTCCAATACCTTTTGAGGACAGCTCTTTGTATAAGATATACCCTTTGCAGTACATGCGATTATAGAAGTGCGAAGTGCGAAAAAATATAATTTCGTTTTCAGGGATGCCATTTCAAAATTCAAAAGGGAGTTCATAATAACATTTCGAAGAGACAGCGCCGCGAGTAAAATAAATCCATAGAAGACGATGGCCATGTGGAATCAAGATTCTATACAAAAAATCGCTTCCATACACATTGTGACATACCAATATGTGGGACCTTGTATTGCGTCACATTTATTGTTAACAGTGTGAATGGTAAGAATAGACATATGCAAATATGGCGGCGTAGCAACGGTAGACGACTTGTCGTCAAGGTCAACAAACTGCATTGTTTTGAACCACGGGGCGCGGCTAGTTGACTGTTTGGGGTTTGCCTGAGAAAGCAATGACACTCTGGGGTGCGGCTAGTTGAATTTGTAAGTAATTGAGGGACTGGCTAGGCATGGAATTTTTTTTGACAAGAAAAAGTAGATAGATGAACGGAGTTTTTGAAGCGCTGAAAGAGGGGAATATGGATTCATTCCGACTTATGCCGTGGTGCTGTGCGGATCGTGTGTAGATAATTGATGTTGGGAGTTTGGGAATTGTGAACATTTACTTTGAAGCGTATGGTTGTCGGACTCAGAATATTGATGAAAGGTGCGGAAGTTGAAACTTGGAAATATTTCGAGTGCCGCAGCTAGAATTGTGAATTTAGGTGAGTTTGTCGGCAACAGGACTGGGAATATTTGATGCAGATAATAGTTTGATCTTTAATATTTTAAGTATACGAGTAGAAAGAACCGGGAACGTTTAAAAGGAAAATTAAGTAAGTCTTACCAACTTATGAGGCGGTAAGGATCAGTGACCTGAATACACGTGTGCCAGAACGGAAGAAAAGAAGATGGTATTTGGACCTGGAGCCAGCGACACCAGGGAAGATTGAACATGTTTCCACGCGGCGACACCGTTCAAGAACATGCGAAGACGGGTACTGCAATATAAGGTTTGAGACTGGTCATGACCAAAAGTTTCATATTGTTAACAAGGAACATTGAATAAACTTACAAGTTTCTGTGAATAGAAAAGATGATTTTCATTGAGCCAATTCCAGCAAATGAGTAGCAAGAAATGTATATTTGCTTTTCAGATTCCTCGGCCACTCTGTACAGATGGCAGATCGAATAATCGGCTATTAGTAGGCAATAGCGATTATTTAGTATAAGACCCATCGACCCAGTTAGACGGATATTAATTTAATGGAAATAGCAATTGAAGATTAATTTTGATAATTGAATTAACGTAATCTTTTCCTGGCGCCCATATTCTTTTATAAATTTGGAACGGGTTACTTTGAATTAATATTAGAAAGGCAGAGGAAATATTAAATTAAAAAAAATAAATCATACATTTGTTTCAAATAGCGCGCCAACTGGGGCTGACTTTGTTATAAATTGCGCCATTGTTTCAACATTAAGTGCTAGTAGAATTTTAGAGTTAGAATAAAAATGTGAATCATTTTAATAATTAATTTTTTACAAGAATTACTTTTAAATGTGATTTTTCAGTATTTAATGTCTTTGTACCCATACTTTAGCTAGAATAAATGCCTTTCTGAATGCCCTTTTAGTAAAAATAAATGCTTTTTGCCTATTTTAGGTAAAATAAATTCTCTTATCTTCCGGGCTCTACTTATGAGCCATTCCTTTATTACTCTTTTGTGCAGCCCGCCGCACGGCGCTCCGCGTGCCATCTGTTGGTGGAAGGAATAGAATATCCATGAGCTAACGCGCTCTGTCCGTCAGTGAAAGAAATGAAACTTCAACCGCGTAGTTCGACTTGGCATAAAGGAACAAGGTAAACTGAATTTATCTATATGTGTATGACCTTAAGGCTAATACATAAGCATGCATTTATGACAGAAAAAAGTTTTAAAAATGTAATGAATGAAATAAAACATATACTTCTGATACCAGCACTAAAATTCTCTGAAGATGAGCGAATGAATTGTCATATATGCGTCCAAAGAGCTGGGAATGAGTTCAGTTGAGAATTAGTTTCGAACTGCACGATATTATTAGATGACAATTCTATATGTCTATCAGTACTTGCGTGGATTCTTCCGATCAATTCAAGCGGGATGCTAGGGCTTTATCATAAATATGTCACAGTGGCAGAATGTGGGGCAGTATCATAAACGGGTCACGTACCGCGCGATTTCTTTTTTTTCTCTTGCGTTCCAATTTCCGTCCTTTTGGTTAGTGAATTTATTATCCATCGTCATGCACCTCAGCTACGTGTTTTTAATATTTTTTATTTATTTTATAATTGTTTTGTCTGTGGACCTCAGCAGTACGGCCGTGCCGATTTAGTGATTGTGTTTTTATACAGCAGGCTTGCATGTACATTTTTTTTTATCGCGGTTACTTCATTTTAGAAGTATATTACATGGAAAGGCTAGTTGTGTCTAATCTGCTTGAGGAGAATAAAAAACGTCTCTAGGTAATTTCCTTTCTAAACGATTCCAATGAGTTTATATACTTTGAAATGGGTGGCTGAAAGTATTTGAGAAATTTTGTTATAGAATTTTGCGAACAGAAGGGAGAAATGTTCAGTGCTGGGGTGATAGTTCTCCTTCACTATCTCTGACAGTGAACCGCGTTAGTGGATATAAAATCGGGCTGTATAGAAAAACAAAAAAATAGATAAGAAAATAAAGAAGGCGATGGCGAAACGGAGCAAGAAGACGAAAAAGACTACGCAGAAACGTAGAAGTAATGGAATCATACGAATCCTAAGCCTAAGGAAGACAATACGACGAAAAGAAAAAGGATTAGGAAGAGGAACAGTGAGACGTGGAGAGAGGGGAAGCATATGAAAACTGAGGATGAGAAGAAGAAGACGATGTATAAAGAGGAGAAGGAGGAAGGTAGAAGGAAGGAGAATAACAGGGGAAGGAAAAGAAGCATAGGCGCATAGGAGGAGGACAAGGGGTCGTGCCTCCCCTCCCAGAAAATTTCCTGAGGTGCCCCAGAGTCCTACATAATAAAACATTTTGTTTCCGTAAATATGATTACTTCCTGATTTTTCACTCTTTTTAAGCCTGATACATGACATTTGGGGAGGAGGCTCTTTAAATTAACGAAAAACCATCTAAAAGGTTCAATATAAAAGAAATTGTATTTTAATATTTGTGTTACCCAATTATTTCATTCTCTTTGTATTATAGTTCATTTATTTACTAGTAAAGTAGTCGTTTGAATAGAAATTTAAAAGTTAAGTTAAAAAGGGCGCCCAGAGAGGTCCAGAAGTGTGTTCTCGGATGATTGATTGATGTCTTGTTCTTGGATGATTGATTGATCATTAGTGATTCCGGGCACGTCACCTGCTAACGTCATTGCCGTAAGTGCTGTGTATGTTTTTGCTGGGGAGATGGCAATGAACTTGGTTTCCTGGATGGCGAGGTTCGACGTCAACCATCGTTTTTTGGGGGGTTTGGCGAGATTCGGCGTCGGTTATCGTTTTTTTCCCTAAGTAGGTATCTGGTGCACGACCCCAGCTGGGACAAGCTCTAAGCTCCCGTCCGGTCTCCCGGCATGTGTGGTAGTGTAGGGCACGTTAGTGTCAGTGCGTGTGTGTAAGGTGTGAGGATAGTACAAGGAATGGGAAGGAAAGCTTGCGCTCCGTCCGTGACCCGTTTGTTAGACTACTGCTCGGGCAATCGCCTGAAACTGATTGAAGCGACTACGGAAAACAACCGACCAGACAAGCCGGCCGTTAGAATTCTCCTCCAGACAGCGACAGAATTCGACCGTAACTAGTGTCAAAAATCTTGCCACTGTCGCGACTCGAACTCCAGGAGCTACCGGGCAGAGGTACAGCAGTGACATCAGTTGATGCCCTGAAGCACCTCTTCCAGTCTCTAGTTTCTGCACGCGCAGGCCTACGGAGAGGGGGTATTCCTTCTAGACTTGGGATTTTCTAACGTGGCTGATGATATTAGGTCATTTGTACACCCCCTGCCTTGTAAAATGAATCTTTTTAACAGTGGTAAGCACATGGCCATGAGCCCCGTTGAGAAGGGCGTTCGCGAATTAATTAAAAATATTCATTTTATAAGGAAGGAACCTGGGGCGGTAGCCGAGGTGAATGCCGGAGCACTACCCTTAAAAACGGGTCACGGACCCCGCGCGATATTTCCTTTCTCTTCCTTGTTCTACCCTCTCCCCTTACACACACACACATACACACACACTTGCACTAACATGCACTACACTACCACATATTCCGGGAGACCGGTCGGGAGCTTAGAGCTTGCCCCGGCTGGGGCAGTGTCCCGCTGGTAAGAGATTGCTGGTTGAGAGAAAGCCCGCTAGCCGACGGTAGGTCGGCGTCGGATCTCGCCATCCAGCAGGGGAAGATCACCGCCTCCTCCCGAGGAAAAAACACGCACTACATTTACGAGACTAATGAGCAAAGCTGTTGACGCGTCTGGAATCACCAACTAACCAACCAACCTATAAGGCAGGAGGTTTGAAAATGACCCGATGTCATCGGCCTCGATAGGAAAACCCAAGTATAGTTCCGCTCGTCTGGGTAGCGGTGCGCCCAGTGCGCGGCCGCGGGCGTGCGTAAGCGCCGGAGGGCGCCCCGGGAGCAGCCCTGGCGGGGTAATGGCGACTCTTTGTCGCGCTGAATATTTCATGCGTCTCCAACGACACCCCGCGCCCCGCGGCGCGGCGCCTCCGCCGTCATCTGCCTCCAGGCGCTGGCGGTCGCCTTCGCTCGGCCACGCGCACGCCCGCTCCGTCTCCCTTCCCCCTTTTCCCCCCCCCCCCCTTCCCTCCCTCTTCCTCCATCCTCTCTCCTCTTCTTTTCTCCTCTGTTGTCCTCCTTCCTCCCCTCCCCTCCTCCTTCCTCCCTCTTCATTTCCCTCCATCTTCTGTCCCTCTTCCGCTCGTCAGTTTCACCTCTCCTCTTTCTCCCTTTCCTTGCTCTTCCTCTCTTTTTTCTCCTCCCTTTCCCTTCCTTCTTCCTTCCTTTTTTTTCCCTCTGTCCTCATCCCTGCTCTCCCTCTCTCGCTCCTCTCCTCCCTTCCCATCTGCATCTACGCCCTTCCCCCTCCTCTCCTTTCTCGCAGCCTCCTCTCTTTCACTCTCCCTCTTTTATTCCTTCTCTCTTCATCCTCTCCTCCCGTCTCGTAATAATAATAATGACACATGCATCTATTCGGCGTATGTTCTCAACGACTCATCGTGGCATGGCCTTGACGAAGCGGCCTGCACACATCAGATAATAATGATCCATGCCTACCTCTCTTTTGCCCTCATTTTCGAGAAAATGGTTCTGCGATCGCCCAAGGATGTTTCAGAAAAATTTAATTTTGATGAGTCTTATACGCCGGTCCGTATTCGACACGTCTTTATATAAAGATAACCAGTATGTACTTCGTTGTTTTGAGTTATCTATTAATATTATTATTATCTGGAATGCAAATAAAAAAAATTTGGAATCCAGAGATTATAGTTCAAAATGTCTTGTATTGCAACTCTAAAATATCTGTACATATCGAAATTAGCATCCCGTTTAAAATATGAAGTTATAAAAAAAAAAACCTTGCTGACATGTATCACAATGGAGATTTCTGACTGGCAAAAGAGCAGCAACACTTAATTTGACAAGTCACATCCAGGAAAGGCGTTCGTTCCTTTAAATTCAGGGTCTCTCAGGGTCAATGTTATTCAGGGTCAATGTTACAAATTCTAGAACATGTAAGGAGGTAAAAAATGATTACGTTTTGTCAAATAACATATGATAAGAAATCTCTTATAACGAAGTTACACATGTGATATTTTTACAAGTGAGCAAACGGTCTCTGGGTGTTTTTTGTATCTACCAATCACCAGTCCAGGATGACTTGTCTACTAGTCACAGGCGCGAGGTTAATTTTGAGTTATAAGTAACTTCGTTTTATGAGATTTCCCACCACATGCTTATCGACAAAAAGTGATAATCTTCGACATGTCCTGGAACATTTATCCTGAGATAGGAGATCCCTGTCTAGCAGGGTGTTACTTTTGATGACGTTTTTGTACTCACCATCAGTGAGAATCTGCTGTCAACGGTGCGGGTTGGAGCGAAGGCACGCCCTACAGAACTGCAACCTATTTACCTTAAAAAAGCTCACCTGTTGTGGTGACCTCACATAATTCAGGGCTTAATTCACAATCCCATACTTAGGTAATAATGAACTCCTTAAGCAACGTGTGATTGCGGTCTCTAATAGAGGTCCCTTTTCAGAGACATTTCCCATGGACGCGAAGTGATGTTTCTTTAAATTACCGGAAACTTGGCAACGTGTCTTCAGCTGTTTCGTAGTGGAGTGTCATTTGAATCTCATTACCATTCACTTTATCCTTCCTTCTCCACCTTTTCTATTCTCCGCATCCGTCTCCTTCATCCACTTATCCGTGTTTTGTCTTCGCCTCCATCTATTCGTTTCTTTCTGCCTCCGACACATCTTCTACTATCCCTTTCATTCTTCTCCAAATTCTCCATTCATTAGTATCCCCCCAGGATGTAACAAAGTTTTGTAGCTCTTTTTGTATTAATGAAGGGCGAAAATGATTTTAAAAGCAGAAGATGTTAAGATGTTCCTTCGCTACAATTTACAACATGAAAAGAGACGTACGTGTGTTGGTGTATGGTGAAGTGGTAAGCATGTGACTGAGGTTTGTGAGCTTGAATAATTGCAAGCCTGCGCGCGCGGGTACATTGTAGAAAAATGTAACTAAGACCAAAAGAAAATCCTATTTAGTGTGAGGCTAAACATATTCTCTCGTCTTCAGAGCACAGATCAGGTGGGTGATGGACCGCGAAGGAATTTGTTGCGTGAAACAGAAGTTGCGATAGGATTGGGATATAATGAATAATGAAAAGAAGAGAGTTGGATCGACCACACATCCATAATTAAAACAGACCTGGGGGATTGTCTTACAGATTACGGAGTGTTGTGGCAATGACGTAATGCAGAGGAGCCAGGGGTGAAAGAGAGGGAAGAAGAAGACGAGTGGGATGGAAGGAGACGAAAGAGGAAAGAAGGAGGTGGAATGAGGTTGAGGACGGCGAGGGGAACGGCATGGGCGAGGGAGACGAAAAGGATTTTATTTACCGGACATGGCGGATTTTCAATGCTAGTAGATAGCTGGGTGGAATTCAACCTCTGGGCTGAGAGACAATTCTAGTGGCCGGGTGATCTGCTTGGTAGTTTTACGTGGTTCATCCTACTAATACCAAACGTAATCCGGAGCAGTTCCTTATCAAACGGGCCATGGACCGCGCTCGATCTTTACTTATTCCTTACCTCTCCACTCTTATATAGGATGTTTGTGGAGGAAACGTTGCAAATTGGAAAATAAGTTCTTAAGACAACTTTAAGCATATTTTGCCTAGCTAACTACTTAGTAGTAATAAGCACTCAAAATTTGGTTTGAAAAAATGCTTTCTAGGCAAAAATTTGCATTACAGAAGCGTAGGAAAAGTCCAGAAACATGTAAATTGTTTATTAATTACAAAAGAAATGAATTTATTTGTCTAGAAAGAAAAAATAACAGAGTAATAAAAAAAGCAGTCTAATTGAAATTGGTTTTTTTGTAAATGTTTCTTTCTGAACAAATAAATTAATTTCTTTGTAAATAATAAACAATTTACATGTTTCTGGAGTATATCAATGATTCTTTAATGCAATTTTTTGCTTAGAAACCATTTTTTCAAACCAATTTTTGAGTGATTATTATGACTAAACCATTCAGAATATCCAAGTAGTTAACTAGACAAAATATGCTTAAAGTTGTCTTAAGAACTTATTTTCTAATTTGCGACGTTTCCTCTCTAGCCACCCTGCATACACAGTGATACTTGCAATCGCTACAATACTATGCACTTCAGGAGCCTTGGGTAGGGCCTTGCTTGTCTCGGGTGGGGCGGTGCACAGCTGGGGGGAGATATCTGCATTCAATGATTAGTGATTCCGGGCGCGACAAACTGATAAAGTCGTTAGTCCCGTAAGTGTGGTGTACGTATTTTCCTAGAGAAGTGGCGGTGATCTCGCCATGCTGGATGGTGAGATCCAACGCCGATCTACAATCGGCTAGCGGGGTTTCCCACGACCAGGTATCTCCTACCAGGGGGCACTGCCCGAGCCGAGACAAGCGCTATGCTCCCGACCGGTCTCTCGGCATGCATGTTAGTGGAGTGCATGCAAGTGAGAGTGCTTATAAGGAAGGGGTGAGGAAAGGGCAAGGAAGAGAAAGAAAAAATCGCGCACAGTCCGTGGCCGGTTTGTTAGGATACGGATCCAGCATTCACCTGGTGTTGATTGGAGAAACCACGGAAAACGACCGATCATAGCAGCAGGCCGCTAGAATTCTTCTCCAATCAGCGACTGAATTCGACCTAGGTGACAAGCTAGTGTCGAAAATCTTGCCACGGCCGTGATTTGAATGTATGACTCCTCGGTCAGAGGCACTACAATGACATCCTTTGTTGTCCTAGGCCATCTCTCCAGATGTATCTGGAAGGAGATATTCCCGCATATAGACGTGCAGGTCGGCGCCGAATCTCGAGTTCCAGATGCAGAAGAACTTGGCCAACATGGCCTGAGATACTCGTATAACAAGTACCACGAGAACGTGGTTGGAGATCTAAGATTTTGACACCTCCGGATTTAACACTCAGTCACTCACTCATTCACGAAATGTGTGGACGTGCAGAGCCCAAGAGCGGAGAGAAACGGAAATCATGTTCGGAAAGGGGACGAGGGGAGAGGGGTGAGTGGGGCGAGGGATATTGGGAGAGGTGCAGAGGAAGTGAGAAGGACAAGCGAGCGAAGGAAAGATAGGCAAGAGAGACTTATGGATTTCGGTGTGGGAAGAAGAGGCGAGTTGGAAACAAAGAAAAAGAAAAGTAACGAGCAAAACAGGATAACTTGGATTGTTTCATTATTTAGCCTTCTGGGCTACTTATTATACTTTAAATACATGTTTTATAAGCATTATTTACGATAAAGGTTGGATATTAGATGACAAAGAGGAAAAAGCCTGTCGGGGAGGTTCGGGATAATAATGTTGTGTGAAAAGGAAATGAATGACGAGTGGAATAGTAAAGGAGATGGTGAAGAGGAGAATAAGATGACGGGAGAAGCTGAGAGTAAGAGCACAGAAGGTGCACGAGAATACGAGTGGGAGTGGAGGAAGCAATGAACACGAGGAAGAACGAGTAATTAGTGTTGAAATCAAGAAGAGATGAGGGAACTAAGGGTAGGGGGAGTCCAGGGGAAGGGAGAGGGAACGATTACCCGTTAATTCTGTTTTATGTGTACTGTTCTTTGGCTCGGCAGCATGCTACGGACTTTGGTCGATCAGCGGTGACCAGCCTCTCGCTCTTGGGATAAAGCGTGCGTGTGGTTAGCACGAAGGCAACCCTTCACTGTATATACTGGTCTTCATCACCTTAGGGTGGGCTTTCTCATCGTTTCACAGAAAAAGACACTTGGAAATTTGTAAGGAAAGCACAGAGGTATAATTTGCCTCGGTGGGGAATCGAACCCGAGATTGGGCTGTGTAAAGTGAGCCCGCTAACAAACGAGACACCGAGGGAGGAATTTTGTTTTATATAGTGTATTTAAATTGCATTTTATTTCCACTATATGCCAGTGAACAATTGGGATATTTTTGGTGGCATCGGAACAATGATTCTTCCAGTATTGTTTGAAATCTACATTCATGCCTACCTGGAAAGTTCCTGTTTGCCAAACATTCTTTTCCCGCAAACTTTACCTGCATTTCGGAATTAGACAATCGTACAACGACGTTTCCGTGATCCAAACTCCGCGAAAACTTCTCCGGCGCAGTGGCTTCTCGTTCGATAGAGAAACTTGCGAAGACACAAGTTCCCCCAACTCGTCGTCGAGAATGCACTCCGCACGTGCTCCATCTGATGGGGAGGGGACTCTCTCGATCGTTCTTCATTTGCGAATCAGCGGAGTTTGTCTAGAGCAGGCCTGGCCAAACCACGCTCTTCCAGCACGAGCGCTCCCGACAGCTCGCAACCGAACTCGACAGCCCAGAGGGGTGGGCAGCGCCTTCGAGAGAAGTTCTCAAAATGGACCTGGCAGAGGTAGTTATGGAAGTAGTGGACAAGTTGAGTTTAGCTCATTGCCGCTCTCTGTGCAGTGACTGATCGGAAGGTCTTAGGGTTCGAGTCTCGACGGCGGTTCGCAAGCGAGCTCGAGAACACAGGAAGGGGAATAACGGAGAAGGAACAGGGGGAGGAGCTTCGAGGGAAGTTTTCACAAAGGCCTTGGCAGAGGTAGTAATGGAAGCAGTGAACAGGCTGAGTTTAGCTCATTGTGCATCGCTCTCTGTGCAGTGAGTTTGAGGTCTTAGGGTTCGAGTCATTGCGGAGGCTCGCAAACGACCTCGACAGCCTTCAGGAATGGGAAATAAGAGGTCTGGGCAGCATCTTCGAGGGAAGTTCTCACAATGGCCACGGCAGAGGTACTAACGGAAGAAGTGGACGGGCTGAGTTGAGCTCATGGCCGGTCTGTGAGCAGTGAGTCTGACCGGAAGGCCATAGGATTCGAGTCCCGACGGTTGGGTATTTTCCATTCTACCTATACAGCTCGGTCGAATTCAGCAGCTGTCTGGAGGAGAATTATAGCGGCCGGCTGCTCTGATAGGTAGTTTTGTAGTGTGATTTCTCCGATCAACACTAAGCGAATGCCGGAGCAGTACCCTAACAAACGGGCCATGGACTGTGCAGGATCTTTTTTTCTTTATCCTTTACTCACCCACTTACACATGCACTTACATGCACTTTACTACTACACGGCAGGAGACCAATGGGGGGTGGACTTAGAGCTTGTTGTGACGGGGGAGACGTCCCTCTGGCCAAAGTTGTGCCCATGTTTAACCCAAGAGTTAGAGAAATACAAAAATATTCCTGATAATGGAGACGAAATTACATTAAAATGATTTTCTTAGAAACCGACCCAAGTTTTTATAAAACAATTCTGTTCCGTAGTTAATTTGTATAGGTTTTGATATGCTTATCATTCATGATCTTTACCTATATTTTCCTCATTGCAGTCCAAAATAGGATGGGTGGCCAGAGGTAGAACTTTAAACTGCTCGACGTACAAGGTACCCTTAGTACCCTGAGCCTATTAACCCGCCATTACTCCCGCATATTTTTGTTACGCGATTACTCGCGTGTTAGATTTTATCTAGCAACTTTTTATGTTGTATTTATTGTTTTATTATTAATAAAATTCGTGCGTTAATATACCGAGATATTTGTTGTTGGGTCCTATAACTTTTACAGATGTAATAATGCATAAAGATGACATGCTGGTTCATAATTCACCGGGATCTAAGAGCGCCGAGCCCCTGGCCGAAAGGATAAAAGGCACTGACCGACTGCGACGTGACGAGACTTGACAATTATTAAAAGTAAAAAGCACATTAATGGAGGATTACTCCTAAGTGCAAAGCGCTCAACGCCCCTTAAGGGGCTTGGAGACGCGTTGCGTCAAGTTGTAGACGCAACAAATTGAGAAAAAAATCAACATGTTGACATACTTAGTAATAATTTGTGTTTATAATAAACACTCGAATCAAAATCATAGTCATGAAGTGAACTATTATGTAAAGCAAATTTATTTAAGAAATAGAATACGGTTATTGTAATAAACTATTTAATTTTACATTGAAATGTACAAGTACATTTATGAACTAAAATAAGATTCGTTAGAACTACATTCATTGCAAGTCTTTCTTGTGTGTTCTTTACAGAGAGGTTTGAAGCAAATATTACAATAATGCTTGGTGAACCTTGTTTGCCTCTTCGGAAAATGAGCGAATCTTTTCTCTCTTGGTTGCTCCCCAACGTAATTTTTTTCTTTAAAAAGAAACAAAACTAAGTAACAGAAACTACAGCGATGGAATGGCAGACACCGCGTATCGTATCTACAGCGATGGGTTGGCGTATATTCTTGCTTAATCTATGAATTATATCTTTGATATAGGGTATAAAAACACGATGAAGATGAAACACTAAGCTTTTCTGATCATCACGCAAGCACTTAATACCCCAAACAGAGTTGATTGATTGATTTTTTCGTGTTTCCGGGCGCGTCAACTGCTTCGGTCATTAGTCCCGTTAGTGTAGTGCTTGGTTTTTCTCGGGAGATGGCGGTGATCTTCCCCCGATGGATGGCGAGATCCGGCACCGACCTACCGTCGGCTAGTGGGGTTTCCTCCTAACCAGGACTCTCCCACTAGCGGAGCACCGCCCCAGCCGGGACAAGCTCTAAGCTTCCGACCGGTCTCCCGGAATATGTGGTACTGTAGTGCGTATGTTAGTGTAAGTGAGTGTGTAAGGGGAGAGTATAGGACAAGGAAGGGGAAGGACAGATCGCGCCCGGTCCGTTGCCCGTTTGGTAGGGTACTGCTCCGGTATTCGCCTGGTGTTGATCGGAGAAACCACGGAAAACTACCGATCAGAGCAGCCGGCCGCTAGAATTCTCCTCCAGACAGCGACTGAATTCGACCTAGCTAAAAAGCTAGTGTCGAAAATCCTGCCGCCGTCAGGACTCGAACCCAGGGCGCGCAGTGACATCAGTGACATCAGAGGCGCTGCAGTGACATCAGTTGATGCACTGAGATACCGCTCCCGGTCCAAAACAGAGTAAATACCTGGGAGCAGCGTGGTGGTGATAATCGTATCGAAATACAACGCGATTACTCGCGCGTGAGAAAATATCTAACATGACGCTCCGCAGTAAACAGCGCCTTCTCGTATTGTTTTTCTTCGCAGAACAGGTGAAAATGATAAACGAATGCAGAGTTGAATCGTGCGAGAAGGCATTGCCCAAGATTTATCTCCATGTGTTGAAAGATGTCCATGCGATTGAAATAAATCCAGAATTGTTAGATTTTTTCTAAGAGCGCGAGTAACGGCGGGTGAACGTATTTTTTAATCGAACTTTTAAATTGAAATATTAAATGTTCAATTTTGCAACAATTTCCATCATAAAAACAAGTTGAATTTTTCGTTAGGGCCCAAAATAGTCAAATTACTACAGCAAAGTAGAAAAATAATGGCAATAAAAATGTAATAACCCAAAGTATATGGATCTCTCATACACTTTAAAGTGAAATCTACAGGCTGCTAACTGGAGCGGATTGAATAAAGAATATCAATTTTTGAAAACTACCACTTTATAGCTAAGGCAATAAAGGTTAAGGCTATTGTTTGCACGGATAATATTCATCCTCAGAACGAAACGGTATCATAAAATTACCTTGGTACCATCAGAAAATTATATCTATTAAGACAAAATCATGAAAATTGTTGTTTAATTGCAAACGTTATGGCTGAACAAACATTAAAAAATTATACACGACAAATTGTTTGCATTTTTAAAAATCGGTAGAAATACACGGTAATGAATGCCATAACGAATTTCTTAACTACTATAATCTACTTTTGAACCCTAATAAAGTTCGTTTACTAAGAACCTTCCGGTATGCAAATAAACATGAATTTTAACATTACAAATTGTTTGTGACATAAGGAACAAGAAACTACGGAAAGGATAGTATCCAACTCCCGGCGGACAAATGACACTCACCAACTCCTAGACGTGACAACGCCGCGCCGTCTTTTGTTCGCTGCCCGAGCTTCCGTTCTCGCAGGGATGAAGCCTGGCTCTAATATGGCCACAACGTCACTGCTGACGATGCTCATCTGTCTGGTCCCGAGAACAATTAAGCATCAGGCAGCGTGAGCAATTTCCTTCAAGGCGGACGTTTGCATTGTCGAGTGGAGAACGTAATATCTTGCCTTGCATTCAGTGTCTTAGAGTAGACGTGGAGTGTTCCCTGATGCAAATTCGAAATAAATATTCAATATTAAACTTACAATTAGAGATTCATGGTAAGATGTGGTATACAATTTATTTTCTGCGACTAGTTACAGTTTTTCCGCGCACTGTTATAAATTTTGCCCTGAAACTATATGCATCATCAATATTTTAGAAATCTGTGAATTGAAGTCATAAAATAAAAGTTTGTTTTTCTAAATCAAAGTCTATCGAGAATCATAAAAAACAAAATAATTATTCTACACGATATAATTACTTCTCTTAATATTTTGTATTATTTTTGAGTAAATGCAGTAAAATTTACAGTAAAAACTTAAAATTTCTCTCGCTTTCCCTTGCCATCCGATTCGTAATGCCAGCCAATTACTCGCTATTTTACACCGTTTGTTAAAGTGACGTTTACAAACGTTTATTTACGCAACGATTGTCACAGATCGAGGATTTGGACAAGTGCAAGAAACCCCCAAAATCCGCAGGGTTTTGTCACAGTACAGGGTGTGTCACGTAATTGTAGCACCTCCTGCAATTTTTCAGCGGTTGAAGTTATTGCATTACAATTTTCACGGAAGTGCAAGAGGTAATGGGGATTATTGATACATGATTGATACATGATACATGATTATTGATACACAATTTCTATTTTATCACTTGTATTTTACTAAATATTGAGGTAACTTTTTTTAAATAGAACTATACATATTTGTTTAGTCTAAACTGATGAGCGTAAAAAGACAAATCCCATAATATACGTATTATTATACGTTAAATAAGCATTTATTCGAGGAAGTTTTATTTTTTTCCACTCATGTTTAACGGATATTTTGAACAAATAGCAGTCCACCACACAAAGTCACGCCCCTTCTGTAACTGCTCCCCCTACGCTCCGGCAAGGAAAGCTGAGCACAAAAAATCAAAATTACTTTACAAAATCTTATCTAACAAATAAAAATATGTATAGCATCTGCATTTCAAAAATCTGATTTAGATTCGTGTACAGAGACCCCCAAAATACTCCATTATCAACTTTTGATTAAAATAAACTGAATAAAATAAAAAATTGAGACTGAATAAATTGAAGAAAAGAAAGTTCATAGGTAAATGGGTATTAGTAGCTCAAATACATTTCATAACTTTATTTATTCAAAATGTCAAAGAAGTTGGGGCTTTGAATGCCATTTTAAGTACCTATAAGCTGAAAAACAAACCACTAAAATATATTTTATGTCAGTGTGTGCTGAACACCTGGGGATTTTCCCTTGTCAGTACAACAGTTATTGACGTACCAAGAACATAAAAAACGTTGCTGTTACATAACGCAATGCGTTAATAGCAAAAATGTATTCGCGGGCAACCTCTTTCAGTTCCAGCCTTGTTACCAGTGACGCACTGGGTATGAGAACTCAGACGCTACGCGGAGTATGATAATAGGTGGAATAACATGATCAAATATTCTAGTGGCCGGCTGCTCTGATCGGTAGTTTTCCGTAGTTTCTTCGATCAATGCCAGGCGAATGCCAGAGCAAGACCCTAACAAATGGGCCACGGTACGTGCACGATCTTTCCTTCCTCTTCCTTGATGTATCCTTACCCCTTACTTACACACACACATTAATGCACGACACTACCACACATGCTGGCAGATCGGTCGGGAGCTTAGAGCTTGTCCCGACCGGGGCAATGCCATGCTGATGAGAGATACCTGGTTGGGGAAAGCTTCGCTAGCCGACGGTAGGTCCTTAACGGATATCGCCATCCAGCGGGAGAAGAACACTGCCACATCCTGAGAAAAACAGGCTCTACACGTACGGGACTAACAATCCTCGTAGTTGAAGCGCCCGGTATCACTAACAATCAATCAATCACGATCAAATATTTGCATTTTTCAAATCGAAACCGTTTCATTGTCGATTTCGCCGGCATGTCAAACTATTCCGGCGAGTGCCAGAGGTGAAGTGAAAGCTATGTGATGTGATTCGAGTGACGACTTTGCAATTGTGCAACGGATTTCTCTCCAGGACATTTTCGACCACGTCGGTGGTGATTTGGGACTTCTTCCTGGCTTCTGGTAACTCGGCACGCCCTTGGTACATCTCCCGAGTATTTTTAAAATTGTTGTTTGTCCACGGTACCCTCTCTTGCAATGTACTGCTGTGAAAAAAATTACCTTTTATCAACTTGGTCTTCTTTTGGTTACAACATTTTTGCCCGTATTTGTCCCAGTCCGGACCATAGTGCTTAGTTCGTTCACAAAGATGAGGTACCACGAGAGAGAGAAGCCCCAGCTCGCAGATTCTGACGTCCTATTGATGGAAATTAATTAGTTTTGAAGCTCTGCCCACGACGGGCAGTAATTTTCTCGATCTTGATGAGGTCATTAGGTTTTCCTTTTTTCGCCGACTCTTTCAAAACCGACTCTTATTTTTTGACATGGCGTATACTTTTCACTTCGCGTTATTAGTTCTTCGTTTAATACCGGGAAATTAATGTACAGCGAAGGGGCGGTGATTTGACTTATCTTTGGAAATTGTAGGTTTTACAGAAAGGATTTTCTGTAATTAAATTCATGGTTTTGTCGTATGTTTTTTCCTCTGGCGGATATAAGACTATATTTGCTACTAATTATTAACTGAATCCACATATGTTTTTTAGGGTGAAGTCATGCTGTGGTTCGCGAATTCTTGTGAGTTTTATTCAGTCTTCTCGTTAGTGAAGTTGGTAACATTGTTGTTTTATAAATGTGAATTTATTATGAGTTATTTGTGTATACTTTCATCAGTGTAAAAAATACGAGCATCACCTGGCGAGATATCAAGCTGCATAAACAATACTTTAAAAGTATATATGTTTACATGAGATCAAGAAAGAACTGACTCAAAATTGAAGAAATATGTGTATTGAGAAGAGGCGCTAAAATTTGCACTAAATATTTTCACTCTATCAAACCTACGGTTAGGCTCCCTTTTAACGCAGTTTCTATGATGTGCTGTGTTGGAAAACATTCTAATTATTCAATTTTAGTAAATTCAGTTTCATATTCAGTTTATTAACTTATTTTACTAAAACATCAGCTTAGATAAGTAAATATATCTACATTTTAATTTATTTCAGATTTAAAAAAATAAGGATAGTAAACACAAGCTTTTGTTTTACAATTTTCTCTCATTCCTCTTTTCGCAGACCATCTTTTCCCCCGAAGCTAAAATGGCATATGGTCTTCCGTAAAACATTTCTTAGCAATCTAAAACTAGGAGCAAACAAAAAACGAAACACTACAAACATCTGTGGCAAATTTAACAAACATTAGGCTTTTAAGAATTTAAGTACCATTCGTACATGTAATATATTTTTTAGAAAAAAAATTAACCTTTCGATGATTCATAGATTGACACAAGAATGTTTAGTTAAATCAATCCGGTATAAATAATATTTACCTTTCGTTTACACAATCACAAATTGCAGGATTAATTATACTATCTTCTACACTAAATTCTAACGTTTCATAATGCTATTGATTTCAGTTTAAAAGTTAGTTCTTCAGTTATAGCACTTATTTATTTTTTATTTATTTTACGTCAAAAAACAGTTGAAACTACGTATGACGTGCTACGGGGAGAAGTGAATTCTGTGCAAATTTTCGAAATTCTGTGATCCCTACACTGAGACGTATACTACATAAATTTTGAAAATTAAAAGAAGAGCTCTCATGCAATAAAATCTATTTTCAAGGATAAATAAGCAATAAATTTTTGGCTCTTATCCATGATGATGTTCGAATTATCTAATTATTTAAACAATAATGTATACTATCATTCCAACAGCACACAAATAATATACAAAATAATCATGAATGTGTTTATTATTTAACAAAAATCTACGATGCCCCTCCTCCAAAATGATCGGCTGGATAGGCCCCTGATTGACACAGACAACCTACTAAGAATTGAATTACAGCACACCCTCACTTTAGGTATACAGGATCCTCTGCTTTCAACGTACAACTAAAATAGCCAAACGGTTACGATTCTTGCCTCATCTTACAGACTGACTCATCTGGTCTGGTCCGCCCAACTTAGTTCCCATATAACCTTGTTGTCTACTAGTGGGGCCAATCCAGGTTGTGCTCCAACAGCAATGCTGAGTTAATTTTCACTTTTTAGAGAACAGAAAATTATAGTTGTGTGAAATAATTCTCAAGTACTCATGGTATTTCAAATCTTCGTGCGGGAGATAAATTGGGATGAATTTACGCAAGGTATGGTACTTTTACTTCATACATTCTGACGCCGAGCTATTCGTTCAGATAACTGCAAAACTGTCTTTTTGGGAAATAGAAATAAAAGTTTTTGAGTTTTGTGAACGAGACAGGGTGAGTGAACAAGAAGATAGTAGGTGAGGAATATTCTCACTTACTTAGAGAGTGAGGCATACGGACGATAGGAGATAGATGAAACAAGAGACGCGCGCTATGGATATTCGTTAACGGTTATCACTAGAGCCCGAAAGTTTGGCCAAATGCCCTTTTATTATTATTATTACTATTATTATTATTATTATTATTATTATTATTATTAAGATTTTACGACTTTTAACAATAGGAACCACTTAATTTTACTTCTGGAGTTGTTTTAGTAGATTTTCATTTTCTTTTTGCCTATTTTAGCTTCTGATGCCAATTTTTGGCATTTTGCCTTATTTGTGCTTTTTTTGTCGTTATTTTCCGTTTCCTACTCTTGAGATCGATCTCTATCAAGCTGGAAACATACCTGGAGAACATGAAGGCACAGTCGTGTATTATCTTTCTGTGGACGCGGAGGCTACAATGTCAGGATGTGTTAAAATCTAAAATAGAAAGAAGATTTTTGATATTTTTCGTTGATGCTCGCAGACCTGTTCACCCACCAGAAATCTTATCCTGTTTGTGAATGGCCTCTGATCCGTTTTGAGAACAGTGCTGTACATGATATAACCTTCTCAGTCCCGTCTTGTTCTCTCTTGCCTTCTGACAACTACATAAGTGGGAAGAACGATCTCTATAATTCCGTTTTCACTGATACCATTTCAAGATTCAAAAGGAACTCCACAATAGCATTTCGTAGAGACAGGAACGCGCGTAAAATAAATAGGTATTTGTCATACCGGATGGTCCTATTCAATGAAGATTAAAAAGAAAAGGAAGTTCTATGCGAGTGCTAATGTAAATTTTGAAGTTTTAAAAATGGAATAAAAATGTGAATCATTTTAATTATTAATATCATTACAATAATTACTTTTAAATGGTGATTTTTTCATGTGTCCTGTCATTTTAACCCCTACTTTAGTCAAAATAAATATATTTTTTGCATGCCTATTTTAGGCCAAATAAATGCCTGAACTTCCGGGCTCTAGTTATAATATTGTGATGAACCCGACCTGCCGCATACGGCAACCCACGCATGTGAGCAATGCGCGTAGCACGCGGTCTGGATACCTCACAAAAGGGGGGAAAACACCGTCACACCCAAGTGTGTCGGTAATCAGCTGACAGGTGTACGCGTTAAATTTATAAATGAAGGGCGCCAAACGGGCACTTACCTGTCACCTGGCACCGGCATATGAGAACCTCAGCGGTGAGCACTCTTGAATGAGGGCATGCACTGGGTTTGCTACTATTACTATTTCAGAATAATTACAGAGTTATGTTCCATTTTAAGTGTCAATCGCCTGAATGGCGAGAACACGTTTATTGCTTTTTTCTAATACAATTTGGTCGGAAAGTCTCTTAAATTAAACTCTATATTATTTTTTTTACATTAGATGACTCTTTTTTGAATGTATTTAGAATTAGTACAAAATGATAGTCGTTGATTCTACCTCTTTCGATGGTTGCACATCCGTGGTCGTCCTCAAAACAAACGCTGTCGCGAACCGCGTTGTAGCAAGGCGCAGCCAGGCGGAAGCAGCAATACGTGCGGTGCTAGCGTTCCTTCCCGTTCCAATCCTTCGCAGATCCGCCGCCCGTAGTCAGGAAATGGATGAAATGAGCTCCGATCGGTGGGTATCGGAGGAGGCCGTCAAACGCCACCCCACTCCGTACCAGGTCAGCCTCGATAACTCGGCTGTACTATCGATCCTTACGGATCAACGCCGGCGCGTTGAAATGGAATAAATTCCAGTTTGTGATTTCAAACGGGGCGGCCTGCACTCCGTTGGTCGGACAACACTAATCGCTGGCTCCAACTACCTCTCCTCAACACAGCAGTCTCTTTTCTATCACGTTCTCTCGCCTTCTATCTGTCTTCTGCCAAAAATCCTCCTCTCTCGAGCTTTCTGCGTCGCATCCCCACTCTCTTTTCTAATTTCGCACATCGCTCCTTCATGTGATCGGAATTTTAAATGTTATTGGTCGAAATCTCAGTTTCTAGAATATTCGACGCGAGTCGGAAGCCGATAGGACATTTTCTAACTAACGTCATTTTCTGGGCGCCAGATTGGTGGTCTTTGTTGTGCATGTGTTTTGGCCAGTACACCAGAGATGAACAAAGCAGTCCTTTCTGCAGTCTTCGTGATGATTATATGAGTCCTATGGGATTACTTAAACAGTAGCCGGGATCTCTATAATTCACTTGTTCCGGTGCCTAGTGTAAACGTGGGCGAGCAGCCGCCCGCTCTTTGCCTGAAGGGCTGCCCCGGGAGACAATCCCACCCTAGTCGTAAATCTTTGAATAGAACGACAGGCACGTGTTCGCGCGTCTTGCGCTGAGCCGTGTCAAATCAGGGACTGTCCTAATTGGCGTGACCGAGGGGGGGAGTTTGGTCCGGCGACCAGCAATGGCCTCATTGCAATATTCGCCACTTCTTCCCGTTCATTCACTGATTTCAACCAAGTGAAAAATTTCTTATAATAACTACCCAATAAGACGATAAAAAATGATGAATATTGTTATTTTAATACACTGTCATAATATAGCTGCATTTTGTTATGGTTTCATGGATTTCAGAAAGTTTCGATTATATTCTAAAATACTCAGCAAAAATAAATATTACCAAACAAAACTTGCAACATTTCAAGAAACAGTAAAAATAACTCTAATTCAATATGAAATAATTAAAAACAAAGTTACAATTAGCCCCATCATTCAAAATATTTGACATCTCTAGATTTCAGGTTCGTGACTAACGTTCATATTTTTTTCACTTCATACACACTGCAAATGTTTAAAAAATGCTTTTGCATTTTTTTGGCAATGTATTATTTACTCATTATTTCATCAACTTCTACACAGTTTCATCGAAACGTTTCTATGGTTCCTTACAATGTTTAGTTTTACAAAAGTGTGTATTTTTTCATAAGTACACATTCGCAGAACAAATATATTTGACTAATGAATGAAAAAGTGTTGCATGCAGTATAAATTAGTGTTGGAAACATTTGATAACGCTAATAGACAGTCGGCATTGTTTGAATCAATTCTTCATACTATTGAATTGTCTGAACACGAAAAAGAAAGTGATTACGAGACAGTAGCAACGTCAGCAGCACCATAGTGACTTGGAAGGGGCTGACATCAGCAAATGGAAACCAAGAAGTCGGATGCTGCCAGTATGCAAGGTCGATCGAGAAACACGAGGACAAAACGATACAACCGGCTGTCGGAGATTGGGTCGAGTATACGTAGGAGCCAATCCGACACGTACGGAGGGACGGCTGCCGTTTGCGAATATATTCCGTAATAATGGACTGTTTTAACGGCAGAATGTAACTAGAGGCATGAAAAGCTGCTCTTAACGGCCGGCCTGTCTTAAGGTTTGCTGTAAATACGAACAATCGTGAGTTGTGGTTTTGTATTGCAGATGAGTACCTACTCCTATTCCCAGAAAACTAGTGGTGCTAAAACAGCACGTACTTTCACGCAAAATTACACAAAAGTACTCACATTTTCGAAAAAGTGTACATGACCTTATTTGAGAATCTGTGTATAAGGAACAGACGGGGAAAATCTCTAGCTAATTTTAGTTGTAGGAATACTCCGAAAAAATTGAAGTTTTGCAATTTTCTAAAAATTAGGGTTTTTAACGAACATGAGACGTACTCTTTCACTATCCAACATGAAAGTTAAATGAAAAAATGGAGCATTTTTTTTTAAATTTTGAAAATGTCCTCGAGCTTCCATATAAAGTACCCTCAAAAATTAAAATATCGGTTTCAAATTCAAAAAGCCGCGACATCAGCCAGATCGATTGAGGAATACAAATTTTGGAGACAATCAGCTGAACGGTTTAGTCGCTAGCGTTGTTTACAGACGGACGGAGAGAGACAAACGGACAGATAGACGGACAGACAGACATCTGCCGTCATTCGATTTCTCGGTATCAAGAACCCACAAAACATGTATTTTGATATCATCACGTGATAGAGGATTATTTTCTAAATTTGTCAACTGGATTTATCCACTTTTTTGTTACTAGGGCCCTGTAATATAATACGAGTTTTTTGCCGAAAAATTGCTGTTTTTTTTTCGCGCAGCATTAAATAACATTCTCGCTACTCTGTAGCGAGAAAATAAAAGATTTTATTTGTATTTTCTGGTAACAAGGTGATTTTACGAAATGTATTTAATGACGCACGGTCGATATCACAAATAACACGGTTGGTTATAAACTTCAGGTTTTTCGTCGATCAGGTTTTTCGTGCAGTTTCCCTGATCCATTGAGCAAATGCTGAGATGGCCTCTTGTTTTGCTTCTGAACATAAATGTAACTTCATTATCTGAGCACGTCTTCTAGAATTCATTGGGAAATATAGTTATTCAAATTATCGTTTCCATGTTGTTGCGGCAGGAATTCCTTGACGAAGGACATCATGGATAAGGGCTCAAAATTTATTGCTTATTTATCCTTGAAAATAGATTTTATTACATGAGAGCTTGTTTAAAAAAAATAAATTTCCAAAATTCATGTAGTATATGACTTAGTGTAGAGATCACAGAATTTTGAAAATGTGCATAGAATTCACTTCTCCCCATAGCACGTCATACGCAGTTTCAACTGTTTTTTGACGTAAAATAAAAAAAATAATAAATAACTTCAACCACTTGTGTTATTTGTTCGATATACATGAATGATTTTAATAACTATTTTGAAATATAAATAATGCATTTTGATCAATGGAACTTGGATGGAATACGGTATTCAATTACTAATTAACTAAGCTTCAACTACTAATTATATTAGAAATAATTTCGCGATTGATTGTTGAAGTTTTAGTGTTTTCCATGTCAGCTGCTATAGTCATGAAGTGTACACTGTATCCCAGGAGGGAGTGGTGTTCCTGCGTGGCTGAAACGTTTTTTATGGTTTACTAGTTCATTGCTTCGTGTTTACAAAACACGTAAAGGTATTCTTAAAACCTTTGCGGGCCTTTCTGTTTCTTTATGCCCTCGGGTTGTTTGAATACTTTATGGCCCGCTCTAAAACCAACACAACACATACAATATTTTTATGAATTCGATTTATTAAAGTTGCAATGCAAGGAAATACAATAAATAAATGGCATAATGCTCAAATCAGTAAAATAACTCGTCATAAACACCACGTGGTAGGCACGTGGTGGGTACACTGTACCGGTCAACATAGTTGCGGCCCACTGTGGCCGCTGCAGAGTTGCGCCGGGGGCGCGGCCAGTCGAGAAATGAGGAGTACGGGAAGACGCCACCAGGAGCAGGGCAAGCGGCGGCGCTTGTCCGTGGTCACCGGGCCGTGTCGGCTAAGCGACCACAGAAGGGGCTGTTCCCCTCGATGCCCCGCCACGGAGGCGGGAAGTAAGAAACTCGCTCAGATGCCTCGGGGCGTATTTATAGGGCCTCGCCCGGGGCGGTAGTGAGTAGGACATTTCTGGAGCAGCAAGCGAGTGCCTATCAATAGTAGTAAGTTCGGTTTTGAAGTGCGTGTGTTACGGTGATTGTATTCTTCTGGCGGACTGGAACTTGGCTTGTATTTCGGACTTGATTTGGATTGTGGCTTTACTGAAATAAACTTATAGTGAAAGAACTGTTGTTGTTTTACTTTGTACATAACAGTGTCGACCTCCGCTGATGTACACGTCAGCATGCGGGCATTTCCCTTTTGTACTGTACCGACAAACCTCTTATGTGTTTGCGAGATATACGGAAAGATCAAGGTCGGTGATTACTGAAGCATACGCTAATGGCGTTCTGCAGGAAACCTCTGAAAGTAACTTTCTTTAAAGAGAAACCATACATGGAACTTCAAAAATACAATCATTTATTACATCAAACGGAAATAAAAATGCAACCGTTATTAAACAAAAAAAAAACAAACAAAAAACGCAGGATATATTAAAACAATAATTTTCCTATATTAACCTATTATACTTTCTTTAACAGAATACAATATTAATTATTTAAACCTAATCACTAATCTAATTTACAACACAAGAATTTCGATTCCCTGTTTGGTCAATATATACTTAATATGACTTAATGTTTATGCACACATATGAACGATTTTAGAAAATAACTCATCGCCATATTTCTAACAACTATTGTCTTGAATATTCGATTTGTCATAATATTGTCCTTGATGTTTTGTGTATTAAATCCACTGAAACTCTGCCATTATTAATTGTTTATAAAGCCATTTCCCCTCCAAACGCTGCTATATTACAGATCCACAACTCGGTCCATATACGAGCACCCTCTATGATATGATCGAAACTCTCGATCTTTGATGTGCAAAGCGAGCTAACAACTTTCTCAAGAGTTGTTTAATTTTCCCTGCCGAGCTGTACATTTGATGCCATGGAAACCTTCCGGATATCCAGTGACACATGCTCGACATCCTGTGCTTCCATCTTCTACGCATTCCCGTCCGTCGTCATTTGTTGTTATCGGTTGCCGCGAAACCAATGCTTCCATCGTGTCCAAGCACATGCTTAATGATTTCAGACCTTTTAACCCTTTGTAGCTCTCTGGTAATTATTCTTACAACATGGTATTTTGAGTCACATTGTATAGGAATTAATATTCTAAGTGAGCTTTATGTACCTGAAGCTTGTGTGTAAACGTTCTCTGATAAGTACACCTACCAATTTTTTGAATTTAGTGCGTTTGCTTCACAAGTTCAAAAAGTGGTAACCATGGTAATTACGGCAATTTTCGACTTTCAGAGCGAATATTTTTGCGATATAGCTAATAGTCCTGTGATACTGATTTAGTACAGGTTTACAAGCCCAATTTAATGTTCTATAATTTTATAAACAAAAGTGGTAAACATACTTAGCAGAGAACACCCCGGACTGACGAAATGGATTAATGTTCGCTGGTAAGTATACTTACCACAACAGATTTAAAAAACAGCCAATAAAATGACAAAACAACTGTTGTTTCTTGTTCATTTGGACCCAAATGAAAAGATTTTGCGCCCGTTTCTCTAAATTTTGTGCTCCGCTGTACTGCCCCATTCTTTTAATTATCGCACATTGTTATCTGTCACAAGGTATTCCTGCCGGGGGAGCTCCGCCCCACAGAGCGGTGGGCACACGTTCGGCTGCAGTCTAGCGAGAAGCGAGTGGCGCGCGGGTGAGTTCGGGATAGATGTACGAGTTGACGCACAGGCGGCGCAAGGGTAGACGAATGGGCGGGTGGACGGAAGGATGGACGGACGGTTGGCTGAGTGGACGGCTGCCGGGCAGACGAAACGACGAGCAACGGACGGTTACAGACGGGAGGGCGGATTACGGAATAATGGTCGGACTGACAGTCAGACGCAGGGATTCGACCGAAGATGCATAGTATGAAGGCGGCTCCACACAATCGTTATTCGTAATCGTAATTCGTTCGTTAATCGTAAATGAACCATTTAAATGTTATAACTGTCAAGGAAATCACAGAGCAGACCTCAGAACAGTAGAATGCCCCTATTATAAAAAAATAAGCCAAAAACCTAACCTCAAAGATCCTCCAATTAGATCTAGAACCAAGGCTACAGTACCACCTCAAAATAACCAAACTAACTTCCCCAGGCTGTCTAACACTCAAAATATCCCAAAATTACTCAACAAACCAAAACAATCAAAACACTCGAACGAAAATAACTTTCTCAACTCCCTGATCAATACAATAGCCACTCACATAATCAATATAATCAACTCAATTATCCCAACCATAATAAATAACATCCATTCATCTATCTCAGCATATATTAATAACAATTACGCAACAAACACAAATTAATAAGATTACCATACTCAATTGGAATGCCAATGGTATAATCAACAAAGTTAACGAACTAAAATATTTCATGGAAGATAAGAAAATTGATTTTGCATGTATAACTGAAACACATATAAACAATAGTACAAAGATCAGCGTACCAGATTATAAAGTAATCAGAGCAGACAGACCAAACTCTAATGGAGGAGGAGTAATGATACTAATAAAGAGCACAATCCCATTTTATCCAATAATACTACCACCAACCCCAGGTATCGAAACAGCAGCAATTAAGTTTAGTAATAACAACTATCTGGAAACTACACTCATAGTAGCATATAAGCCCCCCAATGTGAAAATTCAGGATACCAATATCATTGGTGTTATTGATCAACACACCCCAACAATTGTCCTAGGTGATTTTAATGCAAAACATATAAAGTGGGGATGTAAAAATAATAACTCAGCTGGGACACAACTACTACGGTTAATAAACAACAACAAATTAAGTTTCATAACCCCAAATGAACCAACCTACTACCCATTTGATCACTCTAGGAACCCTGATCTGTTAGACATAGGCATAACAAATATACAACAAAAGTTTTTCTCCACAGTACACCATGAAATGGACTCAGACCATCTACCAGTAACAATCACTACACAACAGTCACTCCCCACACATTCACCCACTCCACAACTCAATACTCACAAAATTAATTGGCAAATATTTAAAAATAATGTTAAAACAAACATCCCAAACTTCAAAATATTAAGTACCCTCTAGAAATAGATCAAGCTATCACAATACTTAATAACATAATATTAAGAGAACTAGAGAACAGTAAACCAAATAAATCACCTACAAATACACAGAATAAAAACAATGAACTACCCAAAAGCATAAGAAATCTAATTCACATAAAGAATAAAACAAGAAGATTATGGAATTATACTAGACACCCTGAAATTAAAAAGGAACTAAATCTATTAACATATATTACCAAAAACACTTTTCACACACAAACAGCAACAATACAACACCATGATTCAAACATTAAGCTCAAGTAACAATACACTGTGGCAATTTAAAAATAAAATACTAAAGAAAAAAATACCATTCCTCCACTTAATACCAGCTCAGGGAAAAATTCTCACCCTTTGAAAAAGCTGAAACACTAGCAAATCATTTTGCAGATACATTCAAACCAAACGACTCACCCCCACACATTCAACACCAAACAATCACACAGATAGCAACAGCTCCTAATTATAATGTACCATCCAGAATTAGATTCATATCTCCCCAGGAAATAATAAAAATAATAAAACACTCCTAATAAGAAGGCTCCAGGACATGACAGAATAAACAACAAAATCCTAAAAAAATTTGCCACATCAAGCCATAGCATTTTTAAATAATATTTATAACTCTTCATTAAGAACAGGTTACTTCCCACTATTATGGAAACACTCAATAATAATACCCATTCCAAAACCAAACAAACACCCATCGAATGTAGAAAATTATCGACCAATCAGCCTGTTACCCTCCCTATCAAAAATTCTAGAGAAACTTATTCAGAAAAGACT
The DNA here is from genome assembly GCA_964035755.1 of Teleogryllus oceanicus. Taxonomy (NCBI): domain Eukaryota; kingdom Metazoa; phylum Arthropoda; class Insecta; order Orthoptera; family Gryllidae; genus Teleogryllus; species Teleogryllus oceanicus. The sequence goes on from CAXIVR010000010.1 coordinate 17,917,441, forward strand.
TAGTAATTACCTCAATAAAAATGACATCATTCCCAGACACCAATTTGGATTCACAGAAAAGTTATCAACCACACATCAATTATTAAGAATCACAGAACATATCCATACAGCATTCCAAAGAAAACTACATACTATATCAACCTTTCTAGATATTTCACAAGCCTACGACAGAGTATGGCATCAAGGTCTCATGTACAAACTAAGAATCAATGGCACACCCAAATACCTAACCAACATCATCAATAGCTTTATAAGCAATAGAACCTTTTCAGTGTCAGTAGATAATCATCTCTCAAACCCCAAACCAATATATGCTGGTCTTCCTCAGGGCTCCCCATTGTCACCTGTATTATTTAATCTTTACACATCTGATATCCCTACATCCAACATAGTCAAAACAGCACAATTTGCAGATGATACAGCATTGTATTGTTCAAACATATCACTTGACAGAATAAGAAACACATTACAGCAACATCTAAATCAAATACAGTCTTGGTCAAGCAAATGGAAAATTAAATTAAACCCATCTAAGTCAACAGCAAAAATTTTCTCACTAAAAACAATTTCAACACCACCACCTCTCACACTGAACAAAAACATCATTCCTTGGACTCCACAAAACAAAGCAGTGAAATATCTAGGGCTGCATCTAGACACCATTTCAAACAAACAGCTTCATAAAGAAAAAAATACAGGTCATACAGAACAAATTCCTTCGAACAATAACCAAAGCACCCTGGTTCATTTCAAACAAACAGCTTCATAAAGAAATTCAAATAAAACCAATCATACACCACATCACCAAGTTATCCAATAATTTTTACAATAATATGTCAACAATTACACAACTATCCAATTACAATTTAGGCAAAGCACCCACAAACCCCACCAGAATAAAAAATAGATTTCCTAAACATGTATTTTACATCCAATTTGCTGATTTAGATGATTCCTTGTGAGGTGCCCAGTGGGTTTCCTCTCCCTAAGTAATAATTGTAAAGTTTAATAGTTTAGTGTTTTAAAATAGATCATAAGCATCAAAAACATGTGAAAGAGTTTGTATTGTAAACTGAACCATGTATACCATTCAGAATAATAAAGTAATTGAAAAAAAAAACTATTGGCCGAGGGACGAACATTCGGTGCTCGCCCTACCCACCGCGTGTCGGTTTTTTGGACACATCAAAGGGAGCGAACATTCGCCGAACACGTCAGCTGCTCGGGATTGAGCGAGCACTAGCTCGCTGCTCGGGGAATGCTGAATGTGTGGAGCCGTCTTGAGAGCTGAAGGAATACAGAAGGGATCTGTGATGTAGCAACCAGAGTACTCGCCCTCCTGCAGTGGGTTCTGAGACCAAATCGCAGATGTTCCATGGGGAATGTTTGGTGGGCAAAGCGCGTTCAGGGTAGGATTTCTCTGGGTTCTCGTTTCCCAGTTTACTATCATTCCACCATTATTTTAACAACGCCGTTCATGTCATAATTTTGCATTAAACAGCTTGTCAAATTCTTATCTATTATGAGCTACATAAACGTATGGTAATCAATTACAGTCTGGAGCATAAATCTAGCGGCAGACTGATTGCCTTGGTATTCCCGATCTATAACAGGTGAATCCCAGAGAAGAACCCTAATACACAACGGCAGAATTTCGATTCCCTATTTCCCCAATAAATATTTAATGTCACTTAATGTGTGGGAACACATTTGAACTATTTAAAAAAAAAAAGAACTTGACATTGCCATATTACTCACTGCTATTCGTCCTTGATAACATCATAATATTGTCCTGGATATTTTGTGTATTAACTCCACTACACAATTTTTTTAGTAATTATTTTATAAAACCATTTACTATTCGAACGCCGCTACATTACACTACCAACTGTACATAATTTTTTCCCTTTCTTTTGACCCTACTTCTTACATGCCCACTAAACACATTGCTAGACGTGACGGAAGACAAGTCGAGAGCTTTGAGATGATCTTGGCTGGGGTGGCGCCCCGCTGTGGGAGACATCTCCCTCAATATAGCGAGCACCATTGATTGCTTGATTATTTCGTGTCTTCGGACGCGTCCACAACTAGAACACTAGTCCCGTAAGTGGAGTGTATGTTCTTTAGCACGGGAGATATCTGTGATCTCCCCGCTGGATGGTGAGATCTGGCGCTGGCCTATACGCCGGCTTACAGGTTTTCTCTCAACCGCGAATCTCCCACCAGCGGGGCACTGCCTCGACTAGTACAAGCTTGCGATTGGTGCCGACATATGTGGTAGTGTCGTGTGTGTCAGTGTGTGTGTATAAGTAAAGGGTGTGGATAAGACAAGCAAGAGGAAGGAACTCCCTCCACTCCGCCCCACTCCACCAAGTGACGCCTTTAACCGGCAGCGGTGGCTCAGTGGCATCAACTGATGTCACTGCAGCGCCTCTGACCGGGAGGTCCTAGGTTCGAGTCCTGACGGCGGCAGGATTTTCGACACTAGCTTTTCAGCTAGGTCGAATTCAGCCGCTGTCTGGAGGAGAATTCTAGCGGCCGGCTGCTCTGATCGGTAGTTTTCCGTGGTTTCTCCGATCACACCAGGCGAATGCCGGAGCAGCACCCTACCAAACGGGCCACGGACCGCGCGCGATCTTTCCTTCCTCTTTCTTGTCATATCCTCTCCTCTTACACACACACTTACACTAACATGCATCACACTACCACATATTCCGGGAGACCGGTCGGGAGCTTAGAGCTTGTCCCGGCTGGGGCGGAGCCCCGCTGGTGGGAGAGTCCTAGTTAGGGGGAAACCCTACTAGCCGACGGTAGGTCGGCGCCGTATCTCATCTAGCGGGGGAAGATCACCGCCATCTCCCGAGAAAAAACATACACTGCACTAACGGGACTAATGACCAAAGCAGTTGACGCGCCCGGAAACACGAAAAAAACCAACCAAACCAAACGAATCCGTTTCCATTTTATTAGAGTCCTGCTCCGGCATTCGCATGTTTACTGGAGAAATCAAGGAAAACTACGGATCAGAGATGCCGGCCGCTAGAGTAGATTCTGCTTCACGTAGCGGCGGATGTTCACCTAGATGTAGCCAGTGTCGAAAGTCCTGCCAATCGTCTGGACTCGAACCCGCGGACCTCCAGATCAGAAGCACTGCAGTGTCAATTGATGCCCTGAGTCACAAGTGACAGACACATATACCACACTTATGGGAATAATTGAGAAAGTAGTTGACACGCCCCGAAACAACAAATCCTCAATAAAAACCCACTCACCTCATGAGGCTCGGGCAGTGGCATCAAAATAAAGAACAACGCTTAACAGTTGGCACGCGCACACGTGACACGGATAGGGTGGCATCCCTGCTCAGCTCCGTATCGAGAGAGGTGGATCAACTGATACCACTGCAGTACCTCGGACTGGAAGGTCCTAAGTTTGAGTCCCGACGTTGCAAGGATTTACCACTCTGGCTAGATAGCTAGGTCGAGTTCTGTGGCAGTCTGGAGGTGAATTATAGCGGCCAGCTGATATGAATCGTAGTTTTACGTGGTGGATAAATACCAGGTTAATGCCGGAGTAGTATCCTACCAAACGAGTCACGGATGGCGCACGATCTTTATTCCCCTTCCTAGTCCTATCTTTAGCCCTTTCTTACACACATTTACACTTACAAGCACTACAAAACCACATATGCCAGGAGACCAGTAGGGAGCTTAGAGCTTATCCAGGCTGGAGCTGTGCCCCGCTGGTGGGGGATACCTGGTTAGGGGAATCCCGCTAGCTGACGGTAGGTCGGCGCTGGATCTCAACATCCAGCGGAGGAAGATCACTGCGACCGCCCGCGATAAAACATGCACTAAACTTCCAGGACTAATCAACGGTCAACCTCAGCCGTTGACGCACCGGGAATCACTAACGAAGCCATCGGCTCCACGAGACGCTGAGCGGCCTTCTTCTGTTGGGGTGCCGTGCGCCCCCGCCGGCGCGCGTGGGCCTGCTCCAACAGGGGGCGGCCGCGCCAGCAGCGCGCGGCAGTGATAAACGAGCCGGATGCACGCCCCGGGGGGGGCGTCGAAAGGGGCGGGGTGGGGCGGGGAGGAGCGGAGCGGGGCGGGGCGGGGCAGGGCGGGGCGGGGCGGGGCGGGACGGAGACGGGAGTGGCAGGCGGGGTGGGGCGCGGCAGACCAGAGCGTCGAGTCGTGGGAGGAGGAAGGGGGGGGGGGGAAAGGGAGAGGAAGAAATTATAGGGAGAAAAGAGGTGGAAATGGAAAAGAGAGAAGTGAGGAGGAAATGGAAGGGGAGAGAAGGAAATGGAGGGGAGAAAGGAGGAAGAATAGGCAGAAGAGAGAAGAAGAGGAAAAGGGAGAACAGAGAAGAGGAGGAATAGAAAGAAGGCTGGGGAGAGGAGAAGGCAACGGTGGAAATGTTTGTGGAGAGAAGGAACAGGAGGGGGATGTTGAGAGGGAAAATAACGAAGGGGGTGAGAAGTAGCGGTAGGAAGATGAATGGAGGAGGACGAAAGAGGAAGGGAGAAAGGGGGGGGGGTAGGTGAGAATAGAGAGAAGGAGGGGAGCGGTGTATGGCACAACTGTTCGGGTGGGGAGAGGTGAGTAGGAAACGAGTTAATGCAGAGGAAGTGGGGGATGGAGAGAAAAGGGGAAGGGACGATGGATGAGTAGAGTTAGGAAGAGGACATTGATGGATTGATTGATTATTAGTGATTCCCTACATGCCTACTGCTTTGGTCATTAGTCCCGTTAGGATAGTGCATGCTTTTTCCGTGGGAGCGGTGGTCTTCCCCCGGTGGATGGCGAGATCCACGCGCGGTCCGCGGCCCGTTTGATAGGGTACTGCTCCGGCATTCGCCTTGTGTTGATCAAAGAAACCACGGAAAATTACCGATCAGAGCAGCCAGCCGCTAGAATTCTCCTCCAGACAGCGACTGAATTCGACCTAGCTGAAAAGCTAGTGTCGAAAATCCTGCCGCCGTCAGGACTCAAACCCAGGACCTCCCGGTCAGAGCATTGAGGCGGGAATAGGTTACTTTTCGTGTTGAGTCGTATTACAAAACATTACATGTTGAATAAAACTATCATAGGAGACATTACTGAAATATACTACTTAATGTAACAAACAGTTATACGCAACTACTGTTTTTCTGCCCATTGTGGCATATATTTAGAGATATGTTTGTTTTTCTTAACATACCATTCTGTATTACTGAAAATATATTTCTCGCAGCGTTGGGAAACATGAATGGGAGTTTTTAATTACTTCCACATCTCTACGCGAAGCTGCTTATATTAGTTAAGCCACGAAGAGCATGACGACGTGGTTTGAAAGACGGAGCCATGTCGCAAGGATAAAGAGCAGAGGAGACGTGAGAACGACGGAAACTCTCCGCGCGCAGCCGCTTTGTCGTCCGCAGGTGCCTCGGCTGGGATTTGAACTGCGGCCCCCGGAGTCGCGCAGCGCCGGCCGAAGCGCCGGAGGGAGGCAAACCGGATTGCGCGAGGCGTCGGCTGCTGGGTTTTTTCACCCCCATCGGCGCGTCCGCCCCCCTGCCCCTCCCCCCCCCCCGCCTCGCTCTCTCCACGCGCCGCGCGCAACTCCCAAACGGATTGAGCGAGGCGGGGTGCTGGTGTAGGGGGGGCGGCCCCGCCGCGCAACCCGTAACACAATTACGACCGCGTTTAAGCCCCGTAATGGGCGCCGGGCCGGCCTTCCGTGCGGGGCTCCGCGTGGCGTAGGGGCGGGCAGAGGATGAGACGGAGGCGGGGAGGAACAGGGAATGGGGGAATTGTGGCGGGAAGGCGGGGGCGAGGGGAGCAGGGGCCGGCTGAAGTGTGGGGGGGGGGGGGGGGAAAATAGAGGGGGGGGGAATTAAGGGGGGGGGGGGGGGGGTTGGCTGGGAGGTGGGGAAGGACGGAGGCCAAACGGAGGTGGACTGTGGCTGGGGAAGGGGGGGGGGGAAAGGCGAGGGGCTAGCTGAAGGTAGGGGGAAGGCGGGGAGGGCGGTGGTGGCTGTGGGAGATGGAGAGGGGGCAGATTGAGGGTAGGGGGGGGGATTAAGGGCTGCGGGGGGAGGGGGGGGGTGGGGATGTAAAGGGGGGATAGACAGGGGTCGAGAGTGAAGAAGTGGTGTAGAGGGTGTTGTTGGGGGTGGTGAGGAGGAGCAAAAGTAGGGTGAAACGAGGGCGGGAATGCGTCACTTGGATTGGTTTGGTTTTTTAATGTTTCTGGGCGCGTCAACTGCTTCGGTCATTAGTCCCGTTAGTGTAGTGCATGTTTTTTTCGGGAGATGCCGGTTATCTTCCCCCGCTGGATGACGAGATCTGGCGCCGACCTACCGTCGACTAGTGGGGTTTCCCCCTAAACAGGACTCTCCCACCAGCGGGACTCTCCAACCAGGACCGCCCCACCCGGGAGCTTTAAGCTCCTGACCCCGGAATATGTGGTAATGTAGTGCATGTTAGTGTAAGTGTGTGTGTGTGTAAGGGGAGAGGACAGGACAAGGATGGGGAAGGACAGATCGCGCGCGGTCCGTGGCCCGTTTGGTAGGGTACTGCTCCGGCATTCGCCTGGTGTTGATCGGAGAAACCACGGGAAACTAGAATTCTCCTCCAGGCAGCGACTGAATTCTACCTAGAAAAGCTAGTGTCGAAAATCCTGCCGCCGTGGGGAGTGGGAACCTAGGACCTCCCGGTCAGAGGCGCTGCAGTGGTATCAGTTGATGCACTGAGCTACCGCTGCCGGTTAAAGGCGTCACTTGGTGGAGTGGGGCGGAGTGGAGGGACGGAGGCCGGGGAGAGGCGCTTGGGGCCGGAGGGGTTGGGGACGGGGTGGAATGGGGGGGGGGGGGGGGGGGGGGGGGAATTGGGGAGAGGAGCTGCAGGAAATTGCGGGATGGGGCTGGGTTGGGGATAGGGCCGAGACGGAGGTGGGGTGTGGGTCGGGGCGGCGATTTAGAGGGGTGGGTTGGCGCGCGTGTAGGAGAGGTGAGGAGGGGTCATAGTGGGGTGGGGAAAGGGTGGGAATGTCGGAGCTGGGCGGATCGGGGAAGATCGTCTCGGGGCGGATGGGAGAAGGGGCGGGGTGGATAGGGAAGATCAGGGAGAGCTGGGTGGGATCAGGGGGCGGATCGGGGCGGGTCGGATCGGAGCGGGTCGGATCGGGGCGGGGAGGATCGAGGCGGGTCGGATCGGGCGGGGAGGATCGGGGGCGGATCGGGCGGGCGGATCGGGGGCGGATCGGGCGGGTCGGATCGGGCGGGAGGATCGGGGCGGGCGGATCGGGGCGGATCGGGGCGGGTCGGATCGGGCGGGTCGGATCGGGCGGGTCGGATCGGGGCGGGAGGATCGAGGCGGTCGGATCGGGCGGGGAGGATCGGGGGGGCGGATCGGGGCGGGTCGGATCGGAGCGGGTCGAATCGGGGCGGGGAGGATCGGGCGGGGCGGATCGGGGCGGGGAGGATCGGGGCGGGCGGATCGGGGGCGGATCGGGCGGGCAGATCGGGGCGGGGCGGATCGGGGCGGGGCGGATCGGGCGGGCGGATCGGGGGCGGATCGGGCGGGTCGGATCGGGGCGGTCGGATCGGGGCGGGTCGGATCGGGCGGGTCGTATCGGGCGGGTCGGATCGGGGGTCGGATCGGGGCGGGGAGGATCGAGGCGGGTCGGATCGGGGCGGGGAGGATCGGGGCGGGGCGGATCGGGGACGGATCGGGCGGGCAGATCGGGCGGGTCGGATCGGAGCGGGTCGGATCGGGGCGGGGGAGATCGGGGCGGCTCGGAGGGGGCGGGGCGGTGGGGCGGGCGGATCGGGGCGGGCGGACGGGGCGGGCGGGGGGGGGGCGGGGGGGGGGGGGGGGTGGCGGGGAGGGTGGGGCTGATTGGATCAAGGCATGGCGCGGACGGGGCTGGGAAGGATCGGCGAAGAGCGGGACGGGGTGAAGCGCGGCAGAGCAAAGCTGAGCGGGGAAGAGTGGAGCTGGGTGGTGCGGGACGCAACGGAGCGTCGGAACGCGCCTCCCAACACGCCTTCTCTGCGTCACAGAGGCCCCTCGACCCCTGGGGAAGCACGGGGCCATGAGCCTGGAACGTCTTCAGCAGTAAAAGGCCGTTCATTCAGACCATTGCCCTCCTGCGATACGGTCGCCAGCATAGTGGAAATGCACATGCTCGCTCGTAGCCGTCCGTGAGTGAGCGGACTATCTTGAATGACTCATGCGGAACTTCAAAACACTACCAGTCTGCGACATAACAATTAGTTTATAAGTAGCGAAATGCACGACATAAACAGGCCCGGCGGGTTATGTGGGCCTGAGAATACGAAACATTTCGAATAGGTAAAATACTCATATTCTTCGATATCTTAACAAAACATTAACAGGCAGTTTTTTCGTGCTGAAGGGCCGTGGTCCATTGGAAAACATATTTCCAGACGTTTCGTCCGCAACTAAGGCAGACATCTTCAGTGGCGACGTTCTCTCGGACGAAGAGTCCTCTTTGATGGTTCCTCGATGACTGAGTCAGTCATCGGGGAACCATCAAAGAGAATCCTTCAGCCCCGAAGAAAACTTTGACTTCAACTACGGCCTGAAAGCCTATATTGTTTTATTAAAACATTCACATATTGACGTTCAGGTGTGCAGCCAGCAGTTGAACACTTCTAACCTATTGACAGAATAGATAATTTACTTTAATTCATGTACAATTACCGTTTCTTTCGCAGCAGTCAAACGGTATTTCGGGTGTTTTGATGTGTGTATAGAGGTATATCGTTGTGTCAGTGAGAGGGGCGGCGTGAAGTACACTTTTTAAATCGTGAAATATAGCACACTCTGTTGGAGCAACACAATTAATTTTTTTTCTCAGGCAATATTTACTGTTGAATTTTTTATTATTTTTCTCTTAATTAAAATGAATAAATGTAATGAAAAATAATTATTACAAATAAAAAATCATGCAATAAAGGATTAAAGCCAATGCGCTGGGACATATGTCTATTAGCTGGGACACCAGAAGAAGCAGAGAAAGGATGAGAAGAAGCAGAGAAAGGATGGGAAGAATGAGGAAAGGAGGAGAAAAAATATAAAAGAGGATAAGATCGTAACAATGTAAAGAGAAGAAAAGAAGAACGATAGAACTGTTGTCTTACCTCGGTTCCACGTAGTTTGAATTTACTTAACGAATCACGCATTTTGCTCATTCTTATTTCTTGCTGATAAAGCCGCGGTGAAGCAAGGTTCGACAGCTAGTGTGCTCAATACATAATTTGTATATTTACACATGAAAGAACAATTGCACAGTAGCTTCATGAAAATAGAAACAACATAGCAGAGTAAGTTGCTGACAAACTAAAACCATCTTAAATGTACCATTGATTATCGCCCTTGCACCGGTCTGGATGCGTTTATTTTATTTTTTTTATTTATTTATTTATTTTTATTTTATTTTATTTGATATGTAATATGTATGTCACAGGATTAATGGCGTAATGATATATGTCACAGGATTGACTTTCGCTATCACTTTGAAACATTTTATTACTACTATTTACGCTACAAACGTAGGCGCCCTGCACATGTGAATTACATTTTGCATTTATTTCCTAGAACACAAAAAATAGGTATTTACGAAATGTAAATTAGGTCATAATCCAGTGCCGTGTATAGTTACCTTTACTGTTATCAAATATTCCGTTTAAACCAGACGATACACTATTTATCTTTACATGTCACTGAATTAAAAATACATTTGAACAAAATTTGTAGAATTCATTATATGTGGTCCATTCCGACCACATGAAATGGAGACTTTTCTGATACCGAATGTTTACGACTCAAAACGCACAGAGAACCACAGGCTGTTCCCCCTGTCGGGCGTAAATGGTGGGTGTTGGCTGCAGAGGACCCTAACGAGAATCAAACGTGATTTTAATTCTCATCAAGCAATTAATTAGCGGGAAGCTTTTTTTCACAGTCGATTAGCACGCCCGCGGATATGAAACGGTGCCGACCTTTTGGCGACGGTGGAAACGAAAAGTTGGCCTCCATTGGAATTGCTCATAAAAAATCGAGCAAGTCTGCTGAGCGTCTTTGGGAATCAATTAAGACCATTAGTTTTTAAACTCATGATCGCAAGGTTACTGCAAGAGCCAAGGGATGCATGAAGAAAACAGACTCGGGCATTCCAGTCGAAGAATGCTGACTCCTGTTGTTTCGACCACATTTCCAAATCCAGTGTTTCTCGCAATAATCAATAGATACTACACATAAAACTCATAATAATTAACAAGTATCCACTTATAATTTGTCATGTACGGGTTACATCCAGAAATTGTCGCATGTGCATTTAAAGATTGAGAATCAAGCTGTCCTTTACTGTGGAGGCTCAAGTACAGCGACCGTAATCTTCTAAGGCGCCGAAAATGTTTTCTTCAAATTCATACCGGATGTTCATTTTGACCTTTCTTCCTTGCTCCCCTATACTATAATATAGGGAGGGAAAGTATTGCAACAATACTTTCTCCAATTTTCAGTAGTAAAATGTAAAATTTTATTTTGAGTTGCAACTTTGAGTACTTATGCCAACATTATGGTCTGTTAGTGCAGTTACACAGATCGTAAGGTTGGTGCCGATGCTAAGAAGGCACGTGCAGTTTTGTGCATGAAAATATTGTGTCTCTCTGTATCGATAGGATGATGTGTCAGCTTAACTCAGACAGATTAGAAGTTTCTGAACTTCAACTTCGTAATCATGTCAGAAACATGTTTATGTTGTGCCGTTCTGGAAACTATTATCATAGTTTTTTTGAGGAACAACATATGAAGCCCTATTACTATTTCAAAATTTTCTCAAAAGTGGCCGAAAATATTTCTTTAAACATTTTGCTCGAATTGAGATAAAAGTGCAATAGTACCACGGTATACTTTCAAAATTCATAAAAACCTCTAAAATGTATATAATTGCAAATACTTAAATTTGTTTTTGAACCTCTCCTACACCGCCAATATTATAACCAGATATTTCTTTCTGAAAGAAATTTACCACCCAATTTTATGTTTTTAAGGGATGTAATGCGCTTCGAGAGAAGTCAGTATAAGAAAACTGGAAATATTGGAAAGCCCTTTGAAACGTTGAACTTATGAAAACCAAGTGCCTAGCCGCGAACCATTGTGCCCCAAAAATTGTAATATAGTGGATTACCATTGTCAGTTATCTCCATATAGCCACGAGGTATCATGTTAAAAGACTGCGGGTTATCGTTGTCAGTTGTCTTCTCCTAGCAACGGGGTACTATAATAGAAGACCCTAAATAACAAGCAGAATGCTTTTGCGAGGTCGTGGAGACAAGTTCATAAAGCTTCTCATTTCCACGGGAATGTGGGTTTATGCAAATGTATGTATGTTGTGCTAGGAAAATTAGCAGTAATAACTTCTAAGTGTTTAAGAAGTTGTTGTAAGTTGTTAACTGTAGACACAACACTTGAAATTAAATTGTTATTTATTTTATTGTCGAGTAAGTTCATTATTTTTCAAAGAAGAAGCGATCCGCAGGTAGTCAATGAAAATGTAACAGTGACGGTCTAATGATTGACACATTACAAACGTTACAAAATACATATAAAAATGTGATTTTGATTTGACAAAATCTTATCTTCGTTAGCGTTTCTTTAATTCGTCATTTCGCAACCTTGAATGTTCATTGTAGGTAAGCCTTAGTTAACAAGAGCAATATCAAGGTAATAATTGTCCCCTGCTTTACCAAGACTAGAATTCCGGAGCTCACAGTTTTATGGAGACAAAACCCAAGATTTATGGGATTTTCGTGAGCCGAAGAATGGACGTGCGGTGGTTTGTCATTAACAGATTTTCTGTTTCAAGGACCCACAAAATGTGATTTCTGATTACTCAACGTAGATGTAATTTACTACATATGTGATGAAGACTACGTATACTGCATATATGTTTACTACATACTAGCTTTATGCACACTACATATATGAATACTGATTTACTACAAATATGACTTTTTCAGTATCAGAGAGTCACAAAACGAGATTACATCTCGGAAATTGCAATTTTTTGCTGCAGAATTACAATATTTTCTCTATACTGCGCAAATAGTACGCAATGAAGAAAACCAGTGATGCTACAACACCACACACTTTCTCGAATTATAAACTGTTACGATATATTATAATACTGAAATTTTTTTCTTTATTAATGCATGTCAACCATCACTTGGACAATTCATTTCCAATTGTTGCGCATAAGATGCAAAAACTAATTATTTTGAAGCTAAGACATAACGACAAATTTAACACACAAAAACTGCATTTACAGTGAGAAACATTATCGCCTATCAATTTTATGTCGTGTGCGGGCTTGCCATTCTTGTTTTGCGACCTGATATGAACTCAGTCGCGGTGACAATCCCAAGAAAACTAGTAATTGCCCTAAAGCGAACAAAACGCAATAGAGCCTATTTTCAAAACGGTACAACAGAACACACTTTTCGACTTATTTGTAATCGATACGTCATATTCGTGCTTAATATTGCCAATTGTATCCATTAACTCTTCAGGTGTCTCGTGAAATAATTTAACGAAAAAATCTGCAGCAAAATATCAATCATATTTACAAACATTGTAGATACCTTACTTATTTTTTAGAATACATTTTTGAAAAAATTCTCTCAACAAAATAGCCATGTTGCAATTTTAAAAATTACAATTTTTTAAACATAGTTCTAAAAATTTGCTTGCCAAATTTAATCACACGGCGCTAATTTTGTTAGCAGACTTTTCTATATTTGAAAAAAAAAAAATCCAAAAATTTGGAGCACTTTTTGAGTAAGTCTTGTTTCAAGTTTCTTGTTTCATTCACTATTTCTTTCTTGTTTCATTGTAGCAAGACGCCAAACAATTTTTAACTTTTGGAGTTTTTGAACATTGAGAGTTCAATAAAAATGAAACCTGTGACTTTATATTAAGCGTTCTTTCCTCTATCCGAGAAAAAATTAAACCAACAATTCTGGTTCATTTCTGAGAAAATTGTAAACATTCCGCATATGAACGAGTATGTTGCATATTCATATGAGGAAATTCCTTTGAAAATGGCTTTGTATATTTTTAAAGTAACACTAACTGAATTTTATATTTAGCTTGCGATATCATTGACATGTTTTGCACAACCAAGTGAACGCGTAAACGAATTTATTAATAACGGTTCGTTAATAAATTAACTTTTTGTTTGCAAATTATTATTTACTTTTATTTCACTTGCAAGTTCCACATTTACAAAAAATTCCTTTGAAAATGGCTTTGTATGTTCTTAAACTTATACCTATTGAATTTTAAATTTCGCTAGCGGTATCAGCCATTTTTGAATAATCAAGTGAACACGTGAACGAATTTGTTAATAATGTTTTTTAATTAACTTTTTGATTGAAAATTATTTACGTTTGATTCACTACCCATGTTCTACATTCACGTTAGGAAATTTCTTTGAAAATAGCTTTATATATTCTTAAAGTTATACCTACTGAATATTCTTAAAGTAACACTAACTGCATTTTATATTTAGCTTGCGATATCATTGACTATTTTTGCACAACCAAGTGACCACGTGAACGAATTTGTTAATAACCTAATTTTAATAAATTAATTTTTTGTGTGAAAATTATTATTACGTTGGATTTACTACCCATGTTCCACATCCATATGCGGTAATTCCTTTGAAAATGGCTTTATATATTCTTGAAGTTACACCTACTCAATTTTAAATTTCGCTAGCGATATCATTGACAATTTTTACACAACCAAATGGACGCGTCACCCATGCTACATGTTACACCTATGCTATGTTCCAAACATATACATTAATTTCGGTAGCTTTCCTGTTTCTGCACCAGAGCTCGTCGCAGTGCTGGCGGAAGGCGCCATCTGCTTTAAAGCTGTTGCGAGGCTTCATCTGGCTCCGAACGGGGTGCGATGCCGTGGATTTGAAACCAATCGCATCCCCGCTACGCGATCGCCGACAGCGGCGGCAACTGAACAAGATTTTCTGTCTAGCGGGATGGTGGTGTCTACTTTTTTGTTGATCATCTTTGAACCAACAATAACGCCAGTGCTAGAGCCAGTGTCACCACTAGAGGGCGGATTTTAATGAAATGTCATTTTTTCTTTTCACTTTAGAACATGCTGTTTGGTATAGAAGTTCATTTTATGTTATGACAAAAGGAAATGACCAATTTTTATAGGTCATTGTTTTGCATTTTTTGCCGATTTCGACTAATAAGTCATTTGTTTAGCTTTTCAGCCATTTTAATGCATTATTTGCTGGTTTCTTTGATTTTAACGTCATTTGCAATGGTACTTGCTTCAAATAATATTTACGAGAAGCAACAAATGTTCTTCACAGAATTACTCTGTAGCCTATTCGATTTGTTCGCTATAAATAGTTTTGACAGTCATTGTGAGTATGTAATTCTTGTGACGTATATCAGCTCTATTGTCGGTTTGTCCGATTTCGGGGTAACTAAACGCAGAGATTTCCCTGTAAAGAACCCAAACCAAAAGTTTACCAGCTGAGTTCACTCGAACGAATGAAAGAAGCCTCGATTACATCAGTAACGTATCCATCAGCTTGAGTTGTTCGTCGGAACTGGTTTTGATAAGGTTTTTTACGTCATATTTCTTTGGTTTTAGGTAATTTTTAAACCATTTTAAGATCATTTTATTTATCATTTTGGGTGATGTTTTAGGTCATCAAAATTCGACCCTCAGTCATCACTAAGGGACGAAGTTTTTTATTTTCATTTTTTTTTCCAATTTGTTTGCGAACAAACATTTGACAAAATTTGTGTAAGTAAAGTCCATTGACCGTACTCCGCTAATATTACATTTTTAGTAGTTAAGAAGCTGCACTTAACATATTTGATAAACATACAAAAATAAATATTTTCAATAATAAATACGAAGAACACAAATTTTCTGAAATGAACAATTTACAATCGATATACAAGGTCTAAAATATTCTGTCGTTGAAGCCGTCTGGTGGTGTAACTCTTGTCTAGTAAGTTGATGGCTAGAATTTTGGGATGGTTATGTACTTGTTGTAGATATTTTGTACTGGTCTTCCTGATTTCTTCTTTTATTGCTGGAATCTTCAAGTCTTTGTTTATTGTTCCGTTCATTACGTATCATGGGGCATTTACAAATTTTCTTAAGACTGTTGTCAGGAAGCGTTGTAATATCACAGCGTTGGAATTTTGTACTGTTCAAAGGGTGAATTTATACAAGACTATTTCACTATGTATGCCCAAGTCGTAAGTAACTAATTATAAGCAAGAAAGTATTCAAATTAAACCAATCGCCATATGATTATCAAGTTTGCCCTCCATTGAAATTCTCTTTCTTTTTCTTTTATTATTATCGATAGTAGTTGTTTTATGTTCATAATAGCTTGTGAGCATCAATTTAAAATTTGCAATGGTTTATATCACAATAGAGTTTTGGAAATATTTGAATCTCTGAAATTGAATTATCGCCACCTCGTTGCTGGACAGACATAATGATCGAGGAGTACTTGAGACATACGTCACATCTGCATCCGGCTGAATGACAGAAAAATCTCTTGTTGAATTGAAAATATGGCGGCAAGATTTGCTGAATCGTCGAATGACAATATTGATGCTCTCATCCGCGAGACCCAGCCTAAAAATTCACTAAGGAATATAAAATGCAATTGAAATACTTTTGAATCGTTTTTCAATGCCACAGGATATCATCTTACACGCCAAACTTATAAAGAGATTGCTCTAATCTTGAAAGATTGCTCAAATTCAAGTTGGCGTACAGGAACAAGAGGTAATTAAAATATCAGGCTATACAAGCGAATCATCTCTGAAGCCTTACCTCCAAATTAATTCACAACACCACTCGAATATTATTTATAAATTACGAGATACCACTGTTCCATCTTCTCCCAACACATTTAACGAAACCCAAAACAACTGCGTTCCTCCAAGTTACAATTTTGAAAACTGTGTATTTAATAATTGCCGTTTTAAATAATGTGAATTTTTTGTTTATGAATATATTGTATCGTACTTCATTTGAAAATTTCATTTTGAAAAATATCTCAGTAAATGACGATTCAAAAACGACGATGACCGGTTGCGGTGGCTCAGTGCATCAATTGATGTTACTGCAGTGTCTCTGACCGTGTGGTCCTAGGTTCGAGTCCTGACGCGGCAGGGTTTTTGACACTAGCTTTTCAGCTAGGTCGAATTCAGTCGCTGTCTGGAGGAGAATTCTAGCGGCCGGCCGCTCTGAACGGTAGATTTCCGTGATTTATCCGATCAATACCAGGAGAATGCCGGAATGCCCTGACAAACAGGCCACGGACCGCTCGAGATCTTTTCTTCCTCTTCCTTGTCCTATCCTAATCCCTTACACTAACATGCACTACACTACCAGACATACCAGGAAACCGGTCGGGGACTTACAACTTGTCCCGGTTGGGGTGGTGCTCCGCTGGAGGGATATCTGGTTGGGGAAAACCCCGCTAGCCTAGGGTAGGTCGGCGCCGAATCTCGCAATCCAGCAGGGCAAGATCACCTTCAACTCTCGAGCCAACACATACACTATACTTATGGGACTATTAACTTTAGCAGTTGAATCGCACGGAATCACTAGTAATCAATCAATCATGAAGAATTCGCATGGACATGATGGGAATGCGTAGTCGACGGTAGGTTGGCGTCGGATCTCGCCATCAAGTGGGGGAGGATCATTACCACCTCCCAATGAAAAAAACATGCACTACACTTACGGGACTAATCTCGTTAGTTGACGCGGAATAACTAACAATCAATCAATCGAAAACGATGAGATGGTGAAAACAGCTGTATCCAGGTGGTTACATAGCGCAGGAGATCTTTTCTACGCATCCGGAATCGACAAGTTGATTGACCGTTACGAGAAAGTGTTTAGTCTCTCGGGGGCTCTGTGCAATAGTGAAATTACTATGTATTGTCATAGATGTGTTGCCTATTTGTTGGTGGTTTCATAAATGACCATACTTTGGAAGTATAATTTACTTTTTGATTCGCCCTCGTACAATCCGCGCCTGGGGGTAAGGGAGCGTAGGGAATCCCCTTCACCGTATGTAGCTTACTTGGCCCGATTAAGCTTCGTCATACAGCTATAGAACATATTTAGCTATAGATCCGAGACGATTGGAATAGAAAGCTGCAGACTCTATTTTTGCCCCAGCCGGTAATCGAACCCGAGACCTCACCATGGAAATCTAGAACGCTGTCCATGAGCCAACCTGAAGGGCGTTTATTTCAAAATTTAAAGCGAAATGTTGAAAGCACGTGTTTCAAAATTGTAGCAGATGATTAATACTGGGAATCATTAAAAGGTCCAAAATTTCAGCTCTAAAATTAATGCTCTCTTTAAAGAAAGTATTTTAAAGTGACCAATTGGTCGAGTGACGCGTCTCCGTTCTGTTAGGGTATAGTTACAAACTAAATGTTACTAACCCATTAATTGTCGCTCTTTTGTCACTTGTAAGACTGGTGGGGCGTGAGAGTAGAAAAACGTATTTAAACTACGTAAACACAGTCGACTCGGGATATAGTGAACTTCTGGGGACTAAAATGTTTGGTTTAACTATATCTGAGACTCACTATACTCGATCATGTCTAAATTAATTATTTTTATTTATTTTAATTTTAAATTTATTTTATTAATATAGAGATAGAGCAAAATACGTTAACAGCACGAACCGAAAATTTAAGTATCCTTATTTGTCCTTAAAAAATCAATTAATTTCAATTGTTTGTTTGGTACTTTTTCCTTAGTAATTCTCTAGATCCTTCTCCAGATTTCGTGCTCTCTCCGTACTTGATTCTACATTGACTTCTAGGTCTAAGTATCGTAATGCAGTGTTGACACCCTTCAATCACTCTTGCCCATTCTCCGAAGGCCCTTTTAATTGCCTAATAACATACGAAATACTTTCGGGACCTGCATGGCGCTAGCGGCTAATGAAACTGATCGCTTTACTGGGCGTCGCTGCTGCCAGTTGTAGCCCACGCAGGACCCGGCCTTTGTTTCCGCAGTGAAGCTGAGTGGCGTATAGTCATAATTAAGGTCCCCATTCTAAATCCGCTATCATCACCACAGAGGAGACTTCTTGGAATATGACCTTTGGAAGACGATGTTTTTTTTCAAGTTGCCTCGTCTTGGAATTTGTGGCACTCATGCGATATATTCTTTTTCAGGGGAGAATTCATTTCCTGGACGTATTTCCCACGTTCACTATAGCCGAGGTTCACGTTTACTATAACCGAATCGTCTTACGCATATTTGTAATGTAAATAAAACGAGACCAGTGACTTAAGTTCAGTATAACCGAGGGTTTACTATACACCAGTTCAGTACATCCGGAGTCAACTGTACATGAAGTGATTTTTACTTTCTTGTACTCTACATTGGTTGGCTAATCTAATTGGTTTCGTAAACTGAATTGAGAGTTCGAAACCATTTCTAAAAGTAACTATGGAAACGAGAAGACGCCGGAGTGTCCAATAGACTGAAACTGCGACATCGATCAATGCCAACCACGAACACATGACTGAAAACTATCGATATGAACTGAGAAAATTACTTGCGACCGCGATCAGATCAGAATTTGTGACTGCGGTTAGCCACAAAGTTCTAGTTAAAATGACATGATTATTCAGCATTATATGCAATTCGTACGGAGACCTATACAATATTAGTGTTAATAAATGATCGCTTTAGAATTCAAGAACAGTTTGTACAGTCCCCTTATAAATAATCGTAATATTGTGATTATATTACTTTCTACTGAAAATGTGATGACGTATCCTATTTATCCTCCAAAAAATGTTCATTTTCAAATATTTCAAACGATATTTTCATACTTCGCAAGTATTATATTAATAGATTTATTAAAAAACGAAAACTTTTGCTAGAAATAATAACCATTAGGTGAGATAACTAGTCGCGCTACAACAGCATACACTTTCTTGTAATAAAAGTAATGGTTACCGATAATGTTACAACTTCTATTTTACAAACAATCATATTTTGAAAAAATTCATACGCATATAAAGCGAGATGAGATCAAAAAATACATGTACTTAATTTTTGAAAATTCTAAAGTATGTAGTAGGAAATAATGTGGGTTTATGATATTTGCTTAATGATAATCTTCTTTACAAGACATAGGTTTGGCCCATAGGATTAATTAAGCCCGAAGCTTTTAGCTCGCATTGTGGTAGTATTCATTGTCAAAAATATATAAAATATCTAAATTACAATTTGTAAATAGAAACAAAAATATTGTTATAAATTTTAAATTAATTAATTAAAAAAAAATTACGAAAAGAAATAACAGAATTTAATTCAATCAATTGATGAAATAAACGATCCAATAATGAAGCGTAACAAGGTCCAGTTATTTTTCTGTTTTTTTGTTCAAATAATCTATGAGTATTATAGACTGAAATTCACAAGAAACAGTCTGGGCCATCACCTTTCCTGTAGATAAAAATGTCTTCGCCATCTTCCTTGCACTCTCTCTAGCCTTTGCTCACAGTTTGAATATTTTTGGTTACAGAAATGTAGTAATGGGTACAGGTTTCATCCATGGTCACGAATCAGCGACAAAAATCTTGCTAATTTCGCATCAACATTGCCAGATTTTGCTTTAAAATGTTCTTCCGAGACAGTTTTGGGTCCAAATTGAGCAATTGCGGCACACATATCGTGCACAGATTTTTAATGATCAATTTCTTGTGCAAGAGGAAGTGCACTCGTTCAATTGAGATGCCAACAGTACCAGTTATTTCGTGCACTTGCACTCTGAGATTCGTGAACTTTGTTGATTTTCGGTGTGCTGACCTCACTTGGTTGGTCGGAGTGCACTTCATCGTTTGTGATTCAGCGACCACGTTTGAACCAATTAATCCAGAAGTAAATTGTCCTCCATACAGGTACAGAGTCACATGTACCTCATCTAATCCGTGTTTAATCTATATTGCAGTCCAACCCCTCAAATAAAAATGTTTAATCACATCACGAAACTCGTTTCTCTCCATTTATTACGCCGCACGTCAAACTCGCATACACAGCTGGTTGCCAACAAATAACATATGTAATGATGAGTATTAATGCACGAGTGTGATATTACAATACGAACGAGGTACGATCAAGTATCGTTAACTTCACACGAGTGTATTAATACCCATTACATCGAGTTTCATACGGTACTTTTTCTACGACTTCTATAAGTTAAACTTTTACATTGAATCGTTTCGTGGCAGTTGACATGTAGGATTCAGCTAAGGCCATCTCACCTTGCCCTCGCATGCTGCCGCAGGTCGCTGTGGTTACCAGTCTGTCTGCGAGACAGTACTGCGGTAGTCAAATAGGATCAAAGTGAAATTACGATCCAATTTATTTTAAATTACATTCCACGACAAAATTACTACTAATAAAATAAATTAAAACTGACAACCATAATATAGTATCAAATGGAATTTTAATGTACACAATCGAACGAAAAATTTACTAAAACGATTTTTAATGATTAATTAAGTGTCAATACTTTGTTTGTAAATTTCTCTGTGATTGGTCAAGAACCTGTATCATAATGAAATCTGTAACGTAATGATTATCATTATGTAACTGGTTGAGGCCAACAATGACAGCATTATACAATGGGAGTAGAAAAAGTAAACAAGATGACACCTTTTGTCTCCATAATGTACAGCTGCGCAATGGGCCACATGGTCTTATGTCCAAACACTACCTAAGGAATAAACAGTTAACAAATGTTTATTGTGCACTTTATACAATTCCAGAGTTCCAACTCTTACCAATCACAATACCTTTTTCAATATAACCAGAGATGCACCTATAATCAAAGCACTGTCATCATCACCAGGAGATTTACCAGTTCTTAGCCGAAGTCACCAAAGTCCAAGTAGAACTGACGGCAGCAGGATTTTCGACACTAGCTTTTCAGCTAGGTCGAATTCAGTCGCTGTCTGGAGGAGAATTCTAGCGGCTGGCTACTCTGATCGGTAGTTTTCCGTGGTTTCTCCAATCAACACCAGGCGAATGCCGAAGCAGTACTCTACCAAACGGGCCACGGACCGCGCGTGATCTCTCCTTCCTCTTCCTTGTCTTATCCTCTCCCCTTACACACACACACACACACACACCTACACTAGCATGCACTACACTACCACATATTCCGGGAGACCGGTCGGGAGCTTAGAGCTTGTCCCGGCTGGGGCGGTGTCCCGCTGGTGGGAGAGTCCTGGTGAGGGGAATACCCCACTAGCCGACGGTAGGTCGGCGCCGGATCTCACACACAGACACACACACACACACAGATAGACAGATAGATATATAACTACCAAATTCGGGAGCGCGTTCACAAAACAAGTTTACTTATGCACTCGTGGCTCCGTATATAGGGCAACTAGCAGGGACCGACTCGCGTCTTCACCGACTCCCGTTAGAGGCTGCTTCACCAGCTCTGACGAGTTGTAACACCATGCGCAGCTCAGCTGCGCGGCGCCAACTTGAAATGCTTCCATGCATCATCCATGTAATATGTTGATAATACGTATAGAATTGGTTCTTAAACGTATATTTTTCTTCATTTATTTTGAAATTTATTATGTGATTTGCCGTTGTCTCTCCTCCCCTTATTTATTTTATTTTACGTCAAAAAACAGTTAAAAACTGCGTATGACGTGCTATGGGGAAAAGTGAATTGTGTGCACATTTTCAAAATTCTGTGATCCTTACAATAAGTCATATTATTAAATTTTAATTAAAAAATCTATTTTCAAGGATAAATAAGCAATAAATTTTGAATTTTGAAAGGGAGAAAAAAAACTCCCATGTAATAAAATCTATTTTCAAGGATAAATAAGCAATAAATTTTGAATTTTGAAAGGGAGAAAAAAAACTCCCATGTAATAAAATCTATTTTCAAAGATAAATAAGCAATAAATTTTGGCTCTTATTACTTCCTGCCGCGACAACATGGAAACGATAATTTGAATAATTGTATTTCCCACTGAATTCTAGAAGACGTGCACAGAAAATGAAGTTACATTTATGTCCAGAAGCAAAACAAGGGGCCATCTCAGCATTTGCTCAATGGATCAGGGAAACTGGACGAAAAACCTGATCGAGATGGGGGTCATTGACCCGGAAGTTGTAGTACAATTGTTGTTACAGGTTGTTTATACTCATTTATACGCATTTCGTTTATCATCGACTTCTTCCGATCAGTATCGTTACGTATGGTAGATAGAATTTCACGAATCTAAAGTTAAATTCGGTTGCTCAGACGGTAGAGAATCTGTATATATTACAGAAGTTCGCAGGCCCAGATTCCCGCGAGATCAAATATAGCACTTTCTTTAACATCTTTATTCTGTTCAAGCCTTTAATTTTACAGATATTTGCGGGAAAAATTACCGTAACTGGAATAGGACATACGCAGGTGGAGAGTGCATTTTATTCGAAGCTTCTTCTTAGTTTAATTAGATTTGTCTTCATTTAGTTTTAGAATTTTTTTGATTTTGAATTTGAAACATTTGATTGTTTAATTTTATGTTTGGATACTTCCTTCATTTTCAATTTTAATGCTTATTGAGCCGTTTATCTTTGGTCGATGTAGTGTATCCTTGCGGTACCCTGAATTGATCTTCTGCTGATCGATCTGGTTTGATATTTAACACAATCCGCCTTTAGTAAGTCCTCAAATATTTTACAGATAGTCTTATTATATAAATATTTAAGTTTACTATTTTCAACACGTTTTTAGTTTGCCTATTTGACACTCAACACGGGGCTTTAATGATGCGCCTTAAAATTTATTTTGTTCTCTTTGAATTTTGTCTACGTTACTTTTGTCGGTCCTACCAGAGACAGGGCAAACATAAGTATGAAATGGTCAAATAACTCATTTGAATAATGTTATCCCACATTCTATTCCTTGTCTAGTGTGGCTGTTTAGAAGTGACATATTAGTTTTGCTATTTTCACATATGTTTTATTGGCTTTTTCTTTAATATGATATTTTCATGTGATTTTTTGATCTAGAACTACGCTTAAATATCTCACCGATTGATCTTTTGTGATCCATTTCAAGTTAAATTTTTAATATTGTAGTGTGTTCAGAATTTTGGTCTTCTTACTGTAAATATTTTGGTTTCTGAATTAGTAAGGTTAAAAATAGCACTTTTTGACCACCAATTTAAAAAAAAACAAACTATACAATATACCACACATCGAACTGGCAACACATTTGCTTGGAATCGTTCCTGCTCAAAGTCCCTGCGACATCGAGCCGGCATGAACATCTATAGTGTATTCTCCGTGCTGCGGAAAAATTCCCTCAATCTCACCTCACCGAGCACAAGTTTAGAAGATACGGAAACACACGAAGATGCGGCGTCGCTCTGTCGGTACGCAAAACGGTACGGTTGCTCAGGAACAAGAGTTTTGCCTCGCCGGAACTTCGCAAACGCGATGTGCTGAGAAGAGTGATGGGGGGGGGGGAGGTGGGAGGGGTGTTGCTGGCGGTGAAAGTCTCCGAAAGCAGAAGTTTTCGGCGCCACAAGAATTTTGAGAGAATCCACGGCCGCCGGCGCAGACGAACAGAACACGAGAGAGTTCGAAACGATGCGGGATCCAGGTGTCGCTGGAAGCAAGTAGGGGTAGGGAGTTTCTGCGATTCACGGATGCCAGACTGCAGTGGAGACCAGTGAGTTGCGAATTCATAGGGACGGCATGTATGTCCGAACTATTACGTACAGTATTTCTTCTTCTTATTTCTAGGGTTTTTATCCAACCGACAGCCGGTTACCCTTTGCGTCCCGATGGGACGTATATTCGACCATACACTAGACACCAACACACTTGCGGGCTCCTCTGATCTGGGGTCAGCAGAACGCGAGGCCCTCCGCGACAACACACACACACACACACACACACACACACACACACACACACTAAGGCAAGGAACAAACAACCATGCTCAAGGCGGGACTCGAACCCGCGACCCTTCGGACCGAAGTGCTGAGTCGGAACTCGCTCTTAGCCACCTCGGCCATCCAGGTCGGCACGTAAGTATTTTATCTCTTCAAATTATTCCTTGAACGAGGAAAACTATAGAAGGTAGTCTACAACAGATTTGAACCTTGTCTAAGACAACGTTTATGTTGATAACGGACGATACAATTATTCTCACAGGAAAATAAGAGATTTCGAAAAAAAATCCAGCAAACAATACAGAAATTTATGAAATCAGATGAAAAGTTCGGTATTCTTAGCTTAATTAATTGCCGCGGACGAAAAAAACCCTCATAGGATCACGCTATCCCCACCCAACTTCCAGTACCCCCACTCTTCCTTAAGCTTAGTTTGCTTCGCATGCACCAGCTAAGGAGGGACTCCCGGTAGCCCACGATACGATCCATTCCAAAAACATTAATCTTTCCCTTAAGCGGACACACAAAAATGAATTTATCCTCAAAAATTGCAATGATGGTATGCTCAAATTAAACGAGTCGATTTATTGCAAATTTAAAACTTTCACAACTTTTCCCAATGTTATTTTTCCTGGGGAGAGCGCCGCCCTAGAGCTTTTAGAGAGCAGCCGCTACCGCCTGACTGTATGAAGTGTTTAAACGTCATACATCAAACAGCAATTTACATCAGATGACAACGAGGAGGAAATTGTGTCTCCTCTGTATATAATATGCTGCCATATGTGTCATAATATTACGGTCAGGGTATTGTATGCCGGCTCAGCGTATCAACTGATGTCACTGCAATACCTGTGACCGAATGGTCCTAGGCTTCGGATTCCGAAGGTGCAAGGATTTTCGACACTAGCTTCGTCGATAGGTCGTGTTCAGCCGCTGTCTGGAGGAGAATTCTAGCAACCGGCTGCTCTTATCGGTGGTTTTCTGTGATTTTTTCGATCAATACCAGACGAATACCG
Source organism: Teleogryllus oceanicus (assembly GCA_964035755.1). NCBI lineage: Eukaryota > Metazoa > Arthropoda > Insecta > Orthoptera > Gryllidae > Teleogryllus > Teleogryllus oceanicus. The sequence continues at coordinate 17,942,521 of CAXIVR010000010.1, forward strand.
GAGCAATACCCAAACGACGGGGTCACAGACCACGTGCGATCTTTCATTTATCTTCCTTCCTCAATCATCTCCCCTTTCTCTCTCTCTCTCTCTCTCTCTCTCTCTCTCTCTCTCTCTCTCACACACACACACACATACATATACACACACACTTAAATGCACTACACTACTACATGCTGTGATCCGGCGCCGACCTACCGTCAGCTAGTAGGGTTTCCCCCTAACCAGGACTCTCCCACCAGCGAGGCACCGCCCCAGTCAGGACAAGCTCTAAACTCCCGACTGGTCTCCCGGAATATGTGGTAGTGTAGTGCATGTTAGTGTAAGTGAGTGTGTAAGGGGAGAGGAGAGGACAAGGAAGAGGAAGGATAGATCGCGCGCGGTCCGTGGCCCGTTTGGTAGGGTACTGCTCCGGCATTCGTCTGGCGTTGATCGGAGAAACCACGGAAAACTACTGTTGTGAGACCAGCTGGGAGCTGAGAACGGGGGTTCTTCCGAGTTGGTGGAAGATACCTGAATGTGGAAACCCCTGCAAGCCGATGTAAGTCGGCGCCGGGTGTCACCGTCCATCGGAGGAAGATCACTGCTACCTCTGGAGGAAACATGTACGACACTTACGGGATTGAAGAAAATACCTTCAGTATGGTTCTTATGCAGAGATAAAATGCAGAGCTAGTTATTATATAGTTCTACATAAAAACATACTTAGGACGATTTAGATTGTATTCAAGGGAGCAAACACTTGCAACCCGCAACACACATTACACTCCACTACACGTACTCGTTGAGCATAACTCAGAAATGAAGCGTCTTTGGACCTTAAAAACACGTTTTTGTGACTAATGAAACACGAGAAATATTATGCAGTAATCTTCAAAACGAAGCCTCTTGAGACTTTTCTTGCATTTTTGAGAATGTGTAACCCCACTTCTTAGTCAGAATTGTCAGACGCGTTCCATGTTTGGTTTTCAGCTTGAAGACATTTTCAATTTTAAAGCAATGGTTTTCAAAGTGCTGAATGTTTGCAAGGGCCTAGTAAGTATTATATATCTTTTTAAGTTTATTTAAAAAAATACATCATTAAATGAATATTAAATTATGTATATTTAATATCTTCTATATTTCACGTATAAAATAAATTTATAGAGGTAACATAAAAGAAAATTAATGTTAAATTTTGTTAAACAAAACGAATCTTCCTTCATGATTGATTATTTCGTGTTTTCGGACGCGTCAACTACTGTGGTATTTAGTTCCGTAAGTGTAGTGAATGTTTTTGTTACGAGAGGTGGTGATGTTCTTCCCCAACGGGATCCGGCACGCCCTGACTGCTCCAGAACTGTATGATAGTGTACTGCATGCAAGTGTGTGTGGGTGTAAGAAAGGTGAAGGAAAAACCCGTGCGGTCCGTGGCCCGTTTGTTAGGGTACTGCTTTGGCATTCTCCTTGTGTTAATCGGAGAAACCATAGAAAACTACGGATCAGAGCAGCCGGCCGTTAGAATTATCCTCTAGGCAGCGACTGAATTCGACCTAGTTATCTAGCTAGAGTTAAAAATCCTACCACCATCAGGAATCGAACTCTAGGATTTCAGGTCAGAGGCACTGCAGTGATATCAGTTGATTCCCTGAGCCATGTAAGTCAATTTTCGTGATTCTGGGAAATTTATTCGGAAAATGTGTACAATTAAAAATTAATTCATATCCATGAATTTGGCCACAGAGTTTATTTGACAGGCACTAGTTTATCAAATATATTAAAATATAAATACTGAATCACTTTATTACAAACCATAAGTTGTAATTTTAGTTAACAATTGTTGTGAACGACGTTTTGAGGAGATGCATTTTCCATCTTCAGGCTACAATGAATATAAAAGAATTATTTTAAGGAACATAAATAACAAGTTACTGACGTTGAAATAAATAAAACAATCTTAACGAAACATCAGTACTCGATATAATAAAAATAAAAGATCATTAAAACATTAAACTAAATAGATTAATATGTATAACAGTAAGAGCAAACACACGTACATGACAGTTAAAAATTAGCAATTAAAAATTAATACTAACATTAGAAAATGCAATTGGTCGATCGAGCGAACGCAACCGTTCATCACATGATCCACGAAAGAATTCTCGGAAGTGAAGGTGGTCGGGTTTGAAAGGATGGATGCTGCCGAAGAAACCTCCACGTAAGAGCAACTTCTAGACCAACACATGCTTTCACGATTTTCAAGTGGAGAAGAATGTCTGGAGAAGAATTCTAGAAACTCTATGGACAAGAATTCTAGCGGTCAACTGCTCTAATCGGTAGTTTTCTGCGGGTTACTACCAGAATCGGTAGCGTACTGCATCAACTGATGTCACTGCAGCGCCTCTCACCGGGAGGTCCTAGGTTCGAGCTCTGACGGCGGCAGGATTTTCGACACCAATTATTCAGCTACGTCGAATTCAGTCGCTGTCTGGAGGAGAATTCTAGCGGCCGGCTGCTCTGATCGGTATTTTTCCGTGGTTTCCCCGATCAACACCAGGCGAATGTCGGAGCAGTATCCTACCAAACGGGCCACGGACCGCGCGCGATCTTTCCTTCAACTTCCTTGTCCTATCCTCTCCCCTTACCACACACACACACACACACACACACACTAACATTCACTACCCTACCACGTATTCCGGGTGACCGGTCGGGAGCTTAGAGCTTGTCCCGGCTGGAGCGGTACCCCGCTGGTGGAGAGAGTCCTGTTGGGGGGAAACCCCGCTAGCCGACGGTAGGTCGGCACCGGATCTCGCCATCCAACGGGGGAAGATCACTGCCATCTCCCAAGAAAAACATGCACTACACTTACGGGAATAATGATCAAAGAAGTTGACGCGCCCGGAAATACGAAAAATGAATCAATCTGTGGGTTACATGATCAATGTAGAGAGATTATTATCAGAAGGCTCCGCTTGTCAGGTATTGTTTTGCCCCTACGGGCAATATAACTATCCATGTTATGCATGCAAAACCAATGTCTATGGAGTACATCACGTTCCTGCTGTAATGATCCCATCATGCAAAAAGAAACATTATAAACATTTTTTTAGTTATGTTGCCATGGGAGGAGAGCGCCGTCAAGGGTTTTTGAAGCATGACGAGCGGCGAGAAATCGCATTTAAAAATTGAAAGAATATTCGTGTACGAGTCAAAAGAATACAACAATATATGGATCTTTCGGAAATGATACGAATTTCTAAAACATTTAGTTGTGTATAATTAGTAGAGGGGACTTGGAAATGGAAAAGGATAAACAGCGTAAGGAGAATCGTCGACCGTTTTTTTAAAAGGAAGCGCTTTGAAAAAGTCGAGGGTGGTCAGAGGATGATTAGCCGTCGTAAGGCACTGACGGAGACGCGTGGTAGGCGCGGTGAAATAGTCTAATATACATTTTTGCCAGAGGCATAGTGCTAAGTTATTCGTGAAGAAAATGGATGGAATTGGAATGTGTGGTCGGAAGAAGGTTTATGGAAACTGATAGGGCCGTGAGTGTACAGTAGCAGCTACTCCAAGAAGGGAAGTGATAAAACTTTTTGACATTTTTTGTTTTTGTGTACAAGACCAAATTTAAATACATTGTAGGACAAAGATTGTGAGATTGTGGTTGGAAGCAACGCTAAAGGGATGCAATAATGAGTAATAGTATAGTAAATTTCGGAAGGTGCACCAATAGTAAATTAATGAAAGTAATCAAAAATATTTAGTATTAATTAGCAGTGTCGTTAACTTAAAAAAATATTTGTGATTGTTGTATTTTTCTTTGGATAAAGTAATCATTTAAATAATTACAAGGAAATAAACGCAGTTGTCGTTATTCAAATATGGAAACAAATTTCAGATATTAATTTTTAATTAATGAGAATTAGTCCCTAAAATAATAATACTGTATTTACGGTTTCCCGTAAGGGCCGGTTGTGCGTACCCACGGATATAAATTCGTTGACGTGGATTTCTATTATTACGACGAGCTAGTAAAACAGGATAATGATATCCAATATCTTGGGAGAGATTGATGGAAATATAATATTGTTATTGTGATAGGAGATAAGGATAATAGGAACCATGACATTGCACACATTTTGTCATTGCGTTCGTTAGCAGTTAGGTCATATATAAATGACTTCATCGCTCTCTTTTGCAATGTCATCGCCCTGTAAGATGTTCAGTTGTATCTCGACCTACCAAACTGTGAGCGGTGGCTCAGTGCATCAACTGACCTGGAGGTTCTAGGTTCGAGTCCCGATGGTGGCAGGATTTTCGACCCTAGTTTTTCAGCTAGGTCGATTTCAGTCGCTCACTGGAGGAGAATTCTAGTGGTCGGCTGCTCTGATCGGTAGTTTTCCGTGGTTTCTCACGATCAATGGCAGGTGAATGCCGAAGCAGTGCCCTAACAAACGTGCCATGGACCGCGCGCGATCTTTCCTTCCTCTTCCTTGTCCTATCCTCACCTCTTACACACACACTTACACTAGCATGCACTACACTACCACACATGCCGAGAGACCGCTTGGGAACTTAGAACTTGTCCCGGATGGTGCGGTGTCCCGCTGGTGGGAGAGTCCTGGTTAGGGGAAAACCCCGTTCGCCGACGGTAGGTCGTCGACGGATCTGACCATCCAGCGGGGGAAGACCGGCACCTATCAAGCAAAAACACTCACTACACTTATTGGAATAATGACCATAATAGTTGACGCGCGCCCGGAATTACTAACAATGAGTCAATCAATCAATCGACCTATCAAAGTGATCCCTAATTATAGTAACTCCTCTATACCAGGCGAACGTCGATGTAGTACCCTAACGAACATGTCACGGACCGCGAATTCTTTCCTCAACTTTGCCCTGCCGTCTTCTCTTACCCTCCTCCCCTCACACATATTTTTAGTGACATGTTAGGCGCTTAGAGGGCGCTTAGACGCTTAGTTAGCTACATCACGTATCGAGAAACATGTTAGGCGCTTCGAGGGCGCTTAGTTAGCTTCATCACGTATCGAGAAACATGTTAGGCGCTTAGAGGGCGCTTAGTTAGCTTCATCACTTATCGAGAAACATATTAGGCGCTTAGAGGGCGCTTAGTTAGCTTCATCACGTATCGAGAAACATTAGGCGCTTAGAGGGCGCTTAGTTAGCTTCATCACGTATCGAGAAACATGTTAGGCGCTTAGAGGGCGCTTAGTTAGCTTCATCACGTATCGAGAAACATGTTAGGCGCTTAGAGGTTGTCCATAATAGTGAGGTGTCCCGATGGCGGGAATACCTGAAAGGGGTGATCTCTAAAACCCAAAATGTAGGTCCGAGGGATCTCACTTTCCAGTAGTGGAGGGACAGTGTCACATATTGACTATAACACACAATACTCTCGCGAGGCTAATGACCATGATACTTGACATGCTATGAAACAGGAAGGATTCAGTAATATTAATGAGACGAGTGATAAAAATGGCATTTTATTTTGAGAGTAGGAAAGGTATCACCCAACGGTAACGAGCAAAATAAAATCACTTTTACCACATTTGACATACACTATTTTTTGTCAGTCTTACTGAGTTTCCTTTTTTTTAATTCCATAAAATAGATCACTTAATGACACATTAAGGTCAGTAGTAGCTGATACAATCAGAGGAAAGTATTTTGTTTTATTTGTTGCATTGACAGATGTATCTTAACAAGTGATCTTCGTCTCACTTTTATCACTAGTGTTAAAAATCGAACTTTAACGCTACGCACGCCGTTAAAGAGCCGCTTATCCCAGTTGCGGTGTACAATATATATTATACACAATATAAATATTGTACATTAATAAAATAATTATAAATATTATAAATTAAATATATAATACGCATTAAACTAAATATTAGTAAATTAAAAATCAAAAGTTGTTTCTGTTTAATAGCGAAACGAAACTTAACGAACATTATTTCGTTCGTATTTCATCCAGCACGTTTATATCCGACTGTACTATCTCTTGTAAAACGTAAGCCGTTCCGTGTTTGCCCGGAGGTGCCGAGCTCTGCGCCCTTGTGCTGGGAACCGTCTTTCAGCGGCTCTCCTCAATGAATGCGCGGGATCAGCGTTGCTTGAAGGCAAGAAAAAGGATATCCGGGGCGTCTCCTGATCAAACTCAGGGCTTACGCCGACGCCAAAGACGACGTTCGCGACTCGGCAGCTTTTATCGGGTCGCTTCGAATCAACGGAAACTGAAAGATCAACTACGCAGACCTGGAAGCAAACATTGATGTTTGTCCAGCGATTGAATTGTCCGCAGTAAACATTAATAAATAAAAGAAAAGATGAGAAAAGGCTGGGACGTGGAGAAACTGAACCAAAATAGATTTTCAAAGATAATATCACGAAGGATTTTCAATTTATCTGTGATATTCAAAACACATTTGGTGTTTGTGAGGATAATAAATAGATTACAGAGTTAGTAAAAATTCTTAATATCAACAATATTAAATATTATTAGAATCGACATCAACTTTGAAGCCTCATCCTTTCTGAGTCAAGTTGTATTAAAAACAACTGTATGTATGTGTGGTAAAAGTAAAGTGATACAATAGACTTTATAATTTTATATCACATATTTTTAGTTTACGTTTGATGAAAAACAACTACGAACCTTAGTACTGGTGCTAGAAATTATCAAAAACTTACTTGCACGTTTTAGCACACCATCTAAATTACGTATACGACCGAACATTTACTGTACGCAAAAATCCATATAAAATCAAGTTACAGCAATCTGAACAAGCAAGGTGAACACTTTTAGTATTAAACATATTTTGCGTAAAATGTTACTTGTAATTTTGAGAACCATTCGAATATAATACTCGAAAAATAAAACGTATCCTTCATAAAGAAGCAAGTGAAACAGCGAATTGCGCTGAAAATTGAATAATAAATAAATTGATCACAAAATACACCAGACGAGCTGACAAGATCGATGTTCAGTTTATTATGAATCAGGTAAAGTCTGTACAAGCACATTATAACGGTACGCTACAGCTTTGTTATAATATTTGTGCTTTGCAGCAGTACCGAGGAGAATGATACTTGTCAGTGTTATTACTGCCTGTATTTATAATTATTATTAATTAATTGTAAATAAATAATTTAACATTTTAATCGCAGTAGGAATAAATATTAATGTAACTATTAGTTATCAACTCAATATGATATATTAGTAATTGAAATTCCCCAGCTGTTAATTCAAAATTTATTGCAAATTAATGAAAACAATCATTTCCGCTGATTAAGAAAATTGAACAACGACAAAAACTATTTTATTGCAATAATTCCAGTTCATCAGAAATTCTTCTCGGAAGGGAGTGGGATGTTATACATTTCATTAGTACATTGTTCATTAAAGGAGCACGGGTATCATTCAGCTTATTTTTCGATAATTCCTTACTGATTTCGGCCAGTACTTCCACAAAATGTCACCATCTCTCTTCCCAGCAGCGCCAGCTGCCTGCTTTTTACGTAATCGTACGCCGTTAATCTTCCACATGAGACCTTATAAGACTTATTTTCTTCGACGTGAGCAAAATGAGACTTCTTAGTGTTATTTATGCATATTTTTGTAATTATTATTAATTATTTGTATGTAAATAAATAACTTTGCGTTCAAATCGCAATATGGAGAAATGAAAATGCTTAATGAATAAATATTTGATTCCATGTATAAGTAATTGAAATTCACCGGTCAATAATTTAAAATGAAATTAAAATGTATTAAATCTATCATGTTTTCTTCATATTACGAAAATTGAAAAATGACAAAAAATATTTTATAACAATACTTCCATTTCATCTGAAATTATGTTAGGCAGTGATTTGAATGTTATACATTTCATTAGAAAAATTCATTACCGGAACGCGGTTATCATTATGGATATTTTTCGGTGAGGTGATGTCACTGCGGTGCCTCTGACCGGGAGGTTCTAGGTTCGAGTCCCGACAGTGGTAGGATTTTCGACACTACCTTGTCAGCTAGATCGAATACAGTCGCTGTCTGGAGGAGAATTCTAGAGTCTGGCTGCTCTGTTCGATAGCTTTCCGTGGTTTCTCCGATCATCACCAGGCGAATGCCGGAGCAGTACCCTCACAAACGGGCCACGGACTGCACGTAATCTTTCCTTCCTATTCCTTTTCCTATATTCATCCCTTACCCAAACGCACACTTACACTAACATGCACTACAGTACCACACACGCCGGGAGACCGGTCGTGAGCTTAGAGCTTGTCCCGAAGGAGGAGGTGCCCCGATGGTGTGAGATACCTTTTCGAAAAAAAAAACGGCGGTAGGTCGGAGCCGGATCTCGCCATCTAGCGGGGGAAGATCACTGCCACCTCACGTTGAAAAACATGTCCTACACTAACGGGACTAATGACCTCAATCGTTGACGTGCGCGGAATCACTAATAACCAACCAACTATCCGCACAATATCGCCGACTCCCTTCCCAGCAGCGCCTGCTTTTGTACGTAAACAGGCCTTGTTAAGTTTATGGAATAATGAGCGTCGGTGCTTAATCTTCCACGTGAGCCTTAATGCGCTTCGCAGAGCTACTTCTCTTTTCTTCTTCGCCTTCGTTGTTGTCTCTTCCCACTCGACCTTCTCGCTGCGTCAGTCGCTTTCCTTCCCTTCGCCCCCGTTTGCTTTTCTGTTCTGTTGACACCGCATTCTGTTTTGCAGAGGGTCTGGAAGCTCGCTCTCTGACGGCCAGATATTCTTCCCAGTCTGTAAAGATTGCCTTACCGTGAAGTCTCGGGTGTGGTTGAGTGCAACCAGCTGTGTAAAATTCATTCGAACCGACGGTGAAATTTGTAATGTTAAGGAGGCAGTAGATGGGTAATAAAGTGAGTGTATAGTTGAAGGATTACAGTTTTAATATTAGATTGCATCTCTTCTTGGAAGAACGGCGTTTGGTGAGTATTATACTTTGCGAAATGAGAGGTTTTTTGAGGGGAGTTCGACTTGAAATTTTTTCTTCTGCCGCTGTCTACAATAAACTGTCAACTTTTGTGTTAACTGTACCACTTACGTCAATGTTTTTAGCTTCCACTTATTTATTTTAGCTTAGTGATTCCTCCTGTATTCTGTATGTCATCTTTTGATTCACCTTCCCCTAATTGTCCTTTAATTTTCTTTTTTATTCTCCTTTGCTTCTCTTCTCTCCCATTCGTTCCTTCATGAGGAATGGTGAAGTTGGAGACCTACCCTTCCCTTTTATTATTTGGTGTCTCTCTATATGTTTCTTCAGTTTTCTACTCTTCAGGAGTTTTCATTTTTCTTCTCTCGTGTCTTATCTGTACCCTCCTCTATTTCACCTACCCACAGCAATTTTCTTATTTTACCCCCTTCTCTTTTTTCCGTTCTTCTTATCATCTCACGAAACACTTCGTCCTTCCACCCTTCCCTCATTCTAGTATATAATATTCCTTCTCTTCACCATCTTTTCTTCCGCTTTTGTCCTTATGTCTGCCGCCTTTCACGACCAGCTCTTCGTCGTCTGTCATCTTTCGTTCCTCTTCTGAGTAAATTATGATAATTTGATCATGAGTAAATTATAATAATTTCAAAATAGAAAAACTAGAAACCTAGTGAGGATAATTTTTTAACTGGCACCAAATACAATCGTCATTCTTCATTTCCATTTTCTCCATTTACGTAGACCTCATCGTTTCCCGACTTCTACTGTACCCATCCCTCACCTAATTCTCGTCTCCAATTCTCTCCCTTACTTCATTTCTCTTCATCACTAAAGCACATTTATTCGCCTTCTCTCTCCTCACTCCCATTTCTCTCTCCCTCCACATTCCTTTTCCTTACACCCGCTATACTTTCGTTTTACTCTCCGTTTTATCGATTAAATTCAAGTCTTTTCTCCCCAGACTGCTTCTCTTCTTTTGATCTCCTCCCTTTTCTACTTCCCTTTCCCATTTGTCTTCTCCTTTTCCTTATTTTATCGTCCTCCTACACCGAATCCTCCGCCCTCGCTATTTAGCTCATTGGTCAGCGTGTGCGCTTTCCAAGGTTCGATTCCCGGTTGGGCAAGATTATAATGTGCGATTGCCTTGCAATGACCCAGTATATGTTGCTGTGTGGCGATGAGAAAACTCACTTCTCAGATAGAGAAGACCAGAGTACGGCTTGGGGATGTCTTCGTGCTAACCACACTCCCCAAATTAACTAATGGTATTTGTAAACTTCATTAATTGAGTAAGTTGGATTATTATATCAGTTATTATTTGATTATTATTGATAGTTTTATTGCTATTATTATTGTGTTAATTACTATTAAATGCGTTCATGTTCTAAATATATAATTATATTCAAAGTAGTATTGTATTGAAGTGTGGTGACGTGTTGTGCAGTGTAGTGCAATATAGAAGTAGAAAGAGAAGTGCATTTCAAATGTGAAGTGAAGTGAAAGTGAAGTGAAGTCGTGTCGTTAAAAAGTCGTGTAATTTTGTATTTAATAGTTTGAAATAACTGTGCAGGTCAACCATAAAATGTAGTTAATGCTATTATTATTATTATTATTATTATTATTATTATTATTATTATTATTATTATTATTATTATTATTATTATTATTATTATTATTATTACTTTAAATAATTTAAAGTTACGTTGCTAAGTAATTTAAAGTGAATATTAGTAATATGTTAATTGTAGGGTTCTGCCACCAGGTTGTATATACCTATCTGCAGAATAATAAATATCTATCTATGTAACCCATAATCGTTTTCCCTGCTCCTTCGCCGTGTTGAACCCTCTCCGATCTCCCTTCCCGCCCGGGTGGGAGGCGAGGCGCGGCTGCGTTCTTGCGCGTGGGTGGGCGGGTCGCCGCCGTCGCCGTAATGAAGCTAATCCGCTTATGCTGCAAGAAAGATACGCCGTGCGGACCGTCGCCGCTTCGACGCCCGTCACCCGAGCACCGCTTCTCAGGCTCCTACTTCTCTCTCTTCTTTCCACCCCACCCCCCCCCTCTTCTTCTTCCCCTTTTTTTCCCTTCTTTTTTTTCTGTCCTCCGTTTCCTTCTTCGCCTCCCCCTTATCTCTTTTCTCCTGCTCATCCTCCACCTCCTCCTCCTGCCCTTCTTTCTTATCTTCTTTTCTCCTCCTTTTTCTTCCCTTCTCATTTTTATTCTGTACTTCCTTTTCCTTCATCACCTCCTTTTCCTTTCTCTCCTCCTTTTTTCTTTCTTTTCCCCCTTCACCTCCTTCTTCATCCTCGTCTTCTTTCCTTTTTATTCTTTTGCTTCTTCTCTTTCTCCTCCACATCATTATTTTCATTCTTTATAAACCTTATCTTCAAAGATTAGACTTTACTACGAATCTTCTTTCAGGATTTTGAAGATGTAAATATCTTAGATAAGGAAGCAAGACGCTGCCCTCCAAAGTTCTCTAAGACTTCTTCTTCTTTATAAGGTTTTCATCCAGCCGACAGCTGGTTACCCTTTACATCCCGATGGGACGCATATCCGACCATACACTAGACACCAGCACACTTGCGGGCTCCTCTGATCTGGGGTCAACAGAACGCGAGGCCCTCCGCGACAACACCTACATACAAAGACAAGGGACAAACAACCATGCCCAAGGCGAGACTCGAACCCGCGACCCTTCGGACGGAAGCGCTGAGTCAATACTCGCTCTCAGCCATCTAGGCCATCCAGGTCGGCTCTCTAAGACTCTATGTAAAATAAATGATATTGAAATTTAGGATGAAAATGATTTACCTCGGCATACGATATTGCCCGCTACAAATTGTCAAATTAAAAAAATTCGGAGCCTTGGAGTGACGTAATAGTAGTTTATGCAATTAGTTTATAATGTTAAGCTTTATTGCATGAGTAAATGTTTTGAAAACGAGCGACGTTAGCAGCGAGTTTTCAAATTTGTACGAATGCAATAAAGCAACATTATAAACGAGTTGCATACGCTATTTTTTGTATAACAGCATTATAAATTTATAAGAGAATCAAACTTAATTTCGCGAAACAACTTTCTTCTGACGTCTCGGGTGCTTGACATCCAACGCCCTCTGGAAAGCAAATTCAAGATGGCATTGTTGACATCCGTGCGAGAAAACAGTGGTCGGCTGTTCCGTCTTCTTCTACCTCCCTACGATTCTTTCGCTACTATTGGCGGAATGTGTGATGACGTCATGTCGCGTTTAATAATGGCGATGACGTCATGTAGCGTGCGATAAAATACTGGATTATGCACGATTCGGGGTATCGAAAAAGGTCGTTTATAATGATGGTATACAAAGAAGGTTTATTACTCTTACCCTCGCTGCCTTTCCACCCCCTCCCTTTCCTTTTCCACAACCCTTCTCCCCTCCCTTCCTTTCCTTATTCTTTAATGTCAACTTTTATCTTAGTCGAATATCACTAACTTAGTGATTTATTCTCTAATTTGAAATCAATAACAAGTAATTGATGTTCCTTTATGCGGAATATCTGTTGATTGTGACCGGGTAAGATAGTTGTACGTGATCAAAAACCTCAAAGATAATCGTTCTCAATGCTGTCTTTACATTCTTGTTGATCACGATCACATTATTGACGTAGGGTCTGACAAGGGATAAGAAGCGAACTCTGACGTGGGTCCTAGGTTCGAGTCCTGACGGCGGCAGGATTTTCGACACTAGCTTTTCAGCTAGGTCGAATTCAGTCGCTGCCTGGAGGAGAATTCTAGTGGCCGGCTGCTCTGATCGGTAGTTTTCCGTGGTTTCTCCGATCAACACCAGGCGAATGCCGGAGCAGTACCCTAACAAACGGGCCACGGACCGCGCGCAATCTTTCCTTCCTCTTCCTCTTTACTCACACACACACACACACACTAACATGCACTACACTACCACATATTCCGGGAGACCGGTCGGGAGCTTAGAGCTTGTTCCGACTGGGGCGGTGCCCGGCTGGTGGGAGAGTCCTGGTTAGGGGGAAACCCCACTAGCCGACGGTAGGTCGGCGCCGGATCTCGCCATCCAGCGGGGAAAGATCACCGCGCATCTCCCGAGAAAAAAACATGCACTATACTAACGGGACTAATTACCAAAGCAGTTGACGCTCCCGAAAACACGAAAAATCGAAACGAAACGAATAAATGTCTACGATCAGAACAAAATAGAAAGTTTCTAGTATATCCCAAAATACCAAATTTTGTGGTTTAATCCTATTAAGAGGTTTTAATCGATGACATTCAAGTATCCTTTTTGCGGGAGTCTAAGGTGTTAAACTGTATTCCTCCTAAAATTTTATCGCTATTGTCTTATGTTTTTAGCCTTGCCATCTCTTCGATACTGAACAGCGCAGCAGTCACCTGATGTTACGACGTCTATTTATTCAAAAGTTTGTTTTTTTATTTTTCAGTGAAATAAAAAGAACACATAATGTAACCAAAAAAAATCGTGCTATCGGTTGCAGTAAAAAGTGACTGCAACTGCATACGGCCAAAGGCGGTATGAATCATATATTTCATAAATTCACATCATTTGTTCCTGCGCAATATTTTATTATTTAGTTCTCATTTTTGCGTGCAATAGTCCTCATAAATATAGCTCAAATTTCCAAGTTTCCTAGGTCATTTATTGGTAAACTCAAATCTCGCGTGGTATAACCCATGATAACAGGTGTTTTGAAAATGCCAATAAATTGCCTTGTCTCTATTGGGCATAATTGTACCAATCACAAATTTACTTAGAGCTTGTAATGAACGAAATTTAACGTGTTACATGAACTCGTAATATATAAGAACACAACTGGACTTTTCATTGTTTACATTAAATAAGTGTGCCATTCCCATGCAATAAAGCGCTTCTTACTAAGGAGTAGAGAACACAATTTCCCAGGAGGGCTGTTGTACGTAGTTAGTATTCAGCATTTTGTATCGTTCCCCTTGAAATGTTATTTATGAAAGTAACAAGGCTAACGGAACACGAACTGAAAATTACGCTTTCCCTAATGAAAAGCGTTCTTATCGTCAGATGTAAATATATGAATTTCAGAGCGGAAAGGAGTTGGCCGTTCGGAATCATCAACTTTACGTAAGGTTGCTTGTCCGCAAAATGTAATTTATTACTTTAATCTTCCACTTGTACACACCAACGAAACAAGCTGCGGAAATTTTGAGTGTGCCTACCTTCCATGCGGATTGAATTTAAAGTCTGTTTCACGAAGTACGACTTTTCGTCAGTATGAACTGGAAAGTTTTTCGGTAGTTAAACGCAAGAAAGGAATCTGTCTCTTCGTCAGACCCAGTGTAACTTGTTAATAATTCCTTCCGACTAGTAAGTTGGTGCAAAATAGTCACTAACAAATTCAGTATGTCGGCCCGGAGGCCGAGATCGCTAAGGCAGTAGTGTCGTAGTGATCTCGGACCGAAGGGTCGCGTGTTCGTGTCCCGCCTCGGGCTTGATTGTATTTGTGTTCGTCCTTTCAACCCTTATCATCACCATTTCGTTTCGCCCTCGTAGATACCATAGCGTTAACGCCAATAGTGGTCACTAATGATCTAGCTGTTGATGCGACCTTAAATGACAAAAAGAAATTCAGCATGTAAAGGATATAATGAACATTTTTACAAGTGACATAAATGCATGAAAGCATTAAATTATTGAGAAAATGCAGTATTATCAAATTAGTTTTTGTTATTTTTATTTTCAACTCAATCGTTTACAATGAACTGGAAACATCTTTTGAACTCAGCTATTCGAATTCATTTTGACTGCTTCGTAACTTATACCTTACAAACATCTGTGGACGTTGAGCTACCAATCAAAGGAAAATATTAAATGTGTAACTTCTTTATAAGAGATTTTCCATAAAATATTCATTGCTAGAAAGAGGTAATAGGTCACTTGTGGCTCAGAGCGAAATCGCTTACCTTTCACCAAGGAGGTCAGGGTTTGATTCCCGAACAATCTCATGTAAAATTTTTTCCGCTAAAACGAGTTTGCCTACTACATAGGGGTTAGTCTAACCCCCGTGAAATGTCCTAAACTCTACCCCTTTCCTAATTCCTTCCCAATTACCTTGACCTTGAGGTCTTGCAAGTTGTATACCCCTCATACAGCATATCCCAACGAAATAAGAAAACTAAGGTGCATGCGCGGCTTAAGGAAAAACGTTTGCTCCTCTTAAGTGTTATTACTCAACAAGTATACAGGATGAGTCATGTAACTTAACATCTTCCACAGTTTTCGAACAGTTGAAGTTACTGCAATGCAATTTTCACGGAAGTGCATGAGAGAATGGGAATAATTGATACATGCATTCATTTCAATTTTTTCACTTGTATTCCAACAGATATTGAGGTAACTTTGTTTTTTTCAAATTGAACTCTACATATTGTTTAGTCTATCATGACAAGCGTAAGAAGAGGAATGCAATGATATACGTATTGTTATATGTTAAAAGAGCATATTTTTGAGTAATTTTGATTTTTTCTGCTCCGCTTTCCTTGCGTGACCAAGCGTTAGCACGAGGAACGCTGCGTAATCTTGTGTAGTGGACTCTTACATTCAAAATATCCATTAAACACGAGTCACAAAAAAATCACAATTGCTCAAAGAATTGCTTATCTAACTCATGAAAAACCGGCAGCGGTAGCTCAGTGCATCAACTGATGTCACTGCAGCGTCTCTGACCGGGAGGTCCTAGGTTCGAGTCCTGACGGCGGCAGGATTTTCGACACTAGCTTTTCAGCTAGGTCGAATTCAGTCGCTGTCTGGAGGAGAATTCTAGCGGCTGGCTGCTCTGATCGGTAGCTTTCCGTGGTTTCTCCGATCAACACCAAGCGAATGCCGGAGCAGTACCCTACGAAACGGGCCACGGGCCGCGCGCGATCTGTCCTTCCTCTCCCTTGTCCTATCATCTCCCCTTACACACACACACTTACACTAACATGCACTACACTACCACGTATTCCGGGAGACCGATCGGGAGCTTAGAGCTTGTCTCGGTTGGGGCGGTGCCCCGCTGATGGGAGAGTCCTGGTTAGGGGGAAACCCCACTTGCAGACGGTAGGTCGGCGACAGATCTCGCCATCCAGCGGGGAAAGATCACCACCATCTCCGGAGAAAAAGCATTCACTACACTAATGGGACTAATGACCAAAGCAGTTGACGCGCCCGGAAACACGAAAAAATCAATGAATAAATGAAGAACTCATGACAATATTTAAATCACTGCATTCGTCATTTTACGCTCGTCATGATAGACTAAAAAAGGTATAATTTTATTTGAAAACTAGTGGTACTAAAGCAGCACCTACTTTCCACCTTTACTAGTGGTCACGAAATACTATTTATGCCACAATTTTTCTCCGAATTAACAAATTTCCGTATATATATATATATATATATATATATATATATATATATATATACACAGTATATATTTTTTTCTTCACATATGTTGATTCATAGCATATATTGTGTGATTTTTAATAATGTTCAGACAAGTTGTCTTCATTCCTTATGTTTGTGTTTATTGTAGATCTGAGGAAGGAATTACATATTCCGAAACGGTGGCAAACTAATGTGTTTTATTAATTGACCGATTCCGCGATCCATATCCCACATTATTTGACATCGTAGAACATTTTGTGCGAAAATAAAATAGTTTCAAGCAATATATTTTTTATTGTAAACTTTAAATGAAAATATATTTCTGGCCTTGAATTCATTGTATAAGGTATGCAGTGTATTCACCAACATATGATGAGTTTTATAGCCTTGATGCCTTCCGCTTACCTGGTTCTGCGAAAACAGTATGCGGGAAAAGAAAACAATCAAATGTTAAAAATAATTCGTTACTGATAGTGTTGGTAAACAAATGGAAATAAATCGAGAAGTACTTAGTGATTATTAAACACTATAGTGTAGTATAGTGTCCTATAGTACTGTAATATTCTCAAAGTACATAAAAGTTTTAGTTTATATTTACGCGAATGAAAGGCAGCTGTCATATTGCCTTCTTTTATCAGTGCGGCGTTACAACAATAAGTTATAAGCAACAATGACCACTAATTCATATGGGAGACATATTTTGTCATATAACATTGCTGAAACCGCTAGTAAGAAAATGAAAATGGACAGAAAATTATAATAATTAAATATATCTTTATATTAATCGAAATTACTCGTTTTTTACATGCATTACTATTGATTATCACATCTTGTTAAGCAAAGCGAAAACTTATATTCGTTTTAACATCTAACACAATTAAAGAACGCAATTTAAAATGAAATATAAATATACCAAATGATAATAAAATTAATTATGACAAATTCTTATTTACGTAGCATCTAACTGCTGATTGGAACTATGCAACGCACCGTAACTAGTGAAGAAAAAAATAACACTTTACAGTCACCTCATCGTAACGCAGCTAGATGACTTTACCATAAAATGAATTCAGCTATATTTGAATAGTTTCTACGATCACGCAAATCATCTCCCAATAAACCAGCTAAACAGAAGTCATAAGTATCCACATTGCAATGAAAAAATTAGGATTACGAGACCTTTACTAAGTTACCTTTTAGGTATTTATTTCTATCGTATTTCTTATTTGATATCATTTGCATAATGTTCACATATAAATAGACTGAAAATTTTCAGAAATAAAAATAAAAAACATCTATGAATAAATGGTTTGGAATAAAAATTCGACATCCACTTACATTAATTTTTCAAGAATCTTCTCATATATATTTGAATAGATACCATTTCAGATGTGAAATGTCAAATTGCAATAGTGAAAATAAAAACATGTAAAAATGTACGGAATAAAACAAAAATCTGGCCTCCATTTACACCAAGTTTGCAAGAAGTTTCTCTGAAAAAGTTAATGGTCATTACAAACCGAATTTAATCTCACATTCTCAAAAAGCGTATTTTACAGCCCGACGTAATTTGTCGAGTCGAGACAAATAGCGTAATTCCAAAGGGAAGCGTGGCAATAGAAATCATTCACAACTCATATGAAAAGTCATAAGAAACGAGGCAGTTAAATTCGCTTAATGGCTTGTAGCAAACATTGCATTTTCTCCTCTAGTCAGTGGCGAAATTGCGGCACATTAAAACTATCCCGGATATTGCAAAGGGGACCATTAAAACCTTCCCTATATGAATCCTTCCTTTACTCATCACGTATCAACATCACAGGTTCTCTTGAAAGGACCCACCTTATTAAAAAATGTAGGAATCTGGCCATATGAAACCGTAGCCAAGGAACGTTCTAAAATAAATCTCTTTGCGTATCCTCGGACTAAGCACGCCGCGAAAGGGAAAAAAAGGCAACAGACTGACGTGCTCCCCTGGAAAGACGGGGTCTCCCAAACGTAACAGCATAGACGACGAGAGGCGGGTGAAAGGGGGGATGAGGGGGAGGGGTCGTTGGGAGCGAAGTCACCCCGGCTGGTGGTTAATTTCCCGCTGTTTTATAGCTCTGTAATTACAGGCTCAATTTTCGCTCTCATCTCCTCTGACGGCCCGTAATTTGTTATGCTAAAAGCAGAAGTGTGGTGTTGGAGCGTGGGTGGTAAGAGACGGGGGGAAGGGTGAAGGGGAGAGGGAGGTTCTGAAAGGGTGGGGGGAGGGTGGGGAAAGGGGAGGGAACGTGGGGGGGGGAAGGAATTGGGGGGGAGGTCGAATGGGGGAAGGGAAGGGGAGAGGGTGATTGGGGAGGGGCGGTCGACTGGACATGGGTGGGGGCGGGAGAGGACAGAGGGGGGCCGGACCCCTTCACTCTGTACGTGAATGACACGTGTACAAGAGGTGGAGTTGGGGACGACAACGGTGGAAGGGGAAAAGGTGAACCGATTGAGTGTCAGCCTACTTAACAGTTTCCATTTAACTTATTATTATTTACGTACTATCGGACATTGCTGACTACGCTACACGATTAATGGGTGTAACTATAGGGATCAGCTTTATAGCTGTATCCTTCGGTAAGACAAGCTTGTTACGCCTTGAATTGTGAATTATGATGTGATAGGAAGATGAAGAACGGTGAAGGGACAATCACAAATACGATCATGCCTATGCTGGGCTCGAAACTGCAGCCTCCTCGGCGCAGATGATGGCTGCTGCAACCGTTTATTATTATTATGGCTGCTGCAAGCATATTATTATTATTATTATTATTATTATTATTATTATTATTATTATTATTATTAATATTTTTATTGTTATTATTATTATTATTGTAACATTACTTATTATTTAATGAATAATTACTTAATGTTGTCGTATTTGTCATGCATTTAAAGGAGCTACCCAAACAAACATTGCGTTAGTATTTAAAACTGCTAATTACTTATGCTTGCAAAATTGAAGTTTTTGAAAAATACAAGATACCTTTTTGCAGATTTTTGTTATTTGGTTTGCTGATGTCGAGAATGACTTCATTTTTTTCCCGAATATCAGGATTTTTGAAAAATCGATAGCGTGGTTTTTGCTAAAATCTTAATTGAAAAGGAATTGTCATGAACAATTGCATGTACTATCTGGCAACAGTAGTTTTTATCCATGATTTAAAACAATATTTATTGAGTGTTTGGAAATTACACTGTTCAGTAACATATTACTATTTCATCTGCTTTTGCTGGCTTATATTGTAACTTATACTAAACTACGTTACTAGGGGTGTAGGAAACTACAAGAGCCCCTACTGTGAACAATTAATTGAAAAAAATGTTTAAGAACGCTTTGAAAGGGAATCTGTTTTTGATTCTAGTAGGGAAGTCATTTAAAGGGGCCAGGTTGTAGTGGACTGCCCGGTTTATTTATTTAAATTGGGTGTTTGAAATTAACCATGGGGCATATGTTGCTTATCTGAGGAATCTATTTTGTACAATTTAAAGTTTATTAATGTTAGAAATAGATGAATTGATCGAGATGGGACATGCGTACAGCATTAATGGTTTGACTATTGCTTTGTAAATTGTAACGGCATTTGTTAGGGATATACAGCTTTTGGAGTTGATAAGGGGTTTTAGTTGAGCTATTTTTATTTTTGCTTGTTGTTGTTTTTGTGCTATGTGTGTTTTCCAGTTGAGTTGTGTGTAGAAGTTCATCCCGAGGTATTTTACTGTTTGTTTTTGTGTGTTTATTTATGTGTAATGGCGGTGGGTGGTAAAATGGTCTTAGTGAGAATATTTTAGCAGTTGACTTAGTTGGGTTGAATTTGATTTTCCACAATGTTGATCACTTGTCTATTTCATTTTGGTGATGTTGTATCCTGTCGGTAATGGTCTTAAATGAGTGACTGGATTTGTAGATTGCGGTATCGTCAGCGAATTGTGCTAATTGGATGTGTATTGTAGTAGGTATGGCAGCTGTGTATATGTTGAATAGTGTGGGTGAGAATGTGAACCTTGTGGAAGACCTGCTAATATTTTTGATGATGCGGGGTTTGGAGATGTGATTTTCTACGGAAACTGTAAAGGATCTATCAGAAAACTTTTGATGATGTTTACTAAGTAGCTTGATGTACCCATTGTTCGGAATTTATATAATAGTCCTTCATGGCATACTCGGTCAAACGCCTGTGAAATGTCAAGAAATGAAACTATTGTATGATGTTTGTTTTGAAACGCTATGTGAATATTTTTTGAGAGTCTGAGTAGTTGGTGTGCTGTTGATACATACTTTTTTATCCATGTAAATCTATTTAAAATATAATTGATTCTATTTGAGACAAATTTATTTTTTTATAGGTTTAAATGGATAAAACCACTGTTGCCAGATCGCACGAGCCGCCTCTGGTCACCAAACACACCAAAAACTACTCTTGAATGTACACGTTTTATATCAAAGTATAGTGCGGTTCCTGAAAGAAAATCACAAAAATACTATTTTAATTTGTTTTTATTAAGGACACTTACATAAATAGGCAATTAGTCATGAGGTGTATGTGTATATGAAACTTCGTTTCGCCGCACCGGGCGATAGTGGCATAATAATTTCCCTTACCTAGAAATGATTGCAGCTGCTAATGTCCCTAGGTGGAGGAAGATTCACAATGGCATCTACATTGGCTTGTGTAGGCCTAATGCCCTCTTTATCTATCATGTGACTTAGATAAGTTATGCAAGGCTTAAAGAACTCACACTTTTTTAGTTTTGCCTTTAAACCGGACGCCTGCAGCCTTCCCAATACGTTCCTTAGGTTGTGAATATGCTCCTTATTTGTCCTACCTGTTACTACAATATCATCCAGGTAGTTCATGCTGCCAGGCACTCCCGCTATTAATTTCTCCAGGTATCTTTGGAAAATTGGAGCTGCTGATGCCACCCCGACGCAAACTACAGTGTATTGTCGATTGCACAATTTCTCATTTCGCCGCAAATTAAACAAAGTCAACCAGTCTCTCATACTGGAACAACCCTAACGGTGTATTCACTGTCAGACATTGCTTAGACTCCTCATCTAATGGAAGCTGTAGGTAGGCATCCCAAAGATCTATTTTAGAAAAATATTTACCCCCAGATAACTACTGAAATAATTCCTCTGGACGGGGAATAAGATATTTTTCAATCTCGAGCTGCGCATTCACCGTGGATTTAAAGTCCCCACACAAACGGATAGTCCCGCCTGTTTTCTTCACCACTACCAACGGCGTAGCCCAAACACTAGTTTTTACTGGCGTCATATTACAAAGCTTTTGCAATCTCACCAATTAGCTATTCACCTGCTCCCGCAGTGCCAGAGGAACGGGCCGCACTTTGCAGTACCGAGGAACTGCGCCGTCTTTCAGCTGGACGTGTGCTTCCCAATCGCTGGCTTTCCCGAGACCATCCTGGCACAAATTCTCAAAATATTTGCCCAAAATTTCAATTTCGCCGAAAGGCACCGTTTCGAACACCAAATTTATCCTGTCCTCAATCTTGAAATGGAAGGCACAAAACACGTCCATCCCCATCACATTGGTCGAGTCTTCCCTATTCACCACTGTGATAGTTCCTTTTCGGTGCACTCTCTTGTAACCAATGACTGCTCGAAAAATACCTTTAACGTCAATTTTGTCTTTGCCGAAAGAACACAGGTTTAGATTAGCCCTACTGCACTGTGGTGTCCCTAAACTGCGATATGTTCGCAAATTAAACAAAGTGACCGGTGAACCAGTGTCCACTTGGATCTTGATGGTCTCTCCTGCTACCTCTAAATCCACGAACACTTTGTTTTCGTTCTTACTACTGATCACCTCATTCGCCACATTTACCTCCATTTTTTCTCTGTCTTCCTTCGTACCTGAGGCCCCTCTTTGATTTCTTCTGACACACCGACTGAATGTGACCTGTTACGCCACAAAAAAAACACTTCGCATTTATGAATTTACACTTATCTCTGTTATGCGACACTTCACAGAATCTGCATGACTTGAAGTCCGGTTTCCGTGGCCTTTTCGCTTTCTTCTGCGATTCCCTATTACCCCCTCTATATCTTGAAAACAGCATTACTTCCATAGGATCTGTTATTTGCTTCGCTGCTCTACTGGTGATTTCGAAAGTTGTAGCTATTTTTTGGACCTCAGCCAGGAAAGGAGCCTCCAACTGCAAAGCTTCCGTTCTCACCTTCTCTTCCGGGGTAAGCTGCACTATCATGTCTCTCATCAATGTTTCTGCATAGGATAAACCACAAACACACTTGAAAGCACAGTCCCTTGTTAACCCTGTTAACTCCGTCACCCACTGTTTGTGCGAGTCCGCCGGCTTGATTCTGCTTTCGAAAAAACTGTACCTTGCTGCCACCACATGATGTTTCCTTTCAAAATGTGAAGATAGCTTCTCCATTAATCGCGGGAAATCCACTTCCTCCACTCTTTTCAACGGAAAAAGTTTCTGCAAAAGTTTGTATAACTCCCTCCCTCAGATACTCAAAAAGAAAGCTCTTGTTTACATCATCCGTGACCCCATGATATAAAAAATGCTGGTTCAATCTGGCGTAGTATGAAGTCCATACATTTGTATCCGGTTCAAATTTCGGAAAACTAGGTGCCGAATGCGATCTTGGTTGCTGCTCTGGACGTGCGGTCACCTATGATCTTACCGCCTCTAACAACACCTGATTCTGCTCTTGTTGCCGCTGCTGCTGTAGCTGCAACTCCAAAATGTGTTTCAGTACTTCTTCCATCGCTTGCTTTACCCTCATCGCCAATTAGAACTATTATGTACATAGTAAAACAAGAACAGTTCTTTCACCATACGTTTATTTCAGTAAAGTCACAATCCAAATCAAGTCCGAAATACAAGTCAAGTTCCAGTCTGCCAGAAGAATTCAATCACCGTAACACACGCACTTCAAAACCGAACTTACTACTATTGCTAGACACTCGCTTGCTGCTCCAGAAATGTCCTACTCACTACCGCCCCGGGCGAGGCCCTATAAATACGCCCCGAGGCATCTGAGCGAGTTTCTTACTTCCCGCCTCCGTGGCGGGGCATCGAGGGGAACAGCTCCTTCTGTGGTCGCTTAGCCGACACGGCCCGGTGACCACGGACAAGCGCCGCCGCTTGCCCTGCTCCTGGTGGCGTCTTCCCGTACTCCTCATTTCTCGACTGGCCGCGCCCCCGGCGCAACTCTGTGGCGGCCACAGTGGGCCGCAACTATGTTGGCCAGTAGAGTGTGCCCACCACGTGGGCACAAATGCTGTTATACATAGCACTTCATTGCTTTGAACCACGGGGCGCGGCTAGTTGTTAAAGGAAACTGTTTGGGGATTGTCTGAGATAGCAATGACAGTCTGGGGCGCGGCTAGTTGAATTTGTATGTAATTTAGGGATTGGCGAGGCATGGAATGACAATGTATTTCGATGGAAGTGTGTCGAATTTTTTCTCAAAAGAAAGAGTAGAAAACATGGACCAAATTTTGAAGGGCTGAAAAAGGGGAATATGGATTCATTCCGACTAATGCCGTGGTGCTGTGCGGATCGTGTGTAGATAATTGATGTTGGGAGTTTGGGAATTGTGAACGTCTACTTTCGAGCGTATGGTTGTCGGACTTTGAATATTGATGTAGTGTGCGGAAATTGGAACTTGCAAATATTTCGAGTGCAGCATTTAGAATTTAAACTGTGATCTTAAGCGAATTTGTCGGCAACAGGACTGGGAGTATTTGAAGCAGATAATAGTTTACTGAACTTTAATATTTTAAGCATACGCGTAGAAAGAACTGGGAACTTTTAAAAGGCAAATTAATTAAGACTTATCCACTTATGAGGCGGTGAGGATCAGTGACTTGAATACACTTGTGCCAGAACAGAAGAATAGAAGATGGTATTTGAACCTGGAGCCATCGACACCGGGAAAAAATGAAAATAGTTCTACGCGGCGACATCGGCCAAGAGCGCGCGAAGACGGGTACTACAGTATAAGGTTTGAAACTGGTCATGACCAAAAGTACGTTTCGTATTGTTACCGAGTGAAAATTTCATGGAAATTGAATAAACTTACAAGTTTCTGTGAATAGAAAAGATGATTTTCATTTAGCCAATTCCAGCAAATGAGTAGCTAGAAATGTATATTTGCTTTTCAGATTCCTCGGCCACTCTGTACAGGTGGCAGATCGAATACTCGGCTATTAGTAGGCAATAGCGATTATTTCTTATAAGACCCATCGACCCAGTTAGAAGGATATTAATTTATTGGAAATAGCAGTTGAAGATTAATTTTAATAATAGAATTAACGTAATATTTTCCTGGCGCCCATATTCTTATATAAATTTGGAACGGGTTACGTTGAATTAATATTTAATAACATTAGAAGGGCAGAGAAGATATTAAATTTAAAAATTAAATTAGACAGTTTGTTTCAATAATAATATAAAGAATACCTAAGAAATGTTTCGCGAAAGAGATGTTGAAAAATATTAGACTGGAGTATGTAGCACAGGGATTTAGAAAATCCTACTTTAAACAATTTGTTTGCTTTGCCGTAAAGGATATAATAATACTCGATTTTTCAATTTTTTATTGTAGGATTGTACTGTAGGATTTGAAATTAAAGAAACAAAACAGCTTAGTTCGTTCAAAATATGTGTGCTTTTTATACCGAAATTAATTTGTGCTGATTATTTCATTAATCAGTTTACATCGGGAAACCTTATTTTTAGTGTTTAAAATCCAAAACGCACTCATTCTATAAATCTAATTGAGACATTATTCGAATTCTTGTCTTCATTTTACGACTAGAGAGAAGGAAGATTTTTATTCGCGCTAAAATTTAATCGTTCTTTATTATCGTGAAGAAAAGAATACGGAAGCAAGAATTTATTTCACTTAATGCACTCTACGTTCACCATTACAAGTTATAATAGTGAATCCCTTTCGGAAATTTTAACGAGTTGTAAGAAAGGTGGCGGTGAAATTTGAGGTTGTTCAGAAAGGATGACCGCTATGATTTCACAGAGTCTCTTTCGAGATAGAAAGCACACTGATAATTTGATGGATTTATTCCAAACAATTATCGTTTTTACAATGATTTTCGCATATTAAATATAACCACAACAGCAAAAAGACGTAAGTATGTTACAAGACGATTAAAAATATCATTTCGCTCCACGGGTCCGTTGGAAGGAGGTGCCGAGTGCCGACAATGTGGCGGCGGCGGCGGCGGCGGGGGCGGTGGTGGCGGTGGCGCCGGCGGCGGGGGCAGCGGAGGCGGGGGCTGAGGCTTCCGCCACTCCCGTGCACGCCACAGCCAAATCGTTCCTGTGAAATCAAAAGTCAATGCATGTGTTAGTTCACCCACCCATATATACATTTTATCTCAGTACTGAAACTCTTGTTACTAATAACTAGGGAACGGATTTTCATGTAGATCTCGATCTCGATCTCGATCTCGATCCCCATCTCGATCAGGTTTTTTCGTCCGGTTTCCCTGATCCATTGAGCAAATGCTGACATGGCCCCTTGTTTTGCTTCTGGACATAAATGTAACTTCATTTTCTGTGCACGTCTTCTAGAATTCAGTGGGAAATACTATTATTCAAATTATCGTTTCCATGTTGTCGCGGCAGGAAGTAATAATAGCCAAAATTTATTGCTTATTTATCTTTGAAAATATATTTTATTACATGGGAGATTTTTTTGTTTTTTTTTCTCCCTTTCAAAATTCAAATTTATTGTTATTTTCCTTGAAAATAGATTTTACTACATGGAAGTTTTTTTTTCTCCCTTTCAAAATTCAAAATTTAAGTAGTATATGACTTATTGTAGGGATCACAGAATTTTGAAAATGTGCACACAATTCACTTTTCCCCATAGCACGTCATACGCAGTTTTTAACTGTTTTTTTGACGTAAAATAAATAAAATAAATAAATAAAATGTAAATACATATTTTTATAGAAACAAGGTACTCGCATTCAACATTTTTCAGAGCTTACAAGACATTCTGAACGAATTGGAACCATTTTTATTTCACTTATTTTTTCATATTTTGGTATTTTCACATATTTTATTTAAAACTACATATTTAATACATATTTAGTTACATTTTAATATATTTAAACTTTTGAAACAGAACGTTTCACTTTGCAATATATGTTACTAGAATTATGTTTCTTAGAAAGCAATGTAATAGTATCGCACTTCTATGACCTGCAGAACTTTGCCATGAATTGTCAAACTCACCCTTCTGCCCCAAACTCACCGCTTCTTGGAATCAAGGATGTGCGGGTGTCTGTAAGGCAGAAGTAATTTCAACCACGACCTTGTTCATGTTTCTCAGAGCCAATGCGTAACTGTCTCGAAAACTAACAAATACTTTTTAAAGGTCTTTGTATTATCGCATTAGGGCATTTGGGGTGGTCCCTTTAATCTTCTTCCCCTTCTCGGATCCATCACTGGCTACACGATACTACTTTTCACTTGAACACCGGCTACTTGTAAACATTATACATGCAGCGAACGCTTTTTATGTCAAATAAAACTCTTTATGTGTAGTGGAAACAACTCTACAATTATGTTTGTTGAGGTAGAGCTTTCTTTCAGCCTTTTTGTATCCATGTTAAAATCTGATCGACGAGGTTATGTACTAAAAAAATTCTTGTATAAACTAATTTTAAATACTATAATTAATTTTTATTTTACATATTTTATAGTTTTTCTTACATATATTAGAAAAAATAAATGCGTATATATGTACATATTTTGCTTTTTTATTACAGTAAATTCTGTTCCCTACTAATAACTATACTTGTTTTTTTTATGTGGCATCTGTGGGTAGTATCTCCATGATGAAATTTGGCATGATTTTTTTGCGTCTTTCTTGGTTCTGCTGAAAGATGTCGCATGATCGCGATCGAGTCAAGCAGTGCTGCAGATCAAGCGACTCTAGCGGCACGACTGAGAATGATGCAAAAAGTCGCGCCGAAGTCCATTTTGGAGATACTACCCACCGATGCCACGTTAGAAAAACCGAAGTGTAGGGGGCAGATTTTAATGAAATATCATTTTTTCTTGTCACTTTAAAACATTGCATTTTTGTATAGACATTAATTTCATGTTATGAAACATGAAATGAACCATTTTTATATTCTTTTTTTTCATATTTCGTCGATTTCCACTAATATTCACTTTTTACCTTTTTACGGTACTTTTGCTGATATCATTTTAATGGTACTTGCATCTAATATTTATGAGATGCAACAAATGTTCTCTAGAGAATTCCTGATTTCTGATTGCCTATTCGATTTCGTCGCTCAGAAATTGTAATGTCAGCCGTTGTAGGTATGTAATCTAATGTTCCTGTGACTTCTATCAGCTCCATTGTCCATTCGGCCGATTTCGGGATAACTAAAAACAATTTTTTTCCTGGTAAACAGCAGTGAAAACCAAAAATTTGCAAGACGAGTTCATTTGAACGAAAGGAGGAATCCTCGATTACATCAGTAACATATCCAAGAGTTTGAGTTGTACACCTGAACTAGTTTTGATAAAAAATTTTAAGTTATTTTTCTTTGCTTTCAGCGCATTTTTAAAAACATTTTAAGATTGATCATTATTTAATTATTGATCTTATTGATCATTTTTGGCCATGTATTAGGTCATCAAAATACGTCACTAAGACTTATTTATATTACGATTTTGCTAATCACAAATAACATTTTTTAGAACAAAGATACCCGTCGGAGGAATTACGGCTAAGTTGGTATTAACTTCTTTTTACCTGCAGCAGTTCGTCTTGGCAGACTTGGCCACGCAGTCTTCGGGCGCCTCGTTTCTTTTATTCGTCCCTCGGGAACTAGCCTGCTTTGTTCGACCATCGCTGCGCCACCGCCGCCGCCGCCGGGTATCCGAAGCCGCAGCCTCGTGTGACAACCATGTCCCCTGTGACAAATTGCGCAACACTGCTGAAGTTCTTTCTCGAACATTCTTCTTCTCGGCTGTGTAGCTCAATATACAAGTATCAAGGTGGTTAGGAAAGTTATTAGGGTTCAAAAACTGCATTTTTTTAGAAAAGAAATTTAATCTCTACGTGTGTCTTAATTTCAGCTGAATTTTTTTAATTTTTTATTTTTACTTTTTTTTCAATTTGAAGGTAAACATTACTTGTGCACCGTGAAATACATTATGTTATCACCGACCACTTTACGCTTTAAATCTAATTTTCTCGAAATGTACCAATTTAATTAAAAAACATTTGGACAACATTTGATTTATTTATAATTATCAGTAAATATTATGTGGGTTAAGATCTGTAACAAAATCAAAATAAAGTAATGTTTCTTCTTTGGTTTCTTATTGATGATTTATTATTATTATTATTATTATTGTTATTTGCAAAAATTCATTTGTGATGGCTAATAAATTTTCTACAATGAAATCGTTTTAGAAAAACCTGGTTATATTACAGTCCTAATGCATGTACCTACAATATTGCTCAATAGTCGCCAACTAAGAAAACCGAAAAGAAAATAATTATAGCTAATTTTAGTATTTAAATAGTACATAGCAACTTTTTGGGGTGAGTTAGATTGAAGCTAAACATTTCAACTTTTGCATTTGTTTCGTTCAACCTACCATTTTGTATTAACGACAAGATTTCTACAAACACAGTTCTGACATAAATTCCTCTTATACACTTGGGTTTTCTAAGTTAAACTTTATCAAATTGCGATCATTTTCCCGATGAGTTTTGAAAACAAGTGTTTTAATAATTCAGGGTCTCTTGCAGAAGCGGCGGCAGCGGTAATAACGGACGTAGAGCGGTAGCAATGCATAATATGTGCAAGGCACGAGATGTGCTGGCAATCATGTGCAGCTCTCGCATGCCAAAAACATTGGTGGCAGGTACCGTCTTCACGTAGCCTATAAAATGCAGATACTACAAATTGCACTAAAGTAAGAAAAACTAGGTTAACTTGAACTAGGAACTGTGAACATTTCTTGAGACCACGCTAATGTGCGTGTGCAAAGTGCCACCGACCATGCGCCTGTGTGTCTACGACAGCGCTGAATAATGAAGTGCTGGTGCTTCTCCCTACAATATAAGAACGTGAGCTTTGAAACAACTGCATCGTTATTCCAACAGATAACTGCTGTCGAGAGCTACAAAACAACACTAAGAAGTAGCCTAGTGCCAGGTAAACACTTTTTAATTTCGCGCTAGGGAGTAAAGAGAAATTTATGTGCTGCTCCGCGAATGAAAAACAACCGGCAAATTTTCGGCAGAAAATTCTTATTGCCGAACCCTAGTAACGAAGAAGTGGATAAATCTAGTCGCCAAATTTAGAAAAAAAAAGCTCTATCACGTGGTGTAGCCAGAATTCATGTTCTGGGGGTCCTTGATATCGAAAAATCGAATGCATCGGCAAAACGTCTGTCCGTGCGTCCACCTGTCTGTCTCTCCGCCTGTCTGTCTCTCCGCCTGTCTGTCTCTCCGCCTGTCTGTCTCTCTGCCTGTCTGTCTCTCCGCCTGTCTGTCTCTCCGCCTGTCTGTCTCTCCGCCTGTCTGTCTCTCCGCCTGTCTGTCTCTCCGCCTGTCTGTCTCTCCGCCTGTCTGTCTCTCCGCCTGTCTGTCTCTCGCCTGTGTCTCTCCGCCTGTCTGTCTCTCCGCCTGTCTGTCTCTCCGCCTGTCTGTCTCTCCGCCTGTCTGTCTCTCCGCCTGTCTGTCTCTCCGCCTGTCTGTCTCTCCGCCTGTCCGTCCGTCTGTAAACAACGCTAGCGGCTAAACCGTTCTGCTGATTTTCTCCAAAATTGATATTGCCAATCGATCTGACTGATGTCGCGGCCCCTTGAATTTGAAAAAGATATTTCAATTATGGGGGATTCTTTACATGAAGCCTCTGACACATATTCAAAATTGTCAAAAAAAAAAAGGCTCAATCATTTTATTAAATTTTGTTGTTGGATAATATGAAGGACGTTTAAGGAAATGGCGCAGGATTCATGTTCATTGAAAAACTCGGATTTTTCGAAAATTGCAAAAATTCGAAATTATTTCGGAGTCTTCCTACAACTAAAATGTTATAGATATGGATTTTCCCCTTAACGAAATATGTTCCTTAAAGATAGATTTTGAAAGAAGGGCATGTACAAAATTTCGAAAATTGGAGTACTTTTCGCATAATTTTCCGTGAAAATAGGGCGAGAATGTTCGAGCTGTTTTAGCACCATTAGTTTAATGCAAACATGGCTACCATTATGGCGCCATTCACTGCGTCCCTTTCGTTGTAAAAGTATCGAACCCAGGAAGGTGAGGTGACGTCGAACGTGATTGCTGACAATAGAGTGAAACGGTCTCTAAGCGCAAAAGGTGTCGGGGTACATCAGACAACAGTCAACAATATAACGGTCTCCATTAGCAAAAGATAGAGTGGAATCAGACATGATGTAAGTTATAATAACGGTTTCAAGGTAAAAAAGGAACGTGACGTAAAGCAACAATATAAGTCTTCTAGCGGAAAAGGAGCTGGGTGGCGTCAGACATGAGGTGAGTCAATAATACAACGGTCTTCAAGTAAAAAAAAAGAAGGGTGGTATAAGACGTGACGTGAGTGAACAATATAACGGTCTCCAAGTGGAAAAGGAGGTTGGTAGCATCAGATGTGACGTAAGCCAACAATACGCAAAGTGCCGCAGCGCTACCTTCCCTTTCACCCGCCCTGCATAACACCGAGCACTGATAGAAAAGCAACGTCACGTATGATTTGGGTTGTTGCGATGCATATAATGCTCTTCAATATCGGGTCCTGAAGTTGGCTCCTTTCTTGGTTTTTTAAATAATTTTTATTGTAACGTCGTAATAGTGCGAGAATCACAGAAAAGGCATCGACAACCCGTCAACCGTTCCTTTTTACGAAAAATTTAGTATTTTCAATAACAAAATAACAATTTAATAACAAGACTGCCGCCTGCAGGTTCACAACCCTACCAACTTCTCCCAACACTAATAAGTTATCACTGCTGATATCTAAAACAAATCATGTATAGTATTGCATAATATCCACAATCCATATAACTGAGAAGCCCTTGATGTAATCACGACCTCAGGAAGCCTTCTGATTGTTTATTCAGTTTTTCTAACTCGATACGATTGTTCTAAGATAGACGACGATTGTTCCAAGATAGAAGCAAAGGACAACTATAATTCTCTACCTTACGTTATTATATAGAAAAGCTGTAAGTAGTAATATCTTGTCTCGTACATAAACGTATTGAATTGAATTGAATTTGCCTTATTTTACGTGGCGAGACTCAGGCCATGAGGCCTGCTCTTCCGTCTGACCACGCAAATTTCGTTACACTCCTTTCACCAATCATGGGAGAAAGAAGGTATTACTTGGGCGACGAAACAGGCGATTTGAATTTAGCTCAGTGGCATCATTTAGGCTTGAAGATCTTTTACATGCAGTAAATGTACTAACATGGGACAGCCGGCTTTACTTCCCCTCCGAAGGAAGGCGTACGAAGGATTTTTTCGCCCTTAAAAATCGGCTTCGATCAGGTTTGAACCCGCAAACTTGGGTATAGCAGTCCGATACGCTAACCGCTACACCATCACCGCCGCTAACGTAATCTTCGGTGCGTTATTATAAAGCCTTTTACGTGCAGGTTCGTGTACCACCGCGACAAACTCTTGTGCTCTTCTTGCTTTCACGAACAGCAAAGCGAAAATGAGAAGCACTCTTCCTTCTTTCAGGCAGATGTAATCAGATACTCAGTTCCCCCCACTCCACAGCCCGTAGAGCCCTTGCTAGCGGGCGCTCGTTCTCTTAAAACAGGATGGTCTCGGACAAGGGAGCTTGCTTACTAGAGTTCGTGGTCACTGCGTTTAGAACGGCTCACGCGAGATTTAATGTGGTATGTTTCTGCCAGTCGCTAGTCAAACACTCGACCATTTATCACATCTACAGATTAACAATAGCCGCACATGAACGTGAACAGAGCCATTAAATAATTATTAGTAAATATTTAAAAGAGAGGTATTGAATAATTGATCTAGAAAAACAAAGTTTACTAATAAATTTAGTCTCTCGCATTATTTCTTATTTTCATAAGTTGGCAATATCTAATAGATGTTACATTGTCTTCGGCGCCCATACTTTTCTTTTTCTCTAATAATTTTATCTCTTTCCTCTAATCCTTGAATTTTTTTCAACATTGTTTACAATGAAAGTGAATTATCGTCAAATAGTATGTGGTTGCATGTGGTACAACATTTTAAGTTAGGGTGGTTGTATCTCGTACCCCAAGAGAAACAGTGGTGACAGCGTGATTTGTACAGCAGAACTCCTAGGCCGACAGCCAATATTTCCGGTTGCCATGAATTTCGCAGCAGTTCTTACTTTCTCGTATACGTACGTATATCCGGAGGTAGTATAGAGAAAGTTAAGTAATGTTGCGCGAAAAAATGGCGAATTTTTGGCAGAAAAAAATCATTCCCCGGCCCTGATAACGATAAATACAGTTGCTAAATTACGAGAAAAAAATCCTCTAACACGTGTTGTAGCAGGAATGTGTGTTTAATGGGCCCTACATGCCTGAAAAACTAAAAATTGAAAGCAAAGCGTCTGTTCGCCTGTCCCTCTGTCCGTCCGTCTGTGAACACTACGAGTACTAGGGCCTAAACCATTCGTATGATCTTTTCCAAATTAAATAAATAAATAAATAAATAAATAAATAAATAAATAAATAAATAAATAAATAAATAAATAAATAAATAAATAAATAAATAAATAAATAAATAAATAAATAAATAAATAAATAAATAAATAAATAAATAAATAAATAAATAAATAAAAAATAAATAAATAAATTAAAGAATACCCTGTCGATCTAACTTTAGTTGAAGTTTTAAATCTTGAAAACCATTCTTCAAAATTTGGGGGTACTTTACATGAAGTCCGCCAGACATTTTCAAAATTTTCTCGAAAACGGCTCCCTTATAAAGATGGCTTAGATTCAATTTTCAGGATTAACTTCAAATTTTTTTTTTAATTAGATCTTTAATTAAGGTCCTTTACATGGTTTTGAAAATTTGAAAAAAGTACTTTGAGAAGAGGAAATTTTCAGTACTTTCTTATGAGTGCGTATATTAATAAACTAGTTGTTAAGTGTACGTTTTTTTCAATATTGTTGCTTTCCTTGCAAGCGGTGATGTCACTGTTTTCTTTATGCTTTAAAGCTAAACGGCGAATGTTGTGTAAAGCTAAATGCTGTTAATATTAGGTCAGCGATGAGTTTGTGCAGAAATAGCGATGACATAATGTTTCATTCAATTATCTGCTCTAGTATGAACGATTTTGTCAATCGATAAAGGATGTTTATAATGATAGTATACTAAATAGTTTTTTATGTCACGAGTGGAAAAATGTCATGTGATTTTGCGAGTAGGAAAGGTTGAGACACATGGCAGATATGCCGAGTAACGCAATCTTACTAACAAAATAAAATCACTTTTACAACGTGTGACATACATTATTCTTTAGACAGCCTCAGTTTCATTTTGTTGTAATCGAAGTGTATAAATCATACACTTGTCTACAATATTACGGACAATAGTAGTTCATAATCAGCAGATAATACTTTGTTTTCTTTGTTGCGTTCACAGTTTTATCTGGAAATTTGAGAATCGTCTCACTTGTAGCGCTAGTGCTAAATATTGAACTTTAGGCATGCTCCTTATGCTTTAAAAGTGACAACGATTACCTGTGTGTGTCAAAAGATCTATTATTGCGGGACCTCTATCACGTGACAACGTACAACACGTGATCGAATACACTACCTCTGACTCGTGATAAATTCATGAAATGGTACTGGGTATTTCTAGGACATTTGCTTCACTGTTTGGACTTGCTCCCATGTGACTACCATGTGCTTGGTCCATTAAAGACGGCATTAGGTGGATAAAGATTTGAACACAACTCGCGGTTAAACTGACCATTTACTACTGCGACAGCCGTCTTCTTTTTTTCCATGAAGGAATCAGAAACTTTCTTACGTAATAGGGAAAATTCATTTCTGCTGAAGGAATCTACGGTGACAAATTAGGGACTCCATTTGTATTTTTATGTATCACTAATAACGCTGTGTTACAAAGATTCGGTTCGTCGGCCCGGTGGCCGAGATCGCTTAGGCAGTAGTGTCGTAGTGATCTCGGACCGAAGGGTCGCGGGTTCGCGTCCCGCCTCGGGCATGGTTGTATTTGTGTTCGTCCTTTCATCCCTTATCACCATATCGTTTCATCCTCATAGTTACCATACCGTTAACAGCAATAGTGGTCGCTAATGACCTAGATGTTGATGCGACTTTAAATAACCAATTAAAAAAAAAGATTCGATTCATATTTGAATGACCTAAGTACATGAAATGCAAAGAACAACAGTATATCAAACGTAAAATCGCATCCTGGGAGACATTTTACACTGATGCTGATACTTGTATGAGAAAGACGAAGATAAAGAAATGGCTAAGAAGAAAATAGAGTCAAGGAGGCGAAGATGATGTAGAGGATGAGGTAGGAGTTTTAGGCGGAGTATGAGGCCGGGATGTATGGGGCGGGAAAGAATGATGCAGAGGAGTATGAGGCCGAAGAGTTTGAGTAGAGGGGAGGGGGTGGGGGGGGCGGGTGAGGCGAAGGCGAAGGCGGAGAGGTGAAGCTGGATGAGGTGGAATCGGAGAGGGATGAGGCGGAGGCGGATGAGGTGGAAGAGAAAGAGAGGAAGGAAAAGAGGCGGAGGAAGATTATATGGCCAAGGATGTAGGCACGTATGAGGAAAAGAAAGGAAAGAGTTATGAGAATAAGCACCTTAAAGTGATGCCCTTGAGCAGAGCAGAAGAATGACGTAGATGTTGATGCGACTTTAAATAACCAATTAAAAAAAAAAAGATTCGGTTCATATTTGAATGACCTAAGTACATGAAATGCAAAGAACAACAGTATATCAAACGTAAAATCGCATCCTGGGAGACATTTTACACTGATGTACTTGTACGAGAAAGACGAAGATAAAGAAATGGCTAAGAAGAAAATAGAGTCAAAGAGGCGAAGATGATGTAGAGGATGAGGTAGGAGTTTTAGGCGGAGTATGAGGCCGGGATGTATGGGGCGGGAAAGAATGATGCAAGGGAGTATGAGGCCGAAGAGTTTGAGGCGGCGGAGAAGTATGAGGCAGAGGAGTATGAGGCAGAGACAGACGAGGCGTAAACGTATGATGCGGCGGAGAGTTTGGGGGGGGAGATGAGGCGGAGAGGTATGATGCGGAGGGGTATGAGGCGGAGGAGTGTGAGGCGGAGAGATGAGGGGGATGAGGTGGAGGCGGAGAGGGATGAGGCGGATGAGGTGGAAGAGAAAGAGATGGATAAAGCAGAGAGGGAGCAGGTGAAAGAAAATAAGTTGAAGGAGCATCAGGTATGAGATGATGACGTATGAAGATGATGAGGTGGAGGAAGATTATATGGCCAAGGATGTAGGCACGTATGAGGAGAAGAAAGGAAACAGTTATGAGAATAAGCACCTTAAAATGACGCCCTTGAGCAGAGCAGAAGCAGCGCGTGGCGTTGCCTACCGCTCAGACGGTGACCTCCTCTGTGAAGCGGCTGCGGTCGTCCAGGTTGATGACGATGGCGTGCGTGCGCGCGTGGCCCGACTTGAGGCTGCGCCGCTCCGCCGCCTCTTGCGACAGCTCCGTCGCGGGCGCCGGCGCCGACGTGGGCGTCCCGCCGCCCGACGCCCCGCCGCTGCCGTCGGCCGCCGTGGGCGCGCGGTCCGCACCCGCCGCCGCCGCCCGCGCGCCGCCCCCGTCGGCGTCTCCGCCGCCGCCACCGCGGACCCGCCCCCGCCGCCGTCGGACGAGCGCTCCGGGGAGGCACGCCGCGACTGCGGGGGACTCGCCGCGCCCGGGGTGAGGCCGGCTGACGCTGCAAGTAGCAGAAGGACACGCGCCTTGAGTTGTGAATCACTCAGTGCACAAGAATCTGAGGGAGAAATAGGGAGGGGACACGCGCCTTGTGTTGATAATCACCATGTGCACAAGAATCTGAGGAAGAAATAGGGAGAGGGACGCGTGCCATGTGTTGATAATCACTATGTGCACAAGAATCTGAGGGAGAAATAGGGAGAGGGACGCGTGCCATGTGTTGATAATCACTATGTGCACAAGAATCTGAGGAAGAATAGGAGAGGGACGCGTGCAATGTGTTGATGATCACTATGTGCACAAGAATCTGAGGGAGAAATAGGAGGGGACGCGTGCCATGTGTTGATAATCACTATGTGCACAAGAATCGAGGGAGAAATAGGGAGAGGGACGCGTGCCATGTGTTGATAATCACTATGTGCACAAGAATCTGAGGGAGAAATAGGGAGGGGGACACGCCCCTTGTGTTGATAATCATTATGTGCACAAGAATCTGAGGGAGAAATAGGGAGAGGGACGCGTGCCATGTGTTGATAATCACTATGTGCACAAGAATCCGAGGAAGAATAGGGAGAGGGACGCGTGCAATGTGTTGATGATCACTATGTGCACAAGAATCTGAGGGAGAAAGGGGGGGACGCGTGCCATGTGTTGATAATCACTATGTGCACAAGAATCCGGGGAAGAATAGGGAGAGGGACGCGTGCAATGTGTTGATGATCACTATGTGCACAAGAATCTGAGGGAGAAATAGGGAGGGGACACGCGCCTTGTGTTGATAATCATTATGTGCACAAGAATCTGAGGGAGAAATAGGGAGAGGGACGCGTGCCATGTGTTGATAATCACTATGTGCACAAGAATCCGAGGAAGAATAGGGAGAGGGACGCGTGCATTATGATCACTATGTGCACAAGAATCTGAGGGAGAAATAGGGAGGGGACACGCGCCTTGTGTTGATAATCACTATGTGCACAAGAATCTGAGGAAGAAATAGGGAGAGGGACGCGTGCCATGTGTTGATGATCACTCTGTGCACAAGAATCCGAGGAAGAATAGGGAGAGGGACGCGTGCAATGTGTTGATGATCACTATGTGCACAAGAATCTGAGGGAGAAATAGGGAGGGACACGCGCCTTGTGTTGATAATCATTATGTGCACCGGAATCCGAAGAAGAAATAGGAGAGGACGCGTGCCATGTGTTGATAATCGCTGTGTGTACGTACACAATATACATCAGGAGGAAACATGGAGAGGGACGCCCTCCATGAGCTGACGATCGGTTTGTATTTATTTTAAGATGTATCAAGTTTTCTATTTAATAGAAATTTCGTGTTAAAAGAAATTCGTCTTAATGCGATCAGAGAAAAAATAATTCTGGCGTTCCTCAGGGCTCAATTTTATTCCCACTCTAATTAAATATTTATACGACAGACATCGCATCGCTAACAAATGCTAACAGAGCACTATATGAAGATGGCAAAGCGTTGTTATCTGCTCATAAAACTATAAACATTGCTTGTGATTAAATATTCAAAATGCATTTTATCAATATTTAAATTGGACACAAAAAAGGAGAATAAAGATAAATTCAGGAAAAAACTCAAGCTAAAATATTTTCTCTCAGTGGTCAGGCTGTACCACCTATTGTATTGAACAATATTCATATAGCTTTTTTATTAAATCATGTATCTTTTAATATCTGGGAGTAATATTGGATATAAAACGAA
Organism: Teleogryllus oceanicus; assembly: GCA_964035755.1. Classification (NCBI taxonomy): domain Eukaryota; kingdom Metazoa; phylum Arthropoda; class Insecta; order Orthoptera; family Gryllidae; genus Teleogryllus; species Teleogryllus oceanicus. Next base: position 17,980,686 of record CAXIVR010000010.1, read on the forward strand.
CTTGAAAGTGACAATGAAACAATAGTTAATAGACTAACCCACTTCTAAATTGTATACTATTATAAATAAAAATTCAAGAACTCAAAGCAGAATGTGGTATTTTTCAACTTTTTCTTTTTATTTATAAAAGACAATTTCTTACTTATAATTGTTCAATACTTTGTATTGCTTCATCTTACCATATAAATAAATTACAAGTTATTCTTGAGTACTGTAGAAAACCAGTAAAAGAGATACTGTAGGAGTACATTTCTGACCATTAAGTAACCTCTTAAATATTATAAATAAAATAAAACATTATTTTATAGAGATCTTAACCTTTCTACTACCGATAGGGGTAACTCAGTTACTCCCAAAGCACATTAATAATTTTTTATTATTTCTTTGTTCGTTTATAATTTCGCCGTTATTTTATAGTTAACATCCTGAACAATTTAATGGAAGAACTCTACTTTTTGGCACGAAGTCTTCCTGCAGCCTGCATTTACATTTCCTCAATCCTGCTGGTATCGTGTTTTCGTAATATGGTTTGAGATTATGTTTGAAGTCTTAAAAAATTATTCTATATTTTCTATGTGTTAAAATGGTGAAATAATGAATCAATGGCTCAAACAATTATTACTTTCCCTAATGAAAACCACATTACAGCATTTTTGGCTAAGGAACAGTGCGCCAGGAAAGTCTCTCCGCAGTCTCGCCATACTGGTGAGAGTGCCAGCAGCGGAAATGATGTTAATGTCACGAGAATCACGCAGTGCTGGGAGTGCGCGAAGGGGAGTGGTTGTTTGGGGAAGCAGATGGGGAGGATTTGTTGCATCTACATCTTGACGCAACGCGTCTCCAAGCCCCTTAAAGGACGTTGAGCGCATTCTTTGGAGTAATTCTCCGTTAATTAATACTCCGTAATTACTATACTAGTCAAGTCTCGTCACGTCGCAGCCAGTCAGTGCCTTTTATCCCTTCGGCCAGGGGCTCGACGACGTTAGATCCCGGGGTTCCTGGCCGGTCACCCAACCAAGAACCCGCGAGTCTCGAATTCGCTTAACCTTCGTGACTTCACGGAGCGTAGTAAACGAATTCGGCTAGCGCAGCCGGCTGGGACGAAGTGTCAACACAAACGCGACACTAGCGCCGCGCACGGCAGGAAAGCTGAGTGCGGAAGCGGAAGTGGTGGGAAGCTCTGGCTCAAATCGGTGCTGAGAGACATTTCAGGTGTGCGTTATTAACTGTAGTGTCCGCCTCAGCGGGAAGTTACAAAAGCCGCCTCTGGCGTCAAGGGCCATACAGTGGCTCAAACTGCCGCCAGCGCGGAGCTGGGAGCAACGTGGCGACGTAGAAGTGACCCTTCCAGCAGGAGGGGGATCATTAGGTAGATATCAGATAAATAGGTAGATACTAGGTAAAAATTAGACAGTTAGGTAGATATTAGGTTTCAAATAGGTAAAACTAGGCATTAAGAACTAGATTTAGGATTTAAGTAGGTATTAGGTATTAGGATCAAGAAATCAACATTTAGTTATTCTGTTACAAAGAAAAAAATTAAATAGTTAGAAATAATGTAAGAAAAAATATGTACCAAATAAAATTCACTTGAAAAAAAAGACCGGTAGCGTGTGCGAAACGGAAAATGACTAAAAACTTCTCATAAGGGAGCATCCAAATCAAACAGAAAATGAGCACAAACCAAAACTTAGACAGTTAGGTAGATATTAGGTTTCAAATAGGTAAAACTAGGCATTAAGAATTAGATTTAGGATTTAAGTAGGTATTAGGTATTAGGATCAAGAAATCAACATTTAGTTATTCTGTTACAAAGAAAAAAATTAAATAGTTAGAAATAATGTAAGAAAAAATATGTACCAAATAAAATTCACTTGAAAAAAAAGACCGGTAGCGTGTGCGAAACGGAAAATGACTAAAAACTTCTCATAAGGGAGCATCCAAATCAAACAGAAAATGAGCACAAACCAAAACTCCGCGGGCGCCCAACATGAGACAATCATAGGGCGCCCGCGAAGAATTCAAAAGCTCAAATCATTAAACATCAAATCGGAAGAGCTCCACCCAGGAGCAGGCCGAACTACACTGTTCATCACTATGGTTGTCGGGGGGGATCCGGCAGCCCCCCCAGTTACCTTTTGAGCTGCCGCTGAGCGCCGGTGGCCCCTCTCTTGCAAACTGGCAGAGTTGTAGTATTGATATCTGTAGTATAAAGCTATGACTATTCTTGTGAAACTTTGTAATTACCTCTGTACAACTAGGCATTGTTTACGTCTGGATATTGCTACCTCTGTCAGAAAAGTTTATAGCGTCATTCTTTTGGTTTTTGGACGTAAATAAATTTTCCATTTCAGATTGGGTACTTCGAATTTCATTTACACGTTAACACTACATTGAATTTTCCATTGTAACAAAATCGTATTGTGTTTTCTTGAGCCCTCATTTTGCTGGATGCGAGAGGAGTGGGGGTTTGTTTATTCGGATATCCGAACTATAACATGGAAAGGAACATTTGTGGATATCAGATTTTGTCAACAACACCTCTGCAATTCTTTATACAGAATTCAACTAATGCTAGTAAAGGAGTGGGGGTATGCAACCTGTGGCTCAAGAAAATGTGCGCGTGTAATATCTTGGCATTCCACGGAAGCAAAACAATCTTGGTAGTGGAAGGCTTAAACAACGATTTATACTGTTTTTTTTCTATCGTGGCGGCTAAGGGTAGTATCTCCAAGATAGAATTCTGCCCAACTTTTTGAGACATTCTCAGTCCTACCGGTAGAGTCGCTTGATCTGCAGCACTGCTTGATACGGTGGCGATAATGCGACGTCATGCGGCAGGACCGAGAAAGACGCAAAATGTCGTGTCTAATTCCATCTTGAAGATACTACCCTCAGCCGACACGTTACAAAAACCTAAGTAAATAAGTTATGGTTCTCAGGAGTTAGTTTTGGATTACTTCGAGTTTGCGAATATTTGTTTAGGCGGCGTTAATCCATATGGGACAGGGAGCCACCAAGTGCTGGGCGGGTATTTGGCAACGTTTTGGAAACCATACTGCGACCTTCTTCAGGGCAAAGTGCGTCGAGGTGGATTGCACACGGGTTCGCTAAGAATAAACGAAGAGCAGTAGCCCGGTGCGACTCACCCGCTTGCCCCGCGGCGGCGGCGGGCGGCGGCGCGGGCGGTGGCGGGGAGCGCGCGGGGGTGGCGTTGGCGGGGGCGGCGGAGGGGGTGCGCGCGGCCTCCTGCATGGCGGCCACGCGCGCGGCCAAACGACGGTCGCCCACGCGCAGACTGCGCTCCCGCAGGCGCTCCAGCTGCGACTGCAGGCGCCGCAGCTCCTCCTGCAACACAGCGCGTCACACGCTTGCAACACCCCGACTGGTAGCTTTGATTGATTTGTTGATGTTTTGATTGGTTGATTTTTTGATTGGTTGATTTTTTGATTGGTTGATCTTTGATTGATTGGTTGACTGGTAGCTTTGATTGATTGATTTGTTGATTTTTGATTGGTTGATCTTGGATCGGTTGACTGGTAGCTTTGATTTATTGATTTGTTGATTTTGATATGGTTGTTTGATTGATTGATTGGTAGCTTTGATTGATCAGCATTATCACTGCAGTGTATCTGACCTAAGGGTCGAGTCACGACGGTGGCAGGACACTAATTACATAGCTGGGTCGAATTCAGCCGATGGCTGGAGAAGAATTCTAACGGTCGGCTGCTCTGATCGGTTATTTCTCCGATCAACCATGCGAATGTCGAAGCAGGGCCACAAACCGCTCGCGATATTTCTTCTTCCTTGTCCTATCCTCACCCCTTACTTGCACACACTACCACACAAGCTAGAAGGCCATTCGCGAGCTTAGAGCTTTCCCCGACTAGGCTGATGCTCCGCTGGTTGGAGATACCTGGTTGGGTTATCCTCACTAGCAGTCGTGTAGGTCGGTGCCGGATCTACTGTTCAGCAGGGGAAGATCACCGATATCTCCCTCCGCAGAACCTTGCAATAAACTTACTGGCCTAATGACCTTATCAGAAGATGCAATCGGAATCACTAATCAATCAACCAAATTGGTTGCTTGGTGGATTGTTTTGCGTTAGTGTAGCGCATGGTTTTTTCGCGGGAGATGACGGTGATCTTCCCCCGCTAGATGGCGAGATCCGGCGCCGACCTACCGTCGGCTAGTGGGGTTTCCCCTAACCAGGACTCTCCCACCAGCGGGGCACCGCCCCAGCCGGAACAAGCTCTAAACTCCTAACCGATCTCCCGGAATATGTGGTAGTGTGGTGCATGTTAGTGTAAGTGAGTGTGTAAGGGGAGATGATGGGACAAGGAAGAGGAAGGACAGATCGCGCGCGGTCCGTGGCCCGTTTGGTAGGGTCCTGCTCCGGCATTCGCCTGGTGTTGATCGGAGAAACCACGGAAAACTACCGATCAGAGCAGCCGGCCGCTAGAATTCTCCTCCAGACAGCGACTGAATTCGACCTAGCTGAAAAGCTAGTGTCGAAAATCCTGCCGCCGTCAGGACTCGAACCTAGGACCTCCCGGTCAGAGGCACTACAGTGGCATCAGTTGATGCACTGAGCTACCGCTCCCGGTCATTAATTTGTGAACCCGGGTGCGTCAACTACGTCGGTCACAGTTCATTAAATGTAGTGCATGGTAATTCGGGAGGTGCCGATGTTGTTCCTATATAATTGGGAATCGGCGCCGACCTACACGTCAGCGAGGTGAAAACCCAGCCGTGACAAGCTCGACGCTTTCAACTGGTCTTTCGACATGAGTGATAACACAGTGCGTGCAAGTGTACATTATAATTCCTTATTTATCTTCAATGTGCTTCACAGTAGCGTTGCCACGCTTTACTACCATTGCTACTTGCGCTATCTTTCGCGGGCAATATAAAGCTTAGTGTAGGGATCACAGAAATTTGAAAACGTGCACAGAATTCACTTCTCCCCATAGCACGTCATACAGAGTTTTAACTGTTTTTTGGCGTAAAATAAAATTTAAAAAATGAAAAAAATAATAAAAAAGTGAATAGTAAATTTCAGTCCTATTCTTTGGTATTTTCCAGGGCAATTACTGTTCGGTTTCTTTTAATAATGTGACGTTTGATTTTTGGCGTTTGAATAAATGCGCTGAGCCTGTAAGACGCTATATTCCATTCATTTATTCATTAAACGTTGTGGACACCAAGGGTAGATAGCGTCATTAGAAAAGAGTCTGTTATTGTATGGCACAAGGAAACCGCCTTAGACATAATCCATGTCTCTCAAACATGAATCACAAACGCGATTGCTACAAGGAATAATAATGTGTGACTAAGGGCATAATATAGGCCTAGAGATAAGAAGAAAAGATCGGGCACTGTTCATGGCCCATATGTTAGGATATTACTCCAACTTTCGCCTAGCATTGTTAGGAGAAATCGCGGAAAACTACTGATCACAAGCTTCCAAGATTTCCCCTCCTCCAGGGATCTCCTACTAAGGTAAACTACCGATCAGAGCACCCAAGGCCATATTGGGCTTTTGCCCTTTACTTCTTTCTTGCTGAATTCTCCCTAGCAATGTAGTTAGCGTCTGAAGTCCGTAACCGCCGGGACCCGAATTCTAGGATCTTCCGGTCAGAAAAGAAAAACTGTTTCCTTTATAAACCCGAAGGTTAACGAGGTAAATAAGCATATTAAGTACTTCATAGCAGACCGGTAAATGGAACCCTTTTTTAAGGACTCTTTGTGATCTGAAGGAATTGAGCAACAGAAACAAATTTCAAAATTTTTCCTTCTTAATCTTATCAAAATAACAATTTTAAGTGTACTATATATTTATGACAGAGTAGTTAATTGAGGAAAGTGGTTTTTGATGTATTCTTTCACTTTCTTCCGTAAATAATGATAGGGTATGTTTTCATAGTGATTCTCGAACTGGCACTTTCTGTTCACCTTCTGGTAGAGGATTATATTTTCTTGTGATATTCATCTAACAACTACAACATTGCAAACACTATCTCGTAGTGGAGACAAACATTCTCACGGACCTTATGGAATATTCACTACAGTACTAATAATTTCCAATAGCAGAGACTTAGGTGGCTCAGGACATCAACTGATATCACTGCAGTACCTCTGGCCAGGAGGTCCTAGGGTTCGAGTCGCAGTGATGACAGGATTTTCAACTGTACCTACATAGAACGAACTCAGTTGCGGACTGAATTCTAGGGGTCAGCTGCTCTGATCGGTATTTTTCTGTGGTTTCTCCGATCAACACATGTGATTGCAGGAGCAGAACGCTAACAAATGGGACACAGACCGGGCGTGATCTTTGCTATCTCTTCCTTGACCTATCCTCATCCCTTACTTGCAGGAACTTACACTTGCATGCACCCCACTACCAAATATGTCGGGAGACCAGTCGGGAGATTTGAGGTTGACCTGGCTGCAGCGGTGTTCTATTCCTGGTCGTAGGTACCAGGTTGCAGAAACCTTACAAGCCAAGGTGTAGGTCGCCACCTCCCGCAATAAAAGATGCACTACACTTACGGGATTAATTACCTCAGTAGTTGACGCGCCCGGAAACATCAATTAATCAATCAATCTACTAGTGCAACATTTGTTCATTTCATTTTTAGTATCTATTATATTTGACACACTTTCTCGTAATGTACTGTAACTAACTAATTGTAATAATGTTTGCCACCGAGCATTAGCTCAAAGTGAACTTTAATAAATCTATCTATCTATCTACTGTGTTCAAACTTATGAATCATTCTTGTTTACTCAGTTTTGCCTCAGATAATGCATTTAAATATCGCTAAAAGTTCAAAACTTTTAACTTTTCATCATCATTATATTGTTATAGGCAAATGTGGCAAATGTGGATGTGAAATTATAAAGATGTCTGTAGATAAACTAGACAGCGTTTGACATTCAAAGATAAAACAGATATATTTGATGTGAAAAACTTCATTTTAAATTGACAACTGTCTTCGATCTGGAACACTTAAACTGAATTTTTTCCAATACCGGCACTCGTGTTATTCACTTTCCTCCAATATGAGTGGAATTTCAAATGTGAGGGGCAGTTTGCACGAAACGAAATACTGTATTTTCCATATTGTATGATAAATGACCGTATATGAATTAATTCAACTACATTTCCGACGTCTTTTGCACGTCGCCAAAGTTCCATTTCCCTTTCAACTTAATTACATGTTTACAAAAAGGTTATTTTTATGTATCGATAATCCGAAAAGGTATCTTAACTGCATTGCAAAACACAGCTCTTATGGGAAATGTGGAAATAACGTGCATAGATTTTACATAACAATCATCCAATGGTCGTTGAAATACAAATTCTTTGAGAAATGTTTACGTAAGCATAGTAGACTGGTCTAACGGACATTCAAGTGAAATAAAAACAATAACTTAGATTTTTACTTTATTTCGTTTTGTTCTTAATTTTTCTTTTCTTCTCTGGATGGTTTCCCGTAAAATTGTTTTACGCATTCGTTTTGCTAGTTGGGTTTATCTTGAATGTGATTTTAAATGTATTATGTTCAATTCTGTCAGAGATATATAATGTATTTGGTCGTCAGTTACGTCATGTCACCTACTTAAAACACAGATATCTCGAATATAGAACTTTATTACTTCTAATGTTTTGGCTGCATTTTTGGACCTTCCTGAAGAATAAATTGTACGAAACTACATAGCACAATGTGAAACTTCATACCTTAAACATACTAAAACATAAAGTTCACATTAACTGCAATCATGCAAAATGTATTGTGTGAACAATGTAGTTTTTATAAATTTATACTTGATGGCTTTTGATCAATTTATACTTGAAGAAGGTCCACAAATGAGGCTAAAACGTTGGCAGAAGTAGCTACCTATACGCATTACCTTTTTTTAATTCGTTTTATAATTGCGGGGAGCATACATCAAAATTAAATTACTAGTTTAATTAGTCACTTCTAACACATTTTCATATTAATGTCTTATCAATAATATGACCTTACTTTACATGCATTTTCTGACTTATATTTGTATTTTATTCGTAGCGTCAACAGCCTCCTTAACTCTTTGAAAATCTCTCTCTCTCTCTCTCTCTCTCTCTCTCTCTCTCTCTCTCTCTCTCTCTCTCTCATTCTGATACATATATACACATTCACATACACACACACGCACACAAATGCAACATTATCGACCAATTCTTGACAAACTCATGTTACCTGTCAATCGAAAACACCTCTGCCAGAAGTGTGTTGATATTTAGTTCTGAAGATGATTAAGCCTATAAAGTGACTTAAACCTTGTATCGACACACTTGAAAGGCAGAAATGTCAAGTAAGAAGAAATAAAATTTTAAAAAAGCAATAGTTGAGCTGCAATAATGGGTGCTATTTGTAATTGTAGAGGCAAATTATAGTATTTTGGAACAATTAATATTGTCTTTGTTAAAGTAGTTCAAATTTTATAAGGAAATCCTTCGTAAATTTTACAACTTAAAATCCCGCATGGGAAAGTCTGTCGACCTACGAATTATAAATTTTCTTAGAGCAATGAGCGATTTCCACTTCGAAACTTAATAGGGTCAATGATACATTATAAATAGTAATAACTACCGAGTTATACCGTGGCTGGCGGAAAAGGTTATTTATTATTGAATGAAGTAAAAAAATGGGATAAGAAAGAAATTTATAAAAGTTTATAAAACACTTGCCGTTCCAACATTAACCTATGGATGCGAAAATTCAATGTTAAATAGATCATCAAAAAGGAAAATTCAAACTAGCGAAATGAAGTTCCTGCGAAGTGTTGCTAACTATTCTGTATTAGATCATAAGAAAAATGTGGATATAAGACATGACTGAATATTTTTAAACTATTTTGGAAATAATCAAATAAATTATTGTAAAATTGGCCCAATTTTATACTGTCCCCTCTCGTCGTCTTTTCATTTGCAAAATCGTTTAACTCTACTTAATCTTCAAAACAGTTAAAAAAATTGAATGTTATTAAGAAAAGTATAGTCTGTGCACGTTTATTTGAGATCCTTTTACTGCACGTACTTGAATTACGATTAGTATCAACGCGTGTGGTTGGCAACGTTCGAGAACTAGAAATTTACCGAGTAGTAGGAAACAGATTTGCCACGGTAAACGGAACTAGAGGTTTGATTTTATAGTATTTCTGACAAAAAACCTCGCCTTAATCCACCTCGCCTTACCCCTGCTACAACTAGCAAAAAGAGTCCTCGATAAAACGTGCACATAGTGGCGCAAGCTACATTACTTGAAATTACCTCAGAGCTCATTCTTTTCTTCCTCTCTCCTTCCTTCCCTCCCTCATGCTCTCGGTCTTTTAGACTTCACCTTTTTCTCCCGCTCTTAATGTTTCGTGTGTGAGGTGTGTGCGTGTTTGTGTGTGTGAGTGGGTTGTCGCGTCGTTTAGACGGCGCCGGTGCGACGTAAAAGTCGGCATTTCACGGTCGTGTGTGGTGCGCTCTGGTGGGCAATCTTCATTCGCTCTTCAGAGCGCGTGCAGCCGTTATTCCGAGAGGCTTCTTCACGCGATTGTGTGGTTGCCCTGGAATGTGGGTGCGCTCTGATTTCGGTTAAATTTCGCGTACCTTCGCGCAGTCTAGAGCTCATTTTTTTTGGAAAAATCTCTGGAATGTATTCCTGCATTCCTGCAAGCGCAGCGAGGAAGACGAAGCGAACTTTCAAGATTTTGCAGTCTTCAAGAAGATTATGCACACGTACAACGGTTCCTTTTAAGATAATTTCTTATTGAATAATATAATGAAGCAAAATACTGAATATCACCTGCTTACGTGATATCTATTTTCGGTTTGCCCTCATGAACATTCTTGCAATTATGGTATTTCTTTGTCATACTCGTTGATTTTTGTGTTTGTTTAAATATTGTGTACGCGAATTCTATAATTCTGTTTTAAATGAACGTTTTTCCTACCGTAGTGAGGAAGAATGCAACGTACGTAATGCTGAATTTGAGGCTGTGCTTGACAGAAATGAAATCTTGAATAATCTGTATGGTTCGTTCTTTAATTATTTTTATGCATCTCCCAAACATTCCTATGAACTCCCAAACATGAAGAAAGGAAACATATATCTCTGTGAAGGTAAATCAGAATTCAGTTCTCTTTCATGAAAATTGTTATAAAGTGTTGCTCCATACAAATGTTAGTGCGGTCTTATTTCTGTTGCATATGTCATACGTAATTCTAATACATATTTGAAAAGTATCTGGAATGCCCAATTCTGACACCGCAGCGTGCAAGATGATGTTACGTAGAAGAGACCAAATTTGAATATTCTTCTGCTCTGAAAGAGTTAATGAGAATTTGAACAAGTTATACAGTTCGTTTTAAGATTCTTATAGAATAACGTACATGAACTAAAATCGAAACAAAATAAATGCTAGCTGTTTTTATGATTACAATGCTGGATGCTGCTCTCCTTCACAAAAACTGGTACGATTATGTATTGTGGGAATTCTGATTGGATGTTGTTGACGTTCTTATAAGAAGAAATAAAAGAAGTCATCTTCGTCAACATATCAGCTTTATTAAGATAGCCGGCTTTCGACGACTTTGCCGTCATCGTCAGTCTACAGAATACAGAAAGATACAAAAAAATTTTATAAATAAATACACAATAAGATAGAAAAAAATTAATTAAATTACAATTGATGGATAACTCTAAAATATTTAGTTACAGATAGATAAAATTTCAAAAACGGTAAGGGGGGAGAAACGCAACGGGAGGATTAGTAGCAGTTCAAATTAAACAAAAAATCAATACAGAAAGACACATTGTATGATTGCAAAAATTAAGGAACATATAGCAGATAAATCATATTCTTAATAAAACTGATATGTTGACGAAGATGACTTCTTTTATTTCTTCTTACGATTATGTAGTTTATCTGTAATTCTATTCTCTGAAATTTGCTAGCGAAGCGATAAAGACGTTCGTTTCATCGATGAGACTAGATTTAGCCACAGTATGGGAGAACTCGCAAATGTTGTTCGATCTAACATTATTTCCTACGACATTATTTACGCGAAGAATATGCTACTAAAACCAATAATTTCTAGCAATATAATACTAAATGCTGTTATCTTTGAGGAAAGTTGTTATGGTGGAAGATTTATCGATACTCAATTGAATTCACCCGTCACGTCGGGTAGAAGTCTAAGGTCCATTTGGTCTGATCGGAAGATTTCCATCTCTCTGAACAGTAGCAAGTGAATTCCAAAGCGGGGCCGTAATAAACATGCCACGGATTACTCACGACTTACTCATCCTCTCCTTTGTCTATTCCTCAATCCTTACTTACACATACGTATACTTAACACGAATTTGCCACTCAGTTTATTTTTTCTGAAAAATCATTCAACATTAAAATTCTTGCATTCATTTAAGAATTAAAACAATGATAATCACAGAGATTTAGATAATTTTTTTTCACCTTCTACATTAAAATACTATTTCTAGAGTACCCTAAGTGTCTTAAAATCAGTGATTAACTAACACATTGGGAAAGTAAAAAACTATGCGTTTAACTGAAGGTTGTCAAAGGAACTATCTATGCATGTCTACGTAATGTTTTTGTTATTTACTTCGAGTTGACGTAGTACTAATTAACTCTTTAAAAACCTTTAAATTACTAAGTGGTATGATATTGCTAAACGTAATAGAAGTCTTTTTCGTGTTTTACTTACAATACATTAACATTCGTTCTGAATGTATTGCAACAATCGCATTTCTTTGGATACTGATTTTAAACTACAAATGAATATGTAATTGATTTAGTGAATTGAATGAATCTGCAACACAATCAGAAATAAATTCCCATGCGTCAAAACCGCGTATTCATTTCTATCTCTTTAATTCATAAAACGTTCTCTTTAACACTCCATGCATATTTAATCTCGATACCTTTTCACGGTTATCGTATTTCAGGCTTAAAAATAAAAAAATAAAAAATAAAACTGTAAAATCTCTAACGTTGCTTATAAAAACAGCTCCAGTTCCTTAGGAGGCATCGTAAACGTTGCGATACCGAGCCCTACATGGTTATGCTAGAAATCCCGTGGATGAAATGGCTTCTCCGACCGTTTCCGTGGAAGATACTTTTAGAGACCATTCCGAGAGTAGTTTGGGCGTTTGTAAAATAGGTTTAAAATTCTCAATTTTACTGTTAATTCCTTTATATGAATACCAGTTGCATTTTCTCAAAGGTTTAGGAACTGTATCTTAAGTACGTAATACAGTGAATCCTATTATTATTTCATAATTTAGAATCAAATACGTAAGAAAATAACACACTTTATTTTAAAAGAATGAAATATATTACCACACCTCAGTATAATACTGGTTTCTTAATCATTCTTTGCACATGTATAGCTTTTTCATTTGTGATAGTTTGCGTTAGTTTAAGAAGGAAATCTTTTCTACAAAATCATTTATTATTTCTAAGAATGTATTTTAATAAATCCACCAAATATTCAGTGAAAGAAATCGATATCAGATTGTTGGTTGTTGCTAAAAATGAAAAAAGTAAATGTTACTCTCTATGTAAGTTGTGTTTATGACCTCTTTCCACAAACTGACGTCCTATGTTTTCCAGACAAATACATAAATAAACAAAGGCTTAAACGGATATCAGTTCATTTATGTACTGAAGTGGGCCCTTTCAGCTCATCAGACGTTTATCTTCGATATCCTGGTGAACATTCGAAACACATAATTACTGATATTTTTGCTTCACGCTCAGCTCAATTTTACAGATTGAAAAGATAAAAAGAAGAAATTATGAAAAAGTGAGGAATTACAATCAAGATATTAAAGGAATGAAAGGAAAAGGAGATAATTGAATAAAGAAAATGACAAAAAATTAAGTATTCTATGGAAGCAGAATGCTAAATAAAATAATTGTCAAAAATATCCGAATGAAGAAGGAAAGAAAAGATAAATTTAGAAGAGAAACCGGAAGGAAAAAAAAACAAAAATATCAAATGAAAGAGGAATTAAACAAGAGGAAAATTATGTGTGAGATAAGCAAGCGAGGAAGAAAGAGAGCTAGTGAGGGAGAGCGAGTGAGCGAAGGAGAGAGAGAGAGAGAGAGAGAGAGAGAGAGAGAGAGAGAGAGAGAGAGATCAAAGAAAGAGAAAAGAGGGAAAAGGACAAAGAGGGAGATAACGGAATAGCCACTAAGCGGAGCGTGAAAGGAAAGAGCTAGGTAGAAAGAAGAGGTGAAGAGGAAAGAATAATAGACAGTGGAACGTGTAAACTGAGAAGAGAAACGAAAAAAGAGTTAACAGTGTTTAATTCGCCTCTTTTAAACGCCAGTGCTATTAACTTCATGTCAAAAAAAAAAGCAATGCGAAGTTACAACATGCAAATTGTGTTGATGCAAAGTTTGTCGATGCTAAGGTTGGAGGTGCAGTGTGTCGATGCAAAGGTTGGAGGTGCAGTGTGTCGATGCAAAGTGTGTCGATGCAAGGTGTGTCGATGCAAGGCGTGTCGATACAAGGTGTGTCGATGCAAGATGTGTCGATGCAAGGTGTGTCGATGCAAGGTGTGTCGATGCAAGGTGTGTCGATGCAAGGTGTGTCGATGCAAGTTGTGTCAATGCAAGGTGTGTTGATAGGTGTGTCGATGCAAGGTGTGTCGATGCAAGGTGTGTCGATGCAAGGTGTGTCGATGCAAGGTGTGTCAATGCAAGACGTGTCGATGCAAGATGTGTCGATACAAGGTGTGTCGATGCAAGGTGTGGATGCAAGGTGTGTCGATGCAAGGTGTGTCGATCAAGGTGTGGATGCAAGGTGTGGTGATGCAAGGTGTGTTGATGCAAAGTGTGGTGATGCAAAGTGTGGTGATGCAAAGTGTGGTGATGCAAAGTGTGGTGATGCAAAGTGTGGTGGTGCAAAGTGTGGTGATGCAAAGTGTGGTGATGCAAAGTGTGGTGGTGCAAAGTGTGGTGGTGCAAAGTGTGGTGATGCAAGGTGTGTCGATGCAAGGTGTGGTGATGCAAGGTGTGTCGATGAAAAGTGTGGTTCTGCAAAGTGTGGTTCTGCAAAGTGTGACGTTGCAAATGGTGACCATGAAAAATGAGGTGCTGCACAATAGCGCGATGCAAAAGTGATGTGACGGAAAATGGGGCTACGCAAAGTAGGACGTCGCAAGATATATTCAACAAATATTCCTTTAAAGGCATTCACAGAATCAAGCAGAGGAATATACATCAGCCAATTAGTTCTTATTTGGCTTCGGACAATCCTAATAGAAAACCCATTAGCCACAGATAGCGGTGGAAAGAATCATGGCTGGTTTTAAAATATCGATATTCTGGACCACAAACATCCATATAACATTAATATTCTGCTTTCCATATTTTCATCAGATTAATATATTTGTCCCGAAATATCGATATATCCCAAACATTTCTCATTATATTATATTTACATTTCTAATTGTTTGGTGGATTGCTCGCATTCAACAGTCATTGACAACTGTCACTGTTGTCAATCCACTGTTTGCTCTTCGCAACTTTTCTTCAGTTTATTACATTTTGAACCTTGACTACACATTGAACATTGATTAGAAAATGAAGATGACAGTGAAATTTAAGGCATAATATACTGTAACCTAATATTGACTTGTTATGAGTACCAGGATATTATAATTTGAAAGTTCTATGAAACTTCAAACATCAATATTTTAAACATCGATGTTTTCATCGACAACAAAAACTTTTCAGTGATGTATCCAAGTATTCATGTTTTGCTAAATATAGTCTTATATCTTTATTAAAATTAGTCTATTCTCGCAATCCAACCACGCTGAGTGTCGCGTCGAGGGACTCACCTGCGCGTCGATCTCCGCGGCGTGGGCGCTGCCGTCGGCGGTGGGCGGCGCGGGGGCGGCGGCGCCTGCGTCGGGGTGGAGGCGGCGGCGCGGGCGCGGGGGCGTGGGCGGGCGCGGAGAGCGAGGGCGGCGCGCCCTGGCCAGACACGGCGCCCGAGCGCGCGCGCGTGCCGAACTTGCCCGCCAGCGCCTTGGCCCCGCCCCCCGCAGCCGACCCGTCCTCCTCGGGGCGGCCGCGCGCGCGCACCACCAGCCACACCTGCGCGCACGCCACACGTCACGCCACAAAGCCCTTCGGACGCGGCTACGCACGGGGAAACAACGGAGAACGCGACCCCTGCGCACCGGACACTTCATAAGCACAAGAAACAAGCAAACACACACAGGAACACAATGGCAGCGCACGAATATGAATATGTGCCACCAGCCACACCTGCGCGCACGCCACACGTCACGCCACAAAGCCCTTCGGACGCACGGGGAAACGACGGCAGAACGCGGAACTGGAAGCTCTATACACACCTTCATCGACCCCTGCTCACGGGACACATTATAAGCACAAGAAACAAGGAAAGACACACAGGAACACAATGGCAGCGCACGAATATGAATATGTGCCACCAGCCACACCTGCGCGCACGCCACACGTCACGCCACAAAGCCCTTCGGACGCGGCTACGCACGGGGAAACAACGGTAGAACGCGACCCCTGCGCACCGGACACTTCATAAGCACAAGAAACAACACACAGGACACAATGGCAGCGCACGAATATGAATATGTGCCACCAGCCACACCTGCGCGCACGCCACACGTCACGCTTCAGACGCCACGCAACAAAGTCCTTCGTACGTAGTTACGCACTGGAAAACAACGGCAGAACGCTGAACTGGATGCACTATGCACTCCCTCAGCCACAACGGACACATCATAAGCGCAAGGAACGAAGAGAAAGGACGCACAGGAAAACAATCGCACTTCGTTGAAATAGAGAATCAGTGCGCGCCACCAGCCATATCTCCGCACACCGCACACGGAACTCGACCCGCATCAGATGACACGCAACAAAATCCTACACACTCAGTTACACATAGGGAAACGCTGTTGGCGTTCGTTTTTTATTTTACGTCAAAAAACAGTTGAAACTACGTATGACGTGCTATGGGGAGAAGTGAATTCTGTGCACATTTTCAAAATCATGTGATCCCTACACTGAGTCATATACTACGTAAATTTTGGAAAAAAAGCTCTAATGTAATGAAATCTATTTTGAAGGATAAGTAAGCAATAAATTTTGGGCTCTTATCCATGATGTCCTTCGTCAAGGAATAATACAACATGGAAATGATAATTTGAATAACTATATTTCCCAATGAATTCTAGAAGACGTGCACAGATAATGAAGTTACATTTATGTCCAGAAGCAAAACAAGGGGCCATCTCAGCATTTGCTCAATGAATCAGGGAAACTGGACGAAAAACCTGATCGAAATGGGGGTCATTGACCCGGAGGCTCCAGTACAATACTTGTTACAGGTTGTTTATACACATTTATACAGTCTTAATGGTGAATAATTCATTATATATCATTGTTAAAATTAATGTTACTTTTCTTGTGATGCTCAGTAGAGTCTCTAATTGTATAGAAACCGTTATGCAGCATAAACGATTTCACTTTGGATTTAAACTTTTCTATTCAATTTAATCGTTTAATGTCATCTGGCAAAGTGTTGTAAAATAATGTACATGTATTGTATGTGAATTTGTTGTAATGAGCTGTTGATACCGTCACCTGATGAATATGATTTCTATGTCGAGTGTTATAGTAATAGACTTCGGCATTTTCTGAAAATATATTACCATCCAGCGGCGGCGATGGTGTATCGGTTAGCGTATCGGACTGCTATACCCAAGTTTGCGGGTTCAAACCCGATCGAAGCCGTGGATTTTTAAGGGCGAAAAAATCCTTCGTACGCCTTCCTTCGGAGGGGAAGTAAAGCCGGCTGTCCCATGTTAGTACATTTACTGCATGTAAAAGATCCTCAAGCCTAAATGACGCCTCTGAGCTAAATTCAAATCGCCTGTTTCGTCGCCCAAGTAATACCTTCTTTCTCCCATGATTGGTGAAAGGAGTGTAACGGAATTTGCGTGGTCAGACGGAAGAGCAGGCCTCATGGCCTGAGTCTCGCCACGTAAAATAAGGCAAATTCAATTCAATTCAATTCAATTCAATTCCTTAAGCAAGTCATTTTTGACAAAAAACACTGATTCGTAAATCAATAGACAAGGTAATGGTAGAATACCTAGATTAATGAAGAGAGGCTTACAAGAATCACGTGGGTGGGATTTGGTTATTACAATTTTGGTTATTATTACAAATTATTACAATTACAAATTTGGTTATTATTTGGTTATTTACAATTCGTTTTTGTAATCTACAAGTCTGGGAGCTATAAGATGTATTTCCCCAGAATATTATGCCATATCTCAGGCGGGAATTAACATTCGCGAAATATACACAACGAGCAGTATGAAGGCTGACTGAATTTGCAAGAATTCTGATCGCGTATCATAATGAACTTAATTTTGTGTTCAATTCATTTAAATGGACGTTCCATTTAAGGTTTGACTGAATTGAGAGACCTAAAAATTTATTGCCCTAACACCAGTCAATGGTACACCGTTCATTTTCAATGGAGCACAGAATTGTTTATTTGAAATGGAAAACTGCATTAAAACCGTTTTCTTTTCGTGTCTTTTTGTTATTTCGGAACCAATTTGAAACATCTGATATTGTAGTCTTTACGGTTTCTTTATTGCAAAGGATGTTCGTATAATCCGCAAAGAGAACCGTTCTTCCGTTTCGAATCGTCGAGGGCATATCGTTTACGTAAAGTAGGAACAGAGTAGGGCCTAAAATCGATCCTTGAGGAACTCCACGTGCAATGGGCAAAGAGTCGGAAAGGTGCGTACGTAATGTTCCATCAATCCAGTAAGGTCTGAGGTAATCCACTCTCTGAGATCGTTGTTTAAGGTATGAACATAACCAATCTAGAGCAATACCACGGATTCCATATGAAGGTAATTTTGAAAGTAAAATGTCATGATCGATGACGTCAAAAGCTTTTGAGAGATCTAAAAATAATCCAATAGGTGCCTCGTTTTGATCCAATGATGAGGCGACATCTTTAAGAAAAGAAAATATAGCTGTTTCCGTTGATTTTGATTTTCTAAATCCCTGTTGGCAATCTGAAAGCGCGTCGTGTTTATTGAGAAAGGTTTCCATTCGTACGTAAAAGTCTCTGTAATATTTTTGAAAAAACTGATAGGAGAGAAATGGGCCGATCATTTTGAATTTAATTTTTGTTGCCTTTTTTGAAGAGACGCTTAATTTGATCTGTTTTGAAAATATATAGAAACGTTCTAGTCAGAAGGATAATTAGTTCACAGGTCTTTAACAAAGAATCTGGGAATTCATCTAAACCGGACGAATATTTATTTTTTAGTTTACCGATTATTTTGAGAATTTCATAGGAAGAAGTTTCGGAAACGAACATCGTGTCAAAAATTTTGGGTGAACTGTCTATTATTGAATTTTGTGCCTGAAGACCCTTAGTGAGATCGGCAGCAATTTTCGAAAAGTATTGGTTAAAGAGACTAGCCATACTTGCCGGATCGTTCACATTTATATCGTTATATTTTAAAACAACATTCTCTACAAGGTTTCTAGTTGATTTGGTCGTATTTTTTTATTATATTCCACATTTATTTCGTTTTTTTTTGAGTTGAAAGTATCCCAATTGTTTTTCATGATTTTAGCCTGCCTTATGACTTTTCTTAACAATGATTTGTATTTTTTAAAGTAGATGAGGAAATATCGAGATACGTCATGACGTTTAGAAGTGAAAGAAAGAATTCGCTTGTTTTTACAAGATGTCCTAATCCCTTGTGTTATCCAAGAATTGCTTTTCCGTGAAGTATTTAATTTTTTTTTGAAGAGGAAAGCAAGTGTTAAAATGAAATGAAAGAGTTGAAAAAAAGGAATTATATTTGTTGTTTGTATCAAGTATTATAAACCGCTTCCTATGACTCCTGCATCAAGTAATCAATGAATAATTTTATGTGTATTATTTATTGTGTCAGTGTGCGCATTTCTTATAATGGTAAGAATTTCTTAAATAGAGGATGAGAGCACGTCATCTGCGCGCACCATGCGGAGGATGCGTCATAAGCGCAAGGAAGAACGCCCAGAAAGCAATTGCAGTGCGAAGAATTGGAGGCCAGCGCACCGCATTAGCAAGTCCAGATGACATGCAACAAAATCCTACACACTCAGTTACGCTCAGGAAAACAATGTCAGCGTTCTGAAACAGAGAATGAGAGCGTGCCATCAGCTATGCCTACCACACCGCACACGGGAAATGTTCCGCGTCAGATGATACGAAACAAAATTCTAAACCCTCAGTTACACACACACTAAAACAATGGAAGTTCTCTGAACTAGAGACCGTGTCAGCACCCTTGGTCACAACTGCGAACAGCACACCAGCCACACCTCCGCACACCGCACGCAGGACCCTTCATGAAAGCAAGGAACATCATGGAAGGATGCTCAAGAAAATAATGGCAACGCGTTGAAATAAAGGATGAGTGTTCGTTACCAGCTGCACCTTATCATATAATATGTCCCTTGTTTTGCATCTAGTGTAAAGGCAATATGGTTTTGTAGAAACGAGACCCTTTGCTTTGTTTGCAAGGCCATTTGCATATCAATTAAGTGTTCAGAGGGTTGGGTGGCATTTCGACTGGATATTGCCACTAATAAATACTGTTTTGCTGCAATAAGAAGCACGGTAATTGCAATAGTGACTGTATTGAAGCTTAGATTTGGAATAAACGGCATCAACAGGTAAATACTAAAGTCCATGCTAATCGAATGGAATGATGAATGAACGTCGAAACGTAGTACTACTTATATGTTGATTTTTGATGTGCGTTTTATAGAATGTACCAAAATTCAATGATAAAACATCGGTAAACGAAACTTTCTGATACTGGGAGAATGATGGAACATAGATCCGGAAATGCATCATTACGGAGTCTTAAGATTTTTTCAAAGACTTTTTCCAAGACTTTTTCCAAGACGTTTTCCAAGACGTTTTCCAAGACTTTTTACGAGACTTTTCCAAGACTTTTCCCGAGACTTTTCCGAGACTTTTTCGGAGACTTTTTCCGAGACTTTTTTCCGAGACTTTTTCCGAGACTTTTTTCCGAGACTTTTTCCGAGACTTCTTCCAGAAATTCTTTCGACTAACTTCTTTCTCTATGTCCTCCGCTACGCCTTCCTCTATGTCTTTCTCTACGCCTACATCTTTTTCTACATAGATACTGGAGTTTAATAAACGCTATCTGTATGGATCTATTTGAGTAATTTGTTTTAATTTCCGACATACTCACCAAGATCGCAGCGCCAAAACACGATAAAACTCATGTTTGAAAATTTCTTAGAATTTTCTGTCTCGATTTTAAAACAAATTATCATTTCCCCATCAGAGACGCGTCGAATGACACCTCGTATATCTGGATTGGTAACCGTGATTGACGAAATCGCCCTTCCGTACAATTGAGAAGTTACTCAAATTCTATAGAGGGTGTATATTTCGTTCTGGTCCAGGCGATAATTCAATATTAATAGGCGATTATGGTCCAGGCGATAATACAGCAATTTGAGGAGGATTAACAGCAACCCACTAATACCGTAAAATCTCTCATAAAGAATATTAAAAAATGTGCCGAAAAACAATTAGACTATTCAATAAAGCGAAAATATTAAGAATTGAATATTTAAAATATCAAACAAATTATTAGTTTACATTACTTAATAACTTCCACAAAACAGCAAAAAAATCAAATTATCATTTCTTTCCAAAATGAAAATTTCCCATCTCTCCATCACTCTTTGAGCTTAAGAGTAATACTGAAATCGATGAGAAATTACAGGAATTTTAGCCTACATTTAACAATTCCTTTATTAAATTCAATGATGGAAGCATACATATTGTGGTAATCCATAATGATTAATGACTTAGGAAGTATCAACCGCAAAGTTTATTTAAAAATGTATTTAATATTAAAAAGAATTAGACATAGACATGTTTAGAGAATTTTGTCCTGTCTAGTGAATTTACAGAGAAGGAAATGCGGAATATTAACAATTTTTTTACATATTTTCTTTCTAAGATCAATTTTGGTGCAGTCAGGATGGGTTTATACGACCCCATTCTCTACCTCGTGAATGCCCACGAGATAGGAATTCTCTTTAAACGGAGTTTAAGATAATTTGTGAATTCTCCGGGTCATGTTAGCTATACACATGTGGAGTACGTACCTTGCTGCCGAAGATGAGGCCAAGCAGCATGGTGACTGTAAGTTGCGTATGAGCGAAGAATATAATATAAAGCAGATCTGGATTGGCAGGGGATTGCAGAAATAGCCTGTAAAGAAGGAAAGGAAAACTAAAATTAAACTGTGTTTCCGTCCATATTTTGAGAAAATTCTTTGCAAGAAAATGAATATATATGTTTTAATCATTTTCAATCATAATTTTCCATTTGTCTTTTACGTACTATGTTTTCAATTTCTCACAAATCAAGAATAACATTCATTTAAGAAACACAAAATCTCTCTGCTAATGGCATAAGCGATAATAATGTTTAAGACAGTACGAAAAACATTCTCTCAACTTTCGTTCCACGAAATTTTATCATGGTCATAATTAAAAATTGATGTAATAAATAGAGCACGCCTTGAAGCGGATTCATGAGAACCAGAATTTTGACTTAGACATCTTGAATGACAATTACTCTATTGTATACAGGAGAAATATATTGGAAATTGTCCATCAATTGTTGCTTGTTAAGGACATATGTTTTTGATTTCTTCCATACCCAGATATAACAAATGTTGATTTTTTTAAATCTATGGCTCTCATGGATCAAATACTCACATGGAGATGTTAAGGAAGACGGAGAGAAGGAACTCGTTGTAGATGGCCATGGAGATGAAGCGGCTCTCGTTGAATTCGGAGGGGGCCTTGCGAACCACAATACACAGCCGGATACCCCACACCAAGAAGAGCGCCTCCACTGGAACCGACCACGCACCACGAAATCAAAGATTGCAAGAATTTCTTCCTCTTTATGATATGTAATTCACAAGTCATGATATGTAATATGAAATAGATAATGTGTTACGGGCGACCAGTAGGTAATACTGAAAAAGATAATAAAATGATTTTAGTTATAATAAACATTTCAGCGGTAGTCTCTTAACAACGAATCATTTTAATAGAAGGGCAAATAGATACACGATATAGTGATGCTTTCAGTTTACTATTAATTACTATTAATAAGAATAATTGAAAAATTGAGAGTATAAAATGTTTTTATTTAAATTACTAAACATTTTATAATTGTCACTGCTTTTACAAGTTTTTCTTTGAGATTTATTTTTTAGGTACGAGAACTATGTTCCATTTCAGTGCTGAGTACATTATTTTGTTTATGGTTAAATTAGTTCGAGATTATTTATTACTATATTATTTATTACTATTGTCTACCTAATGATAATGCTGCAAAGTTATACATTAAAAAGTAATACATTGAAAAGTTTCTAATGAATATATAATAATGAGAAATAGTGAAAATAAAGAACTCATTAAATTTAGAACTTTGCAATTTCAGCTGTAATTTATAATTTTTTCTCATCACGTGATCGTTGTAGACCAATTGGATTCAAATGTCTGCCATTAGAGGCGTGGTCGCTACATACTCATTGCATGACCCAAATCTGAATTACGCTACAGTGACTTTACATTATTTTTACAATAAGTAACTTTCTATTTTATCACCCCAAATCACCATTCTCGATTAGTCTTTGAAACTATAAAGTTAGAATGGTATCATTAGAACACAGGGCGATACAATACAAAAAGATAATAACCAAGACCAAGGCTTAATACAGGGAGAAACGGGATCCAGTGTGGTAGGAAAGGGGTTACAGTACCAGCTTCTAATAATTTGTACACTGGGAACAGTTGGCTAAACTTAGTTATTTCCTATTAGTGAAAGCAATTAAAACTTTCCAAGTCGACCTTTCGACTTTGGAGATCCGGGCAGGAGGGTGGCTTAGGGGAGGACAAAGAGAGATTGGGAGCGCCAAGGATAGAAAGAGCAAGACAAAGGAATGGACGTTGAGTCAGGTCCAACAGAGAAACAGGTGGGAGAGGGAAAATGATCAGTGAATGCCCAAGACTGGAGAAGAAAATATGAAAACGAATAATTGAAGTACATGATCGTCTGATAATCAGGAGGACCTAATTATACCTACAAGTGATGAATGGGAAATAAACATTTGTTGCAATAAACACACGAGACAAATTATACAAAATATAACTTTAATTCACTGAAATTATACAATTTATAAATGCTCGGATTTTCATTGTTCAGAACTCTTAATTATTTTTAGAACTAGTCTCTTTTTTCTTTTTAATGTTTGAAGTTCCATATTCTGAAACTGTCAAATAAGTTCCATGTACATGTGTTAGGATTTGCTAAATGAGTTCTACATGCTGATGACTTGCAATGCTGTTTCTAAAATGCTGTCAAAACATCACCGATATCGCGAATTAAACGCATTTCTGCTGCACATTTTGGCAAACTTATCTCACAAGTACTTCTTATTATGACATTCGATTCTTATTCTTCTTAAATTCAAGAGAGGCAAATTTTTGATCTGACCATGTTTTACGAATGGGAGCAAATAGACGGCCAAAACGGGCCGTGCTGTATCAACATGCAGGAAGCAATAAAAGACGTGCTTCAAATGAAAAATCGTGGTTGGTAGTAGTACAATGTGCGCAAGAGGTGTCGAGGAAGAGGACGAGTTGGAGGCCTGTGACACGGGAGGAGCGAGAAACGGCGTCAACTGTAGAACTCCCGCTGATGATAATGATGATGATGATGATGATGAAGATTGACCACAGGTATGATGGAATATGTAACTGGCACTGGTGAGTTTTAAATACAAATTGATAAAAGTAAAATCATTTTAGTGAACGATATCTGACATGTCTAAATTCATAACAGAATATGCAAGTATTCGCAATGGTAATATTATCCTTAAAGACGTAAGAGATGAGTTCAAATTTGGAGTAGAAATCATATATTATTATTATTATTATTATTATTATTATTATTATTATTATTATTATTATTATTATTATTGTTGTTGTTATTATTATTATTATTATTATTATTATTATTATTATTATTATTATTATTATTAGCCCATTACAATTACAATTCAGGACAAGTGCCTCCTCGCTTTCCAGGGAGGGACTACATGTGCAGTTTGGTTGGTATATGTTACAATAATTTTACATATATTGATCCATACTAACTTAGGTTAACTAAATAATTACTTAAATTACAATTCACAACAAAATATAAAAAATACTGATTTTACTAATTACTAGATGGATGAAATGAGAAATTTCTGAAATAATTAAATTACTCTATAATTAAAATCATACATCGTGAAATCATTTGAAACTGAACTGATAAAAGGAATACAAAATTTTATTTGAGTAGGTAGATTTCATGAAACGAATTGTTACAGAATATGTTAATTTCAACTACATAACAACAGACTGCCGTACATGTAGATAATTTCTATTAGAAAATCAAATTTTCGATGTAATATATCAAGAAAATGAACAATGAATACGTGGGTTTGGCAACAAAGTTACGAGTAAAATTTATTTTCTCACTAATCTTAAGACGCCTGCACCTGTATGTCTATAACACGATTTTAAAATGTATAATGTTTCGAATATTTTGGGGAGGACAAAATAATTACGTAATATTGTGATGTCTTGCTTCACAAGAAAAAGTTACCATAAATTGAATTCAAGAAGCATCCACGATAAAAGAAAAAGCTTAAAAGCTATTTAACTGGTCGGATCTCCTGCGTTTACGCGCAGAAAAATAATTAAAGACCTTTTAGAGACCACTTTTACGAGTACTTGTTAATGAGATTACATCAAGCAGACACAAAACAAGAATTATTTTTCTTTTTAGAAATTGCGAGCCTTGGGACGGGAACGTAACGGTTTAGAAGTAATTTTAAGTCCATTTTAAAATTTCTTTTGGAGAGAAGAAGGTTTTAAGAATTGAGGAAGATTAATGCGATCCATAAAACAGAGTCAAAGAGAATACTATTAAATCGTGAGATGGTTCACAATAATTTTTCTTTTGGAGGAATAATGTCTTTGATCACGGCAAAACCTAAGAGAAATGCTTAGACTACGTATGATTCTGTTTCACCAAATGTTGTATAAAATCATTGTGTGCACACCATTTCTTTTAACAATACCTCTTTGATTAAAACAAAGCCTATCATTGCAGAATAAACTTGAGAGCGTTAATTATTACAACTGGGAATCTACTCTTTGCTATATAAACGTCGGTTACAAAGATAGCAATTTTAAATATCTAAGATTGGGATCTAAATTAACTGAAAAACAAAATGCAATATCATCTTTAATGAAATGAATGGTAATAGTTTTAAAGTTTGTCATGGTTTTTAGGAATAATGAGGGATTTAAAAGACATCAAAGCTTTAATTTTAGAATAGTATGGAACATTAAAAGGTGGTGGTCCAGATAATATTGGAAATTAACTCAGAGAGAAAATAATAGAACTCGAAGTCAGGCAGGTTGGCATATCAAAAGGCAAGATAAAAGGTAAAGAAGTAATAGATGAAGTGATGTGAAAGCGAATGAAACGTGTTAAAATGAAAAGAAACAAGGAAGAAGTATATGATATTGTAAAAAATAGGAGACAAAACAGGAATCTTACAATATT
Source organism: Teleogryllus oceanicus (assembly GCA_964035755.1). Lineage (NCBI taxonomy): Eukaryota > Metazoa > Arthropoda > Insecta > Orthoptera > Gryllidae > Teleogryllus > Teleogryllus oceanicus. Next base: position 18,006,524 of record CAXIVR010000010.1, read on the forward strand.
CAAAATGTCAGAAAGAAGAAGAGAGAATGCTGAAATGAAGAGAAAATAACGAAGAATGCAGTAAAATAAACAATGAAAAAGTCGGCCCGGTGGCCGAGATTGCTAAGGCAGTAGTGTCCTAGTGATCTGGGACTAATGGATTACGGGTTCGAGTCCCGCCTCGGGCATGGTTGTATTTGTGTTCGTCCTTTCATCCCTTATCACCCCAATTTCGTTTCATCTTCATAGTTACCATACTGTTAACTCCAATAGTGGTCACTAATGACCTAGATGTTGATGCGACCTTAAATAACAAAAACAAAACAAAACAAAAAACAATGAAAATGAGGTTAAATTCAAAACAGGCTAATGAGAAGAGGGAATAATAAAAACGAACAAAAGTAAGTTAAGTGAAATGCCAAGAAAGGAGCATAAAAACAAAATCAAGCGAAACTATGAACTCCGTAATGGCGAATTAAGAAAAAGGTTTATCGTTAAGGTTGAAGGTTCCTGTTATCATAATATAATTTACCTTAACGAAGTTCGAATTCTCAGAATGTGACTAGGACTCGCATCAAGTTGTAAGAGGCCAGTGTGATTTGTGTGCTACAGTCTACATAGGCAACGTGGTTTCTTGTGCAAGCAGTAAGATTGCAGTGATCGCTGTTTGCTTTGTTTACTAGTGCAAAGAGAGCGCTTATGTGGAAAGTGTACTAGTACAACAGATGGGAAGTGGGAAAATCGTGCTTTGCATGCGATTGTACGCAAGTTGAATAGGTAAGTAGGTTCGGAGCTCGGGATGAAAATGTCTTTTGTAGCGTCACGTTGGCGGCCCTGCGTGGGAGGAGGAGGAACGGAAGTCTCGCATACCTGAGAGGTGACAGCCAATGCGCCACGGCGCTGGGGTACGAACACCTTTAGACCAGATGGACGGCGGCGTGGCTTGGACTGTCACGTGGTGGAATGCGAGCCTCCCTCCCACGCTCAATTGATTGATTAATTTTTTCGTGTTTCCGGGCGCGTCAACTACTCTGGTCATTAGTCCCGTTAGTGTAGTGCGAGTTTTTTCTCGGGAGATAGCTGTGATCTTCCCCCGCTGGATGGCGAGATCCGGCGCCGACCTACCGTCGGCTAGTGGGGTTTCCCCCTAACCAGGACTCTCCCACCAGCGGGGCACCGCCCCAGCCGAGACAAGCTAAGCTCCCGACCGGTCTCCCGGGATATGTGGTAGTGTAGTGCATGTTAGTGTAAGTGTGTGTGTAAAGGGAGGGGATAGGAAAAGGAGGAGGAAGGACAGATCGCGCGCGGTCCGTGGCCCGTTTGGTAGGGTACTGCTCCGGCATTCGCCTGGTGTTGATCCGAGAAACCACGGAAAACTACCGATCAGAGCAGCCGGCCGCTAGAATCCTTCTCCAGACAGCGACTGAATTCGAAAAAAACCCCGCCGTCAGGACTCGAACCTAGGACCTCCCAGTCAGAGGCGCTGCAGCCCACGCTCAAGAGTGGTCACGTGACGGACAGACAGCAGGCATAAAATGAAGCCGGCTAGCTCACGCGGTGGGTTTTGTTTCTGGAAACCGCGCGCTTTGCGTTAAATTTACGCCCAGGCTGGAGCGTTTCGTGCGTTGCACGGGCGACAAGGTCGCAGGAGTGGCGCGGTTCACTGGAGGCGGGGCCTGGCAAGAATATGTGATGTATCCACAGGCGGGCGGTTCGGATGTGCCGAAAAGTGTGCAGTTACAGAGCAGTAATGTAGTTATTGTACACTACTTTGTAAAATAAACTTCTACGTCCTTTTAAAGGTCTGTGTATTATCAAAGACGTCACACTTTTTGTGATACTCTGGCGTGCGGTCCCACCAATCGGCGCGGCACTTCGGCGGGTTAAGGCCCTCACCCTCACCACGAAGTTAGAAGAGGGGGTTGTTTCTGTGCTTTTTGTGTAAGCGGATAGTTGCCAAACATTGTTTTATGTACTACCGTTTATTAGTGTCAACGGTACTCTTTGCAGATATGAGACATTGGTCAACGTTTGTTGAGCCTTTTTTACACGGTCATTTTTTTCATCCTTTTTTCACAATTTTTCTGTACAGAAACTGGTTGGAAAAAGGACGTTCGGTTCTATGCGTACCGAAACTGGATGAACGTGATTCCAGCGTTTTACACGGTCACTCCTGGTCTGTACGTAATCGTGATGAAAATACTTCCTCCAAACGCCGCAAAAAGCGCTGGAAGTTTAACAGTTGAACATCGCATTTACGAAAACAAATTAAATTAGCGGGAAGAATGATCAGATAGTTACGAATTCGCAGAGTAAGGAGTAGAAAGATGTGTGAGGTATTGTGGTTTTATTTGCGAGAGGGTTCACTGAACGCAAAGACTCAGTATCACAAACAACACTCAAAATTAAACAACACGTGCCCATGCTACGCAGCAGATATAGTATATACGCATCGTTCTACTCCCTGCCGGAAAACCCACGCAATCGAAGAAAGTTCCATAAAGTGACATTAGTGGCGCTGTAGTCAAACTGGATGAAATCTGTACGGAAAAATGAAGCATGCATCGTTTTTTCGTACAAATTACATCCAGTATGCTCAGTATCGACGGAAAATGATGAAAAAATGACCGTGCAAAACAGACTTTAGACACTGGTCTAATTTTTGTTAGAACAAAATGTGGTTTGTGTGATACAATATACAAGTGTAAAGTATGTGCTACAGTATGCTTTTTGTGCAAGCCAAGAACGAATACTGGCCAAAGTGTGCATTGTGTGCTACAGTGTGCAAATGAAACGTGTGCGTTTGTGTAAAAGAAAGGGATAGAGTCAAATAGTACTTTGCGTGTTACTCACGTGCACTGCAGACATGGTCCAATCAGTGATCCGAGTGGCATAGCGGCACCGCGAGTTCTTGGCGGTGACTACCACGAAGTTAGAGGATAGTGGGGGTTGTACGCTTTATGTGCAAAACATTGTTTCACGTGATACTGGTTGTCAGTGAAGGAGACACTAGCCGATGGTTGCTTTGTTTGCTAATGTTTGCTCGACAAAAGTGTGTTTTCTGTGCTGCAGCATGCAAATGCAAAGTATGCTTTTCTTATGCAAGCAAACAAGGGTTACCGGTCAAAGTGTGGTTTGTGTGCTACAATGCGCAAATACAACGTATTTGTAAATCAATATTCAATGGGATAGTAGTTTCAATCAAATTCAAATCAATGGGATAGTAGTTCCCTCACTAAGGTGAGTGTCTATTTGGTATTGTATTGATTTTGTTTTGTTGGTGTTCTTTGGTTGTTTTGTATAAAAATTATAAGTTTAAAAGGCTCTTTGTAGTAGATATGTTTGATTTTGATAATTTTACTCAATAGACTTATACTTTTGAGACAATTGTAGTGTTTATAAATTATACTAGTAATTACACTAATTGATATGTAGAATAACGGTTTCTGTGTCCCATTATTTTAGCACCTGATGATGTAACAAAACTAGTTACAAAACGTTGTGCAATTGCTGAAATAAATGATTGTCATAAAAAACTTTGGATACTTTTATTTGCAAACAACGTATTCGTTCTGTGCCAAAAAGATAAGAGATAGAGCCAAGTCGTGCTTTGCCTGGTGCTGTGCTGAAGGTGTGCTCCCATCAGTCGGCGTGGCACCACGGCACCAGGAGATCTTGGCGGTGCCCACTCCGAAGTTAGAGGATGGTGGGGTTGTGTGCATTTTGTACAAGCGGACAGTTGTTAACGATTAGTTTATATGCTAGGGGTGCCCTTTGCATATAAGAGACACTGATAAACGTTTGCTTTGTGTACTATTGAATTCTGGAGCAAATTGAGCACCTTGTATGGAAGGTGTGTATTTGTATTCTAGTGCAACCAGATACGCAAAGGGGCAAACGATTTCTTTTGGGCACGACTACACCTAAATTAAATGGGTCATTTTTATGTCAATAGATTGGGAGATTGGGATTAAACTGTGCTCTTGGCGTTGTACTCACGCACGCTGAAGCCGTGGTTCCACCAGTGGGCGTGGCACAACGACACCAGGAGATCTTGGCGGTGAGCACCGCATTGTTAGATGACGGTGGTGATTGAGGGCTTTTTGAACAAGCGGAGTATTGACAAAGATTTATTTTACGTGCTACCGGTTGAGAGTATAAATGGTGCTCTTTTCAGCTAGGAGACTAGTAAAAGTTTGCTTTGCGTTGCGAATGTTTGCTCGTTTGCTCTGTGCTACAGTATTTAAGTGCAAAGTATGCTTTACTCACGAAAGAAAACAAGGGATACTGGTCAAAGTGTGCTTGATGTGCTACCATGCGCAAATGCAACTTGTGCGTTTTGTATCAAACATTAAGGGATAGAGTCAAATGGTCCTCTACATGGTACTCACGAAGTTAGAAGACGGTTGCGTTTGTGTGCTTTTTGTGCAATCGGATAGTTGCTAAACATTGTTTTATATAATACCATTGGCGAGTGTCAACGGTGATCTTTGCAGATAGACCACACTGGTCAAAGTTTGCTTTGTGTGTTAATTTTTCGTAGTAAAAAATGTGATTTGCGTGCAACAGTATGTGCTACAGAATGCTTTTTGTGCAAGCAAACAACGAACTCTTGCCAAAGTGCGCTTTGTTTGCTACAGTACGTTAATAAATCGTGTGCGTATTGTTTAAAAATATAAGGGATGTAATCAATTGTGCTTTGTGTGGTACTCACGTGTGCTGAAGACGTGTTCCCAACAGTCGACTTGGCACAGCGGCACCTTTAGATCTTGGCAGTGCGCACCATAAGGTTAGAAGAAGTCGGTGATTTTTGTAAAATCGGAAGGTTATCAAACATTGTTTTACATGCTATAGCTTGCTAGTGTCAATGGTGCTATTTTCAGATAAGAGAAACTTATCAAACAAGTGTGCTAGTGGTTTCCTTGTCTTTCTGTGCTACAATATTAAAACGCAAAGAAAGGTTTTTGGGCAAGCAAATAAGGAATAGTAATCAAAGTGAGCTGTGTACACTATAATGTGCAAATGAAACGTGCGAGTTTTGTACCAAAAAATAAACGATATTCAAAGTGTGCTTTGTGTGTTCCGTGCGTAAAACCCGCCACTTGTGCGTTTTGAGCCCAAACATTAAGGCATACATTGAACAGTAAATAAACAGAGGTTGTCTGGTCTTTGTCTGATTTGATACCAGACAACCTCTGTTTATTTACTGTGAATTAATAAGGTATCTATATCACCAACAGTCTAATGAATTAAGGCATACATTGAAATTGTGATTTGCAAGATACTCACGCGCGCTGAAGGCGTGGTCCCACCAGTCGGCGCGGCACAGCGGCGCCTTGAGGTCCTCGGCGGTGCGTCCGACGACGACGCGCGGCGCCGCCACCAGGGTGCGCACGGCCAGCAGCGCGCCCACCACCCCAACACGCACAGCGCTTCAACCCGCGATGACGAGAGAAATGGTGCGACCCGGCCACCACGCCGGAGAAAACTAGAGGTGTGTAAGCACACGCACGTTGTAATTGGATACACACAGAGAATAGAAAGAAAAATATAGATGTGTTAAGCACACGCGTTGGCGTACTCCAATTGGATACACGCACGGAGAAAACATAGAGGTGTGTTAAGCACACGCACGTTGTAATTGGATACACACAGAGAATAGAAAGAAAAATATAGATGTGTTAAGCACACGCACGTTGGCGTCAGCGTACTCCAATTGGATACACGCTCGGAGAAAACATAGAGGTGTGTTAAGCACACGCACGTTGTAATTGGATACACACAGAGAATAGAAAGAAAAATATAGATGTGTTAAGCACACGCACGTTGGCGTCAGCGTACTCCAATTGGATACACGCTCGGAGAACATAGAGGGGTGTTAAGCACACGCATGTTGGCGTCAGCGTACTCCAATGGATACACGCACGGAGAAGAAATATAGATGTGCTAAGCACACCCACGTTGGCGTCAGCGCACTCCAATTGGATACACACAGGGCGAAAAAAATAGATGTGCAAGATCTGCAGGTGACGTCAGCGTACTCCAATTGGATACACGCACGGAGAAAACATAGAGGTGTGTTAAATGGGCTAAGCACACGCATGTTGGCGTCAGCATACTCCAATTGGATACACGCACGGAGAAAACATAGAGGTGTGCTAAGCACACGGACGTTGTAATTGGATACACACAGAGAATAGAAAGAAAAATATAGATGTGTTAAGCACACGCACGCTGGTGTCAGCGTACTCCAATTGGATACACGCTCGGAGAAGAAATATAGATGTGCTAAGCACACGCACGTTGGCGTCAGCACTCTCCAAATGAATAAACGCAGGGAGAAAAAATATAGATTGTCAAAAATAAAGGAAAAAAACTGGCTTCTATGGTTGAGGGTATCAACTGATGTCCCTGAAGGGCTTCTGACGAGGAAGTCCTAGGACTCGAACCTCGACTTTGGCAGGACTTTTGATCCTACATACATATGTGGGTCGAATCAGCAGATGTGTGGATCTCGCGACCTGTAGTAATGTAGTGCACGGTAGTGTGTGTCAATAAGAAGTGAGGATAAGAAAGAAAGAAAGGAGGACGAAAGGAATAAGAAGGAAAGGTCACGCGCGGTTGTTTGTGCGTGGCCCGTTTGTTAGGGCACTGCTCCGGCATTCGCTCGGTATTGATCAGAGAAACCACGGATAGCTACCGATCAGTGCAGCCGGCTCCTAGAATTCTCCTTCAGGCAGTGAATGAATTCGACCTAGCTGAAAAGCTAGTGTCGAAAATCCTTCCGCCGTCGGGACTCGAACCTAGGATCTCTCGGTCAGAGGCACTGCAGTGACATCAGTTGATGCCCTGAGTCTCTCCCGGTAATTGAGTATGGATTTTTGAACTTGCCGCCAGGTTATCAGTTGCCGCTGTTCAACCCAATAGTGGGTTCATATATTCCAAATATTTATCTTTCGTGTGGAGGCAATCCTGATCGGCTGATGTTACACACTGCTATGTTAATTTTTGATACAATATTTCATTCAAATCAATCTCTAACCAAGTAGATCGTAGATTTCAAGGTTTTGGTTTCATTTCTCAGTACTATAAGAACATTAAAGGTCAATGTGAGTAAGTGCAACTTAACAGAATTAACTGCAACTTAACAGTGCAACTAACAAGAATCAATTAATGAACAATTGAATAAAACACTCTTAAGAAATTTAGGAAGGTACATATTTGGTAAATAACGAACTTACCCACTCAACATAGTAAATTTATTTGTTTGGAGGAGTTTGATATGACTCCATAACGTCAAATAATACTGGCTGTTATACGTGTGTGTATGTGTGTGTGTGTGTGTGTGTGTGAACGTACGAGGATTACATAACTTAATTAAAAATTTACAGAATAACCCACACCAATATTCTTAAAGAGATAAATGAAGAATAAATCTGGTAAATAAAAAGCGCACAGAATTATTCTCGCAATATTTAGTAATCAATCCAGTAAATGCTGAATTCTGCTTCGCCACTTAACTTCCCGCAAGTCGCTAATTGGTATCCCTACTCTGGGCTCGTGTTTTCCTACGGGCGCTCATTAAAAACAAATAACGCTCACTCATTGGCGATGCGGATCAGAAATTGAGCGCGTAATTCGCAAATGGCCAATAGCGAGATATCTCGCTCACGTAATCATCATTAGCTGGCGAGAACGGTTATGAGTGTGTCACTTGCCGTCTGTTTATCGTTTCATCGACGGACTGAACAACAAGATACCCGACGTTGGGGCACAACATAATTTGTTGTTTCAGAACATACGTCGCTTGTCAATTAATGTTTTCGGTTATCAAGTGACTCTCTCATTTCATTAGTTTTGGGACATTCTGGCTTTGTTTCATAAACTTGGCTTAGATTGAATAGTTTGATTTTCAACTACAATATTTTTAAATTTGCGTACTATTGAGTTTTAAGCAGGGAACATGACATTAGAATAATCGCCAACAGACTTTTTCTAGCATCTTCGTTGTCTGTAGTTTTTGACATTAAAACATCAAATTTTTATTTAATTGAAAATACTTTTTCATGAATTGAAATGCATTCGGGTGACATGTGATATTTAATTACGATTTTACCAAATAGGATAAAATTTGAACTTAATGTGTAGGTAATCCACTAGAATTTCTTTTTATGATTAGGAAATCTGTTTTGATGATACGAATTCTTTTCAAGTTAGTATATTTTTGTAAAAGAAGTAAAATGGAAGTTGTGGACTTCTTTTATTCTGAATAGGTAGCATATATTGTGACTTATTTGATTACTTTTCAACATTTATCCTACCATTTTGTACTATCGACTAAATTTGAAGGGATTCTTAGACTTCCCTTACATATATTTTTTTTAATGCTTTCTGAAGTGCATTTTTATGAAGTGGAGTGATATTTACTTTATAGATAAAACCAAGATGTTAGAATACATTAAAATATTTCGAAGAAAAATAACTAATTTAGAAATCTGTAAGACACTATGCAGGGTTGTGACGATCAGGAAGAAAAATTAGCAGCACATTTATCTTCTACGCAGTACTTTTACTTAATTTTATGCAGCATCGTGTTCAATACGTCACGAGTTGACTGTTCCATCAAAAGCGCTTTGTGAAAAGTGAAATGTGAATCGAAATGAAAAGTGAAGCGAAATGAAGTGTAGAGCGAATGAAATGTGAAGCGAAACAAAAAGTGTAGCTAATTGAAATAAATGAAGTCAAATAAAATGTCAAGTAGAATTGACCAGGAGCGGTAGCTCAGTGCATCAACTGATGTCACTGCAGCGCCTCTGACCGGGAGATCCTAGGTTCCAGCCCTGACGGCGGCAGGATTTTCGACACTAGCTATTCAGCTAGGTCGAATTCAGTCGCTGTCTGGAGGACAATTCTAGCGGCAGGCTGCTCTGATCGGTAGTTTTCCGTGGTTTCTCCGATCAACACCAGGCGAATGCCGGAGCAGTATCCTATCAAACGGGCCACGGACCGCGCGCGATCTGTCCTTCCCATTCCTTGTCCTATCCTCTCCCATTACACACACACTTACACTAACATGCACTACACTACCACATATCCCGGGAGACCGGTCGGGAGCTTAGAGCTTGTCCCGGCTGGGGCGGTGCCCGCTGGTGGGAGAGTCCTGGTTAGGGAAACCCCACTAGCCGACGGTAGGTCGGCGCCGGATCTCGCCATCCAGCGGGGGAAGATCACCGCTATCTCCCGAGAAAAAACATGCACTACACCAACGGGACTAATGACCAGAGCAGTTGACGCGCCCGGGAACAAGAATCAATCAATCAATCAAGTAGAATTGGCACTCACCGCCACGTCTTGAGCATGAGCGCGCCGTACGTGAGCGCGAAGCCGATTTCTCGCAGCCACACTCTGGCTGTGCACGTCACCACGTTGGGGCTGGGATAGGCCACTACCACCTGCAATCGGATGAGGAAAGCAAATTAGTTATTCTGTTTTAATGACTATTCTACTAGCTCATCGATTATCGTTTATCGCTAGTCGCTTATCGTTGTGAAACGTAAGTGATAGCAGGGTATATGTTATGTACATTACGTTACACCTCTGATTTGCAGGATGTATTGAGCGTAACAGTGATAATATATTAAAATATATTTCGAATATTGTTTCATCAAAAAATAACATTGCCGATCCGGTGGCCGAGAGCGCTAAAGCAGTATTGGCGTAGCGCTCTCGGACTGAAGGGTCGCGTGTTCGAGTTTCTCCTGGGGCATGGTTGTATTTGTGTTCGTTCTTTCACTCCTTATCATCACCATAACGTTTAATCTTCGCAGTTACCATCACGTTATCTCTAATAGTGGTAGCTAATGACCTAGATGTTGATACGACCATAAATAACAAAAAACGACATTTTTTGACAGCCACTATTAAAAGTGGTTAGTTTTAGCTAAAATTTTAATTTTTATCACTAATACTGAAAGTGAGGCGAAGCTCGAATGTACAGATACGTAAGAATGTAAATGCTACAAAGAAAACAATCATAGTATGTTCGCATTAGCTACTACTGACTTAAATGTAACAAAGTATTTTGCGTGCTTGAATTAAAATAAAAAGAATGTCAATAAGGTTGTCTAAATATAGTGTATGACAAACGTAGTATAGTAATTTTATTTTGCTCGTAGAATTGTGCCACTCGACGTAACAGCCTCGGGTTTCAACCTTTTCTACTCGAAAAATAAACTGCAATTTTTTCCACTCGTAATATAAATAACAATCGGGATTATTTCCCACCTTTTTGTTGAATTGTTTGTTTTATGAATGTATTGTGCCCACTTTGTGATTGCCGATTAGACGAAGCATGTTGAATATACTGGTTAGTCGTGTTGCAATTTGTGTCTCCTTTGAATTTTTAAACATTAATATAACTTCATTTTGAAGAAACAATGGTAACAGAAACTTATTGAGGCTGCAAAATAGCTTCATCGGAGTTTTCTTGGGAGAGCCACAGACGAACAGCTTACAGAGCGTGGCCACAATTTCTTTGCTTGCCACAAGGGAAAATTCAGAAAGGCAGTTATTTAAGAATTATTAGTTTATCCCACCGTGAAAACTACTGAATATTGAAGAAGTCAATGTTACCTTGTCTTGGTCAAACACAATATTGTTTTCTATCGTAATTAGAGTGTAATAAATTTTAGCAAGGTTTCCGCGCCAAATACCTCTTTGCACAGAATGCACAACAACTGTAAGTAGCCTCCGATATAAACAGTCAAAAATCTAATTTTTTTCAATGCACTCAGGGTGTGAATTACTACTACGTCTTTTAATTGACGAGGCGATCTTTTGTGAAAGTGCACGGATGAAAAATTCTCCTACAATTGAGTCTGGTGACTTCACATTAAGAAATGCATTTGATTCCTGGAAATGTGCCAACGATGCGGGCCCCCAGTATCTGGTGAGATTTGGGAGCGTATATGAAGCATATCAACTTTTCAAAGCGGTTTGTCCATTCAAAGAGTTTCATATGAAAGACGTCTTTGCCTTTCTCTCTGGGAGCCGGCCCGCGGTATTTAGAGAAAAATATTAAGAGTCTAACGCGGGACGTTTAAAATGCTGTTGATTAGCGTCAGGGAATTGTTATAAATGATAGAATTTCAAGTACAGCGTCAAGGGGTATAGCCGAATAAGGCGGTGAAAAGTGCCCCCAAACCAAATCGATAACCGCTATGCCATTGGAAAGAAAATACAAAGTGATGTAGATTCAACCTCCATTTGTATGCGACTGTTAAAAGTTAAAACCTCACAAATGATAAAAGTGCTCCCTTCATTTGTCTCAAATACCATCACACGTTCAGGAAATGAAAGGCCTTAAAGATATGAGACTATCTTATCGTACGCTTAAAATTGATTTTGGCACTGACCGCAGAGTGATGTTATCAAACCTGGGTAATTTATGGAATTTACTATCAAATACTCACCGTGCCATAGATAAAAAATGCACCAAGCGTGATGAATCTGAGCAACGCAGGACTTGCAGCTCGAACTACCTGCAAGTAAGTAAAAAAAAAATTAATATGAATAACTACGTAAAATATATGCTTATTTCATGCATTTCATTTAATTACTACAAAAGAAATCGAAACATGACATCTTTTTTCGAATATATTTTTATTTCGATTCTATCTAGTTAATCATCTCCCTTTCTTGTTTTGCAAAATGCAACAACTGTATAATCTAGTTCTTTGCTAAGAGAGAGGCAACAATATCTTATTAAAATATTCAACATGTTTTAGAATATTTTTTGTAAAATTATTTAGTGTATTTTTTGTAAAAAAGAACTGTGTACATTTTGAATGTCCAAAATAAATAAGATCGAAAAGCTTTATCAACGACAACCAAAGTTTGACATTAAATATTTGTGTTACTGAAAACTATACACTGCATTGGTTTATATTATAGGACTTAAGGTTTGGATTTAATTTTCTCTCAGCTCACCAGCTTGTGATTCACGGCTCTCCACATGCCTTGGATGAGGAGCATGCTTGAAATTGGGAGGGCAATCAGGTACTTTCCCATTGTGATATTAATGCGTTATAAAAAATATAAATAAATATAAATCTTGTTTATTTGAAATTATGGTTAGAATGATTTTAAAGGAAGGTTGACGTCTGGGTGACTCTGATATGTGTTTATTTTTTATCGAAGTTTGATACCAGTGAAGTAGCGATAATGACGTACCGCCTTGTGGCTGTATTGAGGCCAAAGGTTATGCAACACGCCGCTCGTGACTGTGAGCGTGTTGCATACACGAAAATAGTTTCCCGTGAAGAGTGATCAAGAAAACCGCATTTATTTCATTTTATTACACTTTTCACCCAACATTCTATTCCCAAATATCGTAGATATACTATAATTAATTTTTATTATGACATTACTTTAAAATTTAAGGCACAAAGAATTAAAACAGAGAAATTTAGAAATTCTGGAATTCAGAATATTTTGAAGCATCAAGAGTAGAAAAATATAATTCAGTGACTCAAACGAATTCGTTTGAATTATTGTTTGGTTGTAGATTATTTATAAAGTAAAATATGTTATGAGTCTTGAAATTTATGTGTGCTGTAGCCTTCCATAATATTTCTTTGTAATCTATTTCTAGAATATTTCTAGATGTATTTACCCCCGAGAAAACAGTAAAAACCGCACGTCTTTCGAGAAAAAATTTACAACTGCTGATTACTGCTGAAATAAAATGAATATCTGAATAAAATACTAATCGCAAATAATGAAATAATAGACGTCATTAATATCAATAGATTTTTACTTATTTATTGATAGCCTTATCTGTATATTTTGTCGTCTTAATCAATGGTATTATTAAATTATAAAATAATATTAGCACAAGAAATTAGATACGAATGCATCAATTATAAATGAGATTAATGGCATGTTAGATGTCAATTTACTTAAAAAAACTTTTGTTTGATCATGACGACGTCTATCATCACATCTAAGACCCCTACACATATCCTATCACCTCAATACCGAGCAAATCCTACTCACTTTGACGTGTCCGAACTTCCAGGTGAAGATGGCCGCGGCGGGCAGGCACAAGATGGCGACGCAGGTGAGCGCGAGGATGGTGGTGCGCAGCGCCCAGTTGAGCGTGGCGACGCACGGCCGGTCGTCCACGCACGCGTCGCAGCCCTCGGCGCACGGCAGGCACTCGAAGGCGCCCGGCGCCCCGTACGCGCTCTCCTGCGCCTGCCGCGCGCGACCACACGCATTCTTCTCTGATCTCTTATTCATTCATTCATTCATTCATTCATTCATTCATTCATTCATTCATTCATTCATTCACTCACTCATTCATTCATTCATTCATTCATTCATCCATTCATCCATTCATCCATTCATCCATTCATCCATTCATTTCATTCATCCATTCATCCATTCATCCATTCATCCATTCATCCATTCATTCATCCATTCATCCTTTCATCCTTTCATCCATTCATTCATCCATTCATCCATTCAATCGGAAATTGCTCACAAGATCGATCGGTGCTTCATTTAATGATTCATCCATTTGTAGGTTGGTTACTTTTTCGTTTATTCATTCATCAACTAATTCATTATTTTTTCATTCTTTCAACCTCTAATCATGAACGTATTCATTAATTCCGTCGTTATTTAATAATTTTATAATTAATTCTTAGTTGTTTCCTTAGTTTGTTCTTTCGTTAGTTCGTTCAGTCTGTCTGTTAGTTGCTTCATCGATCATTCGTTCGTAGCTCGATGCTTCATTTAATTGTTAGCTCATTGATTGGATATTTGTATGACCTTCTTTTATTCACTAATTCACTAATGTGTTACGTCATTCATTCATTCGTTCGTTCGTACATTCATTCGATGATCATTCATTCGTTCTTTCATTCATCCACCGATTGGATTCTTTCATGAAATACTTTATTAATTAATGTATTAATTCATTAATTAAACCACTAATTCATTTATCTAATGATTCACTCATTCGTTCTTTCATTAGCTCATGATATTATTTGTTTGTTCGTTCGGTTGGTCAGCCGGTGGACTCTTCATTCGGTCATTCATTCGTTCAGGGACTCATTCTCTCAATGAAACTTTCATTCGCTTGCTCGGTTTTCCATTTGTTTGTTCGATCTTTCTTTTCATTAATAGTTACATTCATTCCTCTGGTGTTCCCTTAATTACGTATTCACTGCTTTTTTTCTTTAAGATGAGACAACAAGACGAACACTAGATTATTCGTGAATGAACAATCAAAACAAGTAATGAATGAAACAATTTTGTAAAAGTACATTAGGAATCTTCATGAAAATGTATATATTGCCATAGTAAATGTGAGATTTACTTGGGGGTGGGGGGATATAATTACGAGAAGCACCGTTGAGCGGCGCCAGCACGATAACCGATTATGAGTACTCTGAAGAAATGCACTGGAAAGTCACAGTCGCACGTGGCCCTCACCATGGTGAGCTTCTCGAACTCCTCCTCGACGACGGAGCCGTTGTAGTAGCGCTGCGCGGCGCGCGTGTCGGGGAAGTAGAAGCCGCGCCGGCACACGCACTTGTAGCTGCCGCGCCGGAAGCCCAGCCCGGGCACCGCCTCGCACTGCAACACGCGCACGCGCGCCGTCAGGGGAGGGAGGAATCTCGCTAGATGGGGAGGAAGTGGAGTAGTGGTGTAAATCTTGTCGTGGCGACCTCCAGATTTTGTTGCAGTTTGAAGATGTGGAAAAGTTAATTAAAAGAAGGTCTGTCTGTTGAATGGTACATCGGTTCAATCGCCTGGCTCCGTCCTTCCGTCCGTCTGTCCCTCCACCCGTCCGTCCGTCTCCCGTCCGTCAGTCCCCCGTCCGTCTGTCCCTCCGTCCGTCGTCCCCCGTCCGTCAGTCCCCGTCCGTCTGTCCCTCCGTCCGTCTGTCCCTCCGTCCGCCTGTCCGCCGTCCCTCCGTCTGTCGTTGTCCTTCCCTCCCCGTCCGTCCGTCCCCCGTCCGTTAGTCCCCCATCCGTCTGTCCCTCCGTCCGTCTGTCCCCCCGTCCGTTCGTCCGACCGTCCCTCCATTCGTCTGTTTCTCCGTTCCCTTCCCCCCCCCCCCCTTCTGCTTGTCCCTCTGATCGTCTCTATCTGTCAGTCTCTCCAACCGTCTGTTCCTCCATCCGTTTATCCATCTAACCGACCGTCTGTCTGGACTCCGTCCGTCCCTCAGTTTGCATGTAACTCTGACACTTCCTCTGCTTCCCTGTCACTTCGTCCACCTGTTCGAGAACAATACTAGTGCTTTTGCACAGCGGATAGTGGGTGTTTTTCGAAACTCAACTTGGCTGGCTATGGCTCAACTTGAAACTGTCTGCGAATTTTCTCAACTTGAAACTTTATGGAGGGTGATGCGAGGAATACATTGAATTAAAACAGGTTAACATGTACACACGAGAAATCAAGTTGCATGACTTTTTTCTAGGTAAATGTAGCTTAAAGAAAGTAATTAATAATGCTTATAAAACATGCGTTTTGTAAATATGTCCATTCAGTATTATACGAAATAGGGTGATTCCACGTGAAATCGGCCGAAAAAAGCATGACCCCTTCCGATCGGTCTACACACTTTTTGCCTTGTTGTAATGTAAAAAAAGTGATGTAAAAAAAGGTAGAAGCATCACATTGAGCGCATATGCTTGACCTTCGACCTTCTTTTTATTTATACTAAAAATAATGAACATTTCTGGGCATTTTAGACTAATTTCAGAAAAAATTAAAATCTCACGTAAAACTTCATTCTAATATTCAAAAATATTTTTCTCCTAATAGTAAATAGTTCAAAGAAAAGTTTTTCTCATTGATCCTCGTATAATTTGAATTGTATACCAATGTATTTACTCCCGAATTCAAAAGCGAAGGATTTTAAAAACCTAAATTCCCAAAATACGGAACCTTCGAATTTCTCGAGTTTGTTGACCCAAAATGAACGTGAAACTAGAAATTTCTAAAGTTACGGGTGGTTAAAGTCGAAATTAATTTTTTCAAATAATATATTTTTCTAATTAAATACATAGAATCGATAATATAGATCTATTAGCTTCATTTACTTTAATTAATTTTTTATATTTTGATTTTGGAAAAAATTATTTTTAAATTATAAACACTAACAAATTTAGATGAAGACATAGACATTTACAGAATTTATGATTCGCAATACGTTATATCGACTAATAATCAATACATTTTGATATACAAATGTAGATTCTTACGGTTTGTGAAAAATGTGTACATTATTTAAAACAATGGCAAATTCTTTTTTTGCATGAAAATTTAAAGTTAGTAGAACATTTTGTGTCAACAAATTCGGAAAACGAAGCTTTCGTATTTTGGAAATTTAGGTTGAAAAAATCCTGTACTTTTCAATTCTGGAGTAAAAACATTGGCATAAAATGCAAATGATACAAGACTCAATGAAAAAACCTTTTCTTTGAACTATTTATTACTAGGAGAATCATTTTTCTTATATTAGAATGAATTTTCAAGTGATATTTCAATTTTTTCTGAATATCCTCCAAAATGCGCAGACATTTTACTAATGTTGGATATAAATAAAAACAAGGTCAACCGTCAAGCATATGCACTAAATATGATGCTTCTAGCTTTTATACATCACATTGAAGAAATTAAAAAAAAAATTGTAGTCCAATTGGAAGGGGTCATCCTTTTTTCGTTCAATTTCACGTGGAATTACCCATATGTATGCAGTATATAAAAGTTCAGTGTAAAGAAAAATCAGTAAATACATTAATATCGCGCCAGGAAGTATTATTCTGAAGGACATGGATAAGAGCCCAAATTTATTGCCTTTTTATCCTTGAAAAGAGATTTTATTACATGGGATTTCTTTTCCCTCGCTTTCAAAATTTAAGTAGTATGTGACTTAGTTTAGGGATCACAGAATTTTGAAAATGTGCACACAACTCACTTTTCCCCATAGCACGTCATACGCAGTTTTTTAACTGTTTTTCTGATGTAAAATAAATTTTAAAAAATACTATGCGCGTGTGAAACGTAAATTTACGGATGATTACAATTTTAATGAGAAATATATGGATGTAAAACCAATTCGAATTAATTTCAAACGATGAAAAAGTAACAAAGAGAATATTTAAGACCAAGAACAGAAACGTGGAATTCAAAATTCCGCAAAGACGAGATCTCTCAGTAATTGAACCAAAACCTGATCAATAACTTCGTAATTTGCCTTTGAACATTTCCAGTCCCCTTTCAGTAAATGAGCCAATTGCTACTCGCAGTGGCGCGAGGATCATTTTATGCAACGACAATTGAACTCCACTGTAAAAAAAGAGTCAGAAAGAAGTACCTCTCTTCTTTCTTCCTAATGACCAATTAGTTCCCTTTGAGAATGACAGCTCTCAAAATAAATTAAAGTGTCTAGAGTCGATTGAATACGAGATATTTCATTAAGTATCTCAAAATACACAAGAGCATTGTTCAACTATTGAGACAGTGGATGTAATTTCATTAACAGCGATGGCGAATGAAGGATAAAAGAAATTCTTTACTACATTGGGGGAGGTCGAACAAAATGCCCGTTGACGTATAACTGATAACGTTCTTATTAGTGAATTCCTGAAAACCCCTTTACAATTATAGCACTGAGTTAAGTAAAAGTGACGGAAGCGACCGAAATCTTTAGGAAGAGTTCAAAAGTTAGCGAATTATCGGAACCTAAAAAAATAACTTATTGCCAAAAAAGAAATTCAAAGATATGTTACAGGGATCTTCTGTGCACTCCAAATGAAAAGATAGAGAAATTACATAATTCTGCTACTTCGATAAGAATTCTAGAGTCTGAGAACAGAAAGAAAAGCGATAAAGAAAAGAGAAATATTCAAAGCTGCAGAAGAAAGTGGTGGAGCGAGGGGAGGAGTTGGAAAAATAGAGGGTTGAAATGTACAAGGTGAGGAAGACAAATAGATGAGGTGATAAATGATAAAGAAGAAAAAAGGGAATGTACGAAACCAGAGGGATAAAGGAGGAAGTAGAGATATGTTTAATTGGATGGTGGTAAGAATACAGAAAGCTTTTTTGTATGGGGGAGGTTAAAATATGGAGGGAGTATAAATCAAAGTAGGGAAAATAGAGATAGAAAACTAAAAGTTGGAAAGGATAGAGGAGACAAGATTTGTCTTGGAGGATATGTTTCAATCAAAGTGTGTATATGCGTAATTTAATTTATTGTTCAAAAACGTTGATCAAATTAAGTTAAGATGTCAAGGTGTCAGATATATAAATATACTTGTAAAGAATATGTGGTTTATAAAAAGTATACAGAAGTGTGTTCATAATGGATTGTTGTGTTGAAATTTGAACATTAATATAATTGTAAGATGGATTGTATCTACAAATTATTCTGTATTTGTAAATAGCAATGGGGTTTAAATAAAGGATAAGGAGAGGTATAAATAGATAAAGATATAATATATAGTTGCAAAAAGAAAATGTGAATGTGACTGTCAGAAAAGAAAGAATAAGGAATGCAGATATACAAGAAGTATAACGAAAACGTAGATGGTTAACACTGAGTGTACATGAGGTGGTGCAATAAGAGATGCACAAATCTCTATTATAACTTCTGAATGGTATAAGAATTGATAACACATTGACTGACTGACTTCTAAAGAAGGGTTGCTCTATTTGGTTATTTCCATTACTTCCTCTTAATTCGAGGCGGTTGCGGGTGTACTTCGTTCAACAACGGGTCATGGGCTGTAAAGTATTTTCCTTTCCATATCCTGCCTTCAATTACGTTATTTAGCGCTGAAAGATGTGCTGATCCTTCTGCGACTGTTTAGAGATTCTGCCGACTAAAGACATTCACTGTACGAGAGTTGTAGCGTTAATATTCATTTCACTATGACTGTCAACTACAAAGTTTCTTGGAATTTCATGACATCAGTAAACGCATGGGGATGTCTGACAACAATGAACTAATATCCCTAGCATTTCTGTATGTATGAACAAGTGTTTGTCAAGTCAATTCATGGTTACATCTGTGTTGATTACGTTTGTTTGTGCTTGTGAACGAGTGTGTTTGTGAATGAGTGTGCTTGTTAAAAGTGTGCTTATATATGAGTGCGGTATTGCTGTGCGGTGTGGCTGTGCTTAAGTTTGGTTGTGCTGGAGGGTGATCGTGCTCTGGTTTGGTCGTGCTCAAGTGTGGCCCTGCTCTGATGTGGAGGTGCTCGAGTGTGATCATGCTAGATTGGTGATTATGCACGAGTATGGTCATGCTCGAGTGTGGTCATGCTCGAGTGTGGTCATGCTCGAGTGTGGTCATGCTCGAGTGTGGTCATGCTCGAGTGTGGTCATGCTCGAGTGTGGTCATGCTCGAGTGTGGCATGCTCGAGTGTGGTTATGCTCGAGTGTGGTTATGCTCGAGTGTGGTCATGCTCGAGTGTGGACATGCTCGAGTGTGGACATGCACGAGTGTGGTCATGCTCGAGTGTGGTCATGCTCGAGTGTGGTCATGCTCGAGTGTGGTCATGCTCGAGTGTGGCCATGCTCGAGTGTGGTTATGCTCGAGTGTGGTTATGCTCGAGTGTGGTCATGCTCGAGTGTGGTCATGCTCGAGTGTGGTCATGCTCGAGTGTGGTCATGCTCGAGTGTGGTCATGCTCGAGTGTGGTCATGCTCGAGTGTGGTCATGCTCGAGTGTGGTCAGTTCGAGTGTGGTCATGCTCGAGTGTGGTCATGCTCGAGTGTGGACAAGGACGAGTGTGGTCATGGCTCGAGTGTGGTCATGCTCGAGTGTGGTCATGCTCGAGTGTGGTCATGCTCGAGTGTGGTCATGCTCGAGTGTGGTCATGCTCGAGTGTGGTCATGCTCGAGTGTGGTCGTGCACGAGTGGGTGCTCGAGGTGGTCTGCTCGAGTGTGGTCATGCTCGAGTGTGGTCATGCTCGAGTGTGGTCATGCTCGAGTGTGGTCGTGAACGAGGCTGCCCTTCACGCGGGAGGTCATGCGCGACTACGGTCGAGGATTCGTGCAAGTGTGCATTCGTGCTCGTGCTATTTGAATGAGCGCATGGGAGTGCGAGCGTCTTACCTTGGTGGTGCGCTTCTTGCACTTGTCGGAGGCGGCGAAGATGTTGAGCTGCTGGCTGCCGGGCGGCAGGGGGCACTGGTCGATGTCTACTCGCCGCAGGTCGATGTCGATGCCGCTCGTGCCCCTAGGCAACACACACACACACACACTCACACTTACATGGAACTATCGATGCTAGCGGACTAGTCGGAATTTTAGAGCTTCTACCAGCTGGGGCGATGTGACATTGAGATATCTGGGAGGAGACAAAAATTCGCAAGACTGCCACTCCGGTCACTGCCGGTTCACACGTTCCAGTACGAAAGTAACTTCACCACATCTAGGGTTATACGCTGCACCACACGTACGAAAGTAGATGACTCACCTGGGCTGAATAATCACTCTGACACTGGAAATAAATATTGAAATATGAAATTTTCCCCATCATCTGTCCCCATGATGCACTTGGTAAATATTAATAATCTAAATAAGAGCAGCAAAGATTTATCTTATATGAATGCAATAAAACGCTCCACCAAGCGGAATACATTTCATTTGAGGTATCACAAAAATGGGAATCATTTTATGTAGATATTTTGAGTAGTTAGGAACTTATTACCAACCAAAAATACTGTATTTGAAAATTTTGTTTGATATAGTACGTGTGGTTTAAATGATATTTCTTAATTTTAATTTGTTCTTTTTTATGTCACCAGAAATAGAAGAATATGTGTTAACTGGTGGCATGCAGAAGCTGCTGAACAAAACCACGCAATATGGTTTCCAAAAAGTAGCATACACACTGCTCAAGACCAATAAATACAATGATCGCGAAGAACACACCAATAAATGGAATATTTAAACAAAAACAGGCTTCATGACTATCGTAATAACGTAGTAAAGTATTTACAGTGCAAGAGTTCTTTGCATACTACCAAGAGTATAAAAAATTTCTTTTACGTAATGCAACATTGATAGGCGAAACCACGGAAAACTCCCGATCAGAGCAGCTGTCAGGGGACAGCTGACAGAACTCTCCTCCAGACAGCGACAGGACTCGACCTAGTTATCTGGTAATGCAACATGTGGATAGTAAATATTTAATTGGGATGGGCTCGTCTTCGAACCATGCTGCGGCATGACGTCAAATATGTCGTAAACGGTGAAGCTCTTAGTATGAGAATTCAGCCATTAGGCGCATTACGGGAACACGCGGAATAATATTCCTATTCAGTAGTTAAGGAACTTCGAGTGTCCTGCGAGTGTCCGTGCGTATCCGTCACAGACGGTTAGACCACTTCCCGGGCGTTAATCGCGTCATATGAGGTGTCTCGATCGACGATCGATTCGACGCGTCTCGATCTTCTGGTGGGGAACTAATAATTTGTTTTTGGATATGGCTAGGAGATTCTAAGAAATTTCCAAAAACGAGTTTTTGCATGTTTGTTTGCTGCAAACTTCGTGGGTAGACGGAAAAATAAACCAACGGCACCTAAATAAATCTATGTAGGTAGCACTGATTTAACCTCATAATGTTTTATCCACGACGCCGTAATTTCCTTCGACTAATTGTTCTGGAACGCGTAAAACACGTTGCAGAACTGTGAATAGTGATGCTGCTTCGAACATAATAAGTGAAGTGTTTCGCCCGTATTACCGTATTTTCAAAAATACTTTCGCAGAACACCACCGTACCATGGAACTTATTAAATTTGAAGAACAGCAACTGAATATGGAGAACACAAGAACTGTGAGTAATGTTAGACAACGGACGCACACGCGTATTTGCACATTTACGTTCTGAGGCGTGCAAATACGGGGGAAGAAACAAATGTAGTTATAGAAGGTTTGTAACAGAATTTTTGGAGCTAATTGAGAATTATCCTATATTATAACGCTGAAGAACAGCTTACAGGTGATCTTTTACGTGCATTATTGTGCATATTAGCAAAAACGGGCACAAAATGTAGCTGGCTTTGGGCCGTAGCTACTCGCATCATCCATACCTGCATGTATTTTTTCGGTGATTACAATTTTCAAATAACTATATTACCAGTTCATATTCCGCATTGAGGTATGATGACAGGTTTTTGAATTTTGGGAATTTTTGAACGGAAGCATAGCATTATCATCTACTACGATTCAGTGGTATGTCCAATTCTAGAGACTGTAAGAATTTATTTGAATCTATGCGCGGCATTTTGAAATTTTCATCATATGAAAAAATTTAAAACAGATTACAGCGTCGGCGACACCACATTCAACTAGTAATGAAATATTTGCATTTTAGGGAAAATCGAATCTGTTTCATAGTTTTCGGATTTTTCCGAGTTTATGGTTATGTAACAAAACTATTGACACCTCTCATATGGCCATAGATTGCTTGTTTCTCATTCAAATTTCTGCGCATATTAAGAAATTAGTAATGTAGATATGACATTGTCACAACCGTACGTACTTAGTTTGTTTGCGATCTCAAGTTTGCATAAATTCCCATTAGGAGGGACGAAAGTAAGTAAAAAATATTTGAAATTTTTAATTTTCCGAATCACATGTCCGTAATCAAAATCATTCTTTACAATTAATTACACTGTTCTACAAAAAAAAATTTTTTCTGTTTCTGGAGAAAAAAGTTGTGATTCTTATAGTAATTTCAAAGGTGAATCCAAATCTCTTTTCAGTTTTTCTCTGTCAGGGATAGTGCAACCCGAATTCTATTTTTTATCTAAAGATATTCTACAAATGTAAACTTATTTTTCGGAATTCAAGAAATAGCAATAAAATAATTTACAGTGATCCTCATCATTGATTTCAGTTACATAATTTAACTCTACTATATTAGGGAAGCCGAGGAAGGTGCTGTCAGAGGTAGTATTCACAAAAGAATTCACTTTGTAGCATGTATTTTAAAGGAAGGTTTACGGAAAAAGAGAATATGATACAAATGTGCCAACAACAATTTACATATATTATTTATTTCTTTTGTAACAAGTGTCTTTCTTGTCTCGAATGATACTCCAGCAATAGTCAGACAACATTGTAGGCATCCACTTCCCTTCGTACCTTTTTTCAATGGTGGATATGTCTTTATGGAATCTCTCTCCGTGTTGGTCTGATACATCGCCGCAGCTCTCTGGGAAGAAGTCAATATGAGAGTTCATGAAATGTATTTTTACAGACATTTTGCAGCCGAATTCTTAATAAGCTGAGATCATTTTATGCACTATATCCTTGTAATTTGCAGCTCTTTTTCTTCCAAGAAAGTTTTCTGATACCTCCTTAAAACATTGCCATGCTCGTGCTTCTGCGTCAATGAGGCATTTTTCAAAATCTCTATTTGAAGTTCTCTAATCTGAGGGCCTACAAATACACCTTATTATATCTTTGCTGACGAAAGACGAGGAAATTTGTCAGCAAGATAGTTAAACCCTTCGCCAGTTGGATCCATCGCCTTTACAAATTGTTTCGTTAATCCAATTTTGATGTGAAGGGGTGGTAGAAGTATATCTTTACGAGCTACCAGGCTTTGACGTTGGATATCTTTTCCCCTACTTTCAAATTTCGTTCCGGCAATTTCTTCCTTATGTAGTGGGAGTTCCTGTCGCGAATATCTCACTCGCAAAGAAAGCAATAATATTTTGTGTAGCCTTGTTGCATGCCTAATAACAATGCAATTACTTTGAAATCGCTGCATATTTTCCATTTATGCTCACTGTATTTAATTAATTTGAGAATATTTTCTAAGATGTCGTAACTTCCTTTAACCAAACTGCCATATGCAATTGGGACAGAAGGCATTTTATTTCCGTCGGATATCAGTTCCGATAATTATAGGAGCTCTGAGATTTGTTCCGCAACAATTATTTAAGAACTGACACGAAGATCTCAGGTTATTCAAAAGACTGGGAAGTACAAGATCACAGTACTAGGAACAGCCCGTATTTTGCTCAAAGTATCGTAGAGGTACTCACAGTCACTAGATCTTACGACGCTGATTCCAACCTGGTGTAGATTCCATATTTAACTGATACGTAAGATCGTTTGTCGTAAATTTAATGAATGATACTGATAATGACAGTAAAATAATACCCAGGAATGTTGAATAATAATAATAATAATAATAATAATATCAAGTTTTGATATCCTTCCAAGTCACTTGAGATTGATGCAAAATTCTTCTATCTTGAATACTTGCCGTATTGTCCACAAATCTTTCTATATTCAGATAATTAATCAAATTAATAGCAAATAATAAACTTTGTGAAAAGGCCCGTTGGTATTTGAGAGGGCGTTTTCCTGTCAGTCAGAAATATATAATTCAAAATTTAATAATTTAAGTATTATTTGGCGTTATTGGGTGGGTAGTTCGACTTCTCCGACCAGTTACCGGTGACCCCCATGCCTGGGCCTAGTTAAATTCCCATGCTTGGGGGTAAGAGCGACATGAGGCAAACATGACGTATTATCTTAACTGTAACTGGCAAGATCCGATTGCTTGAGCTTTTCTTCGCCACACAGCTACAAAAACTGGGACGATTTTAAAGAAAAGCTACAACTCTATTTTTGCCTCGACCGGGAATCGAACCCGAAACCATACCACGGGAAGGCACGCTGCCCATGAGCCATCTCAGAGGCTAAATTAATAATAATAATAATAATAATAATAATAATAATAATAATAATAATAATAATAATAATAATAATAATAATATAGTAGAAAGATGGATCTTTTTAAACTTATTGGACCAAATAGGATCAATCAATGAAGATATCAGGAATTAAGACGTATAATTCATATAAGACATATACATTTATTTATTGCTTAACGTTTCGCACATTTAGCATGTGCCTTTTCAAAAGCATTTGACAATCGGTTGGCAATAAACATAACATTTTTGAGTAGTATAAAAAAACAAAGGAATAAATTAAACATACATATTGCCAACCGATTGTCAAATGCTTTTGAAAAGGCACATGCTAAATGTGCGAAACGTTAAGCAATAAATAAATGTATATGTCTTATATGAATTATACGTCTTAATTCCTGATATCTTCATTGATTGATCGTATTTGGTCCAATAAGTTTAAAAAGATCCATCTTTCTACTATATAAAACGGGATCAACAGGAATAATTCAACCATTCTAATAATAATAATAATAATAATAATAATAATAATAATAATAATAATAATAATAATAACTATAAAAGCGTTTAGAAAGTAAACCAAACAAGGTATTTCGTCATTCACAATTCGAGAGATCGATTCAGCTCCCACTCAGGAAGGAGGCTTATTTCCAAGTGCCCGGAACTCCTCTCTCCCACCGTCGCCACTCCCTTACGCGGTGGAAGGCCGTGATAAGCCCGAGACGCGCGACCTCAAAAGCCCCGCTCGCCTCCAAGATGGCGTCCTCGGGGAAATATAGCCCGGATCAAGTTTGTTTAGCACTCCAAAATTCCACTTCGGCGACCCTTTCCCCCTTTGTTCTTTGTTTTGAGATGCGAAGCGAAGCGTCTATCCCGCAAAGCGAACCACAGCCACTATCAAATAAAAAAAAGAACGTAAAGAGGAGCGCGGAAATAAAAAGGGTTTTATCGCTTTTTCACGGAATATGACTCGAGCGTATCTGCTGACAAAAGCAACAAATATATACGTTCCGTGTATTTGAGAAGAAATGCACAGTTGTGGTAAAAAATGTGTGTCTTCTAAAGCGATATTTATTGTAGATTAAGTGCATCGAATCGTTTTGTGTTTCCCTTTAGAAGTAGGAAACCCACTAAACAATAATCGAGCTTGAAAATATACTATTTTAATAATCACAATATTCAAGTATTTTTAAATATTTGTTTTCTTTCCCTGGTAACTCAATTTATGTCTATTTCTTTGATAAAAACTCAACCTAAGAGAAAGGGTACACGTAATATGACAAGAAATAGAAGATGCTAATGTACAATACACTTTTCTATAGTTATTTATGTACCAAGGGAGTTATAAGGGTTCTAATGATCGAACAGCGACAAAATGGCCCAAGTCCTTTGACCCGACGGCTTGATGTCGCCCGATATCATTAGAACCAGTTAACGCTCGTGGTACGTACATAATTTTTTTTTTTTGTTTATTATAGTCGCATCAACCAAAGGTTCTTAGCGACTTTTCAGTATTTTACATATTGCACTTACATTACATTATATTTCGTTACATTTCATTACATTACATTGCTTACATTAGATTACACTTATATTTTATTGAATATATTAATCTTCTGGCAGAATCTTATTATTTCCTGTTGATATGACTTAGAATATATAACTGCTTCTAATTGTTGCTCCGGTGATAGGCCATCTCGTTCTTCCTGGAACTTAGGGCAAACGTTCAAAATATGAGATACCGTTAGTTCAACTTTACAAGAGTCACAGAGGGGCGAGGGTAGTTTGTGAAACAGGTGTGCGTGTGTTAAATTAGTATGTCCGGAGCGAAGTCTGGATAGCACTACTTGTTCTCGCCTAGTCATCTGTTTATTTATATACACTGAGAAGAAATCTGATTGCGTTTTATGGAGGTGGCTGGCTTTGTATTTGGTCCATTCTTGATTCCAGTTAGTCAACATTCTTTTGTTCATAAATTTAAGGATGTCCGTTGTGGTGTTAACTAGGTTGTGAACTGTATTGTCTTGTTTCAGGTTTACCAAGAAAGAAGCCGCAGTGCTAAACTCTTGAGTAACGTTGTTTTCCAAGGATGTGGGGATCCAGGCAAATGAGATATCTTTTCCCGTTAATGATATCTGATAGTAGAGTTCAGTAATTGTTTGTAAGATTTCGCATTTGCGCTTACTATGATTTAACTGGAGTAGAGTGCTTGATGAGTTAGTTACAATTGAGAAAGAGGGTGCGTGAGGTCTTTGACCAGTTTTAAAGCCTGCATGATTCCATATAAACCCGTAGTTGTTAGGCTTACGTGGGGTTTGAATGTATACAATGTGCTGCGGTCAGCGGTATACACATTGACTTCCGGACCATCTGTCTTGAGAATGGGCTTGATACCGATAACAGTGTGTGACTTGTATTTGTCAGCAAAATCATTGAGAACAGATTTCCTGTATTCTTCTGAGGATGAACTTTTCTCAAGTTTCAGTAAAGACAGGTCAATTTTGAATTCTTGTAACAGCCAAGGTTGAATTTTGCATGGGCGGTGTTTTTCAATCTGAGAGAGTTGAATATTAAGTATTTCAAGAGGTTCCTTGATTTTTAGATAAAAGGGAATGATTGATTTATGTTTCTTGAAGAGATCCCGAAGGTATGGTGAAACATTGTTGGTTATAATTGGATTGATAGACGAGCCAGCTTTAATTGCATACTTCATGCCGAGCAATTGACGTCAGAAGTGTAGAGATGGCTCCTTGGCTTCAGTAAGTAGGCTACCAATAGGCGTGGTGCGGAGGCATCCTGTACATAAGCGGAGGGCTTATTTTACATAATTTTATTTTAACCTACTTTTATTGATTGGTAATAAGCTATAACGTATCAGTAAAAACTAGAAATATATAATTATACGCTGATTATTTTATCCGTAATATTAATGTAAATATATTTCTTACCACTAGCATTATCATGTGGGAGACTCAAAGGCCCACTGATGATTGTTTTTTGTAGGTTACAATAGATTTTGGAAATAGGAATTCATTGATATTGTTTGATAACTATTTGTTCCAACTATGATGAAATCTGTACTCCTTTTTACATATATATACTCCTAAAATGTACTAGGTGTTGTCATTAAATAAAAGTATTGATGCGAGAAACTCAAATAGTTTTCTATTTGTAGAGCCAGAAATTGGACACAGCTTTTATTGAAATGAATGCAATGTGTATTATTAGTTGTATTAATTTATCAGAATCGCCAAAAACCAATGAAATTCAACATTTAAGCGATAGATTCTGAAGCTCCCTCCCCGGTGTAATGCACAGGATATTGTATACTTTGATGTAACAATGGTTAATACAAATGTAATTATCATGTAAATGACAAACAAACGACCAAAAACGGGGCGTTGAAATTGACACATTGAAATTTATGTGTTTAACGTAACAATGGAACAGTAATTCTAGTCATCTATAGATATCTTCCAAATAAATGCTTGCAATGTTCATAATATGAATATGAGTGAGATAATAGACATAGAATTAATATTACATATTAATAATCAACGTAGAAAGATAGATCGGTTCTTATTATACATTTTAAAACTATTTGAACAATGAATGCTAATTTTATTTCTTCGCCAAATTTTGCAAAACATTCGTAGTATTTTCGCAAATACATCTCTAAATATTAGCATAGATTTTGAGGTTGGCATTCTGGAAGTTAACTGAAAATAAATATCAAAAGTATTTTGCTTAAAAATGAAGCTACGTCTGGGAAAATACGTTCGTCTTTCATTCAATATCTATTATCGTACCTTTTGTGTTTTTCGAAAATTTTATAAACTTTGAAGAATTTAAAATCTTGTATACAGGCGGTCAAATTTAATAATTGAAAGACTTGAGGGAGTAACAAGATAAGCTACAACCACCACTACACACCCCTCTCTATTCCCAAATATTAATAACTCGAATTTATGAAAGTGTGGTTTATCTAGCCACTCATACGGGAGTGTAAAATGAAATTGTGTAGATGTGGAAACGCTCTTCGCGGTTGTATTTATATAAGTGATATTTAACCTCAAAAATAATTTTTATCTCATTCAAATTCAAGTTGCATGTTTAATCGATTCCCGAAAGTACACTTCCATCTAATATAATATTTAACAGTGCAACGAAAATAAATTGAGTAAGGAAAAAATTGAAAAGGAAGTTTTCACCTTCTACTATAAATTCAAAAGAAACATGAATATTTTTTTAGGAGATAAAATCGATTGCCGTTGTGATTGACATCAGAAAGAGGTATTATGGAGAATAAAATAGGCTGACATATTTGGCGAGTCGATGAAAATGATTGTATCTTAAAATCGCCTACGAAATTCAAAACTCTTTCACAGACGTAGCACCCAAAATTCCACTCAACGACAGGGTTTAGAAATTTTTGGCGAACATTGATAAACAGATCTACTTCAAAAAATTGCAATTTGAGTTCAACATCAAGAATGATGTCTTCCCATAAGTTTGTAACAGCAATATTCAAGTCGGTAGTTCTGTTTCTTTTGTTGTCTATCTGGGGATAATTTTGTTCAAAGATAATTTAAAGATATTAAAATAATAATGAACAGAAATCATTACCTTCCCACATGGTCAAATACCAAATCAGCGTCCAACCTAATATCGATACATAAAAGAGACAGTGTAAATACAAATACTTGTATTCATGTAAAATAAGAGGTCAAAATTATAATTAGTCATGAAAACCTATAACATGTTGATCATAGAAATTTTTACTTAATATGTGGCATCTCATTATAATTCCAATAATTTTGAAAGAAAGCGTACATAATAAATTATTGCACATTCAAATGGGTATTTGGCAATAATATACAGATACTTTGCAATAAAGTGCTGACGATATAGTGACATTGGTGTAGCCCAGTCGAACTATCACATAGACAAATATGCGCTGAACAGAAGCGAAAAGAATATAACCGACGATAATTATAAACATCAGTGAAAGGAAATTTAGTAGAATACAGGCGAAATTGCAAAGAATGTCTGCAACAAATCAAAATAGAATGGGTATTGCACCTGATGTTAGAGTACAATATAGCACGAAATGAAGAACATATCCTCATAACAGGTGAAGATGAATCCTCCCTAGATGAAGAGATAATGTCCAAACTATAAATATCTGTTATCGGAACGGACCAATGACGTAAAACGTCGTACCAACTCAAATGAACTTGACAGTGCTTATGATGATTACGACTATAATAGCTTAATATATTCGTTTTCCCAAAATTTTCACAGTCTTGAGAAAGAAACTTTTTAAATGTCGTTAAATGTTAAAGCGATTTTCAATGGGAAAAGCAAATCAATATCATGATGCCTGTCATTAAAAACACTGTTCTACAAGGGTTCTATTTCTGAGATAAAAGTATGTGATTCCATATGAATTTACAATGGGAAGCTCATATCTGAAATCAAAATGTTACATTCAGGGATAGTTTTTCAGTAATTTTAACTTTTATATCACGAAAAAGACATTTTTTCCATAAATTGAAAGAAATTTTGCAAATAACAGTTCGAAACATTCATTTCTGTATTCATGTCAAATTTTTTAAAATTCAGATGTTGGTACGCCGCTCTCGATTGAGAACTTTCATAAACACTGGTTACCTCAAACCTAACCTAACAGTCATTGTTAAGAAACCTCAAGTGTGAAGCCTCAAGTGTGCTTACGTTTAAAGTGATCTTTTGTTTTTCGTAGTGTACAGAAAGAAACAAGTGGATAAGAAGGAAATGAGTAAATAAGAATGTCTTTGTACAGCATGAATTAAAGATTATAATGATATATTTTTGATTTTTCTAGAAAATGACTCGTCGGCGTTCCTGCCTATATACTCCCGACAACTTTTGCTATATCTGCGGAGAATTCACATTTACAAGAAACAGGAAGGCTATTTCTTCCATTATAAGGAAGGCTTATAAGCAGTATTTTGGAATAGCCGTTGGAGATCAAGATAAAGAATGGGCGCCACATATATGTTGCGCAACTTGTTCTTGTAAATTAATTAATTGGTGGAAATGAAAAGAAAATACCATGTTATTTGCTGTACCCATGGTACGGCGAGAACCAAAAGACCATATATCATACTTATTTTTGTGTGACGAAAATTCGGGGATTTAGAAACAAGAAGTGAAAGAAACACATTGTTTACCCGGACCTACCTTCTGCGCGAAGGCCAGTTCCACACTCAGAAAGTCTTCCAGTTCCCACAAGAAAAGCAGGTGAAGAAATAGATAGCAACAGTGATGACAATGAATATATGACATCTTATGACAGACATGACCCTCTGTATCAGGGCACATGTTCTTTAATGCCTTATTTATTAACGCAAGCAGATTTAAATGATTTAGTGCGTGACATAGGACTAAGTAAACAAAAGGCAGAACTGCTTGGTTCGAGGTTACAGGAATATAATCTTCTCCACCGAAGTACCAATATCAGCAAATTTAGACACAGAGAACGTATTTTCATTTTCTACTTTGCAAGCGAGGGAACACTGACCTTCTGCAATGATGTTGGAGGTCTTATGAAAGCACTCGACTTCAAGTACAGTCCAAAGGATTGGAGATTCTTTATAGATGCGTTGAAAATGAGTCTCAAGGGTGTTTTGCTCCACTCCGTTCTAATTACTGTAGCTGTGTGACGAAGGAAAGCTCAGGCAGGCGTATGTTGCTAGTTGCGGCAAAGAGAATACGTCATGTTCGCCACATGTCACACACGCCCCCAAGCATGTAAGTTTAACTAGGCCCAGGCATGGGGGACACCGTTAGCTGGCCGGCAAATTTGGACTATTATCCCAAAATACATACAATTAAACATACCTGCAATTGATTTTAAGTTGAACTATTTACAGGTTATCATTTGATTTGAAGGCTTTTTTTCTCCAAACATCGTGCATCAATTACACAAATTATCGACTTGAAAAGGGGAGAAATCACTAATTGATCATATTTATGAAAAAATGTTTTAATACGTAAAGTTTGGGGCCCCTTTCAAAACTTTAGGGGAGGCCACAGCCGCCCCCACCTCCGGTCTCCTGTACGCAGCTTTAGTAGTTTTGGCTGAAAGTTGTCAGATTGTCCGTTTTCAGGTCTCCATGTATTAAAATGCTTCTAACCATGAATTTAGTTCCATTCATGATATGATACTTCTTTTACTGCTGTAGAGATAATCAAAGGAAAATATATCCTTCGGTCAACTAAAATAAATCTTAAGGCACTCTTCTTCAAGTATGAATATATAGAACCACGAGAAATCGAAAATGCCATACCATTGACAATAACAGATTGACACGAAAGTATTTGAGTTTAATTATCTTATTGACAACGCAGATCATCAATAGTATGCAAAATCTAGAGGAAAAACACGTAAAATTAGCTCATAAACTTTAAGTTCTCTAATCTCCGACATATCGCGTTCAGTTACATTCAATTCTTTAATTCCTGATATTTACAGCAACATCGCCTGAAAATAAATAAACTTAATAGTTTGTCATTAGTAATATTTCATGAATATCATGGAACTAATATGCACAGTCTGCCTCAAGTACTTAAGCACCAGCTGATGCCAGACTACGAAAGCGCTTTCAGTGGATGTGGCTGTCCCTCTGTACTCGCCACATGCGGCAACGCCCCGCAGACTTACATAATTTCAAATCGATACAGCCTATGCCAGGGCTTCGGAGCCGACGGACGGCGGACGATCTGCATGAGGCTCGTAGATGGAATAAAGCAGGAAATCATGGATTTACGAAGCGCCTTTATGTTCAATTCGTTGGTTGGTTAGTGATTCCGGGCGCGTCAACAGCTTAGGCCATTAGTCCCATAAGCGTAGTGCATGTTTTTGCTCGGGAGATGGCGGTGATCTTCCCCCCTGAATGACGAGATCCGGCGCCGACCTTCCGTCGGTTAGACGGGTTTCCCCCCCCCCCACACACACACACACCAGGACTCTCCAACCAGCGGGGCACCGCCCCAACCGGGACGAGCTCAAAGCTCCCGACCGGTCTCCTGGAATATGTGGTAGTGTAGTGCATGTTAGTGTAAGTGTGTGTGTGTAAGGGGAAAGGATAGGACAGCGAAGAGGAAGGAAAGATCGCACGCGGTCCCTGGCCCGTTTGTTAGGGTACTGCTCCGGCATTCGCCTGGTATTGATCGGAGGAACCACCGAAAACTACCGATCAGAGCAGCCGGCCGATAGAATTCTCCTCCAGACAACGATCGAATT
Source organism: Teleogryllus oceanicus (assembly GCA_964035755.1). NCBI lineage: Eukaryota > Metazoa > Arthropoda > Insecta > Orthoptera > Gryllidae > Teleogryllus > Teleogryllus oceanicus. Next base: position 18,039,560 of record CAXIVR010000010.1, read on the forward strand.
CGACCTAGCTGAAAAGCTAGTGTCGAAAATCCTGCCACTGCCAGGACTTGAACTTAGACCTCCGGGTCGGAGGCACTGCAGTAACATCAGTTGATGCACTGAGCCCACCTCCTGATGCGTTTATGTTCAAATTACGGTTAATTTCAACATGCTTGTATGTTTATGTCGATGAAAGGTAAACTGCTGGCCTAAAAGAGCAAAAATGCTGCTGTCGAGTGTGTGGAAAATGGAGTTACGGATATCCGAAAATTGGCTGTTCTGAAACAGCACACGAGAATTCTGAATCCAAAATGTCTTGTATTCAAATATTGAGAACCCGGACTTTTGGTACTTTTAATCATCATTCAACTATGCATATTAAAATGGTATGGAAGGGATTGTTGACCTGGATAAAAACTGGAGTTTTATACTTTTTCCTCATATGTCCCATATAGTTATAGTACTTACTGGTTTTAGACGAAAATAAATAAATAAAAAAAGATCCAAACTAGAAGTGATACAGAAGGAAGTACTTCTTTGCATTATTTGTAAGGGGTACGTAATATCATAATACTACTTGCACATATATATGTGAAAATAAATGTTTATAGAAAAATAAGATGTATGTCATTTTATTCAATGCATTGAGCCCTCTAGTGCAAAATTTCAATGAAAATATTTGAAGCAGTTTTGAACAAAGGACGTATTGAACAAAGGTGATATAGAAAAACCCGTATTTTAGAATTCTGTATTTGTGTATTACCGTTAAAATCTTGAAATCGATTTTCTGCAGTATTTCATAACTTTCTTGATACTCCGTATATTAATGCGCGTACGTATGTGAGGAAGTAAAAAATCTCTACCTTCAATGTTGTTGTAGCAGGAAGACGACGAGAAAAATTAAACTTATAGAATTCTCGAAAATTTTGAAGGAATGGTTTGTATAAAGAAAATTTTTAAAAAATTGAACAGAAAATTTTTAAAACTGTAAAATGAAACTCGAATTTTTGAATTGATGTCGTCAAATAACTCCTAAACAATGCGTTCTAGGGCATTAAAAACTAAAAATTGGAGACCGAAGGCCTAAAAAACGTTTCTCAGACCGTGATGTGAATAATCTTGAATTTTCTATTTCATTTTTGCTGGTCCGGCGCTTATCGGTATTCCCCACCATCTCATTGACGTCGAGAATCTGCAACTAAAGTCGAGTGAGGAAACAAATGGGGCGGAAATCGGAAAAGGGGAGACGGAAAGAGGAGACAGAAAGAGGGGGAGACGGAGAGGGGGAGAAGAAGAGACGCGAAAACGTAGTGGGGGAGTCGGGGAGGCGGGGAGGCGGGGAGACGGAGAGACGGAGGAGATAGAGAGAGAGAAAGAGAGAGAAAGAGAGAGAAAGAGAGAGAAAGAGAGAGAAAGAGAGAGAAAGAGTGAGAAAGAGAGAAAGAGAGAGAAAGAGAGAGAAAGAGAAGAAAGAGAGAGAGAAAGAGAGAGAAAGAGAGAGAAAGAGAAGAAAGAGAGAGAAAGAGAGAGAGAGAAAGAGAGAGAAAGAGAGAGAAAGAGAGAAAAAGAGAGAGAAAGAGAGAGAAAGAGAGAGAAAGAGAGAGAAAGAGAGAGAAGAGAGAGAAAGAGAGAGAGAAAGAGAGAAAGAGAGAGAAAGAGAGAGAAAGAGTGAGAAAGAGAGAAAGAGAGAGAAAGAGAGAGAAAGAGAGAAGAAGAGAGAGAAAGAGAGAGAAAGAGAGAGAAAGAGAGAGAGAAAGAGAGAGAGAAAGAGAGAGAGAGAGAGAGAGAGAGAGAGAGAGAGAGAGAGAGAGAGAGAGAGAGAGGATTAAGGGCAGAACAATGTCTCCCGAGTTTCGCTAGTTTCTCATAAAAAGAAAGAACGAACTGTTACTCACTTGAAGAAGTAGGAGCCGTTCCGGAAGCCGAAGAAGGGCACGGTGTAGGTGAGCATCCAGATGTTGCCGCCGCCGCAGTCGTAGTAGGGCTTGCTCCACTTGCCGTCCTCGTACGTCACGCTCAAGATCTCGTCGGGCTCGCGCGCCGTGTGCGCGGAGTCGTTGAAGGTGTACGTGTGGAAGCCTGCGCACACAAGCACACACGCGCCGTTAAATACGACATAGGCTCGTTGAAGGTGTCAGCGCACACACGAGCTTTCAAGTGGGGAAAATCTCTTTGAAGGTGTTTGCGCGCACACAAGCGGACACATTTGAGACAGGTGCGTTTAGGGTGTCTGCGTATACACAAACACACAAGCGATCATAACAAATAGAGACAGGATCAGGTGTCTGTGCATGTGCACAAGGTATAAAATAGAGAAAGGCTTGCTGAAGGTGTCTGTGCAGTCAAGTATACTCGTGATCAAATACGAGACAGACTCATTGAAGGTGTCTGCACACATAACAAGCACACACGCGGTCAAATGAGACAGGTTGGACTTCTCCGCACCAGACGCACGCGGTCAAAGTGAAGGCACACTCCATGAAGGTGTCTGAATACGCGAACGCACACGCGATCAAATATGCGACAGGCTCGTGGACGGAATTTGCATACGAGCACGCACAAAGTCAATTGTGAGGCACACTCGTTGAAGTTGCCTGTACACACAAACGCGAACGCGGTCAAATACGATGCAGACTCGCATCTGCTCAAATACACGGCAGATGCTTTGGAGTTGTCTACAAACTCACAACAGGTAGACAAATACTTAAAGGACATTCTAATTGAACTACTGTAACTTTCACTATGCACATCAACATCCACTAACAACTTTTGTCTATTAATGCCTCAAGTATTTAGGATACTTCGGTATAATAACTATCTATTTACGTAGGGTTTGTAGATACTGTCATAACAGAACAAAGACGTTGTCTGGACAGGCATTCTAAGGGGTCGGCTTCCGTGATTGGTCATTTCCGTGCTTTCTTTCCGATCAGCCCCAGATAAATAACGAAATAGCTCTTCAATAATGGACTCCGCCGTGCTCTGTCTCTCCTTCGTTATTCTCTTCATTCTTCTCATTATCCTTTCTTCTCCCTCTCGTTTCTTCTCTCCGCAGACAATTCATCTGATCTGACAATGTAACGCACTCAAAACCTAAATATCATCTCAGGCTTAGCGTTAATAGTTTTGTAATATCGCGTTAACGCAATCAATCATTGGAACTAAAATCCATTATTAATTGGTGGCATCCGTTAACGATCGAAGCTGCCCGTTAATAACTATCAAGAAAATGAGTTGTAGCTAATCATGACGTTAGTTTAATTTAAAGTAGAGTGGCGATTATCCGAAGTAATTGTGACTGATGGTACCTTGGGTTACAAAAAACTCGAATTACAATGAAAAAAGGAACATACATAACGTAATTGTCAACTACAATGTATAACCAAGTAAATTTAATGTGGCGATACTATTAAAACACATGAGCGCGAACCGATACAACAATGTAGCATACAGACTGATACTTTCACCGACCACCGCACACGTGACCTTGGAAGCGGCGTTGCCAATTCCTTGATTATCACCGCTTGTTTGCATGTTTGATGACTTGGCGCACATAAGGCTTTTCTTTCATCTCGGATTGCACAGAATAATGGATTAGCGAGACTTGGATCGCGACTCTACTATACTCGAAAAAATAATTTTGTTCATTTGATTTTCTGTAATAAGAATATGGTGCTGAGTATTGACATAAGAGTAACGAAACACACACGGCTTATAACACAACTAATGGCCTCGGTAATCGCGTCGGTTTACAAATTTCAACTGCGTCTGTTATTTGCTGTTTATCAGCCGAATGACGTTAATAATTATCATGTTATTAGTCTGCGACGTAGTTTATGACAATTAATAGGTTTCCGGAAGAGACGACAGTGGAACATGAGTTCAAAATTTGGAAACTATTCCTGTCTTAATACTAGCTTGTAATAGGACCAGAAGAATTACAATAAAGAGGAGAAGAAGAAGAAGAAGAAGAAAAAGAAGAAGAAAAGAGGAGAAATAGTAGACAAGGAAGAGGAATAACGAGGCGAAGTACGAAAGGAAGGGGAAGAAATAGAGGATGAAGGAGAAGAAGAGAGGAAGATGGCGAGAAGGAGAAGAGAAAACATATTCAGATTTAGCCCAATACTGTGTTCTATATTCATATAAATTCCATACTTTGTTATTCCTCGCTTATATATCCCGAGTACATCATAGTCGCTATAGCTATTGAGAGAGCAGGTGATAATGGAGATAAGTGAAGAGAATGTAAGGGCCTACCTTGTCCGCAAAGCCGAAAGGGGTGCGAAGGTGGGGTGATTTGGAAACCATGTTCCTCCCTAATGCAACACGTTGTTCTAATAGCCTTCCAATGTCGCATTGCAAGCGTTCTCACTCTACCTGAACAGTTACGGTATCTGCCATCTCCCCGGGCTCCCACTTTCATGCGTTCCGTTTCTGACTGGAGACCGGATCGCGTGATCTTAATGCAGGTTTGCGTGCTGGTAACTCATTCCGGAAACAGAAGCGGCCAGGAGCAAATAGCAAATGATAGTCTACACTAATGTGACTGATTAAGCCTTCGCCGCAACTGAATACAGACGGTTCCGAAAGGGTTTTGGCTGTTGTGACAACGCTGCTACCACTGCAACGATAAGAACCAGCCCCCGAAGCAGGACGCTGAAAAGACTCGGGGGCAGCTGGTGTAGCATGACTCAGGCGCCTATTTAATGGAGTTCACGGATTTTTTCATTCGAAACAAACAGAATATATATGTATATTTCCAATTAAAATGAGCCGCTATCAGTTGCAAGGAGATGTAAATATACGCACCTATTGGGGAGGGGAAGAACCTCTTTTTTTGTAATACGAAACCTCGTCAATTTACTGTCCCGGGTCCCTTGGTTTCTCTGGGCGACCCGACCCAGAGATATCCATTTATTTATTCCCAGAGACTTCCATTTATTTATTTAAAGTTTAAAACAATTGAAGCAGTATGTCACATTTGTAGGTCCAAAGAATTAATTTAATGCCTAGGAGCAACCAATGTGTGTGGCCGAGTTCACATGGCGCCGAGACGCAGTCGTTGTGACTTCAGTCAGTGTGCACTCTTAGAACTCTGTGAGTCCCCCTTGGTAACGTAATTGCTCTTGATAATATTTTTCCTGTAAGTTTTGTGGGTGGGGATGAGACCAGGTGCGCGTCGTTAAGGCTTACGGTTGAATTGAATTGAATTTACCTTATTTTACGTGGCGAGACTCAGGCCATGAGGCCTGCTCTTCCATCTGACGACGCAAATTTCGTTACACTCCTTTCACCAATCATGGGAGAAAGAAGATATTTTTGGGCGACGAAACAGGTGATTCGAATTTAGCTCAGAGGCATCATTTAGGCTTGAGGATCTTTTACATGCAGTAAATGTACTAACATGGGACAGCCGGCTTTACTTCCCCTCCGAAGGAAGGCGTACGAAGGATTTTTTCGCCCTTAAAAATCCACGGCTTCGATCGGGTTTGAACCCGCAAACTTTGGTATAGCAGTCCGATACGCTAACCGCTATACCATCGCCAGCTACGGTTCATAGCTTCAGCGGTATCTAGATGTGGTCTCGGTCTCGGGCTCTAATAAGAGAGTAAGTGCGATGGGCTCACATACTACGCTTCTTCAACAGCTGTGGCTGTGGACTCACGAGCCACATCATGGATTGATTGATTGATTTTTTTTGTTTCCGGGCACTATCAGCTTTCGTCATTAGTCCCGTTAGTGTAGTGCATGTTTTTTTCTCGGGAGATGGCGGTGATCTTCCCCTCGCTGGATGGCGAGATTCGGCGCCGACCTACCGTCGGCTAGTGGGGTTTCCCCCTAATCAGGACTCTCCCACCAGCGGGGCACCACCCCAGCCGGGACAAACTCTACGCTCCCGACCGGTCTCCCGGAGTATGTGGTAGTGTAGAGCATATTAGTGTATGTGTGTAAGGGGAGAGAATATGACAAGGAAGAGGAAGGAAAGATCGCGCCCGGTCCGTGGCCCCTTTTTTTTAGGGTACTGCTCAGGCATTCACCTGGTGTTGATCGGAGCACTAGTTGACATTAGCTGAAGAGTTGACATTAGCTGTCGAAAATCCTGCCGGCGCCGTCAGGACTCGAACCCAGGACCTCTCGGTCAGAGGTGCTGCAGTGACATCAGTTGATTCGTGCGATGGATGGAGAGTAATCATGCGATGGATGGTAAGTAACAAGGGGTTGGTCCAAGAGTAACCGAGATTGCCATGGGACTGAGGAACAATCGTTGTATATTGTACTAGTGTGCACTCCTCGCACTTAATGAATCCCCTTTGAATAAATTTTCTCGCGTTAATATCATTACTACTCGCGCAACTTTTCTTGAACGATGGATTGAAGAAATGAGGGCGGAGTGGGAGTATTAGTTACAAAATCGACCACTAGAGCATTTACAGTAATGTTACCTCTGGAAAATCAAAGTCTACCTGCTACGTATGCGGTCATGCCATCGCTCTGGATAGACAACAGCACGGATACTATATAGGAGTTTTAGTGGCCTCCCTTGAAGCACCTGAACCTGCCTCAGCCATTTCTTTAGATATTAATAATTATTCTGAACAGAAGTTCTCGACTATGAAAGCAACTATCTTTCACTAGCTTCTGTTTCGGGCCAACGAAGTTTTACTGCTAGGAATGTTGTCATCAATGCTCGCTGCGAGCTTTTTCCTTCAACAGTTTATTGCTGAAGGGAGGGGGAAACAAGGTCATCGTTCAAGAAAAGTTGCGCGAGTAGTCCTTTTCCCTGTAAATTGAGTGACCGGCGATAAGAGACGATCTTACTGGCTGCTGCTTCAGAGCCTTATGATGTGGCCTGGCTCCCTACTTCTAAGGAGGGACTATTCCCATTGGGCTCCTTAGTTACGCTTGTCCAACAGCAAAGAGCAATTTGGACTCACAAGCCACATCGGTGTGGTGAATGGGGACACTGTAGGAACCACGGGCTTGCTCCAGGAGTAACAGAGATAGCCATGGACACTGAGGCATAGTTAATGGGCGTTACGTCAGTGTGCATTCCTAGCACTCCATGTTCAGCTCTATGTAGATGTGGCCTGACTCGCGACCTTTAAGAAGCGTCTAAGCGCGATGGGCTTATGAGCTACGCTTGTCCAATTGCAATGAGTAATATTTACTCACAAGCGACATCGGTATGGTGAATGGGAACATTGTAGGAACCACGGGCTTGCTCCAGGAGTAACAGATAGCCATGGGCGCTGAGGCATAGTCGATGGGTGTTACGTTTGTTACTGTTACAACCGCGATGGGTTTATGAGCTACGCTTGTCCAATTGCAATGAGCGATATGAATTCACGAACAACATTGGTGGGATACATGGGGAGACCGTGGATACCACGAGGGATGCATTGCAAGTAATTAGGCTCAGCTGGGGGGGGGGTCTGATCTTTAGACACCGAGATTTCTGAAGGCGTAAGGCAGGAATGCAGTACAGTCTGAAAGTAAGCAATTCGGTGCCCGGCGTTTAAGAATGAGTCAAGGGTAACGCCGCAAACCTTAAAGAGGTGAATCCTTATACCAGAAGATTAGTAGAATAGACAGTTACAATAGAAATGCACATTCAGAAATTTAAAAAATGTAGACATTAAATTACAACTAAATTATTATTATTGTTATTATTATTATTAAATTATTATTATCATCATTTTCTAATGTATTATTTTCGTTTTTGACACTTAGTTTTTAATACGTTACGCAGTAGATAGATATCGCCTGGTTTTTGAATTCGAGTATTAAATTTTATTTCTTTAATGTTGTCTGAAAATTTGTTGTTATATAAATTAAAGCGTTACCGTATTTTCTTGAATATAAGGCCCTCAAATTGGCAACAAAGAAAGATCATCTCAAAATAAAGCGAAATATTATTTTTAAATTGTCTTTTGTCCTTCAAAAAACGATACACATGGATAGATATATGTATTTCTGATATCCCGTCTGCAATTTCACTAGTACAATGAATATTGCTGTAAATTGACAATGAATATTGCTGTAAATTAGTAGATTTTAAACCACATTAGTGAAACGAATATCATATGAAAACACAAAAAAGCTTTCTGAAATTTACTTTCAAAAAACAGAATGTGGCTTATAAACAACGGGGTCTATATTGGAGAAAAAGCGGTATATATGACTTTTTCGCTTATGTTGTAGCTTTAAAATACGAGTGCTTGGGTTGAAGCTCGACTGAGGCTTTAGTTTTTGGAAGGTTGGCAAATACTGTGTGTCATATTGGTACTTGTTGCGTGTAAAGCAATCCCGTCAGGTGCCCGGCAAAATTAAATTCCTATGGCAATATTCGGATATAACGATATACCACTTTCTATCGACCAGACAGCGCGGTCATTACTAGCTGGGGCCGACATGTAGATGAGAAAGCGGAATCCCAGAACGAGCGAAATAAGAGGGGTCACGTTATCACATATGAGATGACACACATCATGCGAAACACGTTCCCTTATTTTTGGAATTTTCCACAAGATAGGAATGGTGAGTAGTGTATACATTATTATTTTTCACTAAATTTCCACGATATGGGTAACACCTCCATGAAGAATATTAGTCATTAGTCAGATGACTTGTTATTGCAGAGATCTGAGTTATTTGTCATGATGTTTTAAATAAGATCAATTCATCATGTTAGATATTGTATAAATTCCTTCGTAATTTCAGTGTGGAAATATAGAAAATGATTAATGATTAGCCCCATCAGAAATAGGTTTTACGGAAAATAAAAAAAATAAAGATAGAGGTTTACAATTAAAAAATACTACATTGTTAAATATTTGTATTCTTGAAACAGACCTAAATATTCCTTATGATCATAGACAACTTAACAATGTAATTTGAAGACCCAATTCCTGATTGACTAAAGGAATCTTCGCCGATGTATCTACGCCGTAGATACTACGGATTCCGATAAGAGATTCAATCTTGCATTAATATACAAGTCCGAAGTACAGGCGAAATTAAAGAACGTAGTGATAAATATATAAAAAATGAAACAAATATTAAAATAAACTACAGAACATTATGAATATATTAGTGAATTTGAGAGAAGAGACGGCTTTATTCTGGAGTTTCTTATACTGTCTGTTACACTTTCACTATAATTTTTTTTCCCAAACCATTTTCACATTTACTTTAATTGTAAATACATAAAATTGTTTCATTTTACGTTTTGACATAACTTAACTATGTCTTCTTGAGATTATTGGATTCCAAAGTCGGTTAATATCCTAAAGTCGATTAATGTGCTCGTTATTGTTTGTGAGGTTTGAATGTCACATATAAAATGACATTAAATTCGTCAATTTTACGCCAACATATTTCATGCAAACGGACAAGCACCGTACACTGGAGCAGTTTTCTTAGTAAAGACAGAGTTCTGTGGTTCATACTAATATATACCGAATGAATTTCAAAACGATGCGTTTACCGCCATTCATGCGGCACTATTCTAAAGTACAGAATGGATCTCTATATGATATATCTCTTTATTTTAACACTTTTAAAACATGATATTAATCTATAAATATTTCTCTAATTGATTTGCCCTGCTATGCTCATAAATTTGCCCTATACTGAAATATTTATTACGTCGATTCTATTACCACTTATTTTTGGATATCGACGTAAATCTTCTTACCTGTTATTGTACGGCGAACTGCAGTCTGTTCAGAATTGCTATCTCTACAAGTTCTGTTAATTAAATAGATGTTTTAATTGAATTAACTATAAATTTTTTTTTTCCAAAAGGAATAGCATTTGTTAACAATTTCTTTTGAACACTTAAATGGGCCCATTAATTGAAAGTAATGTCATTTCTCTTTTATACAAGAATTATTTTTACTGTAGAGGTAAAAAAATAAAAGTTCGTAGTTTATTAAGATCTTTCCACGAATCGGTGACTTCTCGGTTGTACTCCGATTGCACCGTCTATCACGTCATCTTTCTTTATGCGGGCTATTTGATGTTAATATTACTGCCCGCTAGCCGTATTATATCCCAATGTCAAATTATGCTTAAAAATGTCACCCAGGGTATTGTCAGTTCGTTACCGGCTCGAATAATAATTATAATAAATTATCTCGATCAGATTTTTCGTCCCATCGACCCATCTCGATCAGGTTTTTCGTCCAGTTTCCCTGATCCATTGAGCAAATGCTGAGATGGCTCCTTGTTTTGCTTCTGGACATAAATGTAACTTCATTCTCTGTGCACGTCTTCTAGAATTCAGTGGGAAATACAATTATTCAAATTATCGTTTCCATGTTGTCGCGGCAGGAAGTAATAAGAGCCAAAATTTATTGCTTATTTATCCTTGAAAATAGATTTTATTACATGGGAGTTTTTGTTGGTTTTTTTCACTCTTTTAAAATTCAAAATTTATTGCTTATTTATTTTGAAAATAGATTTTACTACATGGGAGTTTTTGTTTTTTTTCTCCCTTTCAAAATTCAAAAATTTAAGTAGTAAATGACTTGGTGTAGGGATCACAGAATTTTGAAAATGTGCACACAATTCACTTTTCCCCATAGGACGTCATACGCAGTTTTTAACTGTTTTTTTTTGACGCAAAAATAAATAAAATAAATCTCACGTCCACGACTTTCCCTATTCTGTACACGTGTGGGTATCTATCCGCGAGTACCTACACCAACACGACTTGTTGAATAAAAGAAACGTCTACTGTTCTTCCATATCATAAATTTCGTTCCGAATAAAAAATCTATTTCAAATTTCAACGAACATTTAAAATACTTTTAACATATTTAGATTAACGATATTCAAACTCTGAAAATATCGGACCCAAATCCCTAGTAACCATTCATTCTGATTCAAATAATATTGACGATCCTACGCGTATTAACTAATGTCGACCGTTCCGTATTAGTCGATGTGATTTCGCCCACCGCTGGAGACAGAGAAAGACTGAATTCTACTTACTATGCCTCACCACGCGTCCCACACATATATTCTTTTTATATTACGAGGGGTTGTGCTTCCCTTTTTCGGCATGTCACCACATATTTTCGTCCACTACGAGCTTGCTTATTTACTGGTCGCCCTGACAACCTGTATTCTTTCACTGAGTTTGCATTCTATATTCATTAATTATATGTATAGACATGCTATTTTCAAATATCTTGATGTCATTCATGTTAGTAAAAGCGGGGGCTTTCTGGATTATCATACTATCAACATCGTCCGGCTAATATACGACTTAAACGGTTACTACTAATCTTGGCAATATTTCGAACATTAGTCGTAACATATATGTAATCATTTATTACATCATTACATTCACAACATATAAAGTCTCAGAATTTACAGTTGGAACAGCCCAGGCTACGAAAATCACTTCCACTAAAAGTCAGCCGACTACCTGGAGAAACCTTTCAGCCTCCCTTCTTCGTAACTCCATCTTGAACCCCCACTCCAGTTCTCTCCATTTCTCTGTTTCCCCAGACTCTCCCGGTGACACAGATTGATGGAAAATGGGTCTACGGGGACGGCGCCTGCGAACTGTTTTGGGGCGGGAGACAAAATATTTGCAAGAGACCTTGCCTCAGTGAGCTTCACTTATTGAGATGCAAATGTGAAGAAATACTCACGAAGACATAGAGTTGTTGAGTTCAGATGTACATGTTTTATTCTGGCAAAACAGGCAGTTAAGGAAATTCAAATATATCTTCATAAGATAGAGCCAATTTCTGATATTATCTTATCTTTTAACTTCACAATATTAAACGAGTTATTCTGCCACGTTTTGCAACGGTACTAATCATGTATTCGTAGGACATATTGATCAAAACCACAATAAATGTGACATTTATATTAATTAAAATGCTTTTTAACTTCATTAAATGAGTTCAGTTATTCCTATGCCACTTTTTTGTCGAATTAGAGATATTCTGTTTGAAATATAGTAGAATTATACTTCTGTTTATTGTCAAGAAATGGTTTAAAGTTCCCCAGAATAGCCTTGAAGAAGTCCTCCACGGCAAGATACTCGAAACGTCGGCACCATAGACATTGATGTGGCGTCACTCGGCCAACCAAGAGAACTCATGTAAAGGTATTCGTGCGGAGTATTCTGTACCTTTGCTGTCATGCATAGGAATTTCAATACTGAGAATTGATCATTCGCACGTCAAACAGTTGGATGTCACCAGAAATCTCAGAGAAAAGATACATAAGACAATGAAACAAGTAAGTAGTGAGTACGCTGTGATTCCAGGAGCGTTAACTATTGAGAGCAATATTCTCGTAAGATTGATTGACTTTTTCGTGTTTTCGGGCGCGTCAACTGCTTCGGTCATTAGTCCCGTTAGTGTAGTGCATTTTTTCTCGGGAGATGGCGGTGATCTTCCCCCGCTGGATGGCGAGATCCGGCGCCGACCGGCGTCGGCTAGTAGAGTTTTCCCCTAACCAGGACTTTCCCACCAGTGGGGCACCGCCCCAGTCGGGACAAGCTCTAAGCTCCCGACCGGTCTCCCGGAATATGTGGTAGTGTAGTGCATGTTGGTATAAGTGTGTATGTAATGGGAGAGGATAGGACAAGGAAGAGGAAGGACAGATGGCGCGCGGTCCGTGGCCCGTTTGGTAGGGTACTGCTCCGGCATTCGCCTGGTGTTGATCGGGGAAACCACGGAAAACTACCGATCAGAGCAGCCGGACGCTAGAATTCTTCTCCAGATAGCGACTGAATTCGACCTAGCTGAAAAGCTAGTGTCGAAAATCCTGCCGCCGTCAAGACTTGAACCTAGGACCTCCCGGTCAGAGGCGCTGCAGTGACATCAGTTGATGCTCTGAGCTACCGCTACCGGTAACCAACTCTCGTAAGTGTAGTGGGTGTTATATCCTGGACAGTGGCAGTGGTTCTTTTCGAGTTGAAACGTGCGATTCGGCGCAGGTCTACACGTCGCCTTGCGAGGCTTCTACCCTTCAGGTGTCTCTACGCAGCAGGGCACTGCTCCAGAAGTGTGTGTGTGTGTGTGTGTGTGTCTAATAGGAGAGGAGAGAACAACGACAGGGTAGCAAAGATCGCACACGGTCAATGGTGTGATTGTTAGGGTTTCGGCATTCTCTCGATATTGTTCGAAGAAACCAGAGAAAACTACAGACCAGGAAATTCTGCCGCTAGAATTATCCTCCAGGGTGTGATAGTATGCGAGCCAGGTATGTAGCTAGGTTCGAAACTCCGTCGAAACGTAAAACTTGGCAATCTAACGGAAAATATTAAATGTCTTCTGACAACACAGCACAACTAGTTTTGGGTAAATAATACTTAATTAAATGATAGTTAAATAATAGTTAAATAATTTTTGGTTTTTTAATAAACTTTAATTCTTATTTTCTGCAATTTTAACTACAAAATGCTCTCTTTATTCACACTACTTCACTTGCATAAAATGTACAAGAATGCGAATCTGTAATGTGTAACATGCTTTCCATACTGCAACTGACTTAATCTGACAATATTAGGACATTTATAACACTATGACTTTCATCCCGATTTCAACTTTGGTATTCTAATTTTAATATTCACAAAAAATGTTTACTATAAAGAACTGTAAAATCGAAGTAAACAAAAAGAAAATCACGTAATGAATATTATGACTTTTGTGAGATTGTCAAACAATTTTTCACTCATCACAAAAAAGACACGAGGATTGTCGTTTAAATAAAGCAAATGATTTTACTTTTTTAATTAGCTAGATGTAATTACAGTCCTGAGCCCATGAAAACATGGGCATGTACAAACATTCTTATGTAATACTCTATAATTCACATATTTTATGAGCTTCTTGTAGCAAAAAATCTGTTGGATTTCACGGCAAGGCCCCTATATACGTACAACCTGATTGACAGAATCCCGTAGTTGAAAGGACTCCTTGAGTTTCGTTCACGGCCTCTCCTGCACTCTATCAGTGATTGATCGGGGGGCGGGAAGGGACGAGGAGAAGCAAAAAGTGCCGTCGATCGCTTCAGACGAAACGGACAGTGCCTGAATGACCGCTCGTCAGAAAGGCCGCGACTTTTTGTGTTGAGCTCGAAGCAACCGAACGTCCCGGTGGAAATCATTAGTGAGAATTGACCAACTATTAATCTCTATTAGAACAGAACGTTTATGTTTGCGATAATTTATGCATTCGCGATTCATGTCGTTTCTGACTTTTGTTGTATTTATTTTCTCTGAGATGTTTTCCTAATATTGGGAAAATAGCTTGAAACAGAATTTATTGCCGGTTTGTATTGATTCGAGAAAATAGTATACTTATTCCAGAAAATAGTTTAACACAATAGGAAAATATAATTTGTGAAGGAAAATAATAAAAATAACGTATTACTGTATCTATTATTTTTATTTCGATACTTGTGATTAGAGATGCAAGTTCTGCGTTGCTAAAGATCATTACCCTCGCTGAATATTTTATAATTCACATGCATTTAATATGTATTATATCTCTTTTGAAGATCACGTTTGATAGAAGGTAAGTTTTCTTATGCCTGACAGCAGAACATGGAGTTTGAGATGCCACTGCGCTTGCATGAGAGTAATGACGTGCCACTATGGGAGCTCTGCCTGACTCCTCACAGTAGCAAGAGTACAGTGGATAAAGATGGTGACTCTAATGCCATCCATCGCCACTTGCGATGTTAGGTCGATTACTCACATACCGACCGAAATCCATCGCTTGATTGATTTGATTGATTGATTTTTTCGTGTTTTCAGGCGCGTCAAATGATTTGGTTATTAGTCCCGTAAGTGTAGTGCTTTTTTTCTCGGGAGATGACGGTGATCTTCCTTCGCTGCATGGCGAGATCCGGCGCCGACATATGGTCGGCTAGTGGGGTTTCCCCCTTAACTTGTCTCTCACACCAGCAGGGCACCGCCCCAGCCGGGACGAGCTCTAAGCTTCCGACTGGTCTATATGTAGTAGTGTAGTGTATGTTAGTGTAAGTGTGTGTGTGTGTGTGTCTGTGTGTGTGTGTGTCTGTGTGTGTGTAAGGGGAGAGGATATGTCAAGGAAGAGGAAGGAAATATCACGCGTGGTCCGTGGCCCGTTTGTTAGATTTGTGCTCCGGCATTCGCCTGGTGTTGATCGGAGAAACCACGGAAAATTACTGATCAGAGCAGCCGGCCGCTAGAATTCTCCTCCAGACAGCGACTGAATTCGACCTACCTGAAAAGCTAGTGTCGAAAATCCTGCTGCCGTCAGAACTCCCGGTCAGAGGCTGCAGTGATATCAGTTAATGCACTGAGCTTCCGCTCCCAGTGTGTGTGTGTGTTAGTATAGGCCATGTTAGTGTGTGTGTGTGTAGAAAATGGGTGAAGATAGAACAATAAAGAGAAAGAAATTATTTTTTTTCTAGTAAGTTGATTGTCTATTAGTAAAAAAATTTTTTTGTGTATTTATTGGTATAAACATTGAATTGCCATTATTAGTTGCCTTGAAATATTAATTTCAATACAATTGTACTAATCTTATTTTCTGTTGCCAATTCGTCTTCACATTTACCACCTGGGACTATTAAATGAAAAACATTCAAGGAATAGTTATCGAGTTCTGGCAGGAAAACCGATTGTTTGGACAGCTAAGAGAAAGTGGCCAGGTGCGCTGTAGCTTTTTATGCAAGAGACTGACAGCTCTGATGGGTACGTAACGGTAGCTCGAAGGGACAAGAACTGTAGAATATAAATGGGCCACTAGCAAGAAGTTTGAGATGAAGTGGTTCCAGCGAACGAGTACAATTTGTGATGTTGGGCGAAGGTTTAATGAAGGGAAACATTTCTATTAAAGGAAGTTCGAAATTTAAAGCATGAATTCGAAACGTTAGAAGTTTGTAGTTTCCCCCACGACACGAAACCCATGACTATGCATTTGAATTACGGGTGTATTGTTTTGGGTGTTGTGCGATGATATTGAAAATATTAAAATGGACAAATTTTATTGTGGTTTTGTAAATAAATAAATATCTCTTTTTGGTGGCGAGGGTCAGGTCATTGGGCATACTTTTTCCTAAGATTTCTTTCGAAAATTTAATACAATCCATAATAAATAAGAAGTCACTCAATAAAAATACGTCTTCAATTAGGGGAAAAGGTTTCTCACAATGTGACAGGATTGGAAACAAGGAAGGAGGTTAATGAAAAAGGAACACCCTCAACATTTGTGTGAATGTATTCATTAAATTCACCTTAGAAATTAATTAAAAATTAATCGGAAATATTTAAGTGATTACACTTGAATAATTACGAGATTTTACTCCAATATAGAGAAATTACATTTGTGTAACTCAGCAAAGTGAGGATGATTGGAACTAGTGCATTTAACTGAGACGTGTATTGTTAAGTTCTACTAAATGTTACAAAAAGGGGAGAGTTGTATAATAGGAATGAAAAATATAAAATAATGAAGATTTTTTAATTACCCTAACAAAAACTACATTGGGAGGGCATCTCTTCAGCTTCCAAGGGAAATCACATTGATTGTGATTTCTTTACTTGAGTAAAGAGTTCACGCTTTGAGAGAAACGGAATACATTGAAAAATAATGGTAACCTACTTAATGTGTTTTACTTTACAATAAGAAGTAGCAATATATATTCAATTATTCATATTTTTAACGCAGGTTTATTTATCAATTTATTTTTGAAATTTTTGAAACTCTAACTCTGTCCCGACGTTTCTGAAAGGATTCCCCCATGGAACTATTTGAATTTATTTTCCCTCGAAATACAATTTTTTGAATTTTATTTAAAGAATTTACTTGACCTACACGATAAGGATCCCAACAAACTGAACTGTATTCAAGAACAGGTCGGATTAGCGTTGTGTACGCAAGTGTACGCGATTTAGCGCTCCTTCGTCCAAGACTCATCACGAAAAGTAGAGCTTTTCCTGCATTTCTGGCCACATAATGAACGAACCACACATAGCTGGCCACATAGTTGATTTGCTCGGCCCATCCCATAAATTCGTTAATATGAATTCCTAAATATTTAATATTGGTTACCCTGGGTATCAAATCGCCTTTTAGAGAGATGGAGATATTTTCTGCTTTTTTTATTAGAGAAACTTATAGATTTCCATTTATTTGTATTAATGCATTTGTATTAAGAGACACATTGTCGTGACGTCATGATAAGACGACGAGCGGCGAATTGTAATATTTTATTTAAATAAGGCGCTGAGAGGCGAAGAAGACACTATGACAATTATCAGAGAAATTTTGGACATAATAGAGGCAATGATAAGACAGGTAAACGTTAATAAATGAAAAGAAGAAATACTTTTCGTTGTGATGCTCGGCGCATTAAGCGGGTGATCTGCTTTTGTTGGCGGAAAAACCATATAAGCTGAGGACAACAATGCCCAAGGGGAGAAAGTTTCGAGCAGTGTGTGAACGTGAGGTCCGTGTTAGACGCTGCATTTTGATGATTGTTCGGAATTTATAGTTTGAATAACGGTTTATTTTTATCTTAATGGCGCACGACTTTTATAAAAAACGAGCACATGTATTGGCAAATAGTGGCGCATAATTAGTAAATAGTGGCAATGCGGGATAATAGCTTTTTTTATGATCGCGGCCTGAAGTAGTAGTAGGCGGACATTTTGTATCGTGTTTAATAACACGAATTTTACGCGATCTCGTCTGAATATTGAAAGGAAGTGCAAGCGAAGTTTTGTTTTGTAAAAGGACATAGTGCATCTACGCGCCGTGATTTTAAACATTCAGCGGGAACTTTGTGTTGCGTTTACGCAAAATATTTCGCGCTTTTCCCGAATTGTGTAAGCTTCGCGCTGTGAAATGATCCCTGATATGGTGACTAGAGCTTTGCGGTAATTGCGCACTGAGGGTGTGCCAATTGGTGGCTGGCGATGAACGTGACCTGCGCTGCGTGCCGAGACGCCGAACCAGCAGACACGATTTATTTTGGTTGCTGTAAAAACGCATTTCTCTCCAAGATCAAGTCATGTTAAATTGGTACAAATTAAATTCAATAAGTTGGTATTGCAGAATGCGCATTCGGTGTGTGTTTTTTGTAAAGTTGCAGAGTGAATATTTTTTTCTTTGTTTTTATGTCAAGCCATTTATGTATGCCATTGAAGGGTATTTTTTTGGTTATGTGTTCATTGTTGGTGTTTTAAGAACGAGAGAATCAGTTAGTCATGATAGAATAAATCAAGATGAACACAATCGTGTTTCCCACGCGCGCGTTGCACGAGTATTACGTATCGAACCCTGTACAGGGCCCATCACAAATCCACGACTCCATAAATCTTCAGAATTACGAAAAGTTAGGTAGCAAACGGGCTATTAACGTATTTAATAGAGGGAGGAGACGATTTTGTTACATTGGCGCCCAATATATTAGCGTATATAATAAGTGGAAGGAGTCAAATTGTTAGATTAACAGCCCAACGAGAGGAATAAATGGAGTTTGTCACATTAGCAACCCAACGCGAGGTGTCAATAGGCTGTTTAGTTGATTCGCCACAGTGGCGCACCAACGGGAGGCTGGAATGGGCTATTAATTCACCACGTAGGCGCACCAACGTGAGGTTGGAAGAAGGCAATAAAGAATTCGCCACAGAAGGTTTTATATAATTAAATATATTAAATGCAATAAAATTAAATATATTTATATAATTAAATATATAAATGCAATAAAATTTGAATGCAGAGAAACTTAAATGAATTATACTAAGAGTATCTCAACTACTTTGGAAGTCTGTCACACAGTTTATATTTCTTGGCTTACATTAGGGTTTGATGTCTAAATGTTCCAAGCTGAACAGCAACATTGATAAACATACAGTATTCCGTTCTAATTCGCTTCGAAATATTCCATCTGATATTACTCGTACATTCCTCGTAAAGTGCAGTTGTAAAAAGAGACAGCTCTCTAAAAAAATTACATGATACAGCGATAAACAGCTGCATGATTAAAGAGTCACACAGTAGAGAATAACCATACATTTTGAAGTTTCATTTTCACATTGGGTAAGTGAAGCAAGCGATTCGAACTGCAGTGAAATCTCGCTTACGTACGCATGCACCTTTCTAGTGATAGTGTTCATCGCTTATGTGTACATAATAACCAGAGTAAGGCCTGGTCGTTTTTTAAAAAATTCGGTGAGTTTTCAATCAGTTCCTACCTCTACCAACTTCAAGGGCGAATATCAAAAAGAACTCGGATAGAATTGCGCTTATAAATTCACATGGAAGATATTGCACCTATATTTTATTCTTTTGATAGTACGTTATACTTTTACGTTCCAACAAATTGGGAAAAAGGGGAAGGGTCCTTCCCATTAAAGTAAATAATGGTGGATACAATGATTTTCCATCAATATCCATCAATCTTAAAACTGACGGTAACCTGGATGTGATTGTATTTTTTGATCAGCTGTGCTTACGTCCAGTAACATTTTCACGAATCTTGAAGTGCGTGGGCAGAAGCAATTTCAAATGTGGTAGGTGGACAAACTCTGTAAGTTGGTACACACGTGGTGTAATATTACGGAAGTATAGTTTATACGGACAGATCACTCCTACATTATTGGGCTTAAATGAGAATGAATTAGTATTATAAATTATGTCTAGTAACTTTCCCCGGAGAGGACTTTTAAATAATATTGGGGAAATAGATGATAGGACACAACAATCGTAGATAGAAGACATCACGGGACTTTGAATCTTTTCCACGACCGGATTCACCCGAGAAGTCTACAAGTGTACGCGAAGTTGATGTTCAAGCAATAGAAGACAATTTAATTGCATTTCCACAAAATAGTTATTATTAGAGGTAAATATTCATTGAAAATGAGCACATAATTTGATATATTATCATTTAAGTGATTAAATAAATATTTTATTTATTTACTTATTTATTTGAGAAAAATACTGATTGATAGACATTTGCAAAATAAATCAAACAATTCTTTCAGTTAAAGAAATTTCCATAAATCCCTGGTCCGTGTGGATGACCTGTCTGCGTGCGAGAAAGTAATTATTTGTCAGTCGTATGTCGATCTACATGACGAAATATATCGAACAACACATATTATTAATGTTAGCTCGCAATACAATAATATTGGTACAAAGGAAAATTTATATATATATATATATATATATATATATATATATATATATATACATACATACACACGAGTAAAGCAGGGCAACAAAAATAGGAGAAAGAACATATAAATATTGATGAGATAATTTAGAACTTTTTTCAGTACATCTGAGCGTTACATGGCAATTACACTGCGCAAGACTTGACGATTCTTACAGATTATAGTTAAATATTAGGAATATCTGAAATATAATATAAACGACCTTCGTAGAATCAATACAATGCAACATTTTTGCTGTTGCACAGTTGTATTGAACTGTATTTGGTTCATTCGTATGTACTATGTCATTTTTCAGAAGTACTAATTGTAGTGGAAATAAATTTTAAATTAGTATTATATTATTAACTTCACATCTCGAGTGAATGTTAGACGTTCTGTCATATCTTCTTAAACATTGAAATGTATCATCCATACATTTTTTAAGCAAAAGTGATTTAAAACATGTTACTTCAGAATGTCCTTGCATGATGTACTAGATGCAAAACAGGATAAGTACCTACTCGCCTGATCGTCAGAACAAAACCATCCATCTTACGTTTTTCTTCCAGACAATGAACGTTATTGATTTCGTAGCTTCCCTGTAACAAAACACTATCTGACGGAGCTTCTTGATGCTCAGTTAACACACTTCCAGTGGAAAGTGATGGATTGACGACCTAGTTCACGAAAAGCTATGTAACTATTTTGATACGTTTGTTGTATCTGTGGGGTAAGTGAATTCGAGTATAAGAGAGATCGCTTTATCAATCATCGTCGGGATACATTTTCTTCCTTGCAGACTTAGACGAGCGCATTTCGGATCGATGTAATTTACATGAAATTCTACGCGATATAAAAGAACTTCATATGCACTTTGCATTCGTTATTCTGGATATTTGACTAGACTGCCAGATGTTACAGTAGCCGGATACTGCGATACATATCGAGGCGGTAATGGATGGGGTGGGTCTATTTGAATCAGGGAACTGAGAATGTGTGGATGTTAATGGAAAAGAAGATAATACAGAAATAAGAGATTGGGAAGGTTTATTAGTTTTGTATAAAAAATATCACCCAAAAAGAAAAACCAATACTTTTACTCGAGCACTAACTTAACAAAATTGATCGTTCTGAAAAAAAAAACTGAATATCTATATGAACTTTTCAATCAGTATCAGAAAACTAGTCTTTTTTTATTATCTTGTTAATGAGTTATACTATACAAGTGTCTCTTATAAATGAACAAACCAAATTTATAGCCTGGGTCACAAATTCCTTAAAAAAATACATAGTTCAACCGATAAATTTTCCATTTGTAAAGAAGATTGTACCCGATTTTTCACGTTTATTTTATTGAGATTACCCGCAAAGCTTGTGAAGGTTCGTGTCCAAATATAGAGCCATTCGTTTACCTATTACATTTTAATCAAATTTCTATCTGTTACATTCATTTGATTTGACAGTCGAGATGCTACAAAATCGAAAACTCTTACCGCATTGTACCCAACAGGAGCTTCTCTACAAATCACGAGTAAATTGTTAGTATTGTGTTGATAATATAACTTCAACTTGGTTGTACGTAAAGACATTTGTCCACATATCACTTATATTCTTCCAAAAACAGATTAAAAAATTATTACAAACATCTTTTAAGCAAGAAGAAATTGTTCACCACTTGCAGATTTATTTCAAATTACCTGATTTGAACGTTTCGAATCATCATCCAATTCGTTTCCGATCATCAAAATCTATTCATTGTATAATAACTATGTTTTTTATGACATTCGTTTGATTGAAATTCCAGAACCTACAAAACTGAAAACTTTTAAACAGCCCTGCAAACGCTACCGAATTGGAGTGAAATTTCTTGCATTGTAGTATTAATGAAACATTTTCGGTTTTACTGCAAGTGAGAACATGACTTGATTCACTTGGCTATCCGGGAGACGCCGCGTCCAGGGCACAGGTGCCAACGTTTCGGTCGCCAGTACTGCAGTACTACGCCCTGGTGTAGGTCGCAGAATGGCGACCGAAACGTTGGCACCTGTGCCCTGGACGCGGCGTCTCCCGGATAGCCAAGTGAATCATGACTCCGGCCGCGGAAGCCTACGCTCTCACAGAACATGACTTATCTAAAATATAACCAATGGTTTAATTGAATCATTTTCTTCGCAACAAAATATTGCCCCCGCGACTGAAGTTCATTTTATTCAGTGTTCCTTGGGCTATGGTACCTTACGACTCCTCTTTATAAGAGAATTTCTTCCACAGAGATGTTCTTGTATTTTCAAATTATTTCCTCACATGACATTAATTAGATTGGGAGTCGTAAACTTACAGAAAAAAAACTTATGTTCAGCATCTCATTCATCCCTCCCCCATAACGGGTACTTTTTGTATCTTAGTTTATTGTATATTTATTATTAATGAGATACACACCGTAGATTTGTATTTGCTGCAAATAAAAACGGCACTCATACAGGCTCTGGCCTACAGTTTAATAAATTCATTTTACCTGCATAAACAGACACTCTATCTGATACTGAAGTTTGTTTTATTCAGAGTACCTGCAAACGTTGTGAATTAATAGAAGTTTTCAACCACATATAAATTCCTGTATATATAATTTTAAAACATATTTCCTCCCGTGACATAAATTTCGTTGATAGTCCACAAAAACGAAAACTTACGTTTCGCACCGCAGTCGCCCCCTAAAACCGATTCTTATTTTTAGTATTGTATTAATGATACATTCTGTTGTTTTTTGTAAAAGAAAACAGGTTCAGCCCTAATTTAACCAAAGGTTTCTTCAATTCATTCTCCTTGCATAAAAAAAGCTGTTCCCAATTCTGAAGTTTATTTCATTTCACGCTGATTTCGTGGAAGTGTTCAACCACAGAGACATTCCAGCATATAACATTTTAAAACAAATGTCCCCCCGTGACGTGAATTTGATTGACAGTTCAGAACCTACAAAACGAAAACTTAATTACACCCCCAGCACTCGGCAACGGGAACCAGCCCCACCCTCCAAATCGCGCGAGGTCACTGCCGCACAGGGCTGCCAACCGCCGTTGATTGCTTCTGTGGGCTCGCGTCGGTCCTTCCATCCGTCGGCTCGCCTTCCAAATAATTGGCTTCCCAATTCATTTAAGGGCACCCTCTGCCTGCTCGCCGCGACCTCTGGTCTGTTCGCGAAGAAAAAAAAAAAAAAAAGAAAAAAGAAAAAACGGGGGTGGAGGAAGACAGCGAAAAAAGAAAAGACGGCGAGCGGGTGGAAATGAGAAAAAAGTGAGACGCGACGTCCGGTGGCAGTAGGACGGATGTCGGAAATCTGAGCATATTGGTTTAGAAGAACAGTTCTCAACTGCCACATTAAAGAGAGGGGGGCTTGACAAAGGGGTCTTTAGAATTGACATTTCATTTACATTTTATGTAATACTGTTGAAATTCTTAACTTGTGACACCAATACTGAACTTAAACTAGATTCATGAATCTCTCCTATGCCCAAATCCACAACCGAGAGATGTAGTTCAGGGCATGAATGATGTTACTGTGCCTCTTTCTCGAAGGTCCTAGGTTCGAGTCCGGACGGTGGCAGGATTTTCGACACTAGTTAAACAGCTTCGTCGAATTCAGTCGCTGTCTGGAGGAGAATTCTTCCCGTCAGGTCTGATCGGTAGTTGTCCATGTTTTTTCTGATAAACAGACGTATTTCCGGCCGGAGATGTAAAAGCAGTAACCTAACAAACGGGCCAGGAACCGCCCGTGATCTTCCCTTCCTCTGCCTTGTTCTTTCCTCACCCCTTACTTACACCCACGTACACTAACGTGCACTACACTACCACACATGCCCCGAGACCGGTCTAGAGATCCGAGCTTGTCCCTACTGGAGCGGTGCACTGGTGAGAGATACCTGGTTGAGGGAAAACCCTGCTAGCCGACGCACACTGGTTTTATCGCGGCAAAAACCTGGCCATAATTGCAAAATTCAAAGTGCGCGTTTGGAATTCTGACTTATCAAATCTCGTTCGGAAGACATTGGAGTATACTACTTCAGCTTCAGAAATTTATTTCAATAATTTTTGTCTTTCACACGGTGTCGTTAAGTTACCGTTGCTCGAATGGTTCGAATTCGTTGATTCTTGCCAACGATATTCGTGAAATTAAAAAAAGGGTTTAAAATGTTTAATCTTTTTTATTTCTAAACCATGTAGCGTAACAAAGTTAGTCGTTTATATTGTAGATTAAATTTTTTGTCCTGCGTAGTCCTGCCTCAATTATTATTTTTATTTATCAAGTAGA
The DNA here is from genome assembly GCA_964035755.1 of Teleogryllus oceanicus. NCBI lineage: Eukaryota > Metazoa > Arthropoda > Insecta > Orthoptera > Gryllidae > Teleogryllus > Teleogryllus oceanicus. The sequence continues at coordinate 18,064,030 of CAXIVR010000010.1, forward strand.
ATGTTCTTAATCAGAATAGCACACATTTAGCTGCACATATCTGCATCTTTTTGTTTTTAAGCGACTATACTACAATGCTACGTAGTAAGATATAACACTAAATCGCACCCGATGGTTTCTTCAATGCCACAGGGAATTGATTTCTTGGAATAATTTTTTTACTTCTCCTTCAGATAATTACTTTTAGTAGTAAAATTAATAATATAAATTTTTGGAGGGATTAAACAATAATAACCCAAGCCACCGAGCACTTTCAGATTTTTAGTGTATTTTAAGGATTCTTCTTTTCTTGACGCAACAAACAAAACTATGGGTATCTAAGGTGTAAGAGTGAATTCAATGTGGTCACCTCAAAGTATTGTTGACTAATTTTTGATTCAATTATTCATAATTAAATATTAAATAAAATATTGTTTATTCAATAAGTGCCGACGAAATTAGATCTGTATACATAGATATTGGGTTCCCAACAGATGGGTGACATTTGTTTGAATATATATTGAGACAAACCGGTAAGCCCGGCTTGTTCGCAGTAAATTTATTTGCAAGGGACAGGTGTTCTTTTTCGTGAATGGGCTCAGGGTTATTAATCAGACACCACTGTTCCGTGAACAAAATAAACATGAAGTATTTATTATTCTACACAAATCAGTATTGATTACAAATATCTGTGGTGGTCTTTATCCTTTTCTTTACCTCACCCAGAATCACTGTTAGTTCTTTCGATCTTACATCGATCGAGGAAATATTTACCGTTTAATACCCCCCCCCCTCGAGCGTCGGCGGCTTCGGGGACTCTCGGGTTGTCTCGTACTCCTTCGCTGTGCTGCCTATGCCCGCTCCACTGGGGCCAGCCGATGCGATGCGTTGCGTTTCCGAAGCACTTTCTCCAGCGTAATCTTCCCACGGTGCCTCTGCGCCTCCCCGCTGAACTCCTTTCCAGTTCACCCAGATCTACTCGATGTCACCTTCCGCGAGCTGACAAACGCGACTAATTATTCAAGGTACAGTTTGCTAGCACGTGTCTCACCATTTCACCAGGCTACTAGTCTCGTGGCGTACTCCTCTGCACACAAGTTTTCTCGATCAGTACTACCCCGAATGATAGCTGTTACTCTGGCACTACGTCCGAGCTACTAATGATGGTTATGTCTAGCACAACTCGTCCGTCAATCACTTTTGGCAGCGTTCATTCGTTCGCGACACTATTCTACCTTGTTCGAACGCGGAGCAGCCCCAGGTACTTCCTTCCTTACAGGCGACCGGCCGTACACTGAAGCCTCGCGGCGTCTTTTCTCACGCCTTCGGCCTACCGACAACACTTCGCCGCCCGTAACTGTTTCTTGTGGCTAGCGGGCGCCCTCTGGCAACCGTTTTGCCGCGTGCTTACTTGTATCACCGTTTCTTTAGGCAGAAACGCGGTGCGTTTCAATATATATATATATATATATATATATATATATATATATATATATATATATATATCGAAAGGGCTTCAGATTTTTCTTTTTTTTTGTACGGATAGTGCTAAACGGGCAGGATACATGACATAAATGCCACTATCATGTCTTCTGTTTTTAAAAAAAATTAATCATAATTTTTTTTAAATGTCTCTCATGACGTCAATATTTACATTACAGGCATTTCATATACATTATCATATTTGTGAGTACAATTACCACAATCGGTGTTTTATGACGTTTCTCGAAATCTTAACGAATCAAGAAATTAAAAAACTGTCTTAAATAACATTTTACTTATAATCGATTTCTTTTTCCTTAAATCCGATATTCCTTTTTGAAGCAGCTATTTTGAATTTCATAGCAATTTTTGTATTTAGTGACTTCAAAAATAGTACTTAACCATATTTCTGCGCATATTTGCTTCATTTCCAAGCTTCAATCCTGAATTTTGATATTTCATTCCGATAATCGAAATCAGCGATCTCGAGAACCATTTTATACATATTTGTACGCACATTTGGCTCATTTTTATGAGTCAGTTAGCCATTTTGAAGCCGCCATTTTGAATTTTGAAATTTCATTATGACATTTGAAATCAATGACCTTCAGAGCCCCAAATGTTTATTTTTATATGCATTTTTCTGGTTTTTAAACGATCCGCCATTTTGAAGGCGCCATTTTGAATTTTGAAATTTCGTAATGATATTCTAATTCAGCGGCCTCAAAAACCCCTTGATACCAATTTTTACGCAAATCCACTGACATTTGCAATTATGACCAGGTTTTAGGTCCGATTCAACCTGTGTGCGACAGTAGGTTTTCGCCGGATCTCGCCATCCAGCGGGGAAGATCACCGCCATCTCCCGAGAACAAACATGCACTACACTGACGGGAATAATGACCGCAGCAGTTGACGCGCCCGGAAACACGAAAAAGCAACCTACCAACCACAACGTGGCCCGAGTATTTACTTATTTATTAAACAGCTCTATCCGCTCCGGTTTCAACGCTCGCTCACCCCTCCAGATTTCCCTTCTGTGTTTACCCTTAGCTCTGATTGAAACTCACAATTGCCTGGAGAGGTGATCAGGGCATCAACTGATTTCTCTGCAGTACCTATGAACGGGGGTCCTGACGTTCGAGTTCCAATTGTGGCAGGATTTTCGACACTAGCCAGATTGCTAGGTCGAGTTCTGACGCTGTCTGAAAGAAAATTCTGGCAGACGACTGATCTGATCGGTGGTTTTCCGTAGTTTCTCCGATCTACATCAGATGAATCCCGGAGCTCTACCCTAACAAACGGATCATGGACTTCGCACGATCATACCTTCCTCTTCCTTGTCCTATCCTCACCCCTTACACACATGTACACTTACATCCTGTTAGAACGCTCGGTAGCTTAGAGCTTGTTCCTGCTGGGGCGGTGAACCTCGGGTGGGGGATACCTGGTTGAGGAAAACCCGGCTAGACGACAGAATTCGGAGCCATGAACGTAAGTGGAGAAAGCAGAGCGTAGTCGAGCGAACGTTGCCGTACGACGCAAATTGCTTACGCCGAAGAGTGAAGCGCCGTCAATAACTTCGATTCACATAGCAAAGCATCAAGGTTTCTACTTAATAGTTTTCAGCAAAAATGTACTTTGGCAGAAGATATGTTGGAAACCATGCGGTGGACAGACTTAAGATTGTTTTAAGTTAATCCTTGGCCGGACGAAGGCTGCAGCGTTGTACTCAATTTCGATCTGCGTGGCAAAAGACACGTTGGAACGACTAACAAACAAATAGACAAACAGATGCGATTTGCTATCCATGCGACTCTGCTTGGCTACTTTTACTTACGTACGTGACTTCGCATTTTCCTACTTTCAAATGAAGGGCATAGTGCATGAAAGTGTTTTTAGTTTTGTGTTTCAAAACAACGTTTTTATGAGTTTTCTATTAGTTGCTTTGCTACTTTTGATGGAAGTTACAATATTTGACATAAAAAAGAAATAATTTCCAGTAATATAAAAAAAAGTTCCATGCAAGTTTTCTAAATCTCAAATACATCCTTTGGCCCTTTTCTGAGTAAACACCTTCTTGCACTAAGCCCTTCGAATGCAAGTGTAGCTCACGCTCTCCTCCCGCGCCTCGCACATTCTCAGCGTCCTGCGTCTCCCGCTCTGCCCGCCCGCGGGCAATGTTGGCGCCACGAATTACATTATTTCTAAAAACACGATTCACTGTCCCCAAAAGTGAGGGAATTTTTTTTCTCTCGCGAACTCTCCGTCTTCTCCGAAAAGTTCGGGTCAATTTTAATTGATTGTTTGATGATTCCGGGTCCATCAACTACTGAGGTCATTAGTCCCTTAAGTGTAGTGTATTTTTCATGGGGAGGTGGTGGTGGTTTTCTAGTACTGGAAGACAAGATCCGGTTTCGACCTACCGTCGACTAGCGGGGCTTTTCTCAACCAGGTATCTCCCTCCAGCGGCGCACCGCCCCAGCCGGGAAGCTCTAAGTCTCCGACCGGTCTCCCTTCATGTGTGGTAGTGAAGTGCATGTTAGTGTAAGTGTGTGTGTGTGTGTAAGTGTGGTGAGGATAGGACAAGAAAGACGAAGGAAAGATCATGGTCCGTGGCCTGTTTGGTACTACTTCGGCATTCACCAGGTGCTGATCGGAGAAACCACGGAAAACTACCGATCAGAGCAGTCGATCGCTAGAATTATCCTCCCGACACCGACTGAATTCAACCTAGTTCACAAGCTGGTGTCAAATATCCTACCGCAGTCGGGACTCGAACCTAGGACCTCCCGGTCACAGGCACTGCAGTAATATCAGTTGATGCACTGAGCCACCGCTCCCGGTTCTGTTTTAAAATCTATTGTTTTATTGATTGAAAAGTTTGCAGAACGAAGGACTACACATACGTAAATGTTCTCATAAATTCATTTTCCTTTTATTTGAATATATATATATATATATATATATATATATATATATATATAGAGAGAGAGAGAGAGAGAGAGAGAGAGATTTTTAAGGAAATAGAGGATATCTGGATCCGTGCGAAAAATCTACCCTTTGTAAAAATTGTTTTAAAAGTGAAAATTACTTTATATTGTCTCTTCTGTGTACTAAAACCCTGGAGTGAGGCATCTAGAGGAACTAAATCTCAAATAATGTAATCGAAAGTCCAAAAAGATCTCATTTTGTAAAATCTCGCTTGAGAAACATAATTCGGATCCCAACTGTCCCCTTTCATTTCTCTGCCAGTTCTTTTCATTTATCCACATGTCCAACCATTCACCATTGGTCTTTAATTATTTACCCCTTCCCCATGTTCCCCATCTGACGCCCAAAACACATATTTTTCAGGAAACAAAGAATGGTTTTAAGCGTTTAGGACACATTGTTTCCAAGCTATGCTCAATATCAATATATTTTTGTTATAATCTGCAAAATTTATTTTTTGTCTAAAATCTGCTGAATGCGAATAACATCTGTTGGATTGGTGTAATTTATTCTCCAGCAGAAGCACAAAGCATTTTGAGACACTGTTTTCTTATAAACTCCCAAAAATCGCCATGTATAGTTAACGTATTATGCATAGTGAGGATTACGATTACGTTTGGAGGACAAGTAGCACGATATTAACAATGGAGACCTATCCTCTAAAATGTAGGGCAGTTGGTAATTCTAGTTAGAACGAAAATTCAGCCGATGTCATTGCAGGCACCTAGCCAGTTTGAAAGATGTAAGTTTCATTTAGTTTATCTTCTACAGAAAACAACCCATCAGAGAGGACATTTTTTTGAAAGTAAAAATGGAATATACGTGTTTTTGTATACTTTGGCCACCATACAATTTGGTCACCGTGCAACAAACCATTACTTGGCACCGGTTGGTCGTAAAGTGTTTCTTTACGAGTTCTTGGAACTGGCAATTAAGTTCTACTGCCAAAACTACTTCTGGCTTCCCGAGAACAAAAATGACACAATACCGACGTAACAAAACGTCATAACCAAACATTCCGAACAAAGCGCTAAAAGATATGCAAGGAAACACAATTGGCCATTCGATATTTAACTTGGAGAATCTAGTGCTATGTGTGATAGCGGATGAACTAGTTAAATTTGATTGATTATTTCGGGTGTCCGGGTGCATCAACTGCTGTGGTAATTATTCCTGTACATGTAGTTCATTTTTTTGTCACGGGAGGGGGCGGTTGTCGTCCTTAGCTGGTGGTGAGATCCGGCACCGATCTACACGTCGGCTCACGGGGTTTTCCTTATCCAGGTATCTCCCACCAGTGGGACACAATCCCAGTGTTCTGAAGTTTGAAGTCCCCGACATATATGGTAATGTGGTGCATGTATGTCTAAGTGTGGGTGTGTAAGGAGTGAGGATAGGACAAGGAGGAAGATGGAAAGATCGCGTGTGGTTCGTGGCCCGTTTATTAGAGTACTGCTCCGGCATTCGTCTGCAGTTGATGGGAAAACCATGGTTGGGAAACACCAATCAGAGATTTCGGCCTTAGGAATTCTCCCCCAGTCAGGGCCTGTATTCCATTAGCACGTGTCGAAAATACTGTCACCGTCCGTACTGAAATCCTACAACCTTCTAGTCGGAGACAGTGCAATGCCATTAGGTGCGTATTAATTATATGTGCTCAGAGCGACATCAGACGGTTTAAATCTGGAAAAATATTAGAATTTCTTACATAACGTGTGGCATGCGCCGTTGTTTATTCAACCAATCAGTATGTTGCACCTGGGCAGGAAATACACCACATGCAATTTTTGTGTTTTATGTGTGACAAACAAATGAACGACAATTGTATCAAATATATTAGAATTATCAGAGATGGACTTATGAAAATTCGAACATTGTAATGTGGTTATCATTTTAAGGAAAATAAAATCGAATTTTTTTTAAAACTGTTGTAAGCAGTATTGTAGAAATGAGTTAACCCAAATCAATCAAAGCAGTGGATTCCAGACTACCAGACACTAAGGTGAGGATGTAGAAAACGAATTACAATAATAATAATAATAATAATAATAATAATAATAATAATAATAATAATAATAATAATAATAATAATAATAATAGAAGACGAAGAACAAAAATAAGTTTTTCACGATTTTTAATGAACTCACTTCTTCCCAATTGTGCTCAGTGGAACAAACTACTCATTAAGGCAGTTAAATATTATATTATTATTTACTTCTTTCGTATATTATATTACTATTACCTCTTATTGTATTGTGAGCAGTAAAATACATCATATAGTAGCTGATATTCTTACCGGCTTACGAATATTACATCTACTGATGATTTGAGAGTTCCTTTCTCTAAATCGGAATCTATAAGTAAAACCAGAATTAGTTGCAAGCAACAAAACGTATGTTAACTGCTGTTCACGTACGACTAATATGACATACTCTTTTGGAGTAGCTTTTCTCTAAAATACAGCATCTCTTCAAGACTTTTCTCAGTTGAATCTTAAAAACTTCGGCTTGCCTTGAACGTGTTGGACTAACTTACCAGAAATACGGGCAAACATTAAAGTGCTCGGTATAAAAAGACGCATTTCCAGAGATATGAGTATTTGGCAAAGACTGATTTTTCATTTCTGGGCATGCTTTGAATGGGATCTAGGCTTTCAAGCTAAAGAATAATTGGGCATAGTACATTGAAATGTTGGACAATAGAGTCGCAAATGTGCCAATTTACAAAGTACTTGGGAAATGCAATTCAAACTTTGTGACTAACAATTAACCTTTATTAGATCATAAATTACTAATATCAACCAAAATAACATAATGAAAACATTGTTTTCATAATCTGGATATCATGATGAAGGTTTGTAAACAAGTTGACAATGACCATGAAGTATCTATTGAACGTTTGTTATCGTTGTCTTCAATTGAGGGTTCCTGCCCTGAACTTCTAACAGTTTTCTTTCACAAACTACCAAGTATTCTTGTTCCGCCTGGAATATAAATCATAACAGCTTTTGGCATAACGCCATTTTCATCATCAATATGATTCTGGGGAGTTCTTTACTGCTCCACTACATTAAAGAGGCAGATCATAAAATTTGTTCCTCCCATACTGAATATCAATTTCACTTTGTTTTCTGGTAAGTTGAATTTTTAGGAGGTATATTGTTCTGTTCGATGGTGTGGAGACTAACACGCTGACTTCCATAATACAAATTCACAAGTTCGAATCCGGCTGATGGATGTGGATATTAGAAAGGAGGAAATCCTGTCTGACATGTCACGCTTGTGGGTTGCAAACTAACTCGTACAGGATGTCTGCTTAAATTGAATCCCTCTGGCAATTTACCTTCTAAAGAGGTGTCACGTTCTCTCCATCAAAAAGTTCAAGAATTAATTCCGTGGTGGTAGACGGTGTCTTATGGTAATCCATTATAGGTATGGGGATAATCAAACCACAATAGTAAAAATAAATAATATATATTAATTTTTTGCCCAAAAGTACCTTTCGGGAACAATATTTTCCCATCCTCAGTGGGTCTCTAACAAAAGGAAATATTGAATGATAAACATAAAGAGGAACAGTGGTACAAAGAAAAAAATAGACAAAAGAAGTGAATGAATAATACAATGGTAAAATTTTAAAATGTTATTTTTTCAAATTTTTACTATTATTATTATTATTATTATTATTATTATTATTATTATTATTATTATTTCAAAATATTATGCATATATAATGAATAAATTTAAAAAAATTCAAAAGTCACTAGTCCCGTAAGTGTAGTGCCTGTTTTTCCTTGAGAGGTGGTGGTAAACTTGTACTGAGATATGACGCCGACCTACCGTCGGTTAACGAGATTTTTCCTCAACAAGATACCTCCCACCAGCGGGGCATCGCCCCAGCCAGGACGAGCTCTAAGCTTTCAACCGGTCTCGTCATGTGTGATAGTGTAGTGCATGTTAGTGTGTGTGTGTAAGGGGAGAGGATAGGAAAGATCGCGCGCGGTCTGTAGCCTGTTTATACGGGTTCTGCTCCGGCATTCGCCTGGTGTTGATCGGATAAACAACGGAAAACTGCCGATCGGAGCAGCCGGTCTCTTGAATTCTGCTCCAGTCAGCGACTGAATTCGACCTAGCTATCAAGCTAAGGTCGAAAATACTTCCACCGTTGGGACTCGAACCTAGGATCTCCCGGCCAGAGACATCAGTTGATGCACTGCGTCACCTCTCTCGGTCCGCCCGTGAATCATGAGTTGTCGAAAGGTTCCGTCTAAAGGTTCCGTCTTGCCCAAAATAACCCCGTGCGATAGGAAAATAAAGGTTGGATTAGGCCCATTTCTGCCAGCTATCATTGTTCTCAAGCCCGGGCCCTGTTTTGATTTATTAGTCACTCCGGAATCAAAGGGGACATGTGGAGAGCATGACGGTTTTCTTTCATCGTATCTAGCATACTTTAAATCTCTGAAATTTTCTTTCGTCACATAACTACACGAACTGATGCTATCTACTGCTCTCTTTTTACCCCGACAAGGAATAGAATACAGGACCGTACCATGGAAAGTTAGCAGGCTGTTGATGGACGAGCCGAGGGGCAGATAAAAAAAATAAGTAAATAAATAAATAGAAGATTGACTTCTGCTGATTTATGTTAAACTCAATCCTTCCAAGATCCATTCATTTCTCCATACGTGCTAATAAAGTCTTCTACCATCTCGTTACATCTCACTGTTACAAAATTCTGTTAACATCCTAAACACGTAATATAAAATGTCAAAACAAAATTATCTTGGGAAATGGAAAATTCAGTCACCATGTTGTATTGGTTTGTATGTAATAAAGCAAAAAGACCAGAAAGAACGTGGAAAAATTGTGTTAGTTTTCAGCAGATATCCGAAATAATAGAAGATGCCTAGCAAAATTGTCAACGTTTGAAAAAATGAAACAAAAGCTACATTTTGGGGTTCATATCGAATGAAGTTAATGTGACTTGAATTTCAGATTATATGTAAAATTTCAGCTTTCTGTACACAAGTTATTTGGTTTCCCTGATGAAAATTGAAGGATATTTAGCAGAGGAAGTTAGTTATCATCTTTAAAGACACTTCAAGTTCTATTCGTGTTTTTAACTTGAGCTACACTATCGAAGCTGTCAGCTTTCTTCATTATTATTTCTTATTATTAGCTAAGAAGGAGTCTAGTCTTCAAATTCAACTTCCATGCTCGTTTTAGCCCCACATTCTCGATTGTGGGACAATAGCCAAACTGCTCCAGAGGTAACTTCGCTGTTCTGTTTGGCAGGGTATACGAGAATGACTCGCTGCTATAGAGTATAATCACGTGACTCACGCAGAGTGCTATACATGTTACGTGGTCGAGATAGAAGGCATTTCTTGTCATATGTGGGGACAGTGTATGCAGCTAACGCTTAATTACCATAATACCACATTCTCTTGATTCGCTCTTGTTCGATTAAGGCTACCGAACTGCTTTGTTCCATCATGGGGAGAAGGTTAGCAGCACTACATTAGTGAATATATTCTCTCCGTCGTAACTATAGGCTTTGTATATTACACACCAGTAATTTGATATTGTTTGATGAATCTGGTGGAGTAGTATTTGCCAATATTACTCTATTTTAACGTTTCATGCATTGTTAAGGCCAGTTGACGAATATCTGACATATTTTAAAACAGCTGAACATCGCCTAATACTGCAACGCTTTGTGATCTATATCCTTCCGCGGAGCATCAACTTTTTATGTTTCAAAGTGCCGGTTCAGGATGTATATAGGTTAGGTTTTAATGAGTGACTTACATAGTTCTCTTATTGTCTCTAAAACAGAATTGGAAGAATCGATACAAATAATGTTGAAAAGAAGATAGTAACATGTGTAGTTGTGAATGAAGGCTTCGCATGGATAAACACGGACAAACCATAAAAAATACTGAAAATAAAAAAAAAATCATGGTTTCTTGCATCATACTTTTAATTAAACTAACTGGAGAGTAAATTTTCATTCAAGAATCATGCAAGAAAATATTATTTCTTAAAAAGAGATTTAAAGTATACTTTTTCGGGATTCTAGCCAGATAAAAACATTGATTCTTGCGAAAATTCTTCAGTTGGCGAACTGACAAAAATAAAAGGGAGTATACTAGCCCCAGTACATGTTAACAAACACTTGTGAATTAAATCAAATCGTTTGGGCGTCTTACATCAACATCGCCCCTTATTTGGTTTGCTATTAGTGAATGAAAAAACAAATACTCATAAGAACTCATTCAGAAACAAATACTCATTCAGAACATACCATTATTTGGACTAAGGCTAAAAGCGAGTTCATATACACGATACTGCCCTTCCCGCTGTACAAAAGTAGTGTACTACGTATTTTAAAACAGCTGATACATGAATTATGCTATTTTATAATCAAAAAGTTGTGCATGAATATTTCTTAAAAAGAAAACAAATGTTTTTCTTACATCCTAGCCAGATAAATTCTAGCCATTTCTGTACATTCTAGCCATTGATTTTTGCAAATAATGTTCAGTTGGCGAATTGACAAAATGTAAAAGAAACACTCAGTCCCAACACAAGTTAGCCAACGCTTGTGAAATGAATGAGAAACATTTGAGCGTGTTACATTAACCACGCCCCCTTCTTTGTTTTGCCATCAGCGAGTGTCAAAACCAATACTCATAAGACAGAACAAACCATAATTCGAACAGAGTCTAAAAGTGCGTTCTTGCCATACACGATAGTATTATTCCCGCTGCGCAAATGTCTACTAAGCTAGTGGTGCTAAAACAACGTACTTTCTCGCCCGTAATTTCACGCAAAATTACGCAAAAAGTACGTACATTTTCGAAAACTTGTGCATGACTTTGTTTCAAAATTGATCTTTAAAGAACAAATTTTAATGAAAAAATCTATATCTTTATAATTATAGTTGTAGAAAGACGACGAAAAATTTTCAATTTTTCCAATTTTTTGAATTTTTGCATTTTTTGCAATTTTCAAAAAATCAGAGGACATAACACCTACGCCATTCTCTTAAACGTCCATCACACTATTTACCAACAAAATTTAATCAAAAACAATGGAGCCATTTTTTTGAAAATTTTGTAAATGTCCCAGGGGTTTCATGTAAAGTTCCCCCAAAATGACCGGGAGCGGTGGCTCAGTGCATCAACTGATGCCACTGCAGCGCCTCTGCCCGGGAGGCCCGAGGTTCTAGTCCTGACGGCGGCAGGATTTTCGACACTACCTTTTCAGCTAGGTCGAATTCAGTCGCTGTCTGGGGGAGAATTCTAGCGGCCGACTGCTCTGATCGGTAGTTTTCCCTGGTTTCTCCGATCAACACCAGGCGAATGCCGGAGTAGTACCCTAACAAAAGAGCAACAGACAGCGCGCGATCTTTCCTATCCTCTTTCCTTACACACACACACACACACACACACAAGCACTAACATGCACTACACTACATATTCCGGGAGATCGGTCGGGAGCTTACAGCTTGTCCCGACTAGAGCGGTGCCCCGCTGGTGGGAGAGTCCTGGTTAGGGGAAAACCTCATTAGCCGACGGTAGGAAGGCGCAGGATCACGCCATCCAGCAAGAGAAGATCACCGCCATTTCCCGCGAAAAAACATGCACAACACTAACGGGACTAATAAACAATCCAGTTGACGCTCCCGGAAACACGAAAAAAATCAATCAATCAATCCCCCCAAAATGAAAGTATCGGTTTCAAATCAAGGAACCGTGCCATCAGCCAGTCCGATTGGAGAAAGTCGGCTGAACGGTTGAGCCTCTAGCGTTGTTCACAGATGAATTGGCAGACGACGCTGTACCGTCATTCAATTTTTCGGTATCAAGAACCCCAGTTATATGGATTCTGACTACACCATGTAAAAGATGATTTTTTGCGAACTGAACTATCCACTTTTCCGTTATTAGCGCCCTGTAACAAGTTTTTCAGCCAAATAATTCGCAGGTTTTTCGCGCAACCTTACCTACCTTTCCCTCTACTGCGTAGCGGTCGCGATAAAGTAAAAAGAAAGCGCCCGTTGTGTTGGGGGCGTGTGCCACTGTGCGCGGAGTCTCCGCGGAGATTTCGCCGTATCGCGGCCCCGCAGCCGCGTCCAGGGAGACCGCGCGACGACAGCTGAGCGCGACGCCCGGAGCGGGGGCGGGGGCGGGGGCGCGGGCGGGGGCGCGGGCGGGGCGGGGGGGGGGGGGGAAAACCAACGCGCGAATCTGGGCGGGGAGAGATGGAAGGGAAAGTGGGCAGAGAGGGGGGGAATTGGAAGGGGGGGGATACGGCAAAGACGAGGGTGAAGGCGAGGGTGAGGACGAGGACGGAGTGGAGACGGCGATGACGAGGGCGCGGGCAAGGGCGAGGGTTAGGCTGAAGACGCGGGCGAGGGCGAGAGCAAGAGGGCGGACGAAGGCGAGTGCGAGGACGAAGGTGGGGTAGAAAGCGAGGATGAGGGGGGCGAGGGCGAGGGCGAGGGCGAGGGCGAGGGCGAGGGCGAGGGCGAGGGCGAGGGCGAGGCGAGGGCGAGGGCGAGGGGGCGAGGGCGAGGGCGAGGGCGAGGGAGCGATGACGAGGGCGAGGGCAAGGGCGAGGGTTAGGCTGAAGAGGCGGGCGAGGGCGAGAGCAAGAGGGCGGACGAAGGCGAGAGCGAGGACGAAGGTGGGGTAGAAAGCGAGGATGAGGGGGGCGAGGGCGAGGGCGAGGGCGAGGGCGAGGGCGAGGGCGAGGGCGAGGGCGAGGGCGAGGGCGAGGGCGAGGGCGAGGGCGAGGGCGAGGGCGAGGGCGAGGGCGATGACGAGGGCGAGGGCGAGGGTTAGGCTGAAGACGCGGGCGAGGGCGAGAGCAAGAGGGCGGACGAAGGCGAGAGCGAGGACGAAGGTGGGGTAGAAAGCGAGGATGAGGGGGCGAGGGCGAGGGCGGGGGCGAGGGCGAGGGCGAGGGCGAGGGCGAGGGCGAGGGCGAGGGCAGGGCGAGGGCGAGGGCGAGGGCGAGGGCGAGGGCGAGGGCGAGGGCGAGGGCGAGGATGAAGGTGTGGGCGACGCTGAGAGCATGGGAAAGGGAGAAGTATCAGAGCCAGGGAGGGGATGGGTTGGGGGGGGGGGGGTGGGCCACCAAAGGGGGCGTGGCGGAGTGAACGTGCACGTTCCTTTGCTAGGGGAGAGCAGAATGGAGGAGAGGATGTTGCGACGCAACGATATTTTGTCGAACCCGCGCTGTGCGGAAGATAGGAAATATTTGTCTTCGGTATCCGATCAGGCGCGTCCTTTTGTCTTCCGAATGCTGCCAGCTTTCTTTGCAATATCTTCCTGTTCACTTTGCTGTTCTGTGCTTTTATTATTTTTTTCTTTCTTTTCGTAAGGGGTATGGCAGTGGATATGACGTACATGCTGTAAGCAACGAATTGATGATTTGTAATAGTTGCTGTGTAGTATTTGCTCAACGCGGTCGGCGTAGAACTGATGACACATACTCCCTACTTACATATTTTACAAACAACATATGAATTAGCAAATGTAGCTATTGGAAATCGAAACAGAGTGATACTGGTATTAGAAAATCATTTCTATTTTTTTCATCGTAGAAATTGTGAAAGAGTGCGGTTGTGTTAAGAATGCATGTTAATAGTGATTCTTATATGAATTCAGTTATATTATGTAACTATCTAAATATATTATATTTAATTCTTGAATTTTTCCTTTATATGTTCAAAAAAATGGGATGGGTCAATGTAACATACGTGTAGAAAATATATCCTCCAGAAAATAGTTTAATTGAAGAAATTAAAATTGGCTAATAATTGGAAAATAAGAAATTGGCTAATTTTCTGCAATATATAACGGAAATAAACATTGTTAACAATAACATTTATTAAAATAACAGTTTTGATCAGGAATTTTATTTTATAATAGAGATATAGTCAAGACGTAAGAGACAATTTTTCTCAGTGAACCATTTTTAAATTGTTATTTTTCACAATTAACTGAAATCAAACTGTGCTAATTCTTTGAATCATTTGTGATATGCCATTATATTCTTCCCCGATGTGTATATGTCCACTTTTTACAAAGAGAATGAAATATCTACATTCTGTAACATTAAGTTTTATTTTTGTTTTATTATTTAATACACTTTTCGTTATTTTTAATGAGTTACTCATGTTTCTCATTTTCTTTTTTCAACTGACGTTTGCATTAGACCTCTGATTCGTAAAATAGAAAATGTCGTGAAATTAATAAGAAAACATGGAGTTACCAGTAAAATCAGAATTATTGTTGAAACAATGTTTTTGCTTTTCGTAGAGGGAAAGTTGTGTCCGCAGAATTCAGATAAAAGTTTCCTTTCGTGTTCTCTGAAGTGTCAATTTTTTACAATTATTCTTTGTTTAGTTCTTTTTTCACTGCTTCATTTTCCTTTTTACTTTCTATCCTTCATAATATTCACTCAGTTTTCATTTTCCCCTTAATCACATTGTAGTTAATAGTATAAATTAACTCCGTTAACAAGTGAACTGTGAGTTCATATGAAATACATTTTAAAAAAAGTCGCCACTATTATTCCATGTTGTTGCGAATGCTTTTTGAACTGATAAAACAAGATACATTCAAAATAATATGTACGATTTTAGTAAATAAGTTGTGGTTTATCTATCGCATTTACAAAAATCTTCAAATTCCGCAATATCAACGGACAATGTGTGTATGAAAATAATGATATTCTCCAACTCCAAATGAAAGTTACTGCTCGTGGTCAGTGCAGTGTTTATTTAAATTCCGTAGATTACACATTCGCATTTTTCTTGTACATTTACGCCGTGGTTCAATGCGCATGGTCTGGTTAGAAATTCTCTTTCAGAATATCAATTTTTTAATATAACTGCAACGTCCTTCAAATTATACCACGATTTGTCACTGCCTGAAAGCAATATCGAGCTTTTCCGAGATTTTAAAACTCAGTAAACCCTTTTTAAATGCACACTTCATTATCAAAATATTTGACACTATTTTACATCAATATTTATTGTGTATGACATAATATTATTAACATTGCATTGATTAAGCTTTGAAGAAGAAATTTAGCTCACTTGAAATAATTCTAATTATGTATGCTTTCGCTGGAAAATTACACTGAAGTTGTCGGCTCTCCTGGCGATCATCATAAATCATGAGTTTCGCCCATATTTTGACATTCTTTATTTTTTTATTTAATAGGTAATTATTACAGCCAAATTAGAAAACTTGATGCAATGTGGCTAGGCCGAAGGCCTTTAAGCCATTACAATACCTACATTCTACCGCGTTCTAACCTTTCGCCTTCTGGTATTCACCCCAAATGGTCTCTCCATCGCATCAAAGCCGCGGAAACGAGACCATAAGGTACGGCTGAGGGAAAAACCCCTGATGGGGGAAAAACCTGCCGTCAGAAGCCGAGTACATGCTACTCTATCCGGTTTTTAAACTATTTATTTATTTGGCGCGGGCGTCAGGCATTCTCCTTCCAGTGTTTGGCCTCCACCGCACCTGAAAACAAACAGCACCACAGAAAATCGTCCGCACCAACGCCTCTGCCCTAACATTTCCGATTCCCACTTCCCTTCGCCCCCTAATGTGCTTTATTGTAACCGTTTCCTTTTATTTTATTTTAATTTAATTTATTTTGAATTTATTTAACTTATTTTAATTAATTTAATTTTAATTTATTTAACTTATTTTATTAATTTAATTTTAATTTATTTAACTTGTTTTAAATTAATTTAATTTTAATTTATATAACTTATTTTAATTTAATTTTAATTTATTTAACTTGTTTTAAATTAATTTAATTTTAATTTATTTAACTTATTTTAATTATTTTTTATTTATTGACTTATTTATCTACTTATACTTAACAATTGACTACAATTTATAACTTTTTTGTACTGTTTACTAACCTAACATAACTTACTACAATTATTGATTTATTACATATTTCTCTCCAGTCTAGGCTCTGCTCGTACTAACCAATGCTGTTTTCCCACACCTTAATTTCAGTTTCTCTAGTGGTCCGAACCTTTCCGAGAAATGTTCCTAATTCTTTCATGAAGTTAGCTTTTTTATCCCCTAGAATGTTTTGGGCGAGCGGTACGTTCCTATGTTGGAAGTAGTAATTTCCCATTCCCATCCATTTTCCTCTCCAAGTTTCGGTCGCACTGCAAATTAAAAGGATGTGGATCCAGTCTTCCCTATCACCGCAAAGCACACAGATGCCATTACCCTTCGAGTCCTTTAATCTACGTTGAATCCACCCCACGACCCTGAACCAAGCGTATCCTCCTCTTGCGTGCTTTTGCAGTGTGTTTACGTAACGTTCGCAACCCGATAACGGACTCGCGTGAATTTGCGCTACTAGCGACCGTTTTTCGGCCGTTGCTGCCAGGATCTCTTGCCTCTTAATATCCGCAAGTCTATCCGAAATTAACCGTTCTATGTCACGTGTTCCCCTATCTCCCACCATTTCCGGAGAAACGTCTCCCAGACCTGAACGTTCCAGTAGCAGTTTAATTTTATACGACCAGTAGCGTTGGTTGCTTCCCTGTAACTGCACCCGAAAACATCTATTTATAAGTGTGTCAGCCTGTTCACCTGCTAATTTAATCCAAAGTTTAATGGGTTTCATTTTAAAATCTTTCCAAATTCCTACACTACCGACCTCTCTTAGGACTCCGGCATTTGCTGCGAATCTAGAGACTCCGAGAATTAATTTGAAATAATCTGTTTCGACGCTTTCTAGTCGATCTATCCTATCCACTCCCCAAATTTCTGCCCCATAATTCATTGCTGGGAGAACTAGCGATTTAAACATTGTATCGCACACCTTTAAAGGCAATTCCGGAACCCTGCGCATTGCGCAAACGATTTCTTTGAGCGCAATTCTTCCTTTACTGTGCGCCGCCACTATGTGATTATTCCATCCCCCATTCATGGAAAATTTTGCCCCAAGATGACATTTTTTGTTCTCTTCTTCAGATCAAATTTAAATAAAAAATGAAATAAAGTCTCTGTAATGAAAACGTTTTTAACCAGTCCCCCGTATTACGAGTGAAAATACAGGCTTTGAAAACTCGGGTTAAAATTTAGCTGCAGAACATGGCATTTTGAAGAGTGGTAAATATTTCGTGTGCCATATCACATCTATGGCCTGCAAAAACAATTCTGGGCAAATGTCCGGCAAAAGTAGTTCCTCCGACAATATCTACCGTAAGCGAAACCGTGTATGTCGTGTAGTGACCCTTTCCCGAAA
This sequence comes from Teleogryllus oceanicus, assembly GCA_964035755.1. Classification (NCBI taxonomy): domain Eukaryota; kingdom Metazoa; phylum Arthropoda; class Insecta; order Orthoptera; family Gryllidae; genus Teleogryllus; species Teleogryllus oceanicus. Next base: position 18,081,795 of record CAXIVR010000010.1, read on the forward strand.
AAAATCTAGATTTGCAAAATCGCTGTAGATTTGGCTCTGAAACGTTTGGAAGTTAGTGTAAACAATTTGTCTTCAGTTGCCAAAAATAATGAGCCCTTTATATTAGAATAATTTCACTTTATCTAATATTTTAAAAATATCTTTAATTTTTGAAAACAAACTTTTAGCACAGTAGACTATCTGATTAACAATTATTATACAGGTACAAATATATTTTGTCTTTTATTATTATTTTATGATTTTCTTTTGGGGGAGTGAGAGACCCCTAATGGAGAAGATGCGTAAACAATTCCCTATTCCGCTGGTAGATAAATCCGGACCTGAATGAGACAGTTTTGACGGTCACTAGAGTCTAATACGGGAGTCAAAAGTCCAGGATGGCGCACCATTTGTTTCTTTCATAATTTATTGGACTCGCTAGATATTCCGTGGGACATCCCAGCAGCAGTACAAAAAGAACATGAAGAATGAAACAAATGAGTAGCAAAATGACGCGTAATTAGCGCTACTACACTTGGAGTTTTCGAATGTGACGGTTGAGGATAGTATCTCCAAGGTGGAATTCGGCACGACTTTTTGAGTCATTCTCAGTGCTGCCGCTAGAATAGCTTGATCTGCAGCACTGCTTGTAATGGTCTCGATCATGCGACATCTTGCGGACTGAGAATGACTCAAAAAGTCGTGCCAAATTCCATCTTGGAGACACTACCCTCAACCGCCAGGTTAGAAAAACCGAAGTAAAGAAAAACTGATACAGAGATAACCACTCGATACAGAGATAAATATATGTACCAACCCGATACAGAGATGTTTCCGAAGTTTTAGCATTAAATGAGCCGGATAAAAGCAATCTTAAAAAAATACTTTTGTTTCTGATTGTTTTTAATTTTGTTTGTGTTTGTTTTGTTTCTGATTGTTGTGAGAGAGTGCACAACTGCTGTACCGTCCAGCTACGTGACTGTCTGGCTACACATTGGGCGCAGTGTTGTCGTCACCAGCTTGCCACGCGGCAGCCAACGACCCACACCACCCATCCATCGTGATGAGCGGTGTCACCACCAGGGGCGCTTCTTTACGACCGCAGCGCCGCACGCGGCCGCTCTTAACGACAGGTGGGGGCGCGCGGCCGCCATATTGTGCCTTTGGGGGCAGTAGTGGGCGCCCTGGCCTGGGGTGCTGCACTTTTTTCTTTTTTCTCTTTTTTGCGTCCCGCTTATGTTGTGGTGCGGGGAAGTTGATGAAAAAGGAGAAAGAAGGAAGAGGAGATGAACAGGGGGATCATTACCAGACATTACAAGGAAATTAGAACTGATGAGAAAAATTAACGATAAGAGGAGATTGGTGCTTGGTAAGAGAAAATTGAGGAGCGATGAAGAAAAATAGGAAAGGTGAGAGTAAATCAGAAAGAAAAAAAAGCATAATATAGAACGAAAGAGAAAATGGAAAAATTAAGAAGGCTAAAAGAAGTTAGGTTACATTAAAAATAGAAGATTCTCAGAGGAAAAAGAAGTAGTGGTGCTACAGAATGGCACAGACTTTTCGTAGTAAAGTTTTCTAATTTCCTTTGTGTGGACTGTATTTATGATCTTGCTCCATCCTTTTACCAGCTGCCGTCTGTCTCCTCGCAAAGTACCTTTTTTTAAGTTCATCAACTTTTTGGTTTCCTAATCGTAAAACCGAAATATTACTTTAAGAATATTCAAGGAGAGTAAAACCATGTTCAAAAGGTAATTTTCATTGAAAAATTTCCAGCTGTTTTTGAGAAAATGGCGTTTGCGTGTTTCTGAATATGCATAATTTTGAGCTCATTTTAACAGAAAACTGTTGAGTTTCCGAGAAACTTTACTTGACATTATTCAAAGTACATGTACTCATAAATACAATAATGTGAACACATTGCCGCTAATGTAAATATTAAAGACGCGAGTGACATGTAAAAACAATTACATATTTGTAATTTAAAACAACAACAACAAAAGAATACACTAATATGGTATTTATTCATTTTATAGGGTACACTTGGCACTATCCCTATGAAAAATTTACAGAAATGAAACGCAAAAAAGGGTTGAAACTTATGCAATTTTTGACTATTCAGAGTTAACAGCGAAAATCGGAACTAAGCCACTTTTATACGTGTATTATTCCCTATTCCCACAAGAAATTTAAAGAAAAACATTTGGAGCCGTTTTTGAGAAAATTTGGAAAATATCCTGGGTACTTGGTATAAAGTACTTCCAAATTTTAAATAATGTTTGTCAAAATCTCAAAGTTTCAACTGGAGCCAGATGGACAGATGTTTCTTCAATTTGGAAAAAATCCTACGCATGGTTTCGTCGCTAAGAGTGTTCACAGACGGGCAGACGGATAAACGGACGGACTGACGTTTTGCTTTCAATTGTTTTTTCGGCATCAAGGAGCCACAAAGCTGGTATTCTGGCTACACCACGTGTTAAAGGAATATTTTCTTAATTTAGCAAGTGATTTATGCACTTTTTCGTTACCAAAGCCCGGCAATAAATTTATTTCCGCCGAAAATCAGCCGTTTTCACGCAGCATTACATAAATTTATACTACGTATACTACTGTGTATAAATGTGGGAAGGGATTTAGAAGAGAATTGAATACAAAATTTAAAAAAAATGAAGTTGCAAATTTTGCATTGTTTTGTTAAATAACAAAAAAGATACGCGAAAGGTAGAGAAAGGTAAATAAGGTTTCTTGTGAGAAATAAATTAATGTATAATAAAGATATTTTAATGTTATCTTTAAACTCTTGCTTCATAGTACTTATTCCACGAGATTCATAATAATCGTACTTAGTAGTCGTTTTCAAAGGTAACAGTACAAAAGATTGCTAATTATTCACGTTCTTTTGATTTAAGCATCGATTTGAAACGTTTTATTGTAACCGCTTGTCATCGGCTACATTCATGACAAAAAAAATATCGAAGCGACAATACCCGACATCATGCCCTACAAATAGTTCCTATAGTAGCGAAGAGATGGCGTCACCCAGAAACAGATTTCTGAACGTACTCTGGCTATAGCCAATCAGAAACTTTTGTAGAAATACGGATGTGGCATGAAGTTTGTGTCGGAAGAGTTCGTCCTTCTTTCTGGTTCGAGTCGCTGAAGTGATTAGAAGGCTACTACTCCACCACACAATCGACGAGGGACACGTGGAAAATAACGGAATCTAAAGCTTTAATAAAAGGTAATTGTCTGAATATTTTTCATGGGATTACTCACGGTGATATGTCAAGAAATTACGTGAAATTTTGAATGAAAGAACAACAGTGGTAGTAGACCAAAATGAATTTATAAAACCACGTTGTTGCATTCTCGTTGTTGGAAACTAGAGGAGATTTTTTGTAACATAGGACGTGTTTCTGTTTCTTTGTTACAGCTTTTGGTTTTTAGCTTTTAGATTTTATTTATTCTACTTCATTTTTATTTTTGGGATTTCATTACGGAAATTCTATTGAAGAATTTGGACAATTCTGAAAAATATGGTTTATCTAACAACTGGCTCGACTTTTACTATAACGAAGTTATGATTTGGAGTTTTGGACTCGCATTCTGATATGACCATCGCCTCCGTGTAAGCTGTGGTTAAACTTTGCTATACAACGAGGAGAAGGCGCACGGAAATACTCCGATTCCATCGCGGTAGGCAGCGCACAAACCGTCGCAGAACAACGACGACCTTGGGGCGTGAACATCGCTCGACAGCCATCTACACAGCGCGGGATCAGCTTGGGGAATTCGCCGGTCGTGAGTCACAGAAAAACAGAGAGAATATTCACTAAATTTCAACCTGGAAAAACTTTTAAGATAGAATTATGATTGCACTAGTTAAAACGTAATGTGAGCTTCCCTCAGTAACAGACGTTGATCGGGCAAGTTTCACTGAATATTAGTCTTGATAACCAGTGAATTTATTTTCTTTTCTGCAGTCGTAAGAGAAATCAGATCAGAATAATTTTTATGTTTATTAATAAAAGTCGTTCTTGTATATAATTCTTTATCTAAATTCATACATAATTGACTTAATGCTGCTTGAAATCATTTAAGAGGAATTGTTTATGTAAAATTTTGAACATGAGTGAAAGCCGTTAAACTATGTCTTAGAAAACATTATTTCGTGAACAGTCAAGAGACGTTGTAAAACAGAATTTTGCACTGAAAGGTCACGCAGAAGCCGAATATTAAATGTAAATATTGTGTGTAATTTTATTTATGATTGAAAAAGGTTTATAATTTTGGTTTTTACAGGATGATTATTTGAATTGTGATTTGTGTGTTTCATTAAGTGATAATTTTTTTTGTGAAGTGTGCATATGTATTTGTTGCTTGTTTCATGTAAAAATAGATCAAAATCATTATTATTTTAGTTAAAACTGCAGTTTAGGTAGGGAACTAGCTACCATGGTTTAAACAAAAAGAAAAGTAAGCACATAGGAAAATATGTGAACTTGAGTGTACAAAGGATCTTATCTGAGAGAATACATGTTGTTTGTTGTTTAAAACTATAAAATTGTGTTTGCTTTTTAAGTGATTATTAGTTTAACAAAGACGAACCCACCACCGATAGGGAATTTATCCATTAATTGAGGTATTCCCAGGTTTGCGTGACGGTGTAACCACACGTCACGAAATAAGTAAATAATAGATTTACTTTCGTAATTCGGCGTACTACTAAGAAGTAGGTAGGTACGTGACGGTTACATTTTGGCTTAATATAGGTTGGTTAAATATAGAGGTTATAATTTTGGTTAAATATAGAGAAATTTTTATCAATGAAATATTTGTACTTTAATTCGCCTGGTCATAACGACATAATAACCTCTTGTGCCAAAGCACGGCGTGAACAATGTTATGTACTCTGTTTTAAACATAGTGGCACTTGAAGATCTAATCTGGACGGAGAGGGGGGGGCACTATCATGCAATCGAGAGCTTCGTTAGGACTGACACTTTTACACTTTTGGTATTGGAGATCTCGATTGGATGATAATATCCCTCTCCCAGCTCGTGACCTTGAAATGCCACTGTGTTTAAAACGGAGTATGCGAGGCCGTTCAGCATTCGGATCGTACGAGAAATAGTCTCCGCGGGATTAATTGCAATTCCGCATGACGCAAACATTTACGGGAATATTTACGTTTGCTGAATGTTTACTGTTTGCTACTGCAGGAGAAAAATATATTTGCACCACTGTGGGAATTTTGATGAGTTTTGTGTGTGACCATGCGCCTGAGGGCAAAATGAAATAGCATGTGCACAGAGAATAGCAAGATTGAACAATTAGAGCGTCGTTTGGGCAGGTAATTTCAAACTGTTAAATGATTCACATAAAATGTAAGCGTAGGCCTCTGATATAGTTCAGGACAGGGTTAATTTTAGAATATTTCTGCGATCGGCGCTGAACTTATATTTGCGATCAGTGCTTCTGGTCGTACAAAGTTAAACTGTTACTGGTACGCGCCAGTCTGTGACATTTCTTCGGAGATGGTAGGGCATAAGGGAACCCGTGAGATACAACAGTTAATTTCTGATAGAGTTTCGAATACTACAGTAAAATCTAAGCAGGAACCTGTACAAGCCGGATATCTGCATTAACCGGAAAATCGGGAGATTAGAGCTTGTCCCGACTGGGGCGGTGCCCCGCTGGTGGGAGAGTCCTGGTTAGGGGGAAACCCCACTAGCTGACGGTAGGTCGCCGCCGGATCTCGCCCCCCAGTGGGGGAAGATCACCGCCATCTCTCGAGGGAAAACATGCATTACACTAATGGGATTAATGACCAGAGCAGTTGACGCGCCTGGAAACACGAAAAAATCAATCAATCAATCAACCGACCGATCTCCCGGACTATGTGGTAGTGTAGTGCATGTTAGTGTAAGTGTGTGTGTAAGGGGAGAGGGTAGGACAAGGAAGAGGAAGGAAAGATCGCGCGCGGTCCGTGACCTGTTTGTTAGGGTACTGTTCCGGCATTTGCCTGGTGTTCAGAATCTCGGAGATGAAAATGAATATAGAAACGTAACATTCCAACATAGAAACGTAACATTCGCCCAGAACACAGTAGGTGATAATAGGACTTACACTTCATATAATAATTAGAAACATTTATAGAAAAGGTTCGGACTTTTAGGGAAACGGTAATTAGACAGACGGAAAACAGTTGTTGTTATTAGTATGAGCGTAGCCTACACTGGAGACGAAATAAATAAGTTAGTAAGTAAGCCAATGATTACATTTTTCAGCATTTAAGTTATCAAATCGATAAGTAAATGTAAGTATGTATTTGGCGTTCTTGGATGGGTAGTCCGACTTCGCCGGATAGTTACCGGTGACGCCCATGCCTGGGCCTAGTTAAGTTCCCATGATTGGGGGTAAGAGCGATATGAGGCGAACATGACGTATTCCCTTCGCCGAAACTAGCATGGTCCGCCTGCTTGAGCTTTTCTTCGTCACACAGCTACAGAAACTGGGTCGATTTTAAAGGAAAGCTACAACTCGATCCCGGGACCACAGCTCGAGAAACTAGTACGCAGCCCATGAGCCATTCCAGAGAATAATAATAATATAATAATAATATTAATAATAATATAATAATAATAATAATAATAATAATAATAATAATGTATTTAGCGTTATTGGGTTGGTAGTCCGACTTCGCCGGCCAGTTACCGGTGACGTCCATGCCTGGGCCTACTAAATTCCCATGCTTGGGGTAAGAGCGATATGAGGCGAACATGACATTCTCTTCACCGTAACTAACAACATCGGCGTGCTTAAGCTTTTCTTCGTCACACAGCTACACTGGGACAGTTTCAAAGGAAAGCTACCTCTATTTTTGCCTCGGCCGGGAATCGAACCCGGGATCACATTACGGGAAACTAGTAGGCTGCCCATGAGACACCTCAGAGGCGATAAGTAAATAAGGCATTAAATAATCAATAAATCCATAAACAAAGAAGTGGTGGTATAAATGAAGGAGTTTGAGGTAAGCGCAGTTGCAATGGTGCGGAAAATATCTGTGGCGCTGTTCAATTTCAGGTGCTCAGGAGCCCAAAGACGGAAGGAGAACGCATGACGTCCGCGCCAGGAAATAGTTTAGAAAATGTTCGATGTATTAGCATATACATGTCTTCTGATGACAGATTTTGTTCCCCCTTCAGGTTTTCTCAATCGTACCTTACCTCAATCGTTACCTCAATCGTAGGTATTTTAATGTCATAAAAGCCTGCAACCTACCAATAGTTCCATGATTGAGCATTCATACATGCTTACACGCATGTGAGCAATTTTTACTTTTTCTGTAAAGAAGCTTGCGTGAGGGTCACAATAAAGTCACAATAAAGATAAGCTACACTTCCACCTAAATCGAGATATTAACATGTATAATAGTGGGAGATTTTCTGCGGGAGAATTTTCTTTTTACTGCCTCAAGTCATTCAAGTCTGAAATAAAAAATTCTTTTGTAATTGTAATATCCTCGCGTACTACATTGCCCGCCAGCACGAAAAAGAAATCGTCTTCTGCTTTTCTAATTATATTGGTATACATGCAGAAAGCATTTGACATTTTTTCTAAGAAATTTACATCAATTATATGTTTCCATCGATGTAATTTGAACTGTATACTTGTCGTTTGAGACATTGTTTTTTTATAAATACTTATTCAAAACTTATCTTCTGAGGTATAACATAAATTAAATAGCAAAAGTATAAACATGTCATTAATTCACTTCCAATGAAAGTTTTGACATGTAAATTTTTATTCAGTTTCATTGCACCGTGCACCAATTTGATCTTTGTTGTGATTTTTTTCACTGATCGATTGGAACTAAATTTGTTTTGTATGGTCTAATTTCCCAGTAATATTACGTTCCATAAATAGTTGTAGTAGAGAATGCAGTGATGTTTTCAAAAGCACGTTTTGATATGGTAATTTCAATGAATAAAATATTCCACTATTCATACTATAGATTGACGCATGTGGTTTTCATAAGAAAGTTATTGTTCGAAGCAGCACATTTTGAATTCGCGTCAACTCAGTATAGTTAAATTTTTATTCCGTTGTGAAGTACAATGTTTCGGACACATTTGGGTGGCTCAGTGCATCAACTGATGTCATTGCAGTGCCTCTGACCGGGAGGTCCTAGGTTCGAGTCCCGATGGTGGCAGGATTTTCGACACTTGCTTTTCAGCTAGGTCGAATTCAGTCGCTGTCTGCAGGAGAATTCTAGCGGACGGCTGCTCTGATCGGTAGTTTTCCGTGATTTCTGCGATCAACACCAGACGAATGCCGGAGAAGTACCCTAACAAACGGGCCACGGGCCGTGCGCGATCTGTCCTCCCTCTTCCTTGTCCTATCTTCTCCCCTTACACACACACTTACACTAACATGCACTACACTACCACATATTGTGGGAGACCGGTTGGGAGCTTGGAACTTTTCCCGGCTGGGGCGGTGCCCCGCTGGTGGGAGAGTTGTGGTTAGGGGGAAACCCCACTAGCCGACGGTTAGTCGGCGCCGGATCTCGCCATTCAGCGGAGGAAGATCACTGTCATCTCCTGAGAAAAAATGCACTATACTTACGGGACTAATGAACTAAGCTGTTGACGCGACCGGCATCACCAACCAACCAACCAACCAACCAACTACCCCTCACATCGGTAGAACCGGTCTTGTCCTCGCAGACACTGGGGGTCACTGATGGGAGATATCTGAAATGGTCGGTAGGTCTGAAAGGATATCGGAAAGGTCGACCCCAGCACCACACAGTGCGGGAGGAATATGATCGCCTCCTGAAGTATTGGCAGTTAAAGACTAATGAGCTTAGCAGTAGACGCGCTCAGATACATGAAATCTAATACATAAAAATCAGCGTTTGTTCGAATTTTTTTCGCCACCGTACTGTTCATTCGCTGGCAAAAAAACTTTGTTAAGATATTACTTGCACTTGCGCAAATGTTATATGCATTGTGTAATGGGAAATTGCATATGTCTGTCGTACATAGTCGAAAAATGGGGGAGTTGTTGGTTATGATTTCTGAGTTTATGTCTCAAGCGTCATGTCTGAAGAGAAACTCTACGCAACCGGCCGCACCCTCAAGTATTAAGTGCGACTTCGCTGCATATTCTGCCCCTGCGATTGTAAAATATCGGTCGGAATTGTTACGTGAACGATATCACGGACAAGTAAATCAAAATTCTCCAACACTGTGTTACAACGAATGCAGACTCAAACTTGAGGGAGAACGTGTTGACAATGAGGTTCTTTATAACCAATGTCCAAACCAGAACATAGAACAAACGCATACTTGCGAGAAAGTGTTTCATTTATGAACATTTTTTCAGAGCGTAGCGTAAACCTTATGAGCAATCACGTGATCAGTAGTTTGTGAAGTGTAATAATTTGCAATAAAAAGCATTGCCAGGTCCTCTAGTAATCAATAAATATAACATTGGTTATGACGTTATTACAAGGCTTTTTGGAATTATATTTCTATTTCAGCATTTTAAAGATTTCAGAAAAGTAGATAAACATTTTTTTCAATCTTTTCATGCAGGATTCGGAATATGAGATGTTCACAATTTGATGTTTTGAAAATTAAGAGCAAACATTTGAAGCAATTTGAAGTGCTTATTTCTTGGATGCACCTTAAAAAACCTGTGCTGATAGAAGATATTATTGTGGTAGTGATTTATATGAATTAAGAAATAAAACCACCACAATAAAAGTTTTAATAAAACATTCCAAAGTCAACTTTCGAGAACACTTTCCTCATTATTAGTAGCTTACACAAGCAAAATGGATCACACTAAAGCTCAAGAGCTAGGCAATATGTTGAAAACAGGAGGCCGCCATCTTATGAAATAAGATGTAAATAAATATTATATAAATAAATAAATAAATAAATATTTCTGAATGTTTATGATCAACACCCATCTCGATCAGGTTTTTTCGTCCAGTTTCCCTGATCCATTGAGCAAATGCTGAGATCGCCCCTTGTTTTGCTTCTGGACATAAATGTAACTTCATTTTCTGTGCATGTCTTCTAGAATTCAGTGGGAAATACAATTATTCAAATTATCGTTTCCATGTTGTCGCGGCTGGAAGTAATAAGAGCCAAAATTTATTGCTTATTTATCCTTGAAAATAGATTTTATTACATGGGAGTTTTTTGTTGTTTTTTTCACCCTTTCAAAATTCAAAATTTATTGCTTATTTATCCTTGAAAATAGATTTTATTACATGGGAGTTTTTTTTTTCCTTTCAAAATTCAAAATTTATTGCTTATTTATCCTTGAAAATAGATTTTACTACATGGGAGTTTTTTTTCTCCCTTTCAAAATTCAAACTGTAAGTAGTATATGACTTAGTGTAGGGATCACAGAATTTTGAAAATGTGCACACAATTCACTTTTTTCCCATAGCACGTCATACGCAGTTTTTAACTGTTTTTTTGACGTAAAATAAATAAAAATTAAATAAAAAGATGGAAATAACTGTTGTCGGTGTAAAGTAGCATTTGCGAAGGTTGGACGTTAACATAGTTCCCTTGGCATCGTTAGTGGCAAATATATGATGCTAATGACCTCCGTATTTGACAAGGCCCGTTACAATATTCACTCACTCATTCCTTATAAAAATATTTTGTGGTTATTAAATGTCGACAGAGATATCGATAACGAAAGGAACATCTTACAGGAAATCATCTTTGAGTATGGTCGAAACCAGTAATAAACTACACCCTTATCTCTTTTAGTCAGCTTCATTTAACCGCTTTCTATTGTCAAGTAAGTCCAGATCTTTAGGGTTTGTCAAGTTGTTCTTCTTTACATTCAGCTAAGTGTGGGGGATCTCTCTTTCGCGGATACCCAAGAGAAATAATTTAATGCGACCATTTCTTACTGCCAGAAGAACCCTCCTTTCCTCTTCGATTCAGGTACACAAAGCTGAATATTTACGTTGCTCTGGAGAATACCCTTCCGGCAGCTATCATTTATTGTTGGGATGCTCTGAATCAAATGAATGCGCACTTGATCCAGACAGCCGAGTGGAAATCCTCTTTGTGTTGTCCATCGCTCGTTGTTTTTTGAAATTACGTTCGTAATTTGCATGCTTTTATTTTTTATAACTATGTTTATAACACTTGGTATACAATTAAAATAATAATAATAATAATAATAATAATAATAATAATAATAATAATAATAATAATAATAAAATACGACTTATTCGACTATTATTACTTCCATTTATATCCCCTGTATTATTTTCTCATTTTCTTCCTCTTTCTTTATTTAGCTCACATCATCCAATTTATCTCTTCCACTTCTATCTCATATACTCAAACTGGAAAAGGGAAAAGCTGTTGAGAGGGATGGAAGACGGGAAGAGAAAAAAACAAGGGAACGCCGGATACTTCAACTGGTAGTGTTCAACGAATATAAAATGCATCAAAAGATGTGAAATGAGCTGTCGAGCTAAATTTGTGGTTATTCTTATTCTTTCATAAAGTTCAGTTAAAACGAACTGAAAAGAATACCGCACTTATAGTCTAGTTGGCAATAAAGAATCATAACAAAGATATATATTATCCGCACGCTGAGGCTATAAAGGCGCACTTTTCCTTCTCGACCTGGGAGAATAGGGTGCTTAAGAAAGTCGCACAAAAAGAGATCGTATTTCACGATAGAACTGGGTGTTAACTATTGAGAACAAGAAGAAATATCAATGACATTTTACCTCGATCATTCGCGTTGTTTGATTTAGAACTAAAAAATCTCATAACTGTGTCCATGTTAATTAAAGAGTACATTTCGTTCTCAATATGGTTAAGTAAAATTAAAAATCCCTGTTTTAGGGAATTCATTAATTATGTCATTGCTAGTATATTTTTTTCATATTAATGATTTGTTCTACACTATGGCTTGGGGGTACATATGCATACAAGCACGTAACTCACACACGCTCGTAATTACACATCCAGGTGATGCACTATATACACTGTAAACCCACACACGCGGATTTATACAAGCTCATTTGCGCATGCGACAGAGCAAACACATCTGCAGGAAGAGACACATGCACACTTCGGCATGCGCATCTAAACAGTCATGGAAGTCAATCGCACCTCGCGCGGATAGAGGTTGGTCGAGGGTCGACAGCGATGAACGACGACAGGAAAGGAACTAAGACAGGAAAGGTACAAGGAGCGGAAAAATGAGATGGGAGACCGGAAGATGCGGAGAGATAAGGGGAAGAGGCGAAATCGGGAGAAGCGGGAAAAGTGGATCTAGATGGAATGTGACGACAGGGGGAATAGCGAGAAGACATTTTTGATTTGATTGATTGATTGATTAGTGAATCCAGGCGCGCCAACTGCTAAGGTCATTAGTCCCAGAAGTGTAGTGCATGTGTTTTCCTCGAGAAGTGGCGGTGATTTTTCCCCTCTGGATGGCGAAACCCGGTGCCGACTTACCTTAGACTAACGAGTTTCCTTCAATCAGATATCTCCCATCTGCGGAGCGCTGCTCCAGCCAGGAGAAGCTGTAAACTCCCGACCGGTCTCCCGGCACGTATAGTAGTGTAGTCCATGTAAGAATTTGTAAATAGGAGGTGAGAATACGTCAAGGAAGAGGAAGGAAAAATTGCGTGCCGTCCGTGGCCCGTTTGTTAGGGTACTCGCCGGCATTGGCCTAATGAATTGCAGGAAGAGACACGGTTAAGCGGAGAGAGCTGGGGAGACAGGGAGAGAGAAGTAGAAAGCAAAAAGAAGGAAGGAGTGCTTTGCGAAGACCCGCATCAGAAGCGAGAGTCAGAGCAAATCTCGGTGACGGAGAGAGACAAGAAAAGACGGTGAATAGTGAGAAAGATGAGACGAGGAAAGGGGAATGGAGGAGAGACGGGAATTTCAATGGGGAGAGAGGACGAAGGCGGAGAGAGAAGGGAAGGGAGGAGAAGGCGCGGAAAAGGGAGAAAAGCGGATAGAGGTAGGATAGATGAGAAACGGCGGAGAGTGTAAGGCGCGGAAAAGGGAGGGAAGCCTGGAGTGGCATGACGAGAAGGGGAAGGCGGGGAAGGGGGATTGGAAAAGAAGGCATAACATGAGATAAAGAATGCAACGGCAAGGAGGTTATTAGTGGTGAGAGGAAGCAGAGGTTGGCCAAGCTGGCAGCGGAGGGCGGCGAGGGTGGCGAGGGCGGCGAGGGCGGCGAGGGCGGCGAGGGCGGCGAGGGCGGCGAGGGCGGCGAGGGCGGCGAGGGCGGCGAGGGCGGCGAGGGCGGCGAGGGCGGCGAGGGCGGCGAGGGCGGCGAGGGCGGCGAGGGCGGCGAGGGCGGCGAGGGCGGCGAGGGCGGCGAGGGCGGCGAGGGCGGCGAGGGCGGCGAGGGCGGCGAGGGCGGCGAGGGCGGCGAGGGCGGCGAGGGCGGCGAGGGCGGCGAGGGCGGCGAGGGCGGCGAGGGCGGCGAGGGCGGCGAGGGCGGCGAGGGCGGCGAGGGCGGCGAGGGCGGCGAGGGCGGCGAGGGCGGCGAGGGCGGCGAGGGCGGCGAGGGCGGCGAGGGCGGCGAGGGCGGCGAGGGCGGCGAGGGCGGCGAGGGCGGCGAGGGCGGCGAGGCCCGTAATCCGTGGGTTGCGTGGGGCCGCGTCGCTGGAAGCCACTGAATTAGCTGCGCGTGTTTCGCCTTGTTTGCGTAGCTCTCGAGACCGCCACCCGCCCGCGCCACTGGCGTCAATCCGTGCGTTTCGGCTGATCAGCCCCGCCCCGCTCCCTCCCCGGGCGGCCCGCTGCCTGACCTCCGGATTCCGCCCGAACTCGCTCGGCACCTCGCCGCCCAATTGCTCCTCTCCGTGTCTACCGTGCTAACCTCTCGACCCTCTACGTGAACATTGATTGCGTTCGCAGCCCCTCATAGAATTCGTTACGTTTCAAAATACGATTTAATTTTAGACAGACATTACCAACGTTTTTATTTATTGTGAGTAGCCTTTGACCGCTTAGTCATCATCATCATAATCATCATCATTATCATTATTAGATATTAAGACGGTTTTACAGACACAAGTTCTGACGATAGTTTAGCGGTTGGCAAATACATTCTGAGCCATTCCTAAGTTCTTGTAGGGAATGCATCGCGTGTTAAATTTTCAATTTTTAGCACTAGTACATGGTTGATACTTCTCTTAAATGTTGAGATCGAACTGTAACTGCAACAAAGAAAACGAACTTCCGCATCTGACCGCATCTGCTATTGCTGGCTTTAATATATAATGATATATTGAGTGATTTGAAGTGATTTGTTTACTTGCATGAAAATTAAAGGAAAGTCAGCAAGGCTATCTAAAAATATTTTATGACACGCGGTTTAAAAGAGATTTTATTTTACTCTAGGATTGAGCCCCTAGTTCTATCGGCCTCGTGAGGAAACCTTTCATACTCGCAAAATAAAAGGTCCCTTTTACTACTCGCATCATAAATATTTTTCTAATATATAAGTAAATATGCTCATTAACTCCATGAAAAATAGTTTAATATCAACATGTTAATTACACGCGTGCAATTGAAACTTCATCGGAAAATTAAAAGTCTACAACTACCAATCACAATTCAATAAAATAGATAAAAATAGTTTAATAGTCACTGTAACACGGACGTGGCTAGAGTATTTCCAATCAGCCATGAAACACGAACAAAAATGCACAGCACAGATTACGTACTTCCGGAAACTACATACAAGCAATAAATAAAAAAAATCATATATATGAATACTATTCATAAAATGTATTCATTAAAACTTGGTGCAGTAAACATTGATTTGACACTAGCTGAGTGTTGTAACAACTTGAAATATTTATATTTCACAAAAGATTGTTTTTCTTCCTCGGTCAACTTACCTTTCTCACTACTTCATTAGAATCCCTTTTCATTGCTCCGAATGCGTTATTCTACGAAAACATTTCAAGTATTGTAGCTAAGTATTTTCGCGATGTGAGAAAATACAGTGGTAACTATCCAGATCTTGTGTAAATCACAGAAAAAAAATATGTATAGTAAAGTTTTCCCCTTAGATGCTTCAGTACTCTCAGGAAAGGATGTACTTTATCGTATAGGACCGCAAGGTGGTGCTCTTCTAAACGGTTGAAACAAGTTTTGCTCAAAATTGAAATGTCAATACAGACTTGCCACATGCAAAAATCATCTTTGATAAAATTCTTTTCGTTCTTCCACCACCTCTTTGAAATTAATGTTACCATTGCAAGAGTGGTACATCAATTAACCCACAAAATGTAATCGCAATAAAACATAAAATAATGGTAAGTATCGTTTCAACCGTTTTCACAATTAGGAATCAATATCATTGCTTCCGGAAAGAAGACCTGAATTTTTAATAAAAACTAACCATTTAAATGCTACTACCACTTATCAAATTGGAGAGACTTACATACTGGGCTAACTGGAAATAAAATATTTCAACAGTTGAGTATGCTTTCAACCAACGGATTATGGAGGATTTTAGTATGGTTTCAACCAATTCTATATTGGCGATGATTGATTGAATGTAATATGATTATTTCCGTTATTCTTTTAATTAATATTCGAAACTGGTATAAATTTTCTAACAGTTCCTGATTTTCTTAGAACGTGCTTATAGCGTATACGCTTGTTCCTTACACTAGAAAAAACATTTCTAATGTAAGGGACAAATTCTCAGGCATCGAAAACTGTGGAACTGATTGGAAGGAAACATGTGGCGAACATTTCTAACAGCGTTACTAGCAAAGCCTGATTGTTTTTTCTTCACACATCTACAGAAACAGAGGCAATTTTAAAGCAAACCTACAACTGTATTTTTGCCTCGTCCGGAAATCGATCCCTGGATCACACCAGGGAAGTTAGTGTGCTGCTTACGAGCCATCCTAGAAGCATCAACTAATAATAATAATAATAATAATAATAATAATAATAATAATAATAATAATAATAATAATAATAATAAAACTCAGGAAATAGAAAGTCTCGTGCTACAAACGCCAAGGTAATCATCTCGAATCATTATCAGGAAGTTAAATGTTCCTGGATTGTTCGTTTCCACTCAGTCGCTCAGAAATTATCAAAGTTACCTAGACTGGATTTATAACATCGTTCTATTCGCTTTTATTTCCTCCATTTTTAACGAGTTCACTTCGACCTGTACTTCAGTCGACCTCCATAATTTGTGAACTACTTTGCCAAAACGTTTCTTGGAAATTACGTAATTTTAACGGAAATAAACTCCACATCTAGCGTCAGTTAGAGTGAATAATTACATTCCTAGTAATTCCTTTGTTAATTTAACTAGAAACTTCCTAATATAATCGCTCTCCCACAAATTAAGGTTATCTGGATGAAAATGTCGGTGTCAACTTGAGAACTTCCATTCCCGCCATATTTCATACTCCAGTTTGTGTTTCTGTTTTCCCTTCTTATAATTGAAAACGAAGGGGGAATTTTATTAGTACAATATTTTTTCATATATATATTCATATAATATAACTTAATATATATTTAAATATAAATATATTAATTGTACAAATACATTCCATTAATGTATGATTGACTCGTTCGATCCAAAATTGTGGAGCACATCACATGATTTTTGCTGCAAGTATTCTATCGATATTCTTTTGTTTTATCTATCTCGTTTACGCTTATCTACGTGCAGGATATAATGGAAACCAGCAACAATCATAGGAAAAATTGGTATTAAATTCAAACGTCAGTACAATTTTTGTTAAGTAAAACTTTGAAATTATCTTGTTGATTGAAATGCTCAGTCTTTTGCAATTCGGAATACACATGAAAATATAAAAGAATAGGAATTCGTAGTACTACATCTCAAACTGTAACAACTGATTATATTGATTAATTAAAGAATATTTTCATCGTCTCAGATGATTTTTCCATTTGAAAGATATACTTATGGATGTTAAGATTTCGTGTGTAAAACAAGTAACAACTTTTATAAAATCAAATTGATATAGAGTTATTGCTCGTGACTGACTAGAGGAATCCTTCCATGTCGAATATTTAAGCCAATCAAACACAATTGGACAAAGTGAATCAGGAACAATAAACTTTACGACCGTTTCTCCTCGTCCTCGAGGTGTACGTCGCGTACAGTTCAAACAGCGCACGTCCGCTGGGTTATAACCCCCCTGCAACTGCTGCCAGACCGGCAATTGCCTCCGTTGCCCGTCCCGTCCCGCTCCTACCTCACGTTCTCCCACCAGCCACCCCCTGGGAGCTCGCGTGACCGCCCCCTCTGTCATTCCCTTTCGCGCGCCTGAACACACTCCGCCCTATCCCGCCTGTGCCACCAGGTAAACTCACGGCGCCCTCCTCGCCCGTGACCCCATTCAGTTTTGCGTTCTACCCGCCCCTTCTTCGTTTCCATTCCGCCTCCTCATCCAGTGGCACAACTATATCTACCCCGCCTCTACATCTACCCTCGTCCACCCTAGCCTCTGCTCCCCCCCCACCTTGTCGCCCCGCCTTCGCCCGCGCGTTTTCCACCAACTCCACCGTCATCTCCGCCTTCGTGTAAACCTACGATGCTCCCTCCCAACTCACCACACTATCGACCCTGCCTCCATTCCCGCTTCTACACCGCACCCTCCTTCCCTCTCCACTCCACCTCTTCCGTGGCCCCCCCGCCCGGCCGTTTCTGCCTCCTTTCCGGCCCCCCCAGCCTTCCCCCACTAGGAGTCAAACCCCGCCCCACCGGCCTTTGCCCCGTTCTCCGGCGCTCTCGCCGCCATCTTCACACAACCGCTGTCACTTCGTACTCGTCCTCGGATCTGCCATCATTCCCATCCTCAACTCCACGGCTTCGTTAGCACCCCCACCCCATCTCCGTCCAAGCTATTGGCCCATCCATCCCCGAGTTTTATTGATTGACTAGTGATTTCGTGCGCGTCAACGGCTCAGGTCATTATTCCCGTAAGTGTAGTGCATGTTTTTCATTGGGATGTAGCGATGATCTTCTCCTTCTGGATGGCGAAATCCGGCGCAGACCTACCCGTCGGCTAGAGGAGTTGTCCTACCCCTCTCGCACCAGCGGGGCTCCACCCTAGCGTGCCAATAGGTCTCCAGCATTCTCCAACCGTCCAATAGGTCTCCCGGCATGTGTGGTAGTGTAGTGCATGTTAGTGTGTCTGTGTAAGGGGAGAGGATAGGACAAGGAAGAGGAAGGAAAGATCACGGGCGGTCCGTGACCTGTTTGATAAAGTACTGCTCCAGCATTCGCCTGGTATTGATCGTAGAAACTACCGAAAATTACAGATCAGGGCGGTCAGCCTCTAGAATTCTCTACCAGTCAGGGGTAAAATTCGACCTAGTTGTGCTAGTAGTCGAAATTCCTGCCGCCGTCGGAATTGGAACCTTGCACCTGCTTATCAGAGGCACTGCAGTCACGTAAGTTGATGCCTTGAGCCACCTCTCCCAGTCGTCCACCCTCCCCACCTTCGCTAAAGACACCGCCACTAACTCCGCCGCTTTTCGTCGCTCTCGTCAACGTCTTCATTCTTGCATCCGCTCGCACCCCGTATTCGCCTGTGGCTTTGGTATTATTTCCATTCTCACCTCCATCCCCCTCATTCACGGCTTTGTTAGCACTTCTACCATCTCCGACCTCCATCACCCCCTATCTCTTTGTCAGCGCCTCAGCGACCACCACGACTCCGGTCCCGCCCCACATCGTCACCACTCCGTCACCATTTCGTCTTCCCCCGCCCGCGTTCCGCCCCTATTCCACCTCTGTCTTTGCTAGGGACACGGTAGCTCTTATCTCCGCCCCGGCGCTCTCGTCGCTACCTTCATTCATACGTCCGCTCTGACCCTGTTTGTGCCCACAGCTCTCTCACCAACTCCATCCTCACCTTCATCGCCCTCATCCGCGGCTTTGTTACCATCTGTCACCACCCCCATAATTCTCCGCGCTTCGCCCACTACCACAGTCCGTTTCCGCCCCTACCGACCCGCCTCCCATATTCGTCCTCGGATCTGCCACCATCCCCATCCCCACCACCTCTGCCATCACCCCCCCCCCCCCCCCGACCTGCCTCCTCCACCTCCAGCAGCTTCACCCGCGGCCCCACGAGACACGCGGCGCCGGCCTCGCGTGTCCGGAATGTAAAACGCCCCCGAGCCATTAGCCAATCAACCAATCAGCTCGTCTGCTCGCCAGGCGCGGCGCGGCGCCAGCCAGCCAGCCGGCGGGCCAGCAGGCGACGCGGAGCATGTGTCGTGGTGCGACTGGGAACACACGCGCGCGGCCTTTGACAGGAAGCGGCGTGTTGACCAAATCAACTGACCCTAACAGTTTTAGCGTTTGCATACCACTAGGTGGAAACGGACCCTTGACTGGATTTTCTAGGCGCGCCCACCTACCGTCGACTGTTCCCTAACCAGGACTCTCCCACCACCGGGACACCACCCCAGCCGGGACAATCCCTAAGCTCTCGACCGGTCTGCCGGAATATGTGGTAGTGTAGTGCATGTTAGCGTAAGAGTGTATGTGTAAGGGGGAGAGGAGAGGAAAGGAAGAGGAAGGAAAGATAGCGCGCGGTCCGGTTGTTAGGGTACTGCTCCGGCATTCACCTGGTGTTGACCAGAGAAACCACGGAAAACTACCGATGAGAGCAACGGGCTGCTAGAATTCTCCTCCAGACAGCGACTGCGTTCGACCTAGCTGAAAAGTTTGTGTTGAAAATTCTGCCACCGTCGGGACTCGAGCCTATCCCAGTCGCATATAATCAAACTGCTCATGTATTCGGCATCGGGATTCCCTGATTGGCTAGCGGGCGCGGAACGGGAAACCGCCCGAAATTCCGATGTTCTCCTTCCACGGATCCCTGCAGAGCCACAGCGAGCCTAAGTGCACGCGGACTCAGCTACTGTGTTCGTGGACGAAGCGATCGACTCTGCGTTTTCCTCTGACATCAGCTGTGATATTAGTCATTTCAATTATGGGAATAACAATCCAACGGATCTTTTCAGTATGTACTTCAACTAGTATTTTGGTTTTATATGAATAAATGCAAACTAGGAAACTAAATTATGTTTCTTTCCAAGCGAATTACAGTTATAAAGTTGTAAAGGATAATGAAGAAGAAACTGTCATATGAAGAGAAATAAGTTCAAATGAAGACGTTAACAATTGGGTAGAAGAATACTCGAAGATCACACACACGAAATGGAATGTTAGATCATGAAAACGTATAGTTTATTCATAAATTGACAGAAATACACCATATGTTTTTATTTTATTATAGTGAATATTGTCCTGTATGTCATCATAGTAGATACAGAAAAGTAGTAGGAGAGAAAAATAGATCTTTCTAAAAATTCTGGCTATTCAGCTACATTGTCTAAAAATAAAACTTAACACTGCATACACAAGAAAAAATATGCCTTTATTAATGTACGTAGGATTTTAGATTTGTTTACATTGTTTTAAAATTTGTTTACAGACGTCTTGATACACTTTCAAAAAACTTTGCCACATACAGTATTTGTGAAGACATGAACATTAATTTCCAGTTATAATAGTTGTTCTAAAACTGATATCCTCGATTCTCCAAAAAACCATGAATGGTTGGTCAATAAAAATTGGGGCTACATGTAATTGTTGTCATTGTGTGCATCCCGCAGAGGAATTGAATTTAGTTTTTCTGAAACTTGGTTAGGTAGTTTAGGCACACGGCATTCTCGAAATCAAAAAGCGTTTGCGTACACGTTTAGCCCATTGTATTTGTAGAAATTTCACCCGTGTAATGACACGCAATCAGGGGTTTAGGATTGCAACCATCCGGCGTATCAATTAACTCTTGGAGGTAATCAAAGAATGAAACAGTGAGTTCGATGGCCCATTTATATATCCCCAAACACTATTCCTGCTTTTTTTCAGTCCAGTGTAAGAAATTGAGTTTACGAAAATGTATCTTTCTTCTGCCTAGCAAAATAAACTCCTGAAGAAAAATAAAGTTGGCGTATACAAAAACATCAATAAACCAATTTTTTCTTCAAAAATTCTACTTGGGCAATTGTGGAATACATATGAATAATTAAGATGGGAATCATAAGTAAATATCCAAACGTAAGTAGGAATCAATAATAATGAAAAAATGGTTAAATGTTAAATTTATGATTTTTAATTAAACAATTAATAATTAATATTCACATTTTAATAACAACCTTTGGGTTTTATAACAAAAATTGGAATGCTATTAAAATTAATGTAATATAATTTAAATAATTTTAATGTTAAAAATTAAACATACTAATAATAACAATAATGTAAATATTATTGAAATATGTTCAATTTAGAAAATTTAACATGATGTATTGTCTTAATAGAATTTATTGATAATCAGTAGTATATCCGAAAATGTTGACACATTAAACTTCGAGCATTGTAACTTTTATTAGGTTTATCTCTTTAAATTGTCTAAAATTTTCATTTTAATAATTAAATAAGTTATTTTTAATTTCAGAAAGGATTGTGCAAGGTTATAACAATAAAAATAAGTCATAACCACAATATAAGAACTGCTGAAACACTGTGGTTCCTGTCAGTTAATAGGGCTAAAAGGGAAGCATTCCTTCAATATTTTAAAATGAGAATGAGTATTGAAGAATCAGTTCAATCAGATCCTTCTTGAATTATATGAAGATATTTGTGAAGAACATTATGCCAGTACATCATACAAATCCAACAGAAAGCACTGTATGCTACTGGCATGATCATAACTAGAGCCTAGGTCAGGCCAAGTCTCATAATTACTCACTCTGAATCATATTTAAATGATCACTTTTTTTGCTGTTTTTTGGTTTGCTTTTGCTAGTGCTCACAATGTAATATAATTCATTAATTTCCATAGTATTAAATACATGATCAATTTTTTATAGCTGCATTTTTATGTATATGTACAAATTTGAAAGATTTCAGGCACTAAAACCATTATAAAAAATAGTTCTTGGAAAATATTGTTGAGAAATTTGAAAATCCTTGATATTACAACCTATTTACCCTCCTGAAATAAATCAAATTACCTTCAGTGGTACAATATACTATAATAATATAAAAATGTATACAAAATGTGAAGTTCAGTAGATATTTGAATAGAAATTTCAATATGTAATCCAAGTTAATTTTATTTTAATTTTGCTCAAAATTGGAAATAACAGAGAAAATTTTGTTTCCATCAACCCTTTCAGCCTCCTTTGTTTATGCCACATTTTCCATCCTCTAAAACTAAACATTTTTTTAATTGCTCATTACAAATATTGAGACATGAAAATAATGAAATCCTTGATTCACCTATGTGTCAATGAATAATTATATATGTATTAATAGGAATAAAATTAACTAAAACTAAATAAAAAAATATGAACGGAAAACGGAATAAAACATACACGTAAAATAGTAATAAAATAAAAAGTACATATGCAGTTTCCAAAATGACAAAACTGCGCTTAAAAAGAATCTTCAACACTTCCGTAGAAAAAAAAAAAAAAACATACGAATTTCGCGAGGTTTCGCACTCGGCGCTCACTACCCAATTAGGGAAGCCCGGAGCCGAATACATGTGCAGTTTGCTTATATGCCTCCCGGTCAGAGGCACTGCAGTGACATCAATGAGCCACGGCTTCCAGTTGTTTCAGTCGTGTGCTGAGGTCCTATAGTATTAAAGAACTGATTCGAGCTTCAACCAATTCCAACCGTCAGAGAAAGTTATTTGGTTTTTCCTTCAGCGTAGTGCACACTACGTTCATCCGATATTCTTTTATTAGTCAAATTTATTTATTTTATGAATGTGTTGATTGAATTGTTCTGTAAAAGCAAACAAGCGCTTTGACCATTACAACTAAATAAAACGTTTGGGTGAAACTTGACGTTCAGAAATACATAAAAAACGAGTAATAAAATACCATGAATAGTAAAAAAAAAAAAACAACAACAGGGGAAGCTTTCTGAAACACTGTCAGTCGATCTGGTGCGGAAGAAATTATGAACTTTCAACACAAACATGAAATAAATACGAGTAGATATCAAACGTGTCCAATCATTGCGATATGGTTGTTGTATTTTTATTAATGGTCAATTTAATTAATGGTTTTATATGCTTTTTGTAGTGGCGCAGGCAGTATTAGCGTGTGTTGATGATCAATAGTATGTTTAGTTCATAAACGAAACGTTCTTAATTCGTTTTCTTACTATAACTTTTACGTACTACATTAAATAATTCCAGAAGGTAGTGATATAAGTCAATTCACAATGAACAAGAGTATTAAAACTCCAATAGTTACATTTTTAGTGTCATTTGTTCCTTTATTACGCTTATTTCCATTTATTGAGTCATTTATCTGCGAAACAGTTGTACTAAATACCACTCGTTCTCTTGAAATTCTTGATAAAACCACTAGGCACTTCGCACCTGAAAGACGTAATATGAATAATTTCTAATTATGCTGTAGTAATATAACTGCATTATAACATAATAATACTCTCGTTTCATGTAAAAAAATGCAACAGGGTTTTCCTATAAAACGTGAAAAATTCAGATAAAATTATTTACACCCTGAAGCCGTATTAACTTCCGAATTCTGGAACACACAATCGTCCACAGCAACGCGCAGGACCGAGACCATTTTAATTCGATTTTCTTTTCACTCCATTGCTTATTTATTTGAGGTGACAGGTTTATGAACGCTGCCGTTGCAAACAGAGCCCATGGGAATGGCACGACCCGAAAACGGAAACAGAAGCTATTGTGATGACGACCGAATTCACTAGTCCTAACAATTTTAACGTGTGCGTTTCAAGAGTTTGAATAGGGCCACTCGCTCGAGTGATACTGTGCTCTTAGTAACAGCCAAAAACGTTTATTGGATTGAGTCCAGTGTTAATAAATCCGTTTAAAATAACGGTGCATAGCTTTAAAACTAAGAATTATGCAAATATGCTCCTTCGAAGAGTTACAGAACGGTTTGCAAAGACACTAAAAATGTTTATAGAAGTTTTACATTAGTTAATAGGCAGAATATGAAAAGAAGTAGTTCATTGTGAAACAAATAACTTCCAAAGACCCGAAATCCCCAGAGCGGTACGAACACGAACCTTGTAATTTGAATTTATTATTGTTTCCTTGCTTATTTATTACTGTTTAATTTTTTCTGCAGAACAGGATAGGCGCGTAGGTATATTGCCACGCCGGGGCACATACGTCAATGTGCCTTCATGCGAAAATGAGAGACTTAGAAAATACGAGACGTACTGATGGAATTAGACGGCTGCAGCATTTCAACATTTGCACACGTTAATGCAATATTAATGTAATGTTAACGAAGATCGTCCCGTGACATACAACTACGTGTAAAGTTTTATTTTTTAACTCTCTTTTTCAAATTCTAAGTATTATATATGGGTCCCCCATGGTGAAATGAGGATACATCAGGTTCATGCACTTGGATATTTGTAATATTTACTGTACATCATACATGCAAATATCAAATGTGAATTTAACTTTTACTCTCAGTGACATCAACTGATGTCACTGCAGCGCCTCTGACCGGGAGGTCCTAGACTCGAGCTCCGACGGCGGCAGGATTTTCGACACTAGCTTTTCAGGTAGGTCGAATTCAGGCGCTGTCTGGAGGAAAATTCTAGGGGCCACTCGCTCTGATCGGTAGTTTACTAGGTTCTTCGATCAAATTCAGATGAATGCCGGAATAGTATCCTAATCAACGGGCCACGGACCGCGCGCGACCGTTCATTCTTCTTCGTTGTCCTACCCTTACCCCTTACGCACACACACTTACACTACATGCACCACACTACCACACATGCCGGGAGAGCGGTCGGGTACTTAGAACTTGTCCCGACTGGGGCGGTGCCCCGCTGGTGGGAGAGTTCTGGTTAAGGGGAATCCCCGCTAGTCGACGGTAGGTCGGCGCCAGATCTCGCCATCCAGCAGGCGAACATCACTGACCCCTTCCGATGAAAAAACAATGAACTACGCTTGCGGGACTAATGACCTTAATAGTTAACGCATCCGGAATCGGTAATCAATCAATCAATCATCAAAGTCGGCTATTCTACAAGGCTTGTAAGCTTGTTGTTTGCAGGGCGAGACCTTGAAAACCTCCCGTCCGTCTGGAGGAGCTCAGCGCTCCATTCCCCGATGAGCGAGGGCTTTTGGGCCAAGCACAATTTTCCACAATCGCGGGACACCAATAAAATAGTCCCACTACATTGATTGATAGTCATTTGACACTATGGGTAACGTAATATGGGAAGAAGTGTGTATACGACGCACGTTTTCTTGAGTTTACGGATCCTTACCCTGACCCGGAAGTTGAATTAAGAATACAGGTGTATATGAACGTTTTGGTAAGAATTAATGAGAAAATATTCTCTCCTGTGCATAAAAAACTATTGGTAAAGGCAAATCAGACACATTTGTTGGATATTAGTCTTCATCGAGCCCTTCCCAACCTTTTAAAATCCTACCCTTTTAACCCCCACTTTCGCCATCATAACCGTTTTCGCCATCCTAACGGTTTTTGCCATCGTAACCGCTTCCTTAACCACTTTCCACTTTCATTCTAGAAGTTTTCATCCTAACCGCTCCATCCCACTTCATTGCTTCTACCCGCTTTCGCCATCCTCCTACTCTTCCCTTGTCGTCCTCACGCTATCGCTTCACGTGTACTTTCCGTCCTCGCCATCCTCGCTGTCCCTGGAACCGTCCTCACCTGCCAACGCGAGGCAAACCCCCTTCCGGGCCCCTGGCCGGTCGCGCGGGGCATGCATAATGCATTGCCGGCCGCCGCCGCCGCCGCCCCCACCGACCTCGACGTCCTCTCCGCGGACAGGGCGAGCGGGGAGGGGGGAGGGTGCGTGTCGTAGGGGCTCGTTGAGTGCACGCAGTACGCCCGTGGACTGCACCGTGCGTTCTCCGTCCCACCCTCCTCCAGGAAGCGAGAATTTGGTTGGCAAACGCCTAAAGCGCAGGGTTACATTTCGCCGAGGCACGGTGCTGCCGAGTACCACAAGCCAATCAAATGAAATCGGTTGGGCTAGAATTACGTCTCGACCACCCTCGAATTACTTGGCGCGTCAACGGTGCTTTTAGAGATGTGATATTGAAGAATACAGAATGTCCGGGGAGGAAACCCCGAAAATTTTAAAAATAAGCTCTTATGACAGTTTTAAGCATATTTTGTTTAATAAATTTTTGGTTATTTTGAATGGCCGAGCCGTAATAAGTATTCAAATGTTGTTTTCGAAAAATGCTTTCTAAACACGAATGTGAATAGTAGAAGTATAGAAACACCCCAGAAACTTGTTTATTGTTTACAAAAGAATTGAATATATATATGTTCAGAAAGGAAAATTAACACAGAAATTAAAAAAATTAATTGTGTTAATTGGGTGCTTTTGTATTTCTGGGCTAAGTTTTTCAGAACCAATTGATTAATTTCTTTTAAAGGAGTGCTGCAGCAAACTTTTGCCTAGAAAGCATTTTTTCAAACCAACTTTTTAGTTCTTATTGCGGTTCAGCCATTAAGAATATCCAAGTTTATTAAACCGGTATGCTTAAAATTGTCTTAAGAGGTTATTTTCAAATATTCGACGTTTCCTCCTCGGACATTCTGTATACTACATTTTAAAAGAAATTTCTAGTTTCTTTTAGGACGTCTAGGACTACTCTAGGTCTAGAGTAGGTTCTGAAAATATTTGAACCTTGTCACCATAGAACTCGATATTAAGGCAAACATACGAATATTCGCAAGCAAATTTAAATGAAATAGCTTAATGACTCCATATTGAGAAATAAATTACATTAAGAAATAAGTACTCCTATTCAGTTAATAAGGTAAAGAACAAGACGAAAAACATTTCCCAGATTTCAGAGGTTTTAGTGAATAGCAGATCTACGATTTTCCTGACTTTATTATGAAATATCCATTCCTATTGTGGGGGTTGCTGGACATGTTCCTAACGTGGAGTCCTTTTGTACCCCACCACTTTTTTACGGCATTGGCGTCATAAATACTCTACAATTTGAGTAAACAAATTTATTTCTATCATATTGAAAAGTAGTTGTACTAAACAAAATTACACCATTAGGCATTCCGGTTACATTTCAGTCTGTCATTGCAGCAGTTTGCAGTTAATCCTCTTCTAGCTATTGCCTTTTCCACTCTTTCCTTTCATGTACTTCTGGGTCTTCCTCTTCTTCTGTCAGACGCTGTTTTACAATTCCAGAGTATAGAGGGCATCGTTCTTAACCCATTCTGTTTAAGTGACCATACCATTTGAATCTTTTGATTTCAATGGTGTCGATAAAGTTGAGGATCACTTATGCTTTACTTCTAATTGCATCGTTTTTTAATTTGTCCAATATCAATCCACAGCTTCTTCGCCAAAAGCCTGTTTCCATTGTTGTAGATTTATTCTAATTACTTGTGATATTTCCGAAACTTCAGACCCCTATGTGGCAATATTCTCTACGATAGTCTTATGTAACCTTCTCTTAGTACATTTCCTCAGAGTTCCATTGTATATTAACGAATGCAATTGCCTTAAAGCTACTTTTCCCTTTGATTTTCTACTCTGCATATTCCATGTTTACCACCAACATTTCATGGTATTTGAGTACCTAAATACGTAACGTTCTGGCAGAATTTCAATGCTTGTCTATCATATATACACCGAGTCTTGGCTTCTTCTCCTAAAACAAGATATTGTGTTTTATTAACATTTATTTCAACCCCCCAATTCAAGTACTCTTAATGGAGTTTTTGCATCGTTTACAAAATATTGTCTTACTCTCTAACGAAGATAAATTGGTCGACTGCATAATTAAGAAAACCAGCACGGAATTCCCAACTTCTTTACCCTGCAACATTAATTATATATAGTCAAAACACACATTTATACTTTAACAATAAATTTTAAATTCTTTAAAGTACATTTTATAGATACTTTTACAGAAGCACATTCTTTCTCACATTATTCGTTACGGATATTCGTTATAAAACTCTTTGAATCGGGAAAGATGTTTCCAATCGGAAAAACATTTTTCCACGCGAGGATTTGAATTCAGTTCTCAGGGTTTGGACGAAATTTTCTGTCAAAAAAGCACCACATTCTCTGCATCCCTAGGGTCCCAAAAAGTAAAACGTTCGAAATGACATGTTTTACTGACGTATGGTAAAACTAGCGTAGAACTCTCGCACGCCCAATCCCACCCTCTTCCCTGTCCTTCCATTTCCATACTAAGCCCATAATGTATCTTTTTCTTCAAGGCACCTTTATCCTTCGTCAAGTTCTAATGTTTCTTTGGAATTGCTGTAACTGAACGTATAAACGATTAAAAAATACAATACATTTCCTTGTCAATACAAAATTATCTTATTTAACTTTATTATCGAACAATGGGGTACTCCCATGTAAGACACAAAGAATACTAAGTGATTAGTGTAATTTCATACACTGTTTTAGATACTGCACGTCTCTGAACAGGTGCGGTAGAATCGAGAATTACCGAACAAGCAAAAATGTAATAGAATTTTCAAGAAGATCTCATCCTGTAGATTACTTTGTCAGGATCATCAATTGTACAGAATGTACATCCAGTAGATTACGATGTAGGAACGTTTATTTGAGACCTTTTGAATCAAAATTTCAGATTTTAAAGCCCCTAAAACGCTTCGCTTTGGAGTTATATAAATATACAGATTTCAAAACGCTGCACTGTCTCCCCGAGTGTTACGAGTTGCATTTGACATGCATATTTAGATACAATTTTTTCAACAAACCCTTCAAATTTTCGAAGTTAAAGTGCAATTCGTCACATCTCCGTGAAATTATCTTTCTTAAGATACCTCATTTATTCAGGCTGATTGCGTGTGAGAGTCAGAAAACTCATCTCCTCCAATGAAGTAATATAGGAGAAGATATACAATGAAACCTCAGTAAAAAGTAATCCTACCATGCCAAAAAACGTAGGGATTTTTTTGTAAAAATATTTTAATTCAAACAATTATATTTACTCCTATTCAGGGCGATTCTGAAGTCTACTCAGCCTCCATTGAAAATGAATATCAATATTTAATGGCTTTATAATTAGTAAATATACGAACATGAAGCATGGCACTTGTCACGCCATCTTCACTCACTCTCAGAAATTATATAAGATCTTCCATGATCTGTTAATTAACAGAGGGCCCTGGACGTGGGTCACTCATATAGAAAGAAGTCATAACCTCCTATAACGCTAACCAGGGGGTATTTGCAGTACTTCATTATAGCACAAAGAGTAAAATAAGTATATATTTACACGCCGATAACGCTTAATGAAATGGGTTTTAGGAAACTACAAATAATTATTTTTTTAGTATGAAATAAATTGTTTTATAAACTGTAGGTTTCGTAATGGTTACCTCCGCGGTAGAGAGACTGTCCTTCACCAGAGAGCAGTGTACGCCGTGAAGTTGATAATTTATATTATGATTTATTATATGAAAATTAATCTGAATTTATAGATTACCATTTGATATAAATAATTAAATTTTACATAAGGATTGCAGTTTTTGAACTGAAGAATTTTAATAAATTATTTGGAGACACTACATGGTGAGACCGCTTAGAAAATGAAAAGTAATGTGGTATAAAACTCAAATGGAATAGGTAGCCAACTCAGATCTTCGTCTATTTTTTTCGTTCTTTGGCCTATAGAATCAATTACGAGGTAGATGAAAGACGTTATTTTTATATAACCAAATTTTTGTGGAGAGAATCTGAGGGATTCTCCATTAATGAAATCTTAACTGAGTTTCTTCTACTTTCTCGTATATATACGTAGTAGAAAGAACGTTATGTAATACTAGGAAAATCGAGTGTAAAGTTTCAACGGAAATAAACGTTTTCGGATCCTCTGATACCGAAAAAGTGCTTTTTTTCTTTCGAAACGTCCGTCTTTTGTATGACCTACTACTCCTATGGTGAGAGGCGAGCACTAGCGTAAGAAATTAAACATTGCACTCTCCGCCATATTGTAGGCAAATGTGGGAGCGTTCATTTCAAATTGGGTCAACGCTCTTTTCACGGGATATTACGAATTCAGAACTTCGAAAACCACATTGTTATTGTTTATATACACTACGATAAATAAATTACGAAAAATTAAAATGTGTTTTAGAAGTAATGTAATTGGAAATAGCTCGAATCGTTTGACTTAATTCATTTATTTAACCCATATTGAATAAATGAGAAGCAAAAATTCAAAAAGTGACATGTTCACTTCACTCTTTTCCAATAAGAATGAAAAGTATAGCACAAATTTTACACTTTTCAACACCGTCTTTAAATCAACGAATTTTTCAACGTCTATTTAAGGTATTATAAGATATCTCTGGAAATAAAATTCTAAGTAAAAACAACAGAAAAAACTCAATTTTTTCTGAAAGGACATTTCACCTCTTGAATGTTTGCGCCTCAAATGTTATATTATTATTTTGATGCTAAAGCAATTATAATTCCTAATATTTCTGTATATAAAGAAAAAAAAACACACACACACACACACACATATATCTATATATATATATATATATATATATATATATATATATATATATATATATATATATATATATATATATAACTATATATATTGAAACGCCCCGCTTTCCCTGAAAAGACGGGGAAACATGGTTTAAACAGCGCGGTAGGACGGCCGCCCGGGGCGGCTCGGCCCGAGAAAAAGTGCCCCGGGGGAGACGAAAGAACCAAAGACGGACTTCAAAGGGAGGAGGGGGATCGGGGAACGGCGGCATCGGAATGGAGTCGGTGTGGAAGGGTAAGGACGGTAGTGCGGAAAATTGATGGCGGGAAATATGGTTGAGAGAACCCAAACATCGAGCAAAAATAAACGTAGGACAATGAGAAACAGTGGGAACAAATTGATCTAGAGTTAAGGATTCGAAAGATAAAACGGCGGGGGCGAAAAAGTGATGAGGAAGACCTGTGCGACAAAAGGCAGCGTGGTGAAATAACGGGCGAACGCATCGGCGGCAACAAACGAATTTAAGAACTGGAAACGAGGACGGCTGCTGATCTGGCGGGGAGGACATCGCCGTGCCCGGCGAAGCACGACTCGGCGGGGGAGATCGGCGGCCGGGGGAAACGGCGGGGGCAAGCGCCAGGGACGTGGCGGGCAGAGGGCCCGGCTCGTCAATGCCCGGCATGGGGGTTGGGTGAGCTAAAGGGAATTCCGGACGCAGAAAAACCAGTAAACTGTTACTAAAAAAGGAACTCATTATTAGGCGGGAAAAAGAATCCGTGTTTTGGGAAAAAGGGGGTAGTCGATTGTGAGGGGGATTAGATGGGGGAATTTCCCGTAATGATAAATAACAATTTGATGGGAGAATAGAAGGGGTTTTAAGGTAAAATTGTCTTTTTGTTAAATTGAAATAACGGGGTGTTTGGGAATCAGTGCATCAAAGGGCTCCCATTTCAGTTTTAAGTGTAAAAAAGCAGAAAGAAGTTTTTAGCAATATTTCTAGTTAGTAAAAAATTTTCTGTTTGCAGTATCTGAAAAGTTATTAATCAAACCCATTTTTTTGTTTACCTTCACACACCCAATGGAACGATATTTTGTAATATCTTTATTTTTCCGAAAAAAGCATTCTGTGTTTTTACTTTAAAAAGTTTGTTTCATTGTTGGTATGCACTCAAGTCCATTCCCAAAGAAAGAATACCTGACCCCTTTTACAAATTTATGTAGAAAGGGGAACCCCGGGTCCATCAAATATATATATATATATATATATATATATTTTAAAAACCCACCGCGTTTCCCAAAAACGGGGCATCGCGAACGGGGCAAACGGTTGCGAGGGCGCCGCACCCAAAAAAACGGTTACGGGCGGCGAGGTTCGTGGGTTTGGGCCGACCGTGAACGAGGCCGCGAAGTCGTGTCGGGCTGGCCGCCGGCGAGAAGGACGTATCTGGGGTGCCCGGATCGAAAAAAACTAGTATCGCGAACAAACGGTGCAGAAAGATTAATTGACGGACAGTTTGTGCGTGATAAAATCAATAGTCGATCGGAAATTGCCAAAGTGATAGCGCTTTTGGGTAAAAAGAAAAAAGACGTCGGGGGATCGGGGGGTGGAAAGGGGGCGTCTGAAGTGCAGCCCCTCCCTGGGCGGCCCCAAAATGAAACGCCCCCCCAAACAGCGAAGGGCGCGAGGAACCGAGGGTCCCCGAAGCCGCCGACGCCGTGTGGAAGAAGTAACGGTAAATTTTCTTCACGATAAATCGAGAGACTAACAAATTCTGGGTTATATGAATAAAAAGGTAGAGACCCCCATAGATTTGTATTTAGTGAGTATAAATTATTAAATAGTTCAGTTTATTTTTTTCCGGAACAGGGGGTTTTGATTAAAAACCCCCGACCCCATTCACGAAAAAGAAAACCTGTCCTTAAAATAAATTTCGAGAACAACCCGGGCCGGGGTACGTCACTTTGGCCGAACAGTATGGATCGTGTTTTTAAAGAAATGTTCGGGGGGATTAATTTAAAAAAAAAAATTTTGACTTTTGATTAACAAACTTGTGTAATAATTTAAGAAAAAAACAGTTTGAAAAAAAAATATTGAAATAAAAAGTGTGCATGGCAGTTGTTTATAAAAAATAGTAAAAATTTTATTTTTATTTATTAAAAGGGTAAATCTGTTGGGGAAAAAAAAAAACAATTATAGAAATATTGACAGGCAATGGTGAATGTAAATGTTATTTATTTAAAATATTTTTAAGTTAATCCAAAAAACAGTATGCAGATATATTATGTATGTGAAAAGGGGACAGTTTTTATAAATTTTTTTGTTAGAAAATTATTTGTGTACATGATAACATCCCATAGTTAAGTGTTTTTTCCCAATATTGGATAAAGAAAAGGAAATTAGTAGAATCTGAGGAAATGTTGAATAAAAAGAGGTTAATGTCAATTTGGGGAAAGTATCTAATTATTTTGAATATGGATAATCTTAAAGTTTGTGAATCATCAAAGTAAAAAAGGTGAGCGGCATTGTTTATTAATGTATGAAATAATTAATAGTAAGGGGAATTTATTGATTTGTTGGAATGGGGGGGTAATGTTTAAAAACTGCTACAGTATATTTTTGTTTTTTTGGGGGGTTTTAAGGGGTGTGAAATGAGACTGTGGATTATTGTTGAATTTAAAATGGTTGTGTTGAATTTTTTTAAATTTTCAAAGTGATTTTGTATTTTTTTGTTTGTGATTTTTTTTATGAAGGGTTTTTTTGGTATGCATAGGTGATGTTAAATTTTTTGCAGAATAGATATTTGTATGTCATATGTGGTAACTGTATAGTGAAAATTGGGTTTATATAGACTATAAAATTGTGGTTTTATCTTTAAAAAAATGTGTATTCAGCTAATGCCAGAATCACGATAGGTCATTGTTTCAATCAATTCGGAATTAGACAAATTTCGATCGGAACAATTGCAGATATTTGGGAGCGCAGACATGGGGGCAATTGCAAAGCACTGAAAAGCGATTGAAAAATGGTGAACGTCGAAGCAGTTAAAGCGGAAGGGGGTGCGGCGCAAAATGGAAGTCAAAAGGCGATTTGGAACGGAATAAAAAATGGGCTTTAAAAGCTCGGATAAAGGGAATCGGGGGAAAGACGTGCCGGGAAGTAGGGACGCGGGGGAAAAATTAGATGACACGGGGCGATTGTTTCAATAAAGGGAAAAAAAGCCACATCCCCCGATGAACCAGGTGCGGGAAAACCCAAGTCAGGAGTACCAAGCAAAGACATCAGATTTGATTTTAAATTAAAAAAAGATCAACGCCCGACGATAAAACGGCAGAGGAACAAAAAAAAAGATGGGAAAAAAGCGTTTTGGCGTTGAAGAACAAATTGAAATCGGCAGAAGAACAATGGGAAGATGAGGGAAGAACAAAGAAGGCAATCGAGGAACAAGAAAAGACCCAAAAAGCAGTTTTGGCGATTGAAGAACGAATGAGAAATCGGCAGGAGAAAGAAGGGGGCGATTAAACGAACTGAAAATCGGCGAAGAACAGAACAAAAATTAATGGAAAAAAAAAAACAAAAGGCCCTCTTCACAAGCAAATCGGGGAAACCCCCAGCAAAAAATGAAGATGGGAAAGGGTGAATTAAAAACAACCCACCCCAGAAAATTTGTGAGCAGGACAGAAGATAGAACCCCAGATTGACAAATTCGGGGTTTTAAAAACCCGACCTACATAACTTGAGAAAATTCCGCACAAAAAAAGGAGGTAAAAAACCAGATTCAAATAAACCCAGATGGCGGAGAGAAAGAGGGCAAACCCAGGATCAAGTCACGAACGGGGTCCCAAAAAGGGAAAAAGACAAAATGATGCAGCAATTTAATTTAAAGAAAAAAAATAAGGGGGAACGAAGGGCGAAGAAAGAACATCCCGCAATCTTGTGGACTAATCAAAAAGCCGGACGCCCGATCGCGGCGGAATCCAACTTTTACGCCCCCAAAATCAAATTTTTTCGGGAGATGGTCGAAAAAACCCTATGCGCATTCATGCGGGCAGCGGAACGACCCCGGGCCGTGATCAACACATCGGAAAATGCAAGGCCCAGTTTTTGATTTGATTTTGGGAGGAACCCCGGGACGGGTTTTGATTTTAATGAAGAACCTTGAGGGTATTGGGAAAGATGATTCAAAAGTGGAAGTTAAATCTAATGAGTGGATTATTGTATTGAACTCTCGGGTTCGACCAAATTTAAATTTGGGGAAGTTCAAATACAAAATTTTTGGTTTATTTAACGCTTTTGGGAAAAAAAAGGAACGTACCAAAAAATTTGGGCCAATTTTTTCTTTCAAAGAATAAGAGGGGAAGGGAAAAAAAACGCGTTAAGAACGGAACCAAATAAAGAAAAAGGGAATGGGGGTGGGGGAGGCAACCAGTGGACCCACACGAGACAGGGAAACCGGGGGGCAATCGGAACCGAGTAACCGAAGACGGGTGGGGTGGAAAGACCAAAAAGTCGAAAAAGAAAAGAGGAACAAACCCAGGGGCGCCCCAAACAATCAACACGGCCCGGTCAATTGGGGGACAGGGGAAAAACTTTAAACAGATAGAGTCCGTGATGACAGGCGACCATGACGGACACAAGGAAGAAGAGCTGAAGTGGTCCCCATAATACGTTCGTCGGTGTCCCATGAATCACAACCGGCGGAAAAAAAATTCAAGTTCGCATGAGAAAATGTCCACGATCAAAGTAGATTGGAAAAAAGGGTAACGAAGATTTGTTATATGGGTGTCTCAACAGTTATATCAGAGGAATTTTATAATGAGTTGATTGCGAAAAAAAAGCAAAAAGTCTTGCCATGAATAGGGCACGTGAAGGGGCCACTAGAAGAAGTCAAGCCCTATCACAAAAAAAATAATGTTTAATGCTGAAATTGGCGATCAGAAGTACGAAGTGGTAGCTCTAGTAGTAAAAGGTTTGTATCCGATTATAGGGACAGATTTTTTTTCAAGACGCGCGATTATTGATCTTGACCGGTGGAAAATTTGGAAAACCAGAGAAGAGATGGAAGGGGAAAGGGAGAGGAATTGAAATATGTACGGGCGTGTTATCGGAGGAGGATGAAGAAAGATTGAAACAACAGGTTAAGATAGAAAATTTGGCCCCGCAGAAAACTGGCTTTTTTTTGTGAAAAAAAAAAGGGGTTTTGGGGGGAAATCGGGCCCGATCAAGGGATTTAATTCCCTATACAACTTAAATTACCTCCCCTTTTGGCAGCGAAACTACCCGATACCGGTAGTATTAAGAAGTAGCAGAGTTTCTGGCATCCTGGTGAGCCATATCAAAAGCAAAGACGTCGTACGAATCCCCTTGAATCGTAAAAGAAGGACGGAGGATTGCGTTATGTTTAGATGCTCGGCGTTAAATGCAGGAGCTCCCCTTTAGGTGCACCTGCAGTGGGAAGATTACAAAAATTTGGGGGTATGATTTTTGAGTAGATTTGTAAGGTTATTGGCAAATGCAGGTTTCTGGGAAAACCAGAAATATCGGGTTTTCATTCGAGGTATGCTATGTGTTTTGTAAAATACCCTTTTTGGGGTACGGAATAGGGGCGGCATGATTCAGTGCGTAGATAAAAATTAAAGGAAAGATGCAAACCGAGTCACAAAGCGTGGATGATATTGTCCCCGGGGAAAATCCATCGACAAACTTAAGATTTGCAAGAACTGCTCCAATTCTACAAGAGAATAACCTGGTGTTAAATCTGAAGAAATCAACGTGTTCCCGAAATTAATTCCCTTGGGGACGCATATCAACCGAAGGGATAACATTAGACCGAAACCGCTGAAGAAAACCAAACACCGCCACGAGAACGAATAAGCAAGTGCGCGGTTCAGCCCAAAGCAATTATTACTCAGATTTTTCCAAAGGGGGCGTTTGTATCCGTTTACCAACTGCAAAAAAGGGGCAAAAAAGGAAAAGGGATGACGCCTACCGGGGGCATTTTTAGGAGTAAAAGAATGTTTTATAACAGCTGCTGATAGCCCACCCCGATTTTTTTGCAGTATCGTCCAAACTGACAGCAGCGACTTTGGGGTTGGGGCGATGCTGTCCAAGTTATCGATGGGAAAATCGTGTCATTAACCGAACCCTTAAAAGGACCATTGATTTTTGGCGACGGAAAAAGGGAAACCAACGCTTATGGGCAATATCCAAAATTAAACCCTATTTGAAGGACGACATTTCAAAATACGTACGACCATAACATTAACGTTTTTAAGTAGATCCCTTACAAAACGATCGGCCTTTGATGGGTGATGGATTGCAAAGTACTCATTGAAAAGAAATTGCAAAAGGGAACAAAAACCCTTTCCGGACTTATTAAAAAAGCCAGTGGGGAAACCAGATACGCCAATGCGGGGGAATTTCGGGTAATGGGATCGAGGGCATATCAAAATCCCTTATTTGTTGGGAGGACAAAGTAACATTAAGAAAGGGGTGATGAAATCTACAAGTGAAGAGATTTAAGCAAGGACAACTAAGGGGGCGTGGACTGCGGCCGAAGAAATCAACACCGCTGGAAAAAGTACAAAAAGCAGTATGATCAAGACCAAAGAAATCCCAAAAGGAGGATTTCCAGAAATTGCTGGGAATTTTGAATTCGTAAAACGTCGTTGGCAAATTTGGGGGCCAAAAGACATTCAAACAATAAAAACTTTATGCTTTGGAAGGGAATGAGGGGGCAAATTAAAAAAGTAGCTCATGCATTACGTGTCTCAAACTAAATACCCCAACCCCAAATATGACGGGGGGATTCAATACCAAAAAAGAAAAACGAGTTGGCCCTTGGATGTACGGACCTTTCCTCGAACGACAACGGGAATAAATACTTTTTGAATCTGGATGTCTTCTCGAAGTTCGTGCAAGTATATCCAGTAAACAAAAATTTAAATCAAAAAATTGCTTGAAACTCGTGAAAAGATTTATTCAATGTGGGGGGCGTTCAAAAAGTATTATCTGACACGGAACGATGTTCACCAGTGAAAGGGGGATAGAGGCATACCGGGAATGGGGGGGATAGATTCATTCTACTGTGAGACACCCAATCAAATCCGTCAGAACGGGTAATGAAAGAATTTCCGACTATTTAGAACATATTTAAAAAGAATCATGGGGAAATGGAATGAGTTAATACCGGGCATCAATCGCTGGCTAATCAAATTCCTATGAAGTATTGGCATGACGCCGTGGAACTATTTAAAAGGGAAAACCCCTCCATACTATACGCTCTGAGAGAGGAAGTCACCCGGAAGGGAAAGAAGACATCGGAACAGATACGTCAGGCTTATAAGGGGGAAGGACGGAAGGCAAAGAAAAAAGAGGAAAATATGGTTTCACGAGGGGAGACAGTATTGTTGCGGGCCAAAGTGTCTAACCCTAAACTAAAATTATACCAAAAATTTTTTCCCTTATATGAGGGGCCCTCATCATTGAACAGATAAAACCCGAAAGTGGGTAAACATAACGATAACAGAGAAGTGGTGGGACATTAAAATTTTTAAATTTAAAATTTAACAAGAGAAAGGGAATGGACAAGAAAAAACCATTAAGCATTGAATTTTCAGAAAAAACCCCAAAAAAGGGGGAGGGGGAAGAAACGCCCCCCCTTTCCCCCAAAGCGGCGGACATCAACAAAAACGCGGCAGAACGGTTGCAAAAGGGGGGCTCGCAGCCACGAAAAAAAGGTTACGGGCGGCGGGTGTCGTCGGTTTGGGGACCGTGGGAAAAAAAGGCCGCGGGGGCAGTGCGGCTGGCTGCCGGCGAGGAAGGATATCTGGGGGTGCCCCGATCGAAAAGCAAACTAGTATCGCGAACGCGGTCAGAAAGATTAATTGACGGACTTTTTGCATGATAACAATCAAAGTCGATGGACATATTGCCAAAGGATAGCTGCTATTTGGGTAAACAGTTCAAAAGACGTCGAGTGGATCGGAATGGGGAGACGTACTTTGGGGAAATGCAGCGCCCACCTCGGGTGGTCCCGGGGAAAAAGGTGCCGAAAGGGGGCGAGGCAACCGAGGGGCCCCGAACCCCGGGCGTGTTGGGTAAAGAAATACTTTGATCATAAGATCGAGAAAACAGGATTTGGGGTTATATGAAAGAAAGGGGGAAGCCCCAAAAGATATTGTATCATTAGTGATTTGTATGAATTAATAAATAGTTCGTTTTTTTTATATATATATATATATATATATATAATATATATATATATTATATATATATTTATTTATATATATATTTATATATATATATATATATATATATATATATATATATATATATATATATATATCCGAGCCACTCGACGTCTTTTGATCTGTGTTACTCCAAATAGCAGCTATCACTTTGGCAATATGTCCGATCGACTATTGATTGTTATCACGCACAAATTGTTCGTCAATTAATCTTTCTGCACTCGTTCGTTCGCGATACTAGTTTGCTTTTCGATCGCGGAGCAGCCCCAGATACGTCCTTCCTCGCTGGCGGCCAGCCAGACACTGACTCCTCGCGGCCTCGTTCCCACGGTCGGCCAACCAACGACACCTCGCCGCCCGTAATCGTTTTTCTTGGCTAGCGAGTGCCCTCTTGCAACCGTTCTGCCGTGTTCGTGCTTGATGTCTCGCCGTTTCTTTGGGTGGAAACGCGGTGCGTTTCATTACCCCCTCCCCACTTTTTTGTGGATTTTTCTCCGGAAAATTCAATGACTTAATGGTCTATTCTTGTCCATTGCCTTCTCTTGTTGGGCAAGGTCTTAAATTGTAAAAATTATAATGTCCCACCACTTTTCTGTTGTCGTTGACTATTTTAGCCACGTTTGGGATTGTTATCTGTTCAATGATGTACGGCCCCTCATATAATGGAAAAAATTTGCGTATAACCTTAGTTTAGGGTTAGACACTTTGGGGACACGCAACAATACTGTCTGCCCCTCGTGAAACACATATGTTTTCTTCTTTGACTTTGCCTTCTTGTGCTGGGCTTCCAGTACTTCTATCTGGTCAACCTGTTGTTTCAGTCTTTCTTCTATCCCCTCCTCCGATAACACGCCCGTACATATTTCTAATTCCTCTCCCATTTCCATGTCCATCTCGATTCTCTGGCTTCCTAGTTCTACCACTCCGTGGTCAAGATCAATAATCGCGCGTCGTTCGGATAAAAAATCTGTCCCTATAATCATCGGATACAACAACCTCTTTACTACTAGAGCTACCACTTCGTACTTCTGATCGCCAATTTCAGCGTTAAACATTATTTGTTTCGTGATAGGGCTTGACTTCTTCTGAGTGGCTCCTATCACGTACGCCCTATTCATGGGCAAGCACATTACTTGCTTTCCTTTCGCAATCAACTCATTATAAAATTCCTCTGATATAACTGTTGTAGTACATCCAGTATCAACGAGTGCTTCCGTTACCACCCCTTCGTATTCTACTTTGATCGTGGGACATTTTCTCATGCGAACTTCCGAACTTTTTTTTCTCTGCCACGGTTGTGATTCATAGGACACCGACTGAATCGTATTGATAGGGACCACATTCAGCTCTTCTTCCCTTGTGTCCGTCATGGGGTCGCCTGTCATCACGGACTCTATCTGTTTAAAGATGTTCCCTGTCCTCCACTTGGACCAGGCCGTGTAGATTGATTGGGCGCACCTCGGTTCGTTCCTCTCTCTTCTTCTCGACGGTTTGGGTCTTGTCCACCCCACTCCGGTCTTCGGTTACTCGGTTCCGATTGCCACCGGCTTCCTGTCTCGTGTCGCGTCCACTGGTTGCCTGCCCCACCACTATTCCCTTGTCTATTGACTGGTTCCGTTCTTACCGCGTTCACGTTTCCCTTTCCCCTCTTATTCTTCGGGGTATTGGCAAATGTTAATCATATCCTCCTAATGCGTTCATAAAGCTCTCTAAATTGGTATGGTTCGAACTCCAAATTATTTTGGATCGACACGGGAAACGACGTGTCAATAAACAAAATTTTCTTGATCACTCATTGGGGACGTAGTGTCCTACAATCCCCAACACTTTGGGTCGCATATTCCGCAGAGTTCCCATCGACTGAGTATAAACCATTCATTGATTTACTTCACATTCATTTGAATCTCATCGTTCCAATACCGCTCATAGAATCGGTCTTGAAATTCCTTCAGCGTCCCGGAAATACATAAAAAGTGTGGGCCCCACGTCCGGGCGTTCCCCCAACATCAAATACAAAAACTGGACCTTGCATCTTTCCGACGTTTGATCACAGCTATTCTTTCCCGCTGCCCGCATGAATGCGCAGGGGTTTTTCCCGACCATCTCAAACTTAATGATTTCGGAGGCGAAAAAGTTGGTATTCCGCCCGCAATGATGGGCGTTGTCCGGCATTCTTTGATTAGCTCCACATCGGGTTGCAGGGATGATACCTTTTTTCCCACCTTCGTATATTCTCCTGTATGTTCGCTCTCTTGCTCCCCGCTCTGGATTTCATTCCGAATCGGGTTTTTGTACCTCCTCGCTTTGTGCGGTAATCTTCTCCTCAAGTTGTTGATGTAGGTCGGTTTTCAACTCCCCGCCCAATGTGTCGATCTGGGATTCTATCTTCTGATCCTGCTCTACAAATTTACTGGCGATGGATTGGTTTTGAATCTCGACCTGTTCCGCTATCTTCTTCATTTTCTGCTGGGTTTCCTCGATTTGCTTGTTAATGGTCCTATTTGTTTTTAATTTCCCCCATTAACTTTCCGTTCTGTTCCTCGATTGCCTTCTTTTGTTCTTCCATCATCTTCCCCTACTCTGTTCTTCTGCCGATTTCTCAATTCGTTCTTCAATCGCCATAAGCTGCTTTTCGGATCTTCTTTCTTGTTCCTCTGCCGTTTTATCAAGTCGGTCGTTAATCTTTTCATTATTAACATCAAACCCTGATGAATCTTTGCTTGGTACCCCTGACTTGGGTTCCCTGTACCTGGTTCATCGGCGTTGATGTGACTTACTTCTTCATCAAAACAATCGCCCGACGTGTCATCTAATTTCTTCCAACTCCAGATTCCTACTATCCAGAAACGTACTTCCCCGATTCCTTCATCCGAGTCTTCTACACGCTCTATCTTCTCATTCCGTTCCAACATCGCCTTTTGAGCCTCCATTTTTCTGTCAATCTAATTTCTTGTCTTAAACTGCTTCGTATCGTTCACTAATTTTTTCCCAATCGCTTTTACTGCTTCCGCGCTTGTAATCCCGCCCTCAGCTCGTCTACGTCTAATACTACTGCAACTGTTCCCCAATTTAATTAATCTAATTCCCAAGTAATTGTATTGAAACAATGACCTATCAGTGATTCTAGGCATTAGCTGAATACACTATTCGTTTAAATTTTGCATGAAAACCACAAATTTTATAATCTACTATGCCCAATTTTTACTATACAGTTACCACATATGACATACAAATATCCACTCTCTGCAAATAATTTAACATCACCTATGCACATAAATTCACCACAAAAATACCCTTCATAAAACATCACATATCAAAAAAATACAAATAACACTTCTGGAAAATTCCTGAAAACATTGGCATACACAACTTCAATTCAAATTCACAACAATAATCCACAGTCTCATTTCATAACTCTCAGTTCCTCAATACTGACACAAAAAAAATACTGTATGCAGTTTTCAAACATGACCCCAACATTCCCAAAAAATCAATATTAATTCCCCTTCCTATTAATTACTTTCCATTCACTGGTAATAAACAATGCCCCTCCACACGTGGGCTATACTCCTTTTAGATGATTGTGACAGTTATCTTGCAAGATTCATGCCCATATGCTTAAAATAATTAGCATACACAATTTACACCAAAATGACATTAACTTCTCTTGTATTCATTACACTTTCCTCAAATTCTACTAATTTCCTTGCTTTATCCAATATTGAAAACAATTCACTTAACTATGGTATTTATCATGTAAAAAATAATTATTCTAACAAACACAATATTTATACACACTGTTTTCTCTTTCACACATAATAGGTACTCTGCATACGGTTTTCTCGATTGACTGACCACATATTTAACTAAATAACATTTACATTCACAATTACCATTGCCTGTCAATATTTCTATAATTGCTTTATAATTCCTCAACAGTATTTACCTTTACATAAATGACAATAATAAATTTCTACTACTTTTCCCAGTAACAACTGCACATGCACACTGTTTTTTTTCAATATTTCCTGTTGAAACTGTTATGTTTCTTAAAATTATTACACAAGTTTGTTAATTCAAGAGTCATTAGTTTTATTCCTCCCAAATTTAAACCCCTAGCACTTTTTTAAATACCGAGTCCATACTGTTCGGGCGCCAACTGTGACGTACCGGTAGGGCTTGTTCTCAGTAAATTTTTTAAGGGACAGGTGTTCTTTCTCGTGAATGGCTCGGGTAAATCAAACACCACTGTTCCGTGAACAAAATAAACTGAACTATTATTAATTCTATACAAATCACTAATGATACAATATCTATGGTGGTCTTTACCCTTTTTTTTCATATAACCAGAATCACTGTTGGTCTCTATCTTATCGATCGAAGAAATATTACCGTTTACTTCTTCCCATACGAGCGTCGGCGGCTTCGGGGACTCTCAGGTTGCCTCGCGCTCCTTCGTTGCCTGCCGGGTCGTTACACCCGAGGGCCAGCCGAGGTGAGGCGCTGCGCTTCCGAAGTACGTTCTCCTTTCCAATCTCCGATCCACTCGACGTCTTTTGATCTGGTTACTAAAAAGCAGCACCCGGCAAATGTCCGATCGACTATTAAACCCCACGTTCTCAAAATTTTTCCCTCGTTCGTTCGCGAACTGTTTGTTTTTCGATCGGGAGCCCCGATACGTCCCCGCCGGGGGCCCAGCCAAAAACTCTGCGGCCCGTTCCCGGTCGGAACCGACACACCTCGCCGCCCTAACCTTTTTTTGCAATCCCCTTTTAAAACCGTTCCCGTTTGGGCGATTTCCGCTTTTTTTGGGAAAGCGGGGGTTTCAAATATATATATATAATATATATATTAAATAATAATTGTTGGGCAAAATTCAGATTTGTCACAAACATATCTGCCCCACCCGTTTACAAATTCAAAAAAAAATGGAATAGGAAACCAACAAAAAGTTAACGGGAATCCCAAACAAAACATGGGGTCCAACATGAGAAAACATGGGGGCGTCCGGGAAAATAAAAACACCCCGTTGAGATTTTAAACACCCCCAAGAAAAACCAAACATATTTTTGAATCATATATACTGTGCATTATAGTATTAATAATTAAAAAAAATAAAAAGGTATCACAATTTTAGGGGAGGGATTTAATGAAATGTCTTTTTTTATTTTTAAAAATTTCCTTTTATAAAAATTTTTTTAGAAAAAAAATGACCCATTATATAAAATTTTTTTGCATTTTCCGGTTTTCAATTTTTATTTTTATTTTAAATTTTTTAATAAATTTTCACTTTTTTAAATTTTA
The DNA here is from genome assembly GCA_964035755.1 of Teleogryllus oceanicus. Classification (NCBI taxonomy): domain Eukaryota; kingdom Metazoa; phylum Arthropoda; class Insecta; order Orthoptera; family Gryllidae; genus Teleogryllus; species Teleogryllus oceanicus. The sequence continues at coordinate 18,125,980 of CAXIVR010000010.1, forward strand.
TTTTAATATTTTAAGGGAAATTTAAATAAATTTTGATGAAAAATGTTCTAAAATTTGAGTACCAACCTGTAGTTACTCAAACTTGAGTTGAAATTTAAATTTGGGGGTATAATCTTTAAATTCCCGGTTAAACGGATAAAAAGACAGATTTTTTTCAAAGAACTGCCCAAAAAAATTTTGAAAGATTAATTTAAAAAAGCCTCGATTTTTTTAAAGAACAACGATTTCGTTTGAAACTTTTTTATTAAATTTTGCTTTTTTGAATTTTATTTTTTTTAAAATTTTAAAACTTTTTATTGATCATTTTGGTGATTTTTTGGGTCAAAATCGCCATTCATTAGGTATTATTTGGATTCACAAAATCGGAATGGTCGGGCAAGTTAAGTATCTATTACCCTCCCCCTACCCATTTACGTCTTCCCACCGGAGGGTGCCGGGTCAACTGATGTCCGCATCTCGACGGGAGGTCCAGGTTCAATCCCCACGGCGCCGCTGCCCCCCCGAGGATTTTTACACAGTTTCCAAAGGTTGTTAGGGTCGAGAAATTTTCGGGCCCTGCCTAAAAGTAGTTTTTGTGGTTTCTCCCATCAACACCAGGGGAAAGTTGAGCATCCAACAAAAAGGGGGCCCGGGGGCGCGATCTTCCCTTTCCCCTTTTTTGTCCTATCTCACCACTTTTCTATCACGCACTGCACTACCACACAGGAGTCCCGGACTGACCTGGTTTCAGGGGCCCCGTTTAGAGATACCTGGGGGGCCCCTTGTCGAAGATTGGGGGGACCTCGCCTCTGGGGGAAGATCCCCCCGCCACCCCTCCGCCTGACGCCCGGGGCCCCTTTCCCCAACCCCCCGGCAGGACCCACTTTTGGGGCCCCGGGAAACACTATCAATCAGTCAATCAATCAACTTCCCCCGCTCGGAGCCTCTGAGGCACGCACGCGGGGCCGTGTGTCCGCGCGTGGGCGATCACGCCCGCCAAAATTCTCAATAAAGACCTTAACAGCCGCAAAATTCCGTCATCCACTTGAATGCTGATTGGAGGAAAATGCCGTCATCTATTTGGATATTGATGGGGGAAATGCCGTCATCTACTTGGATGCTGATTGGGAAAAATGCCGTCATCTACTTGTATGCTGATTGGGGAAAATGCCGTCATCTACTTGGATGCTGATTGGGGGAAAATGCCGTCATCTACTGCATGCTGATTGGGGGAAAATGCCGTCATCTACTTGGATGCTGATTGGGGGAAAATACCGTCATCTACGTGCATGCTGATTGGGGAAACATGCCGTCATCTACTTGCATGCTGATTGGGGAAACATGCCGTCATCTACTTGGATGCTGATCGGGGGGAAATGCCGTCATCTACTGGGATGCTGATAGGGCTACAATGCTGTAATCTACATGAAGGCTGATTCAAGAAAAATGCCGTCATATGAACTGATTACAATTCTTCTTCTTTGCGAATGAGTCTCTAGAACCACGCGGAATCAACACTTTTTGGCCTTCTTGTTAGTCCAATAGCCTTTCATATGCAATGAATAGGTGTGCTTCCGTTGCTCAGATCATGTTTTGTTTGCCTTTCCACCTCGAAACCGCGATTTTGTAACTTTTCTAATTATATCACGAACTTCTAAATTTGGAGATCCGAACTCTGAAAAATTCCTTTTCTGTTTGTACCACTTAGGTCTGGTGACTTAAGTTTTGAGAATGCTAGTATTAATTTTTTTATAAATGTCCCATAAATTAAATTCTTCACATTTGCATTGAATCTGTGATTTTAGGAATTTGTTTGTAGATTTCATTTGGTTTCGGGTAATTTATATCATTCTTGAGTTTAGGTCAATAATTTTTCTCATAATTTTGTTTTCAAGTTCTATGTTGAAGGTTAAGAGTTTTGATGCATAGAGTGCCTCAGTTTGATGATAATTATTAATTAGAATGATGCTTTAAATCAAACAAAGTGGGGAAATTAAAAATATTTATTAATTCCTTCACTATTAATTTTCACTATTGTAATGTAGAGATTCACAATTAGTCACGAGGTATAAATAAACACCTATATTCCTGCAATTGTCGCCCCTCTCGTCTAAGCGGTGCGAAGAAACGGTGTCTTATAGTGCGGAGCAGCGCTGGGCCCAAGTTCACTTCAGATCCATTCCTCATGTAGCAGAGACGTGCTAAGCAGGCGCCCCACGATAGTTCTTATCAGTGCCCGTATAAATTCTTCTCGCAGAGACTTACACTCAGCACACACTCTTAAAGTGTATTATTACCATAGTATCACACCTTTAAAGCAATGCCTTTAATGCATGTTATTAAATAAAGAGAATTACGGATAAGAATTTATTATGGGCTCGCTTCTCGGTTATTTATCGTGCGTTGTATTCATTACAGCCTGTGTTGTGTGCAGAAATGTATGTGGCATAATGTCGCGCAATTTATGTCAGTAACTTTAAGGCTAAATGCACCGAAAATTACTTATAGGAAAAATCAATAGATCGCAGCACTATCACACGGAATTTACTAGATCGATAACGTCTTAACAAATTGTCCGATTTTCGATCTGTAAACGGCATTGAACTCCTTTTTAAAATAGAATTCACGCTACGATGCCGTTTTTTCAAAAAAAATATTTCGAAAAAAAAAATTGAAATGATTTCTCATAGTTTTGGGAAGAAATTAAAAAATGTGGGCTTATAGCGCGATGACGACGTGCTTCCTGAATCCAACGCCGTGTCAATCATGCAAATCGGATGAATAGGAGCGGCGTAAAGTGAAATTTCGGAAAAATACCTGACTGGGGGAGTCCCCTTCCCGCTTCACGCAGTTGTGTCACTCGACCTTGGCTGCGCGAGTCAATAACGTTATGTTCAATCTCAATATATTTTTCTCCACTTATCAAACTAGTGATGCTGTAACACAACCAAACGGTCTCATATCATATGTAATAGTCGTATAAAACTATATATCTTGTTCACATATTTCCGTCTTCCTTCGAATACCATCAAAAAGTTATTTGAGGCACTACTCAAAATATCAATTCCGATTTGGAAACTGATTTCAAAAAGAAAATGGAACTAATTGTGTATATATCACCAATATTCCATGTCCTAACATCTTATTTTACATACATTTTACTTCTAAGATCTTCCGTTAACATTCCACTACCAGAAAGAATGAGCCGAAATTACGCACGAGCTCTTTTATCCTGCGGCTCGATTTTTGATCTCAAAACGGCGTTTGTCTCCTTGATAGACTTCACCTGATGAATCTGTTTTCCCAAGTAAAATTTAAAAACTGTTTTCGTACTTTCGGACAAAATTGAAGAAGTGGTAAAATAGCGCGCAGGCGAGATGCATCCTGAATCCAACACTGTAACAAACATTAAAATATAATATTAAGAATCGTGACATGTCCCAGCTTACTTAATGAGTTATATTGATATAAAATGATTCTGTTATATTTGTATAAACTTGAAGATTGGAATAAGTAATTCCGGCGTCATTTTGATACAAACTACGTAAATGATAATGTAAAAGGATGTAGTGTAAATCATTCTATGTGACATATATATATATATATATATATATATATATATATATATATATTATATATATATATATATGTATTTTTTAATGCATTAAATTGTCATGATAGCAATACAACTTTAACCCTTAGACAGGAACACCACACTAGAAGAGGAATATCCGTCTATGAGGGGGATAAATTATGTTTTGTTATACAGTTATTAATTCGGCAACTTTTACATTTCTACATTAAGATACCATTTTTCTAAACATCGTACACGCTTATCAGTAACATTTACTCGGGTAGCAATTCAATTTATAAGATTTATATACTACTAGTAAAACGTAGCGCACCAGTCACTGATAAACCTCATATTAGGGAATCAAAATGCAAACGTATTAAATCGGCGATCCTCATCTAGGTGTCGAGAATAGGGATGCAACATTGATGTTGAATTTTTCAAAACATAGATTTTGTATAGACTCATGAACATATTTCGTAAAAAAATGAAACATTTATGAAACCTGATGTTTATTATCGATGTGCTTGATAAGTTGTGAATGAAAAGAAACCGATAATCACAATTTTATAAAAAAGTTAAAAATGAAATAATATTGCATTATACTACTGTCAATATATGTGTTCGAATAAAGCGAACGGTGATTGTAACATCCTCATCCAGTAGACTATCTTCAGCCCAAGAAATGACCCCATTTTTCTGACATTTCCTACGTATGTCCTACCGTACGCAGAGAGGCGGCCAACGCTAGCACTCTAGGTGTAAGGTCTCTCGCCCACCTTCCTGTACCCATTTGAGGAAGTTGTGACTCCATAAGATGACCCTGGGCGATAGTTTTCAGACTTAGTTTCGCTATTATTCTTTTTACTTTCTTTTGCCGTTTTGTCTAAATCGTAATTATAAATTAACAATCACGGCCACTGTCAAACAAATTATCTTCCGCACGAACTTGATCAATGTTTCTAAACCAGGTTTTTGAAAGATGTTTTAATTTTGAACATTGATATTTGCATTTGTATTACTTGAGCATCATTCCTTCGTTTTTCTTGCTATTCGAAACTGGGAGGGGACGCGCCGATAATTCAGCGAGTTCTTCCCTAACAATGGCAGCATGAAAGACTGCGGGTATCAAACACACTGTTCAGTGCGATGATGTCTATTTGTCGGCTCCAGTCCTGGTCAAGCAGCGGCTGTGAGCATCTCTTTCATCTGCAGGTTCCAATTCTTCGCGGGGTCTGAACGCGCAGAGAAATAGTACTAGAACATAGATCGCAAGCCATCCCTTGTTAGACCTATCTGGATATACACAGCAATAGGATGCTATATAGCAATTTGTTCATTGCTCACTCGGACTCGAACTGTCTTTTTCCTTTTGTTTGTGATATTGCGTATTAGTTATTCAATTGTGCCACTTATACCTTTTTCTTCCGCTTCATTCTATCATTCCAAGCATAATATCCTTTTCTAGAGATTTTGTTCGACTCATAGTATGTCCAAAATATTTTATTTTCCATTTTTCTTTGGCTTTCAGAAAGTTCTGTTTTCTTTTCAAAATTTCGCATTTATCTTTGCCCTCGATTGTACGGTTTAATATTTTTCCGTGTCCATACTTCAAAAGCATCTTCCTTTTTTCGGCCTATCTCAATGTTCAGCTTTTACACCCACACAACAGGATTAGAAATACCATTTTCTCGATTATTTGAATTTTGGTCTTACGCAAGGCTCGATTTCTGACGGAACACGACGGAACGGCGTTGCTGTATCTCGTTGATAATTATTACATTATATTATAAATATATAATTATTTCTATTAAATTAATAAATCATTTTCAGCGCGTTCCGGGACCTAAAATTTTAGAAATCAATCACTTGATATGCCTGCATATTTTATGAATTTGTGTAATTTTCTTTCCGCTGCTTTTTCTAAAATTATTCCTCTCTTTAGTTTTTCTGAACAGTATCCAGAATAAGTATTTAACTTCGCCTGCCATGTATATCACTTCTCCGTTGATGTTCAGGCTTCCTTTTTTACCAGTTGACATAAATGTTGTTTTCTTTAAATGTAAGTTCATAGAATATTTAAATTTTATATTAATAATATATTTAGCTATCATTATTACATAATTCAGAATTAGTACAAATAAAACATCTGCATAATTTTGATGACATAACATTTTCGCGTTTTCTCGAAAAGGAGTAAAGTGGACATGCCACGTTTTGAATGTTTGCTCCTCATTTCGCGCTCCTTTCTATCCAAGCCCAGCGCCGCCAGGGCACGCGCTCAAGTGTAGTCACCCTTCCGATCTGGAAGCAGGGTCGCACCTCTGGCACACTGCTGTTCTGATAGCGTGACTTTTCTGATCTCTGCAGACATCTCGCCGCGGTCTTCGGCGAGCTGCGTGCTACACTAGGGCAATTCGATATGCCCAAGCGTAGGAAGAGGGCGGTGAGCAGTTTCCAGCGGGCGAGAACATTGTGCAGTGACGAAATGGAGATTATATTTACTATACAAGTTAGTGGAATAATTCGCGTTTCGTTAATTATTAGTAACCGAGTATTATATATGAACAAAATAAGAATTCAAACAATAAATAACAATTATAAAAGTATATTAGTTTAATAAACATTTTGTGAGATATTATTAACTAAAATAACTTATTTAGTCGACATTTATGGATGGTAAGCTATTGTTTTTCATTGAAAATACAGGTATAATACCCTTATAACCTTTATGGACGTCCATACAGTTATAGACGCCCTATAGAGGTATTTTACCGGTATAAAAGAACATAGGTATTTGAAAAAGGTATGTAATACCGGTATTTTACCGGTATCTACAACCTTTTCGGTCCCTGCCTATTCCTCATTGCCAGTTTACACTCCCTGGTCATATTTCGAATGACCCGGAACATTTCTTTAGGTCTCCTTTTGTTGTTACGTTCTTCCACTTCTTTGCATTTTTCTTTATTTATTTATTTATTTAACGTAAAAAAAACAGTTAAAAACTGCGTATGACGTGCTATATTTTTTGAAGAAACTTTCTTTATCTTGTCTTGGTCTACGCTGGGAAAACCCTGCTGAGTTCTCTGACTTTTATCGTTTGCTTTCTTAGCAGAAATATAATACTTGAAAAAAACGAAACATTAGGACTTTTTATTATTATTATTATTATTATTTTTATTATTATTATTATTATTATTATTATTATTATTATTATTATTATTATTATTATTATTAACAATAATAATAACAATAATAATAATAATAATAATAATAATAATAATCACGCAAATGGAGAGGAATCGAAGGTAAAGTGTATATACTCGTACTATATAATCCTTCGAATCTTCACTTCGATGACTGAGTTTCCAAGATTTATAACAATTGTGAGACTCCATCTTTATATTTCACGGTGAAAATCTTGAAATCTCTCTACAGGTCTGATTCAGTTTGCCCATCGTGAAACCATGAAGCAGGTTGTTACTCTGTGAGAACCTCTAGGCACCGGGCGGGCGTTCTTTCAGCGCCCGCGGCGAAGGGCTAGGCTGAAGTGGCCGTGGGGGAGGATTGAATTTGTATGTGGCATAATTGTTTTTCTTGGAGCAGATCTCTAGTTGCCCGCCTATTATTCAATATGGAATTTAATAATGGTAAATGTTTGCTGTGCCTCTTTGTACATTGTTGTTTAGTGTACAATTCATTTGTTAACTGTACAATTATTTCTCTTGTTCTGAGTATGGTTGCTCACATCGCATTCAATATCCAATTTTTTTGAAAAGTTTGAAAATGTCCCAGGGGGTTCATGCAAAGACCCCCCCCCCCGAAAATTAAAATATCGGTTTCACATTGCAGGGACAGCGACATCAGCCAGATCGATTAAGGAATATCAGTTTTGGAGAAAATCAGCTGAACGGTTTTGTCGTCTGCGCTGTTCACAGGCAGCCACTTTGTTGTCAATCGCTTTTTCGGTATCAAGGACCCACAAAATACGGATTCTGTCTTTACCCCGTGTTAGAGGATTTTTACTAAATTTTTGCATCTGGATTTATCCACTTTTTCGTGGTCAGGGCCCCGTAGTAGGAGTTTTCCGTCGAAAATTCGCCATTTTGACAAAAACCACTGATTCGTAAATAAACGGTGGTTTTTGTCAAAAATGACTTGCTTAAGAGCGGGAATATATTTTCACAAAATGCCGATGTCTATTACTATAACACTCGACGTAGAAATCATATTCATCAGGTGACAGTATCAACAGCTCATTACAAAAAATTCACGTACAATACATGTACATTATTTTACAACACTTTGCCAGAAGACATTAAACGATTAAATTCGATAGAAAAGTTTAAATCGAAGTAAAAGCGTTTCTGCTGCATAACTGTTTTTATTCAATTAGAGACTATATTGAGCATCACAAGAAAAGTAACATTAATTTTAACAATTATACATAATGCTATTCCGCAATATTGCATTTGCTACTATTCCGCAATATTGCATAACTTCCTCTAAACTGCATATACTTCACAGTATATACGTACTTATACGAGCAAGTAAAAATAATCTCAAATTAAATATGTTGTAATATAATTGTATTTAAAGTGATACAATTTCCTAAACGATAATCAAAACCTTCATTATAATTTACTAAATTGAATTTACTGTAGTAGAATTAAACCGAATACATATTATTTGATTCTTAATTTTGGGGTTGACAGAACACCGAAAATTATAATTTATCCTGTGTATAAAATAATCATCTTGCAAACTCAAGTGACATGTAATATTCCGAGAACAACTCACCGTTCATTCATGAAGAATATTCATAGGAAGGTTCTCTTTAACATTTCAACAAACAAAACAACCTCACAGCTCTTGAAAAAAGCAGTCGGTGCTTGAGCAAATAAAAAGAAAGAGAACTTAAAAGTAAACAGAAGAATGTGAAAGAAAAGCTACGAGGTATTCAAAGGAGTGTGATACACAACAAAATTCTTCCTCAATATCATCCAAAAAGAAACAAACACTTTCTGCCGCAGTATTTATTTTTATTATGCGAATTGTTTGTTTCTTGTCTCATGTTTTGCTGCAGAGGCCATCAATGTTCTTGCAATAGAATGTCGACACGTGTTTCCTTTATTAACACAACAATGTTTTGCGATCTGGATCCTCAACGACAGTTCCCAGTTACGCAAGCTTTTTTTCTTTCAATTATGTAACTTACTTTTTAGATGAATGCAAAGAAGTATTACATATTTATTAACAAACAATGTGACAACGGATGAGTATTCACCTTCACAAAATTCTGGTCAAAATTTAAAAAAAAAATGGTTTCGTAGTATCATTGGTTTCACAGGAAACAAAAGACGATTATAGACGAAAAAATGTAGTCACAGGATCTGGTAACAAATCAGGGTAATAAAACTGTATGAATGTTAAAATATTTAAGAAATGAGACGTAACAATTCAAAACTTTTGAGATATCACGAAACTTCGTCGCGAATAGTATTGACTGTTTTTTCCTTTTTCCGGGCGCGTCAACTGCTTCGGTCATTCGTCCCGTTAGTGTAGTGCATTTTCTTTCTCGGGAGATGGCGGTGATCTTCCGCCGCTAGATGGCGAGATTTGGCGCGGACCTACCGTCGGCTACTAGGGTTTCCCCCTAACCAGGACTTTCACGTTTCCTTTACCACACACATATCCCTCAAACAGCTACTTTCACCTCGCAACACCACCCCACTCATGGCGAAATCAGGAGTTTATGAACTACACTGCCACAATTGTGAGGCTAAATACATCGGACAAACAGGTAGAAGCTTTAATACCAGAATTAAAGAACATTTACATGCATGGAAGCACAACACAAACAAATCGCACTTTGCTACACATCTTATAAACGCAGGCCACACTTTTCACCCAGACTCAGACATTAAAATTCTTGAAATATAAAATAAATTCTGGAACAGAAGTACTTTAGAAATCTTTCACATATTTCAAGCCAAACAGAAATCTGAGGCCCTTCTCAATGAACAAACTAATTTCCCTCTGTCCCCTCTACTAATAATTTTACACACCCCGACCTCACTAAGTGACTCCCCCGCCTCCTAAGACATTTCCAAGAGAACACTAAACAGACCTCCTCCGACCCACCCACCCCCGCCGGATCTCCGGAAAGCAATAAAAACCCCGTGTCACATTTCCTCTGGGCACAGTCGTCCGACTTTTGCCGACAGCAGCGAGGTAAGCAAAGCAGCTCAGCTTCAATTATTTCCACATCTTTGTAATAACATTGATATTAATTATTATTACTATCCCCCATTTCTTATATATATATATATATATATATATATATATATATATATTATTATATTGTACGCAACGCTTTATCAAACGGACGGCGGCGGCGTGGGTAGCGCGGTTGGTCATCGATATGCAATAATAATAATAATAATAATAATAATAATATTGATAATTTAAATTTCTTTAATAGGAAATCGAGGACTAAAGGAGGGTTCTTGCCTGCGTTGCTCCACACCTTTCCCACGAAAAAGAAAAGAAAGTGCAATGTTACGAAAAACAAACAATGACATTTAATGAAAACTGTAGTACACAGACATCTGCAAGTTTCTAAACAAACACAAAAGCAACAGCACAGAAATAATGTCACAACAGTGTACAATTGTCTGGCTGCCTGTACCCAAACACAAGAACAAAAAACAAGCACATCATCAAAGATGTACTGTTTCTAGAACTATTCTGAGAATTATAACCATCTAACATCCTTTTTAAAAAAATGGAAAATCAAATTATTAACTTTGAACAAATGATTAAGTCCCTTGGAATTAATATTATCATTCCAATTAATTTATGCAAAACTTATGTTCCTTCACTCCAAAACAATTCAGATTTATACATTCCTCATCACGATTCCCTCATTTCAATAATAAATTCACATCCAATCACGGTCAACACACAGCAATAGAACTTTGATTTCCAATGTAAACTCTAGAATAAACATTCCATGCTATGATCAACACACATTAATAGAAATTTAATTTACAATATAAACTTTAGAATAAACATCCTACATCATTTCTCCAGAAATTGTATATAAAAAAGATATTCATGACTGACAAAGTTTTCTTATACCTTTTGATAAATACTCAAGAAAGTAGGGTGTATCATTACCCAAAGTTTTAATGATAATACTAGTTCATTACCATACAAGTAATCGTTGCAACATTTTCTTTCTCTTTATCCTGCATGGTCACATAGCATTCCTGCTACATGCTAATTCTACCTGCCATGAAATCACACCATATTAATTATGATCAGAAGGAAATCATGAATAAACATTGTAATGAAACGTTACAGACAGCAGTAAAAATAACTAACTGTCCTCCCACAGAGCTAATATTTTTCAGAATCTGTGGTATTAGACAATCTCCACTAAGATACTACATTACCACAGAAATTGCAAAGTCTCACTCCCAAATTGACCAAAATTAACAACTCTTGACTTATTCCTTATCTAAATGATAATATTGGTTCATTGCCATATAAGTAATCATTGCAACATTTTCCTTCCACTTTATCCTGCATGATCACATAGCAATCCTGTTACATGCTAATTTTACATGCCATGAAATTACACCATACAAATTGTAATCAGAAGAAATTCATGAATAAACATTTTTCTGAACGTTATGGCAGTAGAAATAGCAGTGTAACTGTCCTCCGTCCTCTCAGCTATTTTTTTCACAATCTGTGATATTGGACAATCTTCAATAAAATATTGCACTACCATAGAGAAACTACAGAATCTCACCCCCCAACTTGACAGAAATTAACAACTCTTGACACATTCCTTATAGTACGTAAATTGCAATATAAGTTACAAATAGAAAGCACATAATTGTCAACAGTACCAGTTAATGAAAGTGAAAGTTCACCTTTCTTCGAGCTTTTTTCGGTTCACAATCCACATATGCATATTGGTGATTGAAAATTGATACATTAATATGCATAAATTCATTTATCAGTCTCTTTAAGTTCTCAACTTAAAATATGGCAACAGAACATCTTGTATTTAAAAGAATATTACACATCCGGCAAAAGAACAGTCAGAATAAGTCACTTGCCACTTCAAATGCCAGGACTCTCACCTACAATACTTTCACAATTCCAAATTGAACTACTGGAACTCAATTTAAGGAGAGATTGATCCTCTAACCTCACGCCTACACAATTCCACTATACAACCGTTAATTAAATGCTTTATTAGCACTCACATTAATCAGTTAGGACTCCAGTTCACGTAGATTCCCATTCTCCTATCCAGTTACCTTTGCATGCCTCCGTCCCTTCATCTTCCAACGCACCTCGAACACTATATCACCTCTCTTCGTGCATTAAAAGTTCCACAACAAATTCAAGTACATTAATTTTTCATGTTACCTCCTCTCATGTTTTGCGGTGGCGAACTACATCCCATATACCACCAACACAGCTCTGCTCCACACTCCCGACTCTCACCACTCCATTCTCTCCGGTCGCTTGCTCACATCATAAAGACCCGAGCTTTTTGGGCACACGCAAAGCATCGACACTGTCCTCTACACCAGCGAACTCTGCTTGGAACCCCCGAGACTTAAGGCCCCCGGCATGGAGCGCGTATTTCAAACTACCCCGCTGCTCGCCTCCCTCGCAGCCAGGCATCGCTGTAGCCCATACTTGGACGGGGCGTTATATATATAATATATATATATATATATATATATATATATATATTGAAACGCACCGCGTTTCCACCCAAAGAAACGGTGACATCAAACAAGAACGCGGCAGAACGGTTGCAAGAGGGCGCTCGCTAGCCACGAAAAACGGTTACGGGCGGCGAGGTGTCGTCGGTTGGCCGACCGTGGGAACGAGGCCGCGAGAGTCAGTGTCGGCTGGCCGCCGGCGAGGAAGGACGTATCTGGGGTTGCTCCGGATCGAAAAGCAAAATAGTATCGCGAACGAACGAGTGCAGAAAGATTAATTGACGGGCAATTTGTGCGTGATAACAATCATATAGTCGATCGGACATATTGCCAAAGTGATAGCTGCTATTTGGAATAACACAGATCAAAAGACGTTGAGTGGATCGGAGAATTGGAAAGGAGAACGTACTTCGGAAGCGCAGCGCCTCACCTCGGCTGGTCCCCAGTGAAACGACCCCGGCAGGCAGCGAAGGAGCGCGAGGCAACCGAGAGTCCCTGAAGCCGCCGACGCTCGTATGGGAAGAAGTAAACGGTAAATATTTCTTCGATCGATAAGATCGAGAGACTAACAGTGATTCTGGGTTATATGAAAGAAAAGGGTAGAGACCACCATAAATATTGTATCATTAGTGATTTGTATAGAATTAATAAATAGTTCAGTTTATTTTGTTCACGGAACAGTGGTGTTTGATTAATAACCCCGAGCCCATTCACGAGAAAGAACACCTGTCCCTTACAAATAAATTTACTGAGAACAAGCCGGCCTATCCGGTACGTCACAGTTGGCGCCCGAACAGTATGGACTCGTGTATTTAAGAAATGTGGCTCAGGGGGATTAATTTAACAAGGGGTATTTACATAGTGTTGCAATAAATTGAAGTCAGTACCGATAATTCATATAATTGGAGGGGAATAAAACTAATGACTCTTGAATTAACAAACTTGTGTAATAATTTTAAGAAACATAACAGTTTGAACAGGAAATATTGAAATAAAACAGTGTGCATGTGCAGTTGCTTACTGGAAAAAAGTAGTAGAAATTTATTATTGTCATTTATGTAAAGGTAAATACTGTTGAGGAAATATAAAGCAATTATAGAAATATTGACAGGCAATGGTAATTGTGAATGTAAATATTATTTAGTTAAATATGTGGTCAGTCAATCCAGAAAACAGTATGCAGAGTACCTATTATGTATGTGTAAAGAGAAAACAGTGTGTATAAATATTGTGTTTGTTAGAATAATTATTTGTGTACATGATAACATACCATAGTTAAGTGAATTGTTTCTCAATATTGGATAAAGCAACGAAATTAGTAGAATTTGTAGGAAAGTGTAATGAATACAAGAGAAGTTAATGTCATTTTGGTGTAAATTATATATGCTAATTATTTTGAGCATATGGGCATGAATCTTACATGATAACTGTCACAATCATCTAAAAGGAGTATAGCCCAGGTGTGGAGGGGCATTGTTTATTAGCAATGAATGGAAAGTAATTAATAGTGAAGGGAATTAATATTGATTTGTTGGAATGTTGGGGGTAAGTTTGAAAACTGCATACAGTATATTTTTGTGTCATTATTGAGGGAAGCTGTAGGAGTGTGTTTGAGAGGATTTTGTATGTCATATGTGGTAACTTTCAGAGAGTGGATATTTGTATGTCATATGTGGTAACTGTATAGTGAAAATTGGGTTGGTCATAGTAGACTATACAATTGTGGTTTTCATGCAAAATTTAAAACGAATAGTGTATTCAGCTAATGCCTAGAATCACTGATAGGTCATTGTTTCAATACAATTACTTGGGAATTAGATTAATTAAATTGGGGAACAGTTGCAGTAGTATTGCGAGCGTAGACGAGCTGAGGGCGGCATTAAGCGCGAAGCAGTAAAAGCGATTGAAAAAATGAGTGAACGATACGAAGCAGCTGAAGACAAGAAATTAGATTGCGACAGCAAAATGGAGGCTCAAAAGGCGATGTTGGAACGGAATGAGAAGATAGAGCGTGTAGAAGACTCGGATGAAGGAATCGGCGGAAGTACGTTTCTGGATAGTAGGAATCCTGGAGTTGGAAGTAAATTAGATGACACGTCGGGCGATTGTTTTGATGAAGAAGTAAAGTCACATCAACGCCGATGAACCAGGTAGCAGGAACCCAAGTCAGGAGCACCAAGCAAAGATATAATCGATTTGATGTTAATAATGAAAATGATTAACGACCGACTTGATAAAACGGCAGAGGAACAAGAAAGAAGATCCGAAAAGCAGCTTATGGCGATTGAAGAACGAATTGAGAAATCGGCAGAAGAACAGAGTAGGAAGATGATGGAAGAACAAAAGAAGGCAATCGAGGAACAGAACGGAAAGTTAATGGAGGAAATTAAAACAAATAGGACCTATTAACAAGCAAATCGAGGAAACCCAGCAGAAAATGAAGAAGATAGCGGAACAGGTCGAGATTCAAAACCAATCCATCGCCAGTAAATTCGTAGAGCAGGATCAGAAGATAGAATCCCAGATCGACAAATTGGGCGGGAGTTGAAACCGACCTACATCAACAACTTGAGGAGAAGATTACCGCACAAAGCGAGGAGGTACAAACCAGATCCGGAATGAAATCCAGACGGCGGAGAGCAAGAGAGCGAACATACAGGAGAATATACGAAGGTGCGAAGAAAAGGTATCATCCCTGCAATCTGATGTGGAGCTAATCAAAGAATGCCGGACAACGCCCATCATTGCGGGTGGAATACCAACTTTTACGCCTCCGAAATCATTGAAGTTTCGGAGATGGTCGAGAAAACCCATGCGCATTCATGCGGCAGCGGAACGACACCTAGCGTGATCAACACATCGGAAAGATGCAAGGTCCAGTTTTTGATTTGATGTTGAGGGGAATGCCCGGACGTGGGCCGACACTTTTGATGTATTTCCGGGGACGCTGAAGGAATTTCAAGACCGATTCTATGAGCGGTATTGGAACGATGAGATTCAAATGAATGTGAAGTTAAATCTAATGAATGGTTATTATACTCAGTCGATGGGAACTCTGCGGGAATATGCGACGCAACGTGTTGGAGATTGTAGGACACTACGTCCCCCAATGAGGATCAAGAAATTATGTGTTTATTGACACGTCAGTTTCCCGTGTCGATCCAAACGAAGAAAAGAGGGAAGGAAACGTGAACGCGGTAAGAACGGAACCAGTCAATAGACAAGGGAATAGTGGTGGGGCAGGCAACCAGTGGACGCGACACGAGACAGGAAGCCGGTGGCAATCGGAACCGAGTAACCGAAGACCGGAGTGGGGTGGACAAGACCCAAACCGTCGAGAAGAAGAGAGAGGAACGAACCGAGGTGCGCCCAATCAATCAACACGGCCTGGTCAAGGAGGACAGGGAACATCTTTAAAACAGATAGAGTCCGTGATGACAGGCGACCCTATGACGGACACAAGGGAAGAAGAGCTGAATGTGGTCCCTATCAATACGATTCAGTCGGTGTCCTATGAATCACAACCGTGGCAGAGAAAAAAAAGTTCGGAAGTTCGCATGAGAAAATGTCCCACGATCAAAGTAGAATGCGAAGGGGTGTTAACGGAAGCACTGGTTGATACTGGATGTACTACAACAGTTATATCAAAGGAATTTTATAATGAGTTGATGGCGAAAGGAAAGCAAGTAATGTGCTTGCCCATGAATAGGGCGTACGTGATAGGAGCCACTCAGAAGAAGTCAAGCCCTATCACGAAACAAATAATGTTTAAAGCTGAAATTGGCGATCAGAAGTACGAAGTGGTAGCTCTAGTAGTAAAGAAGTTGTTGTATCCGATGATTATAGGGACAGATTTTTTATCCGAACGACGCGCGATTATTGATCTTGACCACGAGTGGTAGAACTAGGAAGCCAGAGAATCGAGATGGACATGGGAATGGAAGAGGATTAGAAATATGTACGGCGTGTATCGGAGGAGGGGATAGAAGAAAGACTGAAACAACAGGTTGACCAGATAGAAGTACTGGAAGCCCAGCACAGGAAGGCAAAGTCAAAGAAGAAAACATATGAATGTCACGAGGAGCAGACAATATTGTTGCGTGATCCCAAAGTGTCTAACCCTAAACTAAGGTTATACGCAAAATTTTTTCCATTATATGAGGGGCCGTACATCATTGAACAGATAACAAACCCAAACGTGGCTAAACTAGTCAACGACAACAGAGAAGTGGTGGGACATTATAATTTTACAATTTAAGACCTTGCCCAACAAGAGAAGGCAATGGACAAGAATAGACCATTAAGTCATTGAATTTTCCGGAGAAAAATCCACAAAAAAGGGAGGGGGTAATGAAACGCACCGCGTTTCCACCCAAAGAAACGGTGACATCAAACAAGAACGCGGCAGAACGGTTGCAAGAGGGCGCTCGCTAGCCACGAAAAACGGTTACGGGCGGCGAGGTGTCGTCGGTTGGCCGACCGTGGGAACGAGGCCGCGAGGAGTCAGTGTCTGGCTGGCCGCCGGCGAGGAAGGACGTATCTGGGGCTGCTCCGCGATCGAAAAGCAAAATAGTATCGCGAACGAACGAGTGCAGAAAGATTAATTGACGGACAATTTGTGCGTGATAACAATCATATAGTCGATCGGACATATTGCCAAAGTGATAGCTGCTATTTGGAATAACACAGATCAAAAGACGTTGAGTGGATCGGAGAATTGGAAAGGAGAACGTACTTCGGAAGCGCAGCGCCTCACCTCGGCTGGTCCCCAGTGAAACGACCCCGGCAGGCAGCGAAGGAGCGCGAGGCAACCCGAGAGTCCCCGAAGCCGCCGACGCTCGTATGGGAAGAAGTAAACGGTAAATATTTCTTCGATCGATAAGATCGAGAGACTAACAGTGATTCTGGGTTATATGAAAGAAAAGGGTAGAGACCACCATAAATATTGTATCATTAGTGATTTGTATAGAATTAATAAATAGTTCAGTTTATTTTGTTCACGGAACAGTGGTGTTTGATTAATAACCCCGAGCCCATTCACGAGAAAGAACACCTGTCCCTTACAAATAAATTTACTGAGAACAAGCCGGCCTATCCGGTACGTCACACACACGGAACACACACGCCGTGGACTGGCCTCCGGCGCGCCGCACACAATGCAACCTGGTCTTTGATCAGGGGTCGTTAGCCCTGAGGGTGTGAAGCACCGCTCGGGCGTTACCAGCACCGTGCGGCAGCCTACTGTCGCTCCGACGCCAGGCCTGTCAGGTTGTTCGTTCGTCTTGCCTGTGAGAGGCAAGTAAGGGGTAGCTTGCACTGATAGAATCAGGCGGATCGAATTCTAATGAAACACTTGGATGGCTCTGGTAAAATTAGGCATGTATTCTTAAACTTTTTCCAGAGGCACATACACATACACACTAGATTATAATAAACAAATTGCAATCCTATTTCTATTATAATTATAATCCTAAGTCTGAATTAACGTTCTTGCTCCATCTTGTGCAAATAAACAATAACCTCCCTACCTTAAATACTCAAAAATCATATCTTGCCCGCTAATTACAATACTCGGGCAATTTAATTGTTTATGCAAACCTACTGATCTTGGCACTAAATGTTTCTTTCAGTCCGTTCGTTCCACTATGTTGGATCGAACTGAATTCCCGTGTGTAAGCGTTCGGCAAGAATACTTCCTAGTTATACCTTTTAATCACACCTTTGGAAATATTACGACCTCGCGGTCTGAATGTCGCACGGGTACTCACGCTTCGGCGATTGGGGAACACGTAACCTGGACCTCGGCCAACGCAGTGACCGACCTCAGCCGCTTATCGCTGCGAACGGCTGCTCGCGCCGCAGTGACGCTCGGCCTCGCCCAGCTCGCTGCGCTATACGCTCGCCGGTCCGCGCTGCTCCTTGGCTCGCTTGATGCCGCCTCCGTTCGCCCGTGAAGTAGTACAATTTTCTCCGGTCGTCCCGTAGAACGGCCGTGCCTCTACGCCCGTCTTCCGTTCCCAACAAACTTGCTTCTTTGGCTGTGTTGCACCAGGAATGTCGCCTCAGCCTTCCGCTTTGGCGATGCGGCGTAGTTGCGACGTAATGATCGTATACTCGACCCTTCGGCGATCTCTATCAGACTGTTTGGCGGTTTGTCTCAGAATGTTCTGCGGTTTCTATCAAACTCTCCGGCGGCCTTTCTCCGACTGTCTGGTTTCCCGAACCCTTCCTCGGAGACTGTTCCTCGTTTTCTATCAACGTCCAATCGCAGGATTTAATTTTCCAGCGCTTATCGCCCCGAGAAATCATTGGCGACCACTCGTTACGTCCGACTTCTGCCGCGGCTGACGTCAGATGATGACGTACCAACGCGCCATATTCGAAGTGGTAAACACCCGCGATTTATCTTGGGCGTTTTTGCCTGGGGTTCTGCTTTCCTGCAGAGCTATATCAGAGCTCGTCTCAATATATATATATATATATATATATATATATATATATATATATATATATATATATATAAATTTTGTTTTTCTTTCTTTTGAATATGAGAATGTATATTTCTTCACATATATTTATAATCTGAAATTTGAACTGCTTGTATCGGTATTAATTCCTCCCCCCCCGTCGAATTCATTTTTGCAATTTTATCTGCTATATGTTCCTTACTTTTGCAATCCCTTATTTTTTGTTTAATTTGAACTGCTCTAATCCCTCCGTTGCATTTCCCCTTTTTTGAAATTTTATCTGTTGTCTGTAACTAAATACTTTAGATGTATCCATTAATTGTAATTTAATTTTCTATCTTACTGTATGTTTATTTATAATTTTGTTGTATCTTTCTGTATCTTGTAGACTGACGATGACGGCAAAGCCGTCAAAAGCCGGCTATCTTAATAAAGCTAATATGTTGACGAAGATGACCTCTTTTATTTCTTCTCAGGACTCTCCCACCAACGGGACACCACCCTAGCCGGGACAAGCTCTAAGCTCCCGACCGGTCTTCCGGAATATGTGGTAGTGTAGTGCATGTTAGTGACAGGATAGGACAAGGAATTGGAAGGACAGATCGCGCGCGGTCCGTGGCCCGTTTGATAGGGTACTGCTCCGGCATTCGCCTGGTGTTGATCGCAGAAACCACGGAAAACTACCGATCAGAGTAGCCGTCCGCTAGAATTCACCTCCAGACAGCGACTGGATTCGACCTTGCTGAAAAGCTAGTGTCGAAAATCCTGCCGCTGTAAGGACTGGAACCTAGGACCTCCCGGTCAGAGGCGCTGCAGTGACATCTGAGCTACCGCTACATGTCGCGAGTAGTAATATTTTACAATGATACTCTATGAGTTCTTAAACAATGACTTCCTGTAAATGAGACGGGGGAATATTTATTTTTACTTTCTCGCCCTTATGAATATAAGAAGAGAAAGAATTGAAATCGTGCGTGGCTAAAAGGCAAATTTTCAGCAACAAATCTTATTGTCAGGTCCTGGAAAAGATAAAGCGGATAGTACTATTCCTATCTATTAAAAATTACTTCCTTTTACGCGAGGTTTTGCCTTAATCTATGTGTGTCCTTGATACCGAAAAATCGATTGATAGGAAAAGTCTGACTGTCCACCGGTCAGACTTTGTGGTCAACAACAGCACCTAAACCATTCAGGCGATTTTCTCCAAAATTATTGCCGGATCAATCTGTACGATCTCGAGGCGTTGGGAGTTTCAAAGAGATATTTTCATGTTTGAGGATTATTTAAGTGAATTCTGGAAGATATTTTTTAAACTTTCTCAGAAATACTACAATTATTTTTATTCAACTTTGTGTTGTCCAATTTTTACATAGTCAAAAATATCTCTTTGTATACAATTATGTATATATTTGACATTTTATAGCTGAATTAATCCGTCAGCCAGTGATGTTACCACTCCTGATCCCTATTTCTATTTATTATCCACGCCTGGGATAACGGAGACATGACGAGCGTACCACATTACCACAGTATACGTATTTATGCAACAGTATACGTATAAATACAGTACCACATTATATGTATCGCCACAGTATACGTATCAATGCTTATACTGTTGTTTTACCGCAACTAGCTTATTTGACTTGCCTCAGCTTTTCTTGTGTTTCAGTTTCAGAAACTGAGATGGATTGTATCAGAATGCTACAGCTTTTTGCTCCGACCGGGAGTTGAACTAGAGATCGCACTTCGGAAAACTAGCAACCTGTCCGTGAGCCGTGGGCCAGATATACAGAGTGGGTCACGTAACTTAGCACCTCCTGCAGTTTTTGAACGGTTGAAGTTATTGCGATGCAGTTTTCACCAAAGCGCATGAGGGAATGGAGATAATTTATACATGTTCATTTATATTTTATCACTTTATTTTAAGAGATATTGAAGTAAGTTTGCTTTTTTTAAATAGAACTATACATATGCTTTTAGTCTATCATGACGAGCGTAAAAAGACGAATCCAATGATATACATATTGTTATATGTTACATAAGCATATTTTAGTAATTTTGATTTTTTTTAATGCTCAGCTTTCCTTTCCTGAGCACGCTTTAACAGGGGGAGCACTGCGTGACCTTGTGTGACGAATGTTATCCGTTCAAAATAACCGATAAAAACGTGTGACAAAAAATAGAACAAAAATTCTTATCCAACATATGACAATGTGTACAAC
Source organism: Teleogryllus oceanicus (assembly GCA_964035755.1). Taxonomy (NCBI): domain Eukaryota; kingdom Metazoa; phylum Arthropoda; class Insecta; order Orthoptera; family Gryllidae; genus Teleogryllus; species Teleogryllus oceanicus. Next base: position 18,146,975 of record CAXIVR010000010.1, read on the forward strand.
ATTGGATTTGTCTTTTTACGCTCGTCATGATAGAAAATGGAATTGTATAATTCTATTTGAAAAGAACAAAGTTTTTCAATATCTCGTAAAATACAAGTGATAAAATAGAAATGAATAAATGTATCAATTAGCTCCATTCCCTGATGTACTTCCGCGAAAATACATTGAAATAACTTCAGCCGTTCAAATATTGCAGGAGGTGCTAATGTTGCGCGACTCACTCTGTATTTTTAACAAATAGAAGCTGCATTTCAGCCTACGTAAGTCACTCTCCAACCTATCAATGAACGGTCCCTTCCTCTGCACGTGCAGAGTCCCATATGACAGACCGGCAGCGGTAGCTCAGTGCATCAACTGATGTCACTGCAGCGCCTCTGGTTCGAGTCCTGACGGCGGCAGGATTTTCGACACTAGCTTTCCAGCTAGGTCGAATTCAGTCGCTACCTGGAGGAGAATTCTATCGGCCGGCTGCTCTGATCAGTAGTTTTCCGTGGTTTCTCTGATCAACACCAGGCGAAAACCGGAGTAGTACCCCACCAAACGGGCCACGGACCGCGCGCGATCTGCCCTTCCTCTTCCTTGTCCTATCCTCTCCCCTTACACACACACTTACCTTAACATGCACACAACATACCACATATTCCGGGAGACCGGTCGGGAGCTTAGAGCTTGTCCCGGCTGGGGCAGTGCCCCGCTGGTGGGAGAGTCCTGGTTAGGGGGAAACCCCACTAGGCGACGGTAGGTCTGCGCCGGGTCTCGCCATTCTGCGGGGGAAGATCACCGCCATCTCCCGAGAAAAATCATGCACTATACTAACGGGACTAATGACCAAAGCAGTTGACGCGCCCGGAATCAGGAAAAAAACAAACCAAACCAATCCCATATGACAGTTTACATCTCATAGTTAACTAACATCTTAAGTTTCACCCACATGACTAACTTAAAATATATGTTAACATCCTAGTAAACTAATATTAAATTGTCAAAAGTAAATCACTCGAAAATGGAAAATTCAGAAAAACCATGTTATTTTGATTTGTGCGTATTATGCAGTAAGACTCGAAAACAATTCAATGTGGAAGAAGTGCACGTATTGAGTAGATATCCGAAATAATAGGAGACACTCATCAAAATTGTCAACGTGGAAGAACATGAAAAAGGTGCTACAGAATGGGGCTCGTATCGAAGAAGTCGAAAGGACATCAATTTTAAATTGTGCGTGAACATTTTAGCTTCCTGTACGTGGAGCACTTTAGCTTCCTGTACGTGGAGAATTTTTGTTTTTCCAGGTGACAATTGAATGGGGTTCAGCAGACAAGGAGCGTTCTCATTTTTACGTGCCTACCAGAACCTACTTGCGTTATTAATGTTGTGGAAGATGGTTCCGGGGGGAAAACTCTTTAAATGAAACAGACTTTCAGCAATAACGTTTCATCAACAACTTGTTACAGTAATACATTGTTATAGAAAGCACGCCCTGTTTTTCCCCACTTGTCCACTACCCCCCACTTTCATAAGTATTTCTCTTTCCTCGCTAGTGCGTTTTTAAACTTGAACATATCTTCTGGGATGTAGTCAATTTCCACTGTGACGAAATTGTCCTCTCATAGCACTGCACTAACAGAGCAAATTGTAAATGGTTTCGAGTGAGGGATCTTCTCCAAAACTGAAGACCTCTTTTTCTTCACTAGATTTCTTTTGACCCTTGAATAATAAATTAACAGTTTTAAAGAAGCGAATGCTGAGTAGGAAATTTCAGAACAGGCGAAAAGTTGCAGGGAAGACGTCTCCAAAGATTTAATTGTAGTGTCTACTGAAAATGGGGCAATATAATTTTTTCAGCTTTTCAGCATAAAGCAATTGCCATGATATGCTTATGGATGCTCACACTATATTGTATAAGAATGTATAAGAATCAAATTGACATACAACCTGTATGAATAAAATAAAAAGTTTAAGCATTGTAGCTCATAGAATCAATTCAGATGCCCCATCTAGTTAGTTCTTTTTATTATTGGAAATTAATGAGTCAACCTGAGATCTAATTAGTTCTGCAATACAACGCATGTACTAGTCATGTTATGAGTAGTAATTTTGGATACAACACGTTCAGGGCTTCCGCTGCCTGGCACATTTACGGCGCTGCATTATTATCAGAAGGAAGATATTACTGTTTTTAACTCCATGAGAGCACAAAAATTCCATTGTATGAGTAACAGTTGTGCAGTAGTTTGCTGGTTGCGTTTGGGTAACACTTCACTAGTTATCAAAATAGACTTAATTATTCATTAAACCTATTCCAACATTCCGAATATGATTTCCTTGCACATCAATTGTTTTGTCAGTTGATACGCAGATGGGACCATCGCCAATTTCCCATAAATGGAATCCATCGTTTCCAAACAATGAATGGAATTAATTGTTCCAATACAGTCTTTCTTATTGTAAATCTGCGTGGAGTAGTTTCATGTGGATATTTTCACAGAAATTCATAATTATGATTGGATTGCTTAATTTCCATATGGGAAAGTCAGCACAAACCATAACACAACTAAAATTAATTCAACAGTTGAGATTTCTAACGCTCAATACTTTGTTGATCATGCGAATCAATCAATAAGAACTGTTTTTGGTTTTAGATATGCATCTTCAAAATTCATGTTTAATGACACGACGTATATGCATGTTGAAAGATTTGAAATCACTGAGCACATGCCACATTTGCTTTACGTAACTGGCAAAGAAGTGTTTTCCTTGTGTAGAAAAGTGTTCAAATTCTTCTGTCAAGTGATTTAGTAATACACTCATGTCAGAGAGACTTTGTCCTTCGGCATTTTTAAGTAAAATGTGGAATAAGTTGTACCAAAATATAAACTGAATCCACAATGTCGCTGTTCAATATTTCTCAGAGATTAGGAAATAAAAACAATGCTGATTCAAATTTAACCAATTGACTCTTAGATCGTTTAAAATCTACTTAAAATGTTTTTACGATATTGATATAACTAGACTGGTCTAAAATCTCGTATTTTCATGTGCTAAATTATCACTCAGCGTTACCACTGCCCCATAAATATTAATACAAAAGCTTCCGGGCCTCACTGTGATTTTACTTCTGATTTTGGGCCCGAAGAGACAATTAACATACAATGGCGTGACTCGCGTGTGACAATCGGGGAAAGAAAAATGTCAAAGGCTCTGAGGCTGGGGCGTATAGTTTCTGGTGAAGGGTATCAAGGTCAAGGGAGACCCCACAAGGTGCGTAGTAGGTGCGCGTTATCGTCTGCTAAACGTAACATTTTCACGAAACAAACTTGCGTTCTGTTCTCTGCGATACTCGTGCTGAAAAATAACACGCCAGAAGCTATGGATTGCGTTGTCGCCTTGCTCTTTAATTTGCAATACCATCGATATATTGAAAAGACTCATTTCAACGCGATGAAATAGCGGCATTTGCAAGGGGAGGCTAAAACTTTTGACAAAGTTGAATTGTCTGTGTGGGATTTTCTTTAAAGTGCATCAACTGATGTCACTGCAGCGCTTCTGTCCGGGAGGTCCTAGGTTCGAGTCCTGATGGCGACAGAATTTTCGACACTAGCTTGTAAGCTAGGTCGAATTCAGTCGCTGTTTGGAAGAGAATTGTAGCGGCCGTCTGCTCTGATCGGTAGTTTTCCGTGGTTTCTCCGATCAACGCCAGGTGAATGCCGGAGCAGTACCCTACCAAACGGGCCACGGACCGCGCGCGTTCTGTCCTTCCTCTTCCTTGTCCTATCCTCTCCTCTTACACACACACACACACTAACATGCACCACACTACCACATATTCCGGGAGACCGATCGGCAGCTTAGAGCTTGTCCTGGCTGGGGCGGTGCCCCGCTGGTGGGAGAGTCCTGGTTAGGGGGAACCCCACTAGCCGACGGTAGATCGGTGCCGGATCTCGCCATCCAGCGGGGGAAGATCATCGCCATCTCCAGAGAGGAAAAACATGCACTATACTAACGGGACTAATGACCGAACCAGTTGACGCGTCCGGAAACAAAAAAATCAATCAATCAATCAATCGTTAACAAAAACATACAAAAAATTGAAGAATTAAATTTTAAAGAATTGCAGAAAATGTAATAATTCATTAATATGTAAAAATATATTATTTTGTGTAAAATATGCAAATAGATGTACTTTCAGATATAATATGTAAATATATGTACTAAAAAGTGAACGTTTTTTGGCGCTAACCGATATGAAACGTGCATATTTCGTTGATTCGACTTGATAGAGTTACGTGAGGAAAATATGTTATGACATAATTATCCGGGCCATACTCATAAACAATACAGGTGTAGTCCACTCGGCAGATCACGTCTGACTGACTTTCTCAATGGACCTCCCATCGCCGCCTCCGACCTTCTAAAACCGCTCCACCACACCTGCCGACCAACGCCACCATCCAACTCGTGCAGCCAACCTCCGCGTAAGATACGCGTTATTCCACAATGTTAACGTAACCCACGCTATCAATGTTTGCGTATTAATTTTGTATTAGAAACCGACAGCTTAATTTTTACCCCGAGTGGGAATCGAACGCAGAACCGATTCACAGCACGTTGTCCATGAGCCACCCGAAGCTTCAACTATTTCACAGTAATTTGATTTTATATTCTCCTCGTTTCTCATTACCTAGGTCATGATGTAGAAATCTTAGAAAAGCTAAACCTATACAGCATTAATAGAAAGCCTGAAAAAGTTTCATTTTGCAGTTTACGGTCGACTGATTTGTGTTTCCTGTCAAGTAAATTGCTATGATGATTATTCTCTTTTGTGCAACGCATATTTTATTCAGGCGTGGCCGTGTTCGTCCCTCGATTGACGATGAAGAGACGCGCGCGACTAGGTAAAGTAGTGGGAGATTTCCTTCCTGCAGATATCTCCCCCCACCGGCTCCTAGCTCCTGAAATGTGCGACCATGATGTGCAAGTATATGTAAGTGTTTGTAAGTGAAGAGAGAGGAACAAAATATTGCGCGTGGTTCGTGGCTCGTTTGTTGAGATACTGCTGCGGCATTCGCCTGGTGTTGGTAGGGGAAATCACGAAAAACTACCTATCACAACAGCCGTCCTCTGGAATTCTGCGTAAGACAGTTGCTAAAAGCTTACGGTCGAAGGAACTCAACTCTACCCCTCTGAAGGAGCTCGATACTGAGTTTGCTGGGCCTGGACGCACGTTTTCGCACGAAACGTAACACTGGTTGCGGGTTGCATTTCCGAACATTCATGAAATTTTGTGTCTATGAAATCTTATAATGATGTAGTAGATACACACTCTGAAAGGTGGAATGGTGGATCAATGAATAATAATAATAATAATAATAATAATAGTAATAATGATGACAACAACAACTTCAAATTATTAATTTATAGCATATTATCCTATATCTATCGATGATGTACTTGTTAACTGTTAGATAATGAAGAAATGATTGATATAATTTTAAATTATGGTAATAAAAGAAAATATACGAGAAAGTAAGAAGGTGTGCAGTTAAAAATAAACTTCTTTTGCAGTTTCTTAAACTTCCACCCCTATAAAATATGTAAAATATGTTGGATATAGAAATAGATCTAATAATAATAATAATAATAATAATAATAATAATAATAATAATAATAATAATAATAATAATTTACTATGCATAAACTGCTCCAAAGCAATTTTATTGCTCTATATATTTCAAGAACTGCTTCTCAGAACAGAAATGCAGAAAACTAATAAAAAAAACAACTTTATTGATAGAAAGAATACATGATATTTTCGAAAAAATTGAAATTATGTTTCCAAGGTTGAATATTTAAAAGAATGTAACAGACTGATTAGATTAAAAACAATATGGGAATATGAAATACAAATATTGCGAAAATCGACTCTGTTGTTTTCCCTTAACAATAAAATCCAGAAAATTCTCGTTAAATCTGTATTTTCATTGATGAAATGTATTCAGTGTTTGTTTGTTTGCTTTTGGAAGGTACACACTGTCAGTGATCACTTTACCATATATATTTGAAGCACTCAAAAACAGCAAACACGGAACAATTTTGAGTTGATTCCGATAAGAGTACAATAATGAAAGGTCGTTGTTTCTATCGGAGAATTTTGTACACTTTTACCTTTATTGATTTTAATTTTCACAAAAAGTATATAGAATGAAAAAATGATTTACCACTTACAATAGTTTAACAGGTCGTAGAACTTGACTGAACCACTCCACTAAAATTTTCTAGTCGGGAAATACTCTCCTTTATTATTTCAGTCGTATACATACCATTTGCTGCTCTCACAAGCAACCAATCTTCATAAAGAAAGAAACTATCCTGGAGACCATCCTGATGACATTATCAAGAATTATACTGAGGACATTGTTCATAAAAGACTGTGGAGATTATCCAGAGGTACACTGGCTCAAGTGTTCACAATCGCCACTGCAATGTCTCTGACCGGAAGGTTCTAAGTTTTTGGAAGGGGCTTGTGACACTAGATATATAGCTAGATCCAATTCAGTCGTAACCTAAAGAATAATTCTAGAATATGAATGCTCAGTAGCTTTCCCTGATTACTCTGATCAATACCAGGAGAATGTGTGGGTATATTGGCGTGGCAGTATTTATCTAATGGGCCACACAACGGGTGATTGTGGCAATTTCCCCCTCCTCTTTCTTGTCACACATGGACTGCATTACTACATAATTCCGGGGACTATTGAGAAGATTCGAGCTCGGCGTAACAAGGACGTTGACCCCTGGGGGAAATATCTGAAGCAGGAAATCCCGCAACCCGGCGTGTAGTTCTGCGCCCAATTTAACTTTCGAGCAAAGGAAGAACACTGCCTCCTCCCGGATATTACATACACTACATGTTGTATTTGCAGGATTGAGGGTTAGATATGCACACAGATGTTTATTTAGTTGCTTTAATTTTTCACCAAGAAATACAATAGAAGTTAATGAAAAACAAATAAATAAATACGAAATTAGGTAGGACGGCGTTCTTGCCGTACGGTGTCTGTTGATGACGGTGGCGCCGACCGCGCGGGTTAACAACTGGCGGGGTCAGGTAACTACTGCCCGGTGCGGCGATAACGTGCCACCGGTTGGCAGCGAAGGGCTAGCTGCGGGGCAGGCCACGAAGGTCTCGGCGGCGCCTACTGGGGAGTCGGTTATCCCACGGGCTGAGGCACGTCGCAAGCTGCATGGGTCGTGTTGCATGGGTCGTGTCCAATCAATTGATTGATTTTTCATGTTTCCGGGCGCATCAACTGCGTTGGTCATTAGTCCCGTTAGTGTAGTGCACGTTTTTTCTCGGGAGATGGCGGTGATCTTCCCCCGCTGGATGGCGAGATCTGGCGCCGACCTACCGTCGGCTACTAGAGTTTCCCCCTAACCAGGACTCTCCAGGATTTTTGTAGGTCCTCATCACTAGAGACAGTATTTTAATTTAATTACATATTTCTTGTAATTCTACTTACTGGTGTCTAAAAGAAAGGTCAACATATTTAACACTTAATTTAATATTTGGCTTTCATTTTTATGTATATTTTTTTGTTATATTTTTACTTTATTCATCTTAATATTTTACTAGATTCACAGCAGTGAAGATTTTAATTCTTCTAGTTCTTTGAAAAAATTGGTTTATTTGTCAAGGTTTTATAATGTAATGATTCACCAATGCCTATTTGACCTTATCAGGGATCAAACCAGATCTCTATTTTGTGAATTACGTAAATCAACTCAAATTAGTTAAAACTACGGTGATTCCAAAAAACAAATATTTCGACAACACTGTCATTACATGTATTTAAGAAATAAGGAAGACTATTTGGAAAAGGGGATGGCAGATTGTTTGAAATTTAATATTTTAAAGGAATATGAGCCGACCTGGATGGCCGAGGTGGCTAAGAGCGAGTACCGACTCAGCGCTTCGGTCCGAAGGTTCGAGTCCCGCCTTGGGCATGGTTGTTTGTCCCTTGACGTACATTCACGCAGTGTACGCGTTCTGCTGACCCCAGATCAGACGAGCCCGCAAGTGTGTTGGTCTACTGTATGGTCGAATATGCGTCCCATCGGGATTTAAAGGGTAACCGGCTGTTGGCTGGATAAACGCCCTAGAAAAAAAAATTATGAATATAGATATTTCTTGTCAACAATGTCGTGAGATCAACAAATATATGTAATGAGGACCTACAAAAATTAGTCAACATTTGAGGACAGGAGTCAAATAGTAATGGAACAAATGCGTTCAATATCGAAGTGAGCTCCCGGCGTGTTCGTCTTTTTCATTTAAATTTGTCAATTAGCCGAGCGGGCGGCGGCGCCGGCGGTTTGGCGCGCATGCTGGCTACCCTTACCCGTGACGTCACGCGACCAACAGGTCGACCGGCCGGCGGTCTGGCGCGAACGCTGGCTACCCTTACCCGTGACGTCACGCGGCCAAAAGGTCGACTGGCCGGCCGGGCTGCTGGCTGCAGGCGCGCCCGGCCGTTCACAATTAATTACTCGGAAGTTTGAAGAGCAATTAAATTAATTTTTGCGTAATTAATTAGCAATTAAATCGGTTCTCAAGGGTTTTTTTAATCTTCCGCTAGTTCACCATTAATTACGCAAAAATTTGAAGAGCAAAAAAATTTTTTTGCGAAATTAATGAGCAATTAAATAGTTCTAAATGGTGGCGTGTGTGGTTTTGTGGTAACGGATTTTGGTAGTGCCAGCCTAATGGAGGTATTTTCAACTAGCTTGATAGCTGGGTCGAGTTCAGTCGTTATCTGAAGAGAATTCCAGCAGCCGGCTGCTCTGATCGGTAGTTCTCCGTGGTTTCTCCGATCAAAACCAGACGAATGCCGGTGCAATACCCTAACAAACGGGCCACGGACCGCGCGCGAAATTTCCTTCCTCTTGCTTGTCCTGTCCTATCCTCACCCCTTACATACACTTACACTAACATGCACTACACTACCACATATGCGGGGAGATCGATGGGGAGTTTTGAACTTGCTCCGGCTGTGGCGGTGCCCAGCTGGTGGGGGAGATACCTGGTAGAAGGAAACCCCGCTAGCCGACGGGAAGGTTGGCGTCGGATCTCCACATTCAGTGAGGGAAAAGTGAACCGGTGCCCCCGGAGGAAAAATGCACTACACTTACGGGATTAATCTCCGTAACAGTTGACGCTCCCGGAATCACTAATCCATCAATCAATGAGTTTTTGTGGCTGTCACACGCACAGAATATTTATAAACAAAGCAATTATCTAATAAAAGAGAATTTGAGAAAGAAGACTTGACGAATGGCATTTAACTTAAAAAATGTGAAGTATTTGTTGACAGAATGGCTCTCAAATATTCATGTGAAATGCAAACTGCCACTTCGGACAGCGTGGTTGAAATATGTAGTTATATATCTCCAAAACGAAGCGTTAAAGGACCTTAAAGTCTGGAATTTTGAGTCTGGCCTTAAACGTTTCTCACATTGTAACCCACAGGATGAAATCGTTTTGGACATTCTATTACATTTGTCCTCGTTTCGGCGTATCGCGAATCTACCCCTCCTGTTGAGAGACGCAACTTAATGTGAAATTAAACTAATTATTTATGCGTTTATGTGTCTGTTTGATTTTATTTATTATGTTAAGTTTTGGTTCTATTTTTGAACAAACCTTTACTATTGGACTTGAATTTATTTAAAGAATTCCACTATTTTTGTTTCACTACAGTTTCGACAACTCTTTTCCTCATCGCCAGGCTAGAAAATTATTTAAAATTACAAAGAGTAATGTGTGAATAATGAAATTACTAATACAACCAGTTATTTGTACAAAACTTAATCACAAAAATGTAGTATCTAAATAGGAGACTGTATAATAAATTTATTCATATGGATATTATCTTCTGATTAAGTTCATAATATTATAAAACTCTCATTAATTTAAAACTCATGAATTATTTTAATAATTTTTGTATTCAATGTTATTTAAACTTCACCGTGTAATGTGAAAAAAAATCCGGAAATATATGCAAGCATGGCATATGTTACAGATTGTCTCCTATTTCGATACTGTGTTTTTGTTGTGAAGTTTTGTACAAATAACGGGTTGTATTAGTAATTTCATTATTTAACAAATTACTCAATGTAATTTTAAATAATTTTCTAGCCTGACGATGAGGAAATGAGTCCTCAAAACAGGAGAGAAATATACAAAAGGGTGTGGAATAATTGAAATAAATTCAACCTCAAGAGTAACGATTTGTTCTAAAATACAAGGGCCAAAATTTAACACAATAAATTAAACTAATTGCTAGATATTCTATGCGATTGAATTGCATATTCAAATTAAGCCCATTGAATGCCATTTTCAAATTAAGCCCATTATATATATATATATATATATATATATATATATATATATATATATATATATATATATATATATAATGGGCTTAATTTGAAAATGGCAGGATAAGGAAGACGGTGGGTTTTTTTACATACGAGTGTTCTGACACGAGTACGCTAGTCTGTTAATATTTATATTGTGTTATTATGTATCATTAAATTATATAATACATATGAATAAGTTGATAACATGAAAACGCACTTATTTTCATAAAATAAAATTCATATTTCCATTTCAGAATTCGATTCCACAGGATTTGAAAGAATAAATCAATGCCTCCTTGTGTGCTGGGCAAAGAGAACGGGAGATGGTAACTTTGTACGAGAGATGATAACTCTTCAGCTACGACCTGTTCCTGGGTTTGAGCTGTCTCTGAGAAGTTTGTCGAAACTTCTCAGAGACATTCATCTCACTTCGCCACGAGGAAGCAGTCCGTTCATTTGTTCATCTCCTCTCTGAGAGACCGCACAAACACCCACTTCATAAATGAACATATCATGCAAATGTAGTTGATACTGTGAATGGAATAGCTGATTGCTCGTTCTTATGGAGAATAAACAACCACTCAGTATTTATCTGAGTGTATGATGTGCTATACTGCATGAAAACAATTTGGTCAGGCCTAACCTTTGCAATAGCAAAGGTTAGGCCTGACCAAATTGTTTTCATGCAGTATCACGGAAACACGATAACCACACATGTTAAATATATGTTTAATCCATCAAAAATTGAAAATTGAATTAAGTACTGATATTTTAATTGTTTAATTTGTGTTATTATTGACTTTCTCATAAAATATTAGATAAGCTGATGTCTGAATGTTTTGCAGAAAGACCGTCAACTTTATCAACATCTTCAGTTAGTCAATGTAAGCTTAATGCATGAAAAGTTAAGATATTCGGCCAGCACGTTACGGCACTTAATTCCAGAATTAATAATAAATCTAAAAGAGAATCAGTCGATTCGCAATCAGTGAGTCTTACGTTATCTAGGGTCCCGTGACTTCCGCCAGATGTGTCACGTTAATGCGGCATTGGAACAATTGTTATATGCGTTCATGCGTGTGAACAAATCAGCGAGTGTGTTGAATGAACATTCCTCCCACGGTGTTTGTGGCTGTCAGAGCAAACCTCGTATTCCCAACAACTGCAAAGTTTAAGTTCTGCGTCTCTGTAATCGCATGGGAACCCGTGCATACTGCCGCATGATGGGGTGGGGGTAGTCGAGAGGGAAGTGAACACAGTGAGAAAGGTGAAGAAGCAAATGGTACAGCAATGTTGGTTTCAGAGTAATCGAGAACGTTGATTTTGCTCATTATCTACCATTTTGATTCCAGAGAAATCTCGACGACTAGGGAAAGATGGTTCCGATACATCATATTACATAAATTTTTAAATAATTAGGCGAATGTAGAATACGATGCTGACTTAAAGGTCGATTCTTGATAGCCATCTAACTTTCTTTACTAGAAGAAGATGTGTTCAAAACACAACTATGGAGATACATTTCTAAATATGCAGATACAGTGAGCTACTAGTAGTTTTGAAATAAGAAACGTATTCTATTAAAAAACGATCTGAATCGTATGGATCCAACAATTGGATGCTCTACCACTTGCAACATAGTTTACACTCATTTTTGGACTCGTTATATGACACTAAAATGTTTTGATACTAATTAATAGGCTCTAATATGTGTCATTTATGTTTCCTACAGTTATTGGTGCCTGGAAAGAAATAACTTATTTTTATAGAAACATTTCAGAAAATATATTAATCATCGCTGGTTGTTTGGAAAGCAATCAAGAAAGTGAACATTAATTCACAGCCATGTTGTATTTCCAGGTGTATTGCCTAAAACAATAGTTCACAATTTATGAAAAATATATCACGTACGCCTGAAATCTTACTATACGATAGTATAGTAGTCAATGTAAGCTTAATACATGAAAAGTTTAGATATTTTGCCAGCTAGTTACGGCACTTAATTGCAGAATTAATAATAAATCTAAAAGAGAATCAGGCGATTCGAAATCAGTGAGTCTTACGTTATCTAGGGTCCCGTGACTTCCGCGAGATGTGTCACGTTAATATTTTAGTTTTTCGAACAAAGTGTCACAAGAGTTTTTATGAATCCATTAGCAGCGTATTACCTACGGCAAACGTTTCGTACTTTATATTTCGTACTTAATAGTTTATCAATTTTTAAGGCACTATTAATTTCGGCTTACCAATTTTTATCTCTTTCTCTTCTTCTCGGAATCATCATGCACTCGTATTCTACAGTTTGTTCAAATGTGAAAACGTTAATGTATCTTTCATATGTGCTGTTAGTACGTCGTCTCCCGCACATGTCCTTGGATCTGACGCAATTGTTCCACGAGAGGGAGAATATGCACACGACAGTTCCTCCGCCTCAAATATTTGTTCTCGGGCAGTTGAAATGGAGGCAAATGGAGACTGCCAACATTCCCGTGGCATGCTAATATGTAGAAAAGCAATGCAAGCATAATGCGGGTAGTTTGCCCGGCTTGTTTGTCTAGACTTTGTCGAGCATTAATGTAATGAATAATGTGTATTGTTTTACGAATTGATTTTTGTTACCACATACATCGTATTTGCAGCTTATTTGATTCTGAACATATCACCTACTTTCAAAGACACATTTATCATAATTAAAATCATATTTTGCCAAAATATTATTAATAAATGAGAAAAATTACTATTTTCAATGTGATAGGTAAAGAAAGAAGTAAAAAAAGTGAAATTTTGCAATTTTCGAAAATTCGGAGGGTTCAACGAAAATGGATCATAACTGGTTTTTAAGCCTTTGTTCTCTCAGAGAATAAAATTGTATCAAAAAATTAGCAGCCATTTTTGAGATAATTTTGAAAATATAATTTTGGCTTTATGTGAAGTACTGTCAAAAACCAAAATAATTGCTTCAAATTTGCAGCGCCTCGAGTTTAGCAATATTTGATTGGGAAATGTCGATTTAGGAGAAAATCGTGTGTACGGTTAGGCGCTCATATTGGCCAGAGACGAACGGACAGATGTTTTACTGTAAACCAATTTTTCGCGGCAGGAACCTAACAAACGCAGATTGTGACTGCACAACGTATTAGAGAAAGTAACTTGCTACTTACAGAAAGCGAGATTTATCTAATTTTTTATATCCTATACCCAGAATACGAATTCTGTCGAAAAATCGTCACATTCCGCTACAACATTACGAATCTTTTTCTTTACTACGTAAGTATGCAGTATACGAGAAAGTAAAAGGTTGCTAACAGAAACAACAACAACAACACATTTTGGTTGCTAATGTCCGAGATGTTGATGGAACCATAATAACAAAAAAAGCAAAAACACATTTATTCAAGAACAGTAAAATATACAGCAACACCTCAATGAGAATGATACTTGCCATGCAGGACGGAATTATTAAATGGCATTTACATGCCAAAATCCTGCGTAACTGAATGATATTAAGAAAATTTCGAGTAATTATTATCTGAGTAAGCAAGTTAATTTTTATAAACAATAACTTCCACAGCATCTAGATTGATTGATTGATTGATTTTTTCGTGTTTCCGGGCGCTTTCAACTGCTTTGGTCATTAGTCCAGTTAGTGTAGTGCAAATTAATGTTCAAAGTCCCTGACATCTCGACTTGTTACAGTATATCTATTTATATCGTGCCATTTCCGTTCGCTGTCTGTTCATAGAGGATTCTACATCAATAAAGTACCTAGATTTCGTTCGCTACCAGTTAAGTGGTATTGAATAGCTTCGGAATATACGGATGTGCATGCCCTCTGCAATGACGTCTAAGGATGTCTCTTCAATCTTTCCGCACCGAAGATCAATATTGTGAGTAAACAATAATGAGGTCTTCATTATTGCAATAGATACTAATGTAATTTTACGTATAATGTTCTAACATTAACAGAATTTGTAAGAATGTAATTGAAATATACATGTTAAACTTTGTTTTGATCACTTTTTGACTCAGTTTCTTGTTATTTATATTCATCAAGATTTTAAACTATTAATGTGAAGATAAAAGTTGGAACTTCATAAAAAAGTGCAAGATTATTCCTTTAAAATAAAAAAAGGATCTTTATTATAGGTTTATTGGTTTAGATGATATGACCCTTCAAATATACCCCAAAATCTTACGACCTCTGGTGGAAAACAATCGGACTGAGGCTGAGGCTGGTGGAAAACAATCGATCTGAATGTGTTAAACAACTAAATCATTGAAACATTCTAATTATTCAAGATAAAAAATATGAATTGAAACTGGAATTATTGAAATCTGCAATGTGTTGAATTACGATACATACATTCCGTGGTATACAAGATACACGGTACAGATTGCGTTAAACGTGGAAACGTAATAAATGAGGGAAACGAATCCATAATGAGTTTATCCTCACAATTTCAAAGCATTACAATATCTGGTGCATGATATATTTTAAAAAGCTCCTCGCTGCAGAGAAGTTGATAAAACGTAGATTCTCTGGCCACCGATTTGTTAGATTGAATTAGAGTATTGGACACACTGACATAATACCATGTTAAGAGATAATACACACAGCTGACATTATTAACTGTAAAACGTTGGAGAGAGTTACTTCTATCGAAACACTCATACGAGGACAGGGCCGGTCCTACATTTATGTGTTCCACATGACGACCGCCTAGGACGTGCTAAGCCAGCGTCCGTTAGGTGCGACCACTGGTGCTGATTTGAACCACAGAATAGTGGAACGGACAGTTCTAGGTGTACGCTAACTCGCCGAGATTACCAACTGACTTTTACATTTGTACAATGTAATGGTCAGTTAACACAATTAATTAACGTATTTAATCGTCAATTTTTGTTTAATTAAAGCACAATCCCTATATAGTATTTGAGTAACTACGAGTGGGCGTGTGGACATGTCGTAGAATTGCGAGTGCGGATCAGTCCCTCAGACCTCTTCCCGTGCGCCAATCAATACACCGGAAACGGTAGCTCAGTGTATCAACTGATGCCACTGCAGCGCCTCTGACCGGGAGGTCCTAGGTTCCAGTCCTGACGGCGGCAGAATTTTCGACACTAGCTTTTCTGGTAGGTCGAATTCAGTCGCTGCCTGGAGAAGAATTCTAGCGGCCGGCTGTTCTGATCCGTGGTTTCTCCGATCAACACCAGGAGAATGCTGGAGCAGTACCTTACGAAACGGGCCACGGACCGCGCGCGATCTGTCCTTCACTACCACACTCTACACTACCACATATTCTGGGAGACCAGTCGGGAGCTTAGAGCTTGTCCCGGCTGGGGCGGTGCCCCTCTCTGGTAGGAGAGTCCTGGTCAGGGGGAAACCCCATTAGCCGACGGTAGGTCGGCGCCGGATCTCGCCATCCTGCTGGGGAAGACCACTGACATCTTCCGAGAAACAAACATGCAGTACACTAACGGGACTAATGACCAAAGCAGTTGACGCGCCCGGAAACACGAAAAAACCAAACCAGCCAATCAATACAGATGAGATGACATTCGGCGCTTGTCGATCTCCTGGCGGGTAACTAGTAATTTGTTTTTGGATCCGGCCAAGAAATTTCATATCCCGGATGGAGATAACATACAAGGCCATTGCGTGTTGGACATTTTTGAACAGGAGTATAACATCACCTACTACAATTAATTGGTATGCCCAATGCAAGAGATTTTAAGAATTTGTTTGAAAAAATCTATGTGAGATATTTTAAAATTTTCATCACGTGAAAAAACTTTTAAAACATTTGTTCAGCGTCGGCGACTCCATATTTAATTAGATATTAATAATTGGGGCCAGTTCGTATGACGTGATGGAACCCTCATAGAAGGCTGATGTCATCATTTGATGTCAACGTCTGACCGGGAGATCCTAGGATTCGAGCCCAGACGGTGGAGAATTGATACCCTACGCCCCTTCTTGAATAGTAAGAACAATGTGAATACACATAATGTGCACAGGTAGCAATGTCTACGCCTACAAAATTATGTAATAGATAGGCATGGGAGATTTCGGAATATTGTCCCTTACGTGCGATATTCCCCCATAGATTTGGGCGCATTCGAATCCTGAATATATATAACATAAAATTTAAACTGTTTTTTTCATCTTAGAGAATACTTTACATAAAACTTAACATTTCCAATTTTACTGAAATGTCATCAAAATTTTCTTGAAATGCCACTAATAAAATTACACATGTCGCATTTTTGTTGAACTCTAAATTTTCGGAAATTGCAAAAGTTCAAATTTTTTTCGGCATCTTCGTAGAGTTATAATATTGAAGAAAGAGATTTCATCTGTAATGAATTTTTTAGTCCAAGACAAATCTTTAAATAAAGATAAAAATATGGTTTTGAAAATAAGAGTAGTTTTCCGTAATTTTGTGTGAAATGAAGATAACTTTTACACAATTAATTTTTCAAACAGTTACAGTTTTTTGTTTATTTTTTCGAGAGTAGACGAAAGTACGCTTATAAAAATGGCACATGTCCCATTCGGTGAGCTCTTTTGAATTTTCGAAAATTGCAAAATTTAACATTGAAGAGGTACAATATTGAGGTATAAATATTTTTTCATGAATGAAATCTGTTCTAATCAAGTAGATCTTCAAATAAGATGTACAATTGTAGAACTTTGAGTGGTTTTTTATTTTGCTTGAAGTAGGGCATTTTAAATTTTGTGTACATAAATGTAACTTTTTAACAATCGTATGCCAATCAATGAGTCAAAACATAACCCCTGAATAGTTTTTCCCCTATCTATAAATAAGATTTTTTGTTTCATCTTTTATATGTACATCTATTTGATGTACTTAGCTCCTACACCGTTCATAGAATATTGTCCGAAATATGTATCCTCACATCGATGTGGCCAAATATTTCTCTTTTTCTTTCCTTCTTCTTCTCTCCTTCATTTCTTTTTCTCTTCTTTCCTCTTTTCTTTTCTTATTCTCTTTGTTGATGATCTGCTTTTCTCTTCCTTCTTTTCTTCTTCTTCTTCTTCTTCTTCTTCTTTTCTTCTTAACCTTCACGTTCTTTTTGCTGTTCTCCATGGACTCCAACATTTCTGCCTGTTGTAACCCACTTATTTCACGGCGTGAAATATGGCTGCTAACGGGATGTTGACATCCCTTTCTTTTCGATCCTGGTCCAGTGGCAAGCTGCTCCTTTCACCCACCTCCCACTCTGGAGGACGTTGCTGGCAAGCCCCTCGTTTCGATCTCGTTTCCGGTAAAAGGCAGTCGCGGGGATATGTTAGCAAATCCGAGGAAACTAGCAACCTGGGTGAAGGCGGGCGCAGCCCTTGATCCCCGGAATCTCTTCCGGGCTGAAAGGAGCCGCCTGAAAAGGTCGCTCCCCTCCCCTCCCCTCACTCAGTGTATCCCCCACCCTTCCCGTCGACGATGCGTCCGCGCAGTAACACGTCTCGAGCTAACATCCGTCGCCCGGTCCGTCGTGTTCGCCCGGAGAGGTCTGCGGAACGTCTTTCGGACCCGATGAACCTCCCTCCGGGCGAATCAGGGCTCTGCAAGGGGTTTCGTGGCTGCCGCTACTTTTTACCAGTTTGTTTGTGCAACGTTGGCACAAGAGTCATTTTAATATTTTTGTAGTTGATTGACGAGTGTACATTTGTAAGCCATTTAGTCATCCTGTTTAGGAGACACTTTATTTAATTATATGTTAATGGGTTGAGAATACCACTAATGACAACATCAATAATAGTAATAATAATATGTAAAAGAATTTAAATAATACAAGGTGTGAATTGACCGTAGGGGACCTACTCGTTGAATGAGAGCAGGAAACCAAAGTCCATGTGTTATTAACTCTTATTGTTGATTCTAATATTTCGTGAAACGCGTGTTTATTTCTTTAGCCTCGTAAAGAAATTATTTGTATGTAACATCTATTGGGATATCAAGGAGAAAACTGTTTATAATTAAGTAAAATGAAAAGCAGCTAATGTTATATTCATACCATTCGCAATTAAGAAGAAAGAAGATAGGTCAGCAAAGAACCCCCAAATTAAATACACCCCTTTTTGTTTAATTAAATTACGAGACTGCAGTAACAACACTATTCAGTAATAATAATAATAATAATAATAATAATAATTTTTATTTACACTTTCAACATCATACGTACCGTAGTTATATCTGGGTGGCGTAAGAGATGTTAGGCCATTTATAGGACTTTAGGGGGCGAAGAAAATTCATATCAGAAAAAACTGAAAAATAATAAATATAGTAATATTTAATATAATGTAATACAAATTAGAAGCAACATTCCATAAATTTTAAAGTGGAAGCTGGAACTTATGAATATGCGTGAATTTACAGAGAATCATATCAAAAGGAGATAGGCAGAAAGGATAATGGAGCACGGATATTCATAACACACCATTTTAACCAGATTTTGTTGTCAGGAAGGAAAGGTTTACTGTAAAATCACCATGGTCAGTAAAAATGTAGCAGAAAGACTATTATCAAAGCATTAACAATGCCAAAGCACGCCATAAGCACGCTTGTTAGTTCAGCTAATTCATTACAAATCTCCGGACGCTTGCATGAAGTTGAGTGCGATTGTAGCATGCTAAACCTTTTTGCACGCGAAGGACATAAATCCCTTTTTTTCTGTCCGGGTCTGACTGCTTGGTCAAAATCTAGTCACGCCATTGAATCAACATAATTTTAAACCTTACCTGTCTGAACAGCAAATAAATTAAGTAGTACAGGAATAAATGTATTATAAATCAGAATTCTTAACATCTTCCTATTTTCAATGCGTTATTAACATCTTTGCAACACGCTAACGGACCTACGTTGTTTGCCAAGGTTGCGGCGTCGATGGTATAGCGGTTAGCGTATCGGATTGCTATACCCAAGTTTGCGGGTTCAAACCCGATCGAAGCCGTGGATTTTTAAGGGCGAAAAAATCCTTCGTACGCCTTCCTTCGGAGGGGAAGTAAAGCCGGCTGACCCATGTTAGTACATTTATTGCATGTAAAAGATCCTCAAGCCTAAATGACGCCTCTGAGCTAAATTCAAATCGCCTGTTTCGTCGCCCAAGTAATACCTTCTTTCTCCCATGATTGGTGAAAGGAGTGTAACGAAATTTGCGTGGCCAGACGGAAGAGCAGGCCCCATGGCCTGAGTCTCGCCACGTAAAATAAGGCAAATTCAATTCAATTCAATTTACGCTGGCATTCGCTCTGAAGTGGATCACTGCGCGACGGCCAACATGTTGGCAACACTGTCTAGGACACGGCGTTTTCGAGGGAATGCCTTCATTTCTGACTGCGGGTGTTTTCGTCTGCATCAGTGATGTGAAGGTAGTTGCCAACTGTGCAACTCGATGGAACGGAGAGCAAACCGAAATTCCCACTCCGCACTACCTCACCACAAGCGGACGGTAATGAATGGGGCTCTGGAACTTCTAATTAGAACTAGAAGTGCTATAACAGCACATACATCTCGAATTATTTTCAAAGGCTTCGCAGTATTATAATACTACATGGAAAAGCATTCCTAACCAGCAAACATTTCTTCATCGTTCTGGGATTCGAACTTAAATCCTTAGAGATAACATGCAAACCATGTTACTCTTACGCAACAATCTCATTGATAATTTCAACCTTTCTGACGGTTAAAAAAGTTAATTTGCATTTCGATTTTCGAAAATTCAGACATTTTCATTTAAATTATTTAATATATAGTTTGAACGTACATATTGCATTAAGGAAACAATATCTCTCATCAATATGTAATTTTACAATAAAGAGGTTCGTTTGCAATGCGAAAATACAGAATTCACTAAAAATAGATCATGCATTTTTGTGTCTAATGCTCTATCCGAGGAAAATATAAAAATGAAATTGTTGGTGCCTTGGCTCAGAAAATAATTGTTTAAAAATTGCTTATATTTTGGACAAAAGTACTCCAAACCTACTCATATTTCCGGAAAATTGTGCACGACTTTATTTATAAAATCTGTCTTCAAAGAATAGCAGGTATTAAGGTATTAAGGAAAATATCTTCTGTATTATAATTGAAGGAAAACGTAAAAAATTAAACTTTCGCTACTTTCAAGAATTAAGAGAATTCAACAAAAGTGATATTTTTGTTTTATACGAGAAAAATAATAAAGAAACAGTTGAATTCGTTTTTGACAAAATTAGATAAATGTTGAGGTGTGATGTAAAGTACTCCCAAAAATCAAAATATCCATTTCAAACTCGCAGGGCCTTGAGTTTGTCCGGATCGATCGGGGAATATCAGTTTGGGAGAAAATCGTCTAAACGGTTTAGGCAGTTTTAGATTTTAACGTTGATCATACAGAGGCGGATAGGACAAGAAGGAAAATTCGCACATTTCAGTTGTTCATTTGTTAGAGTCCTGCTCCAGCATTCGCGTGGTATTGATCGGAAAAAACATTACTTTCCCCTTAGAGGTATGGATCTGGAATTCATTCTAATGAAATAATTCTGAGGCAAATCCTACGTCATCCCAATGAAGTTCAGGCCTTTACAAGTGGAATTCCAATTCGTCTTCATCACCCTCTAAATGGGGAAGCAGACCCGGAGAATGACTTGGCAGATAATGAGTATTCACAGAGGACGTGACTAGCAAATTGAAGTGAGACTAAAGCTGCGATCAGGAATTTCCAGTCTCGAGAAAAAAATTCAATTGGATTCTGCTGCAATTTCCACAAAATTAATATTTCCGATCTCTTCCGCATTCCAAATGTTGGTAAATACAGGTCAAGTGTGAAACTGTTATTTATTTTTGGAAATAAAACATTTTTGGAAATTGATAGTATTTTACTTTTTAATATACATACGTATTTCTGTAATAATATACGTAGTTTAGAGAAAGTTATGTAGTGCTGCGGAAAATCGATTTCGAGATTTCAGCGGAAATACACGTTTTGGGGTCTCACGATACCGAAAAAGTGTTTTTTTCGAAACGTTCGTCCGTTCGTCTGTCTCTCCATCTGTCTGTCCGTCTGTCTGTCCGTCCGTCTGTCCGTCTGTCCGTCTGTCCGTCTGTCCGTCTGTCCGTCTGTCCGTCTGTCCGTCTGTCCGTCTGTCCGTCTGTCGTCTGTCCGTCTGCTCCGTCTGTCCGTCTGTCCGTCTGTCCGTCTGTCCGTCTGTCCGTCTGCTCCGTCTGTCCGTCTGTCCGTCTGTCCGTCTGTCTCGTCTGTCCGTCTGTCCGTCTGTCCGTCTGCTCCGTCTGTCCGTCTGTCCGTCTGTCCGTCTGTCCGTCTGTCCGTCTGTCCGTCTGTCCGTCTGTCCGTCTGTCCGTCTGTCCGTCTGTCCGTCTGTCCGTCTGTCCGTCTGTCCGTCTGTCCGTCTGTCCGTCTGTCCGTTCTGTCCGTCTGTCCGTCTGTCCGTCTGTCCGTCTGTCCGTCTGTCCGTCGTCCGTCTCCGTCTGTCCGTCTGTCCGTCTGTCCGTCTGTCCGTCTGTCGTCTGTCCGTCTGTCCGTCTGTCCGTCTGTCCGTCTCCGTCTGCTCGTCCGTCGTCCGTCTGTCCGTCTGTCCGTCTGTCCGTCTGTCCGTCTGTGAACACTTCTAGTGCCTAAACTACACGTACGATTACAAATTGAAGAAACGTCTGTCCATCTGGCTCTAGTTTAATTTATGAAACGTTTTACACTAATATTAT
This sequence comes from Teleogryllus oceanicus, assembly GCA_964035755.1. NCBI lineage: Eukaryota > Metazoa > Arthropoda > Insecta > Orthoptera > Gryllidae > Teleogryllus > Teleogryllus oceanicus. The sequence continues at coordinate 18,169,114 of CAXIVR010000010.1, forward strand.
ATAACTAGTAGTTTAAATATATGTTCTACTAATGTGTATACTTTAAAAGCGAGTAATGTTCAAATAATATAATTTATGGAAAAATGCCTTACATTTCTAGATCTTATCCTCTGCATCAGCAATAGGCAATTGCTTATTATTGAAATCCGTTGTTAGAGTATGCATTTGCTCATTGGTGCACACTCTAACAACGGATCTCCGTTTCTTTTGTAAGTTTCGTACAATTTCGTAAAGATCTTGGAAGAAAATAATTTATTTTATTTTATTTCCTTGTGCCAATGTGCCCTTGTGCCAACTTCTCGCCGTCCTGTTGTCAGATGCAGAGTACAAATTTGAAAGAAAATAAATCGTGAATTTTTATTCTAATACATGAATCTTTATTTAGTGAAAAAACCTTAATGTGACGATTCATTATTGTGAATGGAATAGGAGATTAGCTAGAAGTCGACTCAGATATAGTCCAAAGTCGAGTAAGCATCCGTATACAGGTTTATTAAGTGTGATAAGTTACTGTTACAACTCTGAGAATTTTAGATCACATCCGCACTAACTATCCAATGCGTATCAAAGAATAATTCCTTATTGACTAATTATATTTCAATGTCCAGATGGCTTCTGTCTAAACGTGGCGCGATAGCCCGCGAACGGACCATGGCCTACCCGCAGCTTCCCGGCCTCGAGACCTCCCCACGCCATATTTGGTCTTCTCAACCGATCTGAGTTTTTTCATCGTCACACACGAACTCGGGCATTGGAATGAAAACGCACAGTATAATCTCGCCCGACCGGAAATCGAACCCGGTGTCGCGTCATAAAAAGCGAACACGCTGACCGATGAACTAAACCACAAGGGCTCGGATGACTTGCCAAAATATGACGTAAATATATTCTTCCTGCGGTGAATTAATGGGCTCAACTCTTTCAAAGAATTAGTACAAGTGTTGGTGTTCTGTTTCCTCTATGAGATGCATCTTCAAAACATTCCCAAGGAGTTTGATATCCAATCTAATAATGGTTCTATTTCTGATCACCATTTTGGAGCATAAATATTGTTTCTCACTTGTCATCCAAATACTACAATTTACTAACTTGAATTTTATAATTTACACAAGCTATAATTTCAAAGAATACTGTACTTTCAAGAATTACCGTGTACAATTACCGAAGTGCATCACAGTGAAATAAAGACAATCAAATCAACAACTGCGAGTTTTCTTTCTCATTTTTTGAAACCACGCAACTATAGAATACGTGAGATGTTGTAAATGATCCAATTAAGTACATTAACAGTGATTCTCTATTAATTAAACAATCACTTTCTTAAAAACACTAATTGCTGTATCATAAATATTAGATATATGTGGAGTTTGTGACACTGGCATATCCGCTATTCTATAATAATAAGTAGTTTCTAAGAGTTAACTATCTTTATAAGTAACTCAATTTTATCTGTGTGTTTACTTTGAATAGGCCATTTCTCCAGAGATGTGGAGTGTTCCGACACTTTCCAGCTGATGGAAGTGTGTCTGTTACGAAATAAGTGATTCAAAAGTTTTCGTTTTTCAGTAATTTAGTTGTATACTTACCAATACTAATAATAATATTAATAATCATAATAATAATACATGACATGTGATATTTAATACTTTTATTTTCTCTCTGAATATTTCGCTATTCGTTAATAACGTACTTTTAAAAATATGCTGTTGCTGCATTTAAATTTTAGATTTTATATATTTGATGAACGACACATTTTCAGAGAAACCCTTAAGTATCAGGAGGGTTTATACCAAAAGTAGACGATTCCAAGAACAATTTGTATAGGTAATTCCACTCTTAGACGTATAAGATTTCTTGGATAGTTGTGCATATTACGTTCTGCCTGAGACTATAATTACTCAATTTTCCTACGAAGTGAATTAACAGGCTTCATGAAAGACGATCTCCTTCCTTGGTTTGGCACATGTTCTCTTACAGCTTCAAACTGAGCATCGTCTGGGGGAATCAATTTTCCCGTCGCGTAGAAAGACCGGAAGGAAATGTTCTTAAAATTCACCCTCCACCCTCGCCGTCTTTGGAGCAAAGGTGGAGGTGCTGATCTGGAAAAAATCGGAGATCTCGGGCGTAGCTTTCATTAAAATCCTCTCAGACAGATAGCGCTAGTCGAGACTTTTAATTGGAGGCGAAGAGCTTGGAGAAAAAAAAACTTTACTGTTCCTGACACACAGATTTTCCTTTACTTTAAAGAAATCGCGAGGGGGTTTCTTCGTTAAGAAATCGTTTTTGACTAATGCGTGATCACCTGGGTCAAAGAGCTTGTAAAGAATGTAGTATTCTCGTTAAAAATATGAAATAGTGTTAAATTTTACACAGGATAAGTTTCGATAATTCCAATTATAAAATGCAAGTAATATTTAACAACCAGTTGTTTAAAAAGTGGAGGTAATTAAAAACCTGCATTTTGCGAACATTTATTGTTCGGTATTTCCCCTTTGACCAGTGGTAACGGTTGTAGGTGGACTGGTAGCATTAGAACAAGAAGATTAAATTGATTATGTGCATTACTGCCAGTTCGGGCCGCTGTCCGCATAAGGTTGGACGGGGAGAGTATCCGTCTTAACTCGCAGATCAAGCACTGACAGTGAATAATGACCTTCCGGAGCATTGTAATGCTAATGTCGGGATTTAGGGGAATCCTACCTTGCTGACGGATCTGATTCTAGGATACGTCGCGTAAGAAGCGTATGCGACGTATCTGCATGCATATCATTCAAAGATCAACAATGATAGTTGGAAATTGAAACGTATGGTATTAGTAAGCGTATAGTATATTTTGTATAAATCTTTTTTTAAATAAATGCCGGAAACAGATTTGAAGTAATCTAAATAAGGTAATGAAAACTTACAAAATCACGTAGAAATCATTCAATTAATACAAAACCAGGGTATGCAACAATCACATTTATTCAAAAAGTACCAATTATTATTCTAATCATAGAGGTATTATACAACGAGAAGTTTAAAACACATGACACAAGAAGGGAACAAAAGCATATTTTTCAATATTCTAAAACTAAAACAAACAAACAAGAAATACCATTATTTAGCGAAAAACGTTATTGCGTGCTGAAGAATTTATTTTTCGTCGTTTAATTTTCTCAGAAATGACAAACTAAGGATGCTAATTCGGACGTTTTAAAAATAATTTTGAAAATTTATCGCACAGGGGAAAACAAATATGTTGGAGTATAAAATACGATTGAAAATGTACAGAGTATCCTATATTGTCACCACATTGATGGAGAGTATTGCCGGAGTAAACGGTCACCATATAGCTTGTTTGAATGTCTGTGGGTTTCACATGAAACGTTGTTGGTTGCCTGGAACTGGTGTTATTTATATTTCACTAGTGGACCCGGCAATATTGCAATGTATTACACTTAACATGCTACTGGTCACGTGATTGTGATTCACGTTTTACGCTACGCTCTCCAAAGTTTAATAGATGAAAGACTTCTCGTGACTATGGGATTGTTCTATGGCCCGGTTTGGACATGATTGTCAAGTATACTATTGTTAAAATGTTCTCCTTCGCGATTGGGAATGCATTCGTTATGACACTGTCTTAGAGAAATTTCAATTACTTGTCATGTAATAATTCCGGCCGATATTTGACAGTCGGAAATGAATATCCAGATAAGACACGCTTGTTACTTGAAAATGTAGCGGGTTGCTTAGAGCTTCTGTTCAGGGGCGCTTGAGTCAGCATAAACGCATCAAATCACCAACTCAGGTCTTTGTGCGACAGAGGTAAGCGAATTCCCATTGTACGAAGCCAATATTCTTTGTGCTAGTGTAAGAAATAAGAGGAAAAAGTTTAATTTCAATCACATGAACGGTTCGTAAGTGCATAAAATACGAACAAACAAACCACGCTATATTTATACATATTAGATTACTTGTGATTTAATTTTTCTAATCCAATAAGAAATTCAATAGTTAATATTTGTGTTTTGTAGTCCCTTTCACTGCTCTTTTCAATATATAGGTATGTACGTTAGTTACTTGCTCTAAGAGCATTATAGTGCGTATTGACAGAATTCATGTGATGAGCGAAGGGTACTAAAGATCGCCACACTCACATACACCAGAACATTTACAATAGATTTAATGGTATTAAATGAGCACGTCACATCAAACATCCTACGCATCACATCCAACCCGCTGATCATAAATCTCTTAGACTGGTTGAGCGTTTGATCGGATGTCCGATAGACATTCCCACAATATAACGGATCCATTAAAAGTCATCATTATTCGAGAACGGTCGTGGATCAATAAGGGCCATTGCGTGTGGGAGTGGCTGCATTCCGTGTTCAACATTAAGACTGTCGGTGAGGCTAATGTGGATACATTCAACAAATGTGCGCTCTATCGAAATGCTTGATCTTGATTAGTTAAGTGCACGTTTTGTGATGGGACAGGCACCATGTAATACTCTTCAACTTTTCAAATACCAATTGCCTGACGTACTTTGCAGTACTACAGGGACATTCACATATTCACACTTAATGCTACATTCCTACGCTTATGGAACCTTAGTGACAAACAAAATGTTTATTCTGAAAATATTAACTTTTTCTGTGGGTCCTAGCATTACCAAGTTATTTTTGGTAACGTGCTTTATCAAACATGGGCAAAAATTGCCCATATATTAATTCCTCATTATGACTCTAATATTGTAATTAGATATGCTTATATTGTGAGCATGAATGATTTATAATGTAATTAGAACGATTTTATTAAATACAAACATAAAACACATTTTACATAAAAATTAAGGTAATTAAAATAAGTGTTGAATAATCTTGTTGTACATTGTTAAGTTTCAGTGTTCAACATCACTTGACATCACTTCTTCAGTTAAACCACTTTCAGTCATCCTAATCCTTTTCAACAATATGTACAGGTTAAATACAACCTACAAGCACAAACAGATGCACTGTATTGTTTCAAAAATGGATGACGACCACTAGAGGGTTGCCAAAGTAAATCAATAGCCTTCATATTTTTGTCACCAGTTTTTTCAACCATGGGCAAAAATTGCCCATGTCCGAAAATATCGCTTTTTTAAAAAAATAAGGTTATTGCGGAGATTTAAATGATATATGGTATAATTATGTTTTATTGGCAAATATAATAAAAATACCTGAATCCATTTAAATCACATGTTTTAGAAACGAACTAATGGGCAATTTTTGCCCACGGTAAAGCTAGGGTTAAATGCCATCATGACAGCGGAGAGGTACAGAAAGCTTCCAGGAAACGTCAGTAAAATCTCAATATTCAAATTGATGGATTCATACAAACGAAACTATTTCTGCTGAAATTTTTGATTGAATGATGTTTCCAAGCAGGTCAACAGTTCTGATCATTCGCCCCTTTTATGCCTGGAGGTGTCGGGATTCTTCATCACCTAGTTAGGGAGGTTCGGTGCGCACTTTCACATTGGCGCTTGGAGAATATCCTCTTCAGTTCTGTGCTTCTCTGGTTTGGTTTGTTTTGTTTTTTTCGTGTTTCCGGGCGCATCAACTGCTTTGGTCATTAGTCCCGTTAGTGTAGTGCATGTTTGTTTCTCGTGAGATGGCGGTGGTTTTCCCCCGCTGGAAGGCGAGATCCGCCGCCGACCAACTGTTGGCTAGTGGGGTTTCCCCCTAACCAGGACTCTCCCACCAGCGGGGCACCGCCCCAGCCGGGACAAGACAAGCTCTAAGCTCCCGACCGGTCTTCCGGAATATGTGGTAATATAGTGCATGTTAGTGTAAGTGTGTGTGTAAGGGGAGAGGATAGGACAGGGAAGAGGAAGGACAGATCGCGCGCGGCCTGTTTCGTAGGGTACTGCTCCAGCATTCGCCTGGTGTTGATCGCAGAAACCACGGAAAACTACCGATCAGTGCAGCCGGACGCTAGAATTCTCCTCCACAGCGACTAAATTCGACCTAGCTGAAAAGCTAGTGTCGAAAATCCTGCCGCCGTCAGGACTCGAACCTAGGACCTCCCGATCAGAAGCGCTGCAGTGACATCAGTTGATGCACTGAGCTACCGCTCCCGGTCTTTTCTGTGGTGCACCGCCACAACCATAACAAGCTCGAAGCTCCCAACTGCTCTCCCAACAGGGTGGTAGTGTAGCGCGCGGGAGTGTAAGTATGTGTGTGTGAGAGGAGATAATAGGAAGATAAAGAAAAGATCGCGCGCGATCCGTGGCCCGATTGTTAGGGTACTGCATCGGCATTTGTCTGGTATTGATAGGAGAAACTACGGCAAACTAGCGATCGGAGGAGTCGGCCGCTAGAATTCTCCTCCAGACAGAGGGTGAATTCGACCTAGCTATCTGTCTAGAGTAAAACATCCGACAAAGTTGAGACTCAAACTCCAAGACAGAGGTTCGACTCTGCAGCTCTCAGTATTTGGGCTAAACACGGCTGGTCTTCCCGTTCAAAAAATTGAGCACATTTTGACGGTATTTGGAGTATATCTATTTCGGGTAAAATCATTTGTTTCTTTTTGCTTTGTTTGAAAGGATGTCAGACGAAAATCTCTTTTTTCTCTCTCTTTTCCCTCTCTCTCCTTGTTGGCACATCGGCGGCCACAATTAATTCAAATTTGGCTCCATACTTTGAAACCTACCGTTATAACAATTCCTTGTTGCTAATTAACATCCAAGAGAAGGCATTTTAAACGTCCCGCGTCGGTTCGTATAATATTTTTTCTTCAAAAACGGCGCGTTTGCTTGCAGAGGGAAAGACAAAAACATCTTTCAAGGGAAACTTTGGAAGGACAAACAGTTGAAAAGTTGAAGTTTTTATAGACTCTCGCAAGATTACACCAGACATCGGAGACACTGTAGAGTGTCAACATCCCGAGAATTAAAAGTCCTCCAAATGAAGGCGCGATAGAATAGCAATATTTAAAACGAAAGTGGCCGAACACAGTTTCGCGGTGACTCGACTCGCCTCGCGCCAGTAAAACACCATTAAGATGCTACCAACTATTTATCTAATTATGTAGTGTTGGTATTGCGACCTCAGCTGAGAAGTTTTAGCGCGCAAACGCCTTCCCATTGTCGAGATTTTGAAGAAATACAACGACTTTATGACGCCACGAGGGGTAATTGTTGAATAATCTTGCAGCCGTGCGTATACACAAAAGATCGCCTCGTCAGTAAAAGGCAGTAGTAATTCATATCTGGGCGGCATTGAAGAAATTAAATTTGACTGTTGGTCTCTTTGTCTCTCTCTCTCTTCCCTCTTTTATTTCTCTTTCATTCTCATTTCCCCCTCTTTTTCTATTTTTCCCTCTGACGTTTCCCTGTCTTTTTCTCTCTATGGTTCCTCACACTCTTCTCTCTCTCTCTCTCTCTCTCTCTCCTCTCCTCTCTCTCGTTTTACTCTCCCTCTCTTCCCCCTATCTCTCTCCCTTTCTCCCCCTCTACCTTCTTTTCCCTCCTTGTTCCCTAACTTTCTTTTTACTTCTCAGTCTCTTTCTCCTTCTCCCTCTCCTCTCCATCCTGCGCCGCGTGCTCCTCCTGACCTTCTCGACCTCGCCTTGCCTCGCGTCAAACGACAACGCCCCTGCAACAAAGATGCCTAGGTAGATAGGGAATAGCATGTAACAGAAGCGCTATCTTGTTCATATGTGTGTGTTTAGTAGTGCTGCAAGTGCAAAAAATGTACTCCTCAGTGTAATGTAAACTTGTTGAAGAAAACAATCTTCACTATGTCTCCATCCCCCTGATGAATTAGTGATAGGAGAGAATGGTGTATGTGAAACGTGAATGGGTGGGTGGTGCTTTGGACATGAGAAGACGAGTTAATTTGTTATGTTTAAGAAATAGACAGGTTATTTTCTTAAAGGGAGGGCATTGTTGGGGAAGATAGTTTTCTTTATTAAGATGTAGGATGGGATCACATGTAATTTTAATGCGTGTGTGTTTTAGGGCTGGGGGCTGTAGGAAGTTAAAGGAGTTTTAGATGGGTTATTTTATTTGATGGTACGGTTGTTTTATGAAGGTATTGGTGATACAGTACATGGTGTGTGGTGATTGTTGTAAAAAGGAACATTTATGAATTTTAGGGTACTTAAGTCGTTTAGCAGAGTGGTCAGTCATTTAAGAAGCATTATAAAGTCATGAAAGTAAGTGCTGGTTGTCGAAGTGCTTGGTCCTATGGTTTACGTATTTTTACTGTGGAAGAAGGTGGAGGTAGGGTGAATATGTCAAGCGAGAGCCGCTTCCTGTTGTGTGGGATGGTTCGGTTGATAATATGGTGATGAGGTTCCACAAAAGCAGAGCGCTATCTTAGGGTGCAGCGCCATTTAATGGAGCTACAACAAAACGAACAGTATAAAATTCTTCTCCATGAAAAGACGTAGAACTGTCATATAGATCGGTCAAACGGTCTTGGAGTTCATCCATCTTGATTATACTAATATCCATTTATATATTGTGACGTTTACCAATATTTTCGCGGCCGAACATCGACGAAATACGTCGTGGATTCATTCAAATATGGCGCCCACAAGTGGAAGAGCGACAGCAGTCATCAAGAGAGCTCCCTAGGAGACGATGACCGAAGCTCTTTGGGCAAAATTGTAGAGTTGTAAGGGATTTATTGATTCCAGAACAGTTCAGAACGATCGTGTAGGCTGTGAACGGGGAAGACACGTAAATACTACAGCAATGGCCGACACGGGTTTCTCCTGGTGTGAGGTGTTGTGTGATTAAGATCGGGGATTGAGAAACAACGAGTACATGCGAGCAAGTCACGTGAACAGAATAGATTGCGGTTCTGCAGCATAAGAGGTAAGGCGGACGCAACGCAACGTAATCGGACGTAATTACTGCATCCGAGGCGTGAGAACCGCGAAAACATGGCGTGTGACCCGAACTGTAGCAGTATTTTACGGGCACCGTAATCGCGTACCCCGTGCGTGCACGAAAATCACAAGAAGTTTAAGAAACAAGGCCGGCGTTCAGATTGATAAAATACGCATGATAAAGGTAGTGCAAGAACTGTAGCAACTATCCAAGAATTCAGCGTTCTTGTAACTGGGCAACGTGTGCAGATTTATTCAGGGTCACGAACTACTAAGGAATACGCATGATAAAGAGGAACTGTAGGGGAACGTGCTTAACATTGAAATAGCTGGAGGAGCAAATTTACCGGTAGCGGTAGCTCAGTGCATAAACTGACGTCACTGCAGCGCCTCTGACCGGGAGGTCCTAGGTTCGAGTCCTGACGGCGGCAGGATTTTCGACACTAGCTTTTCAGTTACGTCGAATTCAGTCGCTGTCTGGAGGAGAATTCTAGCGGCCGGCTGCTCCGATCGGTAGTTTTCCGTGGTTTCTCCGATCAACACCCGGCGAATGCCGGAAAAGTACCCTACCAAACGGTCCACGGACCGCGCGCGATCTGTCCTTCCTCTTCCTTGTCCTATCCTCGCCTCTTACACACACACACTTACACTAACATGCACTACAGTACCCAGCCGGGACAAGCTGTAAACTCCCGACTGTTCTTCCGGAATATGTGGTAGTGAAATGCGTGTGTAAGTTTAAGTGTGTGTAAGGGGGAGAGGATAGGACAAGGAAGAGGAAGGACAGACCGCGCGCGGTCCGTGGCCCGTTTGGTAGGGTACTGCTCCGGCATTCGCCTGGTGTTGATCGGAGAAACCACGGAAAACTATCGATCAGAGCAGCCGGCCGCTGGAATTCTCCTCCAGGCAACGACTGAATTCGACCTAGCTGAAAAGCTAGTGTCGAAAATCCTGGCGCCATCAGGACTCGAACCTAGGAACTCCCGGTCAGAGGCACTGCAGTGGCATCAGTTGAGATTCAGTTCATGGATTCGACTCTCTTCTAATGAACCGAATCAGTGAATTCCCAGTATCATCAATACCCAGTTTGTATTTGAGTTCCTGTAAGAATGTGTTACAGGGGAGTGCGCTACTGTAATGGTCTCCACCACGTTATATGGGAGTTGAAAGGCTCTGCGGGATAGTAAGGTCGGGGCCAGCCTGACGACGGATTTGCACAAACTAGAGGTAGCGTGGCAAAATTACGAGTGATCATTTTATTAACAGAAGTCAGTGAGACGACGTATCATTCAATAGTCAGAGATCACAATAACTGTCTATTTGAAAGGAAACACGTCCATTGACATTTGTGTTCACTGAAATTGCCAAACTCGTGCAATAAGTTGGAACATGGAAAGGAAAAGCCTTAGATTGTTTTGAGGATTTTCCTTTGTAAGAAGCTTGATGATTTGTAAGAATTTCAAGTGTATTGATGGGTTGTGAAAATATAAGATTTTATTTCATTTTGATTGTAGTAGAATGCAAGAAATTTATGAATGTGATGTTGTATAATTGAATGTCAGAAGGGGACATTTTGAGTGAAATTTTCATGAGAGGAAGATTAACAATTGGGCTCGGAGCACGGACATTTTCTAGAAGAGGCAGAGCATTTTCATTGATGTTTTTATTAAGAGTGTTATGCTGTGAGAAAATGGTGTAAGACGGAATTTATTTTTCCATGTCTACCTGGTCAAAGAATTCATCATTGTTTTTCATTTGATTTGTGTGGTCTGGAATGAAGCCTCTCGCACCATAAAGATCTCGCGCCTCTAAAAAAATCAAGTTCATCTCCGAACATTGGTGGCATCGTCCCCACCAGGTATATGGTGGTTTCAATATGAGGGAAAGAGGGGGTGGTCGTTACGATACACAGGATGAGTCACGTAACTTATACACCTGCTGTAATTTTTGAATGGTTGAAGTTATGGCAATGCAGTTTTCACAAAAGTGCATGAAGGAATGGGGCTAAATGATCTATTGATTTACATTTTAGCACATATGTTTTACCAGATATTGAGGCAACTTTGTTTTTTCAAGTGAAATTATGCATATTTTTAGTCTATCATGACGCTTGTAAAAAGTCGTCCAATAACATACACGATGTCATATGTTAGATAAACATTATTTTGAGTAATTTTGAGTTTTTGCGACTCGTATTTAACAAATATTTTAAACGTAACAGTTCGCCAGTCCAGGTCACGCAGCGATCGCGCTGCTAGTGCGTGCTCGGGGCGTTAGAATATCCCTTAATCACGAGTCGCAAAAAATCACAATTACTTAAAAACGTTTATCTAACATACGACAATATGTAGATCACTATGTAGATATGTAGATTTAACTTTTTACGTTCGTCATAATAGGCTAAAAATATGTATAGATCCATAGTATCGTAACAATATTTGTTCAGTACCTAAAATTGGCATGAAAAATTTATTGTACCTAAAATAGGCCTGAAAAAGGCATTTTTTCTATCTAAAATAGACATGAAAAGGTAGTTATTTTACCAAAATGGTCATAAGAGGCAAAGTAGAGGTGCAGAAATACTTGTAAACAATGGAAAATCATATTTAAAAGAAATGATTGTAAAATATTAATAATTAAAATGATTCACATTTTTATTCCAAGTCCAAAATTTACATTAGCACTCAAGATTAATGGAACGATTTTTTCTTTGTACTCTTGATTCTGCATGACCATCCGGTACGATGGCTGCGAATTTGTTTCACTCGCACGCTATCTCTTCGAAACGCTTTTTAAGATTGAAATCGCATCAATGAAAACGGAATTATATTTTTCGTCCTTTGCACTTCTGTATTAGCCACCGCTGAGAAGGGTACATTACACAAATAATTGGCATCATTAGGGATCGGAGGCCGTAGTTAAAGTAGGATGGGATTATTCGTTGTCGAACAAAGCCTGTCGGCATCAATAAAATAATAAAAAGAATTGACTGGTATCATCTTCCTTTTTCATTTAGATTTTTAAACAAACCATTGCTTCCATAGAAATACAAAACATGACCGTGCCTTCTTGTTGTCCGCGCTTGCAGGTAGATATTGAGGCGTCATATGGGTGTTATCAGTACACAGACGAGAGTGGGTTGTAATAACAGCAGGTTTATTCACAATTTAGACCGTAGTCACAAATAAACAATGCACTGTGTACAATTAACTAACTAAATAGACCCCACTGCCAGGAGAGATATTCACAACGGCTACCACACCGCAACATACTACCTAATGTTTCGCCGTGCGTAGTACCACCTGCCCTGAGGCCGACTACATGTCTCACTAGTCACGGCAGTATCTGCCGGCTCCTCGCGTCCATGTTCGCACCTCTCACGGACGACCTACGCTGCCGCTGCCGCTGCCAGGATCACAAAGAAGGAAGAGCTATTGTTCTCGCGGCCCTTAAATAGCCCTCACGACGCTGCCCGCCGCCTCCATTGCCTCCGCCCTAGCGATGCGTACACCCTGTTAGAAAAACCCCGTGCATCATCGCTACTGTCTTTGTCTACGCATCCGGTGCACACCGCGCAACGTGACAACGCTGTTTTTAGCGACACGACGCTACAATATCTAGCTTGTACGAGATCGGTACCAGGAGGGGAGAGCAAAATAATGACGTAAAGGGCAGAAAAAGAGATAAATAAGATAAAATGCCAAAAGTGAGCATCTGAAGCTAAAATAAGCAAACAAGGGAAAATAAAAATCTAATAAAACAGTCCTAGAGGTAAAACTGTTTCCTGTTGTTAAAAGTCATGTAATCATAAAAATAACCAAAGAATGTCAAAATCCAGGCTCTACTTCAGGGTATTAGAACAAAAAAAAAGTCAACTCGTACGAAACTATCTTTTTATACTTGGTATAATTCTGTAATTTAATGGGTGCAACCCGTTGCTTAATGACACTCATTACAAGACAGATTTCATTATGATACAAGTTCTTGATCTTGAAAAACAATCACAAAGAAGTGTACAAAACAAGTATTGACATTTAATCAATCATTGAGAATGTTCTAGTAAATGTTTCGTTCGATTGTGTATATTAAAATTGCATTTAGTATCATACTAAGTTTCTCAGTTTTGATTTTTTATGGTTAGTACTTTTATCTGGAATATTATTTAAAATTAGTTGGATTGGAATTTCACTTCTATCCTATTTGAAGAGCGCAGTGGTAAGCCTAAGCTACCTGCGGCAGATCGGGGTAGAGTAGGGTAGGGTAGGGTAGGGTAGGTAGAGTAGAGTAGGTAGAGCAGAGTAGAGAAGTCTGCTGGTGGCTTCCGTTGAATCCTGCATGTAAACTGCCACGAAACGATTCAACATAGGACACTTTATATGAACATTAATACTTTCGTGTGAAGTTTACGATACTCGCTCGAATCGTAATATCACACATTTTATCATTACATCATTGTTTTATAATTTACTATTGGCGTATTCATTTCAAAATGTTGGAGTGGGTTCCATCGTCGTCTTGTCCAACATTCAACAAATATTTTTCGATGAAATAATGGTGGAAATTATATTGAGAATATAGGAATGTGCCATTTTCTTCTACGAATATAGAAATCCATGAAAATCTGTTTAAAATTTGTATCATCGTTTTAAATTAAATAATAGTTATTAACGTCACTATGCCGATAAACAGAAAATATCAGACGCTGATACGGTGTTTATATACTTATTTAACGTTAAAAAGTTAATAGTGTGACATACTGTGTGGAGAAGTACATTCTGGGCCCAGTTTCTTCAGCTCTGGAATAGCTGCTATAACTCACGTACACAGCCGAGGTGTAAGTCCAGTTTTTTAACTTACCACGTCTGTTATATGTATAATACACCGTACTTCTTTCAACACATTTTGTAGCACCGTCAGAAAAAATCATATAAACAAGAAATACAATTTCTAGAAATACGTATTATACACTTTCGTCGGTTACAAGTCTTGATTTATTCGTATCGGGCAGCGGACTCTGAAATCTTGAACTTCATTCTTAGGTATTGTAACAGTACGTCGATTCACGCGATTAAACGCGGAAACTCGCAGTAGATGCAAGTACACGATGTATGCGGGCGCAGGAAGTGCCTCCGTTCACCGCCAACGCCTCCGCGCAGCAAATTTCCTTTGCCGCGTGCTTTCTAACTACCTTCTAGGAAGGGAACGCTTCTCACCCTCTTAAGCTAGCATCATGGAATTTTCGAATGGGGAAATTTGGAAGGGAGCCTGACAGTCTCTCAACAGCTTAAACCGCTCGGCCAAGTCGTTTTCGGGGCTTAGATCCTTCCCAGAAAGAAATTATATGTAAATTACCATTTTCGGATGCTTATTATTAAATTATTCACAAATAATTTAAACGGGCGGTTGCCGATATTTGTAAGGGCAAAGTTAGACCCGACCTCACCGCCATTCGTTCAAATAGAACGAATAGAAGGATACCTCGTCGATGTGGCAGTAAAGAAAAAGGCTTCGCTGTGAGAGTGGTACAGATACACAGTGCGACTGGTTTATTAATGTGCCCCGATTGTGGAAACGTCTGTTCGGCTGAAGGGCCCTCACTCGTCAGGGAACCGTGTGCTAAACACCTCTGGGAACGCAGAGTTTCAAGTTCTCGCCTTGCAAAACGCTTGGTTTCCAGTCTTGGTGAATAGTCTGTGATGGATCGCTCAACGTTATCCCTCAAAACGAAAGTGTTTGTTTACGACACATACTTAAAATGTGTCAAACCGTTATGTGCATCGTGAACTGGAGTTTTTCTTCCAAGTCTTGACAAATGAGCATAATTAGGGTTATTTTCAACAGGACTCCGTAACCTCACACACTGCTTCAGTTTACTTAAGTGTTTACATGCCGTTTGTGGAGACGAATTACACAGGCCAACGATCAAAAACTTTTTTGGATATGTTTACCTAATTATTATCGTTTTAAGTGTGGTGATTCCAAAAATAGCGTTACAATGCCGTGTCACCCACCATTTGTTACCGGGAACGGTAGCTCAGTGCATCAACTGATGTCATTGCAGTGTCTCTGACCGGGAGGTCCTAGGTTCCAGGATATTCCGGGAGACCGGTCGGGTACTTAAAGATTGTCCCGGCTGGGGCGGTGCCCCGCTGGTGGGGGAGTCCTGGTTAGGGGGAAACCCCACTAGCCGACGGTAGGTCGGCGCCGGATCTCACTTTTTACTGGCTGAATGTTAAAAAACAGCTAATATATTATCTAAAATGACTAATGTGTATGGTGAAAGATGAATGGTCGCGGGAATTTTTGCGAGTAGAACACTTCAAAAGTGGTCGAGACTCAGTGACTGACGAACATCGTTCTGGCCTCATCAGCAGGAAATGTGATGTTCACGGTGTTTAGGGACGCTCTAGATGTGTTTTTTGAGATGATCGCGATGAACAGCGTACAATGAACAGCCACTAATACACAGACATGCTTATAAACAAGGTGAAGCCAGCGTTAAGAGAGAAACGTCATGTATCTCAGAGGAGAGGCATGATTCTCCAGCAAGACAACGAACGTCCTCACACTACCCAACAAAGCCGTCAAAGCATCGACAAAATGGGTTGGGAGGCATTACCTCATCTTTCATACAGCCCCGATTTAGCACCTTCTGATTTTCATTTGTTTGGTCTACTGAAGGAGGTATTTCGAGGGAAGAAGTACTAGGATAACGAATATGTAAATACATTTGTGGGAAATTGGTTGAAACACCAAGATAAACTGTTCTTTTCGGCCGATGTAAAAAAAGATCGCAACCCGTTGGGACAAGTGCATAAATGTTGGTGAAAATTATATTGAAAAGTAGGAAAAGCTTTATTTTGTAAAAATAAACGTTTATTTCTCCAGAACAATTTGTCTCTTTAATGATTGAATGCTCCTCGTAACTCGACTAGGGTCACAAGGCGACTGGTAATTGCGTTGGGCGCCAATCTCCAGCCGCTGATGGATAGATTCTTCGGTAATCTACCAGCGATCTCTACCCGCTCCCGCTGACTTTATCAGTGCACCCCTCAGCCGCCGCCTGAAGCCGTTAGCGCCGCTAAGCAGGAGCAAAAGTGCTACCAGCTAACCTGCCTGTCTCGCTAGAACTTGTAAATGGGATGAAGCACTGGAAATTGACCCCATAAAATGTATTGTAGCGTTAGTTCTTGCTGGGTAAATCGCTGGGCTATGTAAACGTCCCAACATTATGTTCATTTGGAAACAAATGGTGTGTGTCATTCTTTGTAATGACATGTATGTGACATGTTCTTTAGCCCGCGTCCCACAAAGACTCGGTGCAAAATTAATAAATTAATAGTTCTCCTTCTTCATCATGATTGGAGGTGAGGGATTATTACAATATGCTAGCGTTAAGTCAAAATTACATAACATTAGTACAATAAATGTCAATACGACACGTTTGGGTAGCTATAATCTATTCTCGCCTCTGTCATTGGAAATGTGAAACGCTATCTTTTGGCGAACTAATAGCAACAGGTTGAGAGGTGGGCGGGTATCGATCAAACGGCTCCTCTCACTCGGTGAAAGGTGCTGAGTCAATTCTTTCACTGCGGGGTAGAAGCACAAATATTTGGAATACCGCTTTGGAGGTCCGCCCTGTATGGCAGACCTTGCGACCATTGCTTTAAAGTAGAAGAATTTCCCACCTCATCCGAATGCCATTTACTTAATTCGTTCGTTCACCATTTTTTTGGTTCTGTTCATTTCGGTCAATTTGGACACTTTGTTAATTTCGTGTTTTTTGAGTTTTGAGCTTTTCGTTAATTCGTTCATTCATTCACTCATTGACTCCTTTACTCATTCACTCACTTGTACTTTCATTCATTCGTTCATTCTTGCCGGTTCCAATCATGGGAAAAGTTTCGCATAAGATTTCAAAGTATGCGTTCACCAACTCGAATCCCACCGGGGCTGTGGATGGAACATTCTTATTGCTAGGTATTGGCTAAATGCCTGTAAAAATGTCCTATCCAACATTTTCTGTCCTAACTAGATATCCGCTCTTCTGAAAAGTGCGCAAATTGGTAGTCTGTCTGGGATCGTTGTTTTGGTTCCTGGTGAGAATATTGGAGTCAGAGATCAGCTGGTAGCGTTGGAAGCCGATGTAATACTCAACCAGAAAATTTCTATCAATTCATTCACGCAGCATGCGAGTTAATGAACATGACCAGCGATCACTGATTCTGGAGATCGGGAGCGGTAGCTCAGTGTCACTGCAGCGCCTCTGACCGGGAGGTCCTAGGTTCGAGTCCTGGTGGTAGCCGGATTTTCGGCACTAGCTTTTCAGCTAGGTCGAATTCAGTCGCTGCCTGGAGGAGAATTCAAGCGGCCGGCTGCTCTGATCGGTAGTTTTCCGTGGTTTCTCCGATCAACACCAGGCGAATACCGGAACAGTACCCTACCAAACGGGCCACGGACTGCGCGCGATCTGTCCTTCCTCTTCCTTGTCCTATCCTCTCCCCCTTACACACGCACTTACACTAACATGCACGACACTACCACATATTCCGGGAGACCAGTTGGGAGCTTAGAGCTTGTCCCGGTTGGGGCGGTGTCCCGCTGGTGGAAGAGGTCTGGTTAGGGGGAAATCCCACTAGCCGACGGTAGGTCGGCGCCGGATCTCGCCATCCAGCGGGGGAAGATCACCATCTCCCGAAAAAAACGTGCACTACACTAACGGGACTAATGACCAAAGCAGTTGACGTGCCCGGAAACACGAAAAAATCAAATCAAATCACTGATCTGGAGTCCATAACCGGCTGCGATTAGTTTTGTGGCACCATCGTTGACCGGGAGACGAATTCGCGACACTAGGCAGATAGCTGGGTCAAATGTAACCACTCCCTCAAGGAAACTTTTACCGGCCGGATGCTCTGATCGTTAGGTTTCCGTGAACTAATCAGGGGCTTAACTAGGCTGATTCAATTTGTGCATCGCACGAGGGCTGTGGCCCCGAAGTCAATGACCTCGAATGACGGCCCCCAACTGACCAATAAAGATGGGGTTCCCAATCAAAAATATTCTGAAGGTATCTGGTGTTAACAATACAAACGCACTACTCGAAACAAAAAAAATCAATTAAGTTTATTCGTTATGATTTATACATTTCAATGTGAGAGAATTATTTAAGAAATGGCAACGACTACTATAACACATAATATACTGAAGTGCTAGCGGTCGAGTGAGGAGACATATCTGCGCGTACCTGCAGTACCTCTGACCGGGTGATCGTAGGATTTGAGTTCCGACGGTGGCAGGATTTTCGTCACTGGCTAGCTAGATAGGTCGAATAGAAGTAGAGTCTGGAGGAGAATTCTAGCGACCGGCTGCTCTAATCGGTAGTCTGCCAGGCGAATGCCGGAGCAGTACCCTAACAAACGGGCCACGGACCAAGCGCGATCTTTCCTACCTCGTCCTTGTCCCATCCTCACCCCCTTACACACACACACACACACAAACGTGCAATACATTACTACACAAGCCGTGAGAGCGGTCGGGAGCTTAGAGATTGTCCCGGCTGGGGTGGTGCCCCGCTGGTGAGAGCTACATGGTTGGGGAAAACCACGCTAGCTGTCGGTAGGTCGGCACCAGATCCCGCCATCGGGAGAAAGACCACCGCCAACTCACGAGCAAAAAATGCACTATACTTACGGGACTAATCCTATTTGACGAGCCCGGAATCACTAACAATCAACCAATTTATTCATTAATCAAGTAATCAATCAATCAATGGAGTGCGTTCGCAGCTTCGTTTGTATATTTATGCCCATTGCAATCAGCTCTAGTACTTATCTGGCGTCTGTAGCATCAGTGTTTTAATCATGAATTTGAAAAATTTTCGTTTCTTAACTAGGTAATGTAAAACTGGCAAGAGTTCAGAACGGATGTAGAAACAACTTGCATTGTTTGTGTTTCAGAAGATATATTCAATCTGCTTTGCTGTCTGTTTTACTTTACGTGTAATTCACGGTCGAAACTTTCACTAATTCATTTTCTGAAAAGGCGTCCAGGAATAAGAAATTCGATGGAACAGAATGGAGAATGACATTCTCTGGATAAATATATTTTATAATTTAATGGTGTGTGGTTTGTTTTTGTTTGTTGACCTGCCGCCTTGGTTCACGCCTGGTAAATAGCCATTACGTATTCATCTACTATCCGAATAATTTCTTATTCATTTACCATATCCACTAATTTAAGGAAATACCCAAGTGGGGAAATACCGAAGTATTACGTTTGAGTCCGTTGTTGCACGGTCTCTGGGGGTGAAAATCGGAATCGGTGCTCGTAGTTGTAATGGGAGTCGATTTAGTGCTAAATTGGGGAATTCACAACAATTCAATTTTTGTCGGGTGTAGAACAATGGAAATGATTCCTGAGCCTAAAATTTTAAATATTGGCATAAACTGTTTAATTGGGAGAGCGATCTGGAATTTTTGTAAAATTTGGTAACATGAAACCGTGTGTAAATATCATTCAAATTATAAGCGAGAAAATGATTACATAACTTGTAATATTCATTAATTATATTAAGACAATTAAGTTTCAAATAACAACTAGGACTATGCAATCAAAGTAACTCCAGAGTTGCTAGCTACAAACTAGAAAATTATTCTGATTACCATCTATAAGTCGATTTAATAGCTCTTCGAATTAAATACTTTTTCTTATGTACGCTAAAGGATTGTGTAAACTAATATATTTATTTATTTATTTATTTATTTATTTTACGTCAAAAAACAGTTAAAAACTGCGTATGACGTGCTATGGGGAAAAGTGAAATATATTATCGTATATTTAATATACGATATATATAATATACGTATATTTAATATACGACCGTTATACTCGTAATTTGAATGAAGGCAAACAGGAATGATGGGACTTGAGGTTTGTAAAGTCACCTTTAGTCTGTCGGAGTCTGGGATTTGGCCGTCTGAGTGTGTTTGTAGCTCTGGGTTAGGCAGAGACTTCTCGAAGACCCGTTGGAGCTATGCAATGATATGGGCGGAGGATTATCGTCTTTGAGAGGTCCGACAAAGCCGTTCCTAACTCGACGCAAACTATCTTCAAAGTCGCCTTTGTCGACGAAGTTTGATGGGTTTCATCTCGATGAAAAGCCAGCTAATCTGAGCGTTTTTTCGCGAGAGCTGTGGTTAACTGTTTTTCGATTCTTGTTTCGAAAATAAATCCCAGCTTTTGAAAGAGGACGGGCGCTGCTATATTTGAGCTCTGCTTATGAACGTTGAATTTTATGGACCGTTTTTCTTTACCCTTTGTCTTTGTAGAAACGATTCAACTTTAATACATATAAAGTTCAATGCAATGTAATATGAAGTGTTCTATATAAGATGTATTTTAGTAAGTGTATTTCATGAATTATTTATAGGTTCTGTAAACAATAGCATTGTAGTATCGCAGTATAATAAAAAGAAAACGTCAATGGATGAATCTACGATAAGATACCAATACTTCAAATAATACAATGTTTTGTAACGCGTAATCATCGAACTTGTGTTACTGATCAAATAGAATGTTAAACAGATAAACGTGAGGTCATATATTTCACACCACCTACAAAAGAACATTTTCTAATTGCCTGTAGTTAATACAGGCTCTTTTATCTTTCGTCGTGTCGAGCAATAAATTTACTTATAATTCTTTCTGGTAATCAAGAAAGTTACAGATAACCGTTGGAGCTATGAAAGGATCTTTGCGTCTACAACAAAAGCTGATTTGTTATACCTTTTGATTCATGCTTATTACTCGGCCTTATTCAGAGAAGCTCAACTGTGTAGAGTGAAATATGATACTATGCACAGGGAATTAAACACATTCAGATAACATCTTCCCCTTTGTCCTTTACGTATCGCAAAATGTCCTTAGTTTATCGCATCTCGCTTCTCGGATCGAGCTGCGTATCCATATCTTATTCGCTAGAACGAAATTGTAACATTGGGTGAATAACATTGAAGGTTTTAATTAGATATTATAATTTACGTATACTTGTCATTTCTGTATTCATGTATTCTTATTAGAAATCGATATGATAGACCCCAACAAGACATACTCTTATATTAGGGGAAGGATTGTGGTATAAATATGAATTCCATATCATTGGGAATACATCAGAGATATTTTGTTTTCAATTATTATACTTTCGAGGTTAGATTAACATATTAGGAGAGTAATTGACAGTACCTCAGCAACGGTTTTCTTTCGTATATGTTAAAAATTTTTTGAGAATTCGTTAAAGCACATGCGGTACAATGACGTATTCGAAAACATCTACAAAAGTATTATTTGTAATATTTAACTGTTGACGCAGAGAAGTGTCAGAGAGCAGTCGGAAATTTTTATAACCAGTTCGTACACTCGATGCATCGTTGAGATTTAGGTGTAAAACATTATCAAATATAAGCGATTGAAATACTTACAACGTGACACACTATCCCCTCCTAGTGTACATGTATAAGGAATTCTCTATCATTCATTTCAACAATATTTATTTATTTAGTCAAAAAGTGTATGTGACGTATGGGGGAGAAAATCATCTGCGCACGCTTTCTTGAGTTTGAGTCACTTCCCAACTATTTAACTATTAATAGTTGAAAGATGAAATAATAATAACAATGATAATAATAAATTTAAAAATTTGAGAGATTAATATTTCAAAATGTAGATATTTTCGTTGCCGAATTATAGAAAAGTTATTTGTAACGGTAAACGAACGGGTTTGATTTTTCTCTATTGCTAACATTTAGAAACTCACTCTAAGCTCTACTACCACTACAAGCAAATGGAAATCTCAACAAAACGTGCGCATAGTGAAGCTACATTTACGTCCAGAAGCAAATCAAGGGGCAATTTCAGCATTTGCTCAATGGATCAGGGAAACTGGACAAAAACCCGATCGAGATAAGGATCATTGACCCGGAAGTTGAAGTACAATACTTGGTACAGGCATTTAAGTCTTTTTTAAAAATTATATAATGCAATGTAAACTAATTAATTGTACTATATCAACTGTAGTTTCATTTCAACTATTCAAAACTTCAACTATTTCAACAATGGTTTTCACAGACAGTTATAAACTAAATTTTCGTCGTCGCCCTGCGCTATGACTGATGTACAGCTTGCTCTCTCGGCAGTGATCTTGGTGAAAAGAATTCTCCTAATTTGATAAATAAATGTAATAAAATAAACTAGCTGGACCTGTGCGAACATTATGTAAATCAATGTTTTAACAGTCACATACCGTTGGGTAGGATATCGACAAGGAAATCGAGCGTAATTGGTTTGCTTTATATTTATTTAGGAAGGAAGTGACCGGTTCGTCGTTTAGAAATTATTACTAGTACTTTCGTGAACCGTCATTGATAGTTTGTCTTTATCGAATATTTAAAAAAGAAATCGTCGCCGTGCATAATTGCTTCATGTGTAATTGATTGCGATGTGTCTGACAAAGACGAGTAAATACCCTTTAATTTATTTAACATTAACATTGTTAATTAAAAAATAATCTTTCGCTGAAGATATTTATGCCCGTAATCAAACACTTAACAGTTCTGTAGATTTTTTGTAGAGACAGAAATCGTTTATACAGTATTGCGTCTATCATTTCTATAAAGAAACAACAACAAAAGTGTCATATATACTTTTTTGTGACATTAATAATAATTATTAATATGTATAAATTATGTTCAAAAATGTTTGTGGGCTTATTCATTTTTAATATTCCTGATTGTGACGCGATGGCAAAATAATTATGATTTGCAAAATATCTGTCCCATTGAATTTAATTTTTTTTGTGGAATGTTATGAACTTTATTTTTATCTAAGATTTAGTGATCTCAACCCACAAAATGAAACAGCAGCTTTCAAACAATATGCAAAAACGTGTACTTGCGGCCTGAAGGCACAGCTGGTCCAATGCACTCGAACGTTAAACACCAGCTTTCCTGCTCATTGGTCTGTAGCTTGTGGAGTCTGGATGTAAATTCAATGGGACCAGCAGCGCTCTTGTAGCATGGAATTCAATTTGCAACTCGGTAGTTGTACCCAACTGTGCCAGTAAGTGAACTGGATGTGAGTTTGAGTACGAGGTGGAGATACAGAAAGTTCCGCTCTACATCGTGTTGGTAGTTGGACGGTGAGATGTAGCGGGATTGTGGAAGGAAAACGGCGAGAGAGATAAAGATAGCGTGGTAATAGTGTTATTTGTTTTCCTTTTTATTTTCAGAATTATCTTCTTACTCTTCTTTTTCTGCATCTTCTTTGATTGTTGGTTTGCGGAGTTCCTTTAATCACTCCATCTTGTTTCCAATTTATCATCATTCCATCCTAATTTTGTATTTTATCTTAACTTCATCTCTTCCCTTAGGAATTACACGTGTATGTTTGTTGTCAATCGTTTACTTCATCTTTCCTCGAGTCTTCCTACCTATCCTTCTTTTACATCTAAGCTTTGTAGAACAAAAGGAGCGCAGGAATATTATAATTTTCCAATTTTCATAGTCTTTCTATTTAGGGTTCGTCTTTAAATTACGAAACGTAAATGTGGGGTATTTTAAATAACCCTCCCTTCTGTAACGGACCTGTATCGAGCGATTCAACTCACCGTAAATAATAACTTAACACGAAAAGATCCCAATTTACAATAAGTAAATATAATTTGGGCAACAGTAAAACAATTTGTATTAATTTTATTTGTATTGTTTATTACAATTTATGATTAATTAAGAATTAATTGGCACGGCGCCAATTGAATTGGATTTTATCAGTGCCTTCCTAATCTAACAGACTCAATTAATATTCTGTTGTTGAAAAAATAATTTTTATCAATTTATACGCCATAACTTTTTAATTTATTTATAATTTCGTAAATTTAATTTGTTAGTATTTTAATTAGTGTAAAACTGAAGAAAAATATTTCAGCAAACTGAAAATTAAAGAAAACGGCATTACGTGACACTAAACTTACCTCTATGTAACGCAACGTAACGCTACGTCAAACCCTCTCCCCTCTCTTTGGCGTAACGTAATTTATAGAAGACCCTTCTTTTGAAATTGTAAATTCCAAGATTCTCCCAGATATTTTTTCATCCCTCTCTCTTTTCTTCTTCTTGATTCGACTTGATATCTCGTTTCAGTTGTTTTACTCTCCTGTAGGGTAAAAGAATTCAGAATTCAAGTTTCTTTTCTGTACGCAATTAGGCGCTGCTAACACCGAAGAATTGCAATACAGCATCTTTGAGAAATTTACCTTAAACTTTCATCTTAACAGTGACACACGCAAGGTTGAATTCACAAACTATTCACAAACATAATTATTCAGTCATGAGTCGGCTTCAGCAGCGTGCGGACGTGCCTTACGGAGCTCGCTAGTGTTGTTGGAATTTCTTATCCTCTGTTATCTGTGCGATGGTGGAAGGTTTTGTGTCGTTCTACTAAGGTGCCTGTTCGCGTCTGTTGTTCTGTGTTTTATGAGCTTCTAATATTGTACTACTTAGTGACTTATTATTTTACTAATATGGGAGACTGTGGCAAGTGTTCGAAACTCCTACCAAGGGCTAATAAAAGTGGACTGGCTGTCAAGATTGAATGTTTTGACTGTAAACTGTCGTTCCATGGTAAGTGCGTTAACCTTACTCCCGAGGACATTCAGTATTATCAAGATAACGAGAGTATTTGGAGATGTGAACCTTGTGCTAAAAACCGTCGGAAAAGCATGGCTGTTGAATCTAGACCTGGATCTGTGATTACCTATGATGATGTATTTAAACTCGTGTTGGATTTGAAAAATGACCTTAAGACCATCGAGGAAAACCAGGGCAAGTCAATTAATTATGCCTTTGAGGAATTAAAAGAGACTAAAAATTTAATAACCAAACAGAGTGAGGAGATAGCAGCTCTGCTTGATCTCGTGAATAAGTTATCCAACGAGAATGCGGAACTAAAAGGCAAAGTAATTGTGATGGAGAATCGAATGGATGACATTGAACAATACTCTCGGAGGGATACTATAGAAATTCATGGTATTCCAGTAGAGAAAGGAGAAAATGTCCTAGAAGTGGTGAAAGCGGTTGGGACGGCACTTGACTTACCAATTGAAGAAAATATGATAAGTGCATGCCATAGACTGAACAATCGGGAGCGAAGTGGAAAGCCTCCAGGAATAATTGTAAAAATGGTTCGTAGACTGGATGCCGAGGCAATTATGCAAAGAAGACGCGTCAAAAGAAATTTATCAACACTCCATGTTGGCATTTCTAACACTCCTGCGGCACCCATCTACATTAATGAAAGTCTCTGCCCGGGCAGACGCCGACTTCTCAACGCAGCAAGGGACAAGAAAAAAGAAAAGAACTACACATATCTGTGGATAAGGGGAGGAAAAATTTTGATGAGAAAAGCTGACGGCGAACCAGTAAAAGTAGTAACTTCAATGGTGGACGTGGATAATTTGTAACTAAATTACTAATATGAATAATTTGGTAAACTGTATATTTCTCATGTTTAAAAAATTAAGCATATATCTTTGGTCATCGCATAAGGTTCAAATTTGTCATTGTAAGTACGATCTTCGAATCCTCACAATCTTATCAGCAATAATTTGTAGAACACGCTTATCGTCGCAGGGTCATTGCTGTCTGAGCACAACTGCTGACAATGATCGGGCGGGCGAGTTTTCATTATCATTTACATAACTTAACAACAATGGAAGAAATTGATCAGTTTCTTGTTCTAAATCAAAATATTAGAAGCTTAAGGCAAAATTTTAATTTATTTGTAAGTGATTTGGAGTCAATTAAATTGTTTCCTGATGTAATTTATTAAGAAATATGGATAAGCAAAAATTGAATAGTTATAAAATTCAAGGATATAATTTAATTGCTAAATGTAATGAGGAGTACAAAGCTGGGGGTACCATTGTATATCTTCGTGACTGTTACCAGTATAGCGGGGTGAGAGAGAGAAATGACATTCAGTCAGCTGATGTACTACAGTTAAATGTGAAGGTCTGTAATCTGGTAGAGTTTACTTTACTTGCTGTGTATCGCTTACACAGTAGTTCACGGGCAGATTTTACAAATGATGTTGATTCAATACTAACTGAATTGGAAGGGCATAATATTGTTTACATTGGCGACATGAACTTGAATATTTTGAATCAAAGTGTTGAATCAGACTACTATTTAACCAACTTAGCTAGTAAAGGCATGATTAACATAGTAAACGAGCCTACTCGCATTGTAAATAATTCTGCAACATATATAGATCATGCTTTTGTTAGATTTTTTAATAATCGATCTATTAAGTATGATTTCAAAGCAAACTGTTCCACTACAACATTACAGATCATTCAACTATTGTATTAACGATTAAATTATCAAATATTATTACTGGAACTAACGATTCTTATAAATTAATGGATATGGAACAGCTGATTAGCTTACTTAATTCTGAAGATTGGATTAATGTATATCATCAAAATTCTGTTTCGGATGCTTTTGATATGTTCATAGACTCAACAGTCATTAATAGAAAAAAAATATACAGTGTAAAAAATTATGAAGTTGAAACCTTAAAAAAAAGGAAATATGAAAAAACAAACTAGCTAAAACGTTATTACACCAACTTTAGAAACCGACTGAATTTCGATATAAAGAAAGCAAAAGAGGATTATTTTAGGGAGAAGTTTGAAAACTCTGCTAATGACATGAAATCACAGTGGAACACAATTAATGACTTAATAGGCGAGAATCGAATTAATTACAATATCAATGAAATGATAGGTACAAATGGTGTGGTGACTGAACAGTTTGAAATTGCAAATGCCTTTAATTCACATTTTTTAAGTGTTGCCAGTAGACTAACGATGCAAGTAAAAAGTACTTATTTTGATCAACTTCCGGAGTATAATGAAATATTTCAACAAAGTAATACTCCTCAAACATCCTTTTTTATGCGACCTACAACAACTGATGAGGTGTTAGCGATAATTAAAAATCTGAAAAGTAACAAAGCGCCTGGCTTTGATAATATCAATTCTACTATGATTAAACGAATAGCCCCTCATTTCATTAATGTGTTGACTTATCTCTATAACTTAAGTTTATCTTCTGGAGAATTCCCGAAATGCTTAAAGAAAGCAACTGTTATTCCACTTTTTAAGAAGGGAGATCGTAGGTTACCTGATTGCTACAGACCAATTTCATTGTTAAGTGTGTTTGCAAAAACACTTGAAAAAATTGTTAAGAAAAGATTAATTGATTTTTTAAATAAACATAACTTTTTCAGTGGTAATCAATTCGGATTTCCAGAGGGTAAGTCCACAGAGGACGCTTTAATTACATTTATTGAAGCTATTTATGATCCATTAAATAAGGGCGATAAGGTTTCTGCTTTGTTTATTGACATTACCAAGGCGTTCGACACGATTGACCATGGAATTTTGGTTGATAAATTATGGTTAGCCGGAGTGAGAGGCCTACCTCTTAAATGGTTCGTCAGCTACCTTTCTGAAAGGGAACAAACAGTTAGAATTGGAAATTGTGAAAGTGAGTCTGACTTAATTATATGTCGAGTACCGCAAGGATCAGTATTAGGGCCAATTCTTTTTTTGATTTATATAAATGACTTATGTAATGGTCGTTTCAATGGTCGTTTAGTTGCCTTTGCTGATGATACGGCCTTTATCTATAAAAATAGAGATATCAACACGCTATATAATGAAATGACTATAGATTTATCGTTGCTTAGATTCTGGTTTGATAAGCATGTTATGATCTTAAGTGATAAAACTAAGTATATGATATTTGGTTTAAGGAGTGAAGTTAACTTCAACACTCCCTTAAAATTTCATGAAATTCGATGTATAAAAGCTAAGTACAATTATTGCAATTGCCTCGAATTAGATCAAGTTTTTAATATTAAGTACTTGGGATTAGTTATTGATAGTCAACTGTCATGGAGGGATCATGTTAAAAAATTAAAAAAAGAGCTCTACAGCACTCTAAGAAAATTTTATTTACTCCGACAACTATGTCCTAGGAAAGTACTAATTAAGATTTATCATGCACTTGTTGGTTCTAGGCTCCAATATGGAATTACATGTTGGGGTGGGGCGTACCGATCAATAATTTCTCCCATTATAACCATTCAAAAACATTTTATTAGAATAATATCATTTAAATCAAAGTATGAACATACGCGAACAATTTTTTGACCTCCAAATTCTTCCCTTAAGACACTTATATATTTTTAAAGTCTTAAAATGTTTTTCATCAGAAGCACAGCTTTTTCAATACCACATGAAAAAAGATACAACTTGAGAAGATATGAAACTTCATATGTTCCAAAATCAAATTTAACAGCCCATCAAATATTTTGTAGTAGTGTAGCACCAAGAATGTTTAATATTGTGAGCAATGAAATAGGCCATTTTACTACACTCTGTCAGTTTCTGAGAAAAATAAGAAAATGGCTTTTTTCTCAAGACAACATTGACGATTTTCTTGTAATAATTAAGTGAAAAACATTGTTCGATTTTCTTTTGTTGTTCTTGAATAATGTTGTATAATCTACAAAATGTAATCTGATTACGCTTGAAGAGTAATATTACACTTTTTTAATGGTATCAAGTTCAATTAGTATTGTAGTGTATGTTTAGATCTGAATGTTTTTGTTATATTATTTTTATATTATATTGTATTATTTTTATATTATATTGTGTTATTTTTATATTATTTTGTTATATATGCACAGAAGAATTAGGTTTAAAATCTTTATTTTGTTACTCTTGCATGTAAATTCGAGTGAGCGAGCTGCCTCTCGCTGCTGACAATTTTTGCTTTTGTGTACAAAGGTGATGGAGATCCCACACAGTCTTTCTAGGGGATCCCTAATTATTTTGCCCATCATTTGAATGTAATATTGTAACTTTTCTATGTTAATGGCAAAATAAAGACATTTTTATATTTATATTATATTTTATATAATTATAACCATTTATTTTAATTGACCAAATTTATTAACAGACAAACCTAACCATATTACATTTACATTTTACTAGTAGGTTTCGTTTTTATAATTATGGGAGAATCATTGGATGAACAATTTATTTTCTTATCTCAAATATTCATTTGCAAATTTTATCCGTTCAATAGGCGGAGATATCCTAAAAAACTTAGAAGCAAGTCTGTTTTTGTTCTTGATTGCTAGATGTCGATTCAGTGGAGAATGCTAAAGTATTGTACACTCCTGGCCAAGGTGTGTTCATGACTAGCGTATGTATATCATGAGATGGTAGTAAAGAAACATTTTGTTGAAACTTGCAACTTCACTGTAACGGTAACAAACGTTTTCAGTGTTTAAACAGCAGCACAGTGGTACACCGAGAAAAAAATTAAAAAACATAATTATTGTAAAAATTCATATTAACTTGTGCTTGAAAATAATAAAACATATTAGTGTAGAATAAAGAAATATCAAGTATATTTTTCTTATATTTTAATTATTGTAGTTTTCTAGTATTCATTACAAATTTCTGAAGTTAATGAGTATATTTTTAAAGAGTAATTGCAAGAAAATATTATACGTCGGTATTGATATTTCAAATTACAACTGAAACTTCCGAAAAATCTGTATAACGTTTGACGGGAAATGAACGGGAAATGAACCTTTTTATTAGACATTAAAATTTAAAAAAATTACTTGAAGTGTTCAATTTACTTTGACTGCAATATTCTTCGGAAGCAAATGATTTTTAATATCTCATTGCGTATTTGAACATCTATTTTGAAATACAAATACGCCGAGAACAGAAAAGGTATATAACATTAATGGAATGAAAAAGATACGTATCTTTTGTTTCAATACACTATGAGCAATGCCATACTTTTGCAGATATGTCGAAGAGTTTGATTTACGATCAAAGGATATGGAAACAGTTTGTCACGTTCGCAAAAAGAGTAAAACAAATAAGTGAAATTGATTTGCAGTTCTTGCACGCAGAATTTCGCGTGTTGTGTTTGCGAGGGAAGATCAGTTCGACTACGAATCTCTTTGAATGTCTGTCTAGAATACACAACCGAAACTGAACAGCAATGGCTGCAGTAGGAAAGCGTTGACCTACGTGAAGCAATAGATTGATTTGTAGCGTAATACTAAAACAAACAGTATCGATAGCTGCCGTTGCAATATACTCTGAAATGCGTCAAAATTCGCGCTGTAGTACGCGTTATCAAAGTAATGTGACCAAACCGTAATTCAGCAGCTTTCCATCCTTTTCTAGTTTTCCTTCGATCTCGTTGTCTATGAACGAATAGGTTTGATCCACACCAACATCGCTATCTCTCTCTAGCATTGAATCTCGGGACGACGCACGTTGGATTTTCGACACCAGTTACTAGATAACTGTGACAAATCAAACCATTATTTGCAGGAAAATTGTAGCGGTCACGTCTCTTAATCGTTAGTTTACCATGGTCTCTCTGGAACACTTTGGGAGAGATGGCTCAGGGCATCAGCTGATGTCACTGTACTGCCTCTTTCCGGGAGGCCCTAGGTTTGAGAGCCGACGGCGGCAGGATTTTCGATACTAGATTGCCAGTCATGTCGAATTCAGTCGCTGTCAGGAGAAGAATTCTATGTGCCAGCTGCTCTGATCAGTATTTTCTGTGGTTTCTCCGATCAACACCAGGCGAATGTCGGAGCTGGACCTCAACAAACGGAGTATGAACCGCCCGCGACCTTTCCTTCCTCTTCCTGGTCCTATCCTCACTCCGTACTTACACAGGCAATTTCTTGCATTACACCACCACACTAGGGAGACTAGTCAGGAGCTTAGAGCGCGTCCCAGCTGGGGCGGCGTCCCGCAGGTGGAAGATCCCTGGTTGGGGAAAACCCCGCTAGTCGACGGTAGGTCGGCGCCGGATCTCACCATTTACCAGAAGATCACCTCCGCCTCCAGAGGAAAAACATACACTACACTTACGGGACTAATTACCTTGGCAGTTGACATGCCCTTAATCATTAATCAATCTGTCAATGAAAAGTCTAGTAGATACCAGACGAATGCCAACAGTACCGTTAAAAAGCCACAGACCGTGCGCGATTTTTTTTCATATTTGTTCCCTTTTCTCTTCCTACACACGTTACATGCACTGCATTAGCACATATGTCGGATGCTAACGTGTTGTCCCGACATGGGCGGTTCATCTGTAGGGGAGATAGCTTTAGAGAGGAAAACTCATCAGCTGAGTTGTCGTTCATGTCGGCACTGAATGTCATGTTGCTACGAAGGAGACACCCCCCCTTCCGAAGATATAACGAGCACTATACTTACTGGATCAATAACCTCAGCACTTTACTGACAATCAACAACAATATTCGTTCGGTTTTGTGGTCCCTACACATTTTATAAAGAGTCTAAAATTTTTGACACCTATGTATATACAAGACACTCTTAATACATGCGGAGTAACTCCTTAAATAGATAATATAATTTGTCGTAAGTCATTATTTTTATATTAATTAAAATAATTAATTAAAAGCATTTATTAATTTTTCTGTCTGAATCATTTTATACAAATAAAATTATATTCTTATTTTAACGCTTGTGACTGATACACATTTTACATTTGTAATAATACATACAATATCAAGGGAATATCCAGTCGATCACTTCGGAAGGGAAAATCTTAATATTTTTGATAAATAATTGATATACAGTATTATATTTTTTATAATTTCTATATCATACAAACAAATGATACTATGAGATATTAATAATGTTTAAATACCAACATAATGGCAATAATAACATCAACATAAAGATTTAAACAAACTTATTGCTAAAAAAGGGAAGGGTAACAAATGAAAATAAAACTATTTCATTTACTCTGATGAACAAATAGATAAACAAACAAGAAATTTCTGTAGTACGAATAATAAAATTATAGTAAGAAATGAATTTTTGAAGTAAATATATAACAAAATTAACAATATAACAATGAGAATATCAATTTCGAAAACAAAATCATGAAAACATTTACATTTATTCATTTCACTCATATTCATCCAACCTCCCTAGTATGTCAGAACGTTGCTACACAATGAGGCGCAGAACAATGTCACCTGTAACTCGTCTGATAAGCCTGACATCGGATGATACGTCCGTCAGGGAGGCAGAGAATCACGTTCGAACCATGTAAAAATATTCTCGTGTATGCGATCACCTGGCCGCGTGGTTAGCAGTGAGACACATTTTGTAGATAATTCTTTATTTTGATGGACGTAGTATATCCCTCTGCCGGATTTGGACCGAATCACAAATAGCAGTGGCTCGTGACTTTACAATCGGGTGGTGTTAAAACTCTCATATGCGACAAATATGTGCAACAATTAATTTTGATCTAAAATTTTTCGTCGAGTTTTTTCATTCTTAATTAAAAATTACCTTGAAACTAGAAAATACAATTTTTAAATACAATCCTTTTAATTCAATAGAAATAAAAAATGCTTATGTTATCAAAAACGAATCAATGAGAAAAATGAAATGAATCAAAAATAGTTAACCTAGCTGCAGTTGATAAAAATATACTTTCGATAGCCACTAGTAGAAGTGGTTCTTTAAAGGCGCGCATTGCATGCTAAAAGTGCAGTGTTTAGCACAAGTGTTAGTGAGCCGATGCTCAAGTGTTCAGATGAAACTGTGAATAGAACAATGGAAACGAATTACATTCAACTAACCACATCAGCTACTACTGAGATTAATTTGTTATTAGGGGATTTGCATATCTGAATAAAAATAAAATGACAGTCAGTAAGACTATCAAAGAAGTATGTGACAAACTTGTATAAAATGATTTTATATTGCTCACAGGATTACGCCACTTAGATTATCGGCATTGTACTTATCGTATTATCGTTATATCGTATTATTGTTATTGTACTGTACTTACCTTGGATTACGGATATTATCGTATTGGATATTATTGGATATTATCGTTATATTTTATGATCGTTATTGTACTTTACTTACCTTGGATTGTCGGCAATTTCCTATTAGCAAAATGAAACGTTACTTTTACCACTCGCATCATAAATAACTATTCTGGAGACGTATCTAGAAATCTTCAACTATCACGGCTCAAATCCGGAGCGGATCAAGTGGATTCAATAGTCATCTTATTATCGAGGATGTATCGAGGATGTAGGAATAAAATTTTAAAATAACGTTTCTTTTTTGTATTATTGTAGTGGTTAATTATGTGGCATACAATTATCCAAAGACTTTAATTGACTTAACATTAATTTTCTTAAATAACTATATTTATGAACAATGTATTTGCTTGGAAAACATTCTTCCTGAAGACAGTGTCATGATGCATATATCCATGAAAGCAACATTCATGTTAGGAGCAGATGTATCGTTTGCATTTATGTAAATCTCTGTAATTAATTTTTAAGTGTTTTATAATAAGCAAAATAATGATATATTTATTGAACGTTCAAAAATGTGTAGGGGCTAGTACATGTTCTATCTATTCTATGCCAATTTTGTTCGGATTCTGCCACCATTTCAGAATACCTAAGTGTTTACCGACGATTTATTATTCTTAATTATTTTTACCATTTTGTTTTCTGAAATTTTAAATATACTTTTAGTATGGAAATCGTCAGAAGGGCTTTCATCATCGTAATATTGGGAATAACTTTTAAATCTCAGCGTCTCTTCTGTAGAACGATATTAATGATTTACTGAATTACAGCAAATAAATAAAAATCTTACAAAACTTTGTTTGTAGAATGAAAATTTTGGAAAAAATACAAGGACAAAATTACCGTCTAGATTGGTAACTCGAAAGTGCTTAGGAAAAGTTTGAAATAAAATTATCGTGTATTGTACGTGCTAGAATCTTGGTGATGCAGAAGCCTAGGATGCATTCAACTGTACGATATGAAGCTCTTTTTTAAATACGCCACTGAAGTAAGTGTTGCGTGAATTATCTAAAAAAGCTTTCCTCGGAGATATTAGGAAGCTAAGAGCCAGTATACATTTAAAATAACGAAAAAAAGTAAAAGGGCGTTAAAAAGAGCGTAAAAGCATTAAAACTATTTGTTGGATAGTATCGTTGAAGAGAATTTGGAAGATGGCCAATTTCATAAAGCATGCAAAAGCACATCTGACCAAACGGGGCAATAAGATTTGCAAGAGAATGTGGCACCATACCAAGTCTATAATCTAGTTGAAATCTCTTGTGTGAAACTCGTCACTTTGAGGTTGCACAAAAATACAGAAGAGCGTAATTATTGCATACCATGAAAAAATTGGCCTTTAGTACTTAATAGCGACATGCTTCCCGTAAATTATACGAAAGTGCGTCCCAAACCCCACTTTGGAAGAACCAAATCAGTCGCAAAGGGAAATTTGTAATGTTTATTCGATCTACTTTTGTTTTAATGTCCGCTTTATTTACACGCTAACTGAATGTGGCGTCCACGAGCTTTCAACCGTTTTAAAAATATTTTCATATGTTGAAAATTTCTTCTACACAGTTCTAAATAAAAAGGAATTCTAAACATACTGTAGTCCGGTTCTTTCAACATCGGGCGTAGTACGTCAAAATAAACTATTAATTATAAAATTCAATTATCAAAAAATACAAAAAAACGTAACTCTTCTTGTCGGATGTTCTTACGGGCTACGGCTACTACGCACCTCAGAATGCAATATTGGAGAACCTAATTCGAACACTCCCAGAAGATTTGTTCTAAAGATTACATTATTTCACGTATTACCAGACGACTTATTAAAGAAAATTTGTAATTTACAAGCTCCTGTTCTATAGCATACCGTTCTATTCTTATAGATTAATATTATTATATAGTTTTGAAGTTAAATTATTCTACAACGGTTATCCATTATGATATCGTGCATTCTGCACTTTACAAATATCCTATAAAACGGTATACCTTGGGTGGAATTAATGACAATCAACCTTTTCCTCCCGAGTGATCCAAGTCCTGCACCGTAAACAGCGCCGACCCGACGAACAATCTCTAACGACCTGTGTCATTTATCGCCGGGGTGCCGTGGCGATGGGGTAGGTGGTTCGAGCGGCCACTGCTAGATCACAGCACTAAAAATGCACGTTCTGAGAGACGTTTCTTAGAACCTTATGGATGGTTCTGGAAACTTATCATCAACTTCTCCCAGGAGACAGAGACATCTCACTTTTCTCGATCGGTGGACAGGAAGGGAACCATACGCTATACAAATCTTTCATTCGGCCAACACTATTATACGCATATCCGATTTGGACCAATGTCGCCAAAACCAATTTCAATAAAATGCAAATATTTCAAAACAAATATTTAAGATTAATAACAAGAGCTCCATGGTTTATTAGCAATAAACAACTACATCACGATTTAAACATAAATGAAATAGCTCCCCAAATAACATACCTATCAAACAACTTTTACACTAATTTACCCTTCATAAAGGCATCAACTCACTACAGACACGGAAAAGATCCCAGATACAAAACCAGAATAAAGAACCGATTCCCGCTCCATTCTTTCCTCAAGATATTTTCAAATATCGACTAATTCTGTTGAGGTGCTATTTGTTTTCTCTTCCTATTAAGTTTGTTAAGTACAAGTTTAAACTAGAAGCTCCTGTTCTATAGCATACCTTTCTATTCTTATAGATTAATATTATTATATAGTTTTGAAGTTAAATTATTCTACAACAGGGGATTATCCCATTAGTGATATCGTGCATTCTGCACTTTACAAAATTATCCTATAAAACGGTAATTACCCTCTGGGGTGTAATTAATGACAATCAACCTTTTCCTCCCGAGTGATCCAAGTCCTGCACCGTAAACAGCGCCGACCCGACGAACAATCTCTAACGACCTGTGTCATTTATCGCCGGGGTGCCGTGGCGATGGGGTAGGTGGTTCGAGCGGCCACTGCTAGATCACAGCACTAAAAATGCACGTTCTGAGAGACGTTTCTTAGAACCTTATGGATGGTTCTGGAAACTTATCATCAACTTCTCCCAGGAGACAGAGACATCTCACTTTTCTCGATCGGTGGACAGGAAGGGAACCGTACGCTATACAAATCATTCATTCGGCCAACACTATTATACGCATATCCGATTTGGACCAATGTCGCCAAAACCAATTTCAATAAAATGCAAATATTTCAAAACAAATATTTAAGATTAATAACAAGAGCTCCATGGTTTATTAGCAATAAACAACTACATCACGATTTAAACATAAATGAAATAGCTCACCAAATAGCATACCTATCATACAACTTTTACACCAATTTACCCTTCATAAAGGCATCAACTCACTACAGACTCGGAAAAGATCCCAGATACAAAACCGGAATAAAGAACAGATTCCCGCTCCATTCTTTCCTCCAGATATTTTCAAATATTGACTAATTCTGTTGAGGTGCTATTTGTTTTCTCTTCCTATTAAGTTTGTTAAGTACAAGTTTAAACTAGATTAATTTGATTAGATTAAGTTGATTAGATTAAGTCACCATAGTTTCACTTGTAAACTGATCATTGTAATTTCAACTAAACAATAAATAAATTTAAAAAAAACAGGAAGGGAACCTTGAGTGACGCACGGACAGACATAGGTTATTAGAATACTATAAAAGGACGTTCTGATAATATTTTATGACGTTTAGTTGTATAAAATTGAAATTATATTCTAACTGTAGCACAGTATGCTCTACTTGAAAAATTATGGTTATAAAGGTATGCCCTTGTCTTGCAAATTGCTGTTCTGCATTTTGTTTCTGGGCGAGATGTCCATAGAAGTCTTCTGAAATTTTGAAACGAGTATGCCTAAGTCACATTCCTACAAGTTTCTTATATTACCTTTAATTTAAGAAGGAAGTGACGTAAAACATTCAGATATTTGTAGTAGGATGACAATCCTGAATACAAACGATAGCGTTGTACATCTTTTTTGCGATTTTACATAATGGAAAGAAAGCAACGGATCGTGTGAATCCTATGTAAATTACTTGTCCTATGAATTTGTCATTTTTCGTGAATTTAGCTACTAAAATTCGAATATAGAATGTAGTTTCTAATTCAAATACTTATTTGTGTACATTTACGTGGTTGAAAGCTTGTCCAAAAGTTCTCTATAAGTTGTTTCTATATTTATGATATCCATTATTTCCCCTTTTCCCTCCAGTGACTATTAATCAATCGTTATCTCTCGTTTTTCCGGTTTTAATGTTTTTTTTCGATTCTCTATTTTGATCTCTCTTCTTTCACTCTTGTCTCCTTATCTTATACTTATATTATTTATCTTACATTCCTCCTCCACTCTCTTCTTCTACATCTTTAATTTTCTTTTCCTTTTCTAATACTTACAATGCTTCTTATGATATCGTTTCTTTTCTTTGTTTTTATGGTAGAAAATATCTCTACTTCTTGCGCGTCTTACTTTGTTTCACTTCTCGTACTTGCCTAACTTTTATTTTCATTCTTTTAATCCTTTCGCCTTTTAATCCTTTCTCTGCTTTTCTGAATGTCTACACAATAATTTTTTTTTCTCTTCTCAAACTGCAGCCCTTCTATGCTGAAATTTACTCACCTCTTCCCTCTCACTCGCTCACTCAACCCACCTACCCACCCCACCCCACCACCCCGCACGACTCCCGACCCCGACAGCCGACTGGTCCCGACGAATCTCAAACCGTTTCGTCCCGACCTAAATCCACTTGTCTAGACCCGTCCCCATCAGTTTCACCTCGCTTCCGTGCGTGTCCGTCTCTTTTATCGTTCTCATTTCATTTGTCCGCTTCGCGTCCTTCTTTCCCGCCTTCCCTCTCCTCCCCCTCCCTCTTCAACGTCGCCTAGACATTAACGCTGCTCTGCGGACGGAAGGCCTTGTTCATCGCCCGCCCTGCCCCGCCAGCCAGCCAGCCAGCCATCCCGCTTGTCAAGCCCCGGCGACAGCCTCTGACGGCAGGCGTCCTTCACTCTGGGCCGCAACGCTCGCCTCCACTCGCTAGAGCTTCCCCGCCGCCTTTGTTCCCGCTGCGCCGGACAGCTCAACATAATCTCAGTGCACGACACCACGTTGAATACCTTTTCTCTAAAGTGACGAAATATCTATTTCCGTTCTTTCCTCTTCTTCGGATTGTATCCTTCGGTGGTATAATTGTTAGTGTACCGAGTTTTTGTACCCAAGTTTGCGGATTCAAATCTGACTGAAGCCGTGGATTTTTGAGGATGAAAATATTCTTCGTATGCCTTCCTTCGGAGGGGAAGTAAAGCAAGATGTACTATGTAGTAGATTAACTGCATGTAAAAGCTATTCAAGCCTAAAAGAAGCCTCTGAGATAAATGCGAATCGCCTCTTTCGTCGTCCAGGATTATTCATTCTTTCTCCGCAAGATGGTGAATGAATAGTGAAATTTGCGTTATCAGCCGGAAGAGCGGGCCTGATGGCCCAAGTGTCGCCACGTAAAATAAGGCATTATAACAAATTAACTATTCTTAAGACTCTTCTCAGTCATAATGCAAAATGTGATGAAAAATTACGTTTCATGTTAAACGGGATCCGAAAATCATTGAATTCTGTTTTGAACTGAAATGCTGAATTTGTGACCGCCTACACGGAGAGAAATGTCTATTTTTTAATTACGGTTTAGTAAATTTTCGTAGAACAAAGTGCTTATGCGCCTTCACGAAATGGCTGTTTCGTCCAACGGACTGTTTAGCAAATTTTACTACACGAATAATTGTATTTACTGTATGAATGCTTACTAAACATGTATTGTACCCTGTACCATAACATTTCTCCCCGTGTAGGGTTCGAGTCCCGACGCCCGTGGCAGGATTTATAACACTAGCTAGATACCCTAACAAACGGGTTGTGAGCTGAGCGTGATCTTTCCTTCCTCTTCCTTGTCTTACTCTCACTCCTTATATACGTATTCTTACACTTGGATATAGTACACTGCTACATATGCCGGGAGGCCAGTCGGGATCTTAGAGCTTGTACAAGATGGGGCGGTGTTCCTCTGACGCAAGATATCTGCTAGGAGAACAACCTTGCAGGTCGACGGATAGGATCTCACCATCCAACGGCCGAAGATCACCGCCACATCCTTGGATAAAAACGTGCACTACATTTACAAGAGCAATGACATTAGCAGTTGATGCGTCGGGGAAACACTAATCAATCAATGTATACCAGGGCAGGATCACTGTCGGAGCAGTTCTCTGACAAAGAGGGCAAAGGCCGCACTCGATCTTTCCTTCTTCTTCTTCTTTGACCTATACTATCCTCTTACACACACACACACACACACGCACACACGCACACACACACACACACACACACACACACACACACATATAGCGGACACATAGGGCACGAGTAGAAATCTAAGGATTGGAGAGATCTTAGCTTGGTCAGTACCCAGCTGATGGGAGATATCTGGAAAGGAAAACCCATCGAATGATACCCGTAGGTCGGACAAAGTGTAACGCAATCTCCCGCTGTATATGTATATACATATCACTTCACTTTCCCCTAATTACGTCGCTCAAGTCAATTTTCTATTTTGTAGGGGTTGCAGCACGCGTGGAAAAGCAACTACAGAAGAAGACGCAATAATTTAAATTACAGGTAATAAGTATGAACATCTTCTGGATTGGCTGTCATCGTCCTTTGGTGATTTAATACATCTTCTACTTGATAATTCATTTCAAATCACATTCATTTTGAAAGAAAACTTCATGTGATCTTTTAGAGTATACCTTTTTGCGCAAAATGTGTCAAGGAGTCACTAGTAGGTTTTGCGTTGTAATATTTGGTTACAATATTGGAATTTAATCCCATTTTTTTTCTAGACGGTGGGATTACATTGCTAGAAAATGTAACTCTGAATGAATTATATACGCAAAACAGAGTGTGTGTAACGCGTTACCGCCGTAAGATTCTGAACAGCGGTTCTTTCTTAAACATTTGGCATTTTAAGATTTTTCTTTAAGGAAAGATATTTTTACTTGGACCATTCAACTCCCATTCTTCCTACAATAATTCATGCTCCCTTTTAATGTTTGTTTATTCACTTTACCGCAATTGAAGGAAGGAGCTTAAGATCGTCAGTCACGTTGCAGGCTCGTAATAAAACAGCCGTTCTCCTCCCACATTACTCACTCAGCCTTAAACCTCCTCGTTTTGTCAGCCTTCATCAATTATCTCACAGCACCAGGAGTGCTCATTTAGCTATTCTCTGCATCTTCCCTTTCACGAGATCTGTCATTTATACTGCATAGGTATTTCTATCGGTTAATGGCGTTATCCAATTTGCGCAAATTGTTCCGCAAACGTTTGGCCAATAACAAAGACCTGACACAGCGGTTTCCGAGGCTAAGGCAAATTGATGTTCTTCTATTGTAACACTATGCACTTGTGTTTAGTACCACATGTACT
The DNA here is from genome assembly GCA_964035755.1 of Teleogryllus oceanicus. Lineage (NCBI taxonomy): Eukaryota > Metazoa > Arthropoda > Insecta > Orthoptera > Gryllidae > Teleogryllus > Teleogryllus oceanicus. Next base: position 18,209,544 of record CAXIVR010000010.1, read on the forward strand.
TCAGTAGCGAGAGATCTACATGTATAATGAGAGAAACACTCATCGTATTCGGTCGTTTGAGGCCTGTAATTTCAGGGAATATGGTTATCGACTGTTTAAGTGTTGCTTTATACTCTCATCCTCATATCCTTGATTTTTTAATGTTTGTAAATTTGCGACAATCTCTTTTATGTTAAGAAAAAAATATTATTTGGCTAAAGATTGCTTCTGATTACAATGAACTACGGTACAGATGAGCTAAAAGCTATTAGAATATAACTCGTATATCGTATGGAATGGTAATGCCTGTTGTAGTCTACGACGTTTACACAAAAACTAATAGTCTACATTAATATTTTGAAAATTGTCCTGCATTCACTAAACGTTTTGTGGTTTGTATGTTCTCGGATGAGAAAACGTGATCCATTCAAAAGCAACCCGAAATACGAATTATTTAGAACTGTCGTGTAAAGGAACTAAGTATTAGCGATGTCGAATAAAGAATTGTAAACATTTTCTGAAGAAACGCTGTCATATATGTAAATTGATTAATTAGCGATTGAGGGCGCGTCAGCTACTGATGTCATTCGTTCTGTAAGTGTGGTGTTTGATCTTTCCGCGGGAGGTGGCGGTGATCTTCCGCCTCAGGATGGTGAGATCGGGATACGACCTATCGTCAGCGGGGTTTTCCTCAGCCAGGTATCTCCCACCAGCAGGTCACCGCCCCAGCCGGGGCAAGCTCTAAGCTCCCGACCGATCTACCCGAATATGTGGTAGTGTAGTGCATGTTAGTGTAAGTGTGTGTGTGTAAGGGGAGAGGATAGGACAAGGAAGAGGAAGGACAGATCGCGTGCGGTCCGTGGCCCGTTTGGTAGGGTACTGATCCGGCATTCGCTTGGTGTTGATCGGAGAAACCACGGAAAAGTACCGCCTGGTGGGAGAGTACAGGTTAGGGGGAAACCCCACTAGCCGACGGTAGGTCAGCGCCGGATCTCGCCATCCAGCGGGGAAGATCACCGCCATCTCCCGCGAAAAAAGCATGCACTACACTAACGGGACTAATGACCGAAGCAGTTGACGCGCCCAGAAACACGAAGAAATCAAATCCAACCCGGAAACTGACGTGTAGGTCGTCACCGAATTTCGCCATCAGTGACAAAAGATCATCGCGACCTCTCTCCAGATGAGTATACACTTCACTTGCAGGATTAGTGACATCCGTTGATGCACCCGGAAACACTAATCAATCAATCAATCAATTGATATCATCACTTTCTAACATAGAAACCTTCACTGCAATCGTGAATAACAAATGCATCCGTTCATCGTGTCATTTGTTCATTATATTCGTGAAATTTATTAAAAGAGCATACTGTTTTTGGTGAAGATTCCGTGTTTGGTTAATCATTTGTGCATAAAATACTGTAAGAAAGAATTATGATTAGTATCGTTTATAACAAACCATCGATCCAAAATCTTTTGCTTGTGGAGAGGAAATTACTCCTCAGTCATGCACCAAACGGATTTAAGGTATTCTATCACCGAAATTGTGAAAACATATGAAATTATTCGCTTTCTAATTTTCATAATTCATTGTATTATGATTTTTTTCTTTTAAATGCTTCAAGCCGCTTTTGTCTATCGGTTTTCGTTTCGAGATATTTCAGTTTCTTTTCTTTTTATAGTCAAGTTCATTTGTGGTGAAGATTTATTACATTTCTATTCCCACCAATGACATTTTCAATCGCTATATTGACGCTAAATCTCTATATCTTAAAAAAGAATTTGATATTATTAAATTATTATTTTTGTAAATTGTTTATTATCTTTCTAATGCAAATGAACTTACACTGTTGATGTAGAACTTTAATTTTTTTCCACTAGAGTTTAGAAGCGTCTTCAGAAATGTTCAAAACAACTATAAACGATTCATAAAGTGTCCCAAAAATAATTATTTCAATATTGCCCTGATTTAAGTTCATCCTGTAGAACGTTCTAAGAATGAGAAAGAACAACTATATAGCTGCAAATAGCTGCAAAAGCAGCTATAAATACTAAAAAAAAATAACAAAATCATCACATTATTGTGAATCCCAGACAGAAAACGTACTTCTACAAAGAATAACATGAAATACATTCCGGGATTCCCACAGGATCTCGCTTGCGGGAGTGGCAAGGAATTCCATGCAATAAAGATATCATTGTATCATGAGTATAAACAACCTGTAACAACTATTGTACTACAGCTTCCGGGTCAATGACCCCCATCTCGATCAGGTTTTTCGTCCAGTTTCCCTGATCCATTGAGCAAATGCTGAGATGGCCCCTTGTTTTGCTTCTGGACATAAATGTAACTTCATTTTCTGTGTACGTCTTCTAGAATTAAGTGGGAAATACAATTATTCAAATTATCGTTTCCATGTTGTCGCGGCAGGAAGTAATAAGAGCCAAAATTTATTGCTTATTTATCCTTGAAAATAGATTTTATTACATGGGAGTTTTTTTGTTTTTTCTCCCTTTCAAAATCCAAAATTTATTGCTTATTTATCCTTGAATAGATTTTATTACATGGGAGTTTTTTTCTCCCTTTCAAATTCAAAATGTAAGTAGTATATGACTTGGTGTAGGGATCACAGAATTTTGAAAATGTGCACACAATTCACTTTTCCCCATAGCACGTTATACGCAGTTTTTAACTTTTTTGACGTAAAATAAATAAAAAATAAATAAAAATAAATTATGCAGAGCAAATTCGCAGTTTTTAACTTTTTTTGACGTAAAATAAATAAAAAATAAATAAAAATAAATTATGCAGAGCAAATTCACTCGAAAGGCTTTTGAAATTTTAAAGAAAAGGTATACTTGTGGAACAAAAAAATAAGTTCCACAAAACTTCTATAATGTGTTCAAATTTGCATGGCACATTTTGACACAAGTCTGTAGTTAGAGTAAAATTGATATTGTGTAATATTGTACAGGTATACTGACATAACGCAAGGACAAACACAAATAAGTTGAGCAAAAGATGGTACATTAGTACAAATAAAATATTGATTATATGCATCAATTTTTTAATGCAAAGGCGGTAGTGGAAAATTTGAATTATTTGGAATGAATTTGGCCTCAATATATCAGACCAATGTATTGTAATCCACAGTTTTAGGTCTTAAGTTTCGGTAAAAAGCAATTTTAATTTTTAAAGACTGATTTAGAAAGTGTGCAATCTTCGCACAGCTAGTAATTACTATTCCAGTTGTTAAAGATTCTCTTTACCATACCATGTTTTCTTCGATCCTTCGGTTTATTTCCGCCTTCAATTGCACGGCCTCTCATGTGTACAAATGTACGCCCGACGCATCGCTATTCCCCGTCACTCGCTCCACCTTCCCATCGCTTCCCCCGCGCCGCCTGTCGTTTGTTCTGGGAGCAGCATCAACACCAGCTGCGCGGTGGGGCGCGGTCGGCAAACACTGGGTCTGGGGCCGGTGCGTGGAGGGCAGGTGAGCGGGGCGTGGCGAGGTGAGCGGATCGGGCAGGGGCGTGCGGGGTGCGGGATGATCGTGGCTGGGGGTCGTGGCGGGATGAGATGGGCGGGAGGGTGGATGATCGTGGTGGGAGGTGCAGTTGGGCGGGTTGGGCGTGGTTGGGGCGTGTGGCGGGTGATGAGGTGGTTGGGCGTGGGAGGGTGGTTGGGGCGTGGTTTGAGGGCGTGGTTTGGGGCGTGGTTTGGGGGCGTGGTGGGGCGTGGTTTGGGGGCGTGGTTTGGGGCGTGGTTTGGGGCGTGGTTTGGGGCGTGGTTTGGGGCGTGGTTTGGGGCGTGGTTTGGGGCGTGGTTTGGGGCGTGGTTTGGGGCGTGGTTTGGGGCGTGGTTTGGGGCGTGGTTTGGGGCGTGGTTTGGGGGCGTGGTTTGGGGCGTGGTTTGGGGCGTGGTTTGGGGCGTGGTTTGGGGGCGTGGTTTGGGGGCGTGGTTTGGGGGCGTGGTTTGGGGGCGTGGTTGGGGGCGTGGTTTGGGGGCGTGGTTGGGGCGTGGTTGGGGGCGTGGTTGGGGGGGGTTGGGGCGTGGTTGGGGCGTGGTTGGGGCGTGGTTGGGGGCGTGGTTGGGGCGTGGTTGGGGGCGTGATGATCTGGGGGGGGGGCCAGCCGAAACCGGAGGGGACATGGAGTAGGTTGGGTAAGGATCGCTTCGGAAAGCAGGGCGGGGAGTAGGGTTTTGCGGGGCAGGATGGAAGTCGGGGGAGAGACGTGAAGGCGGGCAGCGATCGGGAGCGGGTGGCCAGGAAAAAAAAAGAAAGGGCTGGCTCCCGGCAAGAAGTGGAGCTGGGCGCCGGGTCTTTGAGGTGCGGGCGCGAGGCAGGGATCCCGAGAGGCCGAATGGAGAGCAAACGAAGACTAAGTGCAGTGAAGCAGTGAATTCCGGACCGGGCTGGCAAGAGAGGTGTGGCGGGAGAGCGGCAGGCGTGGCGTGAACGGTGGCGGAAGGGAGAGAATGAGGGAAGGGTGGGAAAGGGGTGTGGGAGGCTGTGAAAGAACGGGGGGGGGGAGGAGGGGGGGGAGGGGGGAAAGGGGAAATAGTGGGTATGTGGGAGAACGATTGGGAGGATATATGAGAGAACGAGTGGAGTGTGTGGAGAGAACGAGGGGGAACGAATGTGCGTGTGAAAGAGAAGGACGGGGTAAGGGTGGCGGGGTAACGGCTGGCAGGGAATGTGGGGGGACGATTGGGAGAGTATGTGGAGGAACAATTGGGAGACTGTGTATTGGAGGAACGATTGGGGGAATAATTGGGAGGGTGTGATTGGGATTGTATTTGGAGACACGATTAAGTGTGTTGGAGAACAATTGGGGTAGTATGTGGGGAAACGATTAGGAGGGTATGTGAAGGAACGATTGGAATGGTACGTGGGGGAACAATTGGTAGGGTGTGACAGGGAACAATTGGGGGGGAGGAGAGATAACGAGGAGCAGACTGCGGGGGATAATGATAGGGGCATGGTGGAGCGGTGGGACGGTGGGGCGTAGGCATTACGTGGGCAGGTAGCGATACGCGGCGGACTAGGACATACGCGAAGTGCAGCCAGAACCGAAGAGGCGGGGAGTGGGGTGTTGGTCCGCACGAAGCAGAGCGACAGCCGAGGGTGGGCGAGCGGGGAGTTGTGGAGGCGGGGAGCGTTTTACGAGGGATTAACGCAGGCGGAAAGGAAACACGCACGACATCAGCACTGCGCGTGTGTTGCCACAGCGGACGTGCGCTGACGAGTTGCCCCGCGCAAGACATACGTAACCGGGATGTCAGCGTGGCACAATGCGCTAAAGAGTGACATTCCCAGAGAGCTATTGTGAAGCTGCTACGTCAGTTTATTGTACTCCTATGATACTTCCCACTGATGGTGTACGATTCGGCCTTCCTTACATCTCCTGACTCGACGTTTCTGCAATTACTTTCGATAATTGGTAGCTGAACCTAAGTTTATTTTCAAGTGTTTTAACGTTTATCTTGTAGTATCCAATCAAAGACAAGAATTCTTAAAATGCTTTTTATTCAAGTCCTGATACAATTGCAAGTGCCGAATCACAAGAAGAATGTACCAAAAGCGAAGCCGTGTTGTTGTAGTCCAGAAGAAGTCCCAAAATCAGCCAAGTCGTCGAATATCCACTAGAGTGTTCCACGTCAGTAGCACAGGTCGTCGTCGTAGCTGCTCTCCACACCTCTGTCGCCAGTTCACTCGCCAGGATACAATCGCTAACACTGCCGCTCGCTATATGCCCTGGCGTCGGGTCGGAGCCCTCTTATAGCCCGCTAGAGCTAGCGGTCCGCCAACTAGCTGCGGAGTAGGGGCGGTGGCGAGTCCCTACCCGCTTGCTCGGGCGTGACGGCCGCGCGCGGACAGTCCAGGCCGGCTTGCAGCGGTCACCTTCCTCTCCCGCCAGAGGCGGTAACGCCCCGCTGACGTCACTCGGCGGCGGTTCCTTTAAATGTGTGCGGCCGGTCACGACATATCTCTAAAGTAATTTTAGGATTTATAAGGTAGTCTTTTCAAAACTATTCTAAATTTCAGGTACATCTAATTAAACAACCGCTTGAAATGAATTTCTGTGGTACCTTTTTTTTACTACTACAGCAATATTCCCGAAAATACGTCCGAAAGCTATTTCATGCATTAACGCCTTCAAATATGGAATGAGGTCGATACTAAATTGAAAAAGATCCGTAGAATGGAGCTCGTTTACCTTTCATGGATATCGCGAAGTACGATCAGTTAAGGACAGAAGAGACTTGCCAAAATATTTAATTGGTTGTTCGAGGCATGTATAAAGATAATGAAATTAATGCAGAAACAAAAATTAGGTGATGTCAAGGAAATTATAAATAAAGAGGTGAGATATGGGTGTACTCACACCTTTTAATATTTATTTGAATGAAGTTATCTGTATTATAGAAGTGAAAATGCTATAACTGAATTGTACAAGCAGTTTGAATAATAAAAATCGACTTCTTTTGCCTGATGACCAAGTGGCGCTCGTAATATTTTCTACAAAGAGCCTTATGAACGGAAGATGATCGCAAAAGAATTTAATTTAGACATTTTCTGTTCAAAACCTTTGTCAACCATTTCAATCAGTTATACGAAAACAACTCAATTGAATTGAATAAAATTGATGCCTTATTTTACGTGGCGAGACTCAGGTAATGAGGCCTGTTCTTCCGTCTGACCACGCAAACTTCTCTACGCTCCTTTCACCAACCATGGGAGAAAGAAGGTGGGCGACGAAACGGGCAATTTGAATTTATCTCAGAGGTTTTATTTACGCTTGAAGATCTTTTACATGCAGTAAATCTACTGACATGGGACAGCCGACTTTACTTCCCCTCCAAAGGAAGGTGTATACAGGATTTTTTGCTCTTAAAAATCCACTTTTTCGATCGGGTTTGTACCCGCGAAATTGGGTATAAAAGTGCGTTACGCTAACCGTTACACCATCGCCGCCGTGTGCATGGTCAATAATAACCAAAACCTGAAGAAGTTAGTTAATGTAAGCCCGTTGGATTGAATTTGTAATATGAAGATTGTTATGCATGGAAATCAGCAAATTAACAATAACAAGATTTTTATAACACTTCGCTGCCTTTACAAAAAGTTGCACCAAAATCCAAAAGAGAGTAAACCTATATAAGCTAGCCGAGTCACCAGATGTTCCGTAGAAGTCAAAGTCCAAAGCTGAGTTCACCACTGTTACTCAACACAATCAACGCTCAAATTACACACGGTACACTGTTCTGCCGCTACCCCGGCGGCTGCCCGTTATACCTTGCCGCGCGTCGAAGACTCGTCTCCTCGTAGAGGCTTCGCGCGCCGGCCGTTCCGTCCGCATTGGCCGGCTCCTTCTTTGCTCGGCTGCCCAGTTCACGCTCGCTGACGTCACGGCGTGCCGACTCCGCGGCGTGCGCTTTGGTGTGGCGGACACCGCCGCAACAAAGATGAAATTGATGCTGATAAAAAAATCACAAATTTCGAAGAATACACGGAACTATCAGGAGAACATTGAAAAGCAAGATCATGAAAGACCCACTTATTCATTTTACAAAACATTGTCAGTCCTTTGGGGGCATGACGGCTGTGAAATCTGGACTAGGGATACGAAAATAAACGTAGGACGTAGACAGGCGAAGGGTAGTTTTTAAGGGGCTAGCTTTTTTATTGGCAAGGAGAGGCAAAATCCGGAATAAAGAATTACTAATTTTAATGGAAAAATTGTCAAATACTTGGAGCGACTTCATCGATGAAATGGAGAATACGCGAAAACGAAAGCAAATTCTAAAGTATAAGCCGAGGGGAAAAGGAAAATAGAAAGGCGGAAGAGAAGATGGATAGACCAATAATGAGTCACGGTGGAACGGAACATATAATGATTGAACAAAATGAAATGTGATGAGGACGTTACTGATATAGACCTCAAAATGTATATATCAAACGATGTATAAATCGACGTCCGACAGGATATCCAGGGAGGAAACGTTGAAAATTGGAAAATAAGATTTTAAGACAATTTTAAGCATAACTTGGACATTGTGGATGGTTCAGCCACAATAAGCACTCAAAAATTGCTTTAAACAATGCTTTCAAGGCGAAAAATTGCATTGCAGGAGTATAGAGAACTCCAGAAACGTAAATGCTTATTATTTACAAAAGAAATTAATATATTTGTTCAGAAAGAAAAAATAACCTAGAAATAAAAAAGCACCCAATTTACACAATTCAATTGGTTTGTTTTTCTCGAATAATTTTTCTTTGTAAGAAAATTTAAATAATAAAAATACATGTTTCTGGAGTGTTTCTATGCTTCTGCAATGCAAATTTTTGCATAGAAACCATTTTTTCAAACGAAATTTTAAGTGCTTGTTATGGTTGAACCATTCAGAATATCCAAGTCATTTATTAGAGAAAATATGCTTAAAATTGCCTTAAGAGTTTATTTTCTCATTTTCGACGTTTTCGCCCCGTACAACCTGTATATTGTGACCTCAGAAATGGTATATTGTATATTATTTTCCCAACTAGCACTGTTAGATATTAAAAAATATTGCAATGTTTTACAGTATTTAGAAACATTTTAAATTTAAAAATATATGCACATTCAACCGAAAATATCTTTTATTATTTTTGGAAAAAGCATGGTAGTTTTGCTGACAGTTCAAACACATTGATCCAAGAACCTCATTTTTCTCTAGTACCCTGCATTAAAAACGAGCAGGTCCCATTCTTCAACATAAAAGAGGCAGATTCTGCAGAGAGTAATTTCTTTCTTCGCAGGCAAACTTGTGAAAATGTGCCTGCTATGCATTTGACATAATGAGCAAAAACGTTATGGTGAATTATGTGTGTGTGTGATACGCCCAGAATTTATTCGGGATGAAATCTCACCCCGTTTTTATGCCTCTGACAAAGAACTTATTGATCGTGCGAGAATAGTAGGGGATTTAAAGGTGCAGAATCAACGAAGGACATGATGGTTCTCAGAAATATCTATTTAGATAGTACTAACGTCTATTTAGTGATATGTGTGATTAGCTACAAGGACTCTTTATTTCTATAATAATGAATTTATTTTTTCGTCGATTGAAAGATGTAGTTATTGCAATACTTGTTGGCTTTATAAAACTAGGGAACATGAATTATACAGGTATAGTAAAAAATATGAATTTTAAAAATTAGTTTTAATAAAAATAAACCAATTCCGGCCCTGTTTTGATAGGTTTGCATTTTTTGGGAATTCTTAAAATTACTGATATTGACACTTTACTTAAAATTACTGATATTACACCTTGACTTTTGTTCAAAATATGAGGCACTTCTTTTTGCTGTTTAGTGTTTGTTAGAATTCGTTAATATAACATCTATAGATAAAAACTCGAGACTATTCAGTCAAAAACTGAAAATTTAGAATACTTTTTGGAAATTCTTGTAGTACTTTAAGGCTTAATATAATGTAATTAAAGTAGAGGCATGTATCAGCAAAACATGTAAAAACTTTTTTTTACATGTTTACAAAAAATAGAACGCTTAGGGCTCAAAACCAAAAAATAAAATACTACCCTTGTACAATTCTATGCCAAATTTTATGATTCATTATAATATTTTTCATTTATTATATTTAATTTATTATTTTATTATTTTATTTTAACAAAAGCAGTATCCAGGAATATCGCAATAACAGAATAATGTATACTTTGTTACATATCAAGTTCAGTTCTTTACATAGCAGTGTTTTCCTTATTTGTTTTTTCCATACCAGGAATCAAAAACGTTGCTCTTCTGTGAAGGAACACGCAAATAGCAAATATTTAATAGCGTTGCCTGTAGCCTTGTTGTCGCGTGAAGTCATCTTTATTGTAATCAGTGCCGAATTATCCGATACACCGCGTATACCGTCAGTACATCTAGTAATTCGAAGTGTATAAGAAATATTTCATAAGTTTGGTAATACTCTAACAAGTTATTGAGATTTTGAAAGCTTTAAAACAGATGCAAAAAATAACTGTTTTTGTACGGAGAGCCAGTTAGTCTTTCGCATCCGTAAGCGCTATGAAGTACGTTAGAGTGAGAAGTTTCAATCAGTTCTTAATGCTCTCCAGAGAATTCGCAGCGAAGTCCCCGCATGCCAGCCGCGATAACCTACGGCTCCTCATGTGTCAAGAGCGGGGAGAGGGGAGGATGCTTGTCTGGGCGGTCGGAAGGCACCGCAAAATATTGTGGTGAACAGACCTTCTCTTATGGTTCGTAAGTTTCGCTTGTGTCAAGTTTTTGTGAAAATGGAGTGTGTTAGTGATCCAGAAGTTAGTGGTTTGTGTAATTGTCTCACAGAACAATTATTAAGTAAGGAATTTCATAGTATTGGGATTTCAGAAAAGCTTATAATAAAATACAACAGTAGAGGTAGCTTCCATGAAGTGCGATATACTTAAAATAATTTTCATGATTCGCCACTGATTGTAATTAGTGGCGCTCTAACTACAAGAAATCATTCGGTAACCTCAGTATGAGAATAGGTGGAATAGCACAATAGAATTTGTTAAAAAATTTTTTTTTTTTTAAATTTTTTTCAAGTTCCTGGGAATTAAAAACCTTATAATAGTGTGTGCTGGAAATTAATAATATACATGTTTTTGAATTTTTCCCGAGTTCATGGAATTTTAACAAAACCATGGATGCCTCTCAAATGACAAAGGGTGGTAAATTTTTCTATCAATTTCTATGGATGTTGGAAATTAGTAATATAAATGAATTGCTGTGTTACGAAAATATATCCGCCTTTATTTGGAATAAAAATGTGTGAAGTCACCCTCTGTCCGACACAAGTTTCCATGAATCTACTGAGAATGAGAACCCCGTCCCAACAGTGGAAAATACGAACTTAAGTAACTCAGGGCATCAAGTGATGTCATCACAGAGTCTCTAGTCGAGATGTCCTAGGATTCGAGTCCCGACGGTGGCAGAATTTTCGACATCAACTACGTAGCTAGGTCGAATTCAGCCGCAATTTGGGGAATTCTAGCGACCCGATCCTCTGGAGGCGTTTTCCGTAGTGTCTTCGATTAACACCAGACGAATACCGGAACAGAACCGTAATAAATGGACCGGGAGCGGTGACTCTGTGCATCAACTGATGTCTCTGCAGTGCCTCTGATTGGGAGGTCGTCCTAGGTTCGAGTACCGAAGGCAGCAGAATTTTCGACACTAGCTTTCCAGCTACGTCAAGTTCAGTCGCTATCTGGAGGAGAATTATAGCGGCCGGCTGCTCTTATCCATGGTTTTTTCGATCAACACCAGCCGAATGCGGCACCCTAACAAACGGACCGCGCGATCTTTCCTTACTCTTCCTTGTCCTATCCTCACATACACACTTACACTTACACTAACATGCACTACATTACCACACATGCCGGGAGACCGCTCGGGGACTTAGAACTTGTCCCGGCTGGGTCGATGCACCGCTGTTGGGAGATACCTGGTTAAGGAAAAACTACGGTAGTCGACGATAGGGCGGCGCCGGTTCGAGAGGGGGAAGATCATCGCCACCTCCCGATGAAAAATCATGCACTACATATACGGGACTAAAGACCTCGGTAGTTCACCCGGAATTACTCAATCAACCTAATAATGGGCCACCGGATGCGCGCGATGTTTCCATCCACTTCCTTGTCCTATTTTTATTTATTTATTTATTTATTTATTTATTTATTTATTTATTTATTTATTTATTTATTTATTTATTTATTTATTTATTTATTTATTTATTTATTTATTTATTTATTTATTTATTTATTTATTTATTTATTTATTTATTTATTTATTTATTTATTTATTTATTTATTTATTTATTTATTTATTTATTTTTTACGTCAAAAACAGTTAAAACTGCGTATGACGTGCTATGGGAAAAGTGAATTGTGTGCACATAAAAACTCCCATGTAATAAAATCTATTTTCACACCTTACTTTCAAATAATTAATTGTTTTAAAATTCCCAATTAAATTTTGAATTTTTGAAAGGGAAAAAAAACTCCCATGTAGTAAAATCTATTTTCAAAAATAAATAAGCAATAAATTTTGAATTTTGAAAGGGAGAAAAAAACAAAAAAACTCCCATGTAATAAAATCTATTTTCACCCCTTACTTTCATTTACACTTACATGCACTATACTACCACACATGCTGGAAGTCCAGTGGGGAGCATAGAGCGTGTCCCGGTTGGGGCGGTGCTCCGCTAGGGAGATACCTAGTTAGAGAAACCTCTGGGAACCGACGTGTAGTTTGGCGCCGGATCTCGCCATCTGGCGGGGTAAGATCATCTCCCGCGATAGAAAACATGCATTACTGTTACGAGACTAATGACTAAGGGCGGATTTTAATGAAATGTAATTTTTTTCTTTTCACTTTAGAACAATGCCGTTTAGAAAAGAAATACATTTTATGTTATGACAAAAGGAAATGACCCATCTTTATGGGTAATTATTTTGCATGTTTTGTCAATTTTGATTAATAAGTCATTTTGAATCTGTTCCCGTCGTTTTAATGCATTTTTGCTAATTTCATCGATTTTAACATCAGTTTTAATGGTAATTGCCTGAAATAATATTTACAAGATGCAACAAATGTTCTTGACAGATTTACTCTGTAGCCAATTTGAATTTTGTGCTCAGAAATTGTTTTGACCGCCGTTGTATGTGGTTATTGTGATGTACATCAACGCCATTGCCGGTAAGGCCGATTTCAGGATAACTAAACACAGAGATTTACTGGTAAAACACAGTCCAAACGAAAAGGTTGGAAGATGGACGTCACTCGAAGGAATGGAAGAAGCCTCGATTACATTAGTATCGTATACAACAGCTTGAGTTGTTCACCGTAACTCGTTTTGATAAGATTTTTTACGTCACTTTTCTTTGATTTTCGGGCATTATAAATTCATTTTAAGAGCATTTTATTGATCATTTTTGGTGATCTTTTAGGTCATCCAAATTCGCCTCTACTAATGACCTTGGCATTTTTTGACGCGCCCGAAAACAATAATAATTCAATCAATACCAGTGTAAAATGAATGGTTTAATCGCCACGCCATGGGTTGGCCCGGGATCTACAACGTTAGGAAAGATCTCGCGGGTGGACAAAGAGCATGGAACTGGCAAAGGATCTTCTCTCTTTAGAGAGAGTAACACCTTTATCAGCGTACTATTCAGAGAACGAGCAAAGCGACGTACAATTAAACGCTTTATGATGTTAAAATTTCTCTAAAGAGAAAGTGTAAAGTTATCGTCACTTCAATTGTAAAAGGAAAAGGAATCTTGAAATAAACAGGACAAATTAATGCCAAAGGTTCACACTTCCAAGACTTAACGATTGATTTAATAATTCTGAAGGTATGCTTTCCACTCAGATTTAGAACATATAAATTACTTCGCATGAATGTGGATGTATTTGTTCATTGCATTATTTATTTATTTAGTCAAAAACAGTAAAAAACTGTATGTGACGTATGGGGGAGAAAATCATCTGCGCACGCTTTCTTGAGTTTCAGAATCCCTTCCCAACTATTTAACTATTAATAGTTGAAAGATGAAAAATCATAGTAATAATAATAATAAATTTACAAAAGCGAGGGATTAACATGTCAAAAACTAGATATTTTCGTTGCCAAATTACAGAAAACTTATTTTTAACAGTAAAGGAACAAACAGATTTGATTTTTCTGTATTGTTAACAAAATAGAAACTCACCCTAAGCTCTACTACCACTACAAGCTAACGGAAAGCTCAACAAAACGTGCGCATAGTGAAGCTACATTTACGTCCAGAAGCAAAGCAAGGGGTTTATTAAATTGTGTATGTAGTACCAAGTTATTTAGTGTTCTACTTTGTACTACAAAAATATATTATTATACTTTGATGTATTATTATTTCTATTTTCACAGACATTTTGGACTACATAATTACTTAATTACAGAAAAAAATTGCTGTGTTGTAAACTAGTTATATATGTTCGAACACCTAATTTATTTGGATTCCAATTCAAGGAAATTGGCGGTTGACAAAAAGTAGCAAATTGATTGGATAACATGGCGGTGTTAATTAAAATGTTTGCAATGAACTCTCTCAACTGCATTAATTACTGTATGAATTCATTTAACTTTTTAATGAGCACGTCGAGACACAATTACTAGCACAAAATAAGTATCTAACGCTTCATAATAATTAACATTATTAAGCAACTAGTGAACGTTCACAAGCGCCTAGTGATTACTTTAAACTTACTTTCTGGAATCACAATAAAATATGTTTTGATATAATGAAATAGGCAAAATTAAAGAAAACGTGTCCAAACTTTGTTAGTGTAGGTTCCTAAAAATAGTGCAGGTTAGATTTTACATCAGTATTGACCTATACTTCCTAGTATTCGTAGTACAAAGGAAAATGTGATGAGGTACAAACAGATGATGTGAAGAAATTGACAAGAATGCATGTGGTGAGATTTCCTGTTTAGTGTAAAAGCTTTTTTTAAAATCATTTCTTCGTCTCTTTGAGAACTTCATAGACATTAAATTATGGGTTTAAATCAGAAATTGAAAGAAAATAATTCAGCCTCCTGCCATATGAGATGCATCCATGATTTTGTTTCATACCTATGACTTACGAGAAAACTGATGCTACAGAAAGGCTCCAAGGAAGAGATGGCGCAACATTTAAAAAATTCTATTTACGGGTTGTTGGTGGAGAATTTTATTCTTAGTATGGAATGTTTTACTGCTCTCTCTTTCTTTCTCTGTATTATATATATATATATATATATATATATATATATATATATATATATATATACGGAGGGCGAGAGAGTAAATACATAGTAAAATGTAATGACTAAATTATGGAATAATAACCAAGAATTTAAATATAAGCCATTGATTATTGTTAGTCTACTTTCAGTGAAAATTTGGCCATTCACGCATGCCATCAATTTTCAAAACACAATTGCAATTATTCCGCATTTTATATATAAGATATCTAAGATATGAAACCACTCTTTCCCATCCACCATCTGAAAATGTAAGGAAGGTTTAAGATCACATATGATATATGTAACAGTTTCGCCTGTGCATGTTGACGCCTCTCGCGTGTTTTCTGAAGGCGTCCACAGAGTCCCGTTTTGCCCTGCCGGCTTGACAGTTAAAAACTGTGTGTGACATAAGGGGAGAAGTAAAATATGTGAGCACATTTTCTTCATCTTCTGAATCCCGGCACCAGCTCTTTTACTATCCGAAGTTGAATTATGAATAAACTAGCCTAGCAGGGCACCTCCAACGGATGAATTAATGTTAAAAAGTTTTATTTATGCTTTGCATGTTCACAATAAAAAAATAATATTTGAGAAAAAAATCAGCTATTTTAGAAGCCCAAAGAGACCAAATAAATTATTACACAAAATAAAAATAAGGTAGAGAATATGTCACAGCAATTGAACTCACGTCTATCTATTTTTCAGAAAATTAAATCAGATGTATGAAAACTGTAAAACAGAAATTATTGTAAAACATATTATCAATGTGTGTTAAAAATTTATGAAATTTTGAGATCACGTACATCATCCTAATGAGCTATATAAATGCATAAATAATAAAATAGGTTGAATGAAGGCCACACAACTCTTAACATGTATCAATTTCTACTAATTGTTTTGAAGGCGCCATTAAAAAAACATTATTAATTGTATGCTACCCTAAAGAAGACATTAATATCATTGTAATATGTACTTTCAAATGTTAATATTAAAGTAATGTAATATATGTAGAGAAGAAGACGTCGCAGATGAACTTGCTGTTAAAAAGCGACTTAAAAAAAGCAAAAAAAATCATATTACACATATTACAGTTGCCCTTATAATAATTTTTGGTCTCAGAAAGTTACTTGATGTTCCATGAAAATAGTTGTTAATTTTTTTTTTCACTATAATATTAGGATTCATTTTCGTCAGTCTGATGAATCAAGACGTGTTAATGCCAGATTCGTATAAACTATTCATGTAAATGCCGGAAATACAAATAAGTAATTTAGAGCGTTTTATCAATACAGGTGAGTCACGTAGCTTTAGCACCTCCTGTAGTTTTTCAACGGTTAAAGTTAATTCAATGCAGTTTTCACGGAAGTGCATTAGAGAGTGAGGAAAATTCACACATGTATTCATTTCCATTTTATCACTTGTATTTACGCGATATTGAGGTACCTAACTTTGTTTTATCAAATAGACCTATATATATATATATATATATATATATATATATATATATATATATATAGAGAGAGAGAGAGAGAGAGAGTCATATGTTAGAAAAGCATTTTTAGAATAAATTTTTCAGGTTTCCTTGTCCGTCGCGCATTAGCTGGGGGAGCGCTGTGTGACCTTGTGTGGCGGACTATTACATTCAAAATATCCGTTAAACGTGAGTCGCAAAAAAACTCAAAAGTACTAAAAAAAATGGTAATTTAACATATGACAATGAGTTTTTTATTGGATTGTTCTTTTTACGCTCATCATAATAAACTACAAAATGTGTATAGGTACATTTAAAAAACAAAGCTACCTCAAAATATCGTAAAATACAAGTGATAAAATAAAAAATTAGAACATTAAATAATGTATTAATTAGCCCCATTCCTCATGCACTTTCGTGAAAACTGCATTGAATTAAATTTAGCCGTTAAAAAACTATAGGAGGTGCTAAGGTTACGTGACTCACCCACATTATTATTATTATTATTATTATTATTATTATTATTATTATTATTATTATTATTATAATAACAACATTAATAACACATGTTGCTCTAGAACTCTTCCAAAATATACTTGAGGAAACCGGCTAAGATTTGTATCAAATCAATTTGTCTTGTCGAGAGATAAACGAGTTTGGTATAATTTGATAAGAAACATTTGTTGTCTTGTATTACAAACTATTTCAATGCCAATTGAGCTTGCGATTTTCACTCTCATCCCTTATTGTGTCATTTACGAAGATTGATTATTTCATGTTTCCGGGCGTGGCAACTGCTGGCTATGAGATACGTAAGTCCCGGGAGGTGGGGTCCTTCTTTCTCGACTGGAGGGTGAGATTCGGCGCCGACCTACAGGGAGAAACTCACATACCTTCATAAAACGAGCAACTTCAAGAACCTATCAAAAGAAAATTAGGAGGCAATGGCTTGATGTTTCCCGGCACATCAACCGCTACGGTGACGTAGCTCGGTGTAGCGAATATTTTTATGTCTGCAGGCAGAGATGTTCCTTCGCTGGATGGTAGTCTCCCGTTAGTGTAGTTAATATTTTTATGCCTGGAGATGGGATGTTCCTTCGCTGGATGGTAGCCTCCCGTTAGTGTAGTGTGATGTCCCTCCTGTGCGAATGCTAGTGATTAAGCGTATTTCACGCAGGAGAGTTTTCACGTTAATGGACTGAGTGGTCGAGGAAGGGGGAGAAGGAGAAATGAGCAAAGATTTTCATTTTTGAATTAAATATTTAATTTTCATTACCCAGTACCATCTTATTCCAAGCTGAGAGAGAGGGAGGAGAAGGAGAGAGAAATTGAAGAGTGGGAGAATTAGAGTGATAGGAATCGAGATGCACTCCTTGATGGTGTCAGCCTCTTACCATAGCCCCGATCTCGGCCTGGAGGAGGTTGGATGCTGCGGCGGCGGTAGAGGCGGCGTTTTGGTCCATGGCGTAGCGTAGAGATGCTCTTCGAGATGTAGAGACGGAGTGACGGCGTGGCGGGTCGTTCAGTACGGCACACACGTACGCGGCACTGCTCAGAAGCTCAGACTGCTCCCTGCTTCGTGCGCTCCGTATTTATATGCTGGGGGATGCTTTTTGAAAGTTTTTCGAAAGGTCGGTTTAGACGGTCAACATGTTTGTCCCAGAGCCATGATTTCTTCACGTCTCGTCTTCCGTGTCCGGGTAGCCATGAGGCGAGAATTGTATTAAGATTGAATTTTTAATAAATTAAAGTTGCTCATCACAGTAGTTAATATTTTTATGCCTGGAGATGGGATGTTCCTTCGCTGGATGGTAGCCTCCCGTTAGTGTAGTTAATATTTTTATGCCTGGAGATGGGATGTTCCTTCGCTGGACGGTAAGCTCCGGCGTAAACCTACCCATCGGTTTCAGAGGGAATTCCGCCACCAGATATCTCCCTGAGCGGGGAACCGCCCCAGTCAGGACTATCTCTATGTTCCCAACAGACCACCTGCTACGTGCGGTAATGTAGTACGTGTAAGCGTGAGTAAATAGGTAGGGGAAGGAAAAATTGCGAGTGGTCTTTGACGTTTGGTAGGTTATTGCTCGTTTGGTAGGTTCGCGAAGTATTGATAAAAGATACGGAAAACTACCGATCAGAGCAGCCGGCCTCTAGTATTCTCCTCCAGACAGCGGTTGCACTCGACCTAGCAGACAAGCTAGTGTCGAAAATCCTGCCACCCTCGGGACTCTAACCTTAGAACCTCTCCGTCAGAGGCGCTGCAGTGACATCAGTTGATAATCTGAGCCACCTAGGCTGGTGGGAATCTGCAATCGCTGGAAACTCCGGCAATACTGCACTGCCAAATTGTAACGAAAGAATTGATTATTTGCAGTGTGATACTGAAATAATATGATTCCGGTGCTCTGGCGTTCCCTTGGCAATGGATTTCATTCATGTCAGTACAATACGCCCGGTTGTGGTCACAGACCCTCGTGCTTGCCCGGACAGGTTACAGCAGGGCTGTGTAAGTGAGCGGCCTACTTGGCACGCCGCATGACTTACTGACGCTTAGCTGCAGCAAAGGATGTGACATTACCTCCACGGTGTGGCCCACCATGATGAAAAGATATGGAGTATGCTCTGGAGCAGCTCACCTATCTCTTCGCACACCATGTGACCGACTACATGTCGAGTCAGGAAGAGGGTAAGGTAGGGTGAGGATGCCAAGCGCTCTTCACATTGATTAAAGGGGGAAAGGAGGGTCTTACGAACTCCCGGAAGCGGTAGCTCAGTGCATCAACTGATGTCAGTGCAGATCCTCTGACTGGGAGGTTCTAGGTTCATGTCCTGACGGCGGCAGAATTTTTTGACACTAGCTTTCCATCTAGGCCGAATTCAGTCGCTGTCTGGAGAAGAATTTTGATTTAATTATACTTTTCCGAACGCGCACTCGTATGTCACGTCTCAAGGCCATTTGCATTTCAAGTGGCTATGATCGCAAAAAATTAAACAAAAAATTAGATTAATTTTAAATCTCAGGTAGACAAGTACCTTAAGTCAACGAAATTTATTCATGAAAGATATACTTGTTGGATTAGAGTTCCAAACGCTCATGTTTGCCAGAATAGTGCTAAGGGCTCAGATCTTCAGAAACTGGCAATCATAAGATAAAGAGAAGATAACAATTATTTAATCTGCAATTGACTTTAAACCGGTGGCATTTAATTACGTAAATAAAGTATTGTAATTTCATGCAAATGTAATAATAATAATAATAATAATAATAATAATAATAATAATATAAAAATTGATAATTTATAAAATATTAAATTACATGAGGAAGAAAAAAGAAATTCTATAATCTACAACCGCAATGAATGTTTATAAAATTAAGACCACACTATACTAGCACTGCAATTTCACTTTACTGCACTTTACTTCACTATAAAACTTAAAACACTTCATTATTTCTCTGCTCTACATTGTTCGACACCTCACTGCACTACATAACCTAATGCTCCTAGTTAACTCTCTGAAACTTAGGAATATCCCAAATTAATTTCCTGAGCTGTTGAACGCTTCAAGGAAATGGTTCAAAAGCTTTTCAGGCAATCTATTCCTATCCCATATCGTTCAATTTGAGAAAGAGAATTTCCCGTCGTTCGTTCTGTGCGGTCTGAAATTTATTTTCTGCTTTTGATTCTCTCTACTGATTTATGTAGGAATACTTATCCGTCGATTAATTTCTTTCCAAGCTGGATGGCCCTTATAAGCTTTATACAAAGCGCAACATCTACTTTTATAGTAGTTAGTAACATGTTTCAGCTGTCTATACAAACACAACTTAACTTGCAAACATCCGCTAGATCACTGATCTATTTCAACAATTTACAATCGTTCATTATAGATTCAGATCTAAAAATAAATCAGATTCGTCACATCGAGAGAATAAAACCCGCACGGACTCTTAATCGGTTTTGCAACGGGCTTCATTTATCGCAAAAAATCACAGTAAATTGTATGTAACGTATAGTCACTGGACAACGAATTAGTAATATCTATTTTGGATCCAATTTCTAGATTTTTAGCAACTTTATACTCACTTAGTTTATTTGTCTGAGTGGAAACGAATGTAGGCCTGTTCCTTTGCCATGAATAAGGCGGAAATTCAGTTTGGCACCGCTAGATAACTTAGAAGTTTTTCCAGGTATGTGGTGTAAGTTCTCTCATTCGTAGTGAGCGTGTTTTGTTCTGCCCCTCTTTGATTACTCACTCTTGAGAAAGGAAGTAGTTTTGTTGAACTTAAAGTAAATTAGCAATTCTGAGTTTTTTTAAGCGAATATTTTATGAATTGAGTTTTACATTTGTGAATAATAAGTAAACTATAGCAATGGTAAAAGAGGAGACCTGAGTTGAAGAAAAAGGAAATTCACGTTTTGATGGAGTTTTCGAGCTTGAAAGCGAGTGAAATAGTCAGGAAATGTAATGTTTTTCCACAACGTGTTTGAATAATTAAAATCAAGGTAGAATTAGGTGAACTACTTACATAAAGAAAGCGACAAAACTATAGGGAGCTGAGAAAGACCACGCAAGGCAAGAACTAATGTTGAAAAAATGCTTTGTGTAAGCGAAAGGCTACCATTCAGAACACTCGTAATATTTTAAATAACACAGGTTGCAATTTAAGCACAAAGAAATTTCTTAGGCGACTTCATTGATGTGGTTTAAGATGCCCCTGATCAATAAACATGCCAAAGTAAAACCAGGATTGATGAGAAAGCGTTTATCTTGAGCTTTGAGGCGTAGAGAATAAACCGCAAGAGATTGGTCATAGGTAAAATTATTTATTCGTACGCTTTATGAATTAATTATGTTCATTTAGTACCCTTTGTTGCAGGCTTTATAAAAATTTAAAATGTTTTCAACTCATGATTTGTTTGTATTTTTTTACTCCATTCATTTCCTCTTGCTAGTTTACATCTCGGATAAGTCGATGGTGGAAATTATGCAACATTGGCAGCAGCAAATATAGAGTCTATAAGGAGAGCAGTTTAAGTGTGAGTGCGTTGAAGAAACTGTTTAATACTCCGGTAAACTTATGAAATGGAATATGATATCTCTCCATGGAACTGGACCATTATATTTTGTTGAGGGTATGGTGAGGAAGGAACAAAAAAAAACTGGCCTTGTGTACTTGCCTAATTCCTCAAATGAACGAGTGGTATCCAGAAAATTCTGAAATTCTGATGCAAGATGGGGCATTCCATCATATTTCAAAATTTATCATGAGACATCTGCAGTTGTTAGGCATCAAAGTATTGGACTGACCAGGGAACCGCCCAGACCTAAATCGCATACAAGGGATATGGAGTATTATGAATAATAATTCCAGTAGTCCAATGATCACTGATATTTCTGAACTTAAACTGCGTCTGGAACGAGTGTGGTTCAAGACACAAAAATGCATTATGGATGTTATTAAAGAAAAATATGCTTCCAAGTAGTGGGTTGCATACGTAATGTGAAAATAAGTTTCTTGTAAAAATAAGTTAATAACATTTGAAAGATGGTACGAAATTTGTAAATGTAAAATATATGCTGGAGTAAGGCAATAAAATATAAGAATTTATGGAAATACCTAATTCGTTGTATGGGCAGAGAAGTATACTCTGCTCACATTTCCCTGAGTTCCAGAATCCGAACCCAACACGATTACTATAGAGAGTTGAACTTTAAACAAACATACCAACAAACCCCGTGTTTTCGACACTCCCTATACAGCTTGGTCGAATTAAGCCTCTCACTGGAAGAGAAATTTAGTTCTCGTCTTCCCTGATCGATATTTTTTTCATTGTTTCTACGATCAATATCAGACGAACGCCGGAGTAGCAACTTAATAAACGGACCACGGAGCATGGGGATTTTTTCTTGCTCATCTTTCTTCCTTTCTCTTCTTTACATACTTATTTTTATACACCATAAGGAGACCAGTAAGCAGTTGTAGTGGTAATTCAGCTGTAATATAATGTTTTTGAGGTCATAAATGCATTTTAACGATTTAATTATGAACTATTTTATATTACACGTGATGTACTTCATGCGTTTATGTCACCCCCATACATTGTTAGGCGGTAAACGCGATAAGATACCGAGATGAAGTTATAGAAATCTACTGGCGTCGTGAATCGCAATCTTCCTGGTAACAAACAGTGTTTCCGTATATCAGAAACGAAACGTTTTTAGGAAAATAATCGAACTAAAATACGAACGATACTTATTTTATTGCCCTGCATGAAACTTATTTTATCACATAAACGATTTGAAAAATAAGGAACTTTTTTATATCGTGAAATATAGCACATTTTGTTGGAGGAGTAACACAATTTAGTTATGTGATTTTTTCAAGCAATATTTACTTCTGAATTTTTTATTAATTTCCCTCTGATTAAAATAAATAAACGCAATGAAAAATAATTATTGAAAGTAAAAATAAAAAAAACATGCAATGAAGCTCGTCCTTTTTGGAGTTCTGATCCAGTGGTTGACTAAAGGAAACGGGCAAATCCCCGCAAACTGACAAAATCTTATGCTTCAGTGGTGAGGACATGCGCTGCCGCCACCACCACCACCACCACCCGGATATAAGTCGCACTATACTTACGGGACTAATTATCTCAATAGTTCACGCGGCTGAAATCAAATCTCAAACTCACTCTCATTCGCGCACTTGAGAAAAAAATTCGACACTAACTAGCTAATAGGTCGAATTCAGCCGCTGTCCGGAGAAGATTTCTAGCGACCTGCTGCTCTGATCGGTAGTTTTCCGTGGTTTCTCCGATCAGGCGAATACCCAAGCAGTATCCTAACAAGAAGACATCGGGCCGCGCACGGTCTTTCCTTCCTCTTCCTTGTCCGTGTCCGTGTTCTTACGTGCACTACACATGTCGGGAGACCAGCCGGAAGCTTAGAGCTTGTTCCGACTAGGGCCGTGGTCGGTTGATGGGAGACACGTGGTTGGGAAAACTGTTAGCAGACAGGAATGTCTGCTACGGATCGTGCCATCAAATGGGGGAAGTTCAACGCCACATTCCGCGATAAGACGTGTACTACACTTACGGCACTAATAAATTTAGCAGTTGGCGCGCTTGAAAACACGAATCAATCTAGAAAAGAAGAAATCTGAACAAAAAATTTGGAGCTATTTTTGAGAAAATTTGGAAAATCTCCTAGAGGCTTCGAGAAAAGTACCTCCAAAGTTTAATGAATGGTTTTCAAAATCGCAAGACTGTGAGTGACGACAGATCGACAGAGGTTTACTCAGTTTGGATAAAAATCCTTCCCAAAGTTTAGGCGCTAGTGTTGTTCACAGAGAACAGACGGACAGGCAGAGACACGGACTGACAGGGTGAAGAAAACAACACTTTTACGACATTAGGGATCCCCAAAGATGTATTTCCGTTGAAATCTCGAAATCGATTTTCCGTAGCATTATACCACTTTCTCTATTCTACATATTTTACTTCGTATAAACAGCGTCCATTAAGAAAGAAATGCGCATGATTTTATTGTGAGGCGACTATCCACGGTAGTGCGTTAAAACCAATCGGATGTTGTAGTGGGCGGTCTACCCTTCCAACGGAGCCGGTTTTCAGTGTGCTCCGAGCAGAGTGAGCAGAAAGACGTGCCTCCGCGTGAAGGTTTTTACTTTGTAACATGGATTGGTTTGGTTTGTTTTTTTCGTGTTTCCGTCAACTGCTTTGGTCATTAGTCCCGTTAGGGTAGTGCATGTTTTTTCTCGGGAGATGGCGGTGATCTTCCCCCGCTGGATGGCGAGATCCGGCGCCGACCTACCGTCGGCTACTGGGGTTTCCCCCTAACCAGGACTCTCCCACCAGCGGGGCACCGCCACAGCCGGGACAAGCTCGAGGCTCCCGACCGGTCTCCCGGAATGTGTGGTAGTGTAGTGCATGCTAGTGTAAGTGTGTGTGTGCAAGGGGAGAGGATAGGACAAGGAAGAGGAAGGACAGATCGCGCGTTGTCCGTGGCCCGTTTGGTAGGGTACTGCTCCGGCATTCGCCTGGTGTTGATCGGAGAAACCACGGAAAACTACCGATCAAAGCAGCCAGCCGCTAGAATTCTCCTCCAGACAGCGACTGAATTCGACGTAGCTGAAAAGCTAGTATCGAAAATCCAGTCGCCGTCAGGACTCGAACCTCGGACCTCCCGTTGCAGTGTCATTAGTAGAGCTACCGCTCCCGGTCGAAGAATTCTATCCATTTGTACAGGTCCAAACAATAAATCTATATTCCCAAAAAAATACGCATTACTTTCACAACGGACCCTGTACCTACGTATACGAGAAGGCAAAACCGCGAGACAAAAAATCGCTTCAGCGTCACGTGCAGTGGACAAACCTCACGTGCTGGCACTTCGTGATCATCACAATGGACTTCCGGGTGGCAAAGCCTCGGCCAAAGGGGCGTGCGCGGCGAAAGTGCGTGTCGTTAGATGGCGTTGCGTGACACGGGCGCGTAAGTCACGCGTGCGCCGGGAGCGTGGAAGCGCGCGCCCCGATGGCACGCGATCGATGGCGAGCGGTGATTGAAGGCCGCGGCTTAATGGGCGACCCCGGCGCGCGGAAGGCAGAGGGTAATTGCGGGGTGCGTTTAGGGGAACGTGCAATCAGGGATGGAACATTTGAATCCGCGACTGTTGAAAAAAGGATTTGGATTTTAAAAAAAAGTGAATGTTCACAATTTCATATGAATGTTTCTGATTCTAACTAATCTGCGGAATCCTAATAAAAATGATGGCACGGTGAGCGTAAAAAGTATTCGGGCACGTTTTTTGTCAATTACTGTAACAATTACCCAATGGTTAATTTATTATCTATCAATATTTTCAACATAGTATTAAGCAAAATGTACGGAAAAAGTTGTTTTTAAAACAAAGGAAAAACACACGTAGAAAGAAGGTAGAATGATGAAATGTTCTAGTACGTGAAAATTCGGGATGCAAAAACCACTCGAAAACCAAGTAACGACCAGAAGGGTAAGACCAGAAGGGTAGATCGCGCGCGGTCCGTGGCCCGTTTGGTAGGGTACTGCTCCGGCATTCGCCTGGTGTTGATCGGAGAAACCACGGAAAACTACCGATCAGAGCAGCCGGCCGCTAGAATTCTCCCCCAGACAGCGACTGAATTCGATCTAGGTGAAAAGCTACCTGCCGCCGTCAGGACTCGAACCTAGGACCTCCCGGTCAGAGGGGCTGCAGTGGCATCAGTTGATGCACTGAGCTACCGCTCCCGGTAGGAAAATTTTGGAAACGAGTGATAGAAAACTAAACGTTCTGCAAAAGAACTATGGGTTTGGTTTGAGAGTGTAGTCACGTAGTGTTTGGTGGAGACAAAATAACTACTGCCTCCTGTTCTACTCCTCCGACTGGCAAAATAGAGTTCAACAAAACGTATGCATGCAGATAAGTTAGATTCATGTCCAAAAGTGCCGAGGTGGTGATCTCAACATTTCTTCAATCCATCACGAAAATCGTGTAATTTTTTTATTTGGTCCTTATAATTCATTACTAGTTATATAATTAACCTCGAACAACTCTGTCTAATACTCTAGTTTAAAATAATTTGTATCTCATATATATTCTGAAGATGATTTTTACTGTCATTACTTTAATATAATATTAGCTGTCTGTAATGGAATGATGGTCACGTAAATTAAAATATTTTAGTTTGACAAGGTTTTAGAATGTTCTATTCCTTCATTTTTTTTATTTATTTTACGTCAAAAAAAACAGTTAAAAACTGCGTATGACGTGCTATGGGGAAAAGTGAATTGTGTGCACAATTTGATACAAGCAGAACAACACGGTTGCAAGTAGTCACACATCAGGGATATAAAATAATAGGCAGCTCGAAATAATTAAAACATAGACAATCGCATATTTACAGATACCATAACACAGAAATAAATATATAAACTGTAATTTAAACATACCTTTCCACATTTCATTCCATCTCATCTCTCATACAGATTCGATTGATGGTTTTCCATGACAAATTCTCTTCTATTGACTTACAGAACCTCTCCACTTTGGTTTGGTGTCGATCATTCTTTTCATTTACTTATTTATTTATTTATTTATTTATTTATTTATTTATTTATTTATTTATTTATTTATTTATTTATTTATTTATTTATTTATTTATTTATTTATTTATTTATTTCCTTTTCTTTTCCTTTCCTTTTCTTATTTAAGAAAGAGATATGAAATGTCTCCCTTTTCCTCCTTTTAGAAGTTTTTTCTTTCCTATTCGCTTTCTTTTTACCAGGCTTCCTCATTGTTTTTTTTGACGTCAATATGCCTCAGAGACTACGCGTATCTATGAGTGCTATTTAACCAAATAAGCTCTACCGGGACGAAGGAGTTGCGAAATCCACAGCGTGTTGAAGTAGCCTTGTTTATAAGCCGCAGGCTACAAGGGCAGCCTCTGTACTGCCTGGAGAATGCTTAAGCGGCCCAGTTTAAATGCATTCCGACTTGTTATCCTTTACACACGAGTTATGTTCGAAGCGAACGCCTACCATGCTGTGTACACGTTCAGGCTCACTTCTCAAGCTCGCTTGAGTTTCTACGACGGCCGTAATTATGCTCGTAACAATTTTGCATGGAGACTCCGTTTATAAAGTTTTGTGTTAGGAAAAAACGTTGTAGAGGAAGGATAAGGGGTGTTGAATACAGTCACATCCTTCAGAGGAAATATAAAACATCTCAATGGATGATATGTGATACGAAAAACAAAATAAACACGAATAAATCAGAGAATTCTGTCAATCATTATTTTAAATTGAAAATAGCTTCTTGATAGAAGCATCATTGAACAGCAACATCATTGTCTCGGTTAGATGTGTGTGGAAAAACAATGTAACAAAATTGTAATAACCTGTATCAATTATTTCCAATATGCGTAGAAAATCAAAGAAAAGTGTATCTTCCAACCGTGCGAGAGATGTCAATGGTTTTAATAGATACCGAATAGGTACCGAAAAAGTCTGAGAAAATACTAAATCAACTAAACTGTTCGATTTTGAATGAAACATGTAAATATTTAATTGTTTTTAAGCCCTTGTCATATGCGCGTGTCGAATGAATTCTTATACTGTGTGTTCCTGCTTACGACACAGCAGACGTTATGCGACAGCAAGGCTCCAAGAGACTGTGCATCTTTATTCAGTCGCTGTCTGGAGGAGAATTCTAGCGGCCGGCTGCTCTGGGCGGTAGTTTCCCGTGGTTTCTCCGATCAACACCAGGCGAATATCGGAGCAGTACCCTAAGAAACGGGCCACGGACCGCGCGCGATCTGTCCTTCCTCTTCATTGTCCTATCCTCTTCCCTTACCCACACACACACTTATCACTAACTTGCAATACACTATCACATATTCCGGGAGACCGGTCGGGAGATTAGAACTTGTCCCGGCTGGGGTGGTGCCCTGTTGGTGGGAGAGTCCTGGTTAGGGGGAAACCCCACTAGCCAATGGTAGGTCGGCGCCGGATCTCGTCATCCAGCGGGGGAAGATCGCCCCCATCTCCCGAGAAAAAAACATGAACTACACTAACGGGACTAATGACCAAAGCAGTTGACGCGCCCGGAAACACGAAAAAATCAATCAATCAATCAAACTGTGCACCATTAAATATTTGCAGTTCAGGTGTTTCCTTATGAAACAGTAAGTTTTTTGTATTCTTGGTATGTAAAAAAGAGTTGTAATCTGTATATATTGTAATATGTTATTGTATATATATGGCGTATTTGGCGTTTTGGGACGGTAGTCCGACATCGCCGGCCAGCTTCCGGTGTCCCCTGGGTAGTGTACTAGCTTCCCATGGTGTGATCCGGGTTTGACTTCCAGTCAAGCCAAAAATAGAGTTGTAGCTTTTCTTTAAATTCGCCTCAGATTCCGTAGCTGTTGGACGAAGGAAAGCTCTGACAGGCGGAATTTGTTAGTTACGTGAAGGGAATACGTCTTGTTCGCCACGTGTCTCGTACCCCCAAGCGTGGGAATTAAACTAGGCATATCATGGCGGATACCGTTAGCTAGCGGGCAAAGTCGGACAATCGACCCAACATGCCAAATAGATACACACACATATTGCAGTATTGATAAAGACTGGGTTTAATACAATATTTGATTTGTTGCACTGTTATACTATTTTTTCTTGAGCAGTGTGCATACCACTTTTAGGAAAACCAGCAGCATTTTTTTTCTGCTGCAAGCCAATAGTATTGTATGATTTTTATTGTCGGAATAATATTAAGAGTCACAGCAAAGTATACAAGAAGAATATTATCTCGCAGAACGAGGGTTACATAATGTTGCACAGACACTAGGTGTCTAGTTGTACGATGAATTTGAAAGAGCGAAATGTTCGCACAATTTCAACAAGTAATTTTAGATGAAGTTTCAATTTTCATACGTAGCAGTCAAACGGCAGAACGATTAGCAATTATTTTGCTTACAGAGTTTGTTTCTGATTAGAAGTCTGTGGCTTTTAAATAAAACATTTCGATTCTTGTTTTCATTTGAAATTAATTGGACATGCTATGTGATATCTTATGTATTGTAACAAAATCGTGTCCTCCCTCTATTAAATACGTTAATAGCCCGTTTGCTAGCTAACTTTTCGTAATTCTGAAGATTTATGGGGTCGTGGATTTGTGATGGGTCCTGTGCAGGGTTCAAAACTCGTGCAACGCGCGCGTGGGTCAGCGTCTAACTATTATAAATCACAACACGCCATTGAAAGTGTTTTATCGATAAACACGATTGTGTTCATCTTGATTTATTCTCTCATGACTAACTGATTCTCTCGTTCTTAAATTACCAACAATGAACACATAACCAAAAAAATACCCTTCAATGGCATAATAGAAAAATCAGTTGACATAAAAACAAAGAAAAAAACATTCACTCTGCAACTGTACAAAAAACACACTGAATGCGCATTCTGCAATACCAACTTATTGACTTTTAATTTGTACCAACTTAACATGACTTGATCTTGGACAGAAATGCGTTTTTGCAGCAACCAAAATAAATCAATAGTGTCACTTCCCTGTCTGCTGGTTCGGCGTCGCGGCACGCAGAGCAGGTCACGTTCGTCGCCAGCCACCAATTTGCACGCCATCAGTGCGCAATTACCGCAAAGCTCCAGCCACCATATCAGGGATCATTTTACAGCGCAAAGCTTACGCAATTCGGGAAAAGCGCGAAATATTTTGCGTAAACGCAACACAAAGTTCCCGCTGAATGTTTAAAATCACGGCGCGTAGATGCACTATGTCCTTTTACAAAACAAAACTTCGTTTGCACTTCCCTTCAATATTCAGTCGAGATCGCGTAAAATTCGTGTTATTAAACACGATACAAAATGTCCGCCTACTACTGCTTCTGGCCGCGATCACAAAAAAAACAACTATTATCCCGCATTGCCACTATTTACTAATTATGCGCCACTATTTGCCAATACATGTGCACGATTTTTTATAAAGTTCATGCGCCATTAAGATAAAAATGAACTGTTATTCAAACTATAAATTCCGAACAATCATCAAAATGCAGCGTCTAACACGGACCTCCCGTTCACACACTGCTCGGAACTTTCTCTACTTGGGCATTGTTGTCCTCAGCTTATATGGTTTTTCCACCAACAAAAGCAGATCACCCGCTTAATGCGCCGAACATCATAACGAAAAGTATTTCTTCTTTTCATTTATTAACATTTACCTGCCTAATCATTGCCTCTATATTATGTCCAAAATTTCTCTAATTGTCATATTGTCTTCTTCGCCTCTCAGCGCCTTATTTAAATAAAATATTACAATTCGCCGCTCGTCGTCTTATCATGAGGTCACGACAATGTGTATCTTGTTTCATGTCTTTTCTAAATAACAATTTTAACACTTAATTTTGATTTCGCTTCCTAGGCGTCCTCCAAAATTGTGACTACTCCCAAACATTTCTATAATTTTTGCTATTCTGTTCTGCCAAATCTTAACCCAATCCCTTTAGGCGTTCTCTTACTATTTATGAAAAACACTATTCGTAATTTTCTTCTCGGCAACTACATGCTCTTTTTTATTAAACTGAGATGCACGATTACTAAAATTCTCGAATTAAGCAAATCCCTGGTCCGATTTTGTTGATTGTTGTTTCAAATGATTCCTAAAATTGTGCTTTATTAAATGTTTACGTTATGCTTCCCATTTCTCCGCGCATTAATTTAATTTAGAAAAAATGTTCGTGCGCGGCGCTGCCGTCATTTGCCTCTTCGGGTATACTTTATTTCATTTGTAGGGATTTTTTTTCATTTAAAGGAAACACTTATTTTGTTGATGATTATAAATAATTACAGTGTGTTGTATTCATGTGTTGTGTGAACATACGCCCCTTCGTTGTTCGTATGAAACTAAGATCTACATTGCAAAACTTGAATTAATGATAGTTTGTTTTTTCATTTTGATACCATCATTTATTGATTAGAATACCTTGCTCAGTACCACGTTTTTCAGACACACAAACTTTTAGGGATCTAGGAGAGCACGAAGCTTATTTTAACATTGCATGGTCATCCATCATAGATTTATATCGGCAAACAGAGACTGCACTTTTGTCACGTATCCTATAAACCTCACGTAAGTGTTTTTACGAACGCAATGAACAACGGAGGGTACAATACTAATTATGTATAATTCGATTATCATTGATTATATTAATTCAAAAATAACTGAAGGTCGAATATTCTCTGAAACGTGAATTATAAATAACTGTACCGCTTACATTCGATAACTAACACTAGTACAGAGTAATTAATTTAAATTTCTCAGATATATTTAATGGACATAAATTGCCTGTTTTTCTTTGACGGAAGCGAGTTTCATTCATACTTTTCCCCACACAGAATGTTTTTTGCCAAGTTTTCTTCAGTTGCTTTTTAACTTTATACTGTATGTAAAATATAGCAGAGAAAAAGTGTATGTAAATAATGTAAAGTGATTATTTGTAGTATGCCAAATTTTGATGCCACAAATGCCTAATAGCAAGTTGTTATTTTTAGATCGGCTGAAGTCGAAACTCTGACTACTAGTTGAAGTTGTAGATACGAAATTCTAACAAATGGCACCAATTTTATTCTTTTAAATTTTTACTCGAAAAGAGCAAAAGAATGTTTATGGAACTGACGCAGGTTCATATTTTAATAAAACGTCTGAATTTCCATCATTTGCAAACGTTGAAAATGTTTGGGACCCTTCTTACAAATATATTATTGAAGATATATTTTTTTAAAATAAATATATTCTCTTCGGTTACATGTATCAATAATTTCATTCTAGTTTTTTGAAAAATGTCTCGTTTTTGCATTATTTTCAGTGAAATAGTAATAATTTAATTAGTGCATGTTTACAAGGTTTTCTCGAAATATGATCAAACGTTTTTCTTTAAATTTCCTGCTGGCATGGTTTTTAATTTCATGTCACAAGTCCGATTTATATAACAACCTCTGAATTATTGGTACTTGCCACAATGCATTTTTTTTGTTCCAGGAGTCTTCGTTCGTAACCAGCCAGGTGGCCCAATAGGTAATATTTCTTGCGGTATCTCGCGTAGTCTATGCGCTTAAGGTCGATTCCCATGCCGGACAAATATTTTTGCGGTCTGGAAACACTTTTGAAGGATCAACTAGAATTATGACATGAGTATCACGTAACTGTTGAAAATAGTACGAAAAGCATGTGATGTTACAGGCTCAATACTTTTGAAATAGCGTGCATGTCCATTAACATGAGAAGAAGGCAGGCGTTTCAACAATTCACAATGTTGTTGTATGTACAAAACCTCTTGTTTTCTTTTTTGAAAATAAGTTCGAACTTCATATTCTATATTGATATTTCTAATGCAAAAAGGCATAAGTATAAAAAGTCAATGAGATCGAATATCTTATTTTTGAATTTGTGTTTTGAAGTTCTGATGAATCGATTCTGCGCCCTTGGATGTAAGTTGTTTTGTCATCAAGAGAAAAACATTTTTACATTTCTCTCTCACTTAAACAAGCTCCAACTCTTCTCATATTGAAGTAATATATTTCAACACCGTGCATATGTAGAATTTTTGTATGAATCAGTACCAGTGAAAAGCCTATTTTAGACTGGTCTGCTGAATCTATTAACTTTCAAATTTTCTTTAAAATTATGAATACAATTAATTTTCTAATTTTACACATGTCAAATTCTATGCTAAAAAGCAATGTAATATCGCATTTAACATACATTTATTTATATTACAGTGCAATTATTCGCAGATGGAAACTTTCATTTCTGTCAGTCAAGTAATTTTCAGCACGATAATTGCTTTCTAGAAACAGATGTGTCTTGTTACATTGTGAAAGTGGTAGTTGATTTGTTGTTACCCAACTCGAAGTTCAGAATTAATGATGTTTCTACTTTTGCACGAAGTTTGTGGTTTAACTTCACGGGCAAATTGTCCCTTGTAATTCGTGTCGGATGTGCTACTTTGCATGCTATAGGCACACCTCTAGACGCGAAGTTACATTGGGATAGTTTTTAACGCCCTTCCTTCCTCAATTCTCTCCGTTGTCATTTTCAGCCATAATTTTGTCGAAATTTGTCTTGTCGCAAAAGAAAGCAACGTGATGCACACTCCATTGAAAAAAATTAAAAATTACTGTCGTACAGAGAAATATTGAAAATACTATAAATTATATATAGTTGTATATGATCGTAAACGTAAATATTTCCAAAATTCACTACACTTTTCTCTGTGATTAATTATTTAAAGATATCGTATAATAGGTAATTTTAAAAAATATATTCGTAGTCGGCAGATTGTTAGTTCTAACAACGCGTGCACTTTTTCAAAATTCACCTAGCCTTTTCTATCTATATCTTATTTAAACTTTAAATATTAATGTGTGAAGGAATAAGTGAATAATTGAAAAATGAATAAGTGAATGAATAGTAAAGTTTAAACGAAAATTATAGTTCATTGGAAGATTTACGACTTAAAATGTAATTCGAATATTACAATACCCGATTGGTTATCTTCATTTGCAATCTCTTATTTGAACAAGATGCCTTATGATACTTGTTTTGTAAATAATGTAATCATTATATATTGTTCAATTTCTTGTTTTGTAATAACGTACAAATTAGAAATTTATCATGTTAAGTTGGGTTTCCAAGCCCTCTGCCAAGAACTTTTTATTTTAGCTTTATTTTTAGTTTTTGTTAAGCTTTTTATTTAGCTTTCATTTCAAGCCAAATTATGCAACAATTACTTGTATTTTAAAACAAATTTAACTTGATCTTACTTGAAGTTCTATACCTGATGAGCAGATTTTGTTACTGAAATATTGTAGTTGATCAGTATTGTCAGAATCAGTATTGATAAGAATCAGTATTGTAGTTACTGAAAGATTGTACTTCAATATTGTAGTTGAATAAAGACGTTTCAAATTTTGTAATTTTCGAATATTCAGATAATTCAACGAAAATCTGACTTAAGCCAATTTTACAAATGTGAATTTCTGTATTAAAGGAGGAAATTTAAAGGAAAAAATATTTATAAATATTACTTTATTAATCTATCTATATTAATTAGTTTATTAGTCTATTAATATGGTTATTTTTGAAAAAATGTATAAAATGTAGTTTGGGCTTCATTCAAAATACCCCGAAAAACTAAAATATTCGTTTCAAATTATATAAATTCTGAAAAAATATAAATTCTCATGAAAATGCTTCCCCAGCTTAGGCGTTTTTCACAGACTATTGCCGTAAACCAATTTTTCGGTATCAGGGACACACAACATGTACATTCTGAATAAATATTTAGGAATAAGAATTATCCAAATTTTCTGATGTCAGGAATCTAAAAATCGAGTTTTCCAGTAAAAAATATCGCTGTTTATTGCCGCCGCTTTACAGTAATTTCCATGTAGTAATTAGTATGTAAGAGAATAAATATTATCCCCCGCAGGTGATAAATCGGAACTTTAACCTTAACAATTAAGGGACGT
This sequence comes from Teleogryllus oceanicus, assembly GCA_964035755.1. Classification (NCBI taxonomy): domain Eukaryota; kingdom Metazoa; phylum Arthropoda; class Insecta; order Orthoptera; family Gryllidae; genus Teleogryllus; species Teleogryllus oceanicus. The sequence continues at coordinate 18,243,911 of CAXIVR010000010.1, forward strand.
CGCTAACGTTCCGAATAAATTTGAAACAAATGCTATGTACAGTAGTTCGTATCACCGCTTCCACGTCGTACGGTGTGGCCAGATGGCAAAAGCAACAAATAGCATACATTTCAATTACTGAGTTCTCCATAGGTTTTTTGATAACTGTTGATAAAATGGAAATACAAGGGTATCACCACTGAATTCTTTCTTATTTCAAAGATGAAATATTCCAAAGACTTACGTCACTTATCACACGTTACACACTCTTTTCTTGCACAAAATCTTTGAAAGGAACACTCGTTAATTTTAATAAAGTAGGTTGTCAATAAGAACTTTTTCGTAAAATATGAAGCTGCCGCGACACAACCCAATTTTCCTTTCATGAAATAAGTAATAAATAATCCAAATTCTTTACATACATTTTGATGTTATATTGTATTATATATAACTATTGTTGCTTATATTTTATACCTTATTACACTGAAAATAAATTATTATAAACATTATTAACTTAACATATTTTTTTTATATACCACCAACAGATGAATTAAAAAATAAAGAGAGTAATTAGAGTAAAAATTATTTTCGAAATTATTTTGTAAATTAAAAAAATTGTAAATAGTGGAAATATCAGAGCCTCTAACCGCCTCTAAAGCTACAAGAGCACTGGCTGCGCACTCCCTCTTCAAATTTCCACAGCGCACAGCAAGTACAGGAATTAGCCTTCATGCTTTTACAGCAGATGTGTGAACCATTCCTCGTTCAAATGGTGTAGTCGTAAAATAAACTTTTATTTTTGAGATGTTGTCCACGTTTTCGCCGTCTGGTCACACCGGACAAAATTAAAGATACAATTGCTACCACTTTGGAGAAAGTAGTTTCATTAATTGCATATATTTCACACAAAAAACACTCATATTTTGAAACAATTCATGATTTTTTTACAGATCTGTTTTTGATGAGAATTTTTTAATTACGAAAACATTATTTTCAATTTTAATTAAAAAAAACATTTTAATTTTCAATTTTCGGAAATACAGAGAATTTCATGGAATTCTGATTTGAAATATATTTATAAACGTGCTTCTTTCAATCAAGAAAAAAGAAAGGGACAATTTGGACCCATTTTTGAGAAAACGTATAAAATAACAATTCGGCTACATGTAAAATACCCCCAAAAATTAAAATATTCGTTTCATATTCAAAGGGCCGCAAATATCATTCATATCCATAAGGGAATATCAACTTTAATAAAAACCCTGCACCAGTTTAACCACTAGCTTTTTTAAACTTTATTTTCTTCAGGTCACATTATAACATCTGGGTAATCAGCTACCACTATCATTATACAACTGTTTGAACAAATGTAGTAATTAGTTTTAATCATTATACAACTGTTTGAACAAATTAGTAATTAGTTAAACAGTTTTACCGCTAGCTTGGATCACAGACGGTAGGGATATTTCGCAATGGAGGACCTACAAAATATGGATTCTGACTGCACTGCGTATTAGAGAAAGTCATTTACTACATAGAGGAAAAGTATTATCCATTTCTTCAGAGTCAGGGACTCACAATTGCGGTTCTGAGCGCAGAATTATAATACTTTCGCTAGAAACACAATACAGCAGCATCTAAACCAAATAGATTATTAGTCAAACAAATGAAAAAATAAATTAAACCAATCTAAGTCAACAGCAAAACTATTTTCATTAAAAAACATTTCAACACCACCACTTCTCACACTGAACAAATACACCATTCCTTGGACTCCACAAAACAAAAGTGAAATATCTAAGTGTGCATGTAGACACTAAACTCAACTGGAAAGAACATATAAACATTAAAACACAACAAAAAAAGCCAAACAAATCCTAAAAATAAACAACTACAGTAAAGTAATAATAGAAAATGCCAAACTTTTATATACATAATTGGACCCCTAATGCTTGCCCTGTCTGGACTAATTCACCAAAAACCAATCTTATAAAATACAGGTCATACAGAATAAATTCCTAGGAACAATAACCAATGCACTCAGGTTCATTACAAGCAAACAACTTCATAAAGAAATTCAAATAAAACCTATTATACACAACATCACTAAGTTATCCCACAGTATTTACAATAATATGTCATCAATTACACAACTATCTATTACAATATAGGCGAAGCACCCATAAATCCCACCAGAATAAAAATAGTTTTCCCAAACATGTATTTCACCATTCAATTTGCAAAATGGATGATTTTTTGTGAGGTGCTCAGTGGATTTCCTCTCCCTAAGAAATAGTTGTAAAGAAATAAAATTTTATTTTTTAAAATAGATCATAACCAACAAAAACATGTGGAAAAGTTTGTACTGTAAAACTGAACCATGTATCCTATTCAAAATAATAAAATAATATAAAAAGAACAAAACAATACATTCAGTAAAGTAAGTAGTATGAGAGAAATTAAAAATTTTCCCTCGCATCAAAAACACGGTAAAAGGTTTGACCTATAAAATTAAACCATATGTCCTATTCAAAATAAAATAATTAAAAAATCTAAAACAATACTTTCTCTGAACTAAGTGGTATGGGTGAAATTAAAAATTATTCCACGCAGGCGATAAAGAGGTTCTTAGACATTGTATTGTTAACTTGTAATAAACGTTTCTATACTTGGTTTTCTTGGCGTAGCATCTGAAGGTCACGCATGAAAGAGAGAGGAGGAAGGCAGACTCCAATAGGGAGCCGTAAAAATCGGGGCTTAGTGACGTTGGAACTCCCCGTTGGAGTCTGCCTTCCCTCTCCCTTTCGGGCCTGACCTTGAGACGCCACGTTCAGAAAACCCAAGTACTACTCGCTCAACGTTTCTTGAACGATGGATTGAAGAAATGCGAGCAGAGTGAGGGTATTAGTTACACAGTCGGCCACTGGAGTGTTTACAGTAATGCCAATCTCTCGAAAATCAAAGTCAAACCTACTACGTGCGCTGCCAGGAAATCGCTCTGGGTAGGCAACAGCAGGGACACTAGATAGGAGTTTTAGGTCCCTCCCTTGAAGGATCTGGACCAGCCTCAGCTATTTCTTTAGATAATGGTAATTACGCTGTACAGAAGTTCTCGACTACGAAAGCAACTAGCTTTCTAGCTAACTTCACTCTGTTTCGTGTCAACGAAGTTTTAATGCTTGGAATGTTGTCATCAGTGCTCGCTGCGAGCTTTTGCCTTCAACTGTTTATTGCTCAAGGGAGGGGAAAGCGAGGTCATCGTTCAAGAAAAGTTGCGCGAGAGGCAAAGTCTACCGGATACATTTAAGAGAATTTAACGTACGAGTAATATTTCGTTCCACCACCGCCGCCAGGTCGTTCTGCGGTTCCGGCGGGCGCGTCGCCCCCAGCGGCGGGGGCCACACCTCCACTTCGCTCGGGCGGCGCCGCGCCGGCGCTTGCGTTTGGCGGCTGCTCTCGGGTTAATTAAGTGATCGCGAGTTAATTGCCCGCTCGCGATGCCTTCATCCGTCCCTCCTCAGTTCGCTCTCCTCCCCTTCCACCCGGCACAACTCCTCGCCGAAGCTTCACTTCCCCCTCCCGACTCACTGCGCTCTGCCCCGCCCCGCCACGACGTGTCCTGCCCCCCCCCCGCTCCCCGCCAAAGCTCGCTTTGCCGTGGCCCCCTCCGCGACCTCCAACCCCACCCCATCGCTCTCCATTACACTGTGTGTTCAAAATTAATGTTTGAATTAAAATTAAAGGGTTTACTAAACGACAAAAATAATCGATAAATAGATTAATTGGTATAAAATAAACGATTTCAATTTCCGATTAATCTAGTGAAATAAAAGATTGTTGTAGTAATCACGACTAAATACCCCCCACCATACTGGGAGAGGTGGCTCAAAAAATCAACTGATATTACTGCACTGCCTCTGACTAGGACGTTATGGTGTTCGAGTCCCGACGGTTGCAGGGTTTTCGACACTACACAGGTAGCCAGGTCGAGTTTAGCCGCTGTCTGGAGGAGAAATCTAGCGGTCGGCTGCTCTGATCGGTAGTTTTCTGTGGTTTCTCCGATCAACACCAGTCGAATGCCGGAGCAGAACCCTAACAAATGGGCCACGGACCGCGAGCAATTTTTCCTTCCTCTTCCTTGTTCTATCCTCACCCCTTACACACACACACACACACACACACACACACACACACACACACACACACTAGCATGCACTACACTGCCACCCATGCCGGGAGACCGGCCGCAAGTTTAGAGCTTGACGCGGGTGGGGCAGAGCCACACTGGTGGGAGGTACCTATTTGGGGAAAACCCCGCTAAACCCCGCTAGTGTAGGTAGGCACCGGATCTCGTCATCCACTGCGGCAAGGGCACCACCATCTCCCGAGCAAAAACAACATGCACTACACTTACGGGAATAAAGACCTTAGCAGTTAGCGCTCTCGGAATCAATAGTAATCAATCAAGACGTGTTACTCTACACTCAGTCCTCTCACTTTATCCCGAACGCAATGGTCCCCATTGCTCGCCACAATCCATTTCTACCCGTTCTTTCTCCCTATACTTTGATTTTTTAACGTGATACCTCAAAGTCACGCGCAAAAGAGAGAGAAGACAAACTCCAATAAGGAGCTGTGAAATTCGGAGCTGTACTGATGTTGCAGCTCCCAATTGGTGTCTGTCTTCCCTCTCCCTCTTTCGCGCGTGGCCATGGGATGCCACGTTAAAAATAACAAGTATAGCCTTTTTACGTCCCACCCCTTACTCCTCACCGTTCCTCTGAACCCTCCCTACTTCGGCCCGTCCTAACCCAAGCTGTCCCGGCCCACTTAGTCTCGGGTCGCTTTGTGGCGTCCCGTCTTTTCACGGCCCATCTTTTCCTAGCCCATGTTGACCCGTTCGAAACGTCTCGAACTGTCGCATACGTCCCGTCCCGATTCTATGCCGACCCAGCCCACTCTTTCCCTATCCCGTCCCGGTCGGCCTCACCGAGCTCGGCCCCACCCACCGGGAGAGGTAGCTCAGTGCATCAGCTGATGTCACTGCAGCGCTTCTGACCTATGTTCGAGTCCTGATGGCGGCAGGATTTTCGACACTAGCTTTTCAACTGGGTCGAATTCAGTCGCTGTCTGGAGGAGAACTCTAAAGGCCGGCTGCTCTGATAGATAGTTTTTCGTGGATTCCCCGATCATCACTAGGCGAATGCCGGAGCAGTACCCTAACAAACGGGCCACGGACCGCGCGCGATTTTTCCTTCTTCTTCCTTGTACTACCATCAACCCTTAAACACACACACTAACATGCACTGCACTGCCACACATTCCAGGAGACAGGCCGGGAGCTTCGAGCTTGTTGCGGCTTGGGCTGTGGCCCGCTGGTGGGAGAGTTCTAGTTAGGGGGAAACCTCGCTAGTCGACGGTATGTCGGCGCCCGATCTCGCCATCCAGATCACCGCCATCTCACGATAAAAACATGCACTACACTAATGGGACTAATGTTCAAAGCCGTTGACGCGCCCGGAATCACTAACCAACCAACCAATCGACCCCAGCCTCTACTACCCCAGCTTCCGCCTGCCTTTTGTGGCTTCTTGGTGTCTCTCTGCTTCCTCTCTACCTCACCTTCTTTCGGATCGTTTTTCTTTTCTGCGTTCGCTTGTCACATATTCAGAACCCATTTACTTTCTAGATGCTCCTTTCACCTTTGCTTCCTCATACCATTCCGCTTCCCATTCTCAGTAAAAACTTCTAAATGCGTATTTTTTTAGTTCCAAATGGTTAGTCCCTGATCTCCACAGTCTATATCCAATTCCGGTGCGAGACTTGCACTGTGAGTTTTCTTGAGACACATGAGTGGATTTAAACAAACCATATCCGGTATGAGAACAATTTTTTTAGTCTGTTTATAAGTAGCCAAAATTTTCCGTCGCGCCACGCAATTGTCTGTTACTGTGCCTTCTACTGAATATTTCTCTCGGCCTAGTTGTTCTTTCTTTCCTTTCTTTGTTGAACATCTCTAAGCCTTTTTTAGTTTACCTCCGGGTGTTGCATTATCACACTTCATCTTCAGTCTGATGCTTTCTTAGTGGTTTAAATTTCTCAGAGGAATGCGTACTCTGTTGTTTTCTCAAACGCTTTATTTTGTTCTCATTTTCTTAGAACGAAGTGTTTGGTGAAGATAATTTTGCCTTTCCGCTTAACCGACGTCGAGGTGTCAGGTGAAATTCCAGATCTAATTATGACTTTGTAACAGGAGATAAGGAAAATAATTTGAGACATTTAGCTGCTGTGATGTAGACAAGTTACTTTCACAATAATTAATGGATGAGACATTCTCAGAGATAATTACTGTAGAATAATAAGAACCAATTTATCGCATCTGAAGTGAATTATATAGAACCAGTTTATTGCAAATGCATATAAAATGAAGAAGCCCTAGTTTAAATAATGTATTAGTTCTGTTTCCACCCAAGTTGATTTACAACTAAGTATAAAGTATAGCATTACGTTTAGTGCAAGAAACGTAATTTTAAAGTGAAGTGTTGGCCGCCGTATATTCTGATTATGGATCAATAATCTATACTAAAAACCCACACCGGAGAAGGAAAGACAACGTAGAGTAAGGCAAAGTCACATTGAAATATATACTTATATTTAACATCCGACGAGCCATGTCAAGCAAGCACAATCACCATAGCACAATCACATCAAACCAAGTGGAATATTTAGTACTCATTTATTACTAATTTTTTACCCCAAAACTAAATTTATTACTCCTCCCGTTTCTGAACTAAAGGTGGTTGTGCTAGCGTGACTGTCACGCTAGCACAATCCGATTCAAAAAATGAGCACAAACGATCCAAACTAATACGAATGTTTAGAGCACATTTATTAATAATTTATTACTCTAAAATGAAACTCATTACTCAAACGGTTTACGAAGAAAAAAAAAATTGTCAAATACAATTAGTTATGCAACCCGCACGACATTTGCGTATATTACTAAAGAGTACCAACGACCTCAAAACACTACAACCAATTACAAAAATACACATAAAATCAATAGTACACACTCAGTTCTAAATTTTAACACAAAGAAACAAATTTTGAATGTAAAAGCGAGTTAAAAAATATTGTAAAAACTAAATCGTAATGGTCAAAACATGCAAGTGATTCAAATTCAAAAATAGAGAGAACTAACAAGCACAATCGCATAACACAAACTCAACATTTAACAGACGTATCACACTATCACTTAACACTAACCAGAAATTTATTACTCCTGTTGTTTACGAAATAAAATTTTTAAAAATCGACATACATACGCAATAACGCACTGTATTCATGAAGTAATTTCAGAGTACAGTAAGCCACAAGTAAATGAAACCCATCCTGTACAAAAGTAGACATTATGTTCTGTTATCTAACACCTAGTAGAAAATTATGAACGTGAAAACGCATTTCTGAAATATTGTGTAAACTCAAACGTAATGGTCAAAATATACAAGAGATTCAAATTCAAAAATAGAGAGAACCTACGAGCAACGGTCCCGCGCATGGGACACACATCAGCAAAAATCTAAATAGTCACGAGCATATTGGTGAACGAAATTGTTATTTGTAAGTTGATTGATTGATTTTTTCGTGTTTCCGGGCGCGTCGACTGCTGCGGTCATTAGTCCCGTTAGTGTAGTGCATGTTTTTCTCTCGGGAGATGGTGGTGATTTTCCCCTCGCTGGTTGGCACCGACCTACCGTCGGCTAGTGGGGTTTCCCCCTAACCAGGACGCTCCGACATACGGGGCACTGCACCAGCCGGGACAAGCTCTTAGCTCCCGACCGATCTCCCGGGATATGTGGTAGTGTAGTGCATGTTAGTGTAAGTGTGTGTGTAAGGGGAGAAGATAGGACAAGGAATGGGAAGGACAGATCGCGTGCCGTCCGTGGCCCGTTTCATAGGGTACTGCTCCGGCATTCGCCTGGTGTTGATCGGAGAAACCACGGAAAACTACCGATCAGAGTAGCCGGCCGCTAGGATTCTCCTCCAGACAGCAGCTGAATTCGACCTAGCTGAAATGCTAGTGTCGAAAACCCTGCAGCCGTCAGGACTCGAACCTAGGACCTCCCGGTCAGAGGCGCTGCAGTGGCACCAGTTGCTGCACTGAGCTACCGCTCGCTGTTTATTAGTAAGACATTTATGTAGAATTCTTTATGTCGTGATGATGGATGCTTTATAACACGAAGGGAGGGAATCGATGGATAAAGCCATTCCACTAGGCTAGTCGCAAAATGAAACGCCGGTTCGTGACGTGACGCAGCGTGACTCGTGGGGAGTTTTGCAAACTATTGGACAGGCGCACGAGCGTGCGTCCAATAAGCATACAGGTTTGCAGAAACCCACCATGAGTCACCCTGCGTCACGTAACGGACTGCTTTTCATTTCGCGACTACGTCTCAATGTCGTGTTCCTACCTGCAGAACAGTTCTAGGCAGCCTTCAATCTACGCCACTCGCAACTGCCGTTGCATTGAACTGTTTGTTTCCTATCCGCGACAGCCGGTGCCCCCAGCAATGACTTAAGAATCATTTCTTTTCCAGAGTCAGTGCCGCTTATCGGTGAGTGACTGGGGTCCACGATTCTAAGTGGGTTAACTGAGCTGCTGATTTGGAGTGTAATCACTTTAGCGTTCTCGTGCCTACGCGCAGTATTTCATGTGGGAGGCCGAGAGGCATGATGAGAAAACAACAACAAAAAACAACGATAACTTATTATTAAAATTAATTTTTACATCTAATTTTGCGTGACAGTGTATATTATTTTAATTAAGTTTGTTTTGAAATTTGAAGATAATCAATATCTCTTGAATGTTTTTCTTTAAAAGATCTGCTTTTGTCAATTCATTGTCACGAAAATTGCAAAACAATGTTATCGTCAGAATGTATGTATTAAATAGCGTATGGTTTATTTGAAATGTTCTTCGCTCTCTTGTCAATATTTCCAACCACCCACAGAGTATCCTCTGAAACTACAACAGTTGTCTCCATGTTTTTGGAACTACATAAAAAATAAATACTATTAGAGAAACTAATTGCATATAACGTGAATTAATAGAGATTTCACACTTTTCGGAATAATTATGACCCTTGTGCTATCGCACTTAAATATTCACCCTGAATTATAATATTAATATTTATTCATTAATTACAATACTTCAATTCTTTGCTTTATAGATAATTACAATGTAGAAATTCTACATTTGAATTAAGTGCGTGTTCCCATGAAGGTTCTCTTATATAACTATACCGTTCGTATCGTCTTCACGCGCCATTACTTTCACCTCCAATACAACTTCATTAGATATTCGCAATTCATTTCCAACGTTTTCTTTCATTAGTCCCTATTAACGAAGAAATCTTCGTACGGCTATTCAACATCCGCGCACTCTTGACATTCATATCACAGCAATTGGTTTGGATGAAGTTATCGTACCACAAGATTTCCTTCCATACTCTAGCTGGGACCCCGAGAAAACTTAAATTCATTTTTGTTCTCTTGCAAGTCAGTAAGTAGCGGGAAACTTCTCCTCAATCAGGGAAACTTCTCCTCAACTTCTGATGGATCGACCCGGCAACGGAAGGAGAGTTTAAAGTCGGGTGAACGAACTTACACAGGGTGCTTTGAGCTGTCGCGACATGAAGCCCTTGGTGGTAAGGCATGTCGTACGAAACTGCCTTGAATTTCAAATTATCACTCAGAACTAAGGGGGAGGGTCGGCGGCTGGTCGTGAAGTTTCGTGGAAGCTGGTGGCCCACGACTTGTAGCATGCTGATACTGATACAGGATGTAACGAAAATTCGAGAGATAACTGACGACCTGTTCACTAGTTAACGTGGTCATTTTTAATCATAAGAGTTTGTTAAAAGTGTAATAAACGTAAAAAACATAATAAGTAACGGAGATTAATGAGATGGTAACTTGTTAGAAAATATTTCATTTAAATTGTTTCCATATTTTGTCGAAGTCTATCAGCAAATGGCAGAAATTATTTAAAACCTATTTTGCAAGGAACTTTTTCTCCCTTTTGCTGTTTTTTGAGGGTAAAACACTTAAAATAATTGGAAATTAACTATGGAACATCAATTTAACCTACTGATCGGTTTTAAATGATCAGAACTGCACAATATAGGTGTGGATCGGCAGTATTTTGATTCTACAATATTTTGGTACATCAACATTAGCAATTTTAAACCAATGATCACACAATTTTTCTCTCCTCCAGAGAATGGGCAATTCATTACTTCCGAATTTGTGAAATGCCACATTTTAACTTTAAATATTGAACTTCACTTGCAATAAATTAAGTAGTAGATTAACACTACTATTAACCAACGTAGTAATATTCCACACTATTTACATTAGCATCTTTTCCTTATCGTCCTTAATACACTCACTTATAAACGCATTATCATGCAAATTGCGACCAAATATGCCGAGGGACAAAAATTTCGAAACTTACGGTATTGAAATTCAATACACTGCCATAAAGACTAGGGTGCACCTGAAGTTCTTGTCACGCTACTTTTTATTCCAGAGGGAAGTTGATGAATATGCAAATCGTTTAATGAAGGTAGCAACTTCACAGCGGTGAACCGCCTATAGCGAGGGTGTGGAGAATCGATTGAACTTTCGTCGGCAGTATTACGAGATCGTGTTTCGAGCAGAAGGGTGGAAATTAAATTTTTATCCTGCGTCGAGGGCTCTGTCATTAAAATAATTAAGTATTTATCGGTAACGGTGAGCGAGAAGCTCACTTATCAGACAGTTCACTACGTTTTGTGTGTACGATCCACCGTTTGATTTCTAGGGGAGGGGGACTATTGGTGTGTAAATTATATTTTTTGTATACCATCATTATAAACGACCCTTTTCGATACCCCGAATCGTGCATAATCCAGTATTTTATCGCACGCTACATGACGTCATCGCCATTATTAAACGCGACATGACGTCATCACACATTCAGCCAATAGTAGCGAGAGAATCGTGGGGAGGTAGAAGAAGACGGAACAGCTGACCACCGTTTTCTCGCACGGATGTCAACAATGCCATCTTGAATTTGATTTCCAGAGGGCGTTGGATGTCAAGCACCCGAGACGTCACAAGAAAGTTGTTTCGCAAAATTAAGTTTGATTCTCTTGTAAATGTATAATGCTGTTATACAAAAAAAATAGCGTATGCAACTCGTTTATAATGTTGCTTTATTGCATTCGTACAAATTCGAAAACTCGCTGCTAACGTCGCTCGTTTTCAAAACATGTACTGATGCAATAAAGCTTAACATTATAAACTAATTGCATAAACTACTATTAGGATTCTATGAGATTAATATTTTAAGGGGATGTGAGGACGAGTAAAGTGTTAAATCTCCTGATAATATTGCAGTATTAAAGAAGCAAAGTGAATATGAACATTAATGTAATGAATAGAAATATAGACATCTATCAGGAAAGGAGAAGTTTATTAAACATGAATTTAGCTTTATCACTTATGAACTTAAAATGTGTTAATGTTTTAATGAATCAGTGCACAATATTTTTTTTCAAAAAATTGGGTGAGTCTGTTCTATGATGGCCTTATACATTTTCTTACTGTACCTAGTACATCCCTAATTTATTCGAATATACTCCTTGCGAAAGCCCGCTCTAAATAGATATATTGAAGAATAGAGATACAAGGTTAAACTATTTGCCAGTTAAATGTACTAAATTGCTTATATTAAGGTGAGACTAATGAATAATTGATGGTGCTAGTCGTGATGTCCAATTTATTCATTTTAGATGATCAATGGAGTTAAAAATTTGAAAACAAACGGATAGTTTTGAGTTATTTATTGAATTTGTTGAATGAATATTGCAGTATTTTTCTCAATATATTCCTATAGTTTTAATTAAATCTAATTAAATGTATACTTAAACTTGTAAAGAAATAATATTAGAAATTTATTCATTACTTGAAAGTAAATAAACTGTTAATAAATACACATTTCGTAGTCTTTTGTCTCTTCTAGATCAATTAATTTGCAACCTTGTCATTCTAAAGGCAAATTATGTCAGCTTGGCGGAAGATATAAAATCAGTATATTTCCTAATTTTTTCCTCATATATTCCGTAGCGTGTATTTCAGAATTTATTGATTTGCTAGGTAGAGCCATAGTATACTTTTAAAGTCATGTAATATTATAAATATATAACTATATTTTATTGAACTATATTTACTTTACTTTATTAACTATATTTTATTATATATAACTTCATTGCTAGTCTGTAACACACGATTTCGTTACCACTCGTTGATTACGATTCGAGTAACTTTTGAAACTCATGTGCTCTAATATTATCTTCAATAGAAACACGTACTTCCATTCAAAATTTATTTTATTATAGAATTGAATAAACATGACTTTAAAATATGTATGAAACATTTAATTTCATTTGTATACAATTTCACGTTGAGACAGCCTTTTGACCCGCGACTAACAAAAACGACGAACGAAAATTTCTGAGAGAAGAATGGTGGGAAAAGTGGACGAATTGAATTGCGAGGCAAAGGCAACGATGTCAGTAGAAGGGAGGAGTTAGAAGGACGGATGAGGCTTTTATAACTAGGGCGGTAGCGAAGAAAGAGCCAGGCGGGTGCGGAATGAGTGGGAACTGCATCGGGGGAGTGCGAGGCTAAAGAAGAATCGTGTTATGTATGGGTTGTGAGAGTTTTGAGTCGTTCCACAAGGGAGGGCAGATAGAAACACTTGAATGCGAGAAATGCAGAGAGAGTTAGTACATACTGGGAGAGAATAGGGATGAACTGTGAATACTACAAATGAAGAACGAGTATGAATTGCCACAATTCATCAGAAAGAGGCAGGAGTAACGCGAAATAGAAGTAAAGACGTGAGATAGAGGTTATCAATTCTGATAATACTTAAATTGATACAGATCGGGTTCGGTTCGTGTCGGGTTCGTGTCTGGTTCGGTTCGGGTTCGGTTCGGTTCGGTTCGGGTTCGGTTCGGTTCGGTTCGGTTCGGGTTCGGGGTTCGGTTCGGGTTCGGTTCGGGTTCGGTTCGATTCGGGTTCGGTTCGGTTCGGTTCGGTTCTGTTCGGGTTCGGTTCGGTTCGGGTTCTGTTCGGGTTCGGTTCAGGTCGGGTTCGGGTCGGATTCGGGTCGTGTCGGGTTCGGGTCGGGTTCGGGTCGGGTTCGGGAAGCGGGACCGGTTGAAACTGGGAAGCAGGGTAGTTGAGCAGAAGCGGGCCAAGTTGTACAAAGCTTGTCCCACACGGAGTTGGAGTGGACCACTGTACCAGCGGCGACCGACCGGCGAGGAACCGTGCAATTACGAAACGCACACTAAAGCGAGAGCGAGAAAGAAAAAAAATGTGTGAGATTTGAGGTAGATTAAGATTGCTATCGGGCAGCAGTATAACGGATAATATTGCCTCAGATTTAGGTGACATTCGAGTATAGTTCTGGTCGGGTTCCAGTTGCGTTTTGGATGCATTGTGATCACGTACCTATCGCGTTCTGTTGCCATTGGTCCAAGTTAGAATCGGTTCGGATTCGGTTCATGTATGTTTCGGATACCGACGTAGTTGCGGGTCCTGTTCGATTTTTGTCGGGTCGCATTCGTGTCACGTTCGGATAGTACTCTGGGCGTGTTTGAGTCGCTTACGGATGTTCTGGTGAACGTTGGGCGCCTCTTAATCCCATTACGGTCGCGTCTTTCTCGGATACGAGTGAAGTTCGTTTCGGGTCGGTCTTGGACTAGACTTGGGTTAACCTAGGGTCGTGTCTGAGCGAGATCGAGTAGGTGTCGAGCCAGAATTGTTTTTTTGAGCCAGAATTGGATCGTCACACGCCGGGTTAGGTAATGATTGAATGTCTAAATTGTGCTCCAGGATGTTAACGGGATATGAAATGGGTGGTAGCGGGTTTTGAGCGTAGTGGAGGCGAACGTCGTTGAAACTAGAAAGAAGGGTAGTTGGGCAGGAGAAGAACGGGAAAAGTTGTTCACAGCGAGATTGAGCAATCTCAGCTGAAACCGAGAAAGAGAATAGTGTGTGAGATGGGAGGTGAGAGTACGATAAAATGGACAGAAAAATGTACGATTCGCGTTCGCGAGTGCTTTTGGACTAGATATAGTTCATTTCACATTACGATTGCGTTCTAGTCGCATTCGTTTCTATTTTGTCGTGTTTTGATCGGCTCGGATTGGGTCGTGTTTTATTCGCATACCGACTAGGATGCATATCTTTTTCGATTCGTGTTCAATTGTTGGTCGGGTCACGTTTAAGTCGTGTTCTGGTCGCATTGGGGTCGCGTATGGCTCGCGTTTAAGTGGCATTTCGAAGGCGTTCGGGTCACATTTTAAACACGTTCTGAACCTGTTTAGGTCGCATTACGGTCGCGTGAAGTTCGCGTTAGGGTCGGATTCGGTTCGGGTCGGTCTTCGACTAGACTCGAGTCAACCTGGGGTTGTATCTGAGCAAGATCCAGTAGTTTTCAAGCCGTCATAGGGTCAGAAGCGGGTAGCTGTCATCGGAATCGGTAGCGGTAGCTCAGTGCATCAACTGATGTTACTGCATCGCCTCTGACCGGGAGGTCCTAGGTTCCCACTCCTCACGGCAGAATGATTTTCAACACTCGCATTTCAGCTACGTCGAATTCAGTCGCTGTTTGGAGGAGAATTATAGCGACAGGTTTCTCTGATCTGTAGTTTTCCGTGTTTTTTTTTCGATAAATACCAGGCGAGTACCGAAGCAGTACCCTACCAAACGGGCCACAGACCGCGCGCGATCTTTCCTTCCTCTTCCTTGTCGTATTCTCTCCCTTTACACACACACTTACACTAACATGCAGTACATTACCATATATTCCGGAATTCTGGGGCGGCTCCCCGCTGGTGGGAGAGTCCTAGGTAGGGAGTCATCCCGCTATCCGACGGTAGGTCGGCGCCGGATCTCACCATCCAACGGGGGAAGATCACCGCCATCTTACGAGGAAAACATGCACTACACTTCCGGGACTAATGACCTAAGCTGTTGACGCGCCCGAAATCACTACCAACCAACCAAGCAACCTAGCTCGCATCGGGTCACGCCCAGGTTGAATGCCCAAATCCGTCCGTTAGGATGTTAACGGGATGCGAAGTGGTCGGGAGCTGGTGGAGGGCGTAATGGAAGCGGGCGTTGTTGAAACTAGGAAGCAGGGCAGTTGGGCAGGCGCGGGCCGGACAAAGTTGTCCCGAACGGGATCGCGCAACCTCAGCCGAGGGCCACGGGCCCAGAGGCGGTGCAGCGGCGGGGGCGGAGGCGGAGGCGGCCGGTCGGCGAGAGACCGTGTAATTGCGAACTGCGGGCACATTGGACTTCGAATTCCGCTGCCAGCACTGAATGCCTCCACCCCCCCTCCGCGCGGCGTCGAAGCTTTCCTCTCCTCGCCCCCGACGCGCTCGTAGCTCGCCCGGGGAACAATTAATCGGAATTGGCGATCTTTTTCCTCAGTGGCTGCCGAACTTCCTATGCATTCACGCGGGAACGCTTTAAGAGCAGTCGCCTGATAGGGCGGGACAAAGATGAAGTTTTTGTAGTTCCAGGACTTTTGCGTCGGAGATGTGAGCGTAGTTGAGGAAAATAAAATAACCTACATTTGTTCTGAGAGTGATGGGAGGGGTGGTGTGTAGGATGATTGAAAATTAAGCAGCCAAACATTATTAATCGATCATTGTTCGAACATTTTCCTTCCGGCTATCAAGTTACTTAGATTTATTAGACTTGAATTATTAATTAACACTTAACTTGAATTATGAATTAACAATTAACTTGAATTAGAGGACAGAGAGAGAGAGAGAGAGAGAACGAAGAGGGGGAGTGAACGGGGAGGGGGGAGTGAACGGGGAGGGGGGAATGAACGGGGAGGGGGGAGTGAACGGGGAGGGGGAATGAACGGGGAGGGGGTGAACGGGGAGGGGGGAGTGAACGAGGACGGGGAGGGGACGAGGAACGCAGCAGGGGTGAACGGGGAGGGGGAATGAACGGGGAGGGGAGGAACGGGAGGGGAATGAACGGGAGGGGTGAACGGGGAGGGGGAGTGAACGAGGACGGGGAGGGGACGAGGAACGCAGCTAAAATGTTTGAAAATTAATTGAGTTGATAATGAGAATGAAGAGCCAGTGAACTGTTGGAATGTAAGTAAATATAAAGATAAAGATAAATTTATTTAAACTGCAATTGGGTGTAACCCGGTGGCAGTTAATTACATAAGTAAGATATTAATTTTCATGCAAATAACATAATAATGTTGATAATAATGCTAAAATAATAATAATAATAATAATAGTAATAATAATAACAGTAATAATAGTAATAATAACAGTAATAATAATAGTAATAACAGTAATCGATAACAAGTCCATGGATTGTTTGAAAAGAAAATTCTGTTATATTCTCTCGAGTTAGGGACACTATTTGGTGCAATTTCTAGAGCAGAATGAAAATGAATAATCTCTTTGATCGTATAGGGCAAGGGAGATGAATGCAAGGGTTCTATACACTTAACTTACATGATATCCTGATGGTATTAAGGATGAAACTGAATAAGGAATATGAAAAAGGTATCTAGCGGCAGAATGGAGTGAGCAACTACGTTTAATTTCCCTATTTCAAATACACAGAAAAACAAATATTCTGAAAAATTTTAATTGTATTGCACCAAATAATCCTTCTTACACACTTCAAAATATTTGAAGGTGATGAAAACTCTAAAAAAAAATTTTTTATTATCATTTTTGCTTCCGAATGCAACGTTTAATTATTCGAGTTGATATTTGTAAATCTCAGATTCAGATCCATATTCTACCGAACACCATAATTGACACCATAATGAGCCTTTGTAATGAGAAGCTCCGATATAACGACCTCTTTCGATGAAAAATCAAGATCCACACAGATGAAAAATGCTAAAACTCGATTCGCGTTAAACAGCAAGGTATTCCAACAACATTTAGGGTTTCAGTGTTTGTATTGAGTTACAACTTGTTTAATGAGAAATAGAACAAATGAGTGGTAAATTAAACTTTGCTAAATATTTTATTAAAATTATTAATTAAAAAAAACATGAATGGTGACTAAACGGGTTTCAGTTTGATGGTATTAAAGAAAATTAATTAACTAAATTTTTGATTTCCTTCACTAATTTTATAATTTTGTTCAACGCATATTAAGGGGATTTAAATAGCACATTTGTCTAAAATATGTAAATATAACGAAGTTATAACAATATTAATTTTTTTTATAAAACATTATTCAGCAAAATAATAGATAAACTTTTCTCTTAAGAAATAGCTACATCTACTTTATTTATTAATCTAATTGCTACATTCGTTTCTCTGGAGAAATGTCTCTTGTTGAGACATAAAAGAACGATCGAAATTTGAAACGAATGCCGGTCTCAAGGCGAACTTCGAGATGAATACCTCTTAGTCCTTTGCGCACACCAATTATTTTCACATTCATTTTACTCTCCGTAGTTGAGGAAGAACTTCTGTTGAAGTAATTATTTTCATCTCCAATTTAATTGCGGTTCTACTATTAAATCCAATAATATGGGGCATTTTCCGAGAGGTCTTTTTAGTCAATTTGAAGTTACTAACTTTTCGTATTTACAATTACCCAATCTTCGGATGAGAAATGACTGGTCTTCAATTAATGCGGATATAAAATTTCAACAGAATAGATATAAAAGTGTAATATTCACTGCATTATTTTCAATAAACAAATCCTCACGAACCGTAAGAAAACTAAATATAAAGGAAGGGAAAAGATTGAGATTGTTGTAGCATTATTTTATGTTCATGTCTGATTATAAAACATATCAGTCGTTTGTGCTGGAAACTAAATATTAAGTTATTTGTAGATTGTACATCTTGAATATTTCTGTAGCTAACACTTTTTAGAAATATTTTGAAAGCAGGGTTTTCTCTTATAATTGGCTCATCGTTTTCAATATCACATTAAGAGCAGCAACATTTTTGTGAAATACCTTTTATTGTTTTGCAAAAATGTCTATGATACACAATGAGATATCATTTACAATAATTTAAGAATTCCTATTTTACCATTTTTTCTTGCTGAAATATTAATACAGGAATGTTCAGAATACTTCGAAAGGGAAAACGTTCAATAAGTAGAGCGCAATCAGATAGTAAACATTCATACAAATGTGAATGAATTTCAGCGTACAAAAGGCTAGTGTATTGTTTGGATTGGTATTTGGCCATAAATGCATTTTGATAGCTTACAAATAACGACAAAACAGGGAAAATCCCTAGTGCTTCACTGGAAAATAATCAGCATTAATACACATTTTGTTTTAGCATACGAGTGGATGAGGAGGCCGACGTGAGAGGGAACGGACAAATGAACAGGCCTCATAGAAAGCGGGCGGGGATGGATGACGAATATTCGAATTGCGGTGAGGAGACATGTGGGAGGGTGAGCAAAGGGTGGGTATATTAGGCGTGGATGCTTGGTGATTCCGGGTACATCAACTGCTAAGGTAATTATTCCCAAAAGTGTAGTGCTTTTTATTTATATGCTTTTTATTTATATGCTGTTGCTAGTGCACTGTTCCGGTATTAGCTTGGTGTCGATCGATCAAAACCCCGGAAAACTACCGATCATAGCTGATGGCCGATAGAAGTCTCCTCCAAATAGCGGTTGAATTACTGTGGTGGTTACTATCGCGGGAAGGGGAAGTGATTTACCCCGGTTAATGGCGAGCTCCGGTGCCGAACTACGTCGCCTTGCGGGGATTTTCCTCAACCAGGTATCTCCCAGCAGCGAGGCACCACCGCAGGTAGGAGAAGCTCTAAACATCCGACTGGTCTACTGGAAAGTACTGGAGGAACTGTGGTGAATGGGAGTACATTTTCTTAAGTAAGAGACTAGGATAGGACAAGGAAGAGGAAGGAAAGATCGCGCGCGGTCCGCGGTCCGTAGTTAGGGCACTGTTACGGTATGAACCTGGTGTTGATCGGACAAAATCCCGGAAAACTACCGATCATAGCCGCCGACCTATAGAAGTCTCCTCCAGATAGCGGTTGAATTCAACCTATCTAGGCAGTGCCGAAAATCCTGTTACCGTCGGAACTCGAACGTAGAACCTCTCGGGCATAGGCACTGCAGTGACATCAGTTGATGCCCTGAGCCACAATATTTAGGAGTGATATTTTATCAATATTAGGAGTGATAATGCGACGGGCTTAGTGAGTAAGTGATCTACTGAGTGAAATATCGAATGTGTGAGGATGGTGACAATGCGAGCGAGGTAGTGCTTGGAAAAATGGTTGGTAGAGTGCGTGATTGCTAAGTGATGGGGCGGGTGAGTGAGTGATGTTTGTGAAAATGAGCGCGTTGGTGGGTAAACAGCGAGCAAAGGAGTGAGGGAGACAGAGTCGATGGGAGGGGTTGAGGAAGAAAATGTGTTTACGTGCGAGGCGTAAGCGCGAGAGAAAATGGGAAAGTAGATTGCGTAGGACTGACGATGTGTGAATGGTGAGAGTACAAGAACGCATGTTTGTATGTGTGATGGAGTGGTGAGCGAGAACGTAGGTGCTGGATGGAAGAGTAGGTGAGTTGGGAGTGTAGTAAGTGGATGGGTGGAAAGTAAAAGGTAAGTGAGCTAGTAAGTGAGTGGTGTGTGAGCGGATGTGAGCGAATGTGAGCGTGCGACGGGGGTGTAGGTGGTGAGAGACCGAGCGAGTGAGAGTTGTAAATGAGAGGGTTGTTATTTGGTGTTTGTGTGAGTATGTAATTAGAACGACAACAAATTCGTGGGTGTGTGGGTGGAAGGTCAAATAAGAAAGCGACCAAGTGATTACAAGATTCGTGACATTATTAGGTGAGTGGTTCAGGGAGGGAGCGGGAGATCTGGTGGGATCCCAGGTGATGGTATCTCCTTGGCTGTCCTGGAGACGACTAGGCATAGATACCAAGAATTCAACTTCATGCTGCGTAATTTTCAGGGCGAAATTCTTACGTTGATTAAAAATATCATTAGTATTGTTTTTCTTTGGCCATTATTTTCAGCATTTTTGGGCAAACATATTTTTATATTTTTTTATTATTGAAGGTCTACATAAAATCAATTTTTTGACAATACAAAAGTAAATGTATCCTGTAAATTTTAATAAATTGTGAATAATACTTTTTGAGAAAGGGGACACTCATTACAAAATATGTACATTTTCGGAAAACGCTATTTTAAAATTTCCTAGCCCCTGCTCTACAAGCTTATTCCTCCTCCGTATTCAGGATTATGTTCTTCAGCAGAAAAGACGAAGGCTACCAAAGTGTGAACAAGAGCACGTTTCAATAACTCAGTAAGAACCCAAGATGTGTCCAAAAGTATGAAACAATACCCGTAGTTGTACGCAGTGTCAAAAAAGGGGGCGTGGCCCTTGCGCCTAGGTTATTTAAATAAGGATTAAAGAGACTTCCAGTCGTTCTAGAAGAAAAATGTTAATATATTTGGTAGTACTAGAGTAAGTTTAAAACTACTTGATTGAAATGATTGAAGGCGTTGTCATTGTCAACAATAGTATTTATTTCAATAAACGACTGAGTCGTTTTTGTGCTCCCAGACAGCAGAAAACTGATGATGATAATGGCTAAGTCATCGAAAGCTGCTATTATTGAAATAAATACTATTGTTGACAATGACAACGCCTTCAATCATTTCAATTATGTAAATGTCAACAACTCACCACTGAATCAATTCACCATGAATCAATATTAGAACTACTTATTTAGTTAAAAAAACGAAAATCGATTATTTGCCCTATTTCATGGTACCCTCTCCCTTTAAGACAGTGTATGTGTCTTCCGTGCGCCTATCACGCACTTGCCTTTACCAGGGGGAATTCACCCTGGAGTGGGCACCTAGGCGCAAGCCACTAATATCCACACCCCCCGCAGGCGCACAAGTACGCCCTTGGGCCAGTATGTGGGTCCCGACACAACGCTGTTTGCCCTCTTGGAAACCTCTCCATACAATGCCTGGGTCGGGCCGCCCTGCCAGCTCAGAGCTACTAGTTATCCAGGCTAGTACCGGAGTCAAAACTATGTGCCACTCACATGCGCGGGAACAAGTTCCCTTCTCTCTGCCCAGAGTATCGGGCCACTGCCACCATGAAGCCGAGAACCCACCTGAACTAAGGACCAAGCGGCTCGGAGCCCCCATCCCGTCTCCCCACAGCCTGCACCGCCAAGCTATGGACGTGGATATCGCCGGAACCTGGGCAACCTGATGAGTAGTATGCTTGTCCGACAGACTTCTGTTTGTCGGATCCGGAGTGCTTTGAAGAGCATCTTTTGCCCAATACTGCCCAAAGGTCGACGCACCATAGGCCCAACTGGTGGGTAGCCGGTCGGGCCCGATTACCAGGACCATCGCCTTCTCGCGGCCTGCAACTTCAAGCTAACGATGTGAGCGGCGCCGCGAGACTCGCGGTGGGGGTGGTTGTCTACGCCACTCCACCAGAAACCACGACAACCTACGCCATCGTGACTTCCCTTAAGCATGTGAGTGAATGCGTGGGCGATCTGTGAGCAGACACCACCAGAAACCACGACAACCACGCGATCGCGATTCAGCTTAAAACAGTTGGGTGAACGCGTGGTGAGCAGACACCACCAGAAACCACGACAACCTTCGCGATCGCGATTCAGCTTAAAACAGTTGGGTGAACGCGTGGGCGATCGGTGAGCAGACACCACCAGAAACCACGACAACCTACGCGATCGCGATTCAGCTTGAAACGGTTGAACGCGAGGGAGATCGGTGTGCAGAGTCTTGGCGGCGGGGTGTTTGTGCCCGAACGGAGAACAGTCAGTCGGACGCCGCCCGAACAGCTGGACTTGGAAGCCCGGCTGACGTGCGGACTCCCAAGCGACAGGCAGATAATCGGGGCCTCCGAACGGAAGCGCATTCCGTGCGCGAGGGGCTGCATATGCGGCGCCGAGGGGCGAATTCTCAGCCGGGGCTTCGCCGGCCAATCAGCGTCGAGTGCGGGCACGCATGCCGCTTCCGATTGCGCTTCGCGGTAATGGATTGTCGCCCACGTTTGCATCCCCACCCCCGCTTCGCCCCAAACTCCGCCCACGCCCCCATTCGGACAGCTTGATTCACCCAAATGCTAATCCACAAAGCGGCCGTGGAACGGAACAAGCGATGTGGAGTACCTCAAGGTCCGAGTTGGGACGTATGCTGAAATATTATTTGAGCAGCTATGTTGTTTGAAATAAGCGTGGTAATTTCATTACACAAACTCTTTTAAAAAGGCAGATATCTCTTTTGACCATGTTGCAGTGAAAATCCGTGTGGAAGTGTAACCAATATAATCTTGTTTGACTCCGTTGCCGAATAATTTACACGGCAAATGCTGTGTCACAAATAGAAGCTAAAACCAAAGCCGAATGTGAAGTTTGACGAGATGTGAAGTATCGAGATATAAGTTTGACTATATGACACGCTGTAGCGTTGTTTAAATATGCGTTGTGCCTTGATTATATTAGCTCTCCGACATAATGAGTTTTTTGAATAATAAAATTTAATTTATACTGAAGGCTCATTAGCCCCCACTCATTAGAATATTACTATTTATTTAGTTGCAGAAAATATTCGAATCTGTAACTGCTAGTAAAATAGTTCATATGATGTGATGTATTTCGTTGTACTAGTACTAGTTGGATCACTTGTAGAAGTCTACATCGCATTATAACAATATAAAGCGTCTCAAAGTCTCCCTCTGTGCTAGTAAAATAAATAAGTTTGGTAACAAATTAACAATTCACCTCGCGCAGGTGTTACGCGTGCTAAATTTTACAATGCCGTTTGCTAAAGATATTCACACGCTTCATAATGCTTCGCATTCCTTAGCTAGAATGAAAAATAGCTGCTTTGCACACTAAAAACCCACAAGCAACTGTGCTTTGTGCATTGCGTATTAGAAAAGTAGTTTTGACATATATTAAAAACTGTTTGGGATTTGTATTCACCGCACGCGTCTGCCAAATGGGATATTTCGCATTAGGAGGAAAGCGGTTTTGCACTGCTGTAATGAGAACTAACAAACGGGGAATGGCATTGAGGAGAAATGAACGTTTTCACTATGTTGATTTCTGTTATTAGTTTTGCGTTTAATTAAATTTTAGAAATCGCATTAAAAAAAAAAGTTTTTGAAAGTAGAAACTATGCAGCTAATTCTGTAATATTTAGTTCTACAATTCATCACTACTATTAATAGATGACTATGAAAATGTCTAAATAAATAAATATGTTTTTAATTTAAAATTTTGTATTGAATTCTAATGTGTACCTTATCAGTTAATTTTTCTTTAAAGTTTACTTACATGTGACTCCGGCATGCAGTTCATCTGACTTGGAGATTCTAATGTTTTAGGACTGACGGTAGAAGGATTTTCGATACTAGCTACATAGCTAGGAGGAATTTAGCCACTGTCTGTATGATAATTCTAGCGACCGGCTGTTGTGATCGGTAATTGTCCATGGATTCTCCGATCAACACTAGGCGAATGACAGAACAGTATACTAACAAACGGGCCAAGGATTGCGCACGATTTTGCCTTCCTCTGTCTTGTCTTATCCTCACTCCTGACATTCAGACACACTTACATGCACTGCACACATGCCGGGAGACAAGTCGGAAACTTAGAGCTTGTCTCGGGCGGGGCAGTGCCCCGCTGGTAGGAGATACCTGGGTGAGAAAAAACCGTAAACCGACGGGTAAGTCGACATCGAATCTCGCTATCCAGCAGGGAAGATCGCTTTCAGCAATAAATCAAACACTACATAATGACAGCAGTTCACGCAGTGCTCGGAATAACCAATCAGTCAATTATTAAGTTCCAACGATTAAACTCAGACATAGAAAGTATCGATTTGCACCGTTAACTTCTCTGGTATGTCGTGCAGTAACATCTGTCAAAATCGGAACCTGTAAAAGTCGGAAACCTGTCTTAACCGGAAACGTTCTCTGACCCGTGAAGTTAAATGACATTTTACACAGCATAAAACGAAACCACTCCAACGCAGAAACGGAACGGTGTTTCATGTTCTGCAGGGAAAAATATAAAACGGAATTCCTGTCTTTATTGCACATAGCAGTGGGACGCGACATATGCGTAATGAAATGAATGCAGTCTATCGAAAAGTCTATCGAAATTTGTATCCCTGTGACACGTGATTTTACAGTCGTGGCAGTTGTACGTTGAAAGAGAGGGGTTGCAGTTACCAGCATAGAATCCACCCTTGGAGTCGCTTGCGGCTCAAGGCGTTGGCCATGCAAATTCCCTCTCTCCCAACACTCTGAGCTAGGGAAGGTGTACGGGCTATGCTTCTCTCCAACTCGGATTGAAAATCGATACACATTGCGCATTATGAGGTTATCAGAAAGCCCTAGTACTGGGTTGTGATGCGTTTAAAGAGTCAGCAAGAAATCCGAATACAGCCAGTAATGTGTGTATTTTTAAACTCAGGAGCTGTCAATGAAGTGTTTAATATTCATTTATGGGTGATTTTTCCGTAAATATTTTATAAGTATTTTGATTATTATAATAAAGTCATTTAATATGCTACTTTCAGGGTAGAAACGGCAGTATCACAAGAGTCATAAAATTGACAACCTTGTATAAAACCTCCCTAAACCTACAAATGTGGAATAAATTGTTGGCTTACGGGTGAGAGATGTTGGGGCGGGGAATACACTAAACGGTAAAATTGTTTTCTAAATTCTTAAAATTTTCAAATTTGCTAGTTTGTGGAATATTTTAACTGTTAACATTTTCTAAAAATAATATATCGACATTTTTAACTTAATTTAAGAACCAAATAGCTTTACGACACGATAATAATTATTATTGTTAATATTAGGAAATATATGCAAAATCGTATATCATACCTCTCAATGTTTTCAGTTTCTCTCAGGGCTTGAACTTGTTTTTCTAGGGGTAATTTAAAAATACGTACGCAATTTTAGCTTCTTCAAAACCCCCTCCTTGAAACAATTAGCTGAACTTATTAAAATTTCACTGATTTTTTCTCCTTGTTTTTTTCCCTTTCTTTTTACTGTTCCTTTCTTCCCGATTCTTTCCCGATTTTCTATCAAACTCGTCCTCCCTCGCTTTCACTCGTGTCATCCATGTGAATACCTGCATCATAATTGCGTTCGTATTTTTCATTGCATGGCTTCCTTTATTATGAAATATAAATTTGTAATATAAATTTTGAAAGTGGTAAGGTGGAAGAGCAGGCTAAATGACTTGAGCCTCACCACCAATAAAGACATTTATTTATTTATTTATTTTATTTATTTAAACCGGAAAATTTTTGTGCCCCGATCGATTCCGGCTTAGAAGGATTTTACTCTATAAGAAGACAGATCGAATAAGAATATAAAGACAGTGGGGGAGCAAAAACTGAAAAAATCATTGTTGAAAACAGT
This sequence comes from Teleogryllus oceanicus, assembly GCA_964035755.1. NCBI lineage: Eukaryota > Metazoa > Arthropoda > Insecta > Orthoptera > Gryllidae > Teleogryllus > Teleogryllus oceanicus. The sequence goes on from CAXIVR010000010.1 coordinate 18,269,464, forward strand.
TTTTGAATTCAGCCTAATCGCTACTATCCAGTGAACCACCATTAATAAATACCATAGGGATGCTGAAGCAGTACCCTAACAATTGGCTGACGAAGCACATGACATCGATCCTTTCTTGTCCCTTCCTTACATACGCAGGAGCGTGTGCACACACACAACACACACACACACACACTTACGTACACTATTCTACCACTTACGTCTACAGACCAGAAGCCAGAGGTTGTTGTGTCGTATTCAATAGACCCGAGACTTTCGTTGTAGCAGAGGGAATAACGCCGACACTTCCTTGGATACAACATGAACCACTCTTTCAGGAATAATAATGCAAGTGGTTGACGCGACCGGAATCACTCTATGTAGCATGATCATTTAAAGGTTAGTTTATTAATATGTGAGGTGTAGGACGAGGGACTGAGGGATGTGGCTCAGAGGATGAATTGATGCAACTGTACAGCCTCTGACAGAATGGTCCTAGGTTCGAAACCCATCAGTGAAAGGATTTTCAACGATGACAGGGTTTTAGAGGATGGATGGCTAGGACAAGTTCAGTCGCTGTCTAGAAGAGAATTCTTGAGGCCGGCTGTTTTGATCAGTAGTTTTCCGTGGTTTCTCCGATGAATACCAGGCATATGCCGGAGCAGGACTCTAACAAATGAGCCACGGACCACGCGCTATCATTTCTTCGTCTTCCTTGTCCTATTACCACACCTTTCACACACACACACACACACACACACTCAAACACACTTACACTAATGTGCGCAACACTACAACATATTACAGGTGACCGGTGGGGGTTTAGAGCTTATCCCGCCTGGGGCGGTGCCCCTCTGGTGGGAGAGACATGGTTGAAGAAAACCCCACTAGCTGACGTTAGATCGGCGCTAAATCCCGCCTTTCAGCAGGGAAAGACCACCGCCACCTCCCGAGGAAACAACATGCACTACACGTACGGGACTAATTACCCTAGCTGACGAGACCGGAAACACTAACAATCAATTAATTAATTAATTAATTAATCAATCAATGAAGTTCGTTCGCAGCTTCGGTTATATATTTACGCCCATCACAATCATCTCTAGACCTTATCTGGCGTCTATAGGATGACCAGTGTTTTAAATATGAATTTGAAAAATTTTCTTTTAACTGGTTAAAGCAATCTCCGCTGGTCGTTGTAAGTCGGCGCCGGATCTCACCGTCTAGCGTGGAAAGATCGCCGCCTCCTGACGACGGGAAATAGCACCTCACTAACGGCGACCACTCTAGCGACCTTAGCAGTTCACTCGCCCAGCACAACCAGTCAATCGATCACTCAATATAGATGGAGATAATTAAAAATTTATGAAAAGAATGCATGTACTCCATGAGAACATACAACATCACAAAACTTTGTACCTGTAATATGTAATATGTTATTCTAATAATTATAATATGAAATTTAAAGGACTGTTTCTGTACTGATTGGTAATTTCATTGTTTGTCATAATACTGAAAATACTTTAAATAACAGAACCTGTAAACAAACAAACACTACGAGAGCTGTAATTATAAAAAAGGTTACCGTTTTCCGGTGCATAACTTTCTCTTTTTACTTCGTAAGGACGAGAAAGAAAAAACAGCTCAATTTTTTTTAATACTCTCAAAGTGCTATTTCAGCATTCCACGTATCGGCGGTTGAAAGGCGAGTGTATTTTCTTCCCCGGAGTTCAATTGCGAGCGCGTAGGCGCCGGAGCGAGCGTATTCTCGGGGGAGTGGGGGGGGGAGCTTGCAGGTGGAGAGTCGACCGCCGCCCGCCCACCCGCCTCCGAGAAGCGCTCGCCCACGCGCCCGCGCCCGCGCCCGCGCCGCCGCGCCGCCGACACGCCCACCTGTTCGGCGGCGGAGAGGCGGGCAGCGATCGCTGACTCGCGAAACTCACGTTGCATGTTCCCGAAATACTTAACTCACTTTTTTGATTGATTGTGATGCGATTATTATTATTATTATTATTATTATTATTATTATTATTATTATTATTTTAGCGAAGTACTTAACTAACTTTTTTGATTGAATGTAATTTTGATTCCAAGTGCGTCAACTAGTAGGGTCATTAGTCCCGTAAGTGTCGTGTATGTTTCTTTCTCGTGAGGTGACGGTGTTTTTTCCCCGCTGGATGGCGAGATCCGCCACCGACATACCGTCAGTTAGCGGTGTTTCTCCTACCAGGTATCTCCCACCATCGTGGCATTGCTACAACCGGGACAAGTTCTAAATCTCCGGCCGCTCTCCCTGTGTAAATAGTGTAGTACATGTTAGTGTTAGCGTTGTAAGGGGAGAGGATAGAATAAGGAAGAGGTACGAAAGATCGCGCGCGTTCCGTGGCCCGTTTGTGAGAGTACTGCACCGATATTCCCCTGATGTTACTCGGAGAAACGACGGAAAACTACCGATTAGAGCAGCTGGCCGCTAGAATTCTTCTCCAGATAGTGGTTCAATTCGACCTAGCTCACAAGCAGGTGTTGAAAATCCTTCCACCGTCGAAACTTGAACCTAGAAACTTCTGGTGAGAGGGATGGTTGTGACATCGTTGATGCCTTGAGCTATCTCTCCCGGTTTTTGACGTGAAGTGACTGTCGTCTAAATGTGATGAAATGTATGTAATAAGAATTCGCATGAATGTCCTGAACAGTGAATTAGAAATAAACGAAGAAAGTCAACATAATAAATAAAAAGAGTAATAAACGAGAAACCAACCGGATATCGGTATCCGGAATTTGAAAACAAGGTGTCTACTTGTAGATATAGCTGTACAGTGGGATCGAAACTGCGTAACTAAGGGACAGAGAAACCTCTTAGATACAGAAGTTTGGAAATCGAGATCAGACGATAGATGATTGATTGTTAGTGTTTCTGTTCCCCTTTATCTCATAAGGTCAATAGTTCCGTAAGTATAGTGCCTATTGTTTCCTCGGTTGATTGCGCTGATTTTTCTCCGCTGAATTGCGAAATTTGGCGCCAACCTACGGTCGGTTAGCCGGGCTTTCCGCATTGGGGTATCTCCCAGCAACAGGGCACCGCTCCAGCCGGGACAAGCTTTAAGTCCCCGACCGGTCTTCCGGCATCTGTGGTAGTGCAGTGCATGTTAAAGCAACGGTATCTAAGAGGTGAGGATAGGACAAGGAAGTGGAACGAAATGTCGCATGGGATCAGTGGCCTGTTTATTATGGTACTGCTCCGGCATTCTCCTGGTGCTGATCGGAGAAAACCACGGAAAACTACCGATCAGGGCAGTCGGCCTCTAGAATTCTCCTCCTGACAGCGCAGCTAGTAGCTAGTGTCGAAACTCCTGCCACCGTCGGTACTCGAACCTAGGGCTTCCCGGGCCGAAGCAATGCAGTTTGCAAAACAGATGAACCCATGCAACTGAGGTTTAACGGTATTTTTTCGGTTAGGGAAGAGGGGGCTAGTGTGGACAAATGTGGATATTCCATAGGTAACACACGTAATCTGTGTAAATTATTTCTTAGATGATGGCCGGACAGTTCTCTCTAAGCCATCCAAGTTTGGCTAATAGGACTTCTGTGTTTGTTGTGTAATGTGTCGAAAGGAACAGCTCAGGCTGGCCAAATAAGCTATGTACAGTGATGCGAATGCGTCATACTCCCCACATGTCCCGTGCTCCAAGATGTGGATAATAATAAAAACAGAGCTCAGAACTGAGAACTCCGCTGGCTGGCAAAAGTAGGATTCATACAAACCCAAATATGAGCAAATAGAATATAAACTTTCTGAAATAACATGTCAAGGTATCGATGACTTGCTAATTCTTATTTTCAAGAAAAGTAAATGGTATTTATTTCTATAACCAATGTTCGTTTATCGGTACTTAAGAAACCACTATTATTTTTTCGTTGACCCTACCAACTTCATGTGCGTGACCAATTTGTTGCAATGTATAGAAATCCAGAGAAATTGGATTCTTGTTCCTAAGGAGTTTGATTTGTGGTTGTTCGTAAATAAATAAAACTAATTATTCTAAAGAGGGTTAAACGTCAGCTTCAAAGTTGAGCAAAAACAAATTTCCAATACCTTGGTTGTATGAAGAGAACTGCAGAGGTTTGAGAGTGAGAACCTGCATGCCATGTCTAGTAAAATACAAAAAGGCTGAAAAAGAACGTTGAGGAACAGAAAAAGAACCTACAATCCACAAAACCACACATTCGAGTCTGGGCATCATTAACGTCGAGAAAATTTGATAACAAAAATTTTAAAGAAATGGTTTAAAAAAAATTGCCAGCAAAATGTATTATTTCTTACACTATCTAAAAGTATTGAGTAAGAGGACGAAAACACCCTTTCACAAACTACCTATCACCTTCTAACACTGTTTCTCTCCTCCTCCCCAACACTTTCTTTCCTCAATCTCAATCTCTCTGGTTTACACATTTTCTCTCTTTCAATCATTCTCTGATTCTCGCTAACACACACACACACACACACACACACACACACACACACACACACACACACACATCCTCTCGCCCCTTGACGCTGCTTCCCAAACGCGCCCGGTTCATCGCGGTTCACCGCACTCGCGATTCCCCACAGTTCCCTGACCCCGCCCAGCCCCTTCCGTCGCCTCTTTGGCTCTCGCCCCGAGATCGTCACCCTACCGTGAACCCGCCCCGCCCTTCCGCCCCGCTCCCCGCCCCGCTCCCCGCCCCGCTCCCCGCCCCGCTCCCCGCCCCGCCCCACGCCCCGCCCCACGCTCCGCCCCGCCCCGCCCCCAACCCAACCTTCGTACCGCCCCAAACCAGCTCCACCCCGCCCCCGCCGCCAGGGCCCGAACACGCGATCTTCTCCCGTCCCCATTCCGTCCTTGTCCCCCCGCCGTCGCCTTCACGCCCCGCACTCGCGATCCCCTCCCGTCTCCTACCGCCTCCCAGACGCACCCCTGCGGTCACACCACCGCGATGCCACCCCGCCCCGCCCTTGCTTTCGCCCGAACTCGCGATCTCTTGGCCCCTGCCCCGCCCCGCCCCTCCCCCCTCCCGCGCCCCCCGCCCGCAGGCCAGCGGGCGCGGCGCGACCACCGCCACGGGAAGTTGGTATTGATCGACGCCCTCCCAGGGACAGGGCTACGGGGCCCTGGGTACCCTAGCCCTTCCCCCCTCCCCCACGCACTTCCTCCTGGGGGAAAAATCTCGCTTGGAGAACCGTTGAGAGGATTTGTTCGCAGTCGTAAACTAATCGCTTGCACCAACAGCTTTGTGCTTCCGCTGGTGCCGAGGGTCACGAGAGATTTCTCTGGCCGGATTTACCGGTGATGAACAATACAATATCCATGCGTATCCATCCGTGTGTTTGTGAAATACCTCTAGTCAAATGCTTTTATTACCTTCTTTTTCTACCATGTTTTGATCCGCTTCTCCTGAGACTAGAGAGCAATAAGGAAAAATTGAGCAAGTGACACTGTATGGAGGCAGTTCTTTAGGGAGAAGGATTATTTTTTTGTCAAGAATAAAAAAAATTAGGATGGCAAAAGAGCCATCGCTGTTTTTTTTTACAATTTAATTTTATTGTTTAATTATTTATTTAGTAATTATTATCGATAACTTCGAGATTGTTGGGAGTAGGTTGGAAGTTTCTACTGGCCGACGCTCTCCCAGGAACAGGGCTACCGGACCCTGGGAACCCTAGCTCTTCCTCCTCTCCGTTACACTTGCTCCTGGGGGAAAATCTCGCTTGGAAAACCGTTGGGAGGATTTGTTCGCACTCGTAAACTAATCTCTTGCACCAACAGCTTTGTGCTTCCGGTGGTTCCGAGGGTCAGGAGAGATTTCTGTGGCCAGGTTTACCGGTGATGGACAAAATGATATCCATGTGTCCGTGTGTTCCGTGTGTTCCCTCGACTCGAATGCTTATTATCCTGTATTTTTACAATTTTGATCCACTTCTCCTGAGTCTGGAGAGCAAAAGAGATAAATCGAGCAAGTGGGGAAGTAGTTATTTAGGAAGAAAAAAGTGTTTTTGGAGGATACAAATTTTCAGTGTGGCAGAAGAGCCATTGCTGTTTCACACCAATTTCATTTTATTGTTGAATTATTTATTTGGGAATAGTTATTAACAACTTCCAGACTATTTCGAGTGGGTTAGAAGTTTCTATTGATTGACGCGCTCCCAGGGTGAGGGTTCGTGGGCCCAGGATACCCTGGCCCTTCAGGACCTCGAGAAAACTGCCGGTTGGAAAAACGGAGAGAGGATTTTTTTCTGCTTATAAACTAATCGCTTGCACCAACAGCTTTTTGAATCCAGTGGCTAGCGAAGATTTCTGTTGTTGGATTAACCGGTGAAGAGCAAAACCACATTCACATCAGGTTATATTCGTGAAATCCCTTTTTATGGTTTTTCATCTTTCTTCCTCTTCTTATGAGTCTGAACACCAATAGAAAAAAGTCGAGAAAGAGACCCTGCATGGAAGTACTTTCGAGTAACGTAGAGAAAATTTGATAACAAAAATTTTAAAGAAATGGTTTTAAAAAAATTGCAAGCAAAATGTATTATTTGTTACACTATCTAAAAGTACTCCCTATCACCTTCTAACACTCTTTCTCTCCTCCTCCGCAACACTTTATTTCTCACTCACTCAATCTCTCTGGTTTACACATTTTCTCTCTTTCACTTATTCTCTGATTCTCTCTAAACACACACACACACACACACACACATACATATACACATACACACATACACACATACACACATCCTCTCGCCCCTTGACGCTGCTTCCCAAACGCGCCCGGTTCTTCGCGGAGATGGGTGTTTTTTAACAAAACTCAACATTTTAAGTATGTGGCGAAAGTGTAATTTTTGTTTTTCACCTATTTAATTTTATTTCTTAATTATGTAGTCGTATTTGCTATTATTTATAATTACTAAGTTCCAGACGCTAGGGAGTTGGTTGGAAATTTATTTGATGGACGTTCTTTTTGGCATAGGGTTCGTGGGTCCTTGATATCCTCGCCGCGTTCAACCTCTTTTTCCCAAGGGATAAGACAGCAGGATAATTGCCGGTTTCAGACGATTGCGAATATTTGTTCACACTCGTAGATTAATGACTTGCACCCACAGGATTGTGTGTCTGGGGATCTATATAGTTAGATTCACCGGTGTGGATCAAAACGAGTTCCACACAGTTTTATTCTTGAATTCCCTCGATTCGAAAACATATTATAATTTTTCTTTTTTGCTGAACTTCTGAGACTGAGCAGCGGTAGAGAAAAGTCGAAAAAGAGTACCTGTAGGGAAGTAGTTGTTTAGGGAGCAAGGAGTCCTTTTTCTCTAGAATCAGTGTTAGGTGTATAATGAATGTTTCGTTTGTGTTTTCCGCTTATTTAATTTTATTGCTTAATCATTGATTTAGCGAAATTTATTAATAACTCCCAAACATAACTCTACGTGGAGGGTGAACATCGCAAAAGAAGTTGCTAAAAGAGATTTGGCTACTGGACTGTTGAGGACATACCTCTCCAAACAATCTTACTGTGGCAGCTCGGACGGCGGGAAAACTCCCAGTCAGAAAATCGCATGAAAGATGTTTCGAACTTCTACATTAAAGACTCTCACTGGGAGATTTGCCTCACTGCACTAAGGCGATAAACGAATTTTCAGATTTCTATTAGACTTGAGGTTCTCTCACGTGTTGTGAATCTGATTGGGGTTCACCTATTCACCATTGCATGCAGGTGGATTGTTTTGATGGTATAGACAATGTTATGAACGTAATAAAATTTTGACGGAACGTTCTATTCCTTGACTATGTATTGCTAGGTATTGAGGAAGGTTTTTGAATGGTATATTTCCTTCGCTAAGAGTCCGTTAATTGTGTAATATTGTCCGATTAGTCCATATGATCTTCAGTTGCTCATTCTTCATTAATAACTGTCAAGTTACTGAGAAGTGGTCTTTAGTATGTTATCACGGTTCGGGATACACGTAGTTGATCACCTCTTCAGAAGTCTCTCATTAATCACGACCCTTTCGCTACCAAACCAGGCCTCGTCGACCGAAAGTCATCACATTTAGAACATGTAGGAATTTATCTGCATGTCATCTTCCGGAAAAATACTCTACCGTTTAATACTGTGGCAATCTTTTATCTGAGAAATGCACATCTCCATTATCGTCATATCGTCATCAACCCTGCCAGAAATTTGGTGGTATGTCATTCGTGTCGAGACTGGAGTCTTGGTGTTAGCTATTGATTAATTTAATTCCACTTTACTTCCACGGAGTACAGGGAAAGTTATGTAATGCTGCCCGAGAAAATTGCGAATTTTCGGCAGTACAACTCTTAGGGGCCCTAGTAACAAAAAAGTGGATAAATTCAGTTTATAAATGTAGGAAAAAATCATCAAAAGCGTGGTATAGACAGAATCCACGTTTTGTGGGTCTTTGATACCGGAAAATTGATTGACGGCAAAACGTCTGTCCGTCTGTGAACACTGTTAGCGGCTAAATCGTTCAACCTATATTCTCCAAAATTTTATATTCCTGAATCGATTTGACTGATGTTGCGGCCCCTTGAATTTGAAACGATATATTAATTTTGTGGGGTATTTTACATGAAACCCCTGGGAAATCAAAATTTTCGAACAAATGGCTGCATTGTTTTTAAATTTTGTTGTTGGACTGTGTGGAGTTTAAGAGAATGGTATCATGTTCGTCATGTATCATGTTCGTCAAAAACCCTGATTCTTCGAAAATTGCAAAAGTTCAAACTATTTTAAGAGTCTTCCTACAATTAAAATATTATCTTTAATGAACGAAATATTCATTAAAGATATGTTTTGAAATTAGATCATGTAAAATTTTCGCGAATTTGAGTACTTTTCGCCTAATTTTGAATGAAAATACGGACGAGAAAATACGTGCTGTTTTAGCACTACTAGTTTCCAAAGGAAGGCGTGTCAAGCAGGACATGATGAGAAAGTAACTTATTTGATAAAGAAAAATAATAGTGACTGCCCAAAGAACATGTATTCGCGTCGAGGTAATAATTATTGGTTCCCCAGTGAAAATATTTTATAAGATTCATTTGCATTCAAGTCGCTCAACACTTTCACAGCTAACGAGAATATTGCCAGTTTTCTGGGACAATGCGTTGGTCTTGACATGCGAATGTTTTATTACTGATAAATAAGTGAAACTCTAGGAAAGTAATGCGCACTTACGTTTCGTGTATAACCTGTGATCCATCAGCGATATATGCTAAACCTCTAGACAATTAATTAATTTCGTTTTGCTTGTTACACACAATAAGATACCGAGTCGTATTGTGTATATATGCTATTACTACGTCACGAGGTTACAGGTCGCAGGGAGAATCAGGGCCATCAGAAAAGGTATCACATAAGATACATGTACATAATTTTACAATACTTTGCCAGATGACATTAAACGATATTACATGACATTAAACGATGGTGTAAGTGAGTGTAAGGGGAGAGGATAGGACAAGGACGAGGTAGGAAAGAGCGCGCGGTCCGTGGCCCGTTTGTTAGTGTATTGCTCGGGAAGTCACCTGGTGTTGTTCGGAGGAACTACGGAAAACTACCGATAAGAGCGACCGGCTGCTAGAATTCTCTTCCCGACAGTGACTGAATTCGACTTATCTCACAAGCTAGTCGAAAATTCTGGCGCCGTCGGGACTCGAACCTAGGAACTCCCGGTCACAGGCACTGTAGTGGAATCTGTTGATGCACTGATTCACTGCTTCTGGTTCTGGTATGTAAAGAACGACGTACTTATTGACATATTTATTAGTTTATTTTCTATCGCATCCCATCTCTGGAAGCACATGCTCTTGTAGTGGTAAATCGCCCATCTTTGTCAAATCGCCTATCAACACAGTCATAATTGGCACGTTGGAGCGGCAGAACAGGTGAGAGTTGGGTCATAAGCTGAGACAAGTGCTCTGCTTCTATGTTTTTTCATTCAAGACTTACAGGTCAGAATTCTTTCGGGCAGAGCGAGGTTATATATATATATATATATATATATATATATATATATATATATATATATAAAGAGTTCAGCTGTCGTTTTGCTAAAGGTAAATGTCAATTATCTATATTTATCAGTATAATTCAATTGTTACATAAAATATATTTTGAAATTTAGTGACGTGCAAACAAAATCGTTCTTTTCTGTTTAATAACATAATAATGGAATATACAAACAACATATGATACCACTGATTGTGTGAAACTTTCAAAATTTTCTATCCAAAGAAATGAATGCTCAAGAACATTTGAAGAGGAGTTAATTCCTTACAATTTCATTTCAAAGGAAACTGTTATCATGTCCAAAGTGATTGCTTTGAAAGTATAGGAATATTTTCAGCATTTGCTTTTACTACTTCCTTAATTAATGGAATCTCCCTGTTACCTCTCTTACTCCTAAAATAATTATCTGATATCCGAATCTTTTTGTACTCTTATCATAATCACCAACTTAATAGACTGCTAGCGAACTTGGGATGTTCACACGAGCCACCGCACCTGTCACTTCTTTTTCTTTCTAATTTCGTTTTCTGACAAAAATATTTTCAATTAAATTCCTGCTAAGAGAGATTTTTGGTAATGAGTTACCCTAGCGAATTGAGATCGTTTTAAAATTTCACTAAGATAGTGTAGGCGGTGCTGCAACGTGTCATAGCAACTAAGTAATTTAAAAATGTAAGACCAAGGAGAAAAAAACTGGTGGGAGGACGGAGATGAATTTCCAAGAAAGGAAAGTTCTGTCTTGTTAAAAGAAAGTGACGGATGAGAGCAGTGTAGAAGTGGTATGAAAATGGATAATGCAGGAGTGAAAAGCAAAAGTATTAAGGGGCAATTAAATTGTTAAAGGTTGAAGTAACAGGTTAAGTATTCAAGATATGTTGCAATGTCTTGTGAAAAGCATAGTTGTAGTAAAAAAATAATCAATATTATTTTATCCTGATTTCTGATCGATGAAGTTTAAATTAGCGGTGCCTCTTGGATCAAGTGGCACTCTTTTGTACTGTTCGTCTTGGTTTAGTAAAGGGTTGACGACACTAGCTTTATAGGTTGAATTCAGTCGCTGTTTAGAGAAGAATTCTAGCGGCTGACTACTCTGATAGAAAGTTTTCCGTGTTTTCTTTGAACTACACCAGGCGTACCCCGGAATGATAAATGGAAATATGTATTTAAAACAGAAGATTTCAAACAAAGTTCAAAATCTGAGTTTTCAATAATTTTTCCACCATAAATGAACAATTATTGAAGTGACAAAAAAATTGAAGTCTGTTATAAGTCTTAAAGGCTACATTGACAATATCTCACGAATAACATCATACAATACTGAGGGCAACATTTCCTCAAAATAAACAAGTAACACGACGTTATCTATCCTAATACTATAACATCACCAAAGATTTGTTAAGGTCTACCAATAATGATTCCTACGACGGTAGACAAATAAGAATTTTTCAAATTTGTATTAGACAATGATTTGGTTTGCAAATCGAAGAAAAGACAGTATCAAATGAAAACCAAAGTCAACTGTAGGCCTAGACCTGTATATTTTATTTGAATCAACCGCGCCCCGCCATTTTAAGACGTCAACCAATGGCGAGCCGTAATTTTCATATGGTTCTGTATGATGGTAAAGGATGTTAATATGCATCCCGGTAGCAGTAACTTAACAAACATGCCGCGCGCGATCTTTGCTTTCTCTTTCTTGTCCTACCCTATCTTCTCTTTTCCTCTTACACTCACGTACACTTACAAGCACTACAATTTCACATATGTGGGGAGATCAGTCAGGAGATTAGTCCTTGACCTGGGTGGGGCGATTTGGGTGATATATGGAAGAGAGAGAAGAATGTGAAATGTACCTTTGGGATACATTAATTCACAATTTGTTTTTAATTTGTTGCGACTACACCTTGACGCAACGCGTCTCCAAGCCCCTTAAGGGGCGTTGGGCGCTTTGCACTGGAAGTAATCCTCCATTAATGTGCTTTTTATTTTTGGAGTAATCCTCCGTTAATTACTATATTTGTCAAGACTCGTCACATCGCAGTCAGTGCCTTTTATCCATTCGGCCAGGGGCTCGACGCCGTTAGATCCCGGGGTTCCTGGCCGGTCACCCAACCACTAACCCGCGAGTCTCGAATTCGCTTAACCTTCGTGACTTCACGGAGCGTAGTAAACGAATTTGGCTAGCGCCGCCGGCACAAGTTGTCATTGTGAACTGTAAATTTTAACATATTTACTAATTATTTTAATATGAAATAAATTGTAAGTTTATTTTGTTCAGAAGTTTAAAAAATTGCTATGATGCGTCTCCCTGAGGTAGCTTTGTGCGAGTTGGACCCTCATCCTGTAACCACTCCATGTCTACTTATTGAGGAGTTTTGCTATACATGTCTGTGAGATGTTATAATCACTTTGAATATTTTGAGTAATAAGATTGGTACAGTTTTTATATAATGTACGTGCATTGTGTTTTTGGATGGATTATTAGGGTCAACCTTGAAACTCATGGAACCACCTACCATATTGTTCATCATTCAACTATATACAGTAAACGGATGTGACCGAGATTTTGTTGTTTCAGGAAACGTGCGAATATTGCACTTGCCCTCATACGTACGAGTAAGGCATATTCTGTCAAAACCTTCTTCCCAAAAGTTAGCGAAAACGGCATCTAACTCAAAACGTTTTTTCTCCTTTGAGGTTACGACTATCGCACGGCCAACAGACGATATTTCTGCAAGTTGTTCCAGTTTTCCATGAGGTTCCAACTGACTGAGAAATGTGATTTACTGGCTTAAAGGAATCTTGCATTCACGAAAGACGGTCTTGCTGCTATATAATTGAATTGCTTCAACGTGGTTTTGTGAGTCGCTTCAGAACCAATCCAATTTTCAAACTCAATTGCACTCACTCGAGTGTTTCAAAACTTGATCAAACTCATTCCATGTTCCCGTTTCTTCTGCTTTGCAACATGGGAGTATCCATCCGGGGAAAGGAGCTCTAAAATGCTCTTCTCATTACGATGTGTTCGAGAGTTTCTCGGTTAACTTGGTCCCGGAGTAGAGCTCTTACCACAGATGCCCGTGTCAGGCTGGTAGATTTTTGCCAAGAAATACTTAGTTTCTACAATGTGATAACAGGCAGATTACTTTCTTGTTCGAGGAAGTGAATCTAATCCATTTACAACTAATGTACGTTAAATATTAAAGCTATTTATATTGTTTACACAGCATTCTCCGTCCAAGAACAGCATTCTATTGTGCAAAATGTAGTTGAACTCTACCCAGGAGTACACAAGACTTACATGATCACAACGTTATTCATAAAGTAATTGTTCTTATAAGTATGCATTTATTATAATAAGACTACACTTTCATCAATTCATGATAATAAGGGATGTACATGCTTGTCCAAAATATTAGTATATTATGTTAATTTTTATTTGGCGTGAGCTGAACATGATTGAAATTTCTATAGATTAATTTATATTCCGAATTAATAAATTGAATTTACTAGTACATTGATAAAAAAGATGCATTTTAAACTGTTGTTGAGAACAGTCATAATATATGTTCAAAGATTACAATTAAAGGAGAAACGACATGTCAGTGAGAATGTGAGATCAGTGATCAATGATCAGTGAAAAATGATCAAATGATCAGATCATTAAAAAGAGACACAACACAAAACAAGAGACAAAACAAAGAAATGCATCACATAAAAAGAATGAGCAATTGGAGAACCAGTTAATGTAAACTGTATTGGAAAGAAACGTAAAATATATGATTTACATACTTTGAAATTTAGAAATTTAAGTCCGTCATATTGCCCAAAAATGTGAAAGGTTGTACATTGACGAAATACGAAAGTATGATTATTAGATTCTAGAAGTGAGAATACAGTACATTCACAATTGTACGAACAGTCGGATAAAAGTAAAGAAAGTAGAAATAAAACATGTGTTGGATAAAACCAGTATTGTATATTACAGGGTTGTACAATACTTTTTATTAATGATTAAAACAGTAAGTATATTATAATTGTTTAAAAGTGTGATAACCTTTCTTTTGTAGGTTTTGAGCCCAAAAATTATCAATCTGTGTGCAATTTGCCGGGATAAAGTAGTTTGCCTGTCAGTATCCATGGATGTAATCTCTTATCAACTTTCATTCAATCATCCTGGCTTCATTATTAATTTCGCTGCGTTCAATTCTTTCACTATACCTAGAAAAACAATCTCAGATATAAATTGAAAATGTCTTCCCCCTTTCGTGTAATATTGACGAGTTAAGTAATGTAAATTTTTTAAAATTAATAATTGTTCTTGAGGATTACGACTTAACTCTTCTCACGAATAAAACTAATTATTAAATTATAATTTATATTATTTACATTGATTATATTATTATTTATATTAGCAATGTTTTGTTTAAAACAATACACTTTCGAAATCAGCTGCTTGGAAGTTCTTGATGAAATCCAACAGAGTTCATTTTCAACAATAAAAAAGGGGTCCCGTGGGCAAGAGACAAAATAAGCACAAAATTCATTTTTCGATAATTTATACCTCGTAAAAATACTTACTCGAACTAACAATTCACATTTCCATTCTAAAAATTCCCATTGGCATATCAGAGAAAGGGAAACTGAGAGACGAGCGAATATTCACGAAGCGAGTCTCCATCTGTTTCGTGACGGCGCATCAGAAATACCCAGTCACGTAAACTCCATTTCAAAGAAGAAGAGGGAATCAAGGGGGTTGGGGCGACTGCAAACGAGGCCCAGCGTTGCAGCCTCATCACGGAAAAGCCACTCGACAATTCCGCCGGGAAGTGAGGCGAGCGGCATTGTTCCCCCGCCGTCTTTTGTTTAAAGTTGCTTTTGGTTCGACCTCGTTCCGCCAGGCGACCGGGCGGCGCTAGCGGCGGCGCGGCAGCCATTTCGTGCAAGCCCGATGTGAATGCCTAGGAATACGATGTAAATGTTTTTTTTTTTCGGTCGATGCGACACATGGGCCCAAACATCGTATAATTACTGCACAGGTGCGGAGTTAGACATCTAGAATATGGACGGGAGGTCAATTGTCTACTTTCAATTATTCTCTGCACATTTTTAACAAGTGTAACTTGTTTTTTATTATGCTGTATCTTGTAGATTTATCGAATTGTTTGTTACTGCGTTATTGCTGTTATGCTGAAATATTCTCTTAGTTTTTATAATTATATATTAATTTTAAATAATTGTTGTTATAAATGCTTAAGTAATTTTTATTTTGTCTTCTTTTAATATCAGTCATGTTTAACACCATGCTGTAGATGTCTCGTTTTATTTGATGTATTTTGTTGTTAAATAACTTCATATTCATTATGTACATCAGCTTAATAAAATAACAGTGGATAATGAAATAAGTGTAGTAAGACAGTAAAATTTGAGATTGAAGAATTATCAAAGAGGTCGTGAGAACGAGTTTGTTAACTAATCGATTGTTGTAAGGAGATGTGACGATATGAATAAAGTTCAACGCTTTAATGTAATTTGAAGGGTTGTAGGCAAAACATTGTAATCCACAATTTAAAAATTACTAGTAAGTTATGAGTAGTGCCCGAGAAATCACGGGTGAATCGAAAGTTTTGGTCTTGGGAATTTTATCTCGAGAGAATGAAGCCAAGTGAATCTTAAAACAGTTTTAAACAAAATTAATATATCTTTGCTTATTATGGACGGTAGCATTGCTGATGGGACAAAACGGGTCTCATGTGTTTTAGCATATTCTTACCCACAATTCATCCTTCATTTATACAATTTTCAAATTGACTATTTATACAGGCAAAAGTGACAGAGTAAGTATTGTTATTAATAAAAGATCATACTTTTACGATGATTGTTTTCTAAAACTACTTACAAGTTTGGTGTGGCTTCCCCGGTGGGATTTCTCATGTTCATTCTTCATTTGTATTGTGCTGCAAA
This sequence comes from Teleogryllus oceanicus, assembly GCA_964035755.1. Lineage (NCBI taxonomy): Eukaryota > Metazoa > Arthropoda > Insecta > Orthoptera > Gryllidae > Teleogryllus > Teleogryllus oceanicus. The sequence goes on from CAXIVR010000010.1 coordinate 18,285,478, forward strand.
AGGTTGCATTAAAATACATTGTAAACATATTACAGACACCTCGCTAAGCCATATTCGGGCATAGAAAGTTGCATAAATATATCGATTAAAAACATGTTCACTTTCTTGATTAATTACAAAATTAGGCATCATTATTTTCAATGTGCTGCGTAAAGTCATGAGACTTTTTAGAAATAGCCGAAAAATTATAATTATTGATGCTGTATCAACAATATAATCAAAGATGCGTTGAAATCACCGAAAACATATGTTTTTCTATAATCCTTATGGGAAACAGAAAGCAATTCTGTCAATCGATTTATCTTTTCAAGAGAAATGCAATGATCTACTAATTGCCATGCCGTAAGTCATCCAAAATGATTTTTACATGCTTAAAACGAAGAAGAAACGTTTTTAAGAGAAATTTCTTATAATTCTCATGATGATTCCGAAAAAAAGTTCCCCAACGACATACCAAAACACGTTGAATGACACTTGATTTATCTGGGTTGGTGGATGGCAACTGGTGTATTCGTGAGGACGGAGGGACGAATAGGCGGACGAACAAACGCAGGTTATTACTGCATTATTATATAATAATTGCGAAACTTATCTCTATTTAGAAAGTTTCACTTTAGATAAAGTATATATATATATATATATAATAATAATAATAATAATAATAATAATAATAATAATAATAATAAGAAATAATTTGTTATAATTATCTGAGCTCACTTTCAAACCCTTGCTTTTTTTCATGTAGTCTTACAACTAATACAATTAAATCTTATGATTATTTGCTTGGAACAAATAAAGGAAAAATCAAGCAGAGATGTGCTGACAAAATTACAAGAAAAGGGCCAATGCGTGGCCGGCGTCTTCTGAATATTGAATACAGTTCAGGTAAGCCTGAAGAGCGTGATAAATGTTCATTTTGTTTGTCGGAGCTCGACAAATAACTAAAATCACCATGCGGAACTTGCTGGTGTGAACGGCCTCCAACCAAGCAAAACAGCTGGGCTCCTTTTTTCTGGACAGCACATCCCTTGGATGACGGAGAAGGGTTTCTTCTCGTAGCCTGCTTCCCATTCAGGAGAGCAAAACCAACAGCGACACCAACTGTGACGTCTGCGGCAGCGGTGACGACGTTATCGGTGACGACGTTATCGATGACGACAGTTTCTAAGTCCGAACGTCTAATAAAACACGATACTCGTCGGGAGAATTATCACCGACTTCACTAATTATCGTAGTCGCGTAACTTGCAACACTTGGCGTGGGCGTAAACGAGCAGAGATAAAAAAGAATAACAAAATTGAATACAATTCCTTTTCATCTACTTAAAACGCGGTGTGTTAATATCACCTCTGCGCTTTTATCGCGCTAATTCGCGCTACCCTAGCGCCCACACTCTTCTGCCCCACACGGCTCTGTGCGGCCCTTCCGTTCGGCGACCTGAACGCTTCTCCTGCACGACTCTAGTAGCGCCTCCGCGCTTCTGAGTCTCCTCCGCGCTTCACGGCGCCCTCACACTTCTTCCCCCCCCCCCAATTTCTACGAATGTTCTAGAACTTTCTGCTGAATTTTTAGAAGGCGTGACGTTACTGGGCGAAAGTTACTACGCCATACATGATTTTACACTAATCAGATTACGCGTTTCTTAGGTAATTTTGATGGAATTTTCCAGAGACAACCGAAAGCGCTCTTTCTCGCACACTTCCTATAAACAAACGTGGGCGGTCTTCTGAAATTCCTCCGAGCAGCGTGGTCGATGGTCAACTGGGGCGATCCTCAGGCGCGTGTAACAAACATTGCGCCTCTCGTTCGTCCGAGGCGACGCCAATAAGTCGCGTTTGCAGCTGCGCGGAAGTAATTGACCCTTTCACTGCCTACGGAAGGCGCACCCGGTTGCAACACACACACTGCGGCGAAGTTATTACAAAGTAAATGTGTTTATTTCAGAATCTGATATTTGGTTACGTCACAATATATACACGTATATACTTTATCTGAAGTATCTAAATTATCTTCAACTATCTTTATTTATAGTATCTTCAACTTAATAGAAATAATAAAATTAGTGCAACAAATCTTTATAACAAGAATGGATAACTTTTGGTAAGTATTTCATCAATCTTCAAAATATGTTGACTGCTGTAATGTAATTGGTAGATACAGAAATAATGGCAGCTGCTGTAATGAGATGAATATTGTTATTTGCTACATAGAATGTTCTGTTCTTGTTAGAATAGTTTTAGCCACCGAGGTTGAGACCATCAGCAAGTTAATCATCTTTGCTTGATTCCATTGCTCAGAGAAAGCTCTTAGTAATGCAAAAGCAAAACGAGAACACTGTTAATAGTGAAAATTGAAGAGTTCTCTTCGGCTTGACGATGCAGATGAATAAGTACAACAAACACAATGGTTACCTCAGTTATAATAACTATTGTTTTTCACTATAAGACGTTTTATAAAAGCAAATTGTAAGAAAATTATAATGCTAATTTTCAAAGTGTCTGAGCAATGAAGAGACAAGGAAGATGCCAAGCCAGATGTTTTAAAACACAAATTGAAAGGTCATGTTAGACGCTAACGTTCAAGAATTTTAAACAACATACACATTTGAACCTCGTTAGGCAAAAGATAAAATAAGTCAGTGTCAATGTTCATAATCTTTAGTTTTAATCGTCTCACCGGCGGTGAGTGCTTAGACGCAGTTGTCTCTGAATCATTGATCGGAAGGTTCTAGAGTTAGTTCCGACGGTGCGTTGGTGTATTTTCACCAGTAGGCTCATGGCCGGAGTGAATTCAACCACTGATGAGAAAAAACTTAGCCGCCACCATTCCTTCTCATAAGTTTGTGGTTTCTGTGCTTTCTCGAATCAATTACAGACAAAGACCAGAGTAGTACCCTCACAAACGAACCACGGACAGAGCACAATCTTTTTCTTCATTTCTTTCCCCTCCTTTCTCCTCTGTGTCTCTCTTTCTGACTTATATATATATATATATATATATATATATATATATATATATATATATATATATACACATGACACTCGCACATGTCGGGGGATCAATTGGGAGAGTACATACATATATTCATACAAGTTCCAAGCACAAAATACAGCCGTCCAGTCTTATTGTACTTCTAATTAATATTAAATTGTTTACTTTTTACTAATACGTTATTGCTTTCGATATCGAGTTCGATATACATTGCATAACTTACCGGGTCGTGGTTCAGAGGGAAATATGGAAACAGTTGAATAATGCCACATGTTACCTTGGGAGGGAATTCTGAAATGACAACCCAAGTTAACATGTAGTTAATTAGTAAAGAAGTAAATCTGAATCTTGAAAATTACGTAAAAAATAAAATAATATATGCACCGCATGCGTTTACTACTTCAAATGATTGAGTGGTGGCGAAATGCCCGAGAGCCGTTGATCCAAGGGATTTTTGTACCACTCATTCATTAGACACCCTTGGTGCATAAATATTACGATCTGGTATGAATAAGTTTTACGTTTTTCCAATGCTCAAGATTTTCTTTCAAAAACTCTGACGAAAATGTAGTTAATTAAAAAAGTATAACTTAGCAACATCTTAATAGTTACATAAATATAACAAATATACACAGAAGAATATTGTTGTTTTATGCTATACAATTTACTTGTATCATTTTTAACATACATTGATGTAGTTTAATCATCAGATTACGATTTAGAGTGTGCAGAATAACCGCTCGGCACGACATTAAGGCCTCATTCACAATGCAAACTTAAACGTAACGTAAGCCGTAAACGTATGCAGTAAACTTTTCACGTAAAAACGAGCATTCACAATGGCAAACGTAAACTAGAACGTAGGTTTTGCCTGAACCAATCAGAATTCAACATATTGATCGATGCGTTTCTAGCTTTTTTTTCGACTCTCCTATCGATTTCACCTTTTGCATTTGCGAGCAGCTGTTGCGCCTCTACCTATTGAGGTTATATGCGAGCAGTGAGCTTTAAATTGTGTACCGCAAATATATTTAACGCCACGTTCAGATTTTGTCATGAAGAGAAATTTGGGCGTGCAGCTTGTGCTGTTGCAAGCTTCAGTAGCATTAATTTTAGGGTCGCTTTATTTAAAAAGAAGAAGGAGGCGCTTTATTTGCCATTTCGAACCAACACTTCGCAAGTCGTACCAAAACTTCTTTGCTCTACCTTTCAACTATACACACCAACGCACACCAATACACACGCATAAACAAGACTCGATCTGGAGTCGGCCTTCTTTCTCGCGGATTTTGTTGTGTATTTGTTTTTTTCATGCTGCTCTCTGATTGGTCATCGGTAGAATTTCGACGTAAACTTAAACGTAGAAGCTTGGAGCTTGCGAGCTCTTAAGTTTACGTCTCACGTCTACGTTTACGTCAAGGCATTGTGAATGATCTCGCTTTATAACCCATTTCTAGGTTTTGCGGCTACGTTACGGTTACGTTTAAGTTTGCATTGTGAATGAGGCCTAAGGGATATATGCACGAACATATTGAAAAATACAAAGAATGGTGAAATCAATCCTGTATTTGCAAAACGTATTTGCATGCGTATTTAGTACAATTTTATCGCTCTCAACGCCGATTCCACAGTTATTCCATGACCCTCATAGCCTACTTCAGAAAATGAAATAACTGCATGCGCACCCAAAGCTCAGCACAGGACGTAATTAGTAGCGTATAACGCGGCGTGGATGCCGGATGCTTTCCGTGAATCACGCTCCCATTCATAGCGGCTATCACGAGTGCCACTCGCGCGTTTCAAAAACGCACGCGCGTGACCGTGCGAACAATGCGCCGTCGACTCTCGCATCGCTCTGTCGACGACGGAAATTCACGCGTAATCAGCTCATCGCAGCGCTGGCTATTCAGCCCACGCGAGTTGATCTCGTCAGCTCGTATTCATACGTCGCGGCCGGAGTTAGGCTGTGTGCTGCTGCACGCACGGGTAGTGAAGGGTTGAGCGGGAAAAAGCATGGGTATGATGATTAAGCCTTGAGTATATAATGTGAGATGTGGGTGAGGGCTGAGGGAATTGTAAGGGTTGGGGTGGTTGCGGTAGTAATGATGGGAGTGAGAGCATTAGACACGGCAGTGGCAGTTGTGTAATTTTTGGAGATGAAGCTAGGTTCGGGGAAAGAGAAGTTTCAAAGTTGGGGTTAAGGTCGGGGTCTGGGTCGGGGTCATGGTCTGGACCATGGTGGGGTCAGGTCTGGGTCATGATCGGGGTGGAGTAGAGGTCGAGATCGTGGTTGGAGGTTAAGTCCAGGCTAGGATCAGAGTTGACAGTGATGTGGGAGATTGTGTTGGGGTCACATTCGGTATCAAAGCAAGTGCATGCTGAGACAGAGTGACGGAGAGTAGAAACTAATTTTGTGACGAATAGGGCGCCAAGATGAAAGCGGAGTGAGGATTTGCAGCGGCGCCGGGGTTAGGATGAAGTGTTACACGCACGGGTAGTGAAGGGTCGAGCGGGAAAAAGCATGGGTATGATGATTAGGCCTCGAGTATATAGTGTGAGATGTGGATGACGGCTGAAAGAATTATAAGGGTTGGGGAGGTTGCGGTAGTAATAATAGGGGAGATAGCGTTTGGAATGACAGTGTAATTTTGTATGCATGTAATTTTTGGGGATGTCGTTAGGTCCAGAGAAAGAGAAGTTTGAAGGTTGGGATTAAGGCCAGGGTTGGGGTCAAGGTCGAGTTCAGGGTTAAGGTCGAAGTAGAGGTCGAGATCGGGGTTCAAGTCAAAGTCGGGGTTAGGGTGGGAGTTGAGATGAGTATCAGAATTTGGGTTGAGGTCATAGTTGATATCAAGGCATTATTGTGATGAATGAGAAATTGATACGGGCGAGACTCCCTAATTTCTTAGCCTTGGGTCGTGGCGCTGAAATTAGGTCTGTGTACATGTGCGATTAGGGAAGCTTTGAGCGGGAAAAATAATGCGGATGATGATTATGGTTCGAATATATACTGTGAGGTGTGGGTGGCGGCGGAGGAAATTGCAAGGGTTGGGGTGGTTTTAATGAGAGTGATAGACATAGCAGTAGCAGTTGCGTAACTTCTGAGTCCGGAGAAGAGATTTTTTTATGGTTGGGGTTAGATCTGGGTCAAGGGTGGGGTCAACGTTGAAGTAGAGGCCAAGATTGCGGTTGCAGTTGAAGTGGGGTTTAAGGTGGGGGATTTCGTAGTTTGAACTTCTCCAACTGAATTTTAAATATCTTCTTCTACTCCCATTGTGTAATTCTGTCACGTGATGGCTGCAACTCGTTGCCTAATGACATTAACATATTATTATGATACATGTTCTTGACCAATCTCAGAGAAGTTTAGAAACCTAGAATTGACACTTAATTAATCGCTGAGAATCATTATAGTAAATGTTGCATTTAATATTGTATTATGCTTGTTAGTTTTAATTTATTTTATTATTAGTATTTTTACGTGGAATATTATTTAAAATAAATTGAAGCTTAATTTCACTTTGATTCTATATGACTAGCGCAGTGGTAAACCAAAGTCATCTTCGGCAGGGTAGAGTAAGCGCTAGATGGCCTTGGCTAAATCCTGCGTGTCATCCGCTACGAAAAAAAATAATGTAAAAGTTTCATAAGTCGTAGAAAAAGCACTGTAAAAGTTTTCGAGCCGTCATAAGGTCAGACGTGGGTCGGTCTCTCATCAGGAGCGGGAGCAGCTGATGTCACTGCAGCGCCTCTGACCGGGAGGTCCTAGGTTCGAGTCCCAACGGCGACAAGATTTTCAGCACTAGCATTTCAGCTAGGTCGAATTCAGTCGCTGTCTGGAGAGGAATTCTAGCGGCCGGCTGCTCTGATGGGTAGTTTCCGTGGTTTCTCCGATCAACGCCAGGCGAATGCCGGAACAGTACCGTAACAAACAAGCCACGGACCGCGCGCGATCTCTCATTCCTCTTCCTTGTTCTATCGTTACCCCTTACACACACACACACACACACACACACACACATTTACTCTTACATGCACCACGGGTGGTGTCACGCTGGTGGGAGAGTCCTGGTTAGAGAGAAACCCCACTAGTCGACGGTAGGTCGGCGCCGGATCTCGCCATCCAGTGAGGGAAGATCACCGCCACCTCCCGATAAAAACATGCACATACACTTACGGGAATAATGACCTTAGTAGTTGACAGGTCCGGAATCACTGACAATCAATCAATCCAGCTATAAAACATTCACTACATTTACGTAACTAATAACCACATCAGTTGACGTGCCCGGAAACATAAATTGATAAATCACTAAGTACTCACCGATTCAGTCGTTCGAGCCAGAGCTTTTGTTCGGTCGAACACGGACGCACTCTAAATGGACGAGTTTGTCGCACGTCCTGTCGGTGCTCTTACGAGAACTGTCGCTGTACGTTCTGTGCGAGTTGGCTTTTTATGGAACGTCTACATGCCGATTCTCTCCAGCTCGGCGGCGAGGATATTGGGGTCATCCCATTTGCGACCCGGCCATCATTTGCGGAGTCGTTTGCTTTGACGTTGTTTTTGTCGTTTTCTGTTGCACAATGGCGCGGCCGGGCGGTCGTCGAAGGGAATGCAGTTTTGTGATCTCACAAAGTGAACAAATCCTACGGTACGACTTGTGTATGTTTGGGATATAACAACATAGGGGAATTTCCGATATATGTCATTTCATTCTACATTAAACTTCAATCGATGACTTAACTTTTAATGAATTCATTCATTGATTTTTCTGATATAAAACATTAGGAAGCGCTTAAAATCAGTGATTCTAGAAAAAAATTGTGTTCATAAAGCTCTTTAAAGTTGTAGCAATTTTTTGAAACTAGCTAGCCTGGAGCCTTCACTAGGTATTGTGTAAAAATATTTTATTTGTGCTTTGTACGGTCACAATAAATATAAATTGTAAACTTGTTACAATTGTCCAGTTCTTCAATTTTCGAGCAAAGAAGTTACATAAAAAGTAGCGATTAAAATATTCACATTTTTGTTTCATTTAAAATATAATTTAGTTATCCTCCGTTTTGTGAATAAAGTCGTAAAAATTCATATAAATGTCGGAAAGAGCATTTGACTATTGTTCAGCGTTTGACTATTGTTCTCGTAAGTATAATGAAACCATAAAAACGAATTCTATCTGAAGTTTTCAAACACGGTGAAGAAGTGTGCTGATCGGTATATGTTGTCTAGAGGAATGCAATGGGGCTAATGATCACACCTTTAGGTGCCATAAGACATCCAAATCTCCAGGTTTTATTTAGTTTGATTTGGTTAAAAATACAAAAACACGTTTTTGTATTTCTTAGTGAGATAGGTAGTAACCTTTTCAATATACACATAAAACAAAACTATTAAATTGGACGTGTCTCCATATTCTGGAAGATTCTGATCAGAAGATGGAAGCATGTCCAATAACAGCTGTTGTATTGATTGCTGGACTGGCAGGGGTTCAACTGTGATTGACGAACGGACGTAGGTAATTTTAATCATCTTTGACTTTTTAAATACACACACATTTTATATATACACACACACATTTATATTTATTTGAACTGCAATTGGGTATGACCCGGTGGCCGTTAAATAACAATAATTACAATAATCGTATGCTACATAAGAATTTGACGTAATAGAATCATTTTGACAATACACTAGGATTTATTTGAAAATACTTAAGTAATATGTAGTATCCAATCAAAAGGAAAGAATTGATAAAACGGTTTTTATTTAAGACCAGGTACAATTGCGGAAGTTCCGTATCACCAGAAGAATGTTTCAAAAGCGAAGCAGTGATATCGCTGTCCAGAAGAAGTCCCAAAATCAGCCGAGTCATCAAATACCCACAAGAGAGTTCCACTTTCGTTGCACAGGTCGTCGTCGTAGCCGATCACCACTCTTCGCATCGCAAACCACTCGCCAGAACCCAGTCGCTAACACCGTCGCTCGCTGTCTGTTCTGGCGTCGGGTCGGAGCCCTCTTATAGCGTGATGGGGCTAGCGGCCCGCCGACTAGCTGCGGAGTAGTGGCGTTGGCGAGACTTTACCCGCTTGCTCGGGCGTGACGGCCGCGCGCGGACAGTCCAGGCCGGCTCGCACCGGTCGCCTTCCTCTCCCGCTAAGGGCGGTAACGCCCCTCTGACGTCACTCGGCGGCGGCTGCTTCAAATGCGTGCGGGCGGTCGTCACGACATAATATAAAATATTTTGGTTGTGACCAAATCTCTATGGATTTGTGTGATTTCAAGATTCATAAAAATGTTTTAAAATTACTCACATATAAAATGAGTGCAGTATTCAACTCTCGATCCTCTGGATGCGTGCAGTACTAAACTTACCTGAAACAAAATGAGAACAAAATTAGCAATGTATTGTGGAATATACCACTAGAAATTGCAACAAGGTAAGTGCAACAACATTAATTTGTTTATGAGAATGCTTTTATACATTTACTATCAGTTTCAAAATTCTCTACATCATTGCTCTCATTGGTGCTTATTTTCTTGCGAGTAGATGGAATAAAGAGTACTCTTTTATTTGTAAATATGATCATTACATCTTAGAATTTTCCTGCTTTAAGAAATACTTTATCATTTTAACGACAATTGGGACTCATAATGAGTTTCGCGTCAACGAGAAAACTTTGCTCTACAGTTAAAAATTTTCGCTCGTTTTGACACACATAAACAACGTGACCTAAAAAGTTGAGGATAAAAGAGAAGAAGATTGATTTGTAGCTACTGATATTCTCAATTAATAGTATCCAAAGATTATCTTTAATTTGGGAGATAAAAGAATTGAAAATCTAGAAACATGAAACAAGACAAACGATACAGCATATGAAGGATTGTGAAGGTTTGGATTCAGGTTATTTGGAATTTAATGAAGAGTAAGTCGCACTGTTTTGTGAGTGCCATGGTACAATGATTGACGTTTTGGAACTTACTTTAGTAGAAAACATCTTGTTTGTTGGTATTTAAAGGAAATGTATTTTGATTGCTATGTAATATTAATAGTTAATATTAATAATTTAGCATTCCATCACTCGCGCGTCCATTCGTAACACGAGTACTCGCACGTTGGACGCACTGCAACGCACACGATATCAATTTTACTTTTTTTTATTAGAATCATTAATACACTTTTCTTATTTATCTGTGCTTATATTATAATTGAATACACTATGGAAAAAACAATAAATAATTACAAACCCTATTTGAAGCTTATATTATATTTCTTCACTTGCATGACCATTCGTAGCGCGTTGAACTATGTCCAACGACTGCATTACTTAGTTTTCTACGTCTTCTAATACTTAGGTTTTTGCACAGTAACGAAGAGAAACGTATAAACACAACATATGAAGTATTAAACTCTCTCATATTACAGAAAAATATTATTTTGATCAATAATTCAAGAACACTGTTTCATACGCATGTTGGATTCTGTCAAACAGGCGCAATGATTTTACGTCAGGGTTTGGCGACACAGTGCATAACAGAGATAAAACGTTTAGAGATACCCTTATCAGACACCATTAGAGGAATAGAAACATTGTTTTTATTCGTGGAAGGCTTAATTTTCCTTTTTTAATTAGATAAGAAACTTCTGTTTGACTCTATCCAACGGCGCGAGTGACGGAGTGTTAATATTAAACCTCTTCGTGATATCACAAATTCGTTCGTGAATGCAAAGCAGTTAGAGGAAGTGTTAGCTCTTTCAGACTTGTTTACGGGTTCGGGAGTTTGATTGGGAAGAGAAAGGGTTTTGGGGTTGTTTTGTAGCTCGTAAATTGCTCGAACTACCAGTAAATTTAGGCATTCAGCAGCAAACGGCGGGGAAAATTATATTCGTCTGCTATTGTCATCCAATAAATAGGAACAACTCGATTTTCGATAGTTAAACAAACGCAAATGAACTGTTTAACCCTCGAATGTGTTTTTCGTTGAACCATAAAACGGAATGTGAAAATGTTTCCAAATATATAGGTTGATTTGTGTCCGTATTATCGTCACTGTTATTTGTAGGATTTCTCTAAAAGGCATGCAGTGAGAGGTTCTATGTCGCATTTATATATACTCGCAATATTTTAGTTGTTAATGCGGCCAATTTTGTTTCTTTTTCTGAATATAACTAATACTCTTGCAGAGTGACTATTGTGTTGTAAAAATTACTTATGTTTTTTACAGATATATATTAATATATTAGAATAATAAATTGTAACAGTCTCATCTCCACCACCTGTAGTTAGAACGTTTCTTCATACTTTTGAATTTAAAAATTACTCCATTTTCATGAGTTTGCTCGTCTTTCTGTCTAAAGAACTGTTTAGCAGTCTGTTACAAAGCACACAAGACGAACTGTTCAACAGATACTGAAAACCAATTACTTGTGTAAGTAGGCATTAAGCAACAGCTGGGGTGTGCTGAATGATAATCAAACACAATCTTAGTGAGGAACATCCGGTCTCGGTAAACATCCCCGAGTCCTCACATTGAAAAGAAAGAGAATAGAAGGCAATAGAAGGGGCCTGAAAGGGTCAAAGAGAAACAATCAAAACAGTTTCACAGCATAATACAAGAACGAAGACAGAAACGGATGGAAAAGGAAGGAAAATACGAGAAACTATCACTAAAAGCAATTGGTTTATAAAGGAATTGCTGTTATAACCCCCTTGTTATATACTTTATTTACATTTCATAGCGAAGATAGGTGTAATTTTACAGATCGTAATAACTAAAGAGTAATAATAATAATAATAATAATAATAATAATAATAATAATATAACACGTTACAATAAATGATGCAGAAAATAGAAAAGAATTCAGGAACACCATCAAAAAACATACATTTGAAACCGAAAGCACGAAGAGGTCAGCATGTATGTAAATGGACAGCAGAGCGGAAGAAACAACACAGTCAACACATGAAGAAAATATGGGCTCAGAGAAAACACAATCAATCATCATAAAGGAATTCAAGTTCAAACGCTCTCTTTAAATGGGAATAATCGTAAATAATAATAATAATAATAATAATAATAATAATAATAATAATAATAATAATATACCTCTATGACTTCTTTGAAAGAGACCAGAAAGTAGAGAATAATGATCCGTCACTTCAGAACAGAACGGGTTGAAATGTATTATTGATTTATCTAATAATACTGAAAATTTGTAAGTATACACGATGTTGACTTATTTCCTTATTTTCAAGTTATCTTTGCTTTCTTAATTTGCTTGTGGGGGAAGTGCTATCACTAAGTGTTTGTTAGAGTTTGGCCTATAGCCTTTTTACACAAATGGTTGAACGAAATGGATCATTCACATTAATCAAAACCTTATTGCCATCCTCACTGGCTTGCATCTTCCAATTTCCATGTAATGGAATAAAAGATGCTCTCTTGTATCTCTCAACTAAGTAAAATAGAAAGAGTGAATTTTCGTGAATTTTCAAGGACTTTTGAGTTTTTGAAATCAATAATTCGTGTTCAATGAAACTGCTTTGGTCTTACTTAAGTGGGTTGGATATATAACTTTCCAAGCGGTGGTATAAAAATCGCACCACGAGAATAAGATAGTGTTGATATTAATGTTTAAACCAGCATTGATGTATTACCTTGAATATTTTTTAATAATATACTTCGCTGACGATGGGTTTCGTAGCTCCATTGTGAGAGTCCATTCGTAAAACGTGGCGCATGTGCAAAGAGCAGTCACAAACAAAAACTCAGAACTTATTATTTATTAGTTACTTTCTTGCTACGGAGTAGAGAGAAAGTTATGTAATGTTGCTCGAAAAAATGGGTAATTTTCAGCAGAAAATCTCTTATTACAGGGCCCTGATAACGAAAAAGTGGATAAATCCAGTTGCTAAATTTGGAAAAAAAATTCTCTAACACGTGGTGTAGCCAGAATTTGTTTTGTGGGTCTGTGATACCGAAAAATGGATTGGCAGCAAAACGTGTGTGCGTCCGTCCGTCTGTAAACAATGCTAGCGGCGAAGTAGATTTTCTCCAAAATTGATATTCCTCAATCTATCTGGAAGATGTCGTGGGCCCTTGAATTTGAACTGTCTGGAGGAGAATTCTAGCGGTCGGCTGCTCTGATCGGTAGTTTTCCGTGGTTTCTCCGATCAACACCAGGCGAATGCCGGAGCAGTACACTACCAAACGGGCCACGGACCGCGCGCGATCTGTCCTTCCTCTTCCTTGTCTTATCCTCTACCCTTACCACACACACATACTAACATGCACTACACTACCACATATTCGAGGGGACCGGTCGGGAGCTTAGAGCTTGTCCCGGCTGGGGCGGTGCCCCATTGGTGGGAGAGTCCTGGTTAGGGGGAAACCCCACTAGCCGACGGTATGTCGGCGCCGGATCTCACCACCCAGCGGGGGAAGATCACCGCCATCTCCCGAGAAAAAACATGCACTGCACTAACGGGACTAATGACCGAAGCAGTTGAGCGCCAGTAAACACAAAAAAATCAATCAATCGATCAATTGAATTTGAAACCGATATTTTTTTATTTTAACTTTATAAGAAGTCTGTAAAGTCAGGCGAAACGTCGGCCTCTCAGCCCACTACGCGGCGTCACCCGGACAGCCAAGATGTAATCAACGCGAGCCGCGGAAGCTTACGTGTACATTTACAAGAAGTTCCTGAGACAGTATCAAAATTTTCAAAGAAATGGCTTCATGATTTTTTAATAAAGTTTGTTTTTGAATCGTGTGAAGGACGTTTAAGAGAATTGTTCGGATCTCATTTTTGTTAAATAACTCTGATTTTTCAAAAAATGCGAAATTCAAAATTTGTTCGGTGCCTTTCTACAACTACAATAATTACGATAGATATTTTTTCTTAATTAAATCTGCTCCTTAAAGATAGATTTTGAAATAATAATATTATGAACCATTTTTGCATATATTTGCGTGACAGTTCGGACGAGAAAGTACGTGCAGTTTTAACACCACTAATGTTTCAAAAAAGAGTTAAATTGATATAAAAATATTCACGCACTTTCTTTATTCAAAATATTATACATTTAACCGAACAATTTTGGTCCATCATTGAACTAGAACCTTTTCTTGGCGATTAAGTTTGCTGGCCAGTTTTCTCAGACATTGGTGTACACCATTCTTCAACATTTTCCTGTCACAGATGATGCCCGCGTAAGCTTCGTTTTGGAGGTGCGAAAAGATGGAAGTAAGAAGAAGCAAAATCTTTACTATAAGGTGGATGAGAGAGGACCTGCCATTTAAATTCTGCAGTTGCTATTGTAATGAGTATGGTATTGCATTATCATCACGAAGAAGAATGCAAAACTGCCTTTTCGAAGTAAGAATTCGTTGGATGTGACTTCTAAGTTATTTTAACGTTTCCACACACCGATTAGAGTTAATTGTTGCTCATTGCTCCAAAACGTCTACGAAATCACTCCTGCTTCAGCCCAGAATATGGTAGTTAACTGGGTCCATTCCCGCAGGTATTATTTTACTTTTAATTACAAAAGCTGGTACTATGCAAAACCTGGTAATAAAAACCATCATGTTAACCGCGTGGGTACTTTTTTAAAAACATTCTCATATTTTAATCTTCTCTCTACGTAAACTATTTTCAGCCTTGGTGCTGAACTGGAAAATTGTATTCAAATTTTATTTAACCACGTACTTAAAACGTACGTGAAAGTTCTTGATTTAAACTATTAACAGCTTCAATGATTTTTATGTGAATACTGAAGAACACGGGAACGGAATTCTCTCCTTTTGTTTCTAACACGGCGATATTACTCTTCATTTATTACAAAGGAAACTTCTTCCCATTCGTTTGTCTTCCTTTCACAAACAGTAGCATCATTCACTCGATACACTATATTCAAATTCCTCGAAAAACTAAAACAAAAACGTATATTAATATCTTAATAACACTGAAAGAAAACAACAATTTGCTTCGATAACTTTTATTTTATCAAATCCCACATGTAGTAATTAACTATAGCATGTGTGCAGTTTTACTGATTTTATAACTATTTTATTCATTATTATATTTTTATTCTGTTGAAAAAAATTGATCTTCAATAATATATTGTAAGTCTTTAAAAGAAAAACAAAAAAGTCAACACTCTTCGCGATGATCAGTGGTCGTGACTGTCATTCATACAGGTATTTTCTCACTTAGACCATATACTTCCCTTATCCCGCTAACAATTAATATGGTACCCTCCCAAATGAGAATGGTACCCTTCCAAAAGACTTATAGGATTATTAGGAGTATATCTCGATAAAAAATGAAATTGGCGCGATCACGTTCAATAAAAGATTATTCGAATCAAGACAAAATTTCATTAATTAAAACCGATAATAAACAGATACAGCTAACTACAACACAATATTGCCTTAGTAATATACAAGACCATAATAAGACCCACAATTAATTTCCAAATATGCTTTAGTCTATATTATACATTTTCAGTTTTTGCGATTTTTTCTATATCTTTTTGCGTGATGCTGTGGAATGTTATTTCTATGTCCTTTATTTCTTTTTGTCTACGAGGAAAATATCGGATATATAATGATCGGCAGTACAAAAAGGTGCGACCGAGCGACTAGAATGAGAGTTGATTCCAAAACTGGCGCAAGAGTGCATCAATACTATTCCAGTGTTTATTCATTCATTACATTATACTCTATTGTAATTCTGTATTTCTGCTACTTGATTATTATACAGAAATAATTAACTTCCCTAGAAATCACTGCCCGAAAGGAGAAAGAATGGAACTGTGATATATCTAATGTTTTACGTGAAGTGCCCCACTATCTTCATTTATCCAGTACTTATTCGTTCCGACAATGCTTGCGGTAGTTTTCATCCTTGAAAACTTTGTCTAAATTGCCACAAAAACTCGTCTCAGGATATAGTTGTTTCCCTAAACGTTATTATCGTTATTATTATTGTTATCATCATTGTTGTTGTTAATGTTAATAAGCAGAGTCCACCCAAAAAGCGGTTAGGGGATATTCGTATTCTTGTATGGGGCGTTGAGGATTTGTTCGCGTCTCTGCCGGAAAGCTTTGATTCACATCCATTAGCTGGTTCTTGGTGCCTGCAAACACGCTCACTCCCGCAGACGAGCTCTCTAGAGAGCACGCGTTGAAGCGTTAGAGAGCGCTGCTCGTTAAGACGGTGTTTGATCCGTCTAAAGCACCCACTTCGGCTTTTCCTAATTGATTACTCACACACGCAATTGGCTCTGAGTGTCTATCAAGCCGATTTCATGTCCATGCTAATGATACACAAAGCTGCAAGGGGTGTTTGTGACGGAATGCTTAAACAGTTTGCATGATACTGCACAAACAAAGGGGCAGCATTTTTCAAAATGCGATATAAACTTATAAAATATAGTAAGTTAATAATTTCTGAGACGTAATAAAGGAAATCTTGAAGATAATTTACATCCTGAAAGTTCTAAGTCATCGATTAAACATTTTAATTGAAAATCTTCGAGATTAATAATTTGCAGCAATGTCTCGTTTTACATTAGCAATATATTTAAAAACTTTCTTGAAAATACCTATTGCATGAATCTTCCGGGATATGATCTAATATTGTCATATGACTCCTGAATATATTCTTTCTCGTAAAGATTTTACTTGTAGAGTATTAAAAACCCCACACGTTTGATTAATATGTGAGTAAAGCGTGTTAAGGAATGATTCTTATAATATATATTCTACAGAGAAAACACGATACTGTAGAAACTGCTTCACGAGATCTCAAACTCAACTCCTTGTGTTATAGTTGGAAACTCTACTCAGCAGCTTTACTCAAGTTCCGGCTTCTCGAAACTATCTCAAACCCCTGGATCATTGAACACACGTTACCGTTTGAAGCAGTTTATATCAACCACTACTGGCGAACTTCCCGACCGATTAGGAAGTTTGATGATTAATTGATTGATGTTTAAAATTTTCCAAGGAACTCAAAGAAATAGAATCAGTTATAGGAGTTAAAGAACAATGTACATCAACAAATTCCAATCATTCATTCATCTACTCATTTGCGTTATTTATTAATTAGTTTTGGGAAGCATACGTATTGCCGATCATATAAAAAGAGTTATGAGAGTGAATTACTACTAAAAACGGAATAATAAACGACACTGAATAAATGGGATGTCTGAAGTACATATATGTTCATGGACAGAGGCACACCCACGACATTTATGTAGATGGAGCTATATGTCCATCCGACCTGATGTTGGTTGTAAATTTTGTATTTATCTGGAATATAAAATTTATTTTCCTTTGTTTTTTATAGTTAACATTTATATTGTAAACAATTGATATTTTCAATTCCTTTTTTTAGTTCATAAAATGAGTAAAAGTTATATTTTGAAATTATATTTTTGGCTTCTAGGAGGTGTCTCTGTGGCCACTCGACCGTTAGGTGCACCTCTGCTGATCGGAAATATAGCCCATAAAAGTACATATTAACCTTCAATTGCACCATCTGGAGAAAAAACAAAATAACGGCGCTGAAACAGCACTTACTTTCTCGCATTATTTCTAAATTTACAATTTTCGAATATTCAGACAGCTTAACGAAAATGGGATCCGCGCAGACAGACAGACGGATAGTCACACGTTTGCCCCCATTTTTCGGTATCAACGGCTCACAAAACATGGATTCTGGTTACATCACGTGTTAGTGTTTTTTTTATATTAAGCAACAGGATTTATCCACTTTTTTTACCAGAGCAATTAAAGTTTTTTTTTTTTGCCAATAATTTGCCGTTTTTGTGCGCACGATCACATTAAATTATCTTCTTACAAAATATATTCGCGTCCAGAAAATAAAAAGCAACCACAAAAACTTGTTCTTCGAAACAAGCGAAAATTAAAACTAGTTTCTGCGGCAACTCTCCATCAAAAAGTCCTTTGCATGATGGTCGGTGGTCTGCCGGAGCAATAGCATTGGAGAATCGAAGATTCTCCGCGCATAGACCCGCAAACTATTCCAATTACATAGGAATCTGGATTCGCCTTGTTTCTTCTCTTCAGTACCACCTCCGTTGAAGAAACCAATTCAGTGATTCATTATTAATCGTATATCAATCCACACATTTAGTTTCTCATTCATTCATGAACCATCCAATACACGAAAAAACGAGTGGATCAACAAATGAATGAACGAACGAGCGATAGAATCAATGAGCCAATGACTGTATGTTTCATCTATTTTGTAACTGAGCTAATTAATAAATATTTAAACGAACGAACCGATGACTGAATGAATGATTGAGCAAAAGAATGAAATAATTATTTAGAAAATGAATGAATGAATGATTATACTAATGAATAAACAAGTGAGTGGGTATGAGGTTCGTACTCGCTGGTGACAAAGAAGCCAATTTAACATCTACATACACTTACAAATACTCTATCTTCTGAAACAGCTTAAAAAATGTACAAAAAAATCTGATTGATGAACTCAATTCTTCGAATCACCTACGAGTTAAAAACCATATCCCGCTGACGCCGCACTCTCCATCAAGAAATCCCTCCAAAGTTCGTCAGTGGTCCGCCGGAGCCGTGGATCGGGAGAAAGACGATATTCCGCACGTAGTACCCCAAACTATTCCAATTACTTTAACAAGTGGATTTACTTTCTTCCTTCTTTCCAGCACAACAGTATAAATAGAAATTTTAAAAAGGGAGTAATGAATAAAAATGATTGAGCAAATGAATAAAAGAATTATTGAGCAAACAAATGAATGAATAATTGAACAAACAAAAAATGAACAAATGAATCGGTAATGTGAGGTACGTGATGGTTGGTGACAAAGAAAGTATGTAAGGCCCACATACGTTTGAAAATACACCATCTTCTGAACTAATGACTAGAACTAAAAAGAACTCAATTCATCAAAAAACCCAAACGCCCACGAGTTAAAAACCATATCCCGCTGCTGACGCACCATCCATCAAGAAATCCTTGGAAGGTTCGTCAGGAGTCCGTCGGAGCCACAGATCGAGGGAAAAGACGATATCCCGCGCGTAGTACGCGCAAACTATTCCAATTTCTCGGGCATTCGGGCGCGCCTTGCTCTTTCGCCGGGGGCACGTCCTTCGTTAAAGAAACCGCTTTCAATGCCGCCTCCCATTGTCGGCTCCGCCGCGCGCGGACGTGCCTCCGATGGTGGCGCCCCAATATCTGCCCCGCCCCCTCGCGGAATTGGATTGGGCGGTCATAGCACGCCGTAGTCAGCGCCGACGCGCTGGATAAATATTGGAAGAAATGGACTCTCCGGAAGTTGCATGAGAGGGGGGGGAGGAAAAGTTCACGGGTCGTGTGGGAGGCGAAGCAGAGTAAAAGGGAATCGAGGTTTAAGGAGGAAGAGAGAATAAAGATGTGAAGAAGTATAGGTAGGGAAAAGGGTGATATGGATTAGTTGGTTTGTTAGTGATTCGGGGCACGTCAACAGCTTAGGTCATTAGTTCCGTAAGTGTAGTGCATGCTTTTCAGTCGGGAGATAGTGATCGTCGCCAACTGGATGGCGAGATCTGGCGCCGACCTACCGGCGGCTAGCGGGGTATCCTCCTGACCAGGTCTGTCCCACCAGCGGGGTACCGCCCCAGCCCGACCGGTCTCTGGGAATAAGTGGTAGTATAATGCATGTTAGTGTGTGTGTGTGTGTGTGTGTGTGTGTAAGCGGAGGGGATAGGACAAGGAATGATCACGCGCGCGGTCCGTGGCCCGTTTGTTAGGTTCTGCTCGGGCATTTGCCTGGTGTTGATGGAATAAACCACGAAAAACGTGCGATCAGAACACCCGGCTGCTGGAATTCTCCTCCAAACAGCCAAACGATTTCGACCTCGCAGAAAAGCTAGTGTCAAAAGACCTGCAGACCACATATTCCGGGATCTTAGAGCTAGTCCCGGCTGGGGCGGTGCCCCGCTGGTGGGAGAGTCCTGGTTAGGGGGAATCCCCACTAGCCGATGGTAGGTCGGCGCCGGATCTCCCCATCCAGCGGTGGAAGATCACTGCCATCTCCCGAGAGAGAAAAACATGCACTACACTAACGGGACTAATGAACGAAGCAGTTGACGAGCCCGGAAACACGCAATGAAATCAATCAATAAAAAAAAAAGCCATCCACCGTGCCACCCAGACAAGCGATCAGTTTCATTAGCCGCTTGCGCCATTCTACTCCGGAAGATCTCGTATGTTATTAGGCGAGTAAGGCATTCGGACTTGTGGGACGGTGTTCCAAAATGCAAGTGGCATTTAAGTGTGGGAGACTGCATCTACTCGGACAAAGAGGGCAAAGCAGACTCAATTATGGAGAGACACGAACTGTGGACAAAGATATTGAGAAATTAATAATGAAAAAGTTCGAAGCGAACGATTGCAAATAATTTATTTTTGAAGAACAAATAATGATTTTAAAATTTTCAGTTTGTGCTGTTAATGTATTATGCTATATCACTATATTGTTAAAATCAATCGTTATGGAGAAATGCTTTTAATTTTTAAGATTATCGGATATTACATTTTATTTGAACTGCAATTGGGTATGACCCGGTGACAGTTAATATAGCGAACTAAAAATGTTAGTTCCCAAACGTTCACTGTAACTGGACTCGACAGTATTAATAAAGATTCTATAAGGTTCTATATATGCTATTTTAAGCTGAGAAGCAAGAGAGAAGAACGAATATACTGAGGTAGCCACTTTGAAGCAGGGATATTCGTACAAGTGGAAGATAAATCCATATTTTCAACTGTCATTTGTTCTGCTCTGTTCTGCCTAGCATTTAAAGCCGAATTTGTTTACTTTCAGAGACATAACAAACACCATTTGATCTCATAAAATTGTTAATATTGATTTACAGTATATTACCAACACGTCGTCGCGTATTTGCAGTTTCTGCTTTAACTGGCTCCGATTTCATCAAACTTTCAAATTCCACGGATCGTATGGCCTGAATAATTAAATGAAGTTCGTGGAAATGAGATAACGTGAAATTAAACATCAGACATTATACAACTTTAAATGATTGCTATCACGTAGTGTCTGCTACAAAAGATTAACGAAATGAAACATTCTTTTGAGCATAAAACTCTTGACATTTTCCTCAGAAGGTTCGTGATAAAATGAATTAAAGTAAATCTAGTAATTGTATTTTGAAAATCTCATGATTAGATTTGTGTTTGTTGTTATCAACATTGATAACTGCCCATTCGCGTTCCGGTTACATCCTGCCTGCATTTCGTTCCGATATTATTTTTAATTTACGTTAATTTGGAATTATGAACTCGATCGAGCAGACATCTAACACGTTGACTGATGAAATGAAAATCCATTCGAATGAATGAATAATTGAAAACAATGAGTTAATAAATACAATAAAAAGCCGGATGTTTTGATTAACAAACCATTAATTTCAGAGAAATGAAAGCATTTCGCATGCTGATAATTTCCCTCCCATATTGTATGCATTTCGTAATTTACGTTCAGAAAAAGCGGGACGGACGGGACGGTTCGGACGGAATTTTCTTCAGTCAGAAAGGGACGTGACATATGCATAAGATGTTTTCTAGCAATGTTTGGAAAGTAACTCATGTGTTACTCCGTTTGATGGAATTTTCATTTGATATTGTTTTGCAAGAATGAGTTTTGTCACCTTTAAGTACCCTAGTCGTTTTTAACATTTATTCTGGGGTTCCTTTATTGTATTTCCTTACACAGATTAGTGGTAATTTGTAAATGTAGGTTAAGTGCTGTTACGTAAAGTGGAATGTAGTGTAGTGTTGTTAGAGTAGTGTTTGTGTAGGGATGTATAGGAAGTGAAAGAAATGGTGTTTGGCTGTTCCTCCTTTGGTATTGCTATGCCAATTGTTTTCCCTAGGCTATTTTAAAAGCGTTGAATTAAATGTCAATAAATGTTATTGTTATTACATTAGTTTACTGCTGCATTGAATATAGTAGTAATTATTATATTGTGATGTTAGGTACAATGTTTACCTCTAGTTGTTTGTATATATATCGGTGAAGCAGGCATGTGTGCCTGTGTGGGTTTATATGTATTTGAGGTATATATATTTATGTAGAATGGTCGGTAAATTTAACTACATTCACATGAGTATATAAGAATTTGAATTTACGTTTACATACTCGTTCAAAACGAATAGTAATCGCTCGCCCTAGCGTTTCTATACTGTCGCTCAGAGCTTCGAAATTCTGCCACTACCTACCGATCTAATTCTACAATAAGCGGATAAAGGACACTGCACAGGTTGCAGTCAACGTAAATATCATGCTTAAACAGCGCAGCCAGTCGCCGAATTTACAAACCTTTAAGCGCATTCGGTGTAGAATATTGAAGTTTTCGACCATTTTGCTAAGGAGATTATGAAAAAAGTTCTGTGAAAAGTAAAAATGCGTACAATCACAATACATCGAAGAAATATTAACCTGAAGTTTGAAAAGAGGGAACTAAACTTCTGAAATATACTCGTACGATTTTGAAAAAAAAAAAGATTCTCAAATAAAATAACCCATCGGACATGTTCCCAACCCTAAAATTACATCTGCATTAAACTAACCTGTGATCCCCTCCTACACCTTAATTAAGAAACTTATCTCCTCCCTTAATACCCTCCCTTTAACAAAATAACCTCTATAAATCCAAGACCTCACAAATTAACCCGTCTTCTCATGTCCCAAACACCACTCATCCATTCACGCTTCTCTATCACCAGTTCATCTGGGGGATGGAGAGATAAGAAATATTGTTTTTGCACCATGTTGAAATCACACACATGCTGAGGAGTACAATCTCTGTACATGCAGCACGACTAAACACACACATACGCAAAAATATGATTTTACAATTACAATACTCTCAACAATAATTAAAGAAAAGCAAACCGTAAGTGAGGATGAATATATTTCGTGTTTCAATAATATGTTATTAATTAGACGATGTGCTACTTGTTATACAACGTATTGAACTTGAACTATTTATTATTAGGAAAGTAACATAAGTTGTGTTTCTTTACAGCTTTTATTTGTTCGCTCGTCTTATTCTTATTATTTCTTTATTCTCACATTACCCAAAATGAAAGAATATTGAATTTTATTCCACTACTACTGAACGAATGGAGGATTTTATCAGACGAATGAAGACTTGGACGAGCAACTTTCCAAGCTGGAGATACATGGACGTAACAACAACCTCGCCTGAAAAGTCAACCGTTGGCCGCTGAAGAACAGGCATCGAGGGGTGGTGGCGTGAGTCTTTGCGCAGCCAACAATTACCTTTATTCCTTTAATTCAGGGCACGCCAAACCGCGCCCGCACGGGCTACTTGCCCGCCTGGAGAGCCTGGTGCTAGTACGGGCAGGGACCCCGTACTCATTTCCACATAAAATCCAGAAAGGGGTATACATGCGCAAGCAGGAACGACGCTAAGCGGTTGTTTGATTCATTTTTTCGTGTTTCCAGGCGCGTCAACGGCTTTGGTCATTAGTCCCGTTAGTGTAGTGCATGCTTTTTTTCGCGGGAGTTTGCGGTGATCTTCCCCCGTTGGATGGATCCGGCGCCGACCTACCGTCGGCTAATGGAGTTTCCCCCTAACCAGGACTCTCCCACCAGCGGGGCACCGCCCAAGCCGGGACAAGCTCTAAGCTCCCGACCGGTCTCCCGGAATATGTGGTGGTGAAGTGCATGTTAGTGTAAGTGTGTGTGTGTAATGGAAGAGGAAGGAAATATCGCGCGAGGTCCGTGGCCCGTTTGGTAGGGAACTGCTCCGGCATTCACCTGGTGTTGATCGGAGAAACCACGGAAAACTACCGATCAGAGCAGCCGGCCGCTAGAATTCTCCTCCAGACAGCGACTGAATTCGACCTAGCTGAAAAGCTAGTGTCAAAAATCCTGCCGCCATCGGGACTCGAACCTTGGACCTCCCGGTCAGAGGCGCTGCAGTGACATCAGTAGATGCACTGAGCTCCCGCTCCCGGTGCGCTAGGCGGTAAATAGCGGCTTTTTACGAACATATGTTGGCCAAATTTTGTCTTTATTTATAACGGAAAATTGTATGTTATATTCTTCACTACGTATTACTATTTGTTATTTATTTTCTTACTAAATTCTCCCTTATAAAACATCTTTCCTGTTCTCGTTTTTTAACTGGCCGTGACATTTCATCAGCTGTTACGGTGTCATCCAATCGAAATCTAAAACATTATCACTGTGGTGAGTTTAAGCTTCCGATTGGACGATCAGCTGTCATCGGCCAGGTTACTGAAACCCAAGTAAAGTGACAGTAATATGTTTCAATGGAATTTTTCCTTGTTTTCGTGTATTTGTGTTTTAGATCATTCAGGTATTTATTGTGTTAGCAGAATGTGGATTAAATTAACAAGTTCCTATAAGTTAACAATCCTTGCTTACGGACGGACAGCGCTTTTAACAGACAAGAATATTAGTCGGGTAAACCTTCTAACCCAAACGTAGAAAGTTCGTGCTTTTAAATAACTCTTAAGTAAACAGGATTACAATTTTCTTGCGATTCATATTTTAAAAATTTTACTCTCAATTAAGAATTTGAAATCAGACTGATGTATTATTTCATTTTAATGGATCATTTCTTTGCTTTAAAGAATAAATTGGAATTAATATAGCTAAATTCACGACGATAACTATCAAGTAACTTCTCCCAAACATTGTCGTGAGCTATGTATCCGTGGCCACTCTGGAGGAATTTGTACAACGCTTACTTTTAAATCTCGCCTCAATTTCTCTGGACGCAGTGCCCGCGAGCTAGTAAGCTTGTTACCTTGTCCGCGACCTTCACATGCCTGGTCTAATTCTTCCGCAGCTATATGCGTAGAAATGCCGACAGTTTAAACAAAAAGTTGTAATACTATTCTATTATTTTGTAACCGTTTAGCTAGAGAATCTTCATTCCAATTGTAGAAAACAGTTTCTATCTATCTCTTTAAATCTACTTACTCATTGCCTTATTGCAGTTATTTGATAACAAACAGTTTGTCAGTAAGAATCGGACACTTAAGAAACATTTATTGTAAGTGCCCACTATAAATTCCATCGAGAGATCGAGCCCTAAACCGGGAGCCGTAGCTCAGTAATGTCACTACAGCGCCTCTGACCGGGATGTCCTGGTCGAGTCCTGACGGTGGCAGGATTTTCGACTCTAGCTTTTCAGCTAGGTCGCATTCAGTCGCTGTCTGGAGCTGTCTGCTCTGATCGGTAGTTTTCGGTGGTTTCTCCGATCAACACCAGACGAATGCCGGAGCAGTACCCTACCAAACGGGCCACGGACCACGCGCGATCTGTCTCTCCTCTTCCTTGTCCTCTCCTCTCCCCTTACACACACACACACACACACACACACACACTTCACTAACGTGCACTACACATATTCCGGGAGACCAGTCGGGAGCTTAGAGCTTGTCCCGGCTGTGGCGGTGCCCCGCTGGTGGAAGAGTCCTGGTTAGAAGTAAACCCCACTAACCGACGGTAGGTCGGCGCCGGATCTCGCCATCCTGCGCGGAAAATCACCGCCATCTCCCGAGAAAAAACATGCACTACACTAACGGGACTAATAACCAAAGCAGTTGACGCGCCCGAAAACACGAAAAAATCAATCAATCGAGCCTTATAAGCAGTGGCGAGTGTTAAAAGCTCAAGGCACAAGAAGTGCCCCATTTCCCCTCCATCTCCGCCGCCCGCCTCGCCACTGCAGCTGCCTTCGCCCCGCCGCCCCCCTCGTCACTGCAGCTGCCTTCGCCGCCGTCACCCCTGCCGACCAGATGTGTCAGGAGCAGAGAGTTGTCGAGCGACGTTGCTGAAAAACGCGCGGACACGCGATGCAGTGGCGACCTTTAACTCTCTGGGAAATCGATGTGCAGGTTCTTTGTACCACCGCGCCGACCTCCGGCCCCCTTGCATTTCCGCCGGCTCTTTTTCTGGCACACGAAACTTATACTTGGGTATTTCTAACGAGGCACCTGAGGGTACTATGGAGGATGTAATCAGTCGGGCCGTTAGAGTCGCTTGATCTGCAGCACTGCTTGATGCTGTCGCGACCATGAGACATCCTGCAGGACCGAGTAAGACCCCAAATGTCGTGCCATATATTCCGTCTTGGAGATACTATCCTTAGGTACCACGTTAGAAAAACCCAAGTATAGCCTCGTGTTAAAGATGACGATTCATTTCCTCTGCTGACCGTGCGTTTTGAAACGTAGTTTTGTCGGGAACTTTACAAGCATCTATTGAGGAGAACGTTAAAGCAAGCAAGTACTAAGCCTGATGACCAGTAGACCAAACGATCGATTGATTAATTTGTGTTTGCGGGAGCGTCATCGATTAAGGTAGCTGTCTACCTTAAAATGATAAAAATCGTAAAATTTCCGGGTTTTTCAATTTTTATGGGATCGTATGCTGTGTTTTATTCTCTTTTTAATACTTCAAAACGTTTGTTGATTTTGAGTGTCAACTGTCAAGCCCTTATTGAGTGAACTTCAGATGCATTTTTCCGAATTCTTAATTTCCTGCACATTCATGCATGTTACCCATCATAAATCATAAATCATAAATCATACAATATAATAATATAATTCTTTTTGCAGCATGTAAGCCATAATTTGCTCTAGTGAATGAACTAGAATTGTTAATATGTTACTAAAAGTTGGTTATATGAACTGAAATGTCCAGATTAAATTTATAAACAATTATTTTTTCTAAAATTATCAAATTTTGACTCTTTTTTCCTTTAAATTTTATTATTGGAATTGTTGTCTTATTTGCATTAATTGTCCTTATTTTAAAAGAGAAATTATAAAATATATAATTTGTTGTAAAGTTAAGATATCTGAAGTAAAAACCTGCATTTTGGCAATTAGAAAATTTATAAACATTAGAGAAAAATAGTTTTAAAAATTGTTTGTTCTCTAAAAGCATAAAGAGATCAAATGTACGAGGAAAAACAAAATAGACACAAAATTATTCATTTTTATTTTTCAAGTAGACAGATACCTTAATTCTAGTCCACGTTTTCTCTTGGGAGGTGAGGGAATTTGTTCCTAAGCTGGAAAGTGACATTGGCCGCCAAACTTATCGTTATCTTACGACGGGATTCCTCTCCGGGTATCTCCCCAGCTGGGCACCACCTGAGCTGGGACAAGCTCTAAGCTCTTGCACTCGCGTGGTATTGATGACTGCTCTGGCACTTGCTTGGTTTTAATGCGAGAAACCGCGTGCAATTACTAAACAGCGTAGTAGAACGTTCAATTCAGTTAATTTCAATTCAATATTTTCAGAGACGCGGCTCAGGCGAAGAGACCTGTTCGTTCCGCTTGCCTAAGCAAATTCCGCTACGCTCCTTTCATCTTCTGGCAGAGGATGGACGTAACACTCGGGTGATGGAACTGGAGATTTTAATCTTGCTCAGAGGCTTTAATTAGGCTGTGGAACTTTTACGTGCAGCAAATCTATAACATGGGACAGCCTGCTTTACTTCCCCTACGGAGGAAGGCGTACGAGCCATTTGTTTGTCATTAAAAATCCACGCTTTCGGGTGGATTTGAACACGCGAACTTGGATATAACAGTCTGGTATGCTAATCATAACACCACCGAACTTCCGAAAGTAGGAATTTCCCTCCAGGGAGTGGTTGAATTTAAAGGAGATATTTAACCAATGACTAATACCGGTTTTCCATTCGTCGCACTAGTGCGCACCCAGTGCGCACTCAGGGCAGCTTTCGTGTTCCATTCTACCGCTAGGGCGCACCAGTGCAAAGAACTGCGTGTTCCATTCGCACATCGACACGAACCCAGGGCGCACTACACTGCACTGACGATCGCGTCAGTGCTGTCGAGTGCACCGGGCCATTGTGAGGTTAGCTGCGGAATTTATCCATGCTGATTTAGATTCGTGGTGAAATTATGAAGGCAATTGAGGATCTTCTGTCACGCAGGGATACTTCGAATGATAGAGTATATTATGTTTTGCAAGAAATGTCTTAAAATAATGTTTGTGATTTACACGAAGTTCGGAAAATCAGATGATGTTCTCAAAAACTTTAACCTTGAATAACTTCATATTAACAAATCCAGTGCTATTTAGAAACTAAAGTGTTTTAGGTACGACTCAATTTCGAAACGCTAATAAAGTGAAAATAAAAATAGTGACCCTTACAAAATCATTCAAATATATATGCCAAGAAATGTTTCTTGCACGCCCATGCATATACCAGCAGAAATGTTCATGTTAATATTTTTATTGTTTTCAGTAATCAAACAATTCTACAGAAGCCTTACGGTTCAAAATCTTGTGTACTATATCTATCACTGGCAAATCTCAAAAAATGAAATTATTACTCATACGCATTTGAAGTTTTCGTAGTTTCGAAATAAAGAAATCACACGTTAATAATTTATGAATTAAGTAAGAAATTACCAAAAGACTGCATAAAAATTATAACGACGATCGTAATTCAAAATTATTATTTTTCGAGTTCCATCAGTGTGACTGACCAAGAACAGCTGAGTATAAATTTCACTGCGTAGCGCACAAGCACTGACTCAGTTCCGGAATCCATTTCATTCGTAGCTGCCCTTTACGCGTGTGGGGCAGCACTGTTGCGGAGCGATGACGTTTATGCCCTGCACTTGGGTGGGTTTCAGTGCAACGAATGGAAAACGCTATGAAATTAGCCACATCCGGTGCCCAAACCGTGGATTTCTACAGTAAGAAACACTGCGGAGACAACGTAAAAACACTCACTGAGCCATCTCAGTCGGTGTTAAAGAATAAGTGCGCCAAACTCTGGAGAATTTCAAATCAGATGTAATTTCTTTCCTTTACTGTGAATTGTGCCTTGGTTTTCTCTGAGGCTTACGCCATTAACAGACAGTTTCCGTCGTATAAAATTTTATTTTAATTTTTAGACACTCTTTCTAGGTACCCTAATTGTGAATTCTGTATGTTTTCTCTAACATAGACTTACGCCTTTATCGGTTTCCGTTGCAGAACAGTGTATTTAATTTTTAGACACTTCTTTAAAGGTACTTCAGTATTTAGTCTCGATTGTATTTCATTTGCTTCGCATGCTAAATCTTTTTGTGGTTCCTCTGTTATTTTATTTATAATTTTTGTCAGTACTGTAATTTCGTAATAAATGTTAAGGAGCCAGATACCTTCTTTCATTTTTTGAAGAAGTTTTAATTTTTTCCGGGATTCTTGCATAACAAGAAGTCCTTTACAACTTACATTTCAAGGTTAAAATAAAACTGGCAAAAAATGCAAGTAAGCTAAGAGTAGTAAAAATCGACCAAAATATTTAATTAAAAATAAATTGTCTCAACAAAAG
Organism: Teleogryllus oceanicus; assembly: GCA_964035755.1. Taxonomy (NCBI): domain Eukaryota; kingdom Metazoa; phylum Arthropoda; class Insecta; order Orthoptera; family Gryllidae; genus Teleogryllus; species Teleogryllus oceanicus. The sequence goes on from CAXIVR010000010.1 coordinate 18,314,918, forward strand.
CAAGTAGTATTTTAGCACTTAACTTCTCCGAGAATTCCAGACTGCAATTGTTTTCGACCTCTTTTCTCTGACTGTGTAGCGGAAAACCTCACACTGTTTCACTTCCGTGTTTTCTTGTGTTGCCGCGATATTTCTTCCGCGCTCGTCCGCCACGCTGAGCTAACTGCGTCGCTTTTTTGGTCACCTCAATAACACGCACGCGCCGGCATCTGCGCCAGGGGGCGACCTTCGCTCCGGATTGTTCGCCCTCCGTACCCCCTCTGTGGCCTCTCGCTCGCTCTCTTTCTGTCTCTCGCTCTCTTTCTGTCTCCGCTGCTCTTTCTCGGTCTCTCGCTCTCTTTCTCGGTCTCGTCTTTTCTCGGCCTCGCTCTCTTTCTCGGTCTCACACTCTCTTTCTCCGTCTCACACTGTCTTTCTCGTCTCTCGCTCTCTTTCTCGTGCTCTTGCTGCCTTTCTCGGTCTCTTGCTCTCTTTCTCGGTCTCTCGCTGTTTTTCTCGGTCTCTCGCTCTCTTTCTCGGTCTCCCGCTCTCTATCTCTATCTCAATCTCTCTTTCTCTCTCATTCTCTCTCTTATACTTTCTCTCTCATTCTCTCTCTTATACTTTCTCTTTCTTTCTCTCTCCCCCTCTCTTTCTCTCTCTCTCTAGCGTTTCGACTTTCATCTTGGCCGTCACCGGCTAGGGTTGCTCAGAGCATCAACTGATGCACTGAAGTGCTACTGATCGGGAGTTCTTGGCGATCAAGTTCCGACGAGTGCAGGATTTTCGACACTAATTAGATTGCGTGCTCGAACTCAGCCGCCGTCAGGAGGAGAGTAATAGGGACCGGCTGCTCTGATCGGTAGTTTTCCGTGGTTTCTCCGATCAACACCATGCGAACGCCGGAGCAGTACCCTAACAACCAGCCCACGGAACGCGCGCGATCCTACTTGAATCTTGAATGAAGGTGGGAGATACCTGGTTTGAAAAAACTCAGAAAGCAGATGAGTACATCGGCGCAGGATCTCACCATTCAGTGGGTGAACTTCATTGCCTCCTCCCGTGATGAAACTCGCACTACTCTTACGAGACTAATGGCCTTATAAGTTGACGCGTCCAAAAACACAAATCAATCAATGGCGGTATGATGATGGATGATTTCCATAGAGGCTCAGTATTCGTTGGTTGTTAGTCATTGCGGGCACGTCAATGCTAAGGCCATTAGTTCCGAAAGTGATGTGCATGTTTTTCTCTCTCGAGAGAGAGGTGGCGATTATCTTTCTCCGTTAAATGGCGAGATCCGGCGCCGACCTACCATCGGCTAGCGTAGTTTTTCTAAACCAGGTATCTTCCACCAGCGAGGGATCGCCCCAGACAGGACAAGGTCCAAGCTTCCGACCGTGCTATCGGCTTGTCTGACAATGTAGTGCATGATAGTGTAATTGTGTGTATGGGGTGAGGATAGGACAAGGAAGAGGAAGGAAAGATCGTGCACTCTCCGTGACCCATTTATTAGGGTAGTGCTCTGGCATTCGCTTGGTGTTGATCGAAGAAACCACGGAAAACTATAGATTAGTGCAGCCAATAACTAGAATTATCATCAAGAAAGCGAATGAATTAGACCTAGCTATGTTGCCACCGTCGGGACTCGATCTTAGGACCTCCCGGTCAGAGGCATTACTTGATGCTCTAAGCCACCTCTGCCGGTCGGTAGTTTTCCTTGGTTTCTCCGATCAACACCAGGCGAATGCCGGAGCAGTACCCTATCAAACGGGCCACGGACCGCACGCGATCTGTCCTTCCTCTTCCTTGTCCTATCCTCTCCCCTTGCACACTCACTTACACTAACATGCACTACACTACCACATATTCCGGGAGACCGGTCGGGAGCTTAGAGCTTGTCCCGGCTGGGGCGGTGCCCTGCTGGTGGGAGAGTCCTGGTTAGGGGGAAACCCCACCAGCTGACGGTAAGTCGACGCCGGTTCTCGCCATCCAGCGGGGGAAGATCACCGCCATCTCCCGAGAGAAAAACATGCACTACACTATCGGGACAAATGACCAAAGCTGTTGACGCGCCCGGAAACACGAAAAGTAATCAATCAAATCTTCCGGTCGGTTCACCGAGCTAATTACATCCTACCATGGTGACATTTATTCCCTTATCCCGAGTGGGATTCTACCGCACCCAATCTAGGCTACACGTTAAAAGGTCAGTCGTTGCATCCTTTGCTGTGTGACACACGAGCAAGGTGCAGGGATAAAATAGCGGCACCCCTGGCAATATGCACCCCGAAAACAGCAGCGTTATTATTTTTTTTGTTGTCATCTAATGAATCCAACGAAAGTTATTGTGGAATTAGGGAGAATTATGGCGACACATGTTTTTCACTGCAGCAATTTACGGGAGTCGTGAACGTTTTCGGGAAATTCACTTCACGCAGGGAATTTTAAAATGGTGACATGTGGTAGATCACTATGACAGGGACATGCCAAGGGCGACAGAAGAGAATAATCATGAGATGCCCAAGTGTCTGGTCTCAACGACAGTGATTTTTCAGGATTTATAACTACTTTTAAAGCGCTAGAATGCAGATATTAAGTGCGAAGGAAAGTATTTAAAAAGTGTATTATTCAATAATTTCGTGAAGCTAAAATAATATTTTTTCATTTGCTGTTAGAACAACTGTTGTTTAGTTTTAAAATATTCCAAGGTGTTTCTCAGCTATATTTGAATTTATTTCCAACCATTGTATTGTAGATCTTTATTTACTTTATAAATATTTTTACGAGTTTTTAATTAAGTTTATTCTTTAAGTTCTATGAAACAGAGCATTTTAGAACTTATCGTTTTGGCGTCATTCGATTTTTCGGTATCAAGGATTCACAATACATGGATTATGTCTTCACCAAGTGTTAGAAGAATTGTTTCTATGAGTAGCAACAGGGTTTATTCATTTTCTCGTTACCAGTAAGAGGTCTTCTGCCAAAAATTTGCCGTTTTCGGCGCAAGATTACATAACTTTCTCTTCTCACGACGTACCTTCGTAAGGCCTCATTCACAATGCAAACTTAAACGTAACATAATGCTTTAAATTTAGTTGTAAAACTTACACGTAAAAACAAGCATTCACAATGACAACGTAAGCTGGATCGTAAGTTTCGCGTGAACCAATCAGAATTCAACGTACTTGATCGATTCGTTTCTAGCACGGTGGAACGATATTTCCACCATAGTTTCTAGATTTTTCTTCAACATTCTATCGATTTGTCTTTATATATATTCGAGTAGCTGTTGTAGTAGTCGTCGCATTTCCTTCATCGTATAAACAACGATTCGCTTGTACCTCATTCAAGTAACATAATTAATTTATTCACCATGTCAAGTCACAATAAAACATGACCAAATTCTTACGTTGAATTCACTTCACGCGTCAAAACTGTTCGCAAACTAGTTTTTTACATAACAATAATAAAATGACACAACCACAAAGTACCCAACACAATCTAAATTCGATCTTTCACGCAGCTCTCTGATTGGTGTTCCGTAGAATTCCGACGTGAACGTACGGCGGCTACGTTACGCTTACGTTTAAGTTTGCATTGCGAGTGCGGTCTGAGGGCGAGAAAGCTCATCCTCTCCTGGCGCAGTCGTCCCTCAGTATTTACTTCATTTCACCCGCGCGCCTTCCGCGTGAGGGGGCGCCACTTTAGCCACTAGCGCGGTCGGTCGCCTCCGGTCCCTCGGGTGGCGGGGATGTGGCGGGGATGTGGCGGGGATGTGGCGGGGATGTGGCGGGGATGTGGCGGGGATGTGGCGGGGATGTGGCGGGGTGTGGCGGGGCTGTGGCGGGGCTGTGGCGGGGCTGGGGGGGATGTGGCGTGGATGTGGCGGGGATGTGGCGGGGATGTGGCGGGGATGGGGCGGGGATGTGGCGGGAAGTGGCGGGGATGTGGCGGGGATGTGGCGGGGATGTGGTGGGAAGTGGCGGGGATGTGGCGGGGCTGTGGCGGGGCTGTGGCGGGGCTGTGGCGGGGCTGTGGCGGGGATGGGGCAGGGATGTGGCGGGGGGGGAACGGGGCGGGGCGGGGGGGGGGGGGGGCGGGGGCGGGGAGGGGCGGAGGCCAGATCGCTCTAATGGCGGCCCTCTGTCTGCCTGAATATTTCATGCGGCGACGACGGAGGCAGCCACGGAGATCCTTCACCCGCGGCTGCCACAGTCTCCGTCTCAGCACCAACTATCTCCGCCACGCGCGTTGCTCTTCTCGACCACACTCCCATGGCCGTCTTAGTCCCCCCCTTTGGCATTGTCCATGCCTTTAGCTGCCGTCAATGGCGTAACTGTTGGGCAATGGCGTCGGATGAGGCAACGGTTAGCGTATAGGACAGTCATACTCAAGTTCGCAGCTTCAAACCCCATCGATGTTGTGGGTTTTTTAAAGGGCGAAAAAATTCTTCGTACGCCTCCCTTCGGATAGGGAAGTAAAACTGACTCTCCCATGTTAGTAGATTTATTGTTTGTAAAAGACCTTCGTGCTTAAATGAAGCCTCTGAGCTAAATTTAAATTGCCTGTTTTGTTGCCCAAGTAATACCCTCTTTCTCCCCTTGTTGGCGAAAGAAGCGTAGCGAAATTTGTGTGGTCAGACAGAAGAACAGGCCTTGTGCCCTGAGTCTCGCCACGTAAAATAAGTCATCTATTCAATTTACCCTAACCTATCTCTGTCTTTGTCTTCACCTCCGCCCTTTTCCTTTGCTTTCGCTTGCATCCCATCACCGCAACTGTCCACACCTTTGGCACTGTTCTCTGAGGCTCTCTCGCTATCTCAGCCTCCATTCCCGCCCCAGGCTCAAACTACATTATCTCACCTCTGTCAATTATATAGCGCCTCTGTCAATTATATAGAGCTGTGTCACCGCCCGTTCTCTGACTCGCTACGCTCTCTGACTCCCCTACGATTCCAACTATGTCTTCGACTCCACCTTGGTCTCAGCATCTGCCGGTTTATCGACTCTTCTTTTATCCGTGCTGTCTGTCTCCACTCTGACTGCGTCTACCTCTGCCAGTCTCCGCCTCCTCCTGTCCCCACCTCCTCCTGTCGCCGCGTTCTGTCTCCATTTCCTTCAGTCTCCGCCTATACTTGGCTCCATCAGTCTCCCTCTCCCCCGGGCCATACCTCCTCCTGTCTTCGCCCTACTTATCTCTCCCTTCCCTGCCCACTTTCGCCTCTTTCCTGGCTATGCCTGATTTCGCCTCCACGCTATGCCTGATTTATCCTACGCCTGAATCTTCTAAGCCTCCGTTTGTGCCGTCGACACCACGTCCCTTTACACTCCTCTATCTGCGTCCGCCTCTGCCCCTGCCTCCGACCTCAACGCTCCAGTTCCCCCTCCCCCATCACTTCCGTCGTCGCCCTCCCGCCCCGTCGCCTCCGCCAGGCCGGGGCCTCCTTGCAGAAACCGCAGCGTCTCCGGCGGCGGAATTCACTCGGCCGACGCGGCCCGACTCGCTACTCGCCACCGACTCTCGGGACGGCCACAAGAGCCGCCAGGACGTGAGAGGGTGACATGGTTCAAAGAAAGGTAAAAAGGTCTGGAGAAGTATCAGCGTGGACGAGTGAGGGACGAGTGAGGGACGAGTGAGGGACGAGTGAGGGACGAGTGAGGGACGAGTGAGGGACGAGTGAGGGACGAGTGAGGGACGAGTGAGGGACGAGTGAGCGGACGAGTGAGGGACGAGTGAGGGACGAGTGAGGGACGAGTGAGGGACGAGTGAGGGACGAGTGAGGGACGAGTGAGGGACGAGTGAGGGACGAGTGAGGGACGAGTGAGGGACGAGTGAGGGACGAGTGAGGGACAGTGAGAGAGGAGCGAGTGAGGACGAGTGAGGGACGAGTGAGGACGAGTGAGGGACGAGTGAGGACGAGTGAGGACGAGTGAGGGACGAGTGAGGGACGAGTGAGGGACGAGTGAGGGGGGACGAGTGAGGGACGAGTGAGGGACGAGTGAGGGACGAGTGAGGGACGAGTGAGGGACGAGTGAGGGACGAGTGAGGGACGGAGACCAAGAGAAACAAAATGTTTTTGGAACGAGTGCAAAAAAGATGGATGAAGAACAAAAGAGAGTATTGAAAATAAGGTATGGAGAAACGAGGATTGTATGGAAGCTAGACAGGGATAAGAGAAGAAGTAAATAAATATTGATTCTAAGTATGATATTTGAAGAACTTCAAATAAATCTACACTTTCGCTGATTTCTAAATGAGAGCAAATAATTCTTGGCTTCTTTGTCTAGTTATTTGGAAAATATCAATGTCACTTCTGCAAATTGCAACTGACAATTGCCAGGATTATTAACAGGATTCAAAATAGCGCAAGAAAACGGTAGGCGAGCTGCGAATAGAGCTGAAGGACAGAGGGTAACACATGCATTATAAACCTTAAAACTGTTTTATTCATTGCAGGCAACACCACGAATACTTTTTGTACTTTCATTACTTTCACGAGTACGTTTTCCTTTTGTATTCCTCGAAACCCATCTCAAATTTTCTCCAGTTAATTCCAAATGAATTTTTGAGGATGTAATATTTTTGTTCTCGACACTTTAATATGATGTGTTTCTATACGTTTTCAGAAAGGAAACATTGTTACTGTAGAGCAATTGTGAAATATTTTAATACAAATTACAGACTGTTCCATAGAATAAAAAGAAAAAAAATTTTGATGTATGTTCTTGGAAACGTATATAAGTTGTAGCTCGGTATTTACGTACAGTAATAAGAGTATTTGCTTTCCGTGTTAATTTAAATTTATTTAATAAAACAACATACTCTCGCAATTAATTTTGCAATGTCTAACGGTGCTGTGGTTTGTTAATTATGCAATGAATTATTTTTGATAGTGTGTGTATTTTTGATAGTGTGTATATTTGATAGTGTGTAGTATTCGCGATGTAATATGTTTATACTTCTTATATTTGGATGTAAATGAGTAAGAATCCCGGCAGTAAATGTGAAATTATGATTGCTGAGATATGTAGGAATCTCGTGTGATAAAATTTCAAAATCTTGGTCCAAACCCAAATGAAATAAGTTGTATTTGTGGATGTGTTGTAAAATAATGTAATTTTCTTAAAGTCGTTAAAACGCTTTCAGTGTCAGAATTCAATATCTTAATAGTAGATTTTGAGACAATGTATGCGTTTATTGGTCATACTCCCAAAATATTAATTTTATAATATTTGGCATGAAAATATATTTAACATGAGTAGAATTCAAAGTTTAAAGAAAAGTTAATACAATGCATATTTCTGTATAATTCGAATGATTGGTTACTTATGTAGATAGGTCTTTCTTCTCACGCAATAATTCTGTTTTCGTAATTTGGAGACCCATTGCAAGCAGGACACAATCCATTTCACCGTCTATTTGAGATTATTATACATTATTATTTCACACACACACACACACACACATATATATATATATATATATATATATATATATATATATATATATAATTTATATTTATATTGGACATTGGTATATGAACTGAACCATGGCAGAAAACAGCGGCTTCTTAATTTCTGCCTCATACGAGAATTTAACCCAGTATCGCTACGTGGAGAGCGACAGTCAACTAAAATTTTTCTATGTCACAAAATGAGAATGGTTTCACAGAAGATTTGAAGAATATAAATTTGAAGTAGAACCATTATTGCAGCAGAATTCTTGCTCAGATCTCACTTGAAGTAACTACAAACTTTGTAACATTGGGAGAACATGTTGCCACCGAGTTTTAAGGGTCCTTCATTGCTTCACCATCTGGTGTTCAGGAGAACTAATTAAAAATAACATAAAGAATGTGAAACTTTAAGTACTAACAGAACAATATTTAGATGATGGAACAAAGGAAGGAGGAAAAGATGTAGGTGTAAGAAATTGTTTGATACACCCTGTAATGTTCTAATCACCTCTCCTACCAAAAAAGAATGAACTTGCAGCTTCATCGAGGGTGTGGAATGTAATTCCAAAATTTATGGCAAATTATGTAAATTATTAAGCTTCTGTAAATTCATGAAAACTAGTTTAATAAAAGTCTACCTTCAAACATTACTTAAATAATATGTTAAGTCCAAGAAAGTCCATAGAATCCAATGTAAACATTGTACCTTGTACTCTCACGGAATGCAATTACCCTCTACTTTTTATTCACATTATCTCACAAAATGCTTAGCCATTATAAAAAAATATAAAAAGCAACTGTTAAAGCGACCGCGGAATTGTCAAGCAAAACGTGTACTAGTCAATGTCACAACATATCACGTGTTCCTGGAATAAATACTTTCCTTCGGAAAAGTTTTGTAATTAAAAATTTGACATAAAAGTTAGAAATAAATTCCCCAACAAAATCTAGTTAGAAATGTCAGGGATAGAATCTCTTTAACTGTTAAAGATACTGAGGTTTATTGCCTTTATTGTCCTTCTTGCTCCGTCTCTTATATGAGACAGACAAAACGTGCTCACAAAGAATAAAAAAATGTTATAAAAATACAGAAAAATAAACTCTATTTTTTCATCGCCTCGTTTTCCTCATTCTTTTAATTTTGATAGCCCTACCATTTTGCATACTGAAGCCAGAAAATATTGAAAATTAATCTCAGAGACATTACATATAAAGACACACAATACTATTAATACCATAATGGAATCAAATCTTTTCACAAATATGTATGACAATGTTCTGTCTAAAACAAGAATACTCTAATACATGGTTGTACTTTTTGATATGCTTCGTTTGTCGTATTTTGATAAGTGTACCTCTGTTTTGATCTGTTTCTTCCCACTTCCATCTCTAATTATTCTTGAACTTTACTTATTTATTTTATATATTTTTATTTATTTATTTATTTTACATCAAATACAGTTAACAGCAGTGTATGAGGTTCTACGGGGAGAAGTGCATTCTGTGCACGTTTTTAAATTCTGAGATATACCCTGAACCATACCAAGTTGAATTCTGAATAGAGAGAGATATGGCTTTTTTAGCCATATTGTTAACAAAATATTTCTTCCTATTTATTAAAATCTATTTTCAAACGTAAATAAACTATAGATTTTGGTTTTTAACCATAATTATGACCTTCGTGGAAGAATATATTTCTGCCGCGACAACTTTTAGTATGATAATTTGAATACCTACATTTACCACTGAAGGCCAGAAGTCGCGTGCAGATAATGAAGTTACATTTACTACTGGATTTTATTGATGTAATTTTAAAATTAAACGACTATTGTACGTTGATCTGCTCCTCCGTGTGCATATTTGCCTCTTCCTTCAAGCAAGGATGTATGTAATTACAACTGCAAGGTTTTCCCTGTTTTCTGGATTTGTTTTCTTATTTTTTATATTTTAAAAATGCTTAATTTGCTACAGATTTTGGTAAATCCTCTCCATCTGTTTGTATTTAGTCTGTACTTATTACAAAACATACTCGATATATTTTTATAATATTTATTTTAATACGGGAAATAAAATTTTTTAATTTTTTATAAAAAAAAAAATTTTTTTTACAATCTAGATTATGCATAAAGTAGATTGAAACGAGAACAATGTATTGTCATTCCGAAAAACAATTAAACTTTCGTAGTTGTTGAAATTTCATGGATTTTGTTGAAATTGGACATAAGAGATGAAATTAACTAAATTGTGCTCTATTCGAGTAAAATGTTAAAAAACACATTTGGGGACAATTTTTGAGAACAATAAGAAAAATGTCCTTGGAGCTTAATGTAACGTTCTCCCACAAGCTAAAATATACGCTTCATATTCCCAGTGTCTTGAGTGATGTGTTGTGGAATATTCGTTTTGAAAAAACAACAAAAAATAAACATTTTTTTTGTTGACAGACAGACGGACAAACGTACAGATGGACACGTCTATGAATGTGTAGATGAGTAGACGGGAGTTACAAACGGAATGAGAGAAACTCCCGTTTCTAAAAAAATGTTATTTGTGAACGGGCCATTGGTGCCCCGGCTTTGGTCGCCGCTCGATCATTAGAATCAGTTAATGCCCGTGGAGCATACACGATTTAATTTTTTATCTAATTTTAATGATTCATATTTACTTATTAACTAAAAGTTAACTTGACTCGATTTTTTCCCTTCCTCCTTTAATCCCCTTTCATAATTCCCTCCATAAGAGAAAAAACAGCATTCAACTGTTTCCACATTTTCATAAATCTTTTTTAACCTCGATCCACTCGATTCAGTTACGTTATGCAGTGTATATGGAGCTCCGTATCAAAGAAAATAGTAAGCAATAATGTATCAGTAAAAAACAAAAAAAATTCGGTAACAAAGTTCACTAATATAGGTATTTTCGTCGAAATCTTGACATCGATTTTTCGCGACATTTTCTATTCTATGCGTACTAGAAAGAAAAAATCCACTACATCTCGCTGCATCACGGCAAACTTGTTTGCATGTTTCCTAAAGCTGTCAGCGGAAAAGCGTGCTGGCACAATATCGTGACTCAAGGCAATGCTCCAGAATTTCCATCATCAATATCCTATTTTTTGATGCAGTCCATTCGCCGTTGCTCTGCGACACCAATAGCTTTTGTACGTTGAATGCCATTCTTTATACATTTTGCAACATGCAAGAGTTTTCAGAGTCTCTTGAGGAATATTAAGAGTACCATACCAATGCCAGTTTTGAACCCGGAGAACACCAAAAAGAGGGAGAGAAAGACACCGAATCTGAAATAAATTGCAATATAAATGAAGAAAATACTTAAAGATTTAAGACCTAATACTAGATGTATTCAAAATTATATTACAATCCTGTTCTTAAAGTTTAGTATAAAATATTTTCATTTACTGAGCTATGAGAAGGGAATACATATTTTGAACATATTCTACTCTTGTAGTGCTTTCCCCTGGATCACAGGCACGTCCTTTTTTACGATTGATCCGGATTAGGTGGTATAATGGTTAGCGTACCGGGTTTGAGGGTTCAAACCCGATCCGGGATCTTGTTCCCAAGTTTGGGGGTTCAAACCCGATCGAAGCCGTGGATTTTAAAAATTCTTCGTTCGCCCTTCTTCGGAGAGGAAGTAAATTCAGCTGTCTCAAGTAGTAGATTTTTTACATTTAAAAGATCCTCAAGCCTAAAACAAGCCCCGGAACTAAATTAAAGTCACCTGTAACGTCGCCCAAGATAATACCTCCTTTCTCCGCGTATGCGGTGACAGGAGCGTAGCAAACTTTGCGTGCTCAGACGGAAGAGCAGACCTGATGACCCGAGTCTCGCCACGGAAAATAACGATCAGCTTTGAAATTTTATTCTGACTAGTGAAAACCCGTCAAAATTTGACGGTGAGATCTGAGATAAATGTAAAATACTGTGCCCAGACTAATGTATGTTGCATTATTTGGTTCTTCAGGGTATAACGAAGGTATTCTGTGATGTGGAGTTCCCAAAATTTTGAACACGTATGGCCTATGACCAGGTGGCAATGCAATATCGGCGCCAAATGACACAAAAGAAAGAGCACTATAATACTGACAATGTTATTTCTAAAGTTTTTTGATGTGTCGTGATCTCCTATAAACAACTTTGATTTCTTCTGGTATATTGCTCGAAGATAAACTTATTTTCCCATTTAAGCGACAGAGTAAACGCGTTTGCAAACTTTCTCTCTCATGCGAAGTACAAAGCAGAACAAAACTGACATTTCATAGTCAACGACCCAGCAGAAAACGAAATGACCTGACTAACACGACACCACAATGAAATTATCATACCAGCCAGTGGGAACGATTCGGAATTGACATAACGTGAACAATTCACACTTCAGTAAACCACAAAACCCACTGTCCAAATGTTCTCTACAAAATACACAAAAAAGCAAATACATGCAAACTTCTCGACACAATGCAATTATTACACTGAAACAAAACCTTGACGAATTGTAAACAAATCTCAACAATCAAAACAAAATATAAAGCAGCGCCAGAATGAAGCAGCGTGGACATCTATCGACTCATATATATCGATTTTGAAACAGCCACCATTTGGAAGAAAACAATTGACTATTGATAAACGTATTATTAAAGAATGAATTAATTAAATAATTTACAATGTAAATGTTGGTGAACGACACAAACAATATCTGATAACATATCTAGGGATCATATTCTTTCATTTAAAGGAAAAAATACTACAATCGGTTCAGTAGAAGCTCTAAACGAAGCCATGGCAGAATACCTTATTTTTTAAATATATAGATTGCTCAACTATAATATACATTTACATATACTACATAAGGCTGGTTAGGCGGAAGAGCAGACCTTACGGCCAGAGTCTCGCCAGAAATAAAGACATTATTATTATTATTATTATTATTATTATTATTATTATTATTATTATAAAGGTAGGGTTAAGTGCCTAAGGGCTGGTCTGTCCGTAAGATAATGCAGGAGATTTCATGAAGCGATTACGCCTGTGGACGATTTTGAATAGTTGAACTGAATGCATTTATCTGTTAAAAAATTAAATTATTTTTAAGAGTTACGATATGTTCTAATGCCCCATCCTGTAAACCCCACTCTGCTCCACTCTCTTGCTCCTGTCTCTTCGCCTGTTGTCGCGCCGCGTCTGCCTCCCCAGTCTTCCCGCCCTATATATCTGACCATGCATTTTCTGCCCTGCATGTCCCGACCTACTTAACTCACACTGTCTGCCCAGCCACGCCTACTGCACTGTCGAAGATTTAAACGTATTAATACCAAGACCGTATATGGGTTTTGAAGTAGTCATGACGCGGAATAGAACATTTTCTGACCGGGAGCGGTGGCTCAACTGTCACTGTAGCGCCTTTGACGGGGATCCTAGGTTCGAGTCCTGACGGCGGCAGGATTTTCGACACTAGCTTTCAAGCTAGGTCGAATTCAGTCGCTGTCTGGAGGATAATTCTAGCGGCCGGCTGCTCTGATCGGTAGTTTTCCGTGGTTTCTCCGATCAACACCAGGTGAATGCTGGAGCAGTACCCTAACAAACGGGCCACGGATCGCACGCGATCTGTCCTTCCTCTTCCTTGTCCTATCCTCTCCCCTTACACACACACTTACACTATCATGCACTACATTACCACATATTTCGGAAGACCGGTCGGGAGCTTAAAGCTTGTCCCGGCTGGGGCGGTGCCCGCTGGTGGGAGAGTCCTGGTTAGGGGGAAACCCCACTAGCCGACGGTACGTCGGCGCCGGATCTCGCCATCCAGCGGGGGAAGATCATCGCCGTCTCCCGAGGAAAAATATCCACTACACCAACGGGACTAATGACCAAAGCAGTTCACATGCCCGGAAACACGAAAAAATCAATCAAAAACATTTTCTGGTGTCGATACCGGCATAGATAATTACTTAATTCTTCTTCTTTTCTTCTTCTTTCCGGTTTCTTAACCGCTTCGTCGATCTTCTGACGCCTAATCTTCTTCTCCAGTTCTCTGTTCTTCCAGGAATCAGGATTCCACTTCTGATTATCTTTTTGATCTGGTCGTTCCACCCTGGTCTTGGTCTCCCTCGTTTTCTCCTTTCACTTGGTTGCCATTCAAGTGATCTTTTGGGGAGTCTCTTCTCATCCATTCGTTGTACATGTCCATACTAAGTGAGTTGTTTGTTTCCAACTTCGTTTATAAATCATGTTGCAGACTCATTATCTCTTTAACCCATTCATTTCTAATTTTTCCCTTCTAGATACTGCTGCCGCTCTTCTGAGAAAATCCATTTCAGGGCTCTCAATTTTCTTTCCTGTTGTTCTGGACGTTGCCATATTTCTGCTCCATACACTGTCACACTTTCAATCATACAATCATACTTATTCTTCTAATTCATTTAAACTAACATACAATGGAGGCTTTCACGGCCGGTTTCTACATTATTTGGCATTTTCGGGTTTGGAGGCCGTGGTCTAATGGACAAGTGTCCGTTACACCACGGCCTACAAACCCGAAAATGTCAAATCATTTAAACTAACTTAATATTATTTGATTGGAGATATTGATATTTGTTCAGAAAGTAGCAAATAGTTCACAAGTTCGCTTCAAGCCAATTCGGAATTAGTTTTACATTTGATCTGGGTCTCCACGTCTGGAATGTCTCGGTGCGTCGCGCCATTTGAGTGGCAACACGCAACCGGCTGACTCGCCGGTCGCCGAACTGCACAACACGCGGCTCAGTGGTGCGAAACTCAATTACACAGCGCACTGAGGGCCCACATTATATCGCGGCGAGCAGAGGCGAAACCAATTTCAAGCTGTGCTCTGTCGGGATTTAGGGAGGTGTGGGAAGTGAAAGCAGGCATTTCGACTGTGGTGCGATGAAACCGCGATGCACAATGGAGGAAGGGGAGGCACAGACATTTCTATGAGAAAAAAATCGCGTGGTTTTACGGATATAAAAAAAATGAATATTTGGCAGTTTTTGAATATCCGTCTTGTATTTCTTGTCTACATGTAAGAACATGCGGCAAATATTCGACACATTAGTTCCACCCATCAAATGTATTCCACACATTTTTGTGATTGCGTAGTTCACGTACTTGCACGAAAAATTTCACTAGAATATGAACAAAATATCGTTGTGTAAAAACAGTAACGAAGCTTTTGATATGTATATCACATCTTGTCTCGGCATATTGCTGGAATAAAGTCATCTTACTTCTCCTCTAACTAGAAGTGAAGTAGTGCAATGCCGCTTGCTACGCGTACCAATGCGTGGTACCGACGTTAAAAACAGGGTTGATGGTGTAAAACTTTGCGTTGAAATTCGTATATGCAAATTTGCGCGTTGAAATTCTAGTAGATACCATGGATTTGTAAGGGCGAAAGAACATTTCGTAAGCCTTCCTTCGGAGAGAAAGTAAAGCCGGCTGTCCCATGATGTAGATTTACTACATGTGAAATATTTTCAAACCTAAAATATGCTTCTGAGCTAAATTCTAATTGCCTGCTTCGTCGCACGAAAAACATTTCTTTCTCTGCTAGATGGAGAAAGGACATACCGGAATCTGCGGGTAAGGAGTAAGAGCGACCGAATGGCCTGAAACTGGCAACGTAAAATTAGGAGTAATTGAGTTGAATTGGTTTTAGTCTATTACGGAACTTAAGTATGGCCTAACAGGTTAGTATTTGCATGGGTGACCACCTGAAATTTCAACTTTTATTTCTTTTTTGATCTATTGGTTAAGACCGTTGTAAATCAGGAACATCGAAGATTATTGTATCACTGGTACACTGTAGCAGTAGGGGAACGAGGTTGCGATTCTTAAGATGTGCTTACATTATATTACGGTGAGCAGAGGTAAAGTCTTCTCATTTTGGCTTGTAGTTAAAATATATGGGTTTTCTCACTACTTAAATTACAGAATGTTATAATGTGAGACAATATAAAACATAACACTTGGTACAATGTTGTACAATGTTATTTTCACATCTTACGTTATTGTATATTTTTTTAAATTTAACTGGTGTATTCCTTTAGACGTTGACTACAGTAAATAGAGAAATATGTCGCACAATAAGTACATAGTGATGAATCGTTACTGGTATATGGAAAACAGATAATAAACAAACATAAAATACTCTAATAAAAATTACATTAAAATAATCCATGAAGATGAAACGAAAATAAATGAAACGTCGAGCTAAGTAAATTAATTATTACCAAGTCAATTTTCTGTGTTTTCTGCTCTTCAATTGTCCATTAGTTAGCTCTAATTCTTAAAACCGAATAGATTCTGACGAATGAGGGTTTGATTTCCGCTGCGGTGGCGGTTTTTCAAATGACGTAAAATCGGCGTTCGCCATATTGTATTTGTGGCATGTGAAAGATCTTCAGCATCGACCAGGCGAAATTAAATTCTCCGACAATTTTCATCCTAATGATATTCCGTATTTGCTAGCTAAGAGGCGATCTCATTTCCATCTCGCAAATGGGACGAGTGCGGCGTCAGATCCAATAAAACGAAATTGGTCTAAGGGACGTAGAGCACTACCTGTCGGCGAATATTGGCGTCAAAATCCTGTTGCATGCTGAGAGTCGAAACGGGGTAGTTGAATTCTCTGCATCAAATCGCGCGGGGTATTAATGTAAGAGCTATGCATGTGAAAGGACGAAGGATGGTTCACAATCATGTCGCGGTTTCTTGAAGTTCGTAATAATGCTTATTATTTAACCTGAAATAGTATGAATAATCCTGTGGGTTATATTTGAAATGTGTAAGGGTTTCTGCAAAAGTCGGCAACAATTTGTTTTACAGAAATTGGAAACAAGCAACAAATATTGAATTGAAAGATCAGAATATATATGCTAACATTAATGCATTAATTTTCAACTTCGATATCTGAACCTGGTAAAGTACAAAGATAAAATGAGGGGCATTAATGTTCGTGTCATTTCTTTCTTTAATTATATATATATATATATATATATATATAATTATTACACATTACACATTATTATTACCACATTAAGTTCATTATTACCTGCATATTCTTCCGAGCGGAAAACTGGTGCCACTTCCATATATATCTGTCCATTTCTTTTTCATCTGTAGAGTTATTGCATAAACTTTGGGTTATCTTCTCCTTTATGTCTTATTTATTTATTCCTGAATTTTATCCACCCATATAAATAGAAGAAAATAATTATTTACGTAACTAAGTGAGTCTTAAGCACCCTAACAGCTCCGTGACGAATCACTTTTTTAATGCCTCCACTTGAAAGCTAAAGACGTGGGTGTCACCCAGTAACTCGGATCCGAGTGGACATTACCCCCTCCACTAAGAACATCAGCCCATGCGACCGTCTGCCTCCACTCCTTTGCGGGGATTATTGGGATAATTTTCAAAATGCATGATGCAAAATGCATGTTGGTAGACATGTTGATTCATGTCACTCCACAGCTTCTTTTACTTTCCACAGCCTTTTCATTTTATAAGGCCATTTCTACTCCGTATTGTGTGTACGTAAACTCTACTTTACCGTACGTATATGAAAAGTAACTTTTCAATCCTTATACAGCGAAGGAATATTAGTTTCTATACGTGAGTGTTGAAAATTATATTCTTTAACACGTAATATTTCAAATACTCCTCGCCAATACGTGGTTTTAGTATACAAGATGTCTCAGACCAAATGTTACTAACTTCTATGTCAGGAATGCAGAGGGGTCGGAAATAATCCCTTCTTGTCAATGAACATTGTTGGAAATTTCTTGTTACGAAGTTACACATGTGATATTTCCCCCTCCTAGTTAAGCCACTCAACATGCACAGGTGTTTTGCAGGTATACGAATCTCTTTGCATCGGAACGTGACTCCACACACGCAAGGGCACATGAAGTTACAAATCAGGGGAAATGTCTCTTTTGCAGTTTTGTTTTGATTGATTGATTTTTTCGTGTTTCCGGGCGCATCAACTGCTTTGGTCATTAGTCCCGTTAGTAACATTAATTGTCAGACATCGTGTATAAAGATTTCCTCACTGTTTTTTATTCAATTCTCTCCGTTTAATTAAACATCGATGAAGTAAAAAAATTTGGTTTTTAAAATTAAAAAAAATTTATCATTTACAACTGAATCAAAATTTTACTACATCAGCATTATTTAAATGCCAGAACAAACCATTATTGGAATATCGATTAAATAGAAATATCAAAATATTCGATTTTTTAACATTTTTGAAAATTACAAGTGTAGGATTACTCATATATTCGGATTATTTAGAAGACTCTGCTTCCAATTGTTCAAATTGAATTAAATTACCCAATTTTTGTATGTTCCGATTGTTCCAATTTTCCTTCGGTTCGAATGATCCAGTAGCTTGAATTACACAACGTCGAATTTACTTGGGTTCTCAGCTCAAAATTGAAGCGAGATTTCCATTACCAGGGACCTACACTGCGCTCCGCAGTCGGAATTTCTGTGCTGCTGCGCACGCTGCGGCTGCCTATTTCCCGCGGGGCATCAAAAGAATGCCAGGAATGCGCAAACAATTCGTAACGTAGCAATAGTCGTGGCTTCCTCGTCGAGATGCGGGCTGTCGGCCTGTTGGCTGCTCCACGCGACGACAAGGCCGCAGTTTTTGGTTTCTTTGGTTTGTTTGCGGCGCTAGTGGAGTTGTCTTCATTTCGGTGGCGTGGGATTTCGGTTGGGGGCATGCAGCCGCAGTACTTGTTTTAGATATTATTGTCTTCCGCGCGGGAGTGTGAACGTGGAAATAACGCTTTTGTAGATTATTAGGAGGTTGACCTACTTGATGGCTGCGGTCACGACGGATCTGCACCAGCGAGTTGCATTTGCATGCCGTGTTAATTAAAGCGTGATTTTAGTATGTGATAGTCTATTCTAATTTTTGCCATATTCTGATGTGTAGTTCGAAATATTGAGATACCGTAGTGTTCAGCGGTGTTTGTTGGTTGGCAACGTCTCAAACTGACCCCGGTTTTGTCCGTATCGTACATAAATTTGTTTTAACCGTTACCTGCACAAATTGTATTTTTTACATTATTTCTATTTTGTATTACATTCTAGTTCATGATGATACTCTTAGCAACGCAAATAATGAAAGTTCAGTAATTTTCCTTTTAGGGCCTCCAAAATCGAGTGCTCCCACGTTGGACTGTTGCTGAGCCTGATGTATTATAAAAGTTTAAGAACAAACGCTGGTTTTTACTTCCAAATACTTGTCCCCTCCTCTCCCCTTACACTCATACACACATATATCCACTACACTACCACTTATGTCGGGAGCATAGAGGTTGCCCCATCTAGGGCAACCCTGCCCTGCTGGAGCCGTTACCTGGAAGGGGAAAACTTTGCAAGATGTCATGCAGGTCGGCGCTGGGTTTCACGATCCGTTAGGGGAAGAATACTGCTTCCTCTCTGGTTATAAAATGTACTATCCTTACGTAACTATATACCAACAATACTTGTTTTTATTTATTTGGTCAAAAACTGTATGTGACGTATGGGGGCGTAATCATCTGCGCACGCTTTCTTGAGTTTCAGAATCCCTTCCCGACTATTTAACTATTAATAGTTGAAAGATGAAAAATTAATAATAATAATAATAATAATAATAACAACAACAAAAATTTAAAAAAGCGAGGGATTAACATTTCAAAAACTAGATATTTTCGTTACAAAATTATAGAAAACTTATTTTTAGCGGTAAAGGAACAAACAAATTTGATTTTTCTGTATTGTTAACAAAATAGAAACTCACCCTAAGCTCTACTACCACTACAAGCAAAAGGAAAGTTCAACAAAAAATTTCTTCAAAAGGAACATGATGAAGGATGAGAGCCCAAATGTATTGCTGATTTACCCTTGAAAATATATTTTATTACATTGGTGCGAATATTTGATTAAAAATCATTGCAAACACACTCATTTTCTTTCTGTATTCAAAATTCAAGTTGTATATGGTTTAGGTAGGGATCACAGAATTTAAAAAAACATGCACAGAATTCCCTTTTCCCAATACCCCGTCACACACAGTGTTTAACTGTTTTTGACGGAAAAATAAATAAATAAATAAATAAATAAATAAATAAATAAATAAATAAATAAATAAATAAATAAATAAATAAATAAATAAATAAATAAATAAATAAATAAATAAATAAATAAATAAATAAATAAATAAATAAATAAATAAATAAATAGTTTTTTTGCTATTTATGCATTTCTGCATTCTGCTATTTGCGCATTTGATTAATTTAGATTTATTCAATATAATTGAAAGAAAAGTACTTCATAGAGAAAGTAACAAATGTTTTTGGATTGCAGGCGAAAGATGTTTAGAGAATTTCTTTGAGATATAAGAAGAAAATTGTCAGAGAATCATTTAAAAGGCTTCAAATAAAAATATAAATAACGCAAAGAAGAATAGAGGAGCTTGAAATACGAAAAAATATGACAAGCTCTTTACTGAAACATTTTCAACGGATTCTTAGAACAACTCTGATTTCCCTGGGGATGTCCTGTCTAGATAAAACTGCGCCTTGCGACATTTGAAAAATGAAGAGATGTGTTTTAGTTGGACAGGAAATCTAATATTTGACTGCATTCTCTAGAAAATGTCTTGCGAATATGGTTAGTGAAGTTGCTTTGAAGTCATCTGTGACAACTTCAAAGTTAGATTTATTTATATGTGAACTTTATGACCAACACTCTTACCTTCTGAAAATATTGGTCGAAAATCAGTAACTTTACTTTCATATTACACCGAGGTCTGCTATTAAATTAAGTTATAATGTATACGTTAAGTTGCATATTTTTTTTAAAGTTAAACGTAATTTTGAGTTGCGTTGATTATAATTACCGTCTAATACATTTTCAAATGAAAATAACATTACAGGCACGTGTATGACGGAAAGAACATTAATCACACCCGGTGAAAGGTACATTGTCATACATAAATTTCATCGTTGTTTGAGAACATGAGTTAATGTGTGTGTGTGTATATATATATATATATATATATATATATATATATATATTGTGTGTGTGTGTGTGTGTGTGTGTGTGTGTGTGTGTGTACGTGCGTACTTTGGCACAGCAGCTCTTTACGAACTAAGACTTACCAGCGGCTTTTCGGCCTTGCGGCCATGGGTAGAAAGGTACGTGTGGTAGGCACATAGCAATGCCTACGTTGTATCTCTGATCTCTTCGTAAATGATCGGTTCTATTACCTCAGAGAACCCAGTCCATTCCAAGTAAAACATCCCACACCCTCGAGGTGGCACCACTAGCTTAAACAGTGCTTTGTTGGCAACTGTGGTCCATGACGTCGTGGGGTAAGCCACACTCGAACTATACCATCAGCGCTTACCAACTGAAATCGAAACTAGTCTGACCAAGCCACGGTTTTCCAGTGGTCTAGGGTCCAGATTCCAGGTGAGGTCACGACTCAGGAGAGGCGCTGCAAAGGTGCTGCTAGTAAAGGCACTCGAGTCTGTCTTCTGCTGCCCATTAAAGCCAAATTTAGCCTTGGAAACGCTCGACGTAGTCCCATATCGATTTTTGCGGTTATTTCATGCAGTGTTGCTTGTCTGTTAGCACTAACAACGCTACGCAAACGCCGTTGCTCTTTACCATTATGTGAGAGCCGTCAACGTCTGTCTTGTCTGTGGTGAGAGGTTATGCCAGAAATGAAGTTTTCTCGGCACGCTTTTGACATTGTCGATCTCGGAATATTGAATTCCGTAACGATTTCCGAAATAAAATGACCCTTGCGTCTAGCTGCATGTACCATTCTCTTAATTACCGTCGTGCGGCTATAATCAGGACAGAAACCTTTTCACATGAATCAATTCAGTACAACCGAACGCTCTGCCAATATACGCTCTGTCAATATACGCTCTGCCTTTTATACGTTTTGTACGCGATACTACTACTTTCTATGTTTACATATTTTTCTGCCATGACTTTTGCCTCCTTTGTGTAGTGCTCGTAAGGATAATGGTCACGGATTCGAGTCCCGCCTCGGGCATGGTTGTATTGTGTTCGTCCTTTCACCCCATTTCTTCACCATATCATTTCATCCTCATAGTTACCATAATGTTAACTACAACAGTGGTCACTAATGACCTATATGTTGACGCGACCTTAAATAACAAAAAAATATGTACAAGTTGAATTATGAAAGGTGGCAAAAATATTAATACTTTAATACAGTTAAAGAACTAGAAACAGTATTGTTAAAAAGCCCGATTGAGAAGCACAAATGTGAATCTCAACCGAGCATGTTGATACATCTTTGCACAAATGTATACGCAATTTTTGCAACGATGATCATGGTAATCCCGATCGCCAAATATTAAGAGCCATTACTTTGGCCTGGTTAATTTTGTTTATTTACCCTTTTAAAGTTAAAAAAAGGCGTACCAAGTGTTATTACAATGTTATTAAACCAATATTATTCCACATTATTGATGAGTATAATTTTTTTAGAGTAATTTGTTGATAGTTTTCAAATTTTACAAAAGAGCACGCAGCTGTGAGAAAGAGGTAAGTTTTACTGGTCTCTGAAATTTGCGTCGGCGGCCTCGACCCTGACCATGTGCGTGGGTTTTCAAAGTGGAAAGGATCACAGGGACCATCTAATGCTTGTGGCTTTTGAAAGAATGCTGGGGTGTTACCGGCAAAATTAAATACCTCTGGCAATTTTCCGACTAAACGAGATCTCATGTTCTCGCAATCAGAGAGCTCGGATATAGAAAACTGAGACCGACATCTGGTGGAGGAGGTAAGTCACACCTACGCCTTTAAGGGCGCGCGTTTGCTCGAAAAACCTTACCCGACATATTAAAATAGAATAAGATTCACTTTATGAGACATTAATACAATTTGTAAGAAAGGTTCATAATATTAGAGAAACGGTATTTAGGGACTGGTGATTTTCTGTAACGGTTTAAAAGATTTCGACCTAGCCAGTGTTTTATAATGTAATTTTTAAACGCAATATTGATCAATTAAATAAAAAAATAACTTGGTGCACTTGGTATTAATATGAATTAGACTATGAACAAAGGATATTTTATTCTCAACTTTAATGATTTTGCTGTGGGAATAAAAATGAAGGGTTAACAGGGTAATAAAGTCACTATCTTTAAAAAATCTCTTGATAAGCCCTTCTGTTTATCTTGACTTCGTATTATGAATCTAATGGAGATAAACTGTCGATAAATCGTGACTCAAAGTGAAGAGGTTCGATTCGCAATATGCACATACATATATATGTTTTCGTGAAATGAAGAAAATGATCTTATCGCAGGTAAAATTTCAATGTATCAATGTGAAATCAGTTGTGGAAATGTGTTAAATATAACATTTCAAATGCTTAGTAAAAGAAAATGTTGTCCTTAACTTTCCTCTCAGTAGAATGCACACAATATTATGTAAAATTAATACTAGAGCAAGAACCGGAAAGATATTAGAGGAGGAGAAAAATAAGTAGCAGGAAAGATCTTTGAAGGCAAAAAGGGATGGCATTTTTACGAACACAAAACTTAATGAATTTACCTCAGAAAAGACGAAATATGAAAGCAAAGTACAATATATTTCACAGGTAAAAGAAGTATAAAAATGTGTCTCTTTTAATTACATTCTGTTTATCGGGGCAAAAATCGTGCTAAAAATAAGAACTAGAGGTATTACAGAACGGCACAGACTTTCTCGTTGTAAAGTTTTTTAATTACCTTGGCGTAGACTGGCTTTTCTGACTTGCCTCATTATCTTGCTAGCTACCATTTATCATCGCCCAAAGCACATTTTGTTGCCATTTTCTCAAGTTTTCGGTTTCCTAATAGTAAAACCGAAATATTACTTTAAGAATATAAAAGAAGAGAAAAACCTTTTCCGAAATGACAATTTTCATTGAAAAATTTTTAGCCGTTTTTAAAAAAATGGGGATTAAGCATTACTGTAAATGCGAAATTTGACAGGACTTTTCTGCTCTTTTTCACAGAACGTTTGACTGCTGTTTTTCCCAGGAATCTATTGAGTTTTCCAAAACCTTCATTGGATATCATTTGAAGCTTTTTCAATCACAAATGCAATAATGTGTTGAAATCGATAGAAATGTGCATATTAACGACGTGAGAGATATTTAAAGAATTACATTTATATCATTTTTGAAAAACAAAAGAACATCCCAAAATAAACTTTACCTTGTATTAAACAGTACTATTACCACTATCTGTTGGAAAAGTTGTCACTTTACCAACTTTTTACCAAGACGTTGCAAAAAATACAGTAAAATCTTTTTTTTTCAAAAATTAACCTAATCTAATACTGAACGAATGTACAAAAAATACTGAGCAACATACTGAAAACTAAAATCCTTCTGTGAGAGAGATGAACTAAGCTTCCTCGCTCCAAATGTTTTAAGCCTCGCAAAATAACCCCCGGGAGTGTGTCTCCGTAAACACCTCCTTTGGCTCCCAACAAATGGCGGGGGGCGCGGCAAACTTTTCACCAAGGAGTGGCCGGGGCCTCTGGCCTCTGAACTTATGGGCGCGATTTGCGCAGCGGGCGTGAGCGATGTGGGTTGTTTTAGGGCCGGAATGGGCTCCGCCGCTCGGAGACAGGAGTCAACATCGCTCACAGGTCGCGCCGCATATCGACTGACACCCAGGAGGGGGCGGGGCTCGGCGCGGAGACGTGACAAAAATGCTCAGACGGACCTAGGGGAGGGGGGCGAGGCGCCGCGAGGTAGCGCCGGGCGTGGCGTGGCGTGGCGTGGCGGAACGTAGCCGGATGAGGGGTGGTATGTCCGTGACGGGGCGAGTCTGCCGTGGCGTGGCGTGGCGGGACGTGGAGGAACGTAGCCGGATGAGGGGTGGTATGTCGCGTGACGGGGCGAGTCTGCACGTGGCGTGGCGTGGCGTGGCGTGGCGTGGCGTGGCGTGGCGTGGCGTTGCGGGCGGGGGAATGTGGCCGGATGAGGGGTGGTATGTCGTGGCGTGACGCGGCGAGTCTGCACGTGGCGTGGCGGAGCCCGATATGGCATGTCCTGACAGAGCGTAGCAAGGTGGGGAAGAACGTGGCGTTGTAAACCTTGGTGCGACGGTGTAAGGCGGGACGGGGCCTCGAGGCGGAAGGGACTGGGCCTGGGGGTAGCGGGCCTGAGGGGTAAGCGAATGGGCGCTGGGACGGGTGGCGGGGCCGTGCCGGGCGGGATAAGGCAGGGCAGGGCGGAGCAAGGCGAGGCGGGGCAGAACGTGGCGTTGTAAACCATGGTACGGGGCAAGGGGACGGGGGGGCTTTGAGGCGGGAGGGACTTGGCGGACCTTGGCGAGGTAAGACGGGGCCTGACGGGGTAAGGCGGAATTGGGACGCTTGGGGACAGGGTCGCGGGACAAGGCGGAACTTAGCGTGGAAAGCCATGCTGCAAGAGAATAAGGAAGGACAGGGCGGAACGAGGCATAGTAAACCGTGGCGTGACGGGTAAAGCGGGTCGGGAATTCTAAGGACGGAGAGGGACGAGACGAGGCGAGACTTCGTATGATAACCGTGACGTTACGGCGTAAGGTGGGACGCGGTACAGTGAGGCGTGACCGGGCAAGGCGGGACCCGGCTATTCTGGGCCAAGGGACTTCATGTGGGAAGCCGTACCGTGACACATAAAGGCGGGACATAGCGTAGATGGCGGGCGGGGAGCGGGAGGTGGCGAGGTAAGCCATGGTGTGACAGGGGACGGGTGTGGCGGGACCTAGGCGATACGTTTGGTTGATTGTTAGTTGATTTGATTTGATTTTTTCGTGTTTCCGGGCACGTCAACTGCTTTGGTTATTAAACCCGTTAGTGTAGTGCATGCCTTTCCTCGGGATATGTGCGGTGATCTTCCCCCGCTGGATGGCGAGATCCGGTGCCGACCTACCGTCGGCTAGTGGAGTTTCCCCCTAACCAGGACTCTCCCACCAGCGGAGCACCGCTCCAGCCAGGACAAGCTCTAAGCTTCCGACCGGTCTCTCCAAATATGTGGAAGTGTAGTGCATGTTAGTGTAAGTGTGTGTAAGGGGAGAGAATAGGACAAGGAAGAGGAAGAACAGATCGTGCGCAGTCCGTGGCCCGTTTGGTAGTGTACTGCTCCGGCATTCGCCTGGTGTAGATCGTAGAAACCACGGAAAACTACCGATCAGAGCAGCCGGCCGCTAGAATTCTCCACCAGACAGCGACTAAATTCGATTTAGCTGAAAAGCTAGTGTCGAAAATCCTGCCTTTATCAGGACTCGAACCTAGGTCCTCCCGGTCAGAGGCGCTGCAGTGTCAACAGTTGATGCACTGAGCTACCACTCCCGGTTTGATTGTTAGTGATTTCGGGTACGTCAACTACTATGGTCATTAGTCCCGTCAGTGTAGAGCGTTTTTTCGCTCAAGAGGTGGCGGTATCTCCCACTAGCGGGACACCGCTCCAACGGGGATCTAAGTCGCTGACCGATCTCCCGGCATGTGTGGTAGTGTAGTGCATGTTAGTGTGAGTGTGTTTGTAAAGGATGAGGATAGGGTAAGGAGGAGAAGGAAGGAAAGATCTCGCGCGGTTCGTGGCCCGTTTGGTAGGGTACTGCTCCGGCATTCGCCTGGTGTTGATCGTAGAAACCACGGAAAACTACCGATCAGAGCAGCCGGCCGCTAGAACTCTCCTTGAAACAGAGATTGAATTCGACCTAGCTGAAATCGGCGAGACGTGGCATGGCGGGTCGTGGCGGGATAAGTGATGGTGTGATGGGGTAATGCGTGGCGAGGCGAGATAGGGCGAGTTGGGATCAAACGAGCTTATGGGTATATGTCGTACATTTTTATGCTAATTGAACTTTTCTTCAATACATTCAAAATTAGTTTTCAATAATAATTTCCAAACCTTTGACGTAGATATTCTGAAGGTATGGGACACAAATTGTATCATTTCAGTCTTAAGAGCAAAAAACTATATTGTATGAGGATGCACTCCAATGAAAACTTTGTACTGGGTTTGTAATGAGCATTCTTGAGAGTGTGTTGCGAGGCGAAACAGAGAGGGCGACGATAATTAGTAATATTTGTGATGTTAAACTATGTGTATCTGCTCCATCGATATTAAATCTAAACCATACCTCGGACCATACTTCTGACCATCCCGTTTAGTACATGTTTTCTTGCCATTCCAGATAATAAAAAAAGAGTTCGAAGAGATCTAATAAGTTGTAACTTTAGTTTGAAATTTAACAACAATTTCGACCAATTGAATTCTTCCTAAGGAGGTGGGTCATAGTAAGCTGAAAACTTTGAACGTTTTTAAAACAAAATTTCTTTTATAAATATGTCAAATAAAGAATCCTAAACTGTTAAAAGCACGTAATTTTAACAGAAAGCATCGCACTGTTTAGTAAGTATAGAAGCGAAAGATGTTAAAAGTCTTTAAGATACATAGATTCAATGCAGCAAAGTACAAAAATAAACAATTGTGCATTAAGAAGGTACATTTTAGTTATATTACTAGTTGTAGCTAATTATTATACTTTTAGAATCGTCAATATGTTACAAAAGTAGTCCGCTTAATTGAATCATACTTGCGAACGGCAGCTCACGTACGTGGACCTGGCGGCTAAGTGTTCGAAACCCTCGTAAACCATAAATGTTTAAGTTTTGTTTGCGGAGTGGGAGACGTTCTGATTTCCTTGTGTATTACATAAACACCACAATCCTTTCACGTTCCCTTAGTCCGACAGGTAACACGTGTAAAAAGTGTGAGCCAATCTGTGTTTCTAATTTTAGAAAACCGGTCCCTTACACTTACAACAATGATAAAAACACTGACTGAGACCAAGGGGTACCATGACTAAATATGTAAATGTAAATATGTATACGACCGATATAGGCCTATTCAATGTTCGCCGTGCAAGGTGCTTTTGCACTGGGAATTTCCCCAGGGAAGTGGCAGATATCGGGAGATGCTCTGGTGGTGACATCTTTTAGGTGACAATAGATGACAACTGGTAAGAAGGTGAGGAAAACTGAAAAGCTAATCCAGTCAAGATAATATGAAAAAAACTATTACGAGAAAATATGCAGAATTATGTAGCACCAATAGATAATTATACAATAAAACATGTTTAAATAATTTAATATTATTTATTTAAAATATTTATTTTCGCATATTCGTGCAGTATTGGAGTACTTTCGTTAGCAGTCGCGATACATATTTGAATTATGCAAGCAAATTTGGGTTTAAAGTTTTCCCTTTTCCATCAACTCATGCACAATACAAACGAGTACGTTTTTACAATTGTCAGCTGTATAATAATTTCCAAAGGGGTGACCAAATACAAACATTATGGATAAAAATTGGGTCATTATGATGGGAGAGTATTTTTGCCGAATCGTTACAATAATGAAAACGATTCCCTGAATGTGCATGGCTGTCGTTCCTATTAATGAGTATTTTTATTACATGACGATTTTGTTTGTGGGTTGGTTTGTTAGCACTTGACGTAAACATTCATGAAGCCAACGGTACATTGACTCAATATCTGTAACATTTGAGGAGGGGTGCATTCAGTAGTTTGGTTCACTAAGTTTTGTTCGTAAGTCATTAATATTGTATGTATGTGACTATTTTGATTGTATTAGTTTTTAAATTACGAATTACATACTTTGTAAAAAGTGATCAATCAGAAACTTTGATGTACTGTTTGAAAGATTTTATCAGTAGATCATTTATTTCATGGGATAGCAAGATAAATGCCTATAAGATGAGAGTCTCACAATTTTGCACAAGCTCTTGACTTCAAAAAAATATATAGAATCACTTTAATCTATAAAGTACAGCAAATTGTTTTGTTTATATTTTTCATTTCGCATTTCTCTTGAGCAAATGAAGAATTTGATAAAAGTGGAGGAGAGTATATTTCCTTCATTTGCGTGTGTGTTAAAAATAATAACAATATATAGCAACAGTACTTTACTGTTGAATCATTTTTCTTCATTGTAAATTGTATGAAGCACGATGTCCATTTCAATATCATTAGCATGGTTGAGGGGCTGATGAAACTTCCGTTAGAGCCTTTTTCCAGGAAATCGGGAGAGCAGAAAACTCCAGAGATACGTACACATTCTATTAAAAATGCATTTATGTTTGTGTGTATGCCCCAAAAAAACATCTGAACGACTAAAGTGATAGCTCCAAAATTTTGCACGAATGGTTTTGAGAAGCCGAGAAATATTTACACAAGTTTTAATTCAAAATGTTACCTCAAAATGTGTGTTTTGAAACAAATGTTAGTTTAATTGAATACAAATTGCTGTACACGTTGTTTCTCAGCGGAATCTATAATAAATAATTAGTAACAATCCATTTGTACTTTTAAATAAATATAAAACAGTACAAAAACTTAAAAGCAATACAAAAACTAAAATGATTATAAAGTGTGTAGTCCTTTTAAAATTGATTTTAGCTTAACATTTGCTAGAAAACCAAACTTTCGAATGTTAGAACTTTTATTTTTGGCATCAAGAAATGAATTCAGTTAAATAATTTGTTTCAGAATAAACTTGAAAGAATATAAGAAAGTTACAAATAAAAGTGCCAGTGATGCCACCATTCCACGCTCAAAATTTAATTTTTTCTTCTACCAAAGTTTTTCAAACCACTTCTGGGCAGAGATACAGGAGTTTCCCCTACATACTATTCATGTGCTTCTCACTTCGTTGTAATAAATTACTGTGTGCTATTGAATATACGGCCTTCTTCCACATTTGTTGTAATGTTTATTAGAACAGCTTTATACAACATTTTACTAGTAATTACAAATCTATTATACTTCTGAAAGAGACTTTAAAATCCTTTTTAATCTGTACCAGAGGTGGGCACCATTTTCCTTCTCGAGCAGTGGTATTGCTTCCTTCTCCAGCAGGCACGGTCACTCAAACTCACAGTTGCGGTGGACAAGCTAAGAAGTATAGATCAGAAAAGTCGGTGGTAACTCCATAAGTAAAGATCAGATAAAAATCAATAAATGCTTTTCTATGCTGTACATCAATGATATTAATTTGATTTACAAATGTATTTCAAACTAGTTACACTGATTCATAAAATATTATAAGTATAGCATAAACATATCCATACAATTCGAAAATCATAAAAAAAATCAAACTTGATTCAACAGTCACGTGCAAATGCCCAGAGAACACTAACGGAGAAGTATCAACACCCATTTTTTTTTCTTTCCAGGGCTTTCTTGCAGCGTCAGGGGATGCCGATTTTCGACTATCCGCGCCGGATACCCGCATAGGGACACATATTAACATTTACTGACACTGACACATTTTACCGGGACCGGTAACTCACTGCATCAACTGATATCACTGCAGCGCCTCTGACCGGGAGGTCCTAGGTTCGAGTCCTGAGGGCGGCAGGATTTTCGACATTAGCTTTTCAGCTAGGTCGAATTCAGTCGCTGCCTGGAGGAGAATTCTAACGGCCGGCTGCTCTGTTCGGTAGTTTTCCGTATTTTTTCCGATCAACACGAGGCGAATGCCGGAGCAGTACCCTACGAAACGGGCCACGGACCGCGCTCGATCTGTCCTTCCTCTTCCTTGTCCTATCCTCTCCCCTTACACACACACACTTTCCCTAACATGCACTACACTACCACATATTCCGGGAGACCGGTCGGGAGCTTAGAGCTTGTCCCGGGTGGGGTGGTGCCTCGCTGGAGGGAGAGACCTGGTTAGGGGAAATCCCCATTAGCCGACGGTAGGTCGGCGGCGGATATCGCCATCCAGCTGGGGAAGACCACCGCCATCTCCCGAGAAACAATCAGGCACTACACTAACGGGACTAATGAGCGAAGCAGTTGACGCGCTCGGAAACTCAAAAAAAAATCTGACACATTTTCTGACTTCTCAGTCTGTAGTCAGCAGACTCTCAAGGTCTTCCGCGATAACACACATTCATGAAAGACAAGGGACAAACAACCAAGCCCACGGCGGGACTCGAACTCGCGACCTTTCCGACCGAGGCGCTGAGTCAGCATACGCTCTTAGACACCTCGGCCACCCAGGGCAGCAGGGGTGTTAACACTGAATCTCAAAATAAATTACAATATAATACAGTAAAGTCACTCTAAGCCGTAATCCATTGGGGGGAAAATCCGGTTTAGGGATGTTTCCTTTTTATGTGGGGTTGTTCATTTTCTGACACTTGTGATATTGATATTTCCGCCCAAAAACTAGAAAATAACCTACCTTTATTATAATTATTAAAATGCATTAAATTATAACGTGGTTATGGAAGAAAATGCTAATAAATGAATATTAAATATTCTTCTTTGACAATTTCTGAATTTCGCGTGCTTCTATAAATTTGACCTGTTAATCTAAGGTTGGAGTTTAATGGTTTTTCCAATCTTTGTTAAAGTGGATGTGACACTCACTAAAATACACACTACCTCACTGCCTAGTAGCTGCAGTGGGATTGCTTGCTAACTCTTTCAACGCACAATGCGTCACAGCCCAAAGGACTACGACATTCTATTATCCTCCCTTGGCACTATGTCTCTGGCTGACGGTTCCGATTTTCAATGCGGGGCATGGAGACGTGTGAATGGAAGCCATCATGTCGGTAGAACTTCTCACGCTCAGAGAACCAGGAGGGAATTACCCTACGTCCTACACCTTCGGAGTCAAGTGACCCCAAGGTCGAATTCTACGCTCACAGCTGAAATCTCTTTCCTTCAATGTACGGCTGTTAAGGCTAAACTGCAGACAAAGGGACAGGGAATTTAAAACAGACTTTCCGATACGTTATTTCCTTCAAGAATATATCGCATCTCTGCAAATTGCGTAAAATTCACAAATATCCGTTTTATAAAGTGTTTTATCCTAAAGGGCACGAAAAACCGTTCCGTTTCCTCGTTGAACAGGTTCCGTTTTATGCTGTGTATAACTCGATTTAACTTCACCGATCGGAGAAATTTTGAGTTTAGAGCAGGTTTTCGGCGCGTCAAGTTTCCAATTTAAACAGATTTTACTGCAGTGAGAAATGTTTATAATATTTAAAAACTTATACTACACAATTTAGCAATATACTACAATATATTATAGTTTCTTTTAAATTATTTTCAGATTGGAGTGAAGTACAAAGAATAACGGGTACATTCAATTATAAATAAAAACCGTTCTATTGATCTGTACGGGACAATTTCTCTGGATCCAAACTCGGTCCGTAAACTTTGCCAATCCAATCACAAAGCCAGGAGAGATTGCCAAGTCCATAAAACAGAATCCACAAGTCAGAAGATGTCCCAAGTCGAAGCACGATCACAAATGTTTCAGAAGAACAGTTGAAATAATTCAAGGCGTTGCCAACAACATTGTTTACTTCAAAAACGACTAATTTTTCTGACCTCCATACAGCAGAAAACTGATGATGCTTTTTTTATAATTTTATTACTTCTTGTTTGGCATTTCTGACTTTCAGAGGTGTTTATACATGATTTCATTAACTAAAGGATTAACCATCTTCAGGTTTAAAAGTCAATATAATATAAAGAGCTTGGCAAGTTATGTTTTATGTGTGCATGTGTGCATGTGCATGTGTGTGTGTGTGTGTGTGTGCGTGCGTGCGTGTGTGTGTGTGTGTGTGTGTGTGAGAGAGGGAGAGGGAGAGAGAGAGAGACAGAGAGACAGACAGACAAATATTATATTTTCTGATATTTAAGGAGGCTTGAAAATGTCCTTAGGATAACGTGAGTGGATTCTCTGGGGTTGACTGCACTTTCCCTAGATTGTAAGTAGCTGTAGCTGGAGATTTTGGTAGTGTATCATAAAAGATTTTTGAAATTTTGATAATGTAGTCCTGAATTGATTCTATTTTTAATTCTCTGTGTAATTGTTTATTGCTTACAAACCAAGGAGCTTTAGTACTTTTTCTGAGGCATTTATTTTGTATTATTTGAAGTTTGTTAATGTGGCTTTGGGTTGCTTTTATCCAAACGGGGCTTGCGTAGGTTAGTGAGGGCCTGATTACTGATGATGATGAGACGATGGCGAAAGCTGCTCTTGTTGAAGTAAACAATATTGTTGGTAATGACAACGCCGTAAATTATTTCAATTATTTAAATGTCAACGACAATTCACAGCTAAACCAATATCAGAAGAACAGTGCAGGATGTGGAACTAGTCCAGCGTCAACAGTGTTACAATAGGCACCACTTTCCACTAACTACTGAAGATCCTCAACCGCCTACTCTGGTGCTCACAGCCACTTTTATGTGTGAGCCGACCTCAGTCACGCCCTGTAACTCGCCTCGAAGCTTACAGCTACAGTGGCAGTCAACCCAGAGGAGGCATGTAGTGCGTGTTAGAGCACTGGAGGTGCCGGTGACCTTTCGCCACTCGAAAATGAAATCCAACGCCAACCTACAGTCAGTAGAAAACAAATCAGGAATATCTAGTTTTGATTCAATTTCAGGATATTTTTAGCAACTTTATACACACCCAGTTTATTTGTCTGAGTGGAAATGAATTTAGGGCTCTTTCTTTGTCTTGAATAATGTGGTAATTCAGTTCGCAACTGCTAGATAACTTAGAAGTCTTGAGTTTTTCCCGGTGTATGGTGTAAGTACTGCCATTCGTAATGTAGGTTTGGTTTTGTCCTTGTTTGTTTACTCACACTGTTGAGAAAGGAAGTTGTTTTGTTGAACATATTAAAGTAGGTTAGCAATTATCGGAGGGTTTCCAGTGAATATTGTATGAATTGAATTTTACATTCGTTTTCAATAAGGAAACAATAGCAGTGGTAAAAGAGGACACCCGAGTCGAAGGAAAAAAAGAAAAATGCAGGTTCTGTTGAAGTTTTCAAACTTAAGATCCTGTGAAATAGCCAGGAAACGTAATGTTTTTCCCACAAACTGTTGGAATAATTAAAAGAAATGTCGAATTAGGTGAACAATTTACACCAACAAAGCGTCAAAACTTAAGAGAACTGTGAAAAGACACGCAATGGTAGGAACGAGAGTTGAAAAAAATTGCTTCGTGTAACAGAAAGGCTACAGTTGAGAACATACCTGATCTTTTAAACAATACTGGTTGTAATTTAAGCACAAAGGCAGCTCATAGGCGACTTCAAGGACGTGGGTTACAATGCCATAGACCAATAAAAATGCTAATGTTAAAACTAGCCATGATGAGAAAGCGTTTATCTTGAGCTTCGAGTCAGAGATTGGACAGCCATAAGTACATTATTTGTTCATATGCTTTATGAATTAATGATTTTCATTGACAACCCTCTGTTGCAGTCTTTATCAAAATATTGTCAAATTTAAAAATATTTTCAGTTAGTGAATTTTTTATATTTTGTACTCCATTCATTTCCTGGTTGCTAGTTTGCTTCTCAGATGAGACGATAGTGGAAATTAGGCAAGATTGGTAGCAGCAAATATGGAGACTATCTGGCGAGGAGTTTAAGTCCGAGTGCATTAAGGAAACTATTCAATTCTCCGGTAAACTTATGATATACATGTGATATTTTTCGATAGTACTGAAACATTTATTGTGGTAGTGTAGTGCATGTGTGTGTAAGGTCGAGGATAGGACAGGGAAAAGGAAGGAAAGATCGCGCGCGGTCCGTGACCCGTTTGTTAGGGTACTGCTTCGGCATTCGCTTGGTATTGATCAAAGAAAACCACGGAAAACTACCGATCAAAGCAGCCGGCCGCTAGAATTCTCTTCCAGACAGAGGATTTAAACTAGTTATATATTGGTAGGCGATTGTCAAAGCCCTGTCTTATATCATTAATAAGAAAGGAAATTTTATAATCTATTGTTAATAAATAACACACAACTTTATGAAATTATCTAATAATCAAATATTAAATGAATAATGTGGATGGTGGATTAGTACAGACGCAAATATTCGGCTGCATTCTGCTTAATATGAAAAATAGGTTCAATTTCTACTTTTTGGAGACCTCTTTTTAACCATCTTAATAATATATCAATTACAAACAATTATTGTCAATACATTTTTCACTTTTCTACATCCATTTCCTCTAACGTTTTTCCTTAGTTTTACAAAAATACGAGCAAATACATATCTATGATTAGCAGTTAGAAAATACAGATTACGAAACATTGAAGAGATACAAATATACTTGGTTTCAGAAACATATCAGAAACAAATATACTTGGTTGTCAATTATTTCCTTTGTCGGGTAACAACTAATTAATTAATCAGTTGAAGAATATGAACTCTTTTGAAGAAGCGTTGGTATTTTTATTCACAGTCGCAAATCGAGTTTTTTCTGCGTTGTAGGGTTTCCGAGAACTGTTTGCTTGGAACAGCAGCTCCACTTGAAGTCCATATGTTAGATGAGCGCGTTTTTAAATTAAATGAAAAGTGTATTTATCTTAAGAGTCCATTCACTCGTAAGACAAATGCGCAGCCCTTTGCGAGCGGCAGGCAATCTCTGTCGCAAGCAGCCCGCCCCCCTCCCCAGGCCCATAGGCACTCCCGGCCTCTCTCCGCTTCCCCACGCTCTCCACACACATTCAGCCTCGCTCCCCGCTCGCCCCGTCGCATTGTCCGTCGACTCCGCTCGCCCTGGTGGCGGTTTTCTACACTCTCTTTTTGTTTTACTTCTCTTTCTCCCTCTCTGTTAACCCTTTCTTCTCTGACTAAGCTTTGTACCAGACGGGAGCTTAGAGTTTGTTCCGGCTGGGGCGGTGCCCCCCTGGTGGGGAAAGGATACCTGGTTGGAGAAAATCTCGCAAGCAAACTTGTAGGTCGGCCCTGGATATATTATTCAATGTTTCTGATCGTCGCCATCCCCTGTTTCCTTAGGTTACTCTTGTTTCTTTTCCCTTGCTTTTGACTTTTCTTTTCTGGGACATTTCAACAATTTCTTCATAACTCCTTTCCGTTACCCCTTTTCATTTCTCTTTTGAACATACTATTTCTCTCTCTGTCCAGTATTTTAAGCTATTTGTGCTTTTTTCACTTTCTCTATTACTTGTCTTTGCCTCCCTCTGAACTATTTCATTTATCCTCCAAAATTTTTTTCTTGTCACATTTTACCTTGCATCCATCCCACTCCTAATAATTATTTCCTATTCTTCACTTTTAATAGCTTTATATTTTCTTTACATTACCGATTATTTATTATTTCCAACTTCTCAACCGTTCCAGAATTTCTTCCCGGCCATCTCTCTCTATCATCATCGTTCTTGTTTTTTCTTGTCCTTTAAAAATATTTTCTGCCTTTCTTAGCGTTTCTGTACTTTCTCCATCCGAGATTCTCTACCATTTAGTATTTCATACTCTCTTTAGGTTTCATGCCCCTGTTATTATTATAATCACTTTTCATATATTGTGACGTAACCGAATATTGGATTAAAAAATAAATACATTTATTTTTGTTATTACTGTTCAGAAGCGTGCGTGCCCCAACCGGGTGCGACCTAAATCACTTCGCACGGCCATCTACGCCGCCCTTAGCGTCGCCGAGCAAGGGGGTGTAGTGTTTAGATAACGCCTCCGAAAACCCTCAGGACCACCGACCAGGCTCCACGCGGGCGGGCGCGGCGACCGCTCCGTGTTTGTTTACAGGAAGTGTGCGAGAGAGAGCGTTCTGGAAAATTCCATCAAAATTACCGACAAGACGCGTAATCTGATTGGAGCAATATTATTTTCGGCGTAGTAACTTTCGGCCAGTAACAACACGTCTTCCAAAATTTCTGTAGAAACTTCTAGAACATTCATGGAAATTGGGGGGGGGGGAAAGAGGTTCGTGGGCGCTGAGACGCGCTGAGGGCAGACAGAAGCGGGGAGGTCTTTGGACAGAGAGGCGCGGGGACGCCCAAGTCGTGCGGACACAGAGGCGGGGACGCTCATGTTGTACGGGTGTGGACGCGGAGGTCATCCGAGTTGTGTAGGCGCTAGGATAGCGCGAAGTAGCATGATTAGAGTGCGATTTGTGGTATTATCGCACCGCGTGTCATTAGATTAAAAAAAAAAGAACTTTATCTAGTAATGTTATTTGTTTCTCTGCTCGTTTACGCCCGCGCCGTGTATCGCAAGTTACGCGATTACGAAAATTACGATCTGTCGTCACCGATCTGTCGTCACCGCTACCGCCGACGTCCCAGCTGATGTCGTGGTTAACTCTACTCTCTTGAATGGGAGCAGGCTGCGAGAGGAATCCACCTCCACCCCTAAAGGGCGTGCCGTCCAGAAGAAAGGAGCCCAGCTGTGTTGCCTGTTTGAGGCCGTTCACCCCAGCGCGTCCTCCTGCCGCAGCGGTGATTCTAATAATCTGTCGAGCTCCGACAGACAAACAAACATTCATTACGCCCTTCAGGCTTACCTGACTGTTGTCAACATTCAGAAGGTGCAGGCCGCGCATTGGCCCCCTTTTTTCTTTTTATTTGTTAGCGCATCTCTTTTTTTTGCTTTATTTGTTTTAAGTAATTTGATCGTATTAGTTTTAAGATTGCATGAAAAAAAAACAAGGGTTTAAAAAAAAAACTGAGCTCAGATAATAATGTCAATTTACCATTTTTTAATTTCTCATTAAATTTACATTTTTTTTGTCTTTAAACTTTCTTTCAATTGACCTCTGTCACGTAGCCACGTCCGTCCACAACCTAAATTTCAGGCTCTACCCGTCACCTGAGCTAGCCGGCAATTACAGCACAGGTAGGTGGGGCGTCGCAAATGGCTTTCCCAAGTGGGGCTCGAATTAGTATCTTTGATACCCCAGTAAAACGCCCTCAAATTTAATTTGTCTTAAAATAAATATTGTTACTTTTGAATTACTGTGTATTGCTGCACGACAAATTAAATTTGAATTTTTTATAATATTAAGCAAGAAATGGATGGAAGGACGTTGCTACGAGGTTAATTATTTGTGGACTGTTAATGATATCAGTTGGATTTGTATTCTGTTTGTGAGTGTTACTATTTTTGTCTTGTGTTGTGGAAAAATCGTGTGCGCGTTTCAAGAAAAACTGTGAAATCGCATAAGTTATTCAAAATGCTGGACGAATCGGGTGTAGACGTGGGAGGTGATGACAGCTCAGGGGATCAGTCTGCGCATGAAATCACCTTAAGTGATCTCATGCGAGTTCTAACGAAACAAGCAGAGAATTATGAAAATTTAAAAATCGAATTAAAGAACCAGATTTCGGAAGTATGGGGAAATGGACGAGAAAATTAATTTCGATTTTCAGAACACGAGAAAAGTGTCAGGAAAGATTTGATAGATTAGATAACTGTTTAGATAACCAATCCGCAAAACTTGTAAAATTGGAAGAGAAGTTCGACCATGAAATCGGATCACTGAAAAATCAACTCGAGGGTAGGTGCGGAGAAATTGAGAACACCGTTGAGAAGCTAGGTCAAGAATTGGGAATTCAAGGACCGAAACGAAAGAAAATTTAAAAAACCTACAGTCTGAAATTCACCAGAAATTACGAGCATGCGACAATAAAATAGAGGCGTGTTGTGAGTCAGTAAATGGAAACATTGCCGGGGTTACGGCCGAAATGAACGGCAAATTCACTGTTGGAAAAAAAACTTCACTCTGAAGTTAGTCAAATTCACGAAAGGGTAGAGAAAATTGAAAAGATAGGTGATAGTAGTGAGGAAAGTTTCAGGGAAAGGGAAACTAAACTAAAGAAAGAAATAGATAAAAATGTGATTAATCTGGTAAAAGAAGAAGTAAAAAAAGAAAAGGAAAAACATCCAATTACGAACGCGTCTGCTGGTTCTGGATTAAAATTTTCGTGGCTCCTCTCAGAATCTTTGCTTTTCTGGGAAATCGGACGAAAATCCGAAAGTTTTTTTGGATCGTGCCGAAAATTATATGAATTTGACAAAGGCGGTACCGCCTCACTTAAAACCAAGATTTATGCAGGAACTTTTACGGGGTAACGCCGCACACTGGCTCACTGCGTTAACACCTTTTCCGCAGACTTACGAGGAATTCCGAACTCGTTTTCTTTCACGTTACTGGGAGAGCAGCGACGTTACGAGTTCGAGAGAAAATTCTCGAGAGTAGATGGGATAAGCGAAGAAACCAATCATATTTAGATTACGCCATGGAAAAAATTTCGGCTATTAAACTATGTGATTTGACGACAGATGAAAAAAAGATTATCTGGCTCCTAACCGCACACTTTCCTACTTACGTGCAAAACCTTATTAACAGTGTACGATTTGACAATCTTGATCATTTTCAAGAATTGCTGGCGCAATTTGATAGAACGCGGTCAAACCCTTATGAAGAGAATTGGGACCGAAATCACAGGTTTTCGCCCGAGGAAGTTAATCGGAACAGGCAGTCGGGCGCCGTGATGATCAGGGTCAGAGGAATGGGGAACGACTCCGTCCGCCACCAAACTCAAATGACCGTAATAATAACACAACTAGTAGGAATGGACATCAGGATTCCATAAGACGAGTCCGTCAAACTAGAACCGTTTGGGCTTTCTGGGTATCTGGGTTCCAAACGAATTATCTCAGAGATACCAATATTCAATACTGTGTCAGTCAATTATGCCTTTTTGACCTAAACGACGACTTGAATGAACCTGTCAGAGAACGAGCGAGAAAATGTCCGGTTGTGGAGTTTCTTATTGAAAATCTTAGTGTTCAAGCTTTGATAGACACTGGCAGTGAAATCAGTGCAATTTCTAGGAAGTTCTACTCAAAACTATTAAGCGAGCGCATTCCAATACCAACTCTGCCCACTATTAAATGTTTTGTTTTTGGGAGTAGGAAAGAAAAAAGTAAACCAATTACTATGCAGGCTTTGCTTTCTTTAAAAATCGGGGAAATTTTATTTGATGTGCCATGTTTGATCATGAGGATCTGAATTACGACGTAATACTTGGGGTTGATTTTTACGGAAAATAATGGAGTAGTGGATTTTCTAGGAATCTTGTGAGCTTCGGTGAGAATAGGAAATTGTAATCAAGGACGACGGTGATGACAAAATAGAAATCGGCATTTCATGCGCGTCCTGGAGTATGGGGGATGACGTGAGTGGGGTCATAAGCCGTGTGCCGCATAATGACTTTTCTGACCACGAACGGTCCCAGCTGCAAAGAATGCTTCTCAAATATGTAAATGTTTTGATCGTCCTGTACGTCCTATTAAAGACTTTTGCTTTCGAATTCGGGTCACGATGATTCACCTTTTAAAATGAAAAATTATCCCATTCCACAGTCGATGAGGGGGGAAGTAGATCAAACTGTTAAAACTATGCTTAGCGAGGGTATAATTGAAAGATCTGTAACAGCTTATTTGAACCCTATTGTAGTGGTAAAGAAAAAAGACGGGGGGGTAAGGATTTGTTTAGATGCTCGACGGATCAACGAGGTTACTATCCCAGAAAACGAGGCACCTCAGAACACTGATGAAATTTTATGGAAATTTAATAAAACAAAGATTTTTTCGGCTTTAGATTTTTCAAGCTCGTATTGGCAAATTTCAATTCACCCAGACGACAGAAAATTCACGGGATTTTTGTACAACGGGTTGACGTACGTCTGGAAAAGAATGCCAGGAAGAGGGAAGCCCTCGTAAAGAACCCCTACCACTTTCACGTAGGTGACAAAGTACTTGTCAGGACCCCTAGAGTTAGTGATCAGCCTGCTGGATTATTCCATAAATTTTTCCTCTATTTACCGGACCATTTGTTATTGAAACGATTCCGTGCCCAAATGTATGCCTCTTAAAAGACTTGGATGGGCTCCCAGCAGGGAAGTACAATTTTTATAATTTGCGACCATTTAAAGGTTAAACTATTCTGTAGATTTTATTTAAACCACTGATTGACAATCTCTGACATAATTCTTCGGTACCTTGGGCTCCGGCACAGTTTGCGGTCTTCGTGTCGCTGAGAAAATTGGATTTAAGTAAAGGGTTGCGCAAATATTTAAGTAAAGGGTTGCGCAAATTTTTTTTCTTGAATATTGAATGTTGTTTTGATTCATTTTTTTTCTTTAATTATTCACCAGTTATGAATCTAATATTCGGTAACGTTTTTTTTTTTTTTTTTTTTTTCAACGAGATAAAACTCTTAATTTTTCAAAATTAAAATTCTTCAAAACTCCGATTTTTATCTCTATCCGAAGGGGAGGGCAAATGTGACGTAACCGAATATTGGATTAAAAAAATAAATACATTTATTTTTGTTATTACTGTTCAGAAGCGTGCGTGCCCCAACCGGGTGCGACCTAAATCACTTCGCACGGCCATCTACGCCGCTCCTAGCGTCGCCGAGCAAGGGGTGTAGTGTTTAGATAACGCCTCCGAAAACCCCTCAGGGACCACCGACCAGGCTCCACGCGGGCGG
This sequence comes from Teleogryllus oceanicus, assembly GCA_964035755.1. Lineage (NCBI taxonomy): Eukaryota > Metazoa > Arthropoda > Insecta > Orthoptera > Gryllidae > Teleogryllus > Teleogryllus oceanicus. The sequence continues at coordinate 18,355,808 of CAXIVR010000010.1, forward strand.
GCGCGGCGACCGCTCCGTGTTTGTTTACAGGAAGTGTGCGAGAGAGAGCGTTCTGGAAAATTCCATCAAAATTACCGACAAGACGCGTAATCTGATTGAGCAATATTATTTTCGGCGTAGTAACTTTCGGCCAGTAACAACACGTCTTCCAAAATTTCTGTAGAAACTTCAGAACATTCATGGAAATTGGGGGAAAGAGGTTCGTGGGCGCTGAGACGCGCTGAGGGCAGACAGAAGCGGGGAGGTCTTTGGACAGAGAGGCGCGGGGACGCCCAAGTCGTGCGGACACAGAGGCGGGGACGCTCATGTTGTACGGGTGTGGGACGCGGAGGTCATCCGAGTTGTAGGCGCTAGGATAGCGCGAAGTAGCATGATTAGAGTGCGATTTGTGGTATTATCGCACCGCGTGTCATTAGATTGAAAAAAAAGAACTTTATCTAGTAATGTTATTTGTTTCTCTGCTCGTTTACGCCCGCGCCGTGTATCGCAAGTTACGCGATTACGAAAATTACGATCTGTCGTCACCGATCTGTCGTCACCGCTACCGCCGACGTCCCAGCTGATGTCGTGGTTAACTCTACTCTCTTGAATGGGAGCAGGCTGCGAGAGGGAATCCACCCTCCACCCCTAAAGGGCGTGCCGTCCAGAAGAAAGGAGCCCAGCTGTGTTGCCTGTTTGGAGGCCGTTCACCCCAGCGCGTCCTCGTGCCGCAGCGGTGATTCTAATAATCTGTCGAGCTCCGACAGACAAAACAAACATTCATTACGCCCTTCAGGCTTACCTGGACTGTTGTCAACATTCAGAAGGTGCAGGCCGCGCATTGGCCCCCTTTTTTTTTTATTTGTTAGCGCATCTCTTTTTGCTTTATTTGTTTTAAGTAATTTGATCGTATTAGTTTTAAGATTGCATGAAAAAAAAACAAGGGTTTAAAAAAAAACTGAGCTCAGATAATAATGTCAATTTACCATTTTTTTAATTTCTCATTAAATTTACATTTTTTTGTCTTTAAACTTTCTTTCAATTGACCTCTGTCACGTAGCCACGTCCGTCCACAACCTAAATTTCAGGCTCTACCCGTCACCTGAGCTAGCCGGCAATTACAGCACAGGTAGGTGGGGGCGTCGCAATATATTGGCCCCATTTGTATACCCAACTCTCTACACTTCTTTCGACCTCACGACACTTCATCATTTTTACCAAATCTGTCTCACTGCCTTAGGTGGATGAGGTAATCAAATGATGTCACTGCAATGCCTCTGGCCCAGAGGTCCTGAGATTCAAGTTCAAACGGTGGCAGGACCTAGCTAGATTTCTAGATCGATAGCTAGATAGATAGTCGATAGCTGTCTGGAGGAACATTCTAGTGGCCGGCTGATCTGATCGGTAGTTTTACATGGTTTCTCTCTCTCCAGGCGAATATCGGAGCAGTACTCTAACAAACAAACCACCTACAGCGCGGGATCCTTCCTTCTCCCTCCTTGTTCTATATTCTCCCCTTATTGACACATGCACACACACACACTCACAAACGCACTACACTACCATACATGTTGGGAACTTAGAGCTCGTTATGGCTGGGCCGGTGCCTCGGTAGTGGGAGATACCTGGTTGAGGAAACCAGCAGACTGACATGTAGATCGGCGCCGTATCTCACCGTCCGTGGGGTAAGATCACCGCCATCTCCCGTGATAAAACATGCACTTCTCTTACGGGACTAATGACCATAGCTGTTGACGCGCCGTATCTCACCGTACGCGCGTCTAACTCTCGTTCTCGCTTTTCCCGTCCATTCCTCTTTCTCTGTATTTTCTCCAATATCCTTCCCAATTTCTCTTCACATCTTCTCTCTCATTACCCCCTTCTATACGTCCTGTCTTTGCTTTGCAAGCGCGGACATATTTCACCTTGTTTTTAACCTTATAATCTGGAGGGGGAAGGTGGACTTGGTTATGAAGAGAAAGTATGTACAGGTTACTCCGGCAATATTTTTCTACACTTAATTTTTTTTAAGTCGTATTTTTTGGGCGTAATGTTGCACCAGAGCAAATACATAAAGCGTTATGATGGTTTTAAATGGTTATGATATAACAAGAATTTGTAAGTATAAAACGCCGTTTTCAAAAACACCAACACAAATTCTCAAATCTAACAGATACTGTTCTCTCGCTTGCTGAATAAATTTTTTCAACTTATTTAATTAAACAGACTGATGTTCGCATTTTGAGTTTATTTTCAGTTATCTTCTACTTATTTTTCTTTTAATTTGTATATTACTAAAAAAACTAATAGTAGTTTTCTACTGCACATATCGTCACTCGGCCAGTTATTTATATTTCTTCACTTACTCATAGTTTTCCTGGCTTCCTCAAGTTGTCATTGCGGATCTTCTATGGTAAACTTTTTTCTTTGCATTGATTCATAACTTTATACAATGTCGTCGAGTGAAGAATGGAACGAATTATTGCGATGTGAACAGTTCTTATTGGATTTTCTGAGACAATGACTCACAAACTTTTATTACTTCACTTCGTTTATTCTTTGTGGTTTCATACAGCAGACGAAAGAAGCCATGAAGAAAGTGGCCTACTTAAATCTCCTAAGAAAGAAAAGTGATTTCCTTACATCGTCTTAGCCGGCACGTCCAGAATAGAATGAATATGTTTATGACCAGTTGGTAAGAACGACATAAATGCGTTAAGAAATCTAATAAACACAATTTTAGCTGTTTTTCTGTGGTTTTCTTCATAAAAGTCTAGACGGGCGCTAGAAAAATACCCGTAAACATCCGAGTAACTGCTCGGGGCAAACATTTCTTCCTTAGTATAGTGGTGTGCCTCATCACTCTACACACATACAAACACGTATACACACATTTAGAGCTCAACACAATCACACGAATCGGGAAACTATTCCGGGAGCTTGAATTGGCCCTGCGGTGGTGAGGTTCCTGCTGGGAAGAGTAATGGTGTGGAACCTCACACACTAGCGCAAACAGACCGAGATCAGACTCAGAACCACTAGCATTACCACCGCCCCCTTCTCAACTCCCCTTTCTCATTCAACGTGCAACACAATGTGTTTTATTAAAGGCCTCTAACATGATAAAAACGAATTAGAATAATTAAATTTACTTGGCTATTTTATTAAATAAAAATACGATCGTATACTAGATTGTATGAGTAGAATGTTAAGAAACACGATAGTGAAATTAAGACAATTTACACGTAAACAATTTTAGTTATCGGGCAAGTGAGAGTGTATTATATCCGAGTTACAATTACTTATTGATTGATTTTTTCGTGTTTTCGGGCGCTCAATTGCTTTGGTCATTATTCCCGTAAGCTCGCGGCCAGTCTCCCGGAATATGTGGTAGTGTAGTGCGTGTTAGTGAAAGTGTGTGAGTGTAAGGGGAGAAGATAGGACAAGGAAGAGGAAGGAAAGATCGCGCGCGGTCCCTGGCCCGTTTGTTAGGGTACTGCCCCGGCATTCGCCTGGTGTAGATCGGAGAAACCACGGAAAACTACCGATCAGAGCAGTCGGCCTCTAGAATTCTCCTCCAGACAGCAACTGAATTCGACCAGGCTGAGAAGCTAGTGTCGAAAATCCTGCCGCCGTCAGGACTGGAACCTAGGACCTCCTGGTCAGAGTCCAATTACTTAGATTATTAGACCTAGAAGTATGTTATATAATGGGGAGTGGCGGTGCTCCTCTCTCGCAGGAACATGAAATTCGGTGGCGTCATATTCGTTGTCTTGCGGGCGTTTTCCCCACGTATCATATTTCCCTGTGGAGCAATGCCATACACAAGAAGGCTCAAGGCATCCGACGTGTCTGTCGAAAAGAGCGATATTTTCGAAAAATAATTTGCTATTGAACATACATTTTTAAGATATAAGCAATAATTTTCCTAACACAAAAAACGTGCATCCAATTTGGCGGTCTAAAACTAAACTTTACGAAACAGAAAACACTTTCCTAATGAAAGTTATTTAAATGCAAATGTTCTAGTAATCTCTGGCTCACTATTAACAACAATTATCAGTTTCAATAATAAATGTTAGACTCCGATGAACCTATTTTTTATTTGATTTGATTAATTTTGATCGAGCACTTTTATTGATTGCTTAGTCATTCCGGGCACGTCAAATACTAAGGTCATTAGTCACGTAAGTGTAGTGCATGATTTGATCGCGGAAGATGGCGGTGATCTTCTCCTGCTGCATGTTGAGACATTCGGCGCCTACCTACCGTCGGCTAAAGGGGTTTCACCGAACCAGGCATCACCCATTAGCGCGCCACCGCCCCTACCGGAACTAGCTCTCAACTAATCTCCCGGTATGTATGTTAGTGTAGTACCTGTAAGTCTCAGTGTAGGTGAATACGAGTAAGGATGGGATAAGGAAGATGAAGGGAAACTCGCGCGCGGTCCGAGGCCCGTTTGATAGGGTACTGCTCCGGCATTCCCTGCTATTGATCTGAGAAATCATGAAAGACCGCCGATCAGAGCAGCCGGCCGCTAGAATTCTCCCGCACATAGCGAATGAATTCGACCTAGCTCACAAGCTAGTGACGAAAATCCTGCCACCGTCGGGACTTGAACCTAAGACCTCCCGGCCACAGGCACTGCAGTGACATTAGTTGACACCAGCGTCAGGTGACAGGTGACAACTTGAGCCACCTCTCCCGGTCATGTTGTAATAGGAAGTTTTAAAATAATTATTTAATACTAACTATAATATGGGTAGGTGCTGTAAGACTTCATCACCCATCTGCCCCTCCATCTCCCCAACGTTCCCTGCAGGCCACTCCTTCGTGTCCCAGCTCCCCGTCGCGTCTCTTCGATCCGCGCGTCTCCTTTGCGGTGGCAGCTGTCCCCGGCGGTCCTTCCCCTCCCCCTCTCTCCCCACCCCCACCCCCACACGCGGGCGCTCCAGGTGGAGGGGAGGGAGGGCGACGCACCCGTCTCGCTGACTCCTCTCTCCACCAAGTCACTTCCACATGACAAACTCCGGCCAACTTCTCCTCCGACCCGCTACACCGGGGAGGGAGACACATGACAGAGACGGAGAAAGGGAAAGAGAGGGGAATAGTACGCGCGAGTAAAGGAATTTGGTCGGAAGAGGAGGTTGGTTGGAAACAAGAAGGGCGTGACAGTTAATGAAAAGAGGGCGAAGTAAATGAAATGAAAAACATAATGGTAACAGGATTGAGCCGATCTAGATGGTCTGGTTAAGAGCGTGCTCCGACTCATCGTTTCCGTCCGAAGGGTTGCGGGTTCGAGTCCCGCATGATGCATGGTGATCTCTTGTCTCTCATGTATTTGTTGTCGCGGCTGGCCTCGCGTTCTGCCGACCCTAGTTCAGAGGAACCCGCAAGTGTGTTGGTGTCTAGTGTATGGTCGAATATGCGTTCGTTTGGAACGTTAAGGGTAACTGGCAGTCGGCCCTAGAAAGAAGATACAAGATTGAATTGAAGAGGTTTGACTGGTCTGTTTATTGCTCATGACTCGAGGGAGTGTTTGAGAAAGAGCAGAGAAAATAAAAAAGGCTACATAAGTTAGTGTCGAATTATTTGAAAGACATGGTAATGAATATGGCTAAAAAAATTCACGAAAAAACCTAAGAGTGTAAGAGGGTACAACAGCTAACTCTGTCGAAGAGAAGACAAATAATATGATAATTTAGTTCAACGTTTCTTTTTTGCAAAGAACAACAACGACGAGACTTAGCAGTGTCTGAGTGTGTGTGTGTGTGTGTGTGTGTCCTGTAAAACTGAACGAGAGCGTCAGAGAAAGTGAGAGAGAGAGAGGAGAGAGAGAGACAGACAGACAGACAGACAGAGAGACAGAGAGAGGAAGAGAAAAAGGTGAGCGACATATGGATGGAGAGGTGAAGTGAGATTAGAAGTGAGAGTGAGAGATAAAATCGAACGACCATAAAAAAGAAACTACTTGTGATGAAGAGGGCTTGAAAAGCCGGAAACATTAGCACGCAAACGTATAATTAATACTTTTGTTAATGACATATCCCTGTCGCGACCAGATGCACGAGTCCTCTAATATTTTGTATGATTTATCGTGTATTCATAAACTAAATAGTTATGTTCGTATAATAATGGTATTGAAATATTGTTTATAAATTATTTCCCCGTGATAATGTCGATGTCAAAACAAATGCCGTAACAAAACTGTGATTGTCATTTACATGTTTAGTTCAGTGACACTTCATTTCAGAGGGACAGAGAGTTAAATAAAGTAAAAACCAAGAGAGAGAGAAATAAATATAAGAAAGATCATGCAAAAATCAAAGAAGTGATCCATCACACAAAATCATTGCCAACTAATTCTAAAGTAAAGCAATGCTTATTGAGTTTTAAAGGGCACATCAACATTTATGTTTATTGATGTGCATATCAAATAAATTTAAAATCTTAATATTTCATAAATGTAACTAACATGTTGATTAAAAGCACAAATATAATTTAAAATGCAAATGTGTAAGAGAAATCCAAAAATTAGAGGTGGCGAAAGTTTTGCTGGTACTTTATTTCTATTTATAATGCTTTTGTGAGTGTAATTAACCAATATTAAAATAATGTTCTTAGTATGTGATCACACGTTTTATTTGTAAAAAATAGACTTTCAATTGAAGAGTTTTACAAGAGCAAACGCTGGTTTAAAAGAGCCTGAGGTAGTCAATATGAGCTACATTACAAAGGAAGTTAAGTCAATATGGGCTACTTTACCGAAGATGAGAAAAAATCAGCAAGATGGCATTGATTTTTATCTTAGAAGACTTTCCCAAACTGATTAGTGGAGGAGTTCAAATAACACTTCCTTTCTTGTATAACTTCTCAGGACTGTGCAATATTATAATTCTACATGAACCCGAAAAATTGTTTCCAACCAGGAAGTCCATTTACAGCCTACCAAACGCGAAATGATTGAAAAAAAAACGAACTTAAATATAGATTTTTAAAAAACATTTGCATTTGCAATTTTGAAAACTTCAGAGATTTAAAACTACATTTTTTCAGAATCTAGTTTTTAAAAATAAATTTCAGTAAAGAAAAATCTCTATAAACAATATTGTAATTCTGCAACGTTAATATTTTAGTTTTTGTTAATATAGTATTCCGAGAATAGAACATGGCACAATTTTAAGTCTCGTTTTGTTCTATCCAAGAAAGAAGCCAAGAGAGCATTTTTTGAAATTTTAAAAATAATGTGTATTAATTTCAATAACATTAGAAAAAAATTCTCTTTTTTCCCAAGAAATATTACATGGCCTGTTTTAAAATTTAATGTTTTGGAACAAATTTCATTAAGATTAGAGAAAAAAAATCTATATTATACTTTCACAATAAAATTTTTTAAACTTTCGAAAAGTACAGAATCTACCACAAATGAGGCCTTAGACATTTTTTGAAGCATTCTTTGGTCAATTCTAGAAAAAGAGAAAAAAATGTGTTTATCTATTCCGACCGATAGCGAAAGAAAAACAATGAATAAAGAGTGAATTACTGTTTTGTTTAACTTCCTATTACTTTTTAACAAATTAATGAAAAAACAATTTGAAACAATCAAGAGTTGCTTATTCAATTCACTGTCTTAAACCACTTTGACAATTTATTTATTTATTTATTTTTATTTATTTTACGTCAAAAAAGTTAAAAACTGCGTAGGACGTGCTATGGGGAAAAGTGAATTGTGTGCACATTTTCAAAATTCTGTGATCCCTACACTGAGTCATATACTACTTAAATTTCGAATTTTCAAAGGGAGAAAAAAAACTCTCATGTAGTAAAATCTATTTTCAAGGATAAATAAGCTATACATTTTGAATTTTGAAATTTTGAATTTTGAAAACAATTCTTGCGTAATTATTTTGTTTAAGAATTCGAATTACTTATCAACCCATATCTTTCCTGTATCGGAAAATCTTGGGCCTTTTAGGGATGTTAGACATAAATAAAGGAGAAAACAAAAAATCACTGTCTTATTGTTAATTGTCATACAATTCACTTGTAGCTTGCAAGCAAAGACAGCACCGTCTTGTGCCAACACTCATGAATAATTGGATAACATATATTTGTCTAAATTTTGTGACTAACAATACTTTCAATTTGATGCTGCTAGTATTAGTCCTATACATCCTTTTAGGGAGATAAATGTGAAACATTTATCCCTCAATATTGATCTTCCCCTCGTCCCCCCCCATCTCTCAACGTTAATTTGGTCCTGAGGTACCTCTATCGTTCAGAAGAGGTGGTAAATGATGTAAATTTATTTCAATACAACAATTTAATGGTAACACAAGTTTACAAGTTCATAAATTAACCTGGCTACTAGGAGAATAAAATAAACATTGCAAATTACATATACACTCAAGGATAATTCGGAAGAGTATGTATGTATCTACGTGAGCGACAAAGAGAAAGAGAGAGGGAGACACAGAATGAAAGAACAAGATAGGAAATGGTTGAGTATATGTGTATATGCTTGTGCATGTGTGTGTGTGATAGAGAGAGAGATGGGGGGAGAGCGGGGAGAGAGGGAGAGTGAGGGAGAGAGAGAGAGTAAAATAAGGGAAGTATCACAGAAAAAGAGTATCTCGTTCCAGACGATTATCCACGAAAGAGAACGAGAATATGCGATACGGAACGAAAATCTGTGACAGAGAACGAGAATCCAAGACAAAACGAGAATTCGCCACGGAGAAGAAGAATTCGCGACGGAAATCGAAAATACACCCGAAAGGAAATCCGCGAAGAGAACGAGAATCGTGACAGAGAACGAAAATGAGGACAAAACGAGAATCCGCGCAGAAAACAAATCCGCCCAGAGAACGAGAATTCACGCCAATAGTCCAAAATACACGACAGAGAACGAGAATTCGCGACAGGGAATGCGAATTCCCGACGAAGAACAAGAATTCGCCGCAGAAAACAACAATTACAGAGAACGAGAACCCACGCCAGAAACGAGAATCTGGGACAGAAATCGAGAATCTTCGACAGAAAACGAGAATTCGCCGTAGAAAACAAGAATCCGACACAGAAAACAAGAATTCACGCCAGTAGGCGAAAATCCATGACAGAGAACAAGAATTCGCAACAGGGAATGAGAATTCACGACAGAGAACAAGAATTTGCCGCAGAAAACAACAATTCGCCACAGAGAACGAGAACCCACGCCAGAAACGAGAATCTGGGACAGAAATCGAGAATCTTCGACAGAAAACGAGAATTCGCCGTAGAAAACAAGAATCCGACACAGAAAATAAGAATTAATGCCAGTAGTCGAAAATCCATGACAGAGAACAAGAATTCGCAACAGGGAATGAGAATTCACGACAGAGAACAAGAATTTGCCGCAGAAAACAACAATTCGCCACAGAGAACGAGAACCCACGTCAGAAACGGAGAATCTGGGACAGAAATCGAGAATCTTCGACAGAAAACGAGAATTCGCCGTAGAAAACAAAACCGACACACCGAAAATCCATACAGAGAACGAGAATTTGCGACAGGGAATGAGAATTCACGACAGAGAAAAGATGACAAGAAAGAGAATTCGAGAATCCTCTGAAGAGCCGACTGAAAGAAATATCAAACGTGCATGAGAGCGAAGAAGAGGACAAGAATGAGAGAGCGAGAGAGCCTGATAGAAGACGAGAGATCATTAGAGAGAACGGGAGATAAAAAGAGAGAAGTCGCGAGTCTCCAGGAGGAGGATCGTGTTCAAGTACCCGAGACCAAGGAGGTGCCAGAATCGATGAGATCAATAGGTGCAGCCCTGATTGTAGTGGCTTTCGGAAGTGAAGGGGGGTGGCTAGAAAGGGGACAATAGCGTCATCGTCTGCAGCTGTTGTCAAACGTTCTGTGCAACGAAGTGAGAGTAGGATTTACCGTGGCAACCACGGCTGCGACAGTTGAAATGTAATTACTAGAACCCGGGAATTTGGCGTAATTCCTTTTTATTTTTGTTACTATTTTATGACTTTCAAAAATAGGTGTCACTTAACTGCACTTCTGGAGATTTGTTATTAGATTTTAATTTTTTTGTCAATTTTTGCTTCTGATGCCTATTTTTGCCACGTGTCTTATATGTCTTTTTCTGCCTTTTTCATCATTATTATGCTTTTCCTCCTAGAACGCGATCAAGTTTAATATACACCTGCAATCTTGGACAACCTGATGCAACGATCGAAGTTTGTCTTTCTGTAGAAGCAGAGGCTGTATTAAAAATCTAAATGAAAAAGGAAGATGATACGAGTAAAGATGTTTTCATTGATGCCGGCAGGCGTTGGTCGTTTACGAGGAATCCCATTCTATTTCTGAGAATGGCCTCCGATCCATTTTGGAAACATCTGTGTGTGTATGGTATAACCTCAATGCTGGCGATTACACAAGTGCGAAGAACAAAAAATACAATTTCGTTGTAACTGATGCCATTTCAAGATTAGGAAGGGAGACCACAATCGCACTTCTAAAGCCTGTTTTACACGGTAATTGTTTCATCATTTCACGTCGATACTGAGCAGACTGAATGTAATTTGTACGAAAAAATGATGCATGCTTCATTCTTCCGTACAGATTTCATCCAGTTTGACTACAGCGCTCCTAGTGTCACTTTATGGAACTTTCTTCGATTGCGTGGGTTCTCCGGCAGGGTGTATGTATATATCTGGTGCGTAGCGTCGGCACGTGTTGTTTAATTTTGAGTGTTGTTTGTGATATTGAGTCTTTTCGTTCAGTGAACCCTCTCGCAAATAAAACCACAATACCTCACCCATCTTTCTACTCCTTACTCTGCAATTTCGTAACTATCTGATCATTCTTCCCGCTAATTTAATGTGTTTCCGTAAATGCGATGTTCAACTCTTAAACTTCCAGCGCTTTTGCGGCGTTTGGAGGAAGTATTTTCATCACGATTACGTACAGACCAGGAGTGACCATGTAAAACGCTGGAATCACGTTCATGAAGTTTCGGCACGCATGGAACCGAACATCCTTTTTCCATCCAGTTTCTATACAGATAAGTGATGAAAAAAGGATGAAAAAATGACCGTGTAAAAACAGGCTTAAGAGACAGTGTCTCGAGTAAAACAAACTTGTAGCCATCATATAGGATGGTCATCTGGATTAAGACAAAGAAAAGATGATTTTCTAACACTTTAAGTGATAATGCAGATTGTAGAGTTAGAATAACAATTTTAATTTTTCAATATTAATTATTAATATTTTACACCAATTCCTTTTAAATGTGACTTTATACATTTCTACGTGCCGTTTTGCACCCCTACTTCAACTAGAATAATGCCTTTTTGCATGCCTATTTTAGTAAAATAAATGCCTTTTGCCGCCTATTTTAGTGAAATTAATGCCTTTTGCACGCCTATTTTAGTACAAATAAATGCCTTTCTACCTGACTATTTTAGATAGAATAAATACCTGAAAATCCGGGTTCTAGTAATTACGGGTGAATTGTTAAAATGTCATTACGATTAATTCTTTTAAAAATTGAGACTTAATTTGAACCACATATCATTTGTATGCCAACATTATAATCAGTAGTGCAGACTGATGGGCGGGGCGGCGGTTAAGCATAGTTAGAATTCATTCTTTTTCCTGTCTAATAGACGAATGTGATAAATAAATACCCTGTCAACGCAGGGTACTTCTGCTAGTCTTCTCATACGATCTAGGAGCATTCAGTTGTTTTATGTGTAGTTAACAAAGACGTTCTAAAAAATAGAATTCGTGTTTATTTACGAGGAATTATGTTAAAAATTTTCATTTCTATATATTTTAATTTTTTAGATTCTAGCAAACGTCTTTCAGAAAGTAATTAAGTGTAGGGAAAAGCAAAAAAAAGCTGTTCCTTTACCCTTTATTGGTTGCTATTTTACTACTGAATTGTCATAAATAATTAATTTTGTCAAACTCTCATCTACATATTAATGTAAAATCAGTATGGTTTATTTTACACAAATAAACGTTTCCGTGTAATTACAAAGCGTTTTCGTATAATTTGTTGTGATCTTCCAAGATTGTCTCGCCAACCAAGAACTGGACTACATACCCTTCAGCTTTCGAAGTCACACAATTTTGAAAACTCTTCAGCATTCCATTAACAATTTCTTAAGGTCCGCTCATAATTTTCTCTTTTCTATTCACTCCTGAGTGAAAAAAGAACATGATATTTCCAGCCAGTTAGTGCCGTGCCAAAAGCGATTTCCACAAAGTAAAAGTGAAAGGAGCATTTGACTAGTGCATAAAATTTTGAGTGCGCACTATAGCTTTTTAAAAGAGCCAGCAGTCAAATATCGAGTTATTCACTCCACTGAGTTCCAGATGATGGGTTGTTCCGTCTCAAACGAGGCTGGGTTAGCACAGCAATATTGAAGCGAACGACGCTCTCGGCAGACAGAAGAAAGGCGTCGTACGGAAACCGTAAAGAAGTTAGTGACGCAGACAGTCTTGCGTTACGACTTCACGTGTTCATGGCTCCGTTTCCAGACGGAAATGCCGGCGTTGTAACCGTGTAGGGGGCAATGGCTTGCATTTTCTCAATTGCTTTTCTCGTCTCTCCGTTTACTTTCGGGAATGTTTCCAAACGAATTTCTTCGCGTTTCTTATACAGAACTGTATTATTCTTGAGTTGTCGGTGCCGTTATAATATGTAATACGAATGGTAGGGTGTTACGCAACTACTGGAAAAGTATTTGCGATGGGTCTGATCAGATGCAGCTATCTGGACCATTTGTTGGCGCTATTGTGCTTGTTTGACCATTAAAAACCTGATTGTAATAGGATAGTAGAAGAAAACATTTTATATATATTGTGACATACCCATATGTCACATTAAAATAAACTAACATTTATTTGTAGACAATATGGTGGAACATGCATTACGAAATATCACGAGAGCTAGAGCTTAGCAACGACCGTGAATAAACAATGTAGTTTTTGTTTTTTCTAAATGCATTAAGAGGTTTGGATGCCGAAAGTAGAAAATTTGGGATTGGGCGAAGAAGTTTAGACGATCAAAAGGTCAGCTACACCAAAATATAACAAACGTATGGATTGGCTGGGTGAGAGAAGGACGGTCAAATGTTATGAAAAAAATGAAGGTAGTTTAATACGAAGTCTTCGAGGGATGAATCATGCAGGAAGATTTCATTCTGCTCGGCATCGCGCTTCTGAACTGATCGTAGGTTCGTGAGAGGGAACGAGTACAATCTAGATAGAATTGGGTTATCAGTGAAATTTTAAGGACAGTGAATGATATTGCAGATATTTTCATGTGGAAGCAATATTGATGTATCAATTGGAACTTTGTCGGGAGTGGTAACCGAGTTCGGGACTATGTCATAGGACGTAATCGGGACTGATAATTTTGATAGTTTGAGACCAGCTTGGATAGGGGCAGAAGAGGATTTCTTGGAACTTTGGACTACGGCAAGATCGCAAGATATTTCGACTGAGAAGTCTACGAGGGACATCAACGAAGAATAGATAAGTTAACCGCGATATAAAATTGTAAATTGAAAGATATCTTGATCAAAGGCCTAACTTAAATTCTCTAAATTGTTTGCTCGAAAGGTAAAAATAAACTTTGTTGAATTTTGTTCTTTAGAAAAGAAAGCGATCTTTCATTTAGTCAATCCAAACAGAAATGAACTAGGAATACAATCATTCTATTTCAGATTCCCAGCTGCGCTGTATAGTCGGCGGATCCTATAATCCATTATAGAGGTAATAAGGATTATAATATATCGTGGCCCATTGACCCAGCCAGCCGGACGTTAAGATCTTTAGCGGATATTAATGTAGAGAGAGGAAAGTTTAGTATATCTCAATATATATATATATATATATATATATATATATATATATATACACACACACACATTTATAACATTTCATTAGATTTGTAGCAACACTATAACAGACTACCTGGTAATAAAATAATTGATTTATCACAGTCAAATTTTGTGATTGGTATTATCTCCGAGATAGTATTAAATACTAGTCATCTGAAAAAAGGAAGGTCAAGTGTAAAAAGAAAATGAGACTCCTCTTGTGAAGTCGGGGAAGAGGGATGAATTGGTGGTTGAGATGACAATCAAGCCATTACAAAGTTCATTGAAAGTAGATGTTTACCTTTAATCCGAAAAAATTCTTCATTGTATCTTTTATATCTCTACTGAGTTACATGCAGAGTTTCAACCTCAGACCGGAGGCGAATTTTAGCGCTCGGCTGTTCTACCAGTAGTTTTTCGTTGTTTCTGTTGTATAAGAAGCTAAATTTATCAATTTAGGGATAATTGCGGCTCTGATACAATAAATATAACAGGTTTTAAGTGAAGGGATATTCCGTTTTATTTCAATTATAAAACTAACGCTTAGTTAAGTGAACATCTACAACACTTCTTTGCTTCTCTTTGTACAACACATTAACACTTTCACTGTCTCTATGAGAACATTAAAATATCTCCCCACGTCCAAACCTTCGTGACTGTAAGAAAACTTTATTCTAATATTCTCAAAAATAAAAATATTTTTCCTCATGTCTCGGTGCATTTCTAAAATCTATGGCCGTCCTATCAAGTTCGCGCCAAAATCTGCAGTTACGGGGAGTTCAATGGAAATGTTTGCAGTCGAAATCGTAAGCCAGAAATCGTGACTTACATGTGGTTCACGGATGTAGAAAAACCATCGAGTGTCACGTTTTGTAAGCCACATGTGGCTCACAGGACAGTGAACGTGTGACACGAAACCTATTACATGACATAATATACGGATTATTACCAACAGTTTCTTCCATTAATACCCGGCGAATGGCGTAGAAATACCATAACAAACGCTACACGGACAACACGAGATCTTTCCTTTCTCAACTTTGTCCCTTCGTGTCCCCTTACATGAATTTTCCACTTACGCCACAACGCTTCTTTACTTACAGAGAGATTAGTGGAGAATTTGGTCGGCCAAGATCCGTAGCAGGCTGTCGAGCCAAAGAACAGGAACAGTAGGGAATTTATAGCTACTGCTCTACCACTCTCAAAACAACCGTCCACTGCGCATGCCCGAACGTGGCATCTCCCTCCAAAGCTCCTACTATTTCCCCGCGTGCCTGCGCTCTTTGTCACAACATAGCTCTCCCTCTGTCTTTCTCTCGTGGGTCGCGCGGTAATTCAACACTGCGAGTTTGGTGATACACTGATGAGTGAGAAGGATCAGACGAAACGCAGCTTTCGTGTTTCTACAGTAGGGGTTTTCCAATAGCTCAACAGAAAATTAGCCGTGTCTTGGAGAGTTTTGGTCTCCAGTCCTTGTTTTGCCGTGGCTAGTGATCAGTGACAGTGCCCTTTACACAGTAGCTGCTGTTATTCAGAAAAACCCAATTATTACAAATAATTCAAAGTATATCCACAGAAAAACGATAGGTCGTTGATCAAATAATCATTGAACATGACCACATTCCTCTCCGTCTTCCACCGTACCATCCAGATGTAAATCCAATAGAACTTGTTTGGGGATTTATAAAAGGGCGCGAGGCGGCAGAAACAATTGGTGCATCCTTAAAAGAAATGGAAACGTTTTGCAGAGAAGCGTTTGCAGAATATGATGTATTCATTTCTTTGGACACTCCTGGGAGTGCGAGTTCCTCTTTTAACGAAGAGGGTAGTGATGACGAGTGGTGGTCAGCGCGATCGCTGCGTCTCGCAGTCGCTTCTTCTTGTCGCCTACGCGCTTCCTTATCGCCGAGAGGGGAAATCTCAGATGCCGCAGGGTTGGGGCAGCTTCCGAGACTTTACCAAAAGTACGCTCGCCATGATGTTTTTTTTTTGAGCGGTTCAGCTATAGTTCCGATTGGGTCAGTACCGGTAGCAGTGGCTCAGTGCATCAACTGATGTCCCTGCAGTGCCTCTGACTTGGAGATCCTAGATTCGAGCAACGACGGTGGCAGGATTTGGCGACACTACTTTTTCAGCTAGGTTGAATTCAGTCGCTATCTGGAAGAGAATTCTAGCGCACTGCTGTTCTGATCGATAGTTTTCCGTGGTTTCTTCGATCAACACCAGACGAATGTCGGAACAGTACCCTACCAAACGGGCCACGGACCGCGCGCGATCTTTCTTTCCTCTTCCTTGTCCTATCCTCTCCTCTTACACACACACACACACACACACTAACATGCACTACACTACCACATATTTCGGCAGACCGGTCGCGAGCTTAGAGCTTGTCCTGGCTAGGACGGTGCTCTGCTGATGTGAGAGTCCTGGTTAGTGGGAAATCCCGTTAGCCGACGGTAGATCACGCGCGCGCGGTCCGTGGCCCGTTTGTTAGGGTACTGCTCCGACAGATTTCACGTTCTAGCACAGAGTCACATCATCGCCTCTGAGATATAACATGCTCTAGTTACCGAACTAACGACCACCACATTTCAAGTGCGTCAATCAATAGACGGGGAACTCCTGACATCCACATGCCGACGTAATCTACAGACCCATATCAATCAGGTTTATTGGCCAGTTTCCTTCCATCCATTGAGCAAATACTACGTCGACTTCTTGCTTTGATTCTGGGTAGAAATGTATGTTTGGGAGGCTAATGGAATACATTTATTTCGTCAGCAATGCCATCTTTAACTGATTCTCAATATTCTCGAGATTGTGAATCGATTCTTTATTGTGAATCACGATAAGTGATACCCGAGATACATTTCGGATCGTTTACTGGTTCAAACAGGTGCTATTATAAAGATCTATTTGTATATTTTTAATCAAATTTTGCCGAAAACACTTGCTGAAAACTTTATTCCTAGGTCACGTATTCAAGGTTTGGGTTGGGAATACGGAGCCAAAGATAACCTGTAACAAAAATGTCCGTTCATCATAGTTATTATTTGGAATTAAATAAATTACGAATGGTGCTTCAACAACTCGTAGTTTCTAGCATTATTGTAACTTTTGTCAGTTTTAAAAAAGCACATTTGGACCTGCGTCAATTGTATGTGCATGCAAACTGATCATGTAAAATTCAAAATATTGATTTCAAATTCAAGAGGCCGCGACATCAAAGTAATCGGTAAATATCAATTTTGATGAAAATTCTGCCTTCCATTTAACAGCCTACTGCTATTTTGGTAAAACTCCTACCTACAGCTAGCGTTGTTCATAGACAGACAAATGAACAAACAGATTTTTGTCGTAAACCAATTTTTCATTATCAAAGATTCGCCAAACCTGGATTAGGATTACGCAATGCTGTGTTAAAGAAAGTCTTTAGGAACAACAATTGTCCACTTTTGGGTACCATTGATTCACAAAACTTGTGTATCAAAAATAGCTTTTTTGCTGCTGGATTACAATACGTTCTCTTTACTACATAAGTGCTTTGTGAGAAAGTAAAAATCGAAGGATATCCAATAAAAGACTTGTTTTACCATACTGCGAGAGTTATCTTCCAATTGACAAAATATGAAATAATGAAAATAACATTTGATAATGTTTTGTATTATTAGTGTTTTGTATGTAGAATAGGACTTCTGAATATTCAATAAGGATAATAAAATACATGTGCTTAGATAGTTTTATATTTAAAAGAAATAAAATAATATTTCTGTCATCAAATACTATCTTTATGGTAAACAAGAACGAATAAAATATTGAAGGATAAGCTCGGTAACCGGTTTCCAAATTAACAAACAAAATTTACTTTTGAATAGTTAAGAAAAATTACGCAAATTATGAAAGCGTATCTCGTTGCTGGCAGTTTCCTATTGGATACCGGAGAAAGCCTTTTACTCCATGCTCATGCAATATCATTAATTTAACCGTGCCACCAGGGTGCCACCGTAGATCTGAAGTTCGAACTTAGACCTTCATAAATCGGAAAAATCTCAGACGTTAAAAAACTGGAAAGGTTGTATTCTTCCAATTAAGATATACTTTTTCTTGTATGTAAGGCAGTTATAATTATAATTATAGTTAATGTAGTTATAAGTTTTCCTTACCAACCACAACTCTGAGAAGAATTAACTTAAGAAGTTGGAATGGTAACTTGCAAGAAATTTGCTAAAAAGAATTTGAAATCATTTCTTAGAGTTAGGTTATGCCTTAGGTACTATATAACAAACGCCGTTCATAGATATTCCCTTCATTCTCAATAAAAGTCTATTGAAAATATCAGACCGCGTACACATCACACACGGGCAGAAAATCTAAAACGCCTTGTATAATGGAGATTTGTTTTACATTTTACTCGTACCATGGTTCAAAATCATTTACCTACACTCTTTTATATATTATGGAACTTCTTTTTCAACACTTGAAATGCTTCTTTTATTTACTGCCATATGAAATGTTGCAATTGATAAATTTCTTCAGAACGTTGTTTCTTACGACTGTATAACGTCGTTACTCACGTGGTGAATAGAATTTTTGAGTGTCTTCTACAACTCCTTATTTTCTGAGCTCTCTCTACTCCGACTCAGACATTTAAGGACATAACCATGCTTCAGAGGAGCTACACTACTCTAGAAGCTACTAGATTTACTACTATAGATACTCTAAGAAGGAACCACTTTGACTGGTCGGAAAACAAATGAACGTCATGCAGGGCGATGTTTTTGCAAGAGATAGTGATGAAGCCATTCACAATTGAGGAGCAACTAATAAAAACGCATATTGTCCGCTGGTAAAAAAAGGGTTTGATTTATAATCGCATGGTTTTTAATACGCTTTATACTCTCCTGCTTTCAGATTTCTTCAAAATGGATTTAAATTAACGTGTTAAAACGCGTTTTGAAGAAAATTAAAAGCAGGAGCGTGTAGAACATACAAATAAACCATACAATTTCACATTAAATTAAATGTTTTTGCCAGTAAACAATTTCTTGTTAGTTTTTGTTTAGTTGCTCTAAAAATGAGCTAAATGTAAACGAACGCTCTGAAAAAATGAGTATTTGAACATAATTGAAATGATTGAAGGCGTTGTCATTGTCAACAATACTATTTATTGAAATAAATAATGATTCAATATTCATAATTCAATGATTTCAATTATGTAAATGTCAACTACACTCACACTAAACCAATATTTGAACATAACCTACAGTTATGTTTCCAGGAATGGGTGGCCAAGCAGTAGCTGTCAAAGTGGTTCCTTCCTATATATCCGCACGAGTCAAGATTTCTGGGTAACCACTCGAGGCACTGGGTGAACATTCCACACTCATTCCACTATTTCTCATCAACCCACCCCTGAAGGGCTAAAAGCCTTGCGGTACATCATCTTTAAGAAATGAACCCTTTCCTTCCATCCACCGTTCCCGACACACTGGCACGTTGCCCGTCTCGCAACCTGACACCCACGACGCTCGCCTCCTCCTTCTTTTTCTTCTTCTTCTTCGCCTTCCTTTTCGTTTTTCTGCTCCTCGTAATTCACAAGCGGTTCTCCTCAAGAAGGAAACCTCTTAGGTGATCGAAACTTGAACGCAATCGAGACGCAAAGTCGATATTTGTCGCGAACTCGACTTAGCGTCACGAGAGCGGCCGGGGACCCCTTTCACACGCCCACATCCAAGAGCTCGTGAACGAGAGCGAAAATGACGCCTTTGACGAGAGATTTGCGCGCGATAAAAGAGATCTGGCGGGGAATCTGGTGTTTTAATCAGTGAAGAGCTGCCTGGGAGGGAGAAAATTGAATTTAAATGAGATGGATTTTTTTTTTTAAAAAAAAACCGGGGGGGGTTTAAAAGTCT
Source organism: Teleogryllus oceanicus (assembly GCA_964035755.1). Lineage (NCBI taxonomy): Eukaryota > Metazoa > Arthropoda > Insecta > Orthoptera > Gryllidae > Teleogryllus > Teleogryllus oceanicus. Next base: position 18,375,588 of record CAXIVR010000010.1, read on the forward strand.
ACGTTTGAAAAAACAAAATTTAAACCAGCACTGACAAATTACAAGGATGGGATGTTTAAAAATGTTACAGCCCTCGTTTTGAATTACGAATATAATCAAGCGAACTTAAATGAGTTTGGCATCAGTTGCCTGCTGCTCGATATAAAGCGAAAAAAAAATATTTTGATGTAAATTGGGCAATTAATGTCGGTTGTATTTTTATGAATTAATTAGTTTGCTTGTATATTTCCTCAGTATTAAGTTGATTGTGATGCAGGTTCAAATGTATACGTTTATACTATTGATTTTCAAAAAATGAAGTACCTTTAAAATGTCTTCCTTAATTAATGTTCCACGCTTAATGAAACATTCCGTTCATCCATTAACGGGGCTTATTTCCTGTTATAGAAATTATTGTTTTTCGTTTCTTTTCTCCTAATTTCAATTATGTCAAATTCTCAAGCGTTATTACAACAAACATTTGTCCATATGCCCTTAAAACAAAATATTTATGTTTTTATCCTTCTCTTGCATTTGTAACTACCTGTAGCATGCAAAGTGAGGTAATATGTAAGTAAAACATACTATTTAGTGTTTGTATGATACCAAGAGCACATTTAAATACATCTTCCCCTACTAACCGGGAGCGGTAGCTCAGTGCATCAACTATTGTCACTGCAGCGCCTCTGACCGGGAAGTCCAAGGTTCGAGTCCTGACGGCGGCAGGATTTTCCACACTAGTTTTTCAGCTAGGTCTAATTCAGTCGCAGTCTGAAGGAGAATTCTAGAGGCCGACTGCTCTGATCGGTAGTTTTCCGTGGTTTCTCCGATCAACAACAGGCGAATGCCGGAGCAGTACCCTACCAAACGGACCACGGACCGCGCGCGATCTTTCCTTCCACTTCCTTGTTTTATCCCTTACACACACACTTACACTAACATGCACTACACTACCACATATTCCGGGAGACCGGTCGGGAGCTTAGAGCTTGTCCCAGCTGGGGCGGTGCCTCGTAGGTGGGAGAGTCCTGGTTAGAGGGAAACCCCACTAGCCGACTGTAGGTCGGCGTCGGATCTCGCCATCCAGCAGGGGAAGATCACCGCCATCTCCCGAGGAAAATCATGCACTACACTTAGGGGACTAATGTCCAAAGCAGTTGACGCGCCCGGAAACACGAAAAAATCAATCAATGAAACCCCTCACTATCTTTCATTAAAGTAAACAAAGACTTTGGTTGATTAGATAGCTCAGATGAAGTAGAGAATATTGCCCTCCGCCACCTACGAGTTCACATAAACGCGTGCCAGACGACAGCGAGAGCGTGTGAAATATCAACATAGAACTGCCTTACTAATGAGGTGTTTATCTGCATTTTCATACGTTTCTGGTGACCTGTGGTGTTATGCAATATCGATAGATGAAACGACTTTTTAAACGTAAACTCTTAGTGTTTTCAATAGATTGATAATTATTCAATTTCCAATATACTTACATATAAGGCGTATGCACAGTTATTCTCAAGATAGTGCACTTACCTGAAACAAAACACAAAATGTATTACAAAAATAATTAACTATACATGAATCCTACAGACAAATAAAATAATTGAAACATAATCCTTCAGGTAGTTGCTCTATAGTTATTTATGATACAAGTGGTAAAAATAGCATTTTATTTTGGAGTAGAAATGTTGTGACACGGGCCGATAGGCCAAGTATTGACATCATAGCTGATGTGATTAGATGAAAATATTTTATTTTGTACACAGTTGTATTCACAGTTTTATCTGAATAAATCAACATCGTTTCACTTTTAGCACGACATTTTATGCCGTAAAAGTATCTACTGTTATTTATGTTTAAAAAAATGTACGTATTTCTCGGAGTGTCTAAGCTTACCTAATGCTTAAACAATAGTTTATTAAATAGTATTAATTAATGGAATAAGTGTCCATAGCTTACGTAAACCTTTAACAATGTAAACGGAACAACGATTTCAAAATCTACATAGAAGAACATATCTGTACTAAACACTGAAACCATTTTCACTTTCTCGCTACGGAGTACAGAGAAAATTATGTAATACTGAGCGAAAAAAACGCGAATTTTCGGCAGAGAAACTCTCTATTACAGTGCACGAGTAACGAAAAAGAGGACAAATCCAGTGGTTAAATTTTGAAAAATGAATTCTTTAACACATGGTGTAGCCAGAATCTATATTTTGTGGGTCCTTGATATCGAAAATTCGAATGACAGCAAAAAGCCTATCTGTCTGTCCGTCCATCCGTCAGTCTGTCTGTCTGTGAACAGCGCTAGCGGCTAAAGCGTTCGGCCGATTTTCTCCAAAATTAATATTTCTCAATTGATCTGAGCTCTGAGTTTGTCCTCGGTCCTCTTGAGTTTGAAACCGATATTTTAATTTAGAGGGGTACTTTACATAAAGCCGCTGGGACAATTTCAAAAAATTTCTCCAAAAATGGCCCAATCGATTTTGATCACATTTTGTGGCTGAATAGTGTGAAAAACGTTTAAGAGAATGTTGCAAGTCTCATTTACGTTGAAAACGCTGATTTTTCAAAAATTACAAAAATTCAAAATTTGTTCGGCGTCTTCCTACAACTACTATTATCAAGTTAAATATTTTTCCCTTAATAAATTCTGTTCCTTAAAGACGGATTTGGGAATATGTTCATGTACAATTTCTCAAAAATTTAAGTACTCTTCGCGTAATTTTGATTGCAAGTACGGGCGAGAAAGCATGTGCTGCTTTAACTCTACTAGTTTATAATTGTTTAATAAATTGTGCTCGGAAATGTGATAGTTTTAATTAATGACCTTTTATGTATGATTATCGCATACAAAATTCGCATATCATTGGAAAATCAAGCTGTTTTTTTTCTAATTTATATAAAATAGCATATAACATAGCAAGGACAACGTTTTTCAGATTTTCAGCTAATTTGAAATGTTGCGCACCTGAGATCGTATTCTCGCGGGATCATCGATCTTAAGTGCAGTTGACGTCCAGAGTTAAGTGCAGTTGACGTCCAGAGTTAAGTGCAGTTGACGTCCAGAGTTAAGTACAGTTGACTCTTGCAAAAATAGCGACATGCGAGGGTCAAATGACGGACGTCAAAGTGCAACAGTTGTAGCATAACACCTGATGAGTTTAGCCAGCATTATCCTTGACTCTGAAGTGACTCGAGTTTCGTCTGTGATAGATTTTCGACTCTCGCTACATTGCTAGGCCGAACTCAACACCTATCATTAGGAGAATTCGAGTGGCAAGCTGTTCTGATCCGGGGTATTCCAATGTATATGAATATGATTTTAATAGTAGGTGAAAACGGTACCCTAACAAACAGACCAGGAACTGTGCGAGATCTTTCCTTCACCTTTTTTATTCCATCCTATCTCTTTCACATACACTTACACTCACTTGCACTACACTATCATACATATTGGGAGATCAGTCAGAAGGTAGGAAAAAGCGTTGTCTTAGTTATTGAGTGCTAAACCATTCGAAGAAGTTCGGTAAGATTTGGTGACAATGAAGCTCATCGATGCTCAGTTGGAATACCTTAGGTAAGTGAATTTCTTCGCGATAGAAAGAAAAATCTCTGAGTTAGGTAGATATTATTGGAAACGAGTAACGTTACCTCTGTGGTTCTCAGGACATATCCTTTTGTTTATATTCGAAAATGATTTGCCGCGAAATACAACGCCAAAAAATCGACTCTTCACTGACATCGACATATTACGATATAGTGGGAAATTGCATAACGGTACAGTAAGACTTCAGACGGTACTACAAGACTATTTAAGGAAAATGTATGATTAAGTAAAAGATAATAAAACGCTACGAATGGTAATAAAACTGAGATCATTAAAATCAGTAGTTCCGGATTATTTCTTACAATGCCGTGTCAACACGTAATTCCTTGCACCTCGCAATGAAAATTTCTTCAAATTTTACTGGACAGCAAGTCAGGGTGGGCAAAACAAGTAAACCGAATGAAGTGGGTAAGGTTAGGAAATCTTTGCATTTCGTCATGAGAAATCGTAAACAATTAAAACAACTAAACAAAACTAAACAAAATCAAAACAAATAAAAGAAACAAATATGGTATATATACGCTTGTTACCCCGGTTATAGAATACGAGTTAGTTGCTTGCAACCTTGCAGAATAGGACTTAAATATTTCCCATAGAATGGAAAACAGACGCAAAAAGTTCATTTTGGAGGAACGAATTTGCCATTGGGAATCGTTAGAGCGCAGAAGGCAAAAAGCCCAGCTTCGCGCAATCATACGCAGGCTGCTTGGCATGGCAGGAAATCCACAAATCCACGAAGATTTGATTAACGGACATGATAAGTGGACTACTTTAACTGATTTGATCAGAAGTATAAACTCAGAACAAATTTGTAAAAAACAGACAAAAAAAATTCAGTTTTCTAAATCGAACAATATTAGATCGAAGTAACTTGCTGCTAACTGCGACAGGTTGAGAGGAGTTGTAAGTGCATAGCTCGAAAAAAAATTAAAACAACAGTGAAACAATTCCGATTTTAATTAACCCGAGAGTGTTCGCAATAGATTTGTGAGATTCAATCTACGGCAATTTTGTCGTGCATTATTCATCTGATTGATTGATTGATTTTTTCGTGTTTCCGGGCGCGTCAACTACTGTGGTCATTAGTCCCGTTAGTGTAGTACATGTTTTTACTCGGGAGATAGCGGTGATGTTCCCCCGCTGGATGGCGAGATCCGGCGCAGACCTACCGTCGGCTAGTGGGGTTTCCACCTAACCAGGACTATCCCACCAGCGGGGCACCGTCCCAGCCGGGACAAGCTCTAAGCTCCAGACCGGTCTCCCGGAATATGGGGTAATGTAGTGCATGTTAGTTCAAGTATGTGTGTGTAAGGGGAGAGGATAGGACAATGAAGAGGAAGGCAAGTTCGCGCGCGGTCCGTGGCCCGTTTGTTAGGGTACTGCTCCGACATTCGCCTGGAGTTGATCGGAGAAACCACGACGAATTACCGATCGGAACAGCCGGCTGCTAGAATTCTCCACCAGACAGCGACTGAATTCGACCTAACTGAAAAGCTAGTGTCGAAAATCCTGCCGCCGTCAGGACTCGAACCTAGGACCTCTCGGTCTGAGGCGCTGCAGTGACGTCAGTTGATGCACTGAGCTACCGATCCAGGTATTCGTCTGATATTTCATGTATTTCTTCATTGTACATTTCTAAGATCACCTGACCTTTTATTTCTTTCCTTTGGCTGACTCATTTCCCGTGAGCACGGTTAAACTCGAGTGCTGCTCTGCGCCATATGTCATATACGTTTGGTGCAATGGCGCCAGTGTATTGTGAGCTCCTGGCCTGAGCGGTACGTGTCATTGCATTGTTTTCAGTCGTGTCTCTGACAAGTTCCTATTCAGTAAATATAATAATTTGCCTTATCTAAATCAACAGTCACTATTTCTTGCCAAAGAGAAAGAAAATGTGCAGGAGACGTCGGAAGGGAAATGAAAAATGGGAACCTCTCAAAATAGAAAAAAAGGCAAGAACTTTCTAAATATTTTTGTGAAAAAGTAAAATATATATTTGTTTAGAACATCTCAAAATAATTTGAGGAAATTGTATATCAAGTTGAAACGACCAGAATAGGGCAGGGTGTCTATGAGCTAACCACGCGCTCCTTCTTATCACGTGGCCGTGAGGCCGGGACGCCAGTGGAAGGCCATGGTGTATACGCGGGCTGTCGCGCTAAGTACAGATAGATATAAACGAGATGCCACAGAAATTGATATTAACTTAAAAATGACCACGAGTGCATAGAAAATATTTATGTACGATCGAAATATTATTATTAATAATAATATTAATTACATTATTATTATTAATAATAATAATATTTCGATCACACATAAATATTTTCTATGCACTCGTGGTCCTTTTTAAGGTAATATCAATTAATAATATTATTTAGAATATTATTATTATTATTATTATTATTATTATTATTATTAAACGAAAATAAGGAACTAGTATTTTTGTATGAAATAAAAAGGTTTTAGTAATGAAATGCGACATATCGAAATACCGGCTGAATTTTATCGTAAAAAAGCACTTGCCCAAATGCATCCCAGGCGCGTTTCCACAGTCTGTGGCCCAATTTGGGGGCGGTGCCTCGCCGCCGCTCGGGTGCGGGAGAGCCCTCTCCGTGGATCGAACTGGCGCCTACTCGCGCACCATCTGGTGCGGAACGAATAAACTAGAGAGGGCGGGGGTGTCTCCAACGCGGTCCAATTCAGGCCACGACCGCTGCCCTGCCTTACTGGCGTCGCTCCAATATTTTCAAGCATTTTCATTAGTTTAATTCTAATTTCATACCTACACAGGGACCGGGGGCGTTAGCTCAGTGCATCGGCTGATGGCTCTGCAGCGCCTCTGACCAGGAGGTCCATGGTTCGAGTCCCGAAGGCGGCAGGATTTTCGACACTAGCTTTTTATCTAGGTCGAATTCAGACGCAGTGTGGAGGAAAATTATAGCGGCCGGCTGCTCTGATCGGTAGTTTACAGTAGGCGAATGCCGGAGAAGTTCCACGGACCGCGCGAGATCTTTCCTTCTTCTTTCTTGTCCTATCTTCTCTCCTTACACACATACATGAACATGCACTAGACTACCACATAATCTGGGAAACCGGTCAGGAGTTTCGGCCGCTAGAATTCTCCTCCAAACAGTGACTGAATTCAACATAGCTGAAAAGCTAGTGTCGTAAATCCTGCCTCCGTGAGCACTCGAACCTAGGACCTCCCGGTCAGAGGCGCTGCAGTGACATCAGTTGATGCACTGAGCTACCGTTCCCGGTTTTTACATTAATAAAATATACATGAGTAAGGTATATTCTCATCTCCGAGTTGCATAATACTCTCCTCTTTGAGCGATATCTGTCCTGAGCCGTCTATCATCACATTACACCGACCTCCCCGGAGTAGTCAAGGCCCTCAATTCACGCATATTTGTCATTGCCACGGAAACCAACTGAAAGATATTAAAAGTATCGAAAATCCTGAAAATCTACAGGCATCACTTTGTTAAATACGACACATCACTATAATCCTGAAAATTATAGAGGCATCACTCTATTGAATACGACTCAAAAATTACTTTAAAAAATGATACTACAAAAGATATAGCTGTTTATACAGATAAATGAAGAACAACAAGGATTTCATTTAAATATACCAACAACAAACGCCATATTTGTGATCCATCAAATATCAAAGGAACGATTGAATTTAACAATCCATCGTTTTTATGTTTTCTAGCTCTAAAGAAGTCATTCGATCGTGTAAGACTACAAGATATATTAACAATCCTGAGAGAACAGAATATACCAAAGGCATTAATAAAAGTAGTAGAGGATATGAATACAAACAGTTACAAAACTCCAAATTAGAAATATGGTAACAGATGAAATTGCATGTGCATCTTGAATTAGACAAGGATATTCTTTAAGCCCCATATTTTTCAAATTTAATTATGGACAAGCTTATTGACAGTGAAAAAAAGAAATGTCAGGATATATATTGAGTAGTGAGTGAATAGCTATATTGTGTTATGCGGATGATGCAGTATTATTGGCAGATTCAGAAGACCACTTGCAAAGACTCTTTGAAAATGTTTCGAAAAGTGCAGAATATTACGTCATGGACATTTCAACTGGCAAAACAAAGTCAATGATTACCTCAAAAGAGCCTATGCAGTGTAAACAGATGATAAACAATAATTAATAGAGCAAGTAGTTAACTTCACTAATTTAGTAGTTGAAATTTCAAGCACACGGAATACATATATAGAAGTCAAACTGTAGGTGATGAAGTCAAACAGTAGGTAATGAAAAGAGTAAGATTATCAGGGAATTTAAAGATTTGACTTGGAGAAACAAATTTCTTAATGTAGAATGCGAAGTAAAAATTTACAAAATTATGGTAAGACCAGTAATAACATATGAAGCAGTAATAAGGGCCAATAGAAAAAGAACTAAGACTCTACTTTGAACATTAGATATGAGAGCATTAAGATCAATATTAGGTGTAACAAATTGGGATAGATGGAAAGAACAAGATATATAAGAAACGAATGCGGCATAACGGACATCGTAAAACTTGTAAGAACAAGAAGAAGATAATGGATTGCGCACATTACCAGGTCGGACAGCGAAATACTAATCAAGATTGCAGGAGATTCAAAACCTACAGGAAAACACGACCCAGGCAGCCCAAAGAAAAGATGAATCGATTGTTGAACTTCCACATCTCCTGAATCATCCTCATGGTGATGTATGAAAAAAAAAACAAGTGAAATCTTAATAAAAGAAAAAGAAAAATATGAAATTTTACTTTTCTACTCCTCATTGGAAGCTAAACGAGAAGTGACTGTACAACCCCTTAGTCTTTATTTTGTTTCCAAGGATTACTTTTTTTAAAGATTGAGATTTTTTAACCCTTCTGATTTAAACCTTTGTTAAAACCATGGATTAAACAAGCTGAATGGCAGGAAGTTGGAGGAATCCTTTGAGAGCCTCTGGGAACGAGGACCGATAAGCAGAGTGCTTACTACAAAGTGTAAGAGAATAATCGATCCCAGTCAAAAACTGAACTTTTTTGGGGTGGAGCTCACAGATCGCACATAAGACGCGGCAAATGAGTAGATCCTTTTGGACAAGATGGTGGACAATGTGAGAAGGTGATGTTGTGCCGTTTTATTCTAAATACGATATATACGTTGACTGGTACGTTATGAGGGGAATGACAAAATAAATATAGACGTTTGGAAAATTGGGTCAAAAGTGTTTTGTTACAATATAATAGACATAGTGATTCATGTAAATCGTATGAATACGTAATTTTGTTTTATCGTACCAATGCGTGAAATAAATTGGTCGAAGTTAGGCAAGAGAAAATTGGAAATTTAAAACCGAAGTTACCATTTGCGAAAAGCATTTCAGCACTAAACTGATAATTGCTGTGATAAATGTGGTAACACATTCTAAAAATTATAGCTAGATTAAGCATTTATAGTTTAATTTGCAATATTTTGTGTAATCAATATTATGAAATCTAACTAATCGAATTATTCAAAAAGAATATATTAAAGAAGATGATTAAAATAAATATAATTTTTCATAATACAATAAAATAATTTCTATTGAAAAGTAAATAAGTAAATATTTTTAACTGTGCAAAATAAAGTTATAGAAACAAAAAATTACAAATTATTATATGCACCTGAAATCAACGTAAATACCTAACTCGAGTGTAGCGTTCCGCACGGAGAAGCGAGGACGTACACTCAGATGGATTTCACAAAAGACAAGGAGAAATCAGTAAGTTGACAGACAACACTTATTCTTTTACACCATGGCTTACTACCGATATTTCTCTAATCACCGTTCTCGTGATTGTATTCATGTCTGTCGTCTTTTCTAAGTTTCACTGATAATATTGAATTTATGAAGAGCCGCGATATAACTTGGGAGTTTTAGTATACTGTTTGCACAGCGTTAATTTCAATATAAATAATTAAAAAACTTTAATAACTTCAATCAAACTGTAAACTAACAATAAACTTCCTTGTACTTCACTATCAATCAATAAAACTATTGCAGTGGCTTAACTGAAATTCCGGAGATAGGTTCACACTTCTTTTGACATCGTCCTCTTCAAACTATAGAAGTCATGTTTTCCATCTGGTCCTATAGTATCCTGTTTTAACTCCATAGGGTGCAGGGCTATTACAAACAGTCAGTCAAAATCAAATATTTGACACATCATAATTTGTTAGAATTTTAGTTTTGTTCTGAGTTGTATGTATTGTTGTACACATAAAGCTATCAAGAGAAGTTTCATGTAACGAAGGGTTTAGTGACATAAAACGTAGCACCTGTCGGTCCTTTCAAATGAAGAATTTGGCGGTTGACCTAAAAAATAAATTTATTCTTTGAAACATGAAGCTATGAAAGCAGTCATATTCAGAGGTTTATTTGCGTGTGTATAACGAAGTTTATATGTGATTTCTATTTAGGATACATCGATCAAGATAATATTAATTTTTGTTTCCTATTTTTTTCATATCTTCTTCATTTTCTCTTCTCATACTGTTGAATTTCCGGTCTAGTGAGTAGTGGAAAGATTGGAGATTGTCATGACAGCTTGACAACTCACGTACCTGCTCAGAAATGTTGTGCTTGTAGATAGAGATTTAACAGGACGGCCAGATCAGTTTGTAGGATGTTCAGCCTGTTGCATAATATTTAATTTGCCTTGATTAAGCATTCTATGATTGTGAAGAATTAAATTTAGAAAAGATTTGTAATACGTAAATTGTAAAATTAAACAATGTGTAATAAAACATAAAATTAAAGAGTGAATTCCTCGAAAGGAAACTGTAGTAATTTCAATGAGAGAAACAATAACAATTTTTCTGTACAACATACAATGAAGTGAGTACTAAAAATGTGATACCTTCAAAGATTATGTTCAGAAAAATAGTCGTTGAATTTATATAGAAGCTGAATAGTAATAGAATTGTGATGCAACCCCTTGTAAGACAGCAAGTGAAGGTCAATTAATAAGTTTTAACTATAACCCATCTCTTCCCACAAGCACTAATCAATAGGAATTATAATATATAGCGTACATTTTGTTGAAAGAACTGATGATGTAGCTTTTGATTAAGAGGCACAACATTGGTTCCACGTGACCTGTGCTTTCGGGCACACATAGTACACAAATAATGAGCAATAAATAATAATGACTAGAATATCCAGCATTGTTTGTTTGTACTGTTGAAGTGATTTGTCACCAATTGTAAGAAACTTGTTCGATCCAAATGGATCAACAATGAACTGAATCCGAACTTTTTACACAATATAATGTGAGGTATAAACATTTCTTGGTGAGAACTTGTAATTTAGTACGAAACTGTATGGTTTGTTGAACACGTTCTCAAAATATAATATACATACAAAATATACTTGCTTATACATCCAAAAAGAAAATTTGTTTTTTGTTAATTGATTCTGTTCCCACCAAGCTAAATAAAAGAATATTTAAATGGAAATAACCGGCACCCTATTCTTCCAGCGAACCCACAGATATATAAAAACGCAGTTATCAAATATTTGATGACATTGCGAAACATTTTACTTGGCATAAGCCTTTCCTCCATTACTCTACCTACAATATTGTCAGAAATGGTGTGTTTTGTCGAATAAGTACAGCTGGCGTGAAACGCTGCATGCAACAATGCGGTGTTTGGCATACAAATACACCTCGTGTTTGGCCTGGCAAATTGAATATTTCGTTTGTTGTCGTTGAATTTGAGTTTATTGTTTGCTCACACGATGCTGTGAAAATTTGCTATATAAAGAGAATCATCCTGCGAGTGTGCAATGAACTTCATTCATTTAACACATTATTTACGTTTAAGATCCGCGGACTTCGATGATAATGAGAATTTGAACAAAACAACAAACATATAATAAATGAATAGACCACTTTTGCAAACTTATAAAAATGAGTTTGATGATAATATCAACACATGAAAAATGCGCACAATCTTTCCATCCCCTTCCTTGTCCTATCCTCACCCCTTACTTCCACTCACACTCTAACAAGCACTACATACCACACATGCTGGGAGACCGGTCGCGAGATTAGAACTTGACTCGGCTGGGGCGTTGTCCCGCTGGTGGGAGGTACCTGGTTCGGGAAAACCTTGCCAGCGGGCGATAGGTCGGCGCCGGATTTCACCATCCAGCGGCGTAAAATCACCGCCACCTCCAGATGAATAATCAAGCACTATACTTACAGGACTGATGACCTAAGCTGTTGACGAGCCCGGAATCCCCAACCAACCAATCTCCCCTAGAAGAAGTGAGTAGGCAAAAATAAGTCGTATTACACGCACGTACTGCGGGTTGCTTGTGCGCCTTGGATCAATGGCGGCGGCGGCGGCGGCAGCTATTGTGGGGAGCGCTGCACGTTACCGCTGAGAGAAACAGCGATTTATTGAGAGCTTCATCTGACAGATCATCAGATGCCATCTAATAAGGAGCTTACACGTTCCTACAGTGACGTTACTATGACTTATTTACGTCAGGCGCAGCTTTGAATAAATCCCAAGTATACAATTATCGTTGTTTATAACGGACGGTCATATGTGACGGAATTGATAATTTTTATATTTTGGCATCAATGATTTGTAATTTACTTGTTCGTTAGTTTGATAAGAAAATTTCCAAAGAACACTAGAAATATGGTATTAAAATAGAAAAAAAACATCATATATGATTTTTACAATTTATTGTAAAAAATATTACAATAAATAAACATTTAATGCTATTTTATAGAAAGTGTAGAAATCATAAACTTAGCCAAATGTACACTAACATCAAAAAGTGTTTCTTTCCTCTTTTTTTTCCTGTATTTTTTTTTATTTCACATAGGTGGTTGTCTATCATTGACGAGGTTGATAATATTTTAACATTGATGGTAGCGATACCTTATCGACTCTGCAGAATGTAAAATGCATTCCAAAAAATTCTAATTATATAAACCCCTTGTGAGGCTCATATAAAGCGTGCTAGCGTTCTGTGAGACGGTTCCGAGATCGATTGCGGACGTGGAAATATGAATGTATAGCTTTCTAACACACATCGTCTCAGTTTAGATAGCTATGAGTCAAAGAAAAAGCTTAGTCAGTCCAAGTAAGCTAGGTACGGGGATGGGAGTACTCGCCAGTTTCCTTTCCAGTCATTTTCGCCTGTCTCCCTTACTCCAGGCGTGAATAGTAAACAAAAATGCAAGCCAGGTCTGGGAAATCCTCTAGGCGTCAAAAGTAGAATTAATCCGACCCTAAAATTCCAAGCACTAACATTATACTAAAAATATTTCAGCTATATCACTGCATTCGTCGTTGCCGGGTCTATTATCGCAATCATGGCTCATTTGAAAACTAGTTTCACCATTTTTGTTCAAAAGAGAATAATGTGAATCACGTTTTTAAAATATATTTAATTATCACTTGCGTAAAAGTATCCACAAATTAAACAAACATGGACCACTCAAGTTATTTATAAGTATCGCACAAAGATATATTCAGCCTCACCAATTTCTACCGTGTGGAGATTATTTTGTTATGTTTACACAGAGAAGATAAAATGAAGTGCTGTATTTCGCAGTATCCCAACGTACCATCTAATGGCGAAAATGCATAAAAATGTAGTAATGTGTTTCTGATGCAGGCATTAATATCCAATGTCACTAACTCATTTATAGCTTTCGGGGAAAAGTTTGGTGTAGAGTATAATGACCTACGAAACACAGACGGAATTGCGAGATGAAAGTGTAAAATATTCATTATTCGATTCGTGCCTTAAATACCGTGATTTTACAAAAAACGTTTCGTACTAATTGTTGATAAAATAAAAAGCCACCTTGTGAAATTAATTTCTATTGAAAAAAGAATGTCTGAAAGAAAAAAAATATTGAAATAGTAAAGTACGTTCCTTTATGGCCCAGTTGCTGTATATTGTTTCATCTCATTATTTCATTATAGCATTGCTAAGAGTCTAATAGTGAGAAATAAATGATATGTTACAAATATTGAGGAACTGCTTAATAATAAGTTAATATAGAAACAAGATACAACAGTGCATTAAATATTAAGGATAACTCACTAAAACATAGACATTACTTTTGTTTTAGCATATTTTTTAACTTCCAGCCTTCCATAAAATCGAATTAGTACCGATCATATGTTACCAAGAAGAATTTTTGCCATAAAGTACTCGTAAACGAAAAGAATTCTGTTATTGCAATCAAAATTAGTATTTCATAAAAACCATGTTTTCTAAACGAACGTTAATAGCAAATTTGTTTGATAAAAACTGTGTGACAACGAGCGTAAAAATTGAGCGATCAAATGATAGGGTACTAGAACTATCTACCCATCCAATAATAATTGCACGGAATATGGGGGATTCCCTGTTTTTGTGATTTATAGAATATTTGCGGAGCATTCTCATATACCCGTTAAATCGATTTTTGGCTGCTCGCGAGTTTAACATTTTCCGCCACTAAGAGAGAGAGAGAGAGAGAGAGAGAGAGAGAGAGAGAGAGAAAGAGAGAGAGAAAGAGAGAAGGAGAGAAGGAGAGAAGGAGAGAAGGAGAGAAGGAGAGAAGGAGAGAAGGAGAGAAGGAGAGAAGGAGAGAAGGAGAGAAGGGGAGGAGAGAAGAAGAGAAGAAGAGAAGAAGAGAAGGAGAGAAGGAGAGAAGGAGAGAAGGAGATAATGCTCATTCAACCACATTTAACTATCCAAAATTCAAATTTTCAATAATATCGTATAATTTATTCGCAGTCTACATCTCACCAGTATTACTCAGCGAACTACCTCTGTGAGAAATGGCGAGACAAATCATTATAATGCTAATATAACTGTTATTATTTGCACATAAATTGTAACCATTCACAAATTTACTATTTTCGCCTTTCTATCTATAAAAAACATCTGCAGCAAAAATTTCTGCGGTACTTATTTTTACCGATTCAAATGATTATTATCCCAAGCTTCTAAACATGATGAAATAATAGTATTACTCTGAAAAATACTTTAAAGTATGAAATATTTCTGATCAAAAAATTTAAGGAATATTTAATATCACATTATGCTTAAAAGTACACTGGTGTTTGGAAGGTTTCTGGTTCGATCGAGTCAGAAATTGGCTAGGTATGCTTAGCATCTGTGACTTCTTGGTTGATGCCAAAATTCAGAAATATCGATTGCTCTGATCACAAGTATCTACGATAATTTCCACTACTATTATTTCTGTTATGAGAGCAATAGCGTTCATAATGAGTTTTAGAGAGAGCGCGTTTCTGGCCAGGGTGCCAGGGAATGAAAAGTATTTCATTCCCTTCCCATTCCCTGGCACCATTCACTTTAGCAGTTTAAGATCCCTGAAACCACAATCAATAAAACGCTGTATTTGAACCCGCTGGCGCAACATTCACATGAGAATATTGTACGTTTACTACAACACGTGTCATTCTGATTGCATTAGACGGGCTGTGCGCGGACGCAATGTCTGTGGCGCGCGCCGTAAGTTTCTCGACGAAGCGTCGCCTCCACAGCGCGATCGTGTCCGTGGTAGAGACAAGGCTCGGTCACCACCCGCTCCCCACACCACGCCGCCACCGCCATCACCACCAGCGTTGACAGCGCCTCTCCGATCCCGCCACCACTACCTCCACCGCCATCGACACGGCTCCTGACGCCGCCACCGTCACATGTGCCGCCACTACCACGCCGCCCCCCCCCCCTCATCAACTCCATCCCGCGCTCGTCGCCTCCCTTGCCCCCGCACATCACCCTCCACCGCCCCGACCCTCCTTCCCTGCCCCCCCCCCAACACCGTCACCCAGGGCCGCCGCCGCCCCCCACCATCACTTCCGCCACCGTCACGCCCCGCAATCGCCAAGCCACCACCAGCCCTGCCCCGTCCCCATCCCCGCTGCCATGCCGCCGTCGAGACCACGGCCGCCTGTTGCGAGCGTGTAAAGTTGTGGAAACTTGGAGGGCGCGAGGCGGCGGACGCCATGAAACGAGCGGGGCGCCCGCAGGGGGCCGTGAAAGCGTCCCACACACCGCCCCCCGCCGCCCCGCGTCGCCCCTCGCTACCCTGCGCCGCGCCAAGCCGTCGAAGTTGCGAAGGCAGATGAGAACCGGCACCCCAAAGAGGAAGGGGCGGGGCGCCCGTGCGATAAGATGCCAAAGATACGTGTTTTTTTATTCTTGATTTTTTTTTAATGTCATGGTCCCCTATACTATTTCAGTAGTATAATACCTTTTGTGGCTCTCACGCAACTAATCTTTATAAATGAGGTCTCTAAAGAAAGAGAATTTCGCGGAGACGAGATGAATTACACTTTGACCTTAAATATATCAAGTATATGTTGTTTGTTTTGTTTTTTAAAAAAAAGGCATATATTTATTTATGTCAAATGCAACCCGCAACACTCTTTCGCAGTTTTTGAATGTATATTTTTAAATAACTCCTGACCAAAGCGTTTTGTGGCCTTAAGAATATAAGTTTTGAGGTAAAAACACTCAAAGAAACTTTTCTCACATCATAATCTACTACAAGATGAGATCATCTTGTAGATTCTATTACATTTTTGCTGATTCGATGCTTCTAGATTCTACCCCACCTGTTCCAAGCCTATAGAATCTGGAATTGTATGTGAAATTAAACTAACTACGTGATATTATATATGGGTGAACTTCTCTACTCGGTAATAACGTTAAATAAGATTAGTTTGTATTGGCAAGGTGGATTGTATTGTTGTTAATGTCAAGAAAACGTATTGATCACATACAAGTGACGGTGATAATAGGGTCTTGAAAAAAGATATATTACATGATTAATATAGAAAGGGCAAAATAAGGAAGAGGGTAGAGTTTAACAAACGAGATTTTTCGCACGGGTACGCTAGTATACATTAAAGCTCTAAAGAGAACGATTTTGATGTCCCTTCTAATCGGCTACCAGTCAACGGTATTAAATCAGTGACTTACCAAAAAATGGAGGTCATTATGTATTGAATATGTCGCAGCTTTCCTTTATTTAAAAAAAAGCTGCTACTTTTGCATTGCTTAAAAAATACGCGTCTAGAATGGAAACAGGAAGATGGCGTGTGCAACTTGAAGAATTCTCGGAAAATGGAGGAGTAGTGTTGGTCTTGCTCAGGGATCGTCGTGTTGTGTGATCGTTCAAACGATTGTTTGTGACTATCCATTGTAAGTATTGTATTTTATACATTTTGTTTTTCCCCGAACTTTTTTTTGATTACTGATCCATATATGTATGTATTATGTATAAAACTCAGGTAAATAGAAAACATATGTATATTCATGGATATGCAGTATTTTATGTCGTATTTTTTCTACAGATCTTCCTTCTGTGAGATGTATTAACGGGTTCTAGTATTACGTATTTTTGCTTGGTAAAATAATTAGGACTTTTGACGAAGAAATAGTAGTAATAATACCAAGTTCAAGTTGATTTACGTTATTCGGACTAGGGCGAGCAAAAAACGACCGCTTTTGAAGTTTGCAGAAAAGATATGATAACCGAGTCAAGTATAGGGAGTGATGTGAGAGTCATGAGAGAGAGAGAGAGAGAGAGAGAGAGAGAGAGAGAGAGGGATGGAGAGAGAGACACTCTCGCAGCTAGTCCCAAAATTCTGCTGATCAACGATGCTACAGAAGTAAAGAATATTATCACTAAACAAACACAGATGACTATTTTAATTAGAGAAAATTACCGACTCTCTATTGAATCATTAATATCACAAAAACATAACAATTTTAATAGTTTGATAAGGATAAGTGAATCATTTATCTTGCAAAGTTCTTCATAAAAAACTTAAGTGAATTTTTTTCATTGTTGACATTTTAGTGGTTGACAGAAGTTAAAGAATCAACTGATGTTGATTAAACTTTCGTAAATCATTGATTCATCTATCATGCGGCTTTCTGTAAAAATATTCATTAAAAAGTAATGAGCTTCAATATTACTTCCATAAATACAAGAAATGAGATAATTATACGTCGATATATGTATTTATTTGCGATGTGGCTGGTATTATCATTTATTATTTTATTTTTGACTCTTTAGAAGGTTAAAACAAGAATGACTGATATTATTAACAAAATTGGCAAAAATATGAAACTGACATAGACGTCGAAGGCACTCTATTTTTGGAAACATGCACTACTTGGTAACATGCTAACAAAAATTAATAATAATAATAATAATAATAATAATAATAATAATAATAATAATAATAATAATAATAATAAAACAACAACAACAACTTTTATTATTAAAATATTGTTGCTCCATAAATTTGAAAATTATATTTACGTATGCGTGTGTTCTTACTAAAATTCATGGCATTCGTTTGATTCATTTAATTATTTTTATTTATTTTTATCATAGCTTGAATTAGAGGCAGTCCATATAAAAGTCATAAACCTGCAGTATTTCATGTATTCATCAATCAGTCTGCCCTCTATAGAATTAAAGTAATGATAATGATGATTACGTCAGAAGAGAGGGGATAAATGAGAATCAACACGGAGAAGATGGTGAAAAGACTCTAAGCGTAAAATTAAAGATTCCGAGGAAATTTCCCGCGAAACTTGTTTCGATCACCACAAATTTTACCGTCTATGAGGAAGGTTTCAACACTAAAACACAGAGATACAAGCTAGAGCGCTTACCGCAATGCATTGTATTGCTCGTATTGTTTTGTTAGTCCGTGGGTCAACAGATGTCACAGATGTCATAGATTTGAACCAATATATGGAAAGCAGCCAAGTATAAATAAACTAATCAAGGCAGCTGCTGACAAATGTGCTCTAGTGTGTGGGTCAAAATGTGCCTGCACGAGCTTCTAGCTCCTCTGGGAAACCTTCCCCTCCTGCAAGTATGGGCTACTTCCCCTGACTACGCTCCCATTTCCCCTCCGAATTAAAAAGGAATTCAAACGAGCAGTCTGTATCGGAAAAAGTAAGCACAAAGCTTACTCGAAATATCACGAAGAATAGTTTCTTCCCATGAGAACTCGCTTGCGGAGGTTTTCCACAACCAAAGTTTGAATTATGAATTTTCATTTCATTACTTATTACATTATTTCATGAATAATGTCTTTTTAAAAACTGCCTTTTATAAATATTTAGGGATAAAGACTGAATGGCAAATTCTCTACTCATTAGAGTTTTGTTTAAATTTAATAAACCGTATATTACTTGTTTATTTTGTTATTACGTATAATGTGATGTATGTTATTGCAACGAGACTCTATGTAGTTCATTTTCAGTAACCCCTCTTATATTTTGGATAAATCAGTATTACGATCGGATAGCTCTCTAACAGACAAAAACTTGGTTCCTAATCTGAATGTAGGACGATAATGAGATTAATGCACTCTCAACGACACGCGATTACAATGAAATGAGCAAACCAAAATATCTAATTTATATCTATTAACAATCACTTAATTTTACACTTAATTGATGAGTTCAAATACTTATGTATTTCGTACAAAGCAGTGGCTTGCAGAAGCAAAAATTCTTCTGCGCAAAGCCTGACAAAAGTTTTCCAAGAAGTAGCACGCAACTTGGTAACTACAAAACCGTAATAAATGAATTGACTTCGCAAAAAAAGTCTTCACCAATGCTGCAACAATTTAGTGTGGTGTACAACAGTCCGTTGCATTCGAAGAATGTCAAATAAGTTTGTGTTCCATACATAACTAGTGAATATTGTCGTGATATTCACACTCAAAACTTCCATCAAATGTGTCGAAAGATAGTGAGACAAAAAAGGAGGGAGAAAAATTGAGAGGGAGAAAGCGGGTGAGAGAGAATGAGGGGGAGAAAGAGGGAGAGAAAAGGGAGAGGGAGGGGAGAGGGAGGGTTGAGAGAGGGTGAGGGAGAGGTTGAGGGGGGGGAGATGGAGAAAGAGGAAGAGAGGGGGGAAAAGGAGTGATGGTGAGAGAGTGAGGGAGAGAGAACAAAATAAATGGGGAGAGAAGGAAAGGAAGAGGGGGAGGAAGAGATGGGAGAGAGAGGGAGGAAGAGAGGGAGGGACAGAGAGAGAAAGAGGGAGAGAAAGATAATATATTAATATGGTTAAATGAAATATTTCTTTTAGCAAAATCAATTTTTACTGTTTCGATTCCAAAAATAATATTTTCCAGCCATTGACCACACATTCTTTGTATCACGTATGAAACATGACTCCAGGGGAGTTATTCACATGACTCGTACACATGAAATATACTCTTTCGATTTTTCACATATGTCAAATATTTCAAAAGCAGTATATTTAGCAGAGCTGGATTGTTGGTGCTACATTCTTTCTTCGTGTCATTTTACATCAGCTTTGTTTTATGAACTGTTATCGCAATATAATGTAGTTGATGAATATACATTGAATGTTAATGTGCATTTGTGGTGATGGTGCGTGTTTTCGCAACCAGAAATTAAGTTCTGTGTGTGGTATAGTTGTTCAAAGAGTTGTGTGAAGAGTAAGCAATAGACACACTCGTAATGAAAATAGTATGTTTATTAATTTAATTGCTAGTCTTAGCACGGTGAAAATCTGCTGAACCTAAAGCTCGTCATATTTTGTGCGTGATACTTTCAAATACAAATGAAAATAATGCGACAAAATTGTTCGAATTGTTACAATCTCTGAAAATTTTTCTTGTTTTTTTCAGTGAAGCGCAGTTATTTGATATGTAAAAGACAAACCTGTTAATTATAATATAAAATGATTGAAACGATTACTAGGAATGTAAAACACCTACAACACTTATCTTTTCTTTAAAAATGGAAAACATTAATATGCTTGTTTGCGGTAATTTTCACAGATTTATGGGAGAAGAACAATATACATTCTAGTTATACAATCACAAAATTGGTGGTGCTACTACACGAAAAAAATACACATTGAAAATTATATCGTTATGATTATGCAGGCCCGGATGGTCAAAGTCACCGAGGAACGAACTCACTGGTGACCTCAAAAGAATGTATGCGAGTTTGAATCCGGACTGGTCATGGATACTTTTTCTTTAATTGGTTTATTTAAGGTCGCTTCAACATCTAAGCGACCACTATTGCTGTTAACGGTATGGTAACTATGTGGATGAAACGATATGGTGATTGATGATAAGGGGTGAAAGGACGAACACAAATACAACCATGCCCGAGGCGGGACTCGAACCCGCGACCCTTCGGTCCGAGATCACTACGACACTACTGCCTTAGCGATCTCGGCCACCGGGCCGGCATGGATGCTTTATCAACGCTGATCTATTGATGTTTCCGTGCACGTACGCTTCTATTGATACAAGTCCCACTAGTAGAGTGAATGTTTGTCTGGAAATGGCGGTGTACCTCCCCATCGATGATGAAATCCGGCGCCTACCTACATGTCGGTTGCCGAATTTTCCTTATTCAGGTATATTATTCAGGTATTTTATTTATTTTTTTATATATTATTATGTTATTTGTAATTGTTATTTTGAATTCTGCCACCGGGCATCATCTGCCCAATTGTAGAATAAATTTCTATCTATATATCCCACCAGCGGAACATTGCCTCCAGCGGGACAAGCTCTAAGGTTCCTGCTGGTAAATGTGCTGCAGCGCTGTGAGCTTTGCAGCCAGTAAACCCTACATCCAACCTCACCCCATCCTTTCTGAACTACTTTTGTACAAGCTGTGAATATGTGAATTAAATAACGTGGAGATGTTACGATGGGATTTATTATTTCTCTATACTTTAGTATATTTAAAATAATAAATATAAGTAAAAAATATATAAATAAAATAATAAATAATAATTAGAGAAACATAATCAATAAAAAAATTGAGTTAATTTGATTGTTTGGCTAGTTTTTAAACATTTAAAATAATAAATCCGATCGCAATTGAATTCACAACGTTATTGTATTCATATATTCATTGCTTATATAAAATCAACTCTTATGAGGCGTAGGAAATGGGCGGAGATTCACTTGCAGGCTACACCTGGTAGCCATTTACCACTACCTGACATCTCACCGGTAGGAGGGTGAAGACGGTCGTGTTAAACTCACAATGATATTACAGAACACAGTGGAGCGCTATTCGGCGCCAGTAATACAATTTTACTGTCACAGCACAATTCTTTTTTAACCTTGCTAATGAGTAGACTCCTAATGGGCGTTTAACTGGATTCTACTATTCAATTTTTTAACAAAAATAAGTAAACATTATGTTGGTGTGCAGGTAATACTTTCAATGTATAAAAACATTTCCTTTTCGGGAAGATGAAGAAGCTTTTGCTTTTTAAAAACTACTCGTTTCCAATACCGGAGAGTATGTGTTGCAGAATTATTAGTGATTGAATATAGACAATGTTAAAAAATTGGTTAAGATTTGTCCCAGAAAAATGGAACTTGTAGAAAAAGACACAAAAAATTGGATATAAACGTCAATAAAATTAATTTTATCAGTCAGCAGATGATTTTATAAAAATGTGTGATTAATTTACTAGTTTATAACAAATAGTACAAAAGCTGAAAGTAATGTTTTTAACAAACTATAATTGTTTCCTCTTCTTATTGATTTTATACATTTTTATTGGTAAGTAAAGAATCAAAAATGAAATTTCTTACTAAAATGTACGCTTAATATCATTAAAGTAGAAAGATTAATATATTAGGAATTTTGTTATTTTGTAAATATGAGAGGGATGTAGTTAACAGCTACGAATTATTGTTATTGAAAACATAGTAGAATATAAAAAATGAAGATTGAACTTCACAATTCAGATATGTTGTAATACATTAAAGGGAATGTAAGTGTTGAAGCGGTTAAGAAAGGCAGAGTTGTTATTAGATATATGATACATAAAATACGATATGTTAGATACGATATATCGTATATCTACAGTAAATTCAATTGTAATCTCTCAGCATAAAAAGTTATTACTGAACCAACTTGAAAACGCTCTTGCACCCGGTCTGTCCCAGTATTTAAGAACTTGTAATTTTATTTTGAGTTGCCACCCGTAGAACTATTTCTGCTATAAACGTCTTGAACAGCGAATAGAATGTGTTGTACCTAAGAGGTTGCACTTCGCTCGGTGGAGAGGAAGCCATAAACATCCTTGAAGAACTCTCCCGGTGGCTGGTGGCTCCTTTAACGGCTGCTACATTTCGCACATCGAGTGACTCCGGTGGATATTCGACTGCACTAGGTTATCCCGGACGACATTTTTATGTCTTCTACATGACCCTAATGCAGTTGGTTAAAAAATCTTCGTATTGGTGTAGAGTGAATTTGAATTTATTTGGGAATGAATTGAATGCTGCTACAGAAACCCACATTTTTTATCAAAAGGACTTTTATAATATAGTTGGCAGTAATAAACAGCTACATTCTCTTCATCTATTCATCCAGAAAAAACTGAAGTGAAAAAGAAGGAGTGACTATTTCTTATCTCTCTTGTCGAGTTGTCTAGAAGACGATAAAGATACTTTATAATATAGCTGACTAACTTGATACACACAAAAAACTAAAAGTTATCAGAAATTATTCATTACGAAACTGTTTCTTTACATCATTTTTTCTTTCGTTCAGTTGAGAAACCTTTTAAGCCGAACATTTTATACACATACATTATGTCATTAATCGTACGTAGTAGTATTGAGGTATCATCAACCAGTTAAAATGTAAAGGAGTAAGATACATAATTAGACTAAGAGTACTTATAATTTTCATCTAGGGGGAATTCTGATTTGGTGTTGTTGACGTTCTTATAAGAAGAAATAAAAGAGGTCATCTTCGTCAACATATTATCTTTATTAAGATAGCCGGCTTTCGACGGCTTTGCCGTCATCGTCAGTCTCGCTGCTTTCGGCAAAAGTTGGGTACAGTCGGGTTCGGCACAATCGACCGACTTTTGCCGAAAGCAGCGAGACTGACGATGACGGCAAAGCCGTCGAAAGCCGGCTATCTTAATAAAGCTAATATGTTGACAAAGATGACCTCTTTTATTTCTTCTTAATTTTAATCTACTCTAAAATCATTAACGCGGACCGGGCGGAGCGTGGTGTGTTCGGGTCCGGGCAGTACCGAAGTAAGGAGGACGAGATAGGACGAGATAAAACGGGGCGGAACAATACAGAACAGGGCGGGATATATAATAAAGCAGTTTCAGGGGCATGGAGATAATTCCGTGGGTAGTTATGGGCCAAGGTAAAGCGTAATTGTCGACCAACAATATCTTAGTACTTAACACATTACTAAATTTTTAAAACATAAATATTATACATATGTATTTTTTATAATTTGTAGAATATGGTATTTTTACTTAAGATTGGTGCTGATTGATAAGTCGGTCTAAAAGATTTTTCTCTCTGATTTTTTGCTGAACGGAAGGTGATATTCGTCTGGTTTCCACCATGACGGCATACAACGCCAATACATTAGAGAAGTAATAAAATTAACATATAAAATATTGGTACGTAGTGTTCCTACCCAATATGCGGTAGGTTTGTCATCATAAATCTTGGCACATTTGCAGAAAAGCATCTAAAAGTAATGATTTTATCCGAGCCTGCCTCTCCCTTTTTTTCACACCATTCACTATCCTCGTACTGAGCATCGTTAATGCATCTGACATTTACGTTTCAAATAAGAGCTGAATACACGACGTTTTGACATCTCTAGTGTGAATACTGAGCAGTGATGAATAATAGAACAGTCTTTCTCCCATTCTATTCTCGCCTGTCTGATAATTCTCTTTTCGCATTTCTCTTCTAAATGCTTCCGACATTTTGAATCCGGGAAAACACGCTCTACACATTCCCCTTTAGTCTCACTTACTGAGTGAAACGCGTTGAAGGGAAGAGGAATTGCGTTTTTTTTCATTTCTCCTCGCCCACCCAACGATTACTCTTTCACCTGCCTTGAATTCCGAATGTCCTGTGTTAAATTGCAGTTTTTTGTTTTGGTAGGTGATGTCGGCTAACAATGCGAAAAATTTGTTCTCCAGAGATAAATCTGGCGAATAGAAGAAACGAGAATTTTGACGACTTTTTTATTGGGAATGATTTCTATTCTCTTTTGCGTATGGGTTTTGGCTGTTAAACAAAGAAAAGTTTTAACTAGCGGGTCAATGAATATGACGAAGAAAGTTTTTGCGTAACGGTCATGAAAAAGAACTCAATGCCAAATTCTTCTGAACCTATCAAAACAAAACTTTCACTTGTTCATTTGGTTGAGTAGGGTTTTTGTGAAAAAACATATGAAATGTTTTTGTTACTTTCGAAGAATATTTAAATTAAATTTAATTAAATATTAAATAATATGTCATAAATTATTATCATTATTTATTATTAATATAAATAAATTAAATATTACATTAAATTTAATATTTAAATTCTTTTATGTTTATGAAAACACATTAAGTATATTATTACGTCTCAGATGGTATTAAAATTCATAACACGCAATCACACATCATGTCAACACTTTCATTGATGTATTCAAAAGTTTACAATTTTAAGTAGTATATATTGTATATTTTTTTATTTTCATATTATTTTCATTTATTTTAGTGTATACACACAATTTTCAACATATATGCATATGAAACTGAGTACTATAAAGTAAACAATACACTGAACATTAATCGACATGGCTGCGATCTCGCTTATTGGAAATAATTAAGAGAGTATCCACCTGTAATTTCACGAATTTGTAATAAAAAATAATGTAAACAATTCGGAGTAAAGTGTATTCAGCGTACTCATTTCCAAATGCCGGACTCTGCTTCTGTCTTCTCGTCGGTTAACATTTCGTGCGTACGCCAATAACTCACTTTCTTTACTAGTTACGTAAATAACTATGGTCTCCCATATTATTCCAGTAGTATTAATACCTTTTGCGGCTCTCACACACAACAAATCTTTAGAAATACGATCTCTGAAGAAATAGAATTTCACGGAGACGTGATGAATTGCACATTGACTTCAAGAATATGAAAGGATTAAAATATGCATTTAAATTCATATCAAATGCAACCCACAACAGTCAGCCGTATTTTTTAATCCATATCGTTAAATAACTCCTCAATGAAGCATTTTAGGGTCTTCCAAACTAAAAGGGTTCTTCGAACCGTAATATATAGGATGAGATCTGCTTTATCATTCTATAACGATTTTGCTGGTCCTGCGCTTCTCGATACTACCCCACATTTTCAGAGCGTGTAAAATCTGTAACTGTATGTCAAATTAAACTAAGTACTTGATATTCTACGCGATTGAGTTACACGGGTGTGCCTCTCTGCACAGTAACAGCATTTGTGACATACCAATATGTGAGACATAATATAGTACAATATTTATTATAAACAACGTAAATTATAGGGATAAATATAGGTGAATATGCCAGCATAGCAACGGTAAGCGAGCCGTCGTCAAGATCAACAATCTTCATGCAGTGACAATCGCGGAGAAGGCTAGTTCATTTTGTAAGAAATTTAGTGGTTGGCTAGGCACGGAAGTACATCGAGCTTGTCTGTAAAAAGCAATCGAAAAGATGAAGCGAGTTTTGAAGGGTTGAAAGAATATGACAGGCATTCTTTCTGACTGATACCGTGGTGGTGAACGGATCGTGGACAAATAATGTTAGGAGTTTTTTTGGGACTTGTAAGCATTTACTGGGGAGTAGATATTTGTAGAACTTGAATTTGAATGCTATGTGTGGACGGTAGGATTTAAAATATTTTAAGTGAACAAGTTAGAAGGACATTGAGGGCTTAGGCGAATTTATTAGTAACTGGACTGGAATGCTAACAGCAGATAGTTTGTTGATCGTTGAGTATTCAGCATACGCGTGGGATGAACTTGGAATTCGTAAATTGGCGAACGAATTAGATTTTATTAACTTTGGAAGCAGTGATGAACGGTGATTGAAGTGTGCTTCTGCAAGCAAAGAAGAGAAAAGATGGTATCTGGACCTGAGGACAGCGACGTCGGAGAAGAATGAAGACGGTACAACGAGGCACCGTCGTCCAAGAGCGCGCGAAGACGAATATTACATTATAAGGTTGGAACAGGTCATGACCAAAGTTTTTTTATATTGTATAGAATTAATAAGTACCAAAATCGTTTAATCAATTTCCATGTTTGAATGAATACATGATTCTCATTGAGCCAATTCTAATAACGACGTAGCGAGATAGAAATATATTTGCTTTTGAGATTCCTCGACCACTCTGTATAGATGGCAGATCGGATAATTATCTATTAGCAGACAATAGTGATTATTTCTATGAAACCCATCGACCCAGGTAGCCGGACACTAATTTATTTATAATCAAAGTTGAAGGTTGACTTGTATGATAGTATTAGCGTAATCTTTTCCTGGCGCCCATCTATACAAATTCGGAACGGATTACGTTGGAATAATATCAACTAAATCATTTAAATATATTCAATTTATTTCATATTAAATAAGAATAGTTTGTATTGACAAGGGTGTATTGTATTGTTATCAATTACAAGAAGACATATAGAACAAATGTCGAAGGATGGGAGGGTATTGGTGGAGAAGATATATTACATTAATTCTTGTAACTCTAGAGTTTTGTTTACTTTGTAGTAACCAGTTGCTTCACTTGGCTATCCTTTCTTAGCGATACGCGTGCGCCAAAGTATATTTTGGCGTACTAGTACCGGAAATTAACACTTTCCTAGCAAAAAACAATGGAGGAAACTAGTTTACGTACAGGAGTGCTAAATGATATGTGTAAAAAATCATATATAAAAAATTCATTAATTACATTATTCCTTACGAGTTGATTAACTATCATGTAAAATAACACTAACCGTATTTTCAGAAACATAGTTTCTATCTTGTATTTAAGTATCTCCACACAAGTAAATGTTCTTCCTCATTGAAGGAAAGTAACGAAAAAAACTGAACGGCACTGAAACATGGGAAGGAAATTTATAGATACATTTAGAAATGTGAAGAATATTTCATTATTTTATTTTTGTGTTTAAGTTGTTAAAAATAGACGTAATAACCAATTTTTTTTAAAAAAAAAAATTATTCCTACAGTCCTTATTTTATTAAAATCCAAATACTTTTTAATTATTTTTCTAAAATGAATGCTTTGAATACAATGACAAACCCCAGACACTATTGTATTTTATTATGCCAGTACATTAAGCGCATATGTGTACTGTAATGTCAGTCGTTAATGGTTGCCGTTAATTTTAATGAAGTTATTTTTAAACGAAAATTAGATATATATTTAATATAAAATTTACAGTGCGTACAGAATTGAAAGAAAACTATGCATTCTCAGAGAATTTGAGATATTTCCATGGTTTTCATTTATACCCAACAACAATGAAACAGTTTCGATTGTACTAAAAATCAAACCATTTCATTTAATTCTTCCTCTATGTCGTCCTATTGAATGACCATGATTACTATTACGACATTGCTGTCTTCTGCATCAAATGTCTAACATATCTCCTAATATTTTTAATATTTTAAATTTACTTTATGTCGCATCAACTACATGAGGTTATTAGCAACATCTACACGTTGATATTATTATTTCTGTACATGGAATGTTATGACAGGATGGGAACATTCATATCACATTATTAACATTTTATTTGTCTATATATCACTGTTACCATTCACAGAATATGGCGATGCCTTGTCGGCAAATCTTTTTCCAAAACTTGAAACCATCGCTGGACACTTGATAACCCCTGGCGTCGAGGCGTATCGCTCTTATCATTGGCTTTTGCCCCAAATTTCAGACACGTCCCCTTCCTCCCTCGAAGATTTTCCTATTATCTCAGGCGACAATTCTGGGGTCAGTGGCTGCCTCCTAACGTGAGCGGTAACAGGAGGAGGTGAAGGGAAGAGGTAACAGGAGGCACAGAACGAAACGGATTGGTGCGGGCGCGAGGATCACTCATAGCACTGGAATTTGGCCCCGTGGACGCTGACGAACCAAA
This sequence comes from Teleogryllus oceanicus, assembly GCA_964035755.1. Classification (NCBI taxonomy): domain Eukaryota; kingdom Metazoa; phylum Arthropoda; class Insecta; order Orthoptera; family Gryllidae; genus Teleogryllus; species Teleogryllus oceanicus. The sequence goes on from CAXIVR010000010.1 coordinate 18,404,258, forward strand.
GGGACGGGTCACGGATAGCTTGACTTTTATCGAGTTTTTTACCATGAAAAACTCTAATTTATGGTATCTAATATTGTGAGAAATTTGTGGCAGATTAAATTCAGAATTGAAGTTTTGTTTTAAACTTTTTTAAAATGCTAATGTTCTAAAGCAAGGAAACTAATTATTACATAATCATTTTCGGAAACACACAATATAAACATTTAAATATGGATTTTCTATCAAGGAAATTAAATTCATTTCACGTATTTAAAACTGATTTTGACTTTATTACGCTTTTAAGGAAATACGACATAACATTTATTACGCATTATGAAAATGAATCGCCATTTTTTCTATATGACATATCAAACAGTATTTGTTAATCAATTAAAATCACTTGACCAAGTGATTATCATTGCAAAATTCTATTTTAATATTTTTTTGACTATTTGTAATTGATGTTTTATAGTGATAATCAAGAAAGGAACAGGAACCTCTCATTAGAAATATTTGAAAAATAATTGTCTTATTCTTCATATTTTTTTCAAAAGTTACTTTTTCTCTTACCTGTGAGAAGATTATTCATCCTTCCAGTGATATTTTTATTTATTTATTTATTTTTATTTATTTATTTGTGCAACAGGCAAGACAAACTGATATGCTGAAAGGCGCCATAATTAATTATCCAACAATCACATTCATATATTAATAAAAGTAATAATTGATATCTTTAATAAATAGCTAAAAATTATAAACAGAATTTTAATTCTTAATTTGTGAAATCCACTGAATTTAAAATATTTCTTAAATATTTTGAAACCATGTAAAAACAAAAAATTGAAAACCTTAAATTTTGAATCAATGTAATTTTTTTAAAAACGAGCTTTAAGAAGAAAAAACTTTTTGAATAAACTTTAAGAGATTGAGTTTTCAGTTAAAATTTCAATTCGGACAATTTCCAATTAAATATTTAAGATTACAGTGTTTTGAATCATATTATCTTTCCAATTTATGTTAGGTTTTAGACCCCAGAAACAGTTTCTGAGTGTTTAGTTCGATTCAAGAAGCTCTCTGCATAACATCGGAACCTGAAAATTTTATCGAATTGAAGTAAGGGTTTTATTCAGAAACACACCCTCCTTGTTTTAATGATTATGTGAAATAATTTAGCATTTATAAAACCATGACAAAAATTTTTGTATAAGATCCAATCCAATCATATCGAACCTGAAATACATTTGGTTTTGATCAACCCGGAAACACAAAGATTCATGGGATCACAAGTTCTCAAATCGAAACTAAACCAATCTTATTTTTTTCAAAATGAAACTTCATACTTCCTTTAAAAATTAAAAGAACTGTGTATACTAAATATCTTTAAATTTTAATGTAATATTATTCAAAAATTTTCTAAATTTGTAAAAAAGTCATTAAAATATTTTATTAATTAAAAGATTCAAAGAAAAAATAAAAAAATGAAAAATTTTTAAAATGAAATAAATGACAAAGACAGTTTTAAATCAAAACCAAAATTAGTTAAAAAAGGCTTTAAAATCACCCCTCATTTTTGAGTTTATTAACCCATACTAAGAAAGTTTAAAGTGTTGCGGAGGACAGTAGCCAGATCTTCTATAGTCAATAAGCTATTGTCCTTCGTTCTTCTATGCGGGAGATAAGCTTTACAGTAACTGTTTTTCCCTTTTCTGGGGATGGGGTGGTATGCGAGATGTCCGTGGAGTGGGTGCCCGATCCGAAGGTAACAATTCTTTGCCTCGGCAGAGCCACGGATGACCACGACAGGGTCTTATGATCCTTGTGAGTTTAAAAAGAGTTCTTCACTCTGTTGCACTCAAAATGCAACGTTGGATAAACCTTGGTAGTAAAGGAATTACCATAAGATATCTTTGCTTTCGAGGCCAACTTCTTACCTAGTCGGGGTTTATTTCCTTATCCCACGGGGCAGGACACAGGAAAAACTAATTCAAATGATGGAGAATTAAGCATATTTTTGATGTATTTGATTTGGATATAAGGGTGTCAAAGGTTTACAGGAAAAGAGAATGGACAAAAGGCCGTAGCTTCCTGGTTCAAGGGGCCCAAAGGTTCCTTCGGACATAGATGTGTTTCGATGTCCATGTTCCCCCTACAGAAACCCCAAACAAAAATATCACAGTGGTCGTTGATGACCTATAGTTAAAGAGACATTAAAAATAAAACAAAAACAACAACTTCAATTAAAAAAAATTTCAATTAATTCGACTTTCAAAATCGTTCAATAAAACTAGACTTTTTTCTAGAAAAAATAATTATTATAAACGAAATTTATTTAATCAAAATGAAATTTACATTTAAATAATTCGATTATTATTTATAACAAATTCATCTCTAGATTTACAATATTGATGATTCATGTTCAATATTTTATTACTTTTCTATTTCGTTGGAAAAATAAACATATTTATTAAACTAGTACCTGAATTAATAATGTTCTTTCATTAATATTTCCCATAGTTTTTAAGCTGAGAACGAGGAAATAATTGCAAATTGAGTTAGACTCATTAAAATTTTACTATATTTACATCTCAATGAGAATAAGAAACAATGATATCAAGTAAATGATTTAGGGGTTTTAAGGAAAATTATTTTAAAATCACGAACTCCAAAAATATTTCCAAAAAGACTCAGGAACATGTATTTATTTTAGACTCATTGTGGAAAGGACCTGTGTGCATGGTACCGCAAAAATTAAAACATTACTACTCAAATCAATGATTCTTTTAAAAATTGATTTTACTAGTAAGTTCATTGGGATTCTGAACCCAATGAGAATCTAATATTCTGGAGGGTATTTTTACATTTGCTCATATTGAATTTGAATTTTCTAAAAACGAACTCTTTCTTTTACTTTACACTCTTTTTTCGAATACACTATACTGTATTACAAATCTAGTAAATTCACTTTTATTAATATCTCGGGGATTTTTCAACTTAATTACTAATCTACAAATTTCTAATGAACTTTTTACTCTTCTTCTCATATAACTAATTCTACAAAGTAAGTAAAAAATTGTATAAATTTTTCAAATTTGAAAATTCTTTCAGTGAAAGCAAAAAATTTTCATGAACGCTAATCAAATTTTCTCTATATTGATAAATTTGACTTTCTTCTTAAGGTAGAAAGTTACGTAATGCTACGCGAAAAACGCGAATTGTCTGCAGAAAACGATATTACGCCTTGTGACGAAAAATGGATAACCATTTTCAATTGAAAAATCTCAAATCTGATGGGAATATTTTTTTGTGGGTGGTTATAGTGAAAATCGACGAGGTAAAATGTCTGTCCCCCGCCCCTGAACAACGCTAGTGCTAAACCGTTCAGCGATTTTCCCCAAAAATGTCTCAATCGATCTGCTGATGTCTAGCGCCTTGAATTTGAAACCGATGTTCATGGGGAGGTACTTTACATAAACCCCTGGGACATTTTTCAAATGTTCAAACAATATCCAAATTTTTATTACATTTGGTTGGAAGTGAAGTGCATTTGAGAATATTGCAGGTCCATGTTCTGTTGAAACTGTTTTTCCTAGTATTCCTACAATAAAATATTAAAAGATTTTCCCCTTTGATTCTTTCAAGAAAAGATTTTAAAAGATCATGCAATTTTCGACATCTTTAGTATTTTCACTAAGTTCGAAAATAAGGTGAAAGAGTGTTTTACATCACTATATTTTTAAACTGCCCCACTTGACATTAGGCTCTTCTCGAATAATTCAAGTCCCTTTCGGGTCATGGTACGCTGTCAGCTTGCTAACGTTGTGAGTTGAATCAGAAGGATTTTTCTTCTGTTATGGTTGATTTCAGTAATTTGTCAATATTTTAAATTATAATTTGAAAAGATTTGGGGCGTAAAAGGGCAGTTTTGTCGTCCATCAGATGACGACAGAATCCTCTGTTCTGTCTATCTGACCGAGGCGCTGGTCTCCTGTTTGAGGAACTCATATATTTTGAAATGGTGAAAATTCTTTCAAAACAAAAATTGAAAATAGAGATTTTACATTGAAACTCTTTTCCAATTCATAATAGTAAAATTTTGAGCAGTGACATTAGAAGAAAGTATGTGCTGTTGTATACAACTACTTCGTTATTTATTATAAGCATTAAAATTTCTTTAAAACAATCAATCAACTATTTGCAGATAATTAAAATATTGTAATATATCATTCAAGTTTAGGTTTTAAAAGTTTCTGAATAACAATCAAATTTGTCAAATTTCTTTTGCTATGGTAAAAATCAATAGTTACTTCCTTAATACACGGGGTTTTTATTTCAGACTGATGTTCCGACGGATTACAGTTCAGTCTTATCGCGTAATGGGGAATCCTTTGAAGATAGGGAGGGCAAGATAGCAGTTCGCAGGATAAGTTACTTGGACCCCCACAAAAATCAGATCGAAATATTTCAACTAGAATCAACTATAGAATGTACCCTTATGTTTCCATTCTTATCAGAATGTGAGTTCTAACATGAAGTAAATGTGTACTTCAAAGAACAAAAATTCAAGATGAATCATTCTAAGCCCCCTCATCAGTCTGAATTCTGTTATACTCCTGGATTAAACGCTAGTAGATGGATGGACCAGATCAAATCCTGCCAGATTTTTTTACTGATCCTGGAAACATTAATCACTATCAGCACAGAGACTTTCCCAAAAATTCTTAAGGAGGAACAAACTTTTTTGTAAACGATAAGGGATTATATTAAGATTGTGTCTGGTATCTTGTATTCAAACAATGTGACAAAAAAATTAAGAGATAGCTAAAATATTAATTGTCTAACTGCAATATCATTATCATATTTTATGCAATCTTAAAAATTTATAAAAAAGTCTGTCCCAAGTTGTATAATCACTGTACTTAACATTAACAGTTCGGGAAATCAGAATCCTTAACAAGTCTGTGGTTTATTATAAAATTTTGCAAAAAGGTAATTTCTTCTGTTCTTTATTAATTAGAAAGGAATTTTCTTTTACGTTTAACAAAGTTCCTTAGAGACTATTACAACCCTAAAAAATTACCATTTTGTGTTTGTGCCTTGTGATAAATGCTAACAGAACGCACCCCTTAATTTTTGTAACAATTGATAATTTTATTTTTTTAATCTTCTAAATTTTAATTTAAGTCTTTGTGGTGGATATTTCAAAATGGAACCAAAATAATAAAGTACGATTTGACTGGTCATGTAAAAAAATCAATTTTATTATTATCTCCATTTTAAATAAAAATGTTTGATCAGCTTATTTTTAGTGCGAATTGGAGACTAGGGTGAGCATTCATTTAGTGGTGAGTCCAATTTTCCGAGAAAATAGGAAATTTTCAATTATTTGATTATATCAATGATTATTCATTGCTTGTGTAGGTGACCCAATACACAATCCCCTTCATTTAGCCTCAATAGGAAAAAAAAGGAGGTGCAATTTGGATTAAAAATGTCGATAAAGTCTCTTTAATCAAATATTAAAATTATAAATATGAAAAATGGAGTTAGATAAATAAAATTTTATGTATGATTAAAACTAGTTGCCCAATTTTGCATTTTCCAGAAATTGTACCCTTGAAAAGAATATTTTAAGAATATGATTTCTTAATTTTAATTTACTCTAGAAAATGGAAAATTACAGAACAAATATTTGTTCCTTAGATACATTAAGGCTTGCAGATTCTAAAGACCAATCTCTCTTAGCTGAAATCGTTTGACACCGGTTTTAAATCAAAGTTGAGGATCGAGTTCTGCCGATGCCTTTTTTTCTGTTCGCGTTCTTTTTACTAAGTCTGAAATTTAAAAAGATAAGAATGTTTGGGAAAAAACTGTATTTATTTATCCCTTATAAGATCTTTGCTGAACTTTTATACTATATAATGTAATTAGTTTGATACCTTTATTACAAATATTTATACAATGTAATTATTTATATTTAGTTAGTAGAATTTAACCTAACATCCTTGGAATTAAGATAGGAACGTTTGACATTTGATTCACTTCAAAACTTTTGTCCAACTCATACTTTTTAGGGGAAATGAAATAAAAATGTTTATCCCGTTCTTAGTGATACCCAAATTGTGACCAAAATTCCATTAATTGAGTACTAAGTGTAATTCCTTCGACGGGAATCAAACCTGCATCGTTCATTTGACCAGTTGCTCTGAGCTGAGCTTAAAAATGCTTTTTACAGTTGTTCTTGGGTCTGTATTCCACGTTTGATATTTTGTCACCTGTCATCCATTTACAGTCATATGAGGGAAGGTTTGGACCTTTTAATTGAAAAAGTTGTGATTTTTACACACTCATCCCAGATTGTGACAAATTACTCGTTTTTCTTGATTAGATAAATACATTCATATTTGAATATGAATCATTTTTGTAAAATAACCTCACCTTAAATGACAATCATAATGCAGAAAATTCTCGTACTTTTTTGTATCTCACCTTTTTGGGAAATGCGTAAACGTTTAGATGGGTTTTGAACTCATGATATTGTTATCTCAGCACAAACAAAACTTGTACTTCCTTTTACTTTCATACGACAAGATATACGTATATTCGTATGTGATATATACGTAGATATTCGTGCGTATACATAGTATGAAAGTTATGTAATACAACGGAAAAATGATTTCGATTAAACGGGAATACACGTTTGAGTCGAAAAAATGGTTTAACAAACCGTCCTCCATCCGTCTGTATCACTACTGCACGAACCACAGTGATCCTTTCCAAATTGAAGACCCTGTTTTTCTGGATGGTTGAAACTTGAATGAAAATCGAAATTTGGGGGATTTGTGAAAGCCCGGACATTTTCAAAAATTTTTTCAAAAACTCTAATTTTCTGTGAAATGAGTAAAATACACTAGAAGGATGACATAGTTCAATTTTCATGGTTAACTCTGAATTTTTGAAAATTTTAAAGTTTGAACATTTTGGGGTCTTCTCAACTACAAATTTCGATTTTCATTCAAATGATTTTTTGTCCCTAATTGTTCTTTAAAAAATCATGATTTCTGAAATGATGGGATTTTTTGTGCAAAAGTCAAGCAATTTACAATTTAAAGAATGTTTGAAATCAAACGCAAAAGAAACCATTTTCTTTCTTAAAAACCTTTTAAAACCGATTTGCGAAATCATTTTAACTTTTCTTGCGCAACATTCCTGGTTTCATGAAACTCGCAAGTATCACTCGTCAAACATCCTAATATAAAACAGTATAAGTTACTGCGGGGGTGACGTCGTAGTTCAGGGGCTTTTTTTGAAGAACTGGAAGACCAGTTCTCCCGGCCTTTCATCAACTTTATTTTGACAATGTGAGATTTTAATTAATCTTCTTTTCAATAATTTAAATGTATTTAGTTGCGTTGAGTTTAAAACAGATAAGGGAGTAATAGTGTAAATTTGTTAATATAAAACATTACCCCAAATTTGGAGAAAATAAGAGTTTTTTTTTATATAAATGTAGTAGATGAACAAAAGATAATAACTCAATATGATAGGGGATTTCTTAGTCATAACGTTTTCTTAGATTCTAGTAATTACGAAAATGAATTCTGATGTCAGGCCATGTCAAACTTTTCTCGCTACCCAAAATTATCCGTCTTAATCTCACCTTGGGCAGAGGATAAGGTTGAGCGTCAGGCTAGAACCAAAAGGGTTGCACCAGAAATTCTGATAAATGAACATTCTTAAGTAAATTCTATTTTTTAGTGCCGGTGTTCTTTGCTTTTTGTTTTAGAGGTAATTTATTTAATTTTAAATTGCAGCAGTGCGGAAAAGCAATGAGTTTGAAAACAAAATTGTGATTTAATTGAGTAAGTTACGGGAAAGCTAGTACGTCTGTGTTGTAGCGCAATCCAGGTGCGTGACTTCACAATAGGGAACGCGTGTTCAAATCCCATACGATATCACTTTTTTCTTGAGAGCAATGAAAATAAATTCCTAATAACGATGTCGGAATGTTCTAAACATCCCTTTCTTTGCAGAAGATACCATTACAAAAATGCGGAAGAATTTGATGTACTTTCGATTACTGGGCGTTTCAGATCATTCTTCTCCATATTTTCCTTTCATGGCGTTTTGTTTTTACATTTAGTTCGTTTCCTTTAATCCCCCAATAGATTACATCCTTTTTATTCTTTTTTTGTGTCTCCTGTTCTTTTCAAGTTTCTAGAATTTTTTCTTTGCTTTAAAAGGGAAATGCTTTCCACTACCAAAATGAAGAACTGAGTGCAGAATGGACAGTTTCTGTAGTAAATGTCATAATTCCTTGTGGACTGGTTTTAAAGGCTGCCAGCTCATGTTTTAAGTTTCTGCCAGCTGACTCATTTGCACAAAATACACTTTGACATTTTCTCAACTTTCGGTCTAAATAGCTCTTTCCCGGAAATATTGAGTTTTGAAAACTTCTCTAAAAACATTTGAAGCACTTCACTACAAGTTAAATAATCTATACAAATCTATTAAATTTCAATTAACAGGGGAGAGTATTTAAAAATTATATTGTGTAATTTTAAAAAAAATAGAATAGACAAATCTCGTTTAGTCATGGATAGGTTTCATTGATACTAACTAAACATTTAAAGAAAAATTTGAGCAGTTTTGAGAAAATCTGTTTATGTAAAATTTTTAAAAATTTAAAAAATTGCAATGTTAGAAATCAACTAAAACTTTTAAAATTGATGACGTTATTAAAAATCTAATTATAAGCAAACATTTCATTCAAACAAAATCTCTATCTTAATTTTGAGTTGTAGTAAGACGCCGAAAATATTCAAATTTTTGTGATTTTCAAAAATTTGAGTTAACCGTGACAATTGAATATTCTACCTTTATAAGCGTATTTTATAGAGTAAAAGTCCTAAGAAATTTCAGAAAAAATTTTGGGCCGTTTTGAAAAATTAAATGTCCAATCAATATCCCCAAATTATGAATGTTTTCAAAATCGCATAGCTTCAGCTCAGGCAAAACGACAGGGGTTTCTTCAATTGGAAAAATCGTATACATGGTTAGCGCTAGAGTTGTATCAGACGGACGACGGACGTTTGCTAATTGGTTTTGGCATCACGGATCCCCAAACTGAAATGAACACCTGTTGAGGACTTTTTCTTAATTTTGAATTTTTTTGATTCAGTTTTTTGTCACCCGAGCGCGGCAGATTTTTCTGCAGAAATGCGCAGTTTTCGCGCAGTATATAACATTCTCTATACAGTATTACTCTGTATACAAGATACGAGAAAAGTAATATGAAGCGTTGTTCATGCGTCCGAAAATTTAAGGAATAAGTTAGTGATGAAGTTTAAAAATAATTCTGGTTTTAAAACCATGTTTATAATAAATATTGATTATTAGTTGATAATATTTATCATGCCCATTTGCTAACATTCTGAAGGGTCATTGTTGTGAAAGATATTTATTAAAAAACAAATCCATTATTAAATATTTTTCTCAATCATCCATTCAAAGTGCAACTATTTTATAAACATCCAACCATGGTGCAAAAAAAAACTCAGGGGCATGCCTCTCTTCATCCAAAGATTTATTCTCTCTCATAATGAACTAGTGATCTAGTAATAGATGAAGATGGATCTATTAAATTATTTCATCAGAAATGTTCTTTCCCTTTAAATTGACGTTGAATATTACAATTTTATTAGACAAATAAGTCATGGATGGGTTAAAAAAAATTTAAGGTTTGATTATCAAAACCAAATAACTAAAAATGTTAGTGGGTATCTTTAAGACTTCAGAAGGCTGCAAAAACCCTTTAATTCAACATATCGATTTCCCTTTTTGAGTCAGTATCACTTGAAAATAGGTAGAAAAATAATATTTTTTTTATCTGTAACAAATCCAAAAAATTTAAAAAAACAAAAAAAGGAGACTGAAAAAAAATAATGAAAAATCAAGACACATGGTTGTAGAAATTCGATATGATCTAGAACAGAAATAGGTATATTTCAGTAGGAAAGGAATTTAAATATCAATTATTATTAGAGCAGGGGGTCTAATAAATTGGAAATTTTTTAAAAAAAAAGCTTTGGGAAGGCCAATTATTAGTAGACTTAATAATATTTTATAAACAAAAATTTTGAAAGAAACTAAGAGACAATATACAAGACAATGGTGGAGCTGTGTTTCGTATGAATCGAAAGAATGAAAATGATGCAATTTAATCTCGGGTTTAAAAGCTATGAAATGAATTTTTGAACGATGTTGCCCGTATACTGTTTGATAGAATATAAACGAAGAGATTAGACAGATAATAATGGGAGAAGTGATCAAAGTAGAATCAAACAACTCAATGGTATCAGAATCATGCTACAGAATATCAAAATTATCTTTAGGGAGAAACCCTTTCGAAAGAAAAAACAGGAAGGCCAAAATAGTAAGTCATTTGATTTGAATGAAGGGGAAAAAATAGAGGGAAAATGCCTGACGGAATAAAAACATTGGTAGATTGAAAAACAGTCATTGAACTGTAAAATACTCGCTAAGAATTAATTAATTACTTAAACCGAAGTGGAAGTACCGGATGAAGAAGCCTTGTTATGTACTGGCGCATGAGCAAGATCTGTTTAAAATCTTGCCGGAATACTAAAAACCCAAAAACAGAAACGTTCTTATTTAAAGATTAAATGAAAAAAAAAATTGATTATTTTCTAGAGAGTCCTTTAGATACAATATCAGATATTACTCTATTTGGGATTTATGATATTTGTAAACTTTGTCCATTTATCGGGATGTCCTTTTTCAATGGAACATTCATTCTTCCAATTAACAGGTCAAAAGTAAAATTGTATTTAGGTAAAAAGATGATTGAATTATGTTTTGAAAAAATTTACGGACTGAAGTAAAAAAGAAAACATCACAAATAGTAAATTACATTTCTTTAATTGACCAATGAATAATGTCAATTCTAATTAAAAACTATTTCGATCCACCAAATAATATGTGGGGCCTTTAACTAAATCTTTCCTTTGGGCGATACATAATTCACGGAAAGTTTGGAGTTTTATCGACAATGACAGAAAATGTAATTACAAAGCCATGGACTCTAATGCAGTATTCCAAGGCGATTTTTTTAAAAACCCCGACATTTTTTCATCATTTCTCTCTCAGTAGCAACATGATTCTCACGTTAATGTTGAAATATCTAGTATCACTTTCCAATCCCAAGACTTAAAAAAGGAACGCAATGGGACCCGAAGTTTGTTAGAAACCCCAAAAGCGATAGGCTGGTTTCTCCTTCTTCCGACCCCGATTAAAGTGGCGCCAATGTGCGACCAAATCCCAAAGAATTATAAATTGAGGTTATTTCATTTTTAGATTTTCTTTGTAAAATCGTCTCTGCTGAATATACTGTATACGAAACAAACTATAAACAATGGGTACATTTAAAATTACATTTTTAATATAGAATCGTTTCAACAATAAAAAATATTGTAGGATACTTTTAAATTCAACCTTAATTCCCATATTATAGTATTTAATTAAATTACTTTATAAATTTTATAACCTAAAGAATTTTCCCAAATAAAATAATTTTTATTTATTTAAATTTTTTAACAATTCATTAAAATTATAAATTTAGTGCAATATTACTGAAGATGCGTTAGTGAACAATATCCCAAAAAATTGGCAATTTTGTATGAAATGTAAAAATGTATGAAAAAAGAGAAATTTTTTTTTGCAACTATTTTACAGAAGAGGGTCCTATCATTTTTTAAGATTATCGAACAGATTTCCAAGTTTGAAAATTTGAAACATTATTAACAATTACAATTTTGAAATAATTTATGACAGGAGAATCTCTAGTGATTCTTAATGGATTAAAAAACAGTGTTTATAGGTCTTTATCGAAGAGGGTGTAATATTCCGATGACGTAAAACTTTGTGTCCTTCTCGTCTCTCAAAAAAATATCTAATGTAAAATATACTTCTATAATAATATAAATATATTAATTTCATTGCGTTGGGTTGGAATCTATAAATTACATTAAATAATATATTGATTAGTGTGTGTATGTGTTGTGTGTGTGTGTGTGTGTTTTCCCCAATGTTCACAATAGACAAAAACTGGTGTTTCACTTTAAACATTAAGATATTAAAATGTTATAAAGATTCATATGTTTGTTTTGATTCTCCACAAAATCCTCAAAGACTAGTATCACATATGATTTTAATATTTGCGGGAAAAAACTCATGAAATGCAACTAACGTTAGATTGAAGGAGTTATTTGATCCCCAAACAAAGATCAAAATCATTCATTTGCTTACAGCTGCCTTTCAATCATAATGTCTCAGTGAAAACTTTCATTGTGACTAAATGAACTTAAACTTTAAGTTTTCTTAGTATTTAATCAAAACATTTATTACACATTAATGTCCGTGACCATATAGCATTTTAATTGGGTCATCTAGAAATTGATGATGACATTTCACAACTAAGCTGCTATCTCGAGACGTTTGTGAACTGACTTAAAACTATTTTTAAGTTATTAATTTTCTAATAAAATAACTAGTTAGACAATGCATAAAAAATTATTTGCATTTTATATTAAATAATTTCAATAATAAAGACAAAGTAGAAGGGCTTAATGTCGTTGTCCAGTTTATTTTGAAAACCGTTTATAACAGTTTTAAAATATGTTTTTACTGGGGAAAATTTCATGCCTTTATTTATGTAATTAAATGTATATACAAACATTTATGTAAACTTTGGGTTTACTTAATATTTATATTCAAATATTTACTATAATATAACTCCGATCACCCCCTTTTGTAATGTTCAGATGAATAGTCCCGCCTCCTGAAATGAAGCTAAAGCGGGTTTTCACTGATTCGCAGCGGGCAGGGTCGAAAACCCGGGAAAATTCCCAGGATATCGCCCATTTTTGTGCAGCGAGGGTACAAATTTGCGCCCTTCAAAACTGAGAAACCGACTGCATTTTGTTCGTTTACTCTGAATGTACTATCCATGCTCTCCGGTCAGCCTGAAACCTGGGCGCAGGAATAGGTGGTTAATATACATAGAACCATTACACACATTGCCCATAATTGCCGTTTTCCCTGTCATCAGATGGTCATGTATGGGCTTGCTGAGACATATTCTGCAACTAGTTAACACAACCTGGTCATCTCTGCTGAAGGATGTTGCTGGATTATAATCATCGTATACATCTTAATTTTGCAGAGGGCGTTATTATTCCTATCCTATCTGTCCAATTCACGTAATTTTCTCTTGATGTTGGCGTGGTCCTGTGATATTATGGGAAGGTTACATATTTCATCAAGTTGTGATACCTCTTTTGCTAATCTGTCAGCCCATTCTCGATAATACCCACATGAGCCGGATCCCTACATTTTTTACCTTTTAAAGTCTGTTCTTATCTTAATATCTAAAGTCAGGGATTTTGAGTAAAGGTATTTCAACGAGAGCCAATTTGAGTCTACTAAAGAAATATGCGTTCACTGTCTTAGAGAATATAGTTTCGTGCGGTGATGATAAACTGGAGAAAACTGAGTACGTGTCGGGCAGTTTGCTTGAGATTACTCTTGTTGACGTTACAGCGGTACATCCCACAAAGTTGACGCTCTTCGAGCCATCTATGTATACTTTCTTGTAGTTCCGATATTTCGCAATTTCTTCTCTTATTCTGGTTCTTATTTCTTCATTACGAGTTTTAAAAATGTTCTTTACGTCATTGTATAATTTAACAAAATAAATTAATGCTCTCTAAATTTTTAAATGCTCATGGTGACACATATTAGGATCCTTTGGATAACAACACGAAGTTCTAATTGTATTTCTGCAACATTTTTAGGTGAAAGATTGAACTATCTACAGATTTGTACAGAATTCCCGTACGTGCACGCCAGGAAGATAAGGACTAAGGAAATGCCCGCCTGACAATAAATATGTGTTATTCACGTTGCGTTGTGGAACAGAAGTCTTATTGAATGTATTCTTCATTACCAAGAAAGGTGATCTCATTATGCAACAAATTTTAAGAGAATGCATGGCGAGCTTTGTAATTATTGGTTCGCCTCTGATATTTTTTCCATGTCTGAAAATAGGAAAATAAAATTAATGCGAGTCGTCTGAAATACAGAGGAAATTGAAATAATATTTTCATCTCTTCGCCTTTAATTATTTTTCCTTACATTTTTCGAAAGAGTGTAGCGCGCATATTTTTAGAATTAAAAGTCTGTATAATTCGTAACCATTTATAGTTTGCAGTAAATAACCGATTTTATAAAAGAATGAAGAATAGAACAAAAACAGAAATATCAGCTTACAATTTTTTTCTGCTCATCTGTTTTGTTTTAGTTCCAAAAATCAACATTTTACGCCAAGTTGTTACAATGTTGACCAACAATGTTATTCAGTGTAATGTTTGCCGCAAAATTTGGTCTGCGAAATACATAAAATGCAATGTAATATCTTGCAAACCCTTTTTCGTATTATGAATCTGTAGAGTAAAAATCTGCTGTTTTAAGTGGAATGGTGACATAGATGCCGTTTTGTCCGAATTCGGAAATGCATTTCGCTCTTAGGAAGGTCATAGTAGGACAAACGAAACGTTGAAACCTATGCCTAGGAATCCGCATCTCTCTGGCACCCAAGTGGATACTGACTGTGGCCGAGAAAGCCCACACTTTCATACTATAGTGTCGTCAGCAGTTCCCTCAGTGTTGCAGAATGATGAATATTTCACATTATTTCTCAGAATTAGAACATTATAAATTGCCTACTTTAAAAGGACAGCCTTTTCAAATTCACTTAAATTTCAAACAATCTATGCGTCTCGCATCTTTGGAAAGCAGCCAAGCTCTTTTCTACAGAAAGGCAGTTTTATGGGCTGTAATCGTTGGCAGCAACACTGGTTTCTCCGTAAGTTCTTTTTTACTTGGTTTTTCTTCTTTTCTTTACCTATTCCCTTATCATTGATCATTTCTTCATCTTTTTTGTCTTTTTTCTCTTATGTGGCACTTGTATATCAAGCATTAGCGGTTTACTTGATTTTGTCTTGTTATTTTCATTCTTATATTTATTACATTACATACATTAATATTATTTTTTTTTAATTTTTTATTAGTATTAAGTGCATTATTTTATAATTAATTCCTTTCCTTTAGTTCCTTTTATTAAGTGAAACAATATCCATTCTCTCCTCTGAATTCACATAGCGTAACACAATGTTTTGCCAAAACGCACACAAGCAAAGAATAATTACCGCTCAACACCCTCTTCCCCGTCGTGCACCAATCGATTATTCATCCCTCCGCTTCGCGCTTCAAGTGTTTCCGTTCGTGGTACACCGTCGACGCATTGGAGCGAAGAAACCAAGTCCTGGCAGCGTTACAGAGACTGACATTGCGTTGCAATGCGTTTTTGGAGTTCTCAGAAGCTCCAAGCATCACTAGAATGAAAAGTTCAAACCCCATGACCGTTGGTTTGAGGTAGAGGAAATTGAGGTAAAGCAGTGTAACCGCCTGCGATAGCCCAATTGCAGCTTCTTGGGGATCGTAGTGTTGGAGTTCCTTTGGTGACGCGTTTGAGGATTCGGTGCTATAACGGTTATCATAATGGTATGATTGCCCAAAGTTTGACCGTTGGTTTGAGGTAGAGGAAATTGAGGTAAAGCAGTGTAACCGCCTGCGATAGCCCAATTGCAGCTTCTTGGGGATCGTAGGGTTGGAGTACCTTCGGTGGCGCGTTTGAGAGTTCGGTGCCAAAACGGTTATCATAACGGGCTTTGGTGCCCAAAGTTTGCGGGTTCAAACCCGATCGAAACAGTGGATTTTTAAGGGTAGAAAAATCCTTCGATAGCTCAATTGCAGCTTCTTGGAGATCGTAGGGTTGGAGTACCTTCGGTGGCGCGTTTGAGAGTTCGGTGCCAAAACGGTTATCATAACGGGCTTTGGTGCCCAAAGTTTGCGGGTTCAAACCCGATCGAAACAGTGGATTTTTAAGGGTAGAAAAATCCTTCGTAGGCCTTCCTTCGGAGAGGTTAGTTGGTTGTAAGTGAATCCAGGCGCGTCAAAAACTTTGGTCATTAGTTCCGTAAGTGTAGAGTATGTTTTTTCCTCGGGAGATGGCGGTGATCTTGCCCAGCTGGATGGCGAGATCCAACGCCGACCTATCGTCAGCTAGCAGGGTTTCCCCCTAACCAGGACTTTCCTACCAGCGGGGCATCGCCTCAGCCGGGACAAGCTCTAAACTCCCGACCGGTCTCTCAGAATATGTGGTAGTGTAGTGAATGTTAGTGTAAGTGTGTATAAGGGAAGAGGATATGACAACCGTTTGGTAGGGTACTGCTCCGGCATTCGCCAGGTGTTGAGCGGAGAAACCACGGAAAAATTCCGGTCAGAGCAGCCAGCCACTAGAATTCTCCTCTAGACAGCGACTGAATTCGACCTATCTGAAAATCTAGAGTCGATAATCATGCCCCTGTCAGGACTCGGAACTGGGACCTCCCGGTCAGAGGCGCTGCAGTGACATCAGTTGACGCACTAAGCTACCGCTCCCGATCTTCGGAGAGGATATAAATCCGGTTGTCCCATATAGTAGATTTTCTGCCTGTAAAGATAAAGCCTAAAAGAATCCTGAGTTAAATACAAATCGGCTAATTCGTCACCCAAGATAATACCTCATATTTCCGCTAGATGGTGAAAGGAGCGTAGCAAAATTCGTGCGGTCAGACGGAAATGTTACGTAAAATAAGGTATTAACTATCTATTTTGGATGTTAACTACACATCTGGATCAAATTCATGCCCTCCCTGGAGAGAATTCTTGCGTCTTGCTACTCTAATTGAGGATTTTGCATGGTTTCTTCGATTTCCTATGATTAAAACAGGAAATTGTGGGATCTGCTTTCCTTGTCTTTTAACCTTCGCCTTCCTTTCCACACCGTCGCCCTCCACAAACACACATTGTCATGCACTTCACTACCACACATATCGGGAGTCCAGTTGGTAGCTTAGAGCTTGTCCCGGCTGGAGCTGTGATTTAATGAGGGTGATAACGTGAGGCACCCATGTGAACATAGAGATTGGCATCGAATCCCACTCTCCAATGGGAGAAAATCGTCGTAATCTTCTGAGACAGAACTTGCAATACACTTAGGTAATTAGTGACTTCAGTAATTGACGTGTTGAAAATCAATTCTCACTCACATAAAGCTACGTCTTTTCCAACCGGTACGCTCGTACGAAATAATTTTCGTTTTGATGGAATTTAGGCAAGCTCTAGCAGATGTGCAACGCGACCACTGCCATACTCATTTCTGGGCGTAGGCAATGAGGGTGGTTGTCGCCGTCATGCATTCCCGTTCCTTGAGTATGTGATGGTTAGTTTGGTTTCTCACAGTACGAAGAATTGTAGAGTGAAAAGTAAATAATGTTAAGAAGTGAATAATTCTAGATGAGATTGCTTGTGAAGGAATATGGGATATGACTCATGGTGTATCTCTCAGTGAATTCATCCTTCACAGCTGCGACGAATATTCAAATTCCGTTCGATGACTTTTTAGAAGGGGGGCCAAAGCAAGATATTGCTAGATTTTTTCAGAATTCTTCCGTTTTGCCTTTTTTTTATATCTTGCACCAACATCATTCACGTCATATCTTAATAATCACCTATTCGTCAAAATCATTCACAAAATTTCAGGTTTGAGCATAAAGTGGAAATCCCCGAGGTGTGGGTCAATTATAATAAGTTCTATGAAGGACGTTGGGTTTTGAGAAGCCCCTACAACAATGTAATGAAACGATTCTACCACTTAAAAGCTTCCGTTCATTTGGCGAGATTAGTATCTACCGTCTTCAAATGAGACTATTGCGTGGTTGTCGTGGGCGAGACATTCTTCGTGTTAAAATGAAGCAATAAACCACAAATCTACATCACATTCTCCACTACATATATTGATATTTCTCAGGAAAGGGTTTAATTTTGCCGCAAAATTGGTAGGTCGGTAATCTGAAGTAAATTCACGTGATTTACATAATTAACATATGTTGAAATTAAATAAAAGTTCTGGCCACAACAGATCCTCAAAATCCTGCCATACATATCCCATACAAATTTTGATCTTTCTGTCCCGGAACTGCTTCTTCTGGCTTTTTTTGATGATGCTTCATTTCGTTCACCCCACCAAGATAGTAAAATCTGTAAATTTCAAATGGAATGTATTTTAATGTTTGTTTTTTGTCTGGTTTTTATCTGATTTTAGTGCTTCTTCAGTTATGAAAGTGCAGTATATCAAGGAGCGAAAAGAGATTTCGAGAAGGAATACTTATTCACAACTCATAAATTACAAATTGTGAAAAAGTTAGTAATTTCCGTAATTTCTCATCACTATGACTGAGTACACATAACTTTGCTGCAATGGTAACTACTCATATGAAAGATATTATTTTACATTTTAATACATTTTAAAAATCTACATAATTAATCATTTGTGATCATTCGTGACATTATTACTGAATATTGAAAAATAAATTTTATTCAGTTTAATATTCATTTTTAAGAAAATTAAATTTTGTGAATGTGATATTCAAATTATTAGTCAATAATATGTAGGATTCTTGGCGTATATAGAAATATTAACATACGGTTCACAAAATATGAATTAATCTCAATATGAATTCTTTAAACCAGCATAGGTGGCTCTGAACATTAACTGAGAACACTAGAGTGTCTCTGATCGTTTGTTCTATGATTCGAGTCCCGACGTTGATGTCAGGATTTTCGACACTTCGGCGATGGCTAGGTCGAATTCAATGGATAACTAAAGGAGAATTCTAACGGATGGCTGCTCTAATCGGTAGTTTTCCGCGGTTTAATCAATAACAGGCTAATGCCGGAGCAGTACCCTAATAAACGGGCCACGGTCCGCGCGCTTTCCTTCTTATTCCTTCTTCTACCCTCTCCCCTTATACACACTCTTACACTTACATGCACTACACTACCACAGATGCCGGGAGACCGGCTGAGGGCTTAAAGCTTGTCCCGGCTGGAGCGGTGCCACGTTGTTGGAAGATACCTGGTTGTGGAAATCCCCGAGGTGCGGGTCGGTGCCGGTTCTCACTAACCTGCCTGGATGGGATTCTAGCGGCCGGCTGCTCTGATCGGTAGTTTTCCGTGGTTTCTCCGAACAACACCAGGCGAATGCCGGAGCAGTACCCTATCAAACGGGCCACGGACCGCGCGCAATCTGCCCTTCCCATTCCTTGTCCTATCCTCTCCCCTTACACACACACACACACTTACACTAACATGCACTACACTACCACATATTCCGGGAGGCCGGTCGGGAGCTTAGAGCTTGTCCCGGCTGGGGCGGTGCCCCGCTGGTGGGAGAGTCCTGGTTAGGGAGAAACCCCACTAGCCGACGGTAGGTCGGCGCCGGATCTCGCCATTCAGCGGGGGAAGATCACCGCCATCTCCCGAGAGAAAAACATGCACTATACTAACGGGACTAATGACCAAAATTCTCACAAACGAGACGTGGAATATCACTACCACGATCCGGAAGGAAACTGCAGTGCACTACACGTACGGGACTAATCACTTTAGCAGTTGACTTGCCCGAAAACACGGAATTATCAAACAGTCAACGTTTTCTTTCCGACCTTTCACTTGGAAACGTGAGGTATTTCTTGCCGTGTGTTGCTTCAATGTTCCCGCTTAGAAGACCTAAGTACCGTGGAAACACGCGGAAAGGGAAAACAAATTACTAGACATTCCTCCCTGCGCCACACACGCCACGTTCTCTCGCTGCAAATGCTTGCGGTCTGCCACCGCTCTTTCCGGCAAAGTGATCCGGCTATCTGCGCAACGACTGGTAAATGACTCTGGATTACTGTGGGCCGCCTACTAGTCTCCCTGACTTACTCCAAATAAGTTGGAGGAGAGGATGCAAATACATGCGGTCCCATCGCAGATCGTTGCTTCAACCGAAGATTCCATCCGTTATAACTACTCACTCAACTCCAAAAGTCAGCTTTTTGATTTCGCAAATTGTATTACGTAGTGTTTAGAAATCGGGTAAACTTAATATTGCAGTTAAAATTTTGGATAATTTTAAGAATATTGTTTTCTCTCCCGATTGATGGATTGATTTTTTCGTGTTTCCGGGCGCGTCAACTACTTCGATCATTAATCCTGTTTGTGTCGTGCATGTGTTTTTCTCGGAAGATGGCGGTGATCTTTCCCCGCTGGATGGCGAGATCCGGCACCGACCTACCGCCGGCTAGTGGGGTTTCCCCCTAATCAGGACTCTCCCACCGGCGGGGCACCGCCCCTGCCGGGACAAGCTCTAAACTCCCGACCGGTCTTCCGGAATATGTGGTAGTGTGGTGCATGTTAGTGTAAGTGTGTGTGTAAGAGGAGAGGATAGAACAAGGAAGATGAAGGACAAATCGCGCGCGGTCCGTGGCCCGTTTATGGTAGGGTACTGCTCCGGCATTCGCCTGGCGTTGATCGGAGAAACCACGCAAAACTACCGATCAGAGCAGCCGGCCGATAGAATTCTCCTCGAGACAGCGACTGAATTCGACCTAGATGAAAAGCTAGTGTCGAAAATTCTGCCGCCATCAGGACTCGAATTTAGAACCTCCCGGACAGAAGCGCTGCAGTGACATCAGTTGATGCACTGAGCTACCGCCAGTGTGTCCATAACATATTTATTTCTTCTCTGTATGATTTTTTTCTTTTTTAGGTTGACAACTAGTCCATTAGCAACCAAATGACTGATTTTAACGTTAAGGTATCTTTGAGAGTAGTCAATTGTCAAGACGACCTCCAGGTAACATCGCGTACGCGTCTTTTACACGCGCTCCTGCGTCACTACCCAGCGGCCAGAATTGGGAAGGAAGTAGGGCAGTAATGCGTCTGTCTGTCCAGGATAATTTGTAGTTTAGCTAAATCAATTTTGTTGGAATTTTCACCGCAAGGTAGTGTTTGATTAAGTGATTGATATTTTCCTGTTTCCGGGCACGTCAACTGCTTCGGACATTAGTCCCGTAAGTGTAGTTCATGTTATTTCTTGGGAGATGGCGGTGATCTTCCCCCGCTGGATGGCGAGATCCGGCGCCGACCTACCGTCGGCTAGTGGGGTTTCCAGGACTCTCCCACCAGCGAGGCACCGCCCCAGTCCGGACACGCTCTAAGTTTCTGAGCGGTCTCCGATCAACATCTGGCGAATGCTGGAGCAGTACCCTAACAAATGGGCCAAGAACCGCGCGCCATCTTTCCTTGCTCTTCCTTATCCTGTCCCCACCCCTTACACACACTTACAACCACTACACTATCACACACTCCGAGATCTGTCGAGAGCGTAGAGCTTGCCCGGGCTGGGGCCGTACCCCGTTGGTGGGAGGAAACTGTTTTGGGAAAAACCCGCTGGCCGACATAGGTTGGCACCGAATCTCTCCATCCAGCGAGAAAGACCGCCGCCACCTCGCGAGGAAAACACGTACTACATTTACCGGATTAATGACTGTGATTTGTTGACGAGCCCGAACTCACTAACAATGAATCAGTCAATAAATGAATGTCAGCAAGGAAGAGGTTGACGCAAATCCAATATGCTCACCAAGGCTAAAAAGATTAGATAACTAGTACGAGAAAGTCTGTGCCATTATGTCGTATCGTTTGCAACCCTTATACAGAATTTTAAATAACCCGTCTTTCTGATTTTGGTAACATGTCCCAAACGGTCAGAAAATTTACCAATATACATAAATCGTTTTCTGCAAGCCCATAACAAAAGTACGAAATGCATTTTTATTCATTTTTGTAGCACAGGTAGACTCAAATGGAAAGTCATATGTCAAGGTCAAAATTCTTTCTTGATATTTGTGGAAGTATGCACCGAAGAGTCTGTTTACCGTTGCTGATAGCTACAATGGTATTAGCAACGAAAATTGTAGCAAGCTGTCATGGAGCGGGGCATGGAGCGGGGCATGGAGCGGGGCATGGAGCGGGGCATGGAGCGGGGCATGGAGCGGGGCATGGAGCGGGGCATGGAGCGGGGCATGGAGCGGGGCATGGAGCGGGGCATGGAGCGGGGCATGGAGCGGGGCAGGGAGCGGGGCATGGAGCGGGCATGGAGCGGGCATGGAGCGGGGCATGGAGCGGGGCATGGAGCGGGGCATGGAGCGGGGCATGGAGCGGGGACATGGAGCGGGGCATGGAGCGGGCATGGAGCGGGGCATGGAGCGGGGCATGGAGCGGGGCATGGGCACGAGTCGCACAGCTGTTTTGAAGAATGGACGGGTGGGGGTCGGGGTCAGAGGGGCCCTGGGCGGATGAGACGCGGCAGGGTTAAATAGGTTGGTTGTTAATGATTCCGGGCACGCCAACTAAGAAGGTCATTAGACCCGTAAGTATCGTGCATGCATTTCATCGGGAGAGCAGGTGGAGGTGGTGATCTTTCCCCGCTGAATAGTGAGATCCGGAGCCGACCTACCGGTGACTAGCGGGATTTCCCTCAGCAGAGTATCTTCCCCAGCGGGGCACCGCCCCAATCGGGACGAGCTCTATGCTCCCGACCGGGCTGCCGGCATGTGTGTTAGTGTAGTGCATGTTAGTGTGTGCGTGTGAGTGTGTGTGTGCGCGCGCCTGTGTAAGCGGAGAGAATAGGACAAGCAAGAGGAAGGAAAGATCGCACGAGATCCCGTTTGTTAGGGTAGTGCTCCAGCATGCACCTGGTGTTGATCGGAGAAACCACGGAAAACCACCGATCAGAGCAGCCGGTCATTAGAATTCTCCTCCAGACAGCGACTGAATTCGATGCATTGAGCCATCTCTTCTGGTGGTTGAATAGGGCGAGACGGGATGTAGACGCGACAGGCTTGTGCATTGGTGGAAATAAAATGTTCTCCTTTTCCTACTTAATAGATGACTGGTTCGAGTTTAAAGATATACCATAACGGCGCGTAGTACTTTAGATTGTATTTACATAATCTTACTTCACTCGGTTGGAGGTCACGTTAATACTGCTATTATCATCTCTTGCTCTTAATCGCATTAATACCAGTAGTTTCGCGTTTAGAAATGTCGCGAACGTTTGCAGTATCGATCCGCAATATATTTTAGGTAATCTGGGGATATCGCGCAGTATCGTAAGTCATACATTTGCGGCTTTGTTACCAACCAAAGGTAATGTACACGTGCATCGAAATAGTGTGGCGCCTTCGACGGGATTTTCACGTTAAACATTATAATTTGTGTTTCATATGATCTTAATGAAAATAAATTCAGAACTTAATACACTTCTCTGACTTTTCCGTTCTTGTGCAAAGTGTTCAAGGAAAAACTATTGTTAGAAATACTTTTTATATTTCATTAACATTTTAGTTAAATTAACTTCAGTCAATTATTAATGGTGTCATGAGGATTTTTTTCGAAAAAAAAAATACAACAGTGTAGTAATTCAATGCTGTACACCACACTAGGTTCCTTCAAACTTAACGTTGGTTTCTCTTGTTTTTTGGAAGTATTTAGAAAGGCCTGACCAAAACTGTGCATAATACCAATGGATTCGTTTTTGTAGAGAAATTATATGTATTTGTTACAACTTTACTTAACTATTACAAATTGCTATACTTAACTACTTAATATATTATTACTAGAATTTTATTATTTTGATGGTGTCTTAAAACATCACAAAATGATTTTATGTTCTTAACTCACATCAAACAACGTATTTGTTCGAAAACCTCTTTTTGGATATGCTGGAATAAGCCAAAAGTTTTAAGGTGAAACTATATATTTCGATGTTTGGGTCATACAAATGTCTGTAATTTAAATGCATTTTTTGAATCTTCTGTTATAAAATTAAATACCGTTTGGCCAACTAAGTAAAACACTACAAACATTAAATGCTCTCTTACAGTATATAATTATTGTCGATGATACATAATACGTAGAAGAGATTGACTTAGTTTTTGGAAAAATCTATCTTAAAATATTTTCAGGTAAGTGCAGACGTTTCATGCCTTGTAACGTTCATGCGTTATAAAATAATATTAATTGGTTATAACGTATATCATCAATACGCATATCAATACACAATACATCAACACAAACATCAATAAATATCATAAACGTTTAGCAATTGTTCAAGTTGCATTTAATTTTCTAAAAGGAATTGGAGAATACGAAATATAAATGGCAAACATCTTTACCGTGTATCTAGTCACAAACTGTTCCTGTACTATTAACTATTTCCCTCAACTTATCCCTGATTTGCCATTATTTAGACATTATATTTTAAATTTTTTTTAATGTATACGCAAAAATATTTTGCGAGTGAAACGAACTCAAATTTTCTTCTTGGGGGTTCGGATTTGACTAGACTCTATAGATTTAAATTTGCAGAACACTGTGAGGCAAAGTTCGCAAGTTACATTCAAGCAAGAACTTCGAAGTTTTGCGGTCATAATTTTTTTTAATCTAATAATTCAGAACTCATGACCTACCTTAGTAGACAATTTTTAATTTCCATTTTGTGAAGTTTTCAAAAATAATCGTGTAATACTATAGAAGTTTTTATAGAGGGCAGTACTTTGGTGTTAAGAATAACTGGGCTGAGTTCTTAGAAAACTGGGTATCCTTCTTTTTACTTTGATATTTTAGTAACTTCTGGTGGAAACGTGCTTGACTTATCTCTTGGGTACGGCTAGTATAGGCGGTCAATAAAGTTGAATTATAGTGTCATCAGTCTTTTAAACTTTGGCATAAAAGTTTTCTATACGTTAAAGTTTGCCATTTGTATCAATTGATTTTCTTCGAGAGTTCTGAAATATTAACGTTCAATGTCAATCGTCAGACATTTCTTTCATCATGTCCCATCCTTTCAGTTTCTGCTAATTTTATCAATGCTTGTAACGCATAACACATGTCTGTTCTCTTATGCTCAAAGCTTAAAATAGTATCTAAGTTTTACATGAGCAGTACTCTTATATTATTGCGTCAATTAAATTTTGTTCACATTTTTTATAAAACAAAGTGGTATTTAATCTTTATGTGCTTTCTATTTCTTGGTTCACTAATGAAATAATCGATTAGACGCCTTACTTCATTTTCATCTTTTTATCATCATTTGTTTCTTCTTATACTTTAACATTTAAATACATTTTACTAATGGCTGAGAAAACATTTTCTAGAAGACAGCAGTGAATACATTTATTACTTGAAATAAATTGCATTTAAGGAAAGGTTTTATGACACAAATGGCTACTATTTCCTTAGGACAGGCAAAAGTGTCTGGCTAATGAAGCAACAAATGTCTTCTTCGGCAGTTCTCCAACATTTTCAGTGTCGTTTCGGATATCATTAAGGGCTGCTAGTTACGCTGCCCGCTCAATATTCAAGTGGTCCGCTGGGACGAGGTCATTAGTTTCATTCATTTACATTCCGCTAAAACGTTCTACATGTTGATATCCCTGTTGACAAAGGTGGGATTTCATTATTTATCAACTCCACACACACACACTTTCTTCTTTTTTTAATCTACATTTTTGTTTCCATGTCGTTATCATGCCCTTTCTTTTCCCTGCCACTCCTTGTATTTTTCAGTCCCTCTGTTCTTTTTGGCCCTTCCTCTCTCACTTCTTTCTTCTCTTTTAATTTCTACCTCATACCTCTCTATTCTTTTTCCTTCGATGTTTGCTTCCGATGTTTCTCTCTCTTTCACTTTCTCCTACCACTGCTCTCTCCTTTCTGTCTTCTTTCCTCTCTCTCTCTCTCTCTCTCTCTCTCTCCTCGATGGGACTCTGGCCTGACATGAGAGCTACTGCCGGAGAATGTCTTTGAGGATAGCCCATGAGGTCAACACACCTTCCGCTAGGCATGGGAGCAGACGAAGGAGTGCTGTAGGAAATAGCATTGCCAGTGGCCCGTTGTTTAACGCACAGTTCCGGCTCTCGCCTATACTTTAGATGGAAAGAATCTTCGGAAACAAACTTTTAGAGCACCCGAGCGTAGACATTCGCATCCAGGAAGTGGCATCACCAGTCTCAGAAACACCGAAGCAATAAAGATAGCCATTTAAACGGCTAATGAATTCTTTCTGGAGATTTAAACTATTGATTATCTTCGTGCGTAATAATAAATGTGAAACAATTAAATAACACATTTTATTTCATTTCTCAAGTTCCAATAAACAAGTCATCAACAATCAACAAAACTTAACTTTCTACCAGAGGAAAAAGAGAATCGAATCATTTTGTTTCAAAAAAGAAAATAGTTATTTTCATATGAAGTGAGTGAAGTTTCCGTTTTTTTCATGGTCGAGATTGAGATTTTTTGCCGAGACCGTAGGTCGAGGCAAAAAGTCTCAATCGAGACCATGAAAAGGGCGGAAACTTGACACACGCAATATGAACAACATTTTTTCTATAATACAATATATAATATAATACAAATAGTTTCGTAAACTTGTATTGGAAAAAGAACGAAACATACAAAAAAGTATTCTAAAACAGTGCAAAAAAGACTTTTTTTCACGGTAACAAGATAGTTGTCTTGGCAACGATCTTTTTTTAATGGCGATTAAAAAATGACGAAGTTCACGTACTGCTAGCGATGCAAAGAAATTGTCTTTTTTGCAGTTGTAGAAAAAAGTTTCTTCAGGGCTGTTCTTCGGTAAGCATGAATTTAGACTGCGTCTTAGTTGTGCCTAATATCTTGATGAATGCAACCTTCTTACATTTTTGACTTATGAAAAATATTAAAATGTATTAATTATCTTCGGTTTGATTATTTTTGTACACAAAATGAATGATTTAGTTCATGCTGCACAGCATATATCTCATAACAAAAAAATATTTTTGAATACTAACCCTTTAAGCAGATAATTCTGTTTATTTAATCCTCTTAAGGTAGTTTGTTTATGCAGCCGGCAAAGAATTTTTATCAGAATCATAGGTTGTCATTTTATAGGATTCAACATAGGGAACATTACTTGTGATCTGTTATTTACTTTTGCATAATTGTGTGTGCCCCTCGAGACATTCCCCACACGTTCTTCCCACGCTGTTTCGCATGTTCGTCACTTGTTCATACACTTACGTCCCTATTTGTTTCCCTTTATTCGTGTTTCCCCCCTGTCATATTCTTCCGCATGTTTCCATGCATACACCTCACATATACACGTATCCTCTCATGATCTCTAGAGGTTTCCTCATACGTTCACTGCAAGTTTCACTGCATATTCTCGCGCTCATATGTTTTGACACGTATTGCCCAAGCGTTTTCCCACGTACTACATTGTGAAAAGGTATCATCTGTTTCAGAGACAGTAGGGTCTCAGGGCCCACAATCCCTTCCTAAACTGTACACCATATAATATTAAGGTTAATAAAAAACGTCGTTTGCTCTCTTCGTTTATCTTTCAACTAAATAGAGAAAAATGTAAAGCTATTCACATAAGCTGCTCACATTACCACCGTGAACATTACGTGTTTTTTTCTTAAATCTAACTCGTTAATGTTTCCTTTTTAACAACACAAGCACATCCGAATGAATGAAGAGAAAAAAAAGCGAATTGGGTTCGTGCAATTTATCTCGAAAGCAGTTAGCGGCCGACATTTGCTAATGCTGCATTTGCACATTTCCTTTCCTTTTTTCTTTCTTTCTGGGACGCAAAGCTAACAACCATCGCTTAACTTTTGCACTTTAGAACGGTATGCTAGATTTGAGCTCATATCGAACTCGATATCTAAATGCGTATCAACTGCCGCCCTTTCACAAGATGGTGGCGATTTATCGATTTTCATGTCATCGACCGTGTAATGGCTGTTTACTAACATTGCTAAGACCATATTAACGAGTTTAGGCTTCAAGCCTCCTATCAAAATGAACGAAGCTATTTCTGGCTCTTTAATCACATGCCGTTTCGTACTTTACCAATTTTACATTTGAGAAATGTTTTACGTTTTTAACAAGTGATATTTTAGTGAGAAAACAGTGTTATTTAAAAAAAACGGAAATTAAAAATAATTCTGTTTCCTGCGAAGGAAACTCGCGAGGAAGATGGTAAATAGTGCCCTAAAATCAAATTACTATTTAAATTCTAACTCAAATATAAAAATACGCATTTTGAAAGATATGTTATTCCTACTGCCTCTCCCTTAATTAATTTTTTTAAATTTTTATTTTATTCGTCAAAGGGTTCGAGTCCCGCATTGGACATGGTTTTTTGTCCCTTGACTTTGTATGTGTTGTTGCGGAGGGCCTCGTGTTCTGCTGATCGCAGATCAGAGGAGGCCGCAAATGTGTTGGTCTAGTGTATGGTTGAATACGCGTCCCATCGGGACGTAAAGGATAACCGACCATTGACCGGCCCTAGAAAAAAAATTATTCGTTCATTTTTCATTATTTTATGTGCGAAAAAAATGAATAATAAGAAAATAATATATTTTATATGTATCAGAAAAAATTTTCGATATTTTCTCGGCGCCAAATTTAAAGGTAAAATAATATTTTTGGAAAAAACAACAAACTTTTTTACGATGTCAAAAATCTCAAAATTTCTCTCAAATTACCAATTGTGGATTTTATAAGTTTTTTTTATTGCTGGGCTCAATGGACGGCAAAAAATGTCAGCCGAGTTACGGCAAACTCTTCCTATTTTCGGAATTTGAAAAATTGAAAAACGTTATTGTCGTGACCGGCCGCACAGTTTCGAAGGTGCCGCCATAGTAGGGCGTTACCGCCCCTGGCGGCAGCGGCCAGCGACAAGCGCAGGCCAGCGGGACAAGATGTGCGGCCGCCACGCCTGAGCGAGCGGGGCGAGTCCCAACCTCCGCCCCCTGCTACGCCTGCCAGTCTGCGGACCTTGCGGCCCGGAGCGAATATAAGCCGGCCGTGGCCCGGGGAGAGGCAGAGAGTGAGCGGCCGAGTAACTGTGAAGTGTGGCGATAAGTGGTAGAACGTTGAAGAGTGCGATTACGACGGACAGTGCTGCGACCACGGACTTTCCCTCCACATTGGTGACTCGGCGATATTTTGGTGCTTCTACTGGTTACGACAACTCGGCTAAGTTTCTCTGTACATTCTCCTGGATATTCGGCACTATAGCTCTGTACCTGTTTTATCTATCAATAAATTGTTTATTGAATTTTGAGTGTGTTGAATTTGGACACATCAGTTATCCTTTTAAAACTACAAAATTGAAGACGGCGACTTTTGCCTTAAATAAAGTCTGTTGTAAAAAATAATCATTTTGGAAAGAGTCATTTACAATTTAAAAAACTATTTCAAAATTGCAAAAATTACAAAATGGTACCAATTCAAAACTACAATGCTGAAAATAGGTATTTTCGCCTTAAACAATATCTGTTCTCAAAAAGCACCTAATTATAAAGGATTAAATGCAATGTTTTAAAGAAAATTTCGTTTTCACGTCATTCCTTTTAGAAATAAATGCAATTTATATAAAGAACATTGTCTGCAAAACTGTTTTTATCATTGTTTTCCATGATTTGAAAAAGATCCGCAAAAGGCGTTCTCATGTTGGTTGATCTCTCTGAATTTCCAGAAATTGCATGTTGGAAATATTGATTTGACACAATAACGTTTTAAAGTGACGTCCCGAGTTTGAAAGTCGCAAGATTATTGTTATTATTGTGTTGTTGTTGTTTTTGGTTGTGCTCTCTTCCCTTATGCACAAAAAGTATTAACTTTTTATTTTCATCAGACCACCGGTTTCTATAAAATACGGAATTGATAAACAATTTGCTTTTGATTTGATTCTAGAAACACTACTGAGACTTATTGCAGATTTAACCTTGGAAATGAAAACTTCCTTATACATTTCTCTCCAATTGTAACATCCTTACCACAAAGTGCCTTTACATTCCCCTGTGTCTCCTTTTGCACACTGAATAGTCGAAATAGTGTCAATAGTTCTGGAGTGTGAGCACCACCAAATGAAGTTTAACATTCCCAGAGGTCTATCCAAACAACTGCCGGCTGCTAACTTTTTGCTCTAATTATAGTCGACTGTGTACACACAAACATAGTTGAAACCGCAAATCACCCGACTCCCGAGGGTGAGTGAGAAACGCGACCGCGGTGAACCTGTGGATCGGGTTCGAATTCCGTTCTTTCAGTGTTTGTGTTTCTGCGTTTTGTTGGTTGAAAACCGAAAATACGTGCTTTGTTTATGACCATCCGACATTTTGTATTTTGTCGCCGAGTTTTTCGGCAACCGAAAGAGATATTAATGTATTTTATCATTTTCCAATACTCTAAATCTTTCAGCAATTATATTATCTGTCGTTGCATATTATAAGAACTACAAATTGGTTTTGTTGACTGCGACTATAAACTACTAAAACGCCACAAGCTCTCGTTGCGATCAAAATAATCGCTCCTAGCAAGGTTGATAACATTGCGTGTCGGTTCGGAGTGGCGTTACAATTTAATATTAAACCGTTTTTATTTTGACGTAAACTTATCACTACATACCTGGAATAAGGAACAAACATACTAATTATAAACCTAGGTATCATGCGTGACTATAAAGGTGCAGAAGACCTACAACTTCAAAAGAACAACAAATACTTTGTGGGGTGAATGCCATACTAATTCCTCCATGGCTATGAATACATAATGCATGATAAGCCAACCATCCACGATAACATTGTTAAATGCTTTTTGTATCTTAGGTAGGACTCGAAAGTGTAACCTTCTGGAATAAATGTGGTCTTATTTGCGCACTGTAGGTATTTCGGGCGAGGGGACCGGTCGGTATATAGAATGTAAAAAATGTCGTTACCTTCAAAACAGGATTTGATTTATTTTTTCAAAGAAACGTAAAAACTGTACGTGAAATATGGAAAAAAGTAGTCAACGCACTTTTATTTGAGTTCACATTTTCTTGAGCTCCAGAATCTTTTCCCCGCCCTTTTATCATAAATAGTTGAATCATGAATAAAAGTACCAACAAAGCAAGATTAGTAACATTTGAAAAAAACGATGTTTTCGCTTCCGAGATACATAAAACTTATTTGCCCTGGTAAACAAATTACAGATTTTCTTTTTAATTATTGTTAACAAAATAGTAACCTTTAGCCCAGACTACAACTAGGGAAAGTACAGCTGAATAAAAAGTGCGCATAATAAAGTTATATTTATGCTCAGAAGCAAAATAAGCGGCGATCTCAGTATTTGCTGAATGGGTCAGGAAAAATGGACAAAAACCTGATCGAGGTACTAGTTTTCCTTTGTAGACGAATTTGAAATGAAACAAATTCCTTTCTATGGTACGCTCTTCTTTAGTATCAAACCTAACATTACTCAACGTCACAAACCACAGCGCGGCGGTCTCTCACGATTCTCGCCCTTCAGACCAACGAAGAGAGCGGAAGATTGAATGGTGTGTAAATGACCTCATGCCAGTGGCCAAACATCCGACAGCTCTCAGAAGCACCGTGAGTACAAATATTGTTCACCATCAAGAGTAGCCAAATAGTTGAAAAGTGAATATCGCACTACAGCTTATTGTCATACATTTATTATCGTAAGGTGGTTATACCTAATTATAATACGATTTGTCGTAAATGTAAAAAAAAAATATTGTGTAAAATTATACATTTTTTTTATTTTTAATACATACAGACATTTTATTACATTACTATATAATTTTTTAAAACACATAAAGAATAAAAATAATGAAATATCTCTTTTCCTTATTCATGTCCTACGAGAGCACGTATAGTGTTTTTTATTTACGTAACTATATTAACAGTCTAGTGTAGTACACCGGACAACCTATATTTATTTTAAAAATCCACTAAAAGATTAATCAGAACTTTACCAAAAAATATAATGAATTTTCAATAGAACATATTTTTGTTTTAGTAAGGAGTTTTGGCATGGCATAGCGAACAGCAATCAACTGATGTCACTACAGTGCTTTTGCCCGGGAGGTCCTAGGTTCCAGTTCCGACGGTGGCAGGATTTTCGACTCTAACTACATAGCTAGGTTAAATTCAGACACTGTCTGGAGAATTCTAGCTGCAGGCTGCTCTGGTCGATAGTTTTCCGTGGTTTCTCCGATCAATACCAGGCGAATGCCGGAGCAGAACTCCTGCCGGTACAGGCCACGGACCGCCAGAAATGATTCCTTACATTTTTTTGTCCTATCCTTGCATACATTAACACTAGCATGCACTACACTACCGCACCTGCCGGGAGACCGGTCGGGAGCTTAGAGCATCTCCCGACCGGGGCGGTGCCTCGCTGCTGATGGGAGAATGCTGGTGGGGGAAACTCCACTAGCCGACGGTAGGTCGGCACCGGATCTCCCCATCCAGCGGGGGAAGATTACCGCCGTCTCCCATGAAGAAACATGTTTACACAGCAGATACTTAACAGTTGAAGCGCCCGAGATCACTAATCAAAGCAAACAGCGATCGACTGCGTATTTGACCCTCTGCGCATGCGCCAAATCGAAACTCTCTAATTGAACTCTAAATGATAGCGGAGACTTATTCCACTGGATTTAGCATGCGACTTAAATCATAAATCAATCTACACTCTGTCATGCTATCAAATAATGCTAAAATAACATGCTAAATCTTACAAAAAATGACTATATTACTAATTGGTCACAGCGTAAGTTTATCTTACCTTTTTGTACGATAATTGAAAATTGTTCATTGCAAAGAATGATTGTATATTAACAAAAATTATCGTGCATTTGACAATCTTGCTCACCAACCATATCTCAGAATAACTTAAGACAAAAAGTCGGACTAACTCTGCCATATTTATAATAGTTTAGGCCTATGTATGAAGGAAACTCACTTAATTCCCCGCCTCTTCGCTGAAAACACGCCAACATTGAGTTCAAGCCGTGTGTTTATGCTACAGACAATATTTCAGGGCAGATGTTTAAAAGAGTTGATTCAGTTTGTAGGGAATTGACAATAAATTAAAGATTAAACATGCGCGCAGAAAGTCGGTGTGAGAACCATGAAAATATTGACTTGAATTAAAAACCTGAAAATATTTTCTGTCAATTGTCATAATGCTAGTTAGGTAGTTGGTTAATGCCTTATTTTACGTGGCGAGACTCGGGCCATCAGACCCGCTCTTCCGCCTAACCACGCAAATTTCACTACGCTCCTTTCACCACCCAGCGGAGAAAGGAAGTATTATCTTGGACGAGGAAAGAGGTGGAACTCAATTTTGCTCAGTGGCTTCATTTAGGCTTGAGAATCTTTTAAATGCAGTATATCTACTACATGGGACAGCCGGCTTTACTTACCCTCCGAAGGAAGGCGTACGAAGGATTTCTTCGCCCTTAAATATCCACGGCTTCGATCGGGTTTGAACCCGCTACCTCGGGTACAACATTCCGGTACGCTGACCGATACACCACCGAATCCGCCAAATACTCCATAATGCTTCATTGGTGTGGATATTTATGAGCAAATTCCATTTTTTGACGGCGAATTTGAGTCGAAGGTAGACGAGCTGGGAAGTTCAGACTGCGAAAGCGCACGCGCTTCAGTTAATCGGTCTCGACTCCAAAGGTCGTAGATTCCAAAGGTCGTTAGTTTGCCTGTTATAGTATAGGTGAGGATATTCCAAATTAACTACGGCAATTCGAATTATACATATATTGGTACTGAAAAAATATCTTTAAAACGTAGAATAAAAGAAGAGAATCGAATCAAGAGGATAGAAAACTAACTAGTATACAAAGCCAGTTCCATTCTCTGTTTAATAAGTTATTACCCAATTGTATGTCTCGTCTCTCTGGCTTAGGCTGGTGCTTTGTCTCAAGTGTGCCTCTCCCTCCACTAGTCTGATTCTCAATGCAAATGCATCCCACGTTTCCTATTTATCAATAGTTCTTGTCACCTAGCCTAGCGTATCGCACGGGGCCATTGTTGCCACGAGTTAAAGGGCGGGAATCAGAACACTCCCAGGGGACAGCACTATTCTAGATTTATGCCCATAGCGTGCACTTGAGGCTCCGTCGAGCAACTAGCCGCAATAACGGAATGCGAGGTGAGAAACATTGATCGCAGTTCTCACACTAGGTCCTAAGCCATTCGATTGATTGATTGATTTTTTCGTGTTTCCGGGCGCGTCAACTGCTTCGGTCATTAGTCCCGTTAGTGTAGTGCATGTTTTTTCTCGGGAGATGGCGGTGATCTTCCCCCGCTGCATGGCGAGATCCGGCGCCGACCTACCGTCGGCTAGTGGGGTTTCCCCCTAACCAGGACTCTCCCACCAGCGGAGTACCCCCAGCCGGGACAAGCTTTAAGCTCCCGACCGGTCGCCCGGAATATGTGCTAGCGCAGTGCATGTTAGCGTAAGTGTGTGTGTTTGTGTGTGTGTAAGGGGAGGGGATAGGACAAGGAATGGGAAGGAAAGATCGCGCGCGGTCCGTGGCCTGTTTGTTAGGGTACTGATCCGGCATTCGCCTGGTATTGATCGGAGAAACCACGCAAAACTACCGATCAGAGTAGCCGGCCGCTAGAATTCTCCTCCAGCAGCGACTGAATTCGACCTAGCTGAAAAGCTAGTGTCGAAAATCCTGCCGCCGTCAGGTCTCGACCTAGGACCTCCCGATCAGAGGCGCTGCAGTGACATCAGTTGATGCAGTGAGCTACCGCTACCGGTCCTAAACCATTCGAACAATCCAGGAACAAAGATATATTTTATATTATATCACAATTTTGACAAGAACTGGACCGAGAGGGGTGGTTCCTGGCATGAACTGATGTCAATACAGTGCCTCTGACCGGGAGGTCTTAAGTTCGTTTCCCGACGGTGGGAGGTTTTTCGACTCGGTCGAATTCATTTGCTGTCTGAAGGAAACGTCTAGCAGTCGGCTGCTGTGAGCGGTAGTTTGTCGTCGTTTTCCGATCAATAGCAGGCAAAAGCTGGGGAAATACCCTGATAAACGGGCCATGGGCCACGCGTGATATTTTCTTTCTCCTCTATGTCCTATACTCATCCCTTACTTACACTTACACGAACTACATTAATACACAAGCCGGCCTCTCCTTTCCTCTCACCTTACACACACACACACACTTACACTAACATGCACTACACTACCACATATTCCGGGAGACCGGTCGGGAGCTTAGAGCTTGTCCCGACTGGGGCGGTGCCCCGCTGGTGGGAGAGTCCTGGTTAGGGGGAAACCCCGCTAGCCGAGCTTTGCGCTCCTCCCGGTTGGGGCGGGATCCCGCTGGTGAAAGATACCTGCTTGCAGAGAAACACCTTTACCCGACGGTAGGGAGACATCCGCGCCGGATCTTAACATCTTGTGGGGGAAGATCACCGCCACCTCTCGAGTTCGTGACTAATTACCTTAGAAGTTTGCTAATTACTCTTATGGAACTACCTTAGTTGTTCACGTTTCCAAAATCACTAACAAGGGCTGTGGCTCTGAC
Source organism: Teleogryllus oceanicus (assembly GCA_964035755.1). Taxonomy (NCBI): domain Eukaryota; kingdom Metazoa; phylum Arthropoda; class Insecta; order Orthoptera; family Gryllidae; genus Teleogryllus; species Teleogryllus oceanicus. Next base: position 18,439,726 of record CAXIVR010000010.1, read on the forward strand.
ACAAGATCCAACGTCACCAAAACAGATCATGGACGAAGTAATATTAGGGAAAACATTGCCGTTTTACATAATTCTTTATCTCTGACCGGGACGTCCTAGGTTCGAGTCCTGACGGCGGCCGGATTTTCGATACTAGCTTGTCAGCTAGGTCGAATTCAGTCGCTGTCTGGAGGAGAATTCTAGCGGCCGGCTGCTTTGATCGGTAGTTTTGCGTGGTTTCTCCGATCAACACCAGGCGAATGCCGGAGCAGTACCCTCTCAAACGGGCCACGGACCAAGCGCGATCTATCATTCCTCTTCCTTGTCCTATTTTCTTCCCTTACACACACACACTAACATGTACTACACTACGTCATATTCCGGGAGACCGCTCGGGAGCTTAGAGCTTGTCCTGACTGGGGCGGTGCCCCGCTGGTGGAAGAGTCCTGATTAGGATATTAGATTAGATGACCGATGCAGTTGACGTGCCCTGAATCACGAAAAAATCAATCAATCAATCAAAATTCTTTATCATTTTAAAAGTGCTTCCTCTGTATGCTCGCCGCATCGTGTTTCGGCCACTTAAACGCGAGATAGTCCATTTCAACATGTTGTGATCCTATCAATTACGTAAATTGTTACAACTCTTTCGGCAGTAATAAATCCGAAAGTCAAAATTGTTGAGCTTGAACAAGTTCAGACTTCTGCCCTGCTTTAGTTTAACACACTCTTAGGTAGGTTAACACGCCAGAGACAAGCCCCTTCCTAAATTTTTAGACTATTATCTACCGTCTCAAGTATTCACTGGTCCTAAAAATGCTCTGCGTGTAAATTAACTTTAATGGACATTTCTCGAAATTACTGCACACGAACTTTTCAGAGTCAGTTACTTCGTGGGAAAGATAAAATAAAAACCTTTGAGTCAAAGTAGCAGCTGGTGTCGGAGTGGTAGACACGGAGTGCACATTGCAACGTCAGGCACATTAGTAACAGCAGTACGGAGGCAAGCTGTGAGATTGCAAAGTCAGCAACGATGTTATAACCCAAGTGCTCTCTCCAGGAGTATACTTGGAACGGTCCCAACAACACGTAAAACGAGGACACAACTCCTGGGACGATGTCGAAGTTGGAATCACCGGGGACCTCAAGAAGGCTGAGGACGACAATCTTACGTCAAAGTACGAGTGTAGAGTTTGGAAGTAAGAAAAGCGGAGATGTTGAGGAAGCAACATGGCATTTAGAATTGTAAACTTGAGCTCAGAAGAAGAGGACACAATGAAACTCAAGACGAAAAGGTAGAAGAAAAGGAGAAGGGAAAGAAGAGAGCAATGAGTAAGTCAGAATTTATTTCTGGTTCGTCAACAATTGAAGCCATCAGGCACGTAAGTATAATGCATGTCACATCTCGGAAGTTGGTACCGGGAGCGGTAGCTTAGTACATCGACTGATGCTACTGCAGCGCCTCTGACCGGGAAGTCCTAGGTTTCCACTCCCCACGGCGGCACGATTTTCGACACTAGCTTTTCAGGTAGGTCGAATTCAGGCGCTGTCTGGAGGAGAATTCTAGCGGCCGGCTGCTCTGATCGGTAGATTTCTGTGGTCTCTCCGATCAGGCGAATGCCGGAGCAGTACCCTTCCAAACCGGCCACGGACCACGGATACACTCTTACACTAACATGCACACAACATACCACATATTCCGGGAGACCGGTCGGGAGCTTAGAGCTTGTCCCGGCTGGGGCAGTGCCCCGCTGGTGGGAGAGTCCTGTTTAGGGGGAAACCCCAGTAGTCGACGGTAGGTCGGCGCCGGATCTCGCCATCCAGCGGGGGAAGATCACCGCCATCTCCCGAGAAAAAATATGCATTACACTAACGGGACTAATGACCAAAGGACTTGACGCGCCCGGAAACACGAAAAATCAATCAATCAATCAATCGAAAGTGGGTGTTCCCCGCTGTAACATAAGATGCGGCATCGACTTATGCGGCAGGCACAATGGAACCTACTATGGTCTAAATTTCAGTCGGCAAACGTCGGATATTGTGTCCGATATGCCCGATTCGTTCAAACACGTGTTAGTAAATGACAATGATAATATTGATCCCCAACAACTTCTTGCGGCAGCAACCGGACATCTGGTAGGACAAGATGAATTTTGTTGGTTTTTGTCTCTTCCATTCGCGCGATATTAGCTGGATTGATTGATTGATTTTTTCGTGTTTCCGGGCGCGTCAACTGCTTTGGTCTTTAGTCCCGTTAGTGTAGTGCATGCTTTTTCTCGGGAGATGGCGGTGATCTTCCCCCGCTGGATGGCGAGATCCGGCGCCGACCTACCATCGGCTCTGGGGGTTTCCCCTGAACCAGAACTCTCCCAACAGAGTTGCACCGTCCCAGCCGGAACAAGCTCCAAACTCCCAGACCGGTCTCCCGGGATATTAGCTGGAGAGTCAAGACCATTTCACCAGGAGATTTCAAAATCCACCACTGACGGAAGTAGAAACCTGGGATCTCCAAGTCAACGATGTTGCCGCGGAGTCTCAATCGGTCAAATTCACGCACACAAAAACTAATGGATTAATAAAAAACCTTTGGCGAGGCTCTGGACCTACCTGCACTTAGCACTGAATATATAGATATGCGGTGGCGCGGGGAAGAAATAAGGGTTGAAGCTCGCGACTCGCATGTTGACAGATTGATGCCATTGGTCTCTTCTCGTCAGCTGAATTAGTGCTGCTTAAGTTGCGGCGCCCCATTTGTTGTGCACTGGCCCACTTGGCACGCTTACATGCGAGCGAACAGTGTGGTACACCGCTGGTGATCTCAGTGCGACGGAAGAGGAGAGAAAGAAGGGAAAACGCTCGGGCGCGAGGGGCTCGAGTCTAGTGAAAGGGTAGTTGCAGGAAGCATGGACACCTCCACCATCACTGACACCGACACCGCCACCACCACTGCCTCCACCACTACTTAATGCCAACTCACAACCACAATTGCCCACCCATCTGCTCCGCCTACCTCCTTCTCCCCTCTCCTCACCGTCCCCGTGGTGTCCCTCGTCCCTACCCCGGGCTTCTGCCGCTCCCGCAGGAAAGGTTTCTACTGCCCATCCATCCGCAGTACCCTCGCCGTTTCCTTACACCGAAATCCTGGTGATTCCTCTTCCCCGGGCGCTCCCCCCAACTGGATTGTCGACCCCGTCTCCGACATCTCACAGTCTCCCTCACTGTCCTCATTTATTTATTTATTTATTTCTCGTTCTCTCTCCAGTCCCACTTCTATTCGCCTTACCTCTCCGGTCTCGTCCACCCTCCCGCCCTTCCACCGCCGCGGCTACCACCGCCTCCATCATCACGGCCAACTACCACCACCGCCAACCTCACAGCCATCGCCACACCAGCACCAACGCCACAGCTATCGCCACCTCTAGCGATACCCCACCACCATCGCCACTACCATTGCGTCGCGATCCTAACCGCGATCCCGGTCAGGCCCCTTCCTGCATTCCGAGTTGGCGTGGGTGCGGCGCGGCAGCAGCCGTGGTGCGCTCTGGCGGACCGTTGCCCTCAGGAAGGCAGCTCCGGACAGCTCCCCTCATCCCCCTGGCACCAGCTAAGGCCCGGGGCGACCCTTTGCCACACAGCCGGGCCCAGTAATGAGGAAGAGGAAGCGGTGAATGTTCTCGCTAACCCAAGTGGTGAAAAGCACTACACTCTACTTAATTCGGCGGTGCAGAATCCAGATTGCTGGGGAATTCAAATCACAATACAAACTAGAGCAGCAGACAATTTGTTCCATTACATGTAACTTTTTGAAAGTTTAAAAAACTTACATAAAAATGTGACCTACCTAATTTTTAAACGTTTGAGTATAATTTTAAAGTAAATGCTTTTGTGGAAAAGGCGTAAAATTATTGCACACAATAAAAATATACGTCTCAAATGAAACAACTATGCAAAATAGCCAACATTTGCCAAAATATGACTTTCTCCTATTCTAAAAATATGAAACAAATAAATCTATAAGAACTGAGGTAATTAAGAAAGCATAAAAAGTAAATAGTGTGTACAAATAAATAGTAAAAAATAAATAATGTAGTGTACAGAAATTTACTTTATTATCCAAAACTGCATAAAAACAAAAGTATAAATTTTTTGTTGCGTTTTAGCAAGGTTGGCCATAAATGAGTTATGCGTCGTTTGTCCGAGAAAAAATTAAAAGAATATTTGGAGTCGAGAAAAAATGTACATATTGGCTTTACTTCAAGCAAAAAAAAAAATTGTGAAAACTACTGTTTCTTTCTAAAAATTATACTTAATCTTGTTTAAACAGATTTTATGGCTTCTGAAGAAGAAAGTGTAATCAATAATTTTAATATCGTTATTTAAATTAATCGTTACGTTCACCGCAAGTACAAGCCGATACTTCGTAATTCTAAAAACGTCTAAAGACGTGATTATAAAAACGTCTTGTTGCAGAAATAAGCAATTTGTGAAAGATTATAGTCACAGAGAATAGACCCTTTAAAGGAGAAGAAGACAGGCAAGAATGCAATATACACAAGACTGTCTAGTGAATGTAAAAAAGAAATCAACATCCCAGAGTAATGCCTGCTGAGATGCTACTGCGTGTTTTCCGGGATATACGGAGGCAGTTCTCCAAGGATACTTGACTGTCTGGAAAACGCTGAGAACTATGCACTCATACGTTGTGGCCTACATACTGAAACCTTCCTCAGGACGAAAACTTGTAGCTTGTAGCTGTTGCAAAGCTTAAAATGTACTCATTGGTTTGGTCAGGAACTCTGGAGAACTCATGCAGATACAAAGGAGTACAATTTTGTTCCGTTCAGTTTTAATCATCATCTTTCCAAAAGTAAAGTTTTGGAAAATGACAAACTGTAAGAGTTCAGTGAAAATAATATTTCATAAAATGTAGACCTACTCTAAGTATTTTACTTTATCATTTTCAATTAAACGTAGTGGACCCGGCAATGCTTCTCTTTTGCAATGTATTACACTTCACACGCGATATGTCACGTGATTGTTAAACACATTGTATGGTACGCGCTGTAAAAATTTTAATAGATGCAAGACTTTCTCGAGAGTTTTTTTTGGGGGGGAGTTCTATACCTTGGTTCGGACATGGCTTTCAATTATCATGTTGTTAAAACGTTCTGGCATGCATTCGATATAACACTCTATTGGAGAAATTTGATTTACTTATCCGAAATAATGTTCAACTAATAATTCTGGTGATTATTTCACTATCAAAAGAGCATTATATGGAACGTAGAGCAGGAGCATAATATGCAAGAATACTTAGTGTGCGGCGGGTTGCATAGAACTCTGTTCAGGGGCGCTTGGGTCATAAATCATAATATCGCACCCATTTTGCGTCTGTATGCGACAGAAATACACACATTTCTAATGGCTGAATTCTTGATGCAAGTTTGAGCAATGAGATGAAAAAGTTTTATTGCATTCGGATTCACGGTGTGGCATAATACGAGCAAACAAACACATTGATTTTTATATATTAGATATGAATAGATATAGACAGACTCCCCCATGTGCCTACAAGTATAAGAAAGGAATGAGAAGCAGAAGAAGAGGAGGAGGAAGAAGAAGAAATAAAGGAAGAGATGAAGAAGTAGAGGCCTATCGTCTCTCGCGTCCTTGCTGTTTTAAACGCATGCACAAACGGTGCCAAACCAAAGAGAGGAAGCGCGAGAGACGGATTTAAGAAGAACGCTTACGGTGCCAGAACTCCTAACGAATAGCTTCAGCTTCTTGGTCAGCATTTCACAAATCTTTTTCGTGACCGCACACTTTTTGTTTTCAAGCATTAACAGAAATCACCTTCAGTGAAAAATCATTACGTTTGGAGTAACAATAGTACAAGTTCAATTATTTTACACTGTCAAAACATTTAATTTGTTTCTTAATGAATTTTTTTAAAATTTAAGGTTGTTTCCCAAGAACATTCTTAAAATGTATCAGATGTTCATTATTACATGTTTCTGCATTTTTGATTCATAGTTTCTTATTGTGTTTCTAAGCATTTCTTCGTGTTTGAGGGAATTAATCGCATGACCGCAATGATGATATGTCTAATACAGTCTTTACTTTGCTCCGATTGTTTTTAAATTTCATCTCCTGGATCCTTGTTTTTATGTATTGTGTTGCTATGACTATTGTAGTTATTGTGAGAGACTGGAATGACAATGTCGACCAGGTAGATTTGCGTTGGGTTATTGGGTAGCGTTAGATTATTAACTGGTGTGGTCTGTCAGTTCTGATTTCTCTATCCCAATAGAGTTTAAAATTTTTATCAACAACTGATTTGCCGTACATTGTTGTAATAATTTGATGTTTAGGCTAAGACTTCTGCTACTTTTGAAATCTGCCTTTTATAAATTTTGATGGGTGATTTTTTAAGGTTTGTGTCTTTTCCTGTGAAATGTGTTTGCAGGCGTACGACAGGATCATTGTATGAAATCTATTATTTGGGTTGTGTCGTAGAATGTTTCGTATGAGAGTGCTTGAAATTATTGTTATTAATTATATTATTATTATTAATATTTACTACTACTACTATTATTATTGCAAGTGGACTAACGACCCGAAACACCAAACACATACACTATTATTATTATTATTATTATTATTATTATTATTATTATTATTATTATTATTATTATTATTATCATTATTGTTATGTCTTCTATGTTCCATGGGCAACGTACTAGCTTCCCGTGTCTCCGGGATCGATTCCCGGTCGAGCCAAAACTATTGTTGTAGATTTCCTTTAAAATTGTCCCAGTTTCTGTAGGTGTGTGACGAAGAAAAGCTCAAGCAGGCGGATCGTGCTAATTACGGTGAAGAGAATACGTCATGTTCGCCTCATGTCGGTCTTTCCCTCGAGCATGGGAATTTAACTAGGCCCAGGCAAGGGGGGCACCGGTAGCTGATCGGTTAAGTCGGACTACCGACCCGAAAAACCAAACACATACATTATTATTATTATTATTATTATTATTATTATTATTATTATTATTATTATTATTATTATTATTATTATTATTATTATTATTATTGTTGTTGTTGTTGTTATTATTATCATTATTATTATTATTGTTGTTGTTGTTGCTGTACTGTGGCACCAGATAATTTAAACTTATCTTAGAATGTGGGATGACCTGATTTTCTATTCAAATATTTTCTGCCTGCCTCAGATTACCGAGGAAAAAATAGTTGCTGAAACATACACAGCAAACCGTCATATATTTTCCGAGGATCCATTAAAATGCATCTATTAATTTATACTAGAGACCTCAGTGAAACACAGCGTGGGTACCACTGCCCTAAAGCATGAAACGGTGACAGTACAGTGCATCCGGCGCCCCTAAAGTGGATGTACTTAGATGTTTGCGACCGTAGTTTCCTCTTCCTCTTCCACTGTCGCTTGCGATGGCTGCATTCGGAATGTTTATTACGAAATACTTGCTGCACTCACGAAGACAGACGAAAGAGAAGAAGAAATGAAATTCCTACATGGTGCTAGAGAACTATTGAAAACTATTTTCTTCATCTTCTCATGACATCATTTCACGTAACAAGAAATATATTGTGCACTCGACTACAATGCGTGTAGATTTTGACACGAACAATCCAGATATTAGAAGAAGGGTCAGGGGGATTGAATTAACTAATATAACAATGTCTTTACTTACAAAACAATTCCTTTAAATATAATTTTTTTAAAATATTATATAGAATATATTTATTTAATAATAATAATTTTTTTTTTTTAGTAAATCATTCTCTCCCTATTTAAAAGGACTTATTGAAAAAAACCTTAATTCAATTAGTGCGATTTCTACTCGCACATGAATTATTTTTGCGTAAGGATGTTACATGTCGAGTGGATTAAGTTTTTATAGGTAATGATAAATCATTAACTTTTGTTTGTAGAATATTGGAAAGTGTGTTGCTTTTCTCCTGAAATAGTTAATATAAGTGACGAAAGCAATTAAAGGTTATTGATGGAGGTGCCTTGATTTCGCTGACTTGATTGGCGGCCACGATTCGTGTGGAATAGTGATTCCGGGCACGTCAAATATTAAGGTTATTAGTTGCAAGTGTAATACATTTCTTTCTTCTGAAAGTGGCGATGATCTTCCCGGCTAGGTGGCGAGATCCTGCGCCGATCTTCCAGTAGACTAGTGCTGTTTCTAGTGGGTTCTCCCAAACAAGGTATATCCAACCAGCGTGGCAACAGCCCAGCCGAGATACTCTCGGGCGAGACAGGTTTATGGAAGGTACTGTAATATAATTTCTACAATTTGCGTAACTTATAACAAGTAATAATTGCGCGTTTTGGATGCGACAAATGAATATAAGTAGTTGTAGCACAAAACAGGTGAACGCAGATACAAATTAATAGGCTCGGCTACGAACTTCAGTGTCATGTATTGCGGACTCGCCCTTTGAGAATGCAAATCCATTGTGTTCGTTCAATAAAAAAACGTCAATTAAGTCGATTAAAGAAAGTTTTTAATGCTATCTTTCAACTGAGGTAAGCCATATGAACATTTAAGTTGTTATTGAGCTCTTATCATGTCAACTGTGTCGTAAATTACGAACTAGGAATATAGTTCGTACATCCATCTTGTTTGAAGTTATTCTACGTAATAGTATCAACTATTGGTATATTTATTATAGTCTAAGAAATCGTGATAAAATAGCATCCCTATTATTGGACGATTCCTCTGATCGGTAATCTTCCAAGGCCTCTCCAAACAATTCCAGCCGAATGCCGGAGCAGTACCCCAACAACGGGCCCCGGACCGTTTGAGATCTTTCCTTCAGTTCCTTGTTCTACCCTCATCCCTTACACCCATTCACATTGACCTACACTGCACTAGCACACATGCCGGGAGATCAGTCCAGAGCTTAGAGCTTGACCCGGCTGGGCCAGTGCCCCGCTGTTGGGAGATTCCTGGTTGGGGAGAACCCACTAGACGACAGATAGGTCAGCGCCGGATCTCGCCATCCTGGGAAGATGACAACCACCTCCTGAAGAAAAACACGCACCACACTTTCGGGACTAATGGCCTTAGCAGTTAACTCGCCCGGAATCACTTATCAATCAGTGTTCTTTTCACACATTTCCCTAAGCATCTTCCACACCATTCTCAGCACCAACACCATTGACACCCGCGCGATCAACCTTCATCAGTGTTATCTACTCCACAAGAAACATCGACCATTATAATTATTATTATTATTATTATTATTATGAATAATATTAATAATAATAATAATAATAATAATAATAACAACCAATTGTAATTACAGCAAAAGGTCTTGTTAACAAAAATTTAAAGTAATATATGGAAAAATTAGATCTCACAAAATTATTCCAAAGGCTCAAAAGTCAGTCATAAGTGAAACCTGCCGGGCTCAATTATGACTGATGAGTTCACACGATTCTAAATATGTAAAGCTAGGAATGTGGTATGGCTAGAGTCCCCCGTATATGGAACTCCGAGTGATAAAACACCGAGCAAAATGAAAATAATAATTGTAATAATAATAATATAAATAATAAATATCTACATATAATATTAACATTATACAAATATAAACAATACACATACTTGCATACATTATACACTTGCAACACATGGAACATAGCTACAACTTTTGCCATTAACAGAGAGAGAGAGAGAGAGAGAGAGAAGAGAGAAAGAGAGAAAGAGAGAGAGAGATCGTGTGGCCTACTACTCTACACTAAATTCTTTTCATCAGGGGGACAAGTCCCCGGATTGGGCACCTATGCCTCTTGGGCTTTTATCCGCACTCCGTCCGACTCGTTAACGTCAACAGGATGATGGCCGGATCCAGCCGGAAACCAGTTTCCCTCCACGGCAACCTCCCCATACAATGCCTGGGTGGGGGCCGCCCTGCTAGCTCAGAGATCCTAGCTTTTCAGGCTAGAACCGGAGTCTCGACAATGCGCCACTCACGTGCGCCGGGAACAAGTTCCCTCATCTTTACAAAGAGTATCGGGTCACTGCCACGACGAAATCGAGAGCCCAACTAGGGGCCATCTGGAATAAAGCCCAGGCGGTTTGGAGCCCCCATCCTGTCTCCCCAATGCTTACCGCCAGCTCACTACGTGGGTAAAGCCGGTACCGGACTAACCTGCCGGGGGGTAACTGGTTTCCCGCCAGATTTTAAATTGGGATCCAGGTACTCCGAAAAGCATCTTTCGCCCAATCCTGCTCCAAGGTCGACGCGCAATAGACCCAACTGGTGCCCGGCCACCAGGAGCTTAGCATCGCGTTCTCACTGTCTGCACCATCAAGCTAACGACGTGAGTGGTGCCGCGAGACTCAGGGTCCGGGTGGTCGTCTACGACACTCCACCAGAGACCGCGACAACTTACGCCATGGCGATCTCCCCTTGCGGGGATGTTGCCACTAACAGGTCCCCAGAACATTCACATCCAACTTCTATACTTTTTCGCAATCCACTCTTCAATACTGTAAGAACCTGCTGCAGCGTTTTCTTCGCCATCTGCACCACAGACACCTATCCGTCCCATGAACCCCCATGAACTCCTCAACCTCTAAAGACCTCTATCACTGATACTTCCAAGAACATCAGCAATTATAATCATTATATAATCAGTTCAATCACTTTCAACTTTACTAAAACCATTGCAAAAACACTTCTTCAGGACATGCACGCCCAACATTTGTACTTATTCTCTCCCTTTCTGCAGAACGTCCAACACCGTTCTCTCCATCTCTTCCGTCCGCACCGCAGACACTTTCCCGTTCCATTAACCTCAAAGAACCTCCATCATTACCACCTCCAAGGACCTCCATCATGCAATAATTATATAACAACATCCAACACTCGCCATATTATTGCAACATTTGTCACCATCACTTCTGCAGTCCATCCACAACCATATTTTACACTCTTTCATTCTCCTCAAAATCTCCAACAACGTTCTCTACCCCATCTGCACAGACCACATATCCTCGTTCCAGTAATCTCTATGAACCTCCGTATTTCCACCCCCAAGAACCACCATAATTGAATCATTATACAACCACATCCAATACTTGCCATATTATTGTAACATTTACCACCAGTGTATTCATATTCATCTTTTACACTCGACTCCCCTCAGACCCTCCAACACCTTCCTCTCCCCCAACTAACCCGATGACACTTTCTGGTTCCAGCAATGTCCTAGAATCTTCATGATTACCACCCGCAAGAATCACCATCATTTCATCATTACATAACCATATCCAATACTCGTCATATTTCTGTAACACTTGCCACCGACACTCCCCCAGTCCATTCACATTCATCTTTCGCACTCATTCTCTCCCCTCAGAATCTTCCAACACCGTTCTCTCCCCCATCTGCACCGATGACACTTCCTTATTGTAGCAGTTTCCAAGAACCTCCATCATTACCACCTCCAAGAACCTCCATTTTTCAATTATTATATAACCACATCCAATATTTGCCATATTACTGTAACATTTGCTATCAACACTTCTCCAGTCCATTCACATCCATCTTTTACACTCGTCTCTCCTGAAACCCTCCAACACCGTTCTCTTCCCCAACTACTCCGTTGACTCTTTCTGGTTCCAGCAATCCCCAAGAACCTCTATCATTCCTTAACCACATGCATTACTCGTCATATTACTGTAACATTTGCCACTAACACTTCCCCCGTCCATTCACATCCATCTTTTACACGCATTCTCTCCCCTCAGAACCTCCATCACCGTCCTCTGTCCCATCTGCAGCACGGACACTTCCTCGTCCCATGAACCCCCGTGAGCGGCCATCACGGGCACCGCAGCGACCGCAGAGGCATCTGCCGGCTGCTGGCATTGACGGCGACCGCAACGCGTCCTGCGGCCACCCACACCGCGCGCCCACCCCAGCACCCTGCCCCGCGGGCGACCGCGCCGCGCGCTCCGCTGTTGATTTACGAGCCTGTGAGGGGGCGGCGCCCGCGAACCCCGCCCACCGCCGCGCAACCCACCCACACCTGCTACGAAAATACCCGGCAGCACCCGCGCACCCCGTCCTGCGTGTGTGATTCTTCGTGGACATACCTAAGGATTTGAGTACCTTTGGAGACTATGCCTGACATTAGTCAGCAATCTCATCTAAATCTACAACGAAATAAAATGTCTACACTTGAGCCATTGGATTCAATAGTGCCATTCGATTCACCGACAAATATGTATCTGACCGGGTGGTACAAGGGTTCCATTCTAAAGGGTGGCAGGATTTTTGACTCTATCCAGATAGCTGGGTCGAATTCGGCAGATGTCTGGAGGAGAATTCTAGTGGCCAGATGCTCTGATCGGATGCCCTAACAAACGGGCCTCGGACCGCTCCCACTCCGCTGTTGATTTACAAGCCTGTGAGGGGGCGGCGGCTGGGAACCCCGGCCCCCTATGATCACACCCCTCCATTAACCCACACTTGCTACAAAAATACCCGACAGCATCCGCTCACCCAGTCGTGCGCGTGTGATTCTTCGTGGACATACCTAGGGGTTTGAGTACTTTCGGTGACTATGCTTGACATTAGTCAGCAATCTCATGTAAATCTTCAACGAAATAAAATGTCTACGCTTGAGCCATTGGATTCACCGACTAATGTGTCTCTGATCGGGAGGTACAAGTGTTCGATTCCCAACGGTGGCAGGATTTTTGACTCTATCCAGATAGCTGGGTCGAATTCGGCAGATGTCTGGAGGAGAATTCTAGTGGCCAACTGCTCTGATCGGATGCCCTAACAAACGGGCCTCGGACCGCTCCCACTCCGCTGTTGATTTACAAGCCTGTGAGGGGGCGGCGGCTGCGAACCCCGCCACCATATGCTCACACTCTCTCCATCCACCCACACATGCTACAAAAATACCCGACAGCATCCGCTCACCCAGTCGTGCGTGTTTGATTCTTCGTCGACAAATATCTAGGGGTTTGAGTACTTTCGGTGACTATGCTTCACATTAGTCAGCAATCTCATCTAAATCTACAAAGAAATAAAATGTCCACGTTTGAGCCATTTGATTCAGTAGTGCCATTGGATTCACCTACAAATGTGTCTCTGACCGGGAGGTACAAGGGTTCGATTCCCAACGGTGGCAAGATTTTTGACTCCATCCAGATAGCTGGGTCGAATTCAGTAGATGTCTGGAGGAGAATTCTAGAGGCCAGCTGCTCTGATCGATGGAATTTGGCACGACTTTTCGAGTCATTTTCAGTTCTGCCGCTAGAGTTGCTTCATCTAAACCACTGCTTGATGCGTACGCGATCATGTTACATCTTGTGGCAGGACTAAGAATGACTCCAAAAGTCATGCCGAATTCCATCTTGCAGATACTACCCTCAACTGCCACGTTAGAAAAATCCAAGTATATTCATTTGTCAGCTGCCATATTAAAATCTATAACAAAATGAAATGTCTACGTTTCTGCCATTGGATTCAATAGTGCCATTAACATCAGATTCACCAACAAATGCGTCTCTAACCGGGAGGTCCTAGAGTTCAAGTCTCAATGATGCCCCATATATTTCGACACTACTTACTTAGCTGGGTCCGGATTCAGTTGCTGTGTGGAGAAGAGGCCGGCTCCTCTGATTGGTAGTTTTGCGTGTTCTTTCCCATCAACACCAGGCGAAAGCCGGAGCGGTCCCCAAACAAACGGGCTTCGTACCGCGCGCGCTCTGCTGTTGATTTACGAGCCTGTGAGGGGGCGGTGACCGTAAACCCCTTCCCCTCCGCGAATCCTACAGAGCCCCCCTTCCACCCACCTACACACGCTACGAAAATACCTGACAGCACCCGCATCCATCGTGCGTGTGCATACCTATAGGAGGCCCCGGTGACGATCTTTGACATTAGTCAGCAGTTTCATCAAAATGAGTAACGAAATATTTCTACGTTTAAGCCATTATATTCAGTAGTACCATTAACATCAGATTCACCGACAAATATATCTCTGACGAGAGATCTTAGGTTCAAATTTCGTTTTCGGCAGGATTTTTCCCAATATACAGATAGCTGGGACGAGTTCAGCCGCTGACTGGGGTAAAATTCTAGTGGCCGGCTACTCTGATCGATAGTTTTCCATAGTGTCTACGATCAACACCAGGCAAACGCCGGAGTAGTCCCCAAACAAACGGGCCTCGGACCGCGCGCGCTCCGCTATTGATTTACCAGTCTGTGAGGGGCGGCCCTCGCGAACCCATCCCACTCCGCGTATTTTATTTAATATTGAAGAAATGCGGGCGGAGTGGGGGTATTAGTTACAAAGTCGGCCACTAGAGTATTTACAGAAATGCCAACGTCTGGAAAATCAAAGTCAAACCTGCTACGGGTGCGGCAAGGTCATCGCTCTGGGTAGGCAACAGCAGGGACAGTAGATGGGAGTTTTAGGTACCTCCCTTGAAGGACCTGGACCTACCTTAGCCATTTATTTGGATAATGGTAATAAGGCTGAACAAAAGTTATCGACTATGAAAGCAACTAGCTTTGACTGGCTTCTATTTCGCGCCAATGAAGTTTTACTGCATGGAATGTAGTCATCAGTGCTCGCTGTGAGCTTTTGCCTTCAACTGTTTATTGCTCAAGGGAGGGGGAAGCAAGGTCATCGTTCAAGAAAAGTTGCGCGAGTAGTACACACAGTTGCACCCATATGCACAATCTGTCGGGATAAGACCACACATGTCAGTAAACCAGTTAGGATCTTGTATCTAACTTTGATGTGGTGCCTAACTGTGAGGCAGAGGCCCCGCAAGCCGACGTGTGTGTCGGCGTTAGCTATCACTATTCAGTAAGAAGGGGTTTCCGAAATCTCTGATAAAGCATCCGCTACAATTCTGAAACTAAAGACTGTAGTAGTGCCTCGAATCATCGATCATTCTTCATTGATTTTTTCGTGATTCCGGGCGCGCCAACTGCTTTGGTCATTAGTCCCGTTAGTGTAGTGCATGTTTTTTTGGAGACGGTGGTGATCTTCTCCCACTGGATGGCGAGATCCGACGCTGACCTACCGTCGGCTAGTGGGATTTCCCCCTAACCAGGACTCTTCCACCAGCGGGGCACCGCCCGAACCGGGACAAGCTCTAAGCTCCCGACCGGTCTCCAGGAATATGTGATAGTGTAGTGCATGTTAGTGTAAGTGTGTGTGTAAAGGGGAGAGGATAGGACAAGGAAGAGGAAGGAAAGTTCGCGCGCGGTCCGTGGTCCGTTAGGTAGGGTACTGTTCCGGCATTCGCCTGGTGGTGTCGATCATTCTTGTGGACATAATAAAATGCAAAACTTCGCAAAAATACTCAATGAAGCAACTACTCAAACTGCAACAGTATAAAAGGGTGGTGCGTTGGTAGAGCTTTTACTTGTACTTAATTGATTCATTCAAATGGTTTCTGACGAGATTATGTTTGGATGACTGGAATTAACAGACCAAACGCGTTATGGTAGATGTAGCTTGACACATGGGATATTGCATTTTGGAAATCGTTTGGGAATTTAAAATTCCGAGAATCACAGTGTTAATTGTGTGCAGAGAATACCTAATTTCAGACATAACCTCTCACTAAGGACAAAGTTGTGGCCGACTGACATTACTTAACTATTGAGAGCAGCGACGTTTGTTTAGAATTATAAGTGCTAACAGACAAACATCATTCAGCGAAATATGCACAGAAATCAACGTGGGACGTATGATGAACGTGTCCGTTAAGAGAGTAAGCAAAATTTGGCTTTAGTGTAATATGGCAGCCAAAGACCGAATAGACAGCCTTTACTAACACAACGGTATTGCCCGCAGCCCTGAGCTTATCTCTCTGGGCTCATCTCCCTGGGCTCGTGAAATATTGAATTCCTAGACGATTGGAAAACCGTGACTAGGTCGTATAATCCCGATTTCAGTTGGTACGAACCGTTGGAAGGGTTCGAGTTTCGCGCAAACCCCACGAGGCCATGGACCTAAGTTGCGAACAAGGAACTGTGCAAGCTGTGGTGGCTCCATAACGGTATAGACTGGGTCGCCTGGTTCAACTGAACCAATTATGGACTGGAAATCGTAATGTTCAGCTACTTGGAGACCATTTACAACGTTTCATGGACTTTATGTTCTCATACAACGATGGAATGTTTATGGAGGGCAACGCACCATGTCAACGGGCAACAATTGTTCGCGATTGGTTTGAAGAATATTTTTGGTAATTCGAACGAATGATTTGACCGCCGATATTGCCCGACATGAATTCCATTGTACATTTTGTATTCGAGAGGTCATTTTGAACCCAAATCATGCACCAGCAACACTTTTGAAATTAGGGACAACTAATGAGGCAGTGTGACTATATTTCTGCAGGATACTTGAACGACATTTGAGTCCATGCCATGTCGAGTTTGTGCTCATCGTCGGGCAAAAGGAGGCCCGACACGAAACGAGGGATCCCATCCCTTTAGTCACCTCAGTAAAATTGTTCTTCAGATAGGTGTTGATTTCTACCCAGCTATCTACAGGTGTTAAATCTCTTAAAATTGAGTACTACGTTAGTCAACATTCATAACTTGTGCCTTATTATCGCGGTTTCATTTAATGTACTATCGCGATTCTTTGTCTCTTAATTTACGAATCTCTAGCAGAGTGTGTTCAGAGAGAATTCTGTGTCTCGAATTACCAAAGTTTTTAACCACAAAGAGGAAAGAAATGCTTCAAATGTACATTCCAGTAGAACTTGGATTCCGCATTACTCGAATAACTACTGTAACTCCCATTACACGATAAATAGATTAACGAAATATTCGATAATCTGAATTTTATATTTTTCAATTGAAATTCTAGAAATCGATGTTTCAGCATCATCCATGCGAACACACCGTTTTTGTATAACATTACACTAAATGTACTCAGAATTATACAAAATAATTAAGAAACATCGGACGTATGCATTCGTAATTGATAATACATAAAATTAAAATGATCCAGGTTGAATTATGGGTTAGAAAGAAATGAACAGACAGGAAAGTGGGAGATGGTGATAGAAAGATGTAACAAAAAATATACAGAGACCAGATATGGAATGTGAAAAATGAGAGATACGCAGTCACAGAGTGCAGCACATATTCAAGTCCCAAATGAAAAATACTCTAGTTTTAAAAAATTCTTAAAAAGTAAATTTACGTTGTATACCAATTAGAATGGAATTTTAATTGAAAATCATTGTGCACAATTTATGGAGAGAATAAGAGGTGTTGACTCATGATAACAATTTTCAAACGAACGAGAACGTTCTTTCATTAGAGAGATTTTTCTCTATAATTGTGAAGAGAATGTGTATGGACTGGCTATTAGATAAATGAACTTCTCTCATGTAATATCTACGTTATTAGAAGTTTTCCGTTTCAAAGAAGTTTGTAGTACATAAATTGCACAGAAATTAACAGTAACTGAATTAAGATATTAACTAACGTAAATCTATGGTCGACCGTAACTGAAATATTTTATAAATTAACACGGAAACATCTATGGAATGGGACCAAAAAGGAAGGACGCTAGTAAACCAGTTGGTAAATCAGCGTATGAAAGATTTAGACGCCTAGAAAGGTTACATAAGGGTACTAAGGGTAATTATTCTCCTTCTAATATGTTTTAAAAGTACTTTGCATAATTGTAGTGAAACAAGCGTATAAAAGCAATAGTAATTTATTATATGAGGCAGAAAGACATTCTTTATCTTGATGACGCGATAAAATAGTGAGTTACGAAGGAATGAGTGGAATAACATTCTCGAGAGATGTATCTTTATAATTGTGCGTAATATTATATTTAATTTGCTGTAGTATAGTACAAAATAATGACAGCTCCCGTTAGGTTAGTGTCCTGCACCCTTGAAAGGAACATTCACAAGAGAAGTTAAAATATATTTTGTCATGTTTGATTGATTTTTTCGTGTTTCCAGGCACGTCAACTGCTTTGGTCATTAGTCCCGTTAGTGTAGTGCATGCTTTTTCTCGGGAGATGGCGGTGATCTTCCCCCGCTGGATGGCGAGATCCGGCGCCGACCTACCGTCGGCTAGTGGGGTTTCCCCCTAACCAGGACTCTCCCACCAGCGGGGCACCGCCCCAGCCAGGACAATCTCTAAGCTCCCGACCGGTCTCCCGGAATATGTGTAGTGCATGTTAGTGTAAGAGGAGAGGATAGGACAAGGAAGAAGAAGGACAGATCGCGCGCAGTCCGTGGCCCGTTTGGTAGGGTACTGCTCCGGCATTCGCCCGGTGTTGATCGGAGAAACCACGGTAAACTACCGATCAGAGCAGCCGGTTAGAATTCGCCTCCAGACAGTGACTGAATTCGACCCAGCTGAAAAGCTAGTGTCGAAAATCCTACCACCATCAGGACTCAAACCTAGGACCTCCCGGTCAGAGGCGCTGCAGTGACATCAGTTGATGCACTGAGCTACACTCTCGGTGTCATATTTGATTATGTACGAGTATTTTGCAGTATTAAATAACTTCCTAAGCCACTGCTCAGAATGTTTACGAAAGTAACAAATTTCTGACCTGTAGTGGTCTTCATTGCTATGTATATAATAAGAACTCAATGTATTTCCAAGAATGAGTTAACGTAAAGTGTATGCAGGTATATTTATGGGCAGGAGGGTAGAGAAAATTTGGATGTCATGGAATGACCTTTACATTTGGGAAACTATCGCACTGTGTTATAATTTGATATTAAAATGAAAAAATTTCAACTATCAGAATCAGTATTTTATAGCAAAGACATTTTACGAAATGTGAATTGATCTTTGATTTTTACGATTTTTATTCGACGTTTACTCTGGATAATCAGTAATATTCTCTAGTTCGATAAGGCTCGAGCAAATCTCCTTAATCGAAAAGCATGGTAGAATTGCCTCGGCGCAAAATGTATACATTTATAACAATTTGTCTTAAAATGTTGGTCTTTCTATTTTTGCAATTTTACCCGAAATAGACTTTCACCCTGTTTTAAAATGTGGATGAGTGTGTAAAGTACAAATGAATTTGCACATTCGGATTCGTTCTAAACAATAATGTTTAATACGTGTGAACTCTAGCCCAGTAACATTAGAAAGCTCATAAGCTTTCTTTACGCACAAATACGACAGCTTTTGTTCACACACCACGTCCGCAAGAAATACTTACATATTACAACTAAGTGATATTGGCAGTAATGAACTAGACTTCTCTGTTCCATTAAAATTAAGAGTTGCTAATAACGTTTTTTGAAGAACATTGCACACGTGTCTAAATCGATGGCTATGAGTAAGCATATTTACACGGTTTGGACATTCAGTGGACTTTTAGAAAAACGTTCCCAAATGTGATTTATTATCAAACGCTTTAATTGTTTACGATATGAAGCCTTGACTCCTTTTTTCCCGAGAATTTGGACATTTTATCTGAAAAGCTCTGAAGATGGCAATTCAGATTTGGCATTTTGAGTGACATCCGGGATCTCTTTCTACCTACTTTGTTTATTAGCTTATTTGAGAGTGGGATGTCTTGACCCGAAGGCCTCCAATCTCGCCCTTTGATCTACGACTATTAGAAGATACTCGTTAGTAAAACTGTTATGTAGTAGTTGGTAAAAAATAATTGGAAGGGTAAAGGTACACAGTTTGAAAAAGTATTCTAAGTATTGTAAAAAAAATAATAATATAACTAGGTCAATCCTCCCAATACAAAATAAATACAAGAAAAACTCCTGAAATACAACACTTTTTCTAGATTATACGATATAGATAGGTCTTTGGAATTAAAGCTGGTCAACAATATGCCTTCTACGTCTTTGTCAATATTTTAAGTAATTTATATAATGTATCTAATTGCAGCAATCGGCGGAGACACCTAATGTGTCATAGCAATAACGCAAGTGCTTCTCCTCTTAACTCACTGATGACACTTGCATGATAACATTTACCTCGGTTACAAGATATTTTCAGATCACTAATATCCCCTTATGTATCATATGTTTAATGTTTCAGGTGTCATTTTGTTAAGTGATATTCTTATCAACACAAAACATCAATTTCATTTAGAAAATTACTGTAATACTGATATTTTGCTGCACCATTGATGTTTTTCGATGAAGAAATAAATAAAATATTGTCATATATGTTCAAAAATTAAAAATCGATACCAATACATAAGCCAAACTCTGTTTAGTGTAATAGTAATTTAGAAATAAGCGTTAAAAGTTCAAGCCTCTAGCTTTCCCTAAAAGATTTTGAAGTGTTCTTGTACGTGTATCAAATATATTAATGAAAAGTTTGTAATGAGAAACTAGTATGTCGTCTTGAATGGTTTATGGGAAGCGTACTAGCTTGCCGTGCTGTAGTCCCATGGTTCGATTCTCCGTCGAAGAAAAAATACCGTTGTAGCTTTTAAAATCGTCCCAGTTTCTATAGCTGTGCGACGTAGATAAGCTCAAGCAGGTGGATCTTGCTAGTTACCTCGAAGAGAATACGTCATGTTCGCCTCATGTCGCTCCTACTCCCAAGGTTGGGAGTAAAGAATAACTGTGTATTGAAGTTTTTCGAAAAATGGTAATCATTTCCAATCAAGACAAATATTTATTTAAACTTGTGTAATATGTTCTCAGCTATTTTTTTCTCGAACATAAAATTTTGCATTCTCTTCAACCATACGTCTTCTTCACGTAATTGGACAATGATTACTTTTATCTGTCCAATCTTTAAAAGACCCTTAATTCCAAGAATCTTTAATTTTAAAATAAATACCTATATTGCCTTGCTGCTAAGCATAGAATCTCAAATGTCATATGACAAGTGATTGCGACATATTATATTTAAGTATGTATTTGTATATTATCTATTTCCTTTATAGAATTTCATATATATATATATATATATATATATATATGTATATATATATGTATATATATGTATATATATATACATATATATATATATATATATCTCGCTCACAGGTAGTCGTCGCGTGCGGACGTCTTTCTCTTCGCTCCGAGAAGTGAAAGGCCATGGGTGTGGACCTCGCTTTGTACCGGGCGCGTGTTGGCGCGTGGGCTGCGCGCATCCGCCCTGGCCGGGCGGTTTCAGCGCATGCGGAATCTCCTTGTTTGATAGGCGGTGGTGTTACGCTACTATGTGCAGCTGTTTTGGCCACCCTCCTTGTGATAGGAGGTGTGGAGCAAAACCCTGGTCCCGCTGTACAGGCTGCTGCAACGACATGCTCCAAGTGCGAAAGGAGTGACCGGAGAATACGCAGATTGGAAGCAGATCTGGCTCAGGCTCATGCATACATTGGAGAACTGACTCTTAAGATCAAGGAGCTGGAAAATGTTATTGAAGGTAAGGAAGAGCGGGATGCCCCGCGTGAGGAAGAGGCGAGAAATGTGCAGTCGAATGCAAGTCAGTTGCAATCTTCTCAGTCAGTTGCTCCGTATACCGGAAAAGTTAAGGTGATAGGCGACTCCATGTTGCGGCACAGCGGCGGGGTGGTAAAGAAAAAGGGAGCAGATGTTTCTTTTTTCCCTGGAATTGACATCGAGAAAATGACCTCCGTAGTGAAGAAAGCCGATGAAAACGAGGAAATAGAAGCGGTACTCGTTTATGTAGGCACAAACGCGCGAAACGGCAACCCGTGTTCGTCACAATTAATCAATATGTTGAACTTGGACAGGCCATCAAGGCTAAATACAAAAATGCCAAGGTGATCGTTTCGGGGATTATGCGCCGAAATGATGTGCACATAAGTAAAACACGGGATCTAAATCGAGGTTTACTGTGGGCATGTGAAGTTTTCGGTGGCCTTTTTGTGGACCCTAACTATTGGCTCAGGCAGGATGACTTAGGCCGGGACGGGCTTCATTTGAACTCGAAAGGTGCGTGGAAGTTGGGGTGTTTGCATGACCAGGTATTGAACAAATGCCTGCATAAAAAGTGACAACCGGGCGGAGATGTGTTCGTGGCGCTACGGACAAAATTGATTGCGGAAGAGGATGTGAAGCGTGTGGTGGCTGCTATGCGGAAGGAGATGGCGGCTGCGCGGGAGGAGTCGACTGCTGCGCGGGAGGAGACGACTGCTGCGTGGGAGGAGTCGACTGCTGCTCGGGAGGAGACGACTGCTGCGCGGAAGGAGTCGACTGCTGCGCGGGAGGAGTCGACTGCTGCGCGGGAGGAGTCGACTGCTGCGTGGGAGGAGTCGACTGCTGCGCGGGAGGAGACGACTGCTGCGCGGGAGGAGTCGACTGCTGAGTGGGAGGAGTCGACTGCTGCTCGGGAGGAGACGACTGCTGCGCGGGAGGAGACGACTGCTGCGCGGGAAGAGACGACTGCTGCGGGGACGCAGGCAGCTGAACAGGACGCACGAGTCCCGAACTCGGACTTGCAGGTGAGGAGAGGGTTCATTAGATTGTTGCAGGTGAACTGTCGTAGCATCGTAAATAAAGTAACGGAATTTTGGAATGTAATTGAGGCTTGTGATCCTGATATCGTGATAGGTACAGAGTCTTGGCTCTCGGATTCGGTAGCAAATGCGGAAATTTTTCGGTCTGATTATTTTACGTTTAGGAGAGATCGCGGAACTAGGGCGGCGGAGTATTCATTTGTGTGAAAAACACTTTAAATGTCGTATCAAATTGGGTCGATAATGTTTTTGAAATGACGGGGTTGGAAATTTACTGTTCAGGAAATAACTTAGAAATAATTGCTTGCTATCGTCCACCGGCTAGCAATTACGAAATATTAGGCGCGATACACGAAAGAACAAAAAATATACGTAGTCATCCCGTTGTTATTGCCGGAGATTTAAATCTTCCAGACACAATTTGGAAAGGGTGCGTATGCGATGGACACGTGCAGAATCTTGTCAATAGACTGGTCTGGGACAACGGATTAGCGCAGGTAGTAGACCAGCCGACTCGCCAGGACGCGCTTCTAGATATTTGCCTTGTTAGTCCAAAGGACTTATTCTTATCGTGCGACGTCATGGAAGGCATAAGTGACCATAAAGCAGTTCTTGTCGACTTAGACTTAAGTACTTTAAGGAAAAGTACTAACACCGGGTTCCTAGTGAGGCAATACAAGAAAACCAATGTAGTAGGCCTTCAAAATTACTTAAGGGAGCAGTACGATGCGTTTCTTAGAACGGAGGGGAATAGAAGAAATATGGCAAGAATTTAAAAACATGCTTGAAAATGCCGTGCAGACTTTGTCCATTAATGGTAAAAGAAACCGCCCAGAATATTAATGCAAAGATTAGACGTATGAAAAGAAAAAACAGAAAGGGTTTAGAACAGGCAATTAGGAAACCACAGGATTATTTCGAAGTTATTCAAAAGCGTTAGAGAAGGAAAAGAAAATCGCGGAGGAACGTCATTTAAAATATATCCTAAATGCGATGGCAATAATTGGTCGGAATTTTTAAGTATGTTCAAAGAAGGAAGGAAACAAAGACGAAATTCCAGTTGTTCGTATTAATAATTTGCCAATTACTGACGACAGAGAAAAAGCAAACGCTTTTAATGCATATTTTGCTTCGGTTTTTAAGCAGAAAACTGACTGTACACAGATACCAACGTTATCAGATAGAAATCTATTTCAGGTTGACGTAAGTACTCTACGGAAAAGAATAAAATTAATGAAAAGCGGAAAATCTCGAGGCCCAGATTCTATTTCCACGGACATTATTAAATTAGGTGGAGAGGCTATTCTACCGTACCTAATTAGGTTATTTAATATTTCTATCAATAATGCTTGCGTACCGGAAGATTGGAAGTTAGCACTCGTAGTACCTGTTTTTAAAAGTGGCGATAAAACGGCACTAAGTAACTATAGGCCGATAAGTCTCACGTCAGTCGTATGCAAACTCATGGAACAACTAATTACTAACTACATCCGGAAAGAATGGGAGGGCAGGAATGGCTTTATCAAGGTCAGCACGGCTTCCGAAACGGGTTCTCCTGCGAGAGTCAGCTTGTCTCACTTCTACAAGATCTAACCGACGAAATTGATAAAGGTGGAAGGGTAGACGCAATAGTAATAGATTTTGCCAAAGCTTTTGATGTTGTTCCTCACGATCGTCTTGTAAATAAATTAATAGATTCGGTATAGACACTAGGTGGTGGCTTGGATAAACGAACTATTACGTGATAGGAAACAACAGGTTCGAATCGGAAGACATCTATCAACCTCCGCAAGTGTTACGTCAGGGATTCCACAAGGAAGTGTCATTGGACCTCTCATGTTTCTCGCCTTCGTGAATGACTTGCCAAAAAATTTAGCTTCAAACGTAAGACTCTTTGCTGATGACTGTATCATCTATCGGGTTATCGAATCAGAGGAGGACGTGAATATTTTGCAGCGAGACACAGACAAATTACACTCCTGGGCAAAAACAAATGGCATGGAAATAAACAGTTCAAAAAGTAAAGCCATCACGTTTGGTAGGGGTCAAGTTATGGTGAAACTGTGTACAAATTGAACAACAAAGTCATACCTACAGTCACATCTTGCAAATATTTAGAATTCAATTAGATAGTAAATTGAGCTGGGAAAATCAGGTAAATTTCGTTGTGGAAAAGCCTGGAGATCTCTACATTTCGTTATGCGGATCCTAAAGAAGAGTACAGTGAGAGGTAAAGAATTAGCATATATGTCACTAGTCCGACCCGTATTAGAATATGGCGCGGTATGTTGGGACCCGTACAGAATATCGCAGCAAGGAAATCTAGAAAGGTCCAGCGCAGAGCATCGAAATTTACTTTCAGAGGATCAAAAATAGAGGGCTTGGGAATCACTCGAAAAGAGGCGGATTAAGCTGCGACTCTATGCTATGTACAAAGCATACGCAGGCTATCCTGCCTGGAATGAAATACACCGTCGTTTAGAAAAACCTACATACTTCGGTAGAGCGGATCACGTGCATAAAATTAAGACAAGAATGCAGAAAACGGATGTCGGGAAATTTTCATTTACAAACCGAACTATTAGAGACTGGAACAGTTTGCCTGCGACAATCTTAGAACCCTTTCCTCAAAGCTTGAGCAACTTTAAAAATAAATTAGTTTTCTAGTTAATTATATATTAGGTTATTGTATCAATGTTAATTTTCCACTGTTAGATTAGTAGTATTTCATACAAAGTAAGTTGTTTAATTGTTAGTATAAATATCAGTTGTAGTAGTATTGTTTTATTATCTTTATTATTATTATTTTATTATTATTCATGTAGTGCAGTGCAGTGCAGTGTAGTGCAGCGCAGTGTAGTGTTATGAAGTGAAGTGGAGGGAAGGGAATGCGAGAAGAAGCGAGTGTGAAAGAAATGCGTCACAGTTAAGTGTTGTGCAGTGAAGTGAAGTGGAGTAAGGTTTGCGTGGTGATTTTAATGTACTATTTATTATTATTATTATTATTATTATTATTATTATTATTATTATTATTATTATTATTATTATTATTATTATTATTTTTAATCAACTCCTTTTTTTTAACTTTTTGTTAATGAATGTAAGTTTAATGTATGTAAGGTCAAGATATTCTGCCACCAAGTTACTACACTTAATTGCAGAATTAACAATAAATCTAAATATATATATTAGTTCCAAATAATGAACACACGATGCAAAACACTTTCGCCACAAAACTATGCTTCAATAATTAAGGGATGATACATTGATTACAAGAACCAATTAGTCTATTGCTTCATAATAAAAAAATACTGCCTAAAGAGAAACCATTGTAAATGCAAAGAAAATGTTCGCACATAGAAATCAGTACATGCAGCAATTTGAAAAAATGAAATAGATAAATGTTGAAAATATATTTTTATCGACTACTGTAGACAGGAGTTACTGAAAGTACAGGTAGCAAACGGCAACACGTCGCTACCAATCGAAATGGAAAGTATTGTAAAGAAGCATTTTTGTTCCCCTCTACGAAACGAAAACGTATCACCAAAAATACACAATAACCATTACTCTCCTGTACATCAGTATTAAATTATCACTGTGTCAGTTGTAGCAAACACACACACACACGCCTTTACTAAACACATACGACGCGTGACATTACAATTTTGAAAACGTGTTTACATTCAATTTCACAGAAAACAGGGTCTTCACTCATTTGCTCTAACAAATGTAATCCTGCACAAACGATAACCGACATAACCAAAAATACGATCAGAATCTAGGACGCTTAGAACGAAAATGAAATGGAAAACATAAAAGCGACCGATATTAATCACTTTTGCGCGAGATAGTAATGTTTCATTGAAAGATCAAGCTCGTCTATTTTGTCAATAAACTTTTAGCAAACCGACAATCAAATGTGCTCAAGCATCTAACGGGACACCTCAATATTGCAAATGGGTTCCCTCAACATAAATATCGCAAAATCTCATTTATTCTAATGCTAATAATCGAGCCCAAATAAGAACGTCAAGGTACACGATAGTACAAGAACAGATTGTGGAACGCTTAATAGAAAATATGAAATGTACAAAATCATGCAGTCAAATAAAGCCTTTGTTGACTGCATGGAAAAGCCTTAAATGCAGTCATTAAAAGCCAATCTAACTTCTTTTTTCCTGTCAAGCATTTTTAATCAAGACATCCTCAACACGAATCTTAAGTGATATCACAGTTGCCAAAAACGGTCTACCGAACTTGAAGATAGCAAGAACCGGGTTTACTGGTAAGGTAAGGTAGTTTACTGGAACAGCATTATAAATATAAAAATAATTACAGTAAAAAATTATTGGTACTTATCACAACATGGAATGGTTAGTAATAAAAGGAATATTTTTAAAATTCCTATTAATTATGGTTTGTCTCAACACTATGAGTCGGAACAGAATTAGAAAGTGTGCACGACACTACTTCCATGTCAATCATGTTTCAGCTAACAAATATAGTCGCAAACTGTCTATACTACTTTTAACTTATATTTGATGTCACGCAATTACGAATATCGCAAATGCTGCTACCCTTGTCGTAAAGAGCTCAATAACAGACCAGTCTCTTGCTCATTTTTTGCTCGAACGCAAATAGCCCTGTCCAATTTTCGTCAGCCGTCGATCAGCGTCGAATTGGTTTGCGAGTGAATAGGGGGTCGCTTTTCGGCTACACTGAATCAGTAAAAGCTCTTCAAAAGACCAAAAAAAGGGCGTAGGAAATGGCGATCAATTCAAGTGCTTAGCTGAATAATTGAAGCGTCGGCAGTAAAAATGCTTGAAGCTTCATTTTCTCCCTGCTCGATTCACGAAAAGCTCCTGTTAATCTTACGAGCATGATATAGAGTATCTAGTTAAAGCTTTGTAGAAATCTACCATAGCAATTTTAGTTTTACCTTGCATTGTTTTTGTGTCTGTATATAACGTCAATGGTTCGTTGAGATTGGTGAATCCTACGGACACAATTCTCTTTAATTACAAATTAATTTACCTACAATTGTTTAGAAACATTAAAAACAGATAACCGATTACTTGAAGCAGACTATTGAATTATTTAAAGGCAATGCAGTTTGTTAATACTTGAATATTCTACGAAAATCTAGTTAATACAGCTATTGTTGACACACACAGAAGGCAGTTTTGTGACATCTGAATCAGTCATGTGATTGACACTTGAGAATCAACAGACCACAAAATGACTGAAGATAAACAAGAACTCGAATTTTACGCAGAAGCATCGCAAACTTTACTTCCTAATTCAAATCAGTTCCTAAGACTGATAACGTCTGAAGGTTTTTTGGTGTCCAGATACTACATTCTCCCCTCTTAATAGATGCTATTGGGGTCGTAACTATTATCTTGGAAATTATTTGAAAAAAGTATACTAAATAAAACATCTTCACAATTTAAAGAAATTTTTTCTAAAAATTTAAAAAGGAGTATGTCCAAGCTTAAATTCATTTCAATAATGATAATATTAATGATGATAATAATGATAATAATAATTGTAATATTGAAAATAAATATACATTGTTTACATTTCATAGAAAGATATCAGTACTGTTGAACACGGGTTTGATGTTATTTCGAACAAATTCCATCCTGTACATTTTTAATTACTTTGTAAAGTTCTATTTTTGTCATTTGTAGCTTGTAATTAATAGGAAATATAAAACGAAAGAAAGTAGAAAATGTTTCTGTCTAATTAAAAACAATTTTAGGTTTTACGTCAATGCTTCATTATGTTTTACGTCGCACTTGTCAAAATGTTGATAGCAACGTTTTGAAATTCAATGCGTCTATCTACGTTTGTTAAGGAAATAGTATGTCATGAAAGTTCTCTGAAATAGTTCGTTAAGTTGTAGCATGAAATAAGGTCGTTAAAAGTCAATTTGAAAGAGATGACAGAAATAAAGCACGTCTAAATGCTAATTGGAAAAAACGAAGTGACAAAACTAGGACGATTTGGAAAAAGATAAGAGAAAGTCAATAGAAATTGGAATATGTAATACTTGAGTCAAATGAGATTTTTTGAATTAAAATACGTATTATTGAACTTTGGAGTGCATTTAATGAATATACATTTTACTGAATTTATAATATGATTAACTACCAATCAGAAATGTTTGAAAAGCTAAACTACTGTGCGTGTCACTTTGGAAAAAATACCATCCTTTTATTCTGTGTGTTTCCGAATCAATATTTAAATTCACTACAATTAGCGTTTTACATGCTATATGATTTTCAGAGGAATTTCGAATATTGACGATGAATTGAACATTGTATAAGAACGTGTGTGCATTACATACATGTAACAGAAAATTAATATTTGCATTAAATATTACCTTAGGTATGCTAAAGTCATGCGAGTACATCACATTTACTTAATTGGTATTATATTTAAATGTGTGATCACTTTTGTTTTCAGTAATCATTCTTTAACAAACTTGTATATTTCATCTTTTTGGTAACTCTTTGTGTAAAAATGTTTGAGCAGGAAACATTTTAAGGATGGTGAATCTTCCTACCTCTTTTCTCTACCTACAACACAACTGATGTTCTCTTTCCCAACATTATCCTAACTCGCAAATGTATGACACTAATGTATGTATGTACTGTATGTACTGTACGCTAATGTATATACTGTGATAACAGTACGAGTATTACACACATGACTTTCAGTTACTGTATAGATTAGAAGTCATTTTAGACCTCCGAAGGAAATATATTTCTTCAATTTTAGCAAGAATAAAGTGTCTAGAGATACATACATAGTTACATATCTAGAGTTACAATCCATATTTTTATTATTCTGATGTGTTTTCTTAATTTGACTTCCCGTTAAAACCTGCACACACGCACTGGAAGAATAGTGTGACCATGTTATGTGCAAATAAATAATTTTGTTGGCGTAAACAATGTTCCAATAAGAAAATGTAAAATGCAATTTGAAAATATGTAGGATGTTGTGCCAATAGAAGCATTCCATTCCATTCGCAGGTATGTGTGTCTTTTCGAAGTGATTGCTTGTTCATCCACTGTATTTTTCTCAAAACAAACGATATTAAAAAACATTAATTTCAGGAAGATGTTTTTTGTGTTGATCTTCTTTAAACTGTTAGATTCAACAATAGAGCTAAAATAATTCGGTTTAAAACCAATCACTATGAAGTTGAAAATATTTTATGAATTGAAATGCTCAGAATAATAACGGCAGTTCCCACCTTAAGTTTGTTTAGTGAAAATATGACTTTTTTCTGTTTTCGTTCACGTTCATTTTCATTCCGCAAAAAGTTTTCAAGGTGTAATTTGAGGAGTTTGCCATATCCGAATTCATTTGATTTTGCATACGATAGGTATACGATACGAGTTTACCGTCTTGATTCTAACTGAAAATACGATGTCGCTTGTGATCTGGACTTACCCTGAGTGCCTCAAATTTAGTGACCTTTTTTAAACAAATATTATACTTCCGTTAGTGTTAGAATTCGTAGAATGTAGGTGACCCCCAAAAGTAAAAGATCGGTTTCAAATTCGCAGAGCAAGTCGATCCAAATCGATCATTAACTTAATGTAATACAATCAGTAGATCGGTTTGTTTAACTGTGAGAAATAATAACGCACATTGCGTATTTTATCTACGCAAAATATCACAAAGGTGTCATGCATTTCAAATAAGCCGCCTGCAAAGTTAATCAGTTGTACTAATAACTCGCCTCTAAAGCATTTCCTTCAATTGAACTAAATGCACACAATAATGCCATAATGATTATTAAGAGATAATTAGACTGGAGGAGAGCAGATTATGCTAATTTTAGTAATAATTGTAATGCAAATCCCATTATTCGTAATGGTACGCTCCAAGAACACCGCCTATTGCGAAGAGCGAAATCAATATTCAGTAATTATAAATGAAGTGGTCCCAGTACAGCTCGTAGACTATAATTTGCTTTTGAATATCAGAAGCAAATATAAACGAAACTAATTTAACTTTTTTCTCGTTGAGAGTGTTTTTCAGTAATGTTCCTAATACGATATTTTGTAATACATCCGAATGTTATTTTAATAACTAACGTGATTGTTTTAAATAATTGTTTTAAAACTATAATTGATTTTCGTTTTACGGAATTCTGCTTTTCTCTAGATCTCCGTTTGCTAGGACTGTACCGCTAATTGGAACAAGAATATTTTTAGACCAGATTTTTTTAAAAATTTTAATCAATGTTGGAATTATAAATGTTTCAAGACGTTGAATGAATAATGTATTATCCCATATAATAATATAACACGACGAACACAGTATTTACAATAAAATGTTAGTGAAGATCAACTTTTTATGCATCTCTCCAAAACTTAATGTAATGTCTATAATGTCTAGTTTAGATTATTACTCATTTCACATACTATACTCGTTAATTGACAGAAAACCTTGCTAGTTTGAGCAATGTAAGAGATGTCTAGTATGTTGTTAAATAATCAGAAAATTGAGAAAAATCCAAAATCAATGAAACAGTTTCTATTATGCCAGAAAGAAACGCTAATATTTGATTACGTTAACCCAATTTTTCACTCGTGATATTTCGACTATATTTTCATACTCTGTTTCAGAACACCGTCGTTTCAGAACATGCCATGAACATATTTTTTTTATATTCTTGAAGCGAAAATAACGTTGGTAAGATCTACTGTTATTACTGCAGCTGCAGGATCCCAATTTCCACATACTCGACAGCAGCCTTTTTGGTGCAACACTTCAGCAGAAAGAGGATACATGCATTTCCAAAATTAATAGAGGAACTTAATGGATCATATATAAAATCATGGGCATTTTCCTGTCGTTTATTTTTTGTACATTGTTGTATATTTTCAAAAAAATGTGGTTTTATAAATCTAAAACTCTTGAATGCTTATGTCATCTCATCCGTTTCCCACCAAGAGAAATATAATTATTACATTACAATGAACCTTAAATCGAACATCATTTGAATTTCAAAATAGTACTGCAGTCCGTGCCAACTACTCTGCAAAGCTTGTGGCTCCAAGAACTATACTAAGAAAATGTAACGTGTGCGTCGCCCATACTCGCGAGTGATCAAATACTATCGATTGATCCGAAAGTATTAACGTTTATGACTTCGTTGGGCATGGATCAGTTTAAATAAAAAAACTATTCAAATAAAAGCATGACTTTATTCATTATTACACTAAGCTATACTAATATAAAGAATGTCCGGGGACGAATCGTCGAAAAATAGAAAATAAGCTCTCTAAACAATTTTAACCATATTTTGTCTAATAAAGAACTTGGATATTTTGAATTGCGAGCCGCAATATGCTTTCAAAAGTTGGTTTGAAAAAATCCTTTCCAGGCAAAACCTTGCACATCAGAAGCATAGCAATACTCCAGAAACACAAATTATTATTTACAACATACATTAATATATGTTTTAGATAGAAAAATTAACCTAGAAATAAAAAAACAGTCCAATTGCGTAAATTGGGTGTTTTTTTATTTCTGAGTTAATATTTTTCTGCACAAATATATTCATTTCGTTTGTAAATAATAAACAATTACCATGTTTCTGGAGTGTTTCTATGATTCTGCAATGCAAATCTTTTGTCTAGAAAGCATTTTTTCAAACGAACTTTTGAGTGCTTATTGCATCTCGGCCATACAAAGTATTAAAGTAGTTTATTAGACAAAATATACCCAATATTGTCTTAAGAAGTTATTTTCGACGTTTGCTTCCGTGGCACCCTGCATAGGTTGAAAAAATCCTGATAGCACCTGATACGTCGTCTAAAATGTATTTAAAATAGGATATTTGTTTAAGATGCCAGTGAAATGTGTGGGATTTTCTAACAGATGTTGCGGCAGCGGCAGGATTTTCGACACTAGCTTTTCAGCGAGGTCGAATTCAGTCGCTGACTGGTGGAGAATTATAGCGGTCGGCTGCTCTGATCGGTAATTTTCCGTGGTTTCTCCGATCAACATCTGGTGAATGCCGGAGTAGTACCCTACCAAACGGGACACGGACCGCGCGCGATATTTCCTTCCTCTTCCTTGTCCTATCCTAACCCCTTACACACACACACACACACACACACACACACTAACATGCACTACACTACCACATGTTGCGAGACCGGTCGGGAACGTAGAATTGTCCCGGCTGAGGCGGTCCCAGCTGGTGCGAGATATATGGTGGGCGATCTGTCCTTCCTCTTCCTTGTGCTATCCTCTCCCCTTACACACACACTTACACTAACATGCATCACACTACCACATATTCCGGGAGACCAATCGGGAGCTTAGAGCTTGTCCCGGTTGGGGCGGTGCCTTGCTAGTGGGAGAGTCTTGGTTAGGGGAAAACCCACTACCCGACGGTAGGTCGGCGCCGGAATCACCATCCAGCGGGGGAAGATCATCGCTATCTCGCGAGAAAAACAATATGCACTACACTAACGGGACTAACGACCACAGTAGTTGATGCGCCCGGAAACACGAAGAAATCAATCAAAATCAATCAATTTCGTTGCTGGCGTTTATTTTAAATGTGGGTTATTTTGGTGCCTGTGCTGTCGATGCTGATCCAGAGATTATTTCCAAAATATTTGTTCCTTGTTGAAATTGCTCCGATTTATTATAATACCTCTAGTTTTTATCTGTAAGAAAAGTGTACTTGACCTGAATATTGAAAGATAAAATTGCGTACCTAGAGAACTGTACTGCATGCCAAAGCGCCCGTGTAGATTGTTCACTATTTTGCCCGCAACGATACAATCTTTTCCGTTATGACCCGAGAGGGTGGAATCGAGGGGCTAGCGCGTTTGCCTCCCACCATTGGGCCCAGCTTTGATTGATCGATTGATTATTAGTGATTCCGGGCGCGTCCACTACTGAGGTCATTAGTCCCGTTCGTTTTTCATCGTGAGCTGGCGGTGACCTTCCCAAACTGGATGGCGAGATCCAGCGCCGACCTAGTCGGGTACGATTTTCGACACTAGCTTTTCAGCTAGGTCGATTTCAGTCGCTGACTGGAGGAGAATTCTTGCGGTTGGCTGCTCTGATCGGTAGTTTTCAGTAGTTTCTCCGATCAACACCAGGCGAATGCCGGAGCAAAACCTTAGCAAACGGCACACGGACCGCGCGCAATCTTTCCTTCCACTTCCTTGACCTATCGTCTTATATCTTATCGTCTTATATCTACTTATATGCATTACACTACCACAAATGTCGGGAGAACAGTCTGGAGCTTAGCACTGAGAATACGAGCTACGGACCGCGCGAGATCCTTCCTTCCATTTTCTGTCCCGAATCCCTGCCCTTAGTGAGGACGATGGGTTGATCACCCACCACCGAATCCCATACTGATCTGCACCCGCCGAATAGCCCCTCCACTACTGATCTGTACCCGCAGAATGGCCCATCTTCTACTGATCTGTACCCGTAGAATGGCCCACCCCTATTGATCTGTACCTGCAGAATGGCCCATCTTCTACTGATCTGTACCCGCCGAATGGCCCACCCCTATTGATCTGTACCCGCCGAATGGCCTATCGGCTACTGAATGGACTATCGGCTACCATCCTATTGAAATGGCCCATCCCTTACAGTCTGAAATAGGCCAAGCCTAAACTCTAAGTGCATTTGAGTCATGGAAAGAAAATGTAGACGACTCCCAGTTTCTCTGCCTCTCATTCCGTCATTGCTCATTTCTCCTTCATCAATCACCGTATTTTCATGTCCACTCTCATATTCCTCAATGCCCAATGCCACTTTAATAATAATCATTATTAAAATAATAATAATAATAATAATAATAATAATAATGTGTTTATTTCTAGCAAGACTCGAGCCATAAAGCCCACTGTTCCATCAAACCACTTAAATATCTTTACATTTCCATAATTACAATTAAGACGTTTGGGGCGCAAATAATGATAACTGACATTCCATGTTACTTAGAAAAATGTGAAGGTGGCAGCATAGTGGGCTGCATCCAGAGTATGAATGAATTTTGATAGTCATTTTTCTGATCTAGAAATCTAATGTGATATAAAGAGTGCTTTGACATATATTTCATAAGAAAGGTGTAATAAGTCAATAATCTTAATTTCGCAACATATAAGAAGTCATCTCGTACACCCTGCCTAATGTCCACGACTGCCTCTATTGTCTACAAATTGCAAAAATGGAGGGCACATTTCACAAGATATTTACATCTATATATAAATTTCCGGTTCCTAACCAGCATATTTATCTTCAAAATTTTTTTCGCATTCATATTAACGAAATTAATATTTTCCCTACGACTATACCAACGTCAATATCTATACAGTTTTATAACTTTCATAATACTGGATGGTGACATCGAAAATACTTAGTAAATTTATTCATCTTATTTTTATGAAAATTTAACAGCATATTTATCTTAAAATACTAGAAGAATTGGTTTCTAATAATTTTTATAAATAATATATCAAGTGATGAATTGTAGATAATGGCTGTAATTATTCTGTAGTTTTGAGTGTGTGTGTGTGTGTAGTAATTCTAGAGAGTTACCCAACCACTAATGTCTCATGAATAATAAATAATTGCAAGTTGCATGAATAGCCAGGTGTAGTACAGTTGCATGAATTGCCAGGTGCAGTGCACTCTTTGTATCCAATGACGTTGGAATACATCCATGTAGTTCATGCACACGGACGTCACGAACATCACGAATGTCACGCTTATGAAAGTCAACAAGAATACGGAGAAATAAATCAATTTGTTTAATTGTATTCCGAGTAGAAATATTCTACGATAATGTATTTTCATCAATGTATTTTCATCAATTTTCATTCTACGATAATGTACGTCATTTCATATGTGGTTCAATCTGAAATATAACATCATATAAAAGCAATAATAATATCTAAATATGGCGATTATGATGGCCAGTAAAATGAAGATATATTTCATAAAATATTTGAGTATTTAAATTTATAATTTATCTTTTATTCTTTATAATTTAAACAATGAAAAAAAAACATTTACTTGAAAGTTTCATATTGCAATAAAGTTGTTGGGAGTTCAAATGTGAAACGATAAATAACTTAAAAACATTAACAACTCAAACTAATTTCACACATAATTTTCTAGAAAACTCAAACTGTGATAATGTTTTTGACAATTTCATATTTCTGTTCATAATATATTATTTCGTGGAAACATACACATTAATACTTTTTAGCACATATACGGGGGCCGTTTCCTTTACAACCTCCAATCGAGTCGTTAAACCGCCTGACTAGAAATAATAATAATAATAATAATAATAATAATAATAATAATAATAATAATAATAATAATAATAATAATAATAATAATAATAATAATAATGATGATGATAACAGAAACAACAACTTTATTTCTGGTGAGGTTCAGGTCATCAGGTGTGATCTTCTGCCTAACCATTTAAATATCTTTACACTTACACCAAAGAATGAGAAGAGTTTACGAGGTAAATTTAAAAAAAAATAAGAATGCTGACCGCCGGAGATGTCCTCATTCATGACTATACCAGTCCTCACAGTTCTGTTATAATCAAACAACTTCTGGAGCAGATGGAACATGCTTAATCAGCCGATGTACAGCCCCGATTTAATGGTAAGTGATTTTCATCTATTCTTCGAATTGGCCAGGACACCAAAGCTTCCAGATCAATCAGGTGCTTTAAAGAAACTACCGGACGAATACTAGCGGCAACGTTCATCTAAAAAGAGGTCAAGAATTTCGTCCATAGGTAAAAAAAAATGCCTGAATTGTTACAGAGATTGTGAAGAAAAGTAACCATGTTTATTTCTAACATTTGGTAATCAATTCAATTGTTGTAACTCTTGCCTATTTGTTATCGTCCATCAATGAAAAAACAACCCTAAAGATAGTAAGGAATACGAAAGGCCAAATTCTAGATTTGCTTAATGCCATCCGTTTTAACTGTTAATCTATAAGTAAACTTAGTGCTGCTTTTTCAACATCCTTTACCAATGAAATTTATTATTTTTTATGCGATCTCACCTGCTTTAGCCTTAAAAGATGTTCTGACTTATGAAGCAAAACCTTTGGATGGAACTGAAAAGACCGTTCTAAGAGTTATCGTTATTGTGATTTTTTTAAAATTTTTCCATCGATAAACCCTCTGGTAAACATTGTCAGTGCATTTGTAATGTTTCTAAACTCATTGACAAAAATAAATTTAATTGTCAAGTACGAGCTTTCATCCCCAAGTTTATCCGAAAAACTTGCATATTCTCTTCACAAGATGAGTATGATTGAAAAGATATTGCCACGGGAAAAAATCCAAAATAATAAAAAATCGCACTTACACTTCTCTTTCATTCGTTTCATTCTCTTTCATCGTAAAACTAGTCCTCGTTTGGTAATATGGACGAACTGTCAACAGAAAAAGAAATCTTCGTGCTCCATCTGATATAGAGTCAGTGGGGAAGTAGGTTACGTGCAATGAATATCTCACGCGACACCATATGCATGAGCGTACGAAACGCTGCATTGACAGCTACGTATTAAGTCAGCTCAACAAATGCCACAAGTTTTGAAATAAGGGTATATCACAACGACATGCGAAGCAAAGTCCTACGTCAGATAAGTGATTTATGACATTACTCGGCATTTTACTTCTTTCTGGTAAATTATTTTATAAACGGGGTTGACTAATCTACTTACGAACTCGAGTTTTCCATGTTTTATCTCCAAAGGCCAGTGAGCTCTGTTTCACTTTAAAATATAATTATTTGAATTATTCATTCATGAGACCAGAAATATATGTAGTATATATAAGAACAAATGTATACAAGTGCCTCTCTCCCAGAATGAGGTAATTGGAAGTACAATTAACACGTTAATGCAACTTAATTTCTAGAAACGTGTCAACAACATTAAAAGTATTTAACAAAACATAGATGTAGACTATCACTATACTTGTCATCACACGCTACCACTGTAGATAATCTTAATGCAATCGAATAAATACATTTTTGAAAAAACGAATCATTTTATTAATGATGAAAACATAATAACCTACACCGCTGCCTTCAGTAAAATCATCCATTTTTGTCTAGTATATTGGTGCATTTGAGATATGCAATTTTTATGCAAATTCTTTTTTCTTTAAAGAATGGCAACTGTTTCATTTGATAACGCAACACGAGAACAAATTCTAAGGAAGACTAAAATTCTTAAAACTAAAAAGCATTCAGTGTCGATAAAATAATAATGCTGTCTATTTTACTCTATTCAAATTCAAAATTAATGGAGTCGAAACTGGGGCAGAGAGAAAAACGTCGACCGAACGTGTGAACTCAGAGGCGGCCATTCGTCACAGGCCGAGCGGCAGGCGCCTGTCTGGACTTTCAGCCATTATTCCATATCAGACGCAGATGTAGAACCTTGAATGATGTACAACGCAACAAAAACAACGGAAAATCTGGGAGCATAGCGTGAGATATGGGCTTTGTGGCGCCAAATCACACCTTTTGCCACGTCAAAGCTAAGAGTTAATTTGATTAACTTCGGTCGGGTTTGGCTGGCACAATTTATGTTTTCGAGTCACGAAAGAAACTAGTACGACTTATCGGTTCTTCATCTGAATTTAAATATAAAAATAGTCGGAAACATTATTATGGTTCTATATTGATTCACAATATTGCTATAATACAATTGAATTTTCCTAAAGAACCTTTGGTGTTTTGGCTTTAAGTTCACGGAATTGCATGTAAAGGAAACGTAAGTTAAAGAAAGACAATACCATAATAAAATTTTTTTCAGTGGAGGGTAAATATATTTTAACATGAAAATATTATTTTTCACACATTTGTATAAATACTTTCGCAGCTATATGACATTTGTGAATGTGAGAGAATATTAAAGAAAAGCATCACTGCAAAAAATACGAAAGGACAGAACACATTTAAATGAAAATCAATTGCAATCAACACTTTACGCCGCAAAATTTAATTTCAAAGTAATAAATCTTTGTGAAGTACACTTAAAATATTTACTATTTGTTCCGTACGTTTTAATTTCTTGATGTAGAAGTTTAACGTACGTTTTATTTATTTTTATTTTTATGTATGTATTTGGAATTTTGTGTCTGTTGCCCGATTTTGCCGGCTGGCTAATGGTGTCTCCCATATCTAATTTAATTCCCACACTTGGGAGATAAGAGAGATATGTGGAGACATTATGTATTCCCTACACCGTATCTGGCAAATTCTATCTGGCTAAGCTTTTCTTCGATCCAGAGTGACAGAAATGAGACTATTTTAAAGGTAAGCTACAACTCTATTTTTGCCCAGAGCAAGAATCGAACCCGGGATCACAACACGGGAAGCTATTCGTATGATGCTCTTAACCTATCCCAAAAGCAAGTATTTTTCGTTTCATGTTTTAAAAAATCAATTTTTCTAATAGTTTTGCCTAAAGATTACTTAAAAAACATTTACCAGGCAAATAAACGCCAATTCGAATAAATATATTTTCTATCATAACGGTGTTAGAGATAAACACGGATTTATGGAATTTCAACTTTCTTAGCAAAATGCAATGTGAGAACATTAGTTGACACGAAACGAACTCATGATCGTATTGCCGCTGCGAAGCAATCAATATTCTTCGTTCGGCCACTATTAGCTATCAGCTGCCTACTAGGCCGTACTGGTCGCCTACAAAGCTTATAAAATACGTTATCATTATAATACACATTAAATAATCAATTATAATACAAAATACGTTAAAAATCATTATTAACGTATTAATTATATAATATATTAATTATCAATTTTCAAATTATAATATAGGTTAAAAATCATATAAAATACGTTATCGTATTAATTTCATTAACAACTACGCATTTATGGTTTCTAACAAGTCTTGTTTTGTACATCGTGTATAAACGCGTCTTGTGTCACAGTGCACGGGTAGAGATTTCTACCATTGTATGTCCAGTAGACTTCTTCTTGCTGCAATCACTTGGGTTCCAGAGTCTTGAGTCCGCTTTCGATGTGGGCAGACGTCCTTTGCCCCGCCTGTGAATTGTGGCACCGTTCCTGCACACAGCTTCTTTGATGCGGGAAGCTACCAATGGACATCCAACTTACACGAGTGCAAGTGTCTCAAGAAAGGTCCGTCAATAATGAAAGTGCCTCAAGAAACTATTTTCACTGACGCATGGAATGTAGAGATATACTCTCTTTAAAAATTTTGATTTCACGAATAGTATCAGATACCATTATTTACTTCCAAATGCAATTTCTGAACAATCTCTGTACGTAAGTATCTTACAGGTATCACTTAGAACGTAATAGCGGCGGTGCTATAAATTCATGCGTCGTGTCTACGTTGTTGGACGTGCATATTCGTCATTTTATTTTCTAAGTTACAATTTCCATACAATTATTTATGGGTAGTTTGTTGAAACCGGGACCGGGAAACATACAAACCGGGAGCGGTAGCTCAGTGCATCAACTGATGTCACTACTGCGCCTCTGACCGGGAGGTCCTAGGTTCGAATCCTGACGGTGGTAGCACTTTCGACACTAGCTTTTCAGCTAGGTCGAATTCAGTAGCTGTCTGGAGGAGAATTCTAGCGGCCGGCTGCTCTGGTCGGTAGTTTTCCGTGGTTTCTCCGAACAACACCAGGCAAATGCCGGAGCAGTACCCTACCAAACGGGCCACGGTCCGCGCGCGATCTGTCCTTTCTCTTTCTTGTCTCCCGAGAAGAAAAAAACATGCACTAAACTTACGGTACTAATGACCAAAGCAGTTGACGTGCCCGGTAAGATGGAACAATCAATCAATCAATCAACACCAACAAATAAGCGTATCTCTCGCATATGAGCGCAGGATACTCATTCATTATACACATTAGCAACGTATATTAGCTGTTTCAGATATCGTACTCGCAAACAAATTGCATTAGATATTAGTTAGCATGAACCACTCGTTATACTCCAGGTATACGTTGCAGACTGCGTCAAATGTTAATCAAATTATATCATGTAGATAGATAAGAATTCTTACCCTAAGCCTCTGAAATGGCTCATGGGCAGCCTGCTAACTTCACGTGCCGTCTTCGATTCCCGATCGAGGTATAAATGGAGTTGTAGCTTTCCTTTAAAATCGTCCCAGTTTCTGTAGCTGTGTAACGAAGAAAGCTCAAGCAGGCGGATCTTGCTAGCTACGGTGAAGAGAATACGTCATGTTCATCTCATGTCGCTCTTACCCCCAAGCATGGGAATTTAACTAGGCCTAGACATGTGGGTCACCGGTAGCTGGCCGGCGAAGTCGCACTACCGACCCAATAACGCCAAGTACATAGATTCTTACACTAAAGAAAATATTGGGAATTTTTACGAGAAATCATACTCCTTCCGACCCAGGACGTTGCCTCTAAGTTTCTCGTTCTTCTGTTTTCTGGATCTCCCTGTCATCCGTTATTCCATACATTTAATTCCGCCGAGCATTTATTGTCTCGTCCGTTCGCCTGTCCGTCTACCTGCCTGTCAATCCTCTTGCTCGTTCATCCGTTCTTTTCCTTCTATCTGTTCTTCTGTTCCTCCACTCACATACCTGTTCGCTTTCCCATCCGACTATCTTTCGGTCCGCCTGTACATCCGTTCATCTGCCCGTCCGCCTATTCGGGACCGGGAGCGGTAGCTCAGTGCATCAACTGATGACACTGCAGAGCCTCTGACCGGGAGGTCCTAGATTCGTGTCCCGACGGATGCAGGATTTTCGACACTAGCTTATCAGCTACGTCGAATTCAGTCGCTGTCTGGAGGAGAATTCTAGCGGCCGGCTGCTCTGGTAGGTAGTTTTCCGTGGTTTCCCCGATCAACGCCAGGCGAATGCCGGAGCAGTACCCTAACAAACGGGCCACGGACCGTCCGCGATCTTTCGTTCCTCTTTTTGTCCTATCCTCTCCCTTCACACACATACACTAACATGCACTACACTACCACATATCCCGGGAGACCGGTCGGGAGCTTAGAACTTGTCCCGGCTGGGGCGGTGCCCCGCTGGTGGGAGAGTCCTGGTTAGGGGGAAACCCCACTAGCCGACGGTAGGTCGGCGCCGGATCTCGCCATTCAGCGGGGGAAGATCACCGCCATCTCCCGAGAAAAAACATGCACTACACTAACGGACTAATAACCAGAGCAGTTGACGCGCCCGGAAACATGAAAAAATCAATCAATGATTCGGCTTTCTGCCTATCTGCTCGCCTGTCTGCTCGTCCTCCTGTCCGCCCATTCGCCTGGCCGTCCGCCCTGTTTGCCCGCCCGTCTGTTCCCTGACGTGCCTTCAGCCACCGAACACCCCGCCTGCCTCTCTTCCCACGATTTCCAGTCGTCTACCCCTGTCCGAACGCTCCCGTCCGAACATCTATTCGCCCGCCCTCCGCCTGCCCGATCACGTAAATGTGCCTCCTTTTCTCTCTTCCCATCCAAACGCCTGTTCTTTTACTCGCCCGTCTCTGTATTCACCCGTCCATATACAGCATTTTACAGTTGCATTCGCCTATTACCAACCGAGCTATTCGATAGTTACATCATCAATAAATCCTTCGGTCAAGATCCGTCTATCTCCTGTTATCTCAGGCGTCTTTCAATTGGTTGTTCTCTACGACTGACCGCTCTTTCCTCTCTCGTTGGCTACCTTGTCTGTCCCTTAGTTTTTTTCTTTCGCCACATCGTTTCACGAATTACCTCCTCAACTCCGTTCGCCGAATCGACGCATGGGTCGATCTATCTTTTCGTCA
Source organism: Teleogryllus oceanicus (assembly GCA_964035755.1). Taxonomy (NCBI): domain Eukaryota; kingdom Metazoa; phylum Arthropoda; class Insecta; order Orthoptera; family Gryllidae; genus Teleogryllus; species Teleogryllus oceanicus. The sequence continues at coordinate 18,482,082 of CAXIVR010000010.1, forward strand.
CTTGCTAGCTCTGTCTTTCCGATCTTATGCGTCAGCAGTTCTGTGGGAACCGTACTACTAGTTCTTCTTGGATAATTACTGTTGTCACACAATTACTTTCATGCTTTATGTAACAATAATAATTATATTGCAGTAATAATAAATAATAATTGTAATTCTCCAGTGGCCCATTAAATTAAACGTTATGTCCACTTCTATTCGGACAAATTTAACTTATTTTCGTATTTTTAGATTTGGGATTCGGATAATACTATTAACTTATTTTATTAAGTTGAAAATCAGGATCTTTGTTATCAATCTATACACTAAAATATAATTTTGAGAAACTAATTTCTTTCAAAAATGTTATCATTATCTGAATGATCTTTAATACACGTATTTGGACTCATTTTAAATTGAAAGTCTTTTTATAAAGCATCAGGCTTATTATTTTTTCAAGAAATAAAAAAAACTCATTATTTTTCCAGTCTTCGTAAATTCCATTTATTTTTATTATTTCCTCATTTTTCAATAGCACGAGTATTCGCAGTTTGTTGAAACATTAAATTACTTTACTTCGGTTGTGTAAAGGTTTTATCCAATAAAAGATCTTCATAAGCTGAGTGATATTTCAACATTCAGAGTAAACGAGAAGATACTATACTGTCACGGTAAAGCTCGCTTTAATTCAAACGTTAACGTGCTCCACGCAAACCAAGCACATATAGAGAGTTTACTATTAACCCCGTCTACTCCGCTACTTTGAAATTATCTCTAATCGTAGTATTCAGTGAGATAGTGCAACTAATTTACCATTTTATCCACATCAGAGGCGGCTAATGCGAAAAGAAACGCACCTATTCTTCCTAACTGACGATATATTTCAAACTGACGAGATATTCATAATGTGAATAAATTAAATTATTTTATCCCCAGAACGCCGTTTTATCCTTCAGAACCAAAATACACTTCATGTAATGTTCACAAAATGTTTCTGAATGAATAAAGTGTACTTGTTTTGCCCATTAAAAATTCTCCAATAATGCACTATCGTATCACTACCTATTTCATTTTAAATAATTAAACATAACAATGTATTTTATTTATTGTAAAGGGATGAGTCCTTCTTTATTTTATAATATTTTTTAAAATAAAAATTAACACTTTATTCTTTGTTATTCATGTTATATTCATACTCTGACACAACTTTAAGTTTGTATGAGAGAAGCTTGGGTACAAGATAAATTTATTATACTTCTGTTCGTGGACGATCGAATGAATAAAATGTATTTAATAACGGAACGTTTCCTTACAAATACTTGCATTCCCGAAAGTAGTGTCTTCTTACTCTTCAAAACCTTTGAAAGTGTACATTCGTTACTTGTTCTATTCTTAGTTCCACTCAGTAGCCGTTATATAAAACCAGTGAAGCCTTTGCGACGAAGTTAAAATTCAAAACTTTCTACTATGTCATCGCAAGTTAGTTTTTTTAAGCGACAAAAGTTGGAGAGTAAAAGTCATAATATGTGGAATGTAGCACGGTACAGTTCGCTGCGTTGGAAAGTGTAATTTTTATAGTACTAAAGGAAGTTGTAAAACACATTCATTACATGATATTAAAGAAAACGAAATGCAGCTGAATTTTAAACTCATAATAATAAATAAAGAAATACGAGTTTGTTTGAAGGCAAACAAAATACAAAGGGCTTTGTATAAGGTTTTACGAAGTTCATGGACTGTGATTTCTTCACTTTATTTCATTAATTTAATTTTTGATGAAAATGTGTTTCTCGTCACCACAAATCTTCTCATCCTAAAAAAAGGTCATGGTAAAAAATTGACAACCAACAAGGTCCCATCTCTCACCAACAAACGGGAGACAAATTACAGAAAGGCAAGTCACATCGTGGACTTCAACTCACCGCGAGAAAACTGGTTGTGTTCCTGTATCACTCGTTCGGCATTCTTCCTCGCGATGAAGAACCACTCCGACGTGTTGCTGAGGTACTTGTACTCCACCGCTAAATCCTTTACAAGAATCGGCCCTTCGGGCAGGCGGTACGCATACGGGCAGAACAGCCAGTAGTCCTTGTACTGGAACTGATCGTAACAGTTTCCCGCCGCGAAAATATCGTCGTCGAACTCCACCATGGAAAACACGGACGCGTGCAGCAGGTACTCCGAGAGCATCACGTCGGGATCGGCGTATTTCCACAGGCGGGTGAGCATATTCGCCCGACTCACCGCCACCTCGGCCTCCACCCGGAACCGTTCTTGAGCGTACCGATCCACCACGCCTTCCCCCAAATTGAGGTCCGTCCCGGCGGTACAGTTGTCCCCGAGGAGGTGTTGCGTCTCCACGATCCTCAGGAACTTGGTGAGCATGTCCTCCTCGGCTCGGCGGGGCCCGTCCACGGTCTCCGACGCGTCGTCGGGGTCGAGGTCGGGGGCGTTGGAGGTGACGGCGGTTTCCGACGACGCCTGGTCGGCGGGTTCTTCATAATCCAGGAAGTCCCCCGAGGGGTCGGGTTGTAGCGGGGGTGGGAGGGACGCGCCCCAGCCCGCGGGGTAGTCGGAGCGGCGCGCCGGGCGGGAGAAGTGCGTGCGTGAGCGCCGGTGTCGGACGCTGCTGCCGGGGTCCACGTCGGTGAGGGCCCAGCTCGGGAGGAGGGCGGCGGCGACCAGAAGCAGCAGGACGCCGGCGCGCGGCGCGCGGCGGGCCGCTTGCGGCGGCGGCATGACGGGCGACGGAGCCGGCGGGCGGCCGCGCACTGGAGGCGGGGCGGCTCCGGCGGCGGCGGCGGGGGGGCGGAGGCGCGCGCACGCGCAGTGCGGGCATCGATCTCGCGGGGGTGGGCGGAGGCGCGCGCGGTGCTGCCGGACGCCCCGCGGACCGAGACGGCGGTTCCGAGAGGCCGTGGAATGGGGGAGGGGAGACAGGGAGATTCGCGCAACAGGCGGGGGCGGGGGCGGCTGGGTGACCGAGGGTCAAGGGTGGACGTCTGTGGTTGTTCTGTATTTCAGAGGAAATGGGCTCCTCTTTGAAAATGGACAACTGCTCTAAGATTAATGAGCATCGCGATATTCTTGTTTTTTTCTTACGTTTCTTCTTTACTTCTTTTAGTCTTCTTTTTTAATCCTTCGTTCACTTTCTCATGTTTTACATTCTTCTCGCTTATACCAATCCTTGCTTTTTTTTTTTTACGTTTACTTTTTCTATGAATTATTCATTTATTTAGTTTATCTAGTTCAACGTTACTCCCTTCAGAAAGTTTGCATATTGTAAAATAGAAATGGCTTTGAACCGTTCTGAATGTTAATTGTGAATTCGATCGCATAGTTTCTGCATCCTTGGCGCAGCCTGCCATCACACCGAAGGATGCGGGGTTTTGGAGAGGCCGTGGAATGGGGGTGGGGAGACAGGGACATTCGCGCAACAGGCGGGGGGGGGGCGGCTGGGTGACCGGAGGTCAAGGGTGGACGTCTGTGGTTGTTCTGTATTTCAGAGGAAATGGGCTCCTCTTTGAGAATGGGCAACTGTTCTAAGATTAATGTGCATCGCGATATTCTTGTTTTTTTTCTTACGTTTCTTCTTTACTTCTTTTAGTCTTCTTTTTTAATCCTTCGTTCACTTTCTCATGTTTTACATTCTTCTCGCTTATAACCAATTCCCTTGCTTATTTTTGTCTTTACAAGTTGATATTCTAATGCAGATTGTTTTCTATATATAATTTGTCATTTTTTTACGTTTACTTTTTCTATGAATTATTCATTTATTTAGTTTATCTAGTTCAACGTTACTCCCTTCAGAAAGCTTGCATATTGTAAAATAGAAATGGCTTTGAACCGTTCTGAATGTTAATTGTGAATTCGATCGCATAGTTTCTGCATCCTTGGCGCAGCCTGCCATCACACCGAAGGATGCGGGGTTTTGGAGAGGCCGTGGAATGGGGGTGGGGAGACAGGGACATTCGCGCAACAGGCGGGGGGGGGGGCGGGTGACCGGAGGTCAAGGGTGGACGTCTGTGGTTGTTCTGTATTTCAGAGGAAATGGGCTCCTCTTTGAGAATGGGCAACTGTTCTAAGATTAATGTGCATCGCGATATTCTTGTTTTTTTTCTTACGTTTCTTCTTTACTTCTTTTAGTCTTCTTTTTTAATCCTTCGTTCACTTTCTCATGTTTTACATTCTTCTCGCTTATAACCAATTCCCTTGCTTATTTTTGTCTTTACAAGTTGATATTCTAATGCAGATTGTTTTCTATATATAATTTGTCATTTTTTTACGTTTACTTTTTCTATGAATTATTCATTTATTTAGTTTATCTAGTTCAACGTCACTCCCTTCAGAAAGTTTGCATATTGTAAAATAGAAATGGCTTTCAACCGTTCTGAATGATAATTGTTAATTCGATCGCACAGTTTCTGCCTCCTTGGCGCAGCCTGCTACCACACCGAGGGATGCGGGGTTTTGGAGAGGACGTGGAACGGGGATGGGGTCAGGGAGATTCACACAACATGCGGGAGGGGGTGTAGGGGCGGCTGGGTGACCGGAGGTCAAGGGAGGACGTTTGTGATTATTCTGTATCTCAGGAGATACATGGGTTCCTCTGTGAAAATGAGCAACTACTCTAAGATTCATTTGCATCGTTTTATTATTGCTTTTTCTTACGTTTCTTCTTTACTTCTTTTAGTCTTCTTTTTTAATCGTTCATTCATTAACATGAATGCTCATTGTTAATGCGATCGCGCTTTTCTTCCTTCATGCCAATGACGGCGTTTCGTAAAGGGGGCCAGGATTCGGGAGTTGGGAAGCCAGAGCGATTCGTCCAACAAAAAGGCTGGGGGAGGGGAAGCGCGGCTGGGTTGCCAGAGGTCAAGGGTGATCGACTGCGTTGATTCTGTGTTTTTATGACGTCTATTTCAGAAGAAATGGGCTGCTCTTTGAAAACTGCTAAGCACTCTTCCTCTCAGATCCATTCATATTGCGATATTCTTGTCTTTTCTTACGAACTTTTGTTTATTTTCTCATGTTTCGTATTCAATGTGCTTAAATGAAGGTATTTTGGTATAATTTTTGTCATCTTTACAAAATTATTTTCTTATGCTTTTTAATTGTTTTCTGCAATTTGATCTTTTTGCCTCACTATAATTTTTTTTTATAGCTTATTAACATATTTCGTTAATTCATTTTCAACATTACTCCCTTAATACTACTTCGTATGGTTAAACGTAAATAGGTTTTGGGTGTTGTGAATAATCATTGTCAATTCGGTTGCTGTTTCTGCCTCCATGGTGCGTTCCTTCCGCCCCAGGTCAAAGGCGGCGTTTCGGAGAGGCGCCGTGGAATGGGGTTAGAGTGCCTGAGAATTTCGCGCAACAGGCGCTAGGTGGGGTCTGGGCAGAGGGAGACCAGAGGCTAGAAATGAACTCCTTCGTTTATTGATGATCTACCCTGTTTTAGGATAAAATGAAATACTAATTTCCGTGCATATCTACTGCGATGTATTTGCAGTATTTAGTAACATTATTTATATTAGTGAACTTATTCATTGCTCTTCGTTATTTATCAAAATATTTAGGATTTTAAGAGCCTTGTTTAAATATAGTCTTTAGTATCTCATATTAGTGTTTAGTAATTGTTTTATTAGTGAACTTCTCTCTTTCTATTCTGCGTTTGTCAAATATTTCGAGTTTTAAGAGCACTATTTAAATATAGCCTTTTCAGTTGGTACTCCCTCACATTGCTTATGATTTTTGCTAAAAAGGAAGAATTCGTTTTGCATCTTTTCCAACTGTTTTTCGAATGGATACAATCTATTTTTTTCAATAACTTTCTATTTGTTGCGTATGATTTTCTGCGATGGATATTATTTTATCCCGTGTTTGATGATCATCATAATGCCTTTTACCGAATCCCAGTGTTGTCGAACAGAAATGAGTATGATGCATTCTGTATGTTCATTCTCTATTCCAGCGATGTCCAAACTACGGCCGGCGGATCACATCCGACTCTCAGCAGTATTCTATGTAACCCGTGTAACTTTGATGAACATTTGAGACACATTTCAAAAATAAATGAAACAATAATCGAGTCGCAAATTGACTGTTAGCGTCTGTAAAACAATTTTATTGCTCTCTTTGAAGTACATTTCACAATTATTTCTTATTTATAAGTTTAGAGAAAACTGTCTGTAATTCAGATTTGAAATTTTAAAATTATAGCACTCAATGTGTATTAAATATTTCAAATATGTTCAGATTTGTGTTCTCGTATGTCCACTAGTGTTTTAAAAATTAATTTTTGAATTGTTAACTGTTTCGTCGTTCTATAATTAAAATTTAATTTAATAAATAGACGATACATTTCTCCTATCATTAAATATAACTTTTGTCCCTCGAGGCTCTTAAAAAAATCCCATCCGGTCCCAGTAGAAGAAAGTTTGGAGACCCGCTAGTCTATTCGATCGCTAAATTTCTGCCTCCATGACGCACCCGCCCTCTCAAGGACAGAGACGGTTTCACAGGGACTTCGGGAAAATAGGATTAGCGTGGGAGAGAAGCTCACGCAACTAGTGATGGCAAATTTTACCAAAGCATCGATACATTGATGTTTCGATACATCACTAATGGGTTTTTGAGGTCGATGAAAACATTGACGAAAAAACTGTCGATGTTTAAAAAATCTGTTTTCATTATGGAAACATGCTAGTTTATGGTTATTACGGTATATGGTTTTATAGTACATGGTTTATGAAAACATATTGTAATGGATAGGAAACATGCTAGTTTCCTATCCGTTTTTAATAATAGTACAGATATACTTTATTAATTGGCTAGCAGCACGTTAGTAGTATGTAAAAAATTTATCCAATGTAAAGGATAAAATTAACAATAAAGAACATCGTGTTTTGAAATCGAATTCGTGTTTCACTGTCGATTCAAGCAATGACACGCCTGGCGATAACATACAATCGTAACACGAGTAGCTCCCAAACTTCCTCAGATTGCACAGGCGAAGTATGCAGCGTGATAAAGAGGATGACGCAAAGCAGCGATATTGCTGTAGATTGCTGCAACCTCACAACAAGCTTAAAACCCTTTATTAAAAAAAAAAATAAAAATAAAATTAAAAAAACATGAATATTTTTGCAACAAAATATCGATGTGAAGAAAATATCGAAAGCAAAATATCGACGTTTCAGGTGGAAAATATCGATGTTTTAAAAACATCGATGTTTTTTGCCGTCCCTACCTGCAATAGGTGGCAGGAAGAGCTGTAGGTGGCGGCTGGGTGAGCAGAGATCAAGGGTGGCATTGCGTTTGTTCTGGTTCTGCGTATTTTCAGGTGAAATGAAACATCCCTTTTCTGTGCATGTCTATGGAAGTTCTATGTTTATATTTTAAACATTGAGTGAATTGTATATTACTGTTCTGTTCCGTTGTTATTCTATTTTTGTACTGCAGTCACAATTGGAATATAACTAGGGCCTTGGGTCAGAAAATATGCCGATGAACAAAACTACTAAAATGATTTTTCAAATAGTAGAAATCTTTAAGAACAACAAATAAAATATTATATTATAACACGTACTGTATAATGCACTCTTTTATCAAATATTTTACAAAAACACTGTTCAGAAATACAGCAGTAATGTCCTATAGTATTCGGATACATAGCACAACAGTTTTTGACGCTTCAAGAATATCAAAAATACTGTTTCATAACGCAACGAGTAAATAGAACATATTTAATAGTGGACATCTTCTTTGGAGCCTTGCTATCGCATGACGTCAGTTGTCTGTTAATTGTGGAACACTGACTTTGGTAAATCAGCATTAGGTTCATTATGAAAACAGAGATAATAACACAAACAAATATTTGCATTCTACAGAAAAAAATAGTTTCGTTTTAGTTTATATTAATAATATAAATACTTCGATAATGTCTCGGATAATATCTTCGGTACTAATACGTTCGATAATTTATCAGAATTCATTTTGAAATGAAGCATATTTGCCAACAAGTGATATTTTTTCAATTATAGTGTATGTATTTAGTATTTTGGTTCGGCTGTCTGCTAGCTAATAGTGTCATCCACGCTTGGACCTAGTTTAATTCCCACGCTTGTCGAGCAAGAGAGATATGAACCAAACATGACGCATTCTCTTCATCATAATTATCAAATTCCACCTTCCTAAGCTATTATACGTCACAAGTTCAGAAAGAGAGGATTTTAAAGGAACGCCTCAATTGTATTTTTGCCTTGACTGGGAATCAAACCCGGGACGACATCGCGGGAAAATATTACACTTCCTATGAGCCATCCTGGAGGCTTAATTAATGATATCATATAATTTAGATCTTATTTCGTTTAACCGCAATTATTCTTACTCCATTCATTGAACTGTAAGGAATCTGTTTACAGCGTCGTTGAGTGCAAATGACTTTAAAGCGTTCTGAATTTTTATCGTCTATTCGGTCGCTCTGTTTTTACCTCCGCGATGCCGGTCGACTGCAAGAGATGGCTTTTCAGAGAAGCGTTTTTTGGGGAGCAAGAGATATTCATGAAACAGGCGTGGGTGTAAGGAGTTTCTGGCAGACCAGAAGTGAATGCCGGCGTTTATCCTTGATTTACATTATTTTAGAAGAAATTAAAGATTCAACTTATGTATGTGTGCTGCAATATAACGATTGTATGGTGTAATTAGTTATTTTTATACTCCTTCTCTCCTGTACTGCTGTTCTTTACTTTTTACATATACTCAGAGTTTTTTCTATAGTAGTATCTGTTCTTGCCGACCGGGATGGCCGTGGTGGGTAAGAACGAGTACCGCCTCAGCGCTTCGGTCCGAAGGGTCGCGGGTTCGAGTCCCGCCTTCGGCATGGTTGTTTGTCCCTTCTCTTCGTATGTATGTGTTGTCGCAGAGAGCCTCACGTTATGCTGACCCCAGATCAGAGGAACCCGCAAGTGTGTTGGTGTCTAGTGTATGGTCAAATATGCGTCCGATCGGGACGTAAGGGGTAACCGGCTGTCGGCTGGATAAAATCCCTAGAAAGAAAGTATCTATTCTTATATAGCAGCATCTGGATGGACGAGGTGACTAGAGAGTGTACCTACCCATGACCTTCGTCTGAAGGGTCGCAGGTTTGAGTTCCGCTGAAGGCATGGTTGTTTGTCCCTAGTCTTTCATGTCTGTGTGTTGTCGTGGAAGGCCTTGTGAGTCTGCGCACCTGAGACCTAGGAGCCCGCATGTAGGTCTAGTGTAAAGGTTACGTGTTCTCATGAGGACTGTAGTCGGTACTCGGCGCAGATACCCGAAATAGGCATCTCTTGAAGTAGGAAAAAGCCCCAGGAAGAAAACCAAATGTATCTCTTCTATTTTTTTCTTTCTGAGCTGCATCATATTTCACACGTTTCTTGCTAATATACAATGTTTAATTTTACTGTTAATCATGTTTACATGTTAGTTCTCTAGTTATCGTAAAATTTTCTTCTGCTCATCTAATCTTTCTGGCGTCAAATATCAATGTCTTTGGTATATTCTACATTTTAAGTTATTTGATTCGTCTGATTCTGTTTCACCCCTCGCGTCACTCACTCATCAGCGTGATATGTTTCAATAAGGCGACCCCCGGGACGAAGGGGGCATAGTGCAGTGTGCGCTTTCCTTGTATCTCCCTGTATATGTTGCTGTATGACGATAAGAAAGCTCACTTCTCAGATTGAGAAGATCAGGATATGGCGTAGGGATATCTGTGTGATAACCACACGTACCCCTTAACTCATACCGGGAGCGGTAGCTCATTGTATCAAATGATGTCACTGCAGCGCCTCTGACTGGGAGGTCCTAGGTTCGAGTCCTGACGGCGGAAGGATTTTCGACACTAGCTTTTCAGCTAGGCAGAATTCAGCCGCTGTCTGGAGGAGAATTCTAGTAGCCCGCTTCTCTTATTGGAAATTTTCCGTTGTTTCTCCGATCAACACCAGGCGAATGCCGGAGCAGTACCCCATCGAACGGACCACGGACCGCGCGCGATCTGTCCTTCCTCTTCCTTGACCTATCCTCTCCCCTTACACACACACACACACACACACACGCACACGCACACGCACACGCACACGCACACACATACGCATACACATACGCATACGCATACACATACACATACACATACACATACATGCACTACAGTACCACATATTCCAGGAGACCGGTCGGGAGCTTAGAGCTTGTCCCGGCTGGAGCGGTGCCCCGCTGGTGAGAGAGTCCTGGTTAGGGGGGAAACCCCACTAGCCGACGGCAGGTCGGCGCCGGATTTTGCCATTCAGCGGGGGAAAATCACCGCCATCTCCCGAGAGAGAAAAGCATGCTATATACTTACGGGATTAATGACCAAATCAGTTGACGCGCCCGGAAACACGAAAAAATCAATCAATCAACCTTAACTGACGGCCGTAAGGCCGGGACGCTTCTCCTAGGCTTTGTCTTCGTCGGGAGCTCTTGGGCCAGTACAGACGGGCAGCTTCTGTTTCAGTGGCGCGCTCGTACCTCTCTTGCACGGAGACGGAATTTCGGAGAGCTCGGTTGTCTGTCTGTCGGTTGGGACTGGGGCACTTGAGCGACTCGCGCAACACGGTGGGGGCGGTGGGGGCGGTGGGGGCGGTGGGGGCGGATGCGGCGGCGTGGGCGCTGGAGTGGCCAGAGGCCAGAGGTGGATGGCTGTGCTTATTCTGCTTTTACGCTGATTTCAGATGGAATGAACGATCCAGTTCTGTGCACTTCTGACGCGAAATGATATTATTTTATGCGTTTTAGTAATTTTCATTTTCTGATTTTCTCCATCACCGTTGTTTACTTTTCAAATTATTCCGAGTTTTAAATGGTATTATTTGTTTACTGTCTTTAGTTAGTATGTGTAGTATCTAATAAAAGACCAGGATTCTTAAAATGGTTTTTATTCTAGAAACAAAAAGAAATCAGCCAAGTAGTCTAATATCCGCAGGGGAGTTCCAAGTCCGTAGCACAAGTCGTCGTCTCCACACTTCTATCACCAATACACTATCCAGGATACATTCGCTTACACCGTCGCTCGCTGTCTGCCCTGGCGTCGAGTCGGAGCCCTCTTATAGCCCGCCCGGGCTATTGGCCCACCGACTAGCTGCGGAGTAGGGGCGGTGTCGAGTCTCTACCCTCGGGCGTGACGGCCGCGCACAGACGCGCCCGGCCGGCTCGCACCGGTTGCCTCCTTCTCTCGCCAGGGGCGGTAACGCTCCGCTGACGTCACTCGGCAGCGGCTGCTTTGACTGTGTGCGGCCGGTCACGACAGTATGCATCCTCAAATTTTACAGGTTATCTCTAATTTATTTTGCTTTTAATCATATTTAACAATATAAATTCTACTGTGTTTCATATTGCTTACTCTCACCCATTTATTTCTATACTCACATATTGTATTCGTTACTTCGGTTGCCTGTGGATGGTATCTGACTGCACTGGCACAACAGCTTCTGACGGGATTAAGGCCTAACAGCAGCGTCCCGGCCTTAGGGACATGGATTAAGGGCTAAGGACTTTCTCATCGTCACACAGCAATAGGTGTCAGGACATTTCAAGAAAAGCGCACACTACAATTTTCCCCGACCGTAATTAAACCCAGGACCGCGTCATGGAAAGCGAGCACGCTGGACAGTGAGCTACCCGTGGAGCATTTGGTTAATGCACCTATTCATTTTACAGAGGTTTTACCAAAGGATTTTTTGACATTAATAATCTTTACCAATTGATTTTGTAGCGTGTATCGTACTGTTTACTGCCACCCATAAGCTTTTATACTTATATGTTCTTTTCATTGGTTATAATTTTATTTTATTTATTAGCGATCAACATTTCTGTCTTTACTAAATGGCAAACCCTCCTCTCTGCCCAGCGTCGTCGGATGCAAATGGCATTGAAGCGTTCTGAATTTTCATTGTCCATTCAATAGCTCTGTTTTTGCCTCCACGGCGCGCCCTGTTGGCCGACTGCAAGCGATGGCACGGCATTTCGGAGAAGCCGGGTCGGTTTGGCTGCAAGAGAGATTCATGCATCAGACTGGAGGGAGAGAGCATGGACGACGGTACGGTAAGCAGAGACTAGGCGTGAACGACTGCGTTTACTTTGACTCCACGTTGCTTTTAGATGAAACCACTCGTCTCTGAAAAAGTGGTTATTTTTCCTCTGCTAAGATCCATTTGTAATTAGATATGTGTTTGTATTTTCCGTTTAGTAATTTGCATATATCTAATTTTGCTTGATATATTTTTTATATTTTTGATTTTTCAACATTTTTATTTATCTATTTTATTTTCTTCCCAACATTTGTGCACCCACTCATATTTGACATTCTGTTTCCCTACATCTACGAATTCCTTTCACCATTAATCATTTTTACAAATTGATTGTCCAGTGCAAATCGAATGATTACCTCCCTCTTATTTACGTACAGTTTTCACGGATATTTCTTCTCTCAGAAATCATTTTATTTTTTTGATTGTGTTCAGTATTACTCTCTTAGCATAATCTCAATATCGTTAAATATCAATGATATTTGTGCATTCTGAATTATCATTTCGCATTTTAATCTTAGTCTTATTTTGTGCTACCGTGACGCGTGCCTGTAGCTGGCAGTGAGAGTTGACGTTTCGGAAAGGAGTTGGGGCCGGGGTGGAGATCGAGGAGATGCGGGAATGCCGAGTTTAGGCGGTGGCTTGGTGAAGTCAGATTTTTTGATTTATTGATTGATTTTTTCGTGTTTCCGGGCACGTCAATTGCTTTGATCTTTAGTCCCATTAGTGTTGTGAATGTTTTATCTCGCGGGAGATGGCGGTGATCTTCCCCCGCTGGATGGCGAGATCCGGCGTCTACCTACCGTCGGCTAGTGGAGTTTCCCCCAACCAGGACTCTTCCACCAGCGAGGCACCGCCCCAGCCGTACAAGCTCTAAGCTCCCGACCGATCCCCCGAAATATGTGGTAGTGTAGTGCATGTTAGTGTAAGTGTGTGTGTAAAGAGAGAGGATAGGACAAGGAAGAGGAAGGAAAGATCGCGCGCGGTCCGTGGCCCGTTTGATACGGTACTACTCCGGCATTCGCCTGGTGTTGATCGGAGAAACTATGGAAAACTACCGATCAGTGCAGCTGGCGTCTAGAATTCTCCTTCAGACAGCGAATGAATTCAACCTAGCTGAAAAGCTAGTGTCGAAAATCCTGCCGCCGTCAGGACTCCAACCTAGGACCTCCCGGTTAGAGGCGCTGCAGTGACAGAAGTTGATGCACTGAGCTACCGCTCGCGGTATGACGTCAGACCTGAGATGGATTATTGTTGTTCAATTTTTTTAAATACATAGCGCTGGTGATACGATTCATTTCTGCTCAATATCATGTTTTAATTTTTGTCATTTGAGTAAGATTTATGATCTCTGTTATAGACTACTGTATTCCAAGTAAGTCTTGTAATGACTCTTCTTTCCTATTCCGTTTTTAAAATAATGTATTTAGTTGCTTTATAATTTATACTCTAATATTGAATTTTATATTAAATCTCTAATATTTCTGGTGGTCTTTTCTCATTAAAAATTCACCTCTTGGTTTGCCAGTGGCTATCAGATTATTTTTGCTCATTTATTTTCATACTCATTTCATTTTCTCTACAGATCATTATTGTTTAACACAATCAATAATATTCCCTTTCTCCTCCTCAGTGATATCACATCTAGCACATCCCGATAGATTGAGGATTTTCGACATTAGCTTGTCAGCTGCGTTCAGTTCAGCCGCTGAATGGAGGAGCATTCTAGCGGCCGATTGGCCTTATCGGTAGTTTTCCGTGGTTTCTCCGATCAACACCAGGCCTCAAACCAGGTCTCAAAACAAGTAGTTCGTAACATGTTTTTGCTGTTATATTTTTTTTGCTAATTAGAATTGTTCCATGTATTTATAAATGCACTTTTCATTTTTCGAGTTGATTTTTGACTGGGTACCAGAGAGATTCGCGCAACCAGCGAGTATGATGGAAGAGACCAACGTGGGCAGAAACCCAGTCATCAGAAGTCCGAGGTGACTTTTTTTGTTTATTTCAAGGGGCGGATTTTAATGACCTAAAACATGGCCAAAAATTATCAATAAAATTCTCTTAAAAGGTTTCAAAAAACCGTGAAATCAAAGAAAAATGACATAAAAGAATTAATCAAAACAAGTTCAGATGAACCACTCAAGTTGTTGGATATGATATCGATGTAATCCAGAATCCTTTCTTTCGTTCTACTGAACTCAGTTTGGTTTTGGACTTTTCTTTAACAGGAAATATCATTCTTTAGTTATAGAGAAATCGGACGAACCAACAATGGTGCCATAGGCGTCACAGGTACCTTAAATTACATACATCGGCTGACATTACAATTTCTGAGCAAAAAAAGAAATCAAATTGGCTATTCACGAATTCTGTGGAGAGCATTTTCTGTATATCATAAATAATATTTGAAGCAAGTACCTCCCAAATCATACTCAAATTCAAGACAGCAGCGGAAAATTCTTTAAAAATGACCAAAAATTTAAAAAATTTTATTTAGTCTAACTTGAAGAAAAATGCAAAAATTGTGATATAAAAATGAGTAATTTCTTTTTGTTATAACATAAAATCAATGTCATAACTAAAAGGTATTGTTCGAAAGTGGAAAGAAAAAATTATATTTCATTAATATCCACCACTTATTTATTCCAATACCGGGTTCTAGCATTTCACTTTAAAATCGTTTTCCTGTGTAGTCGTACGTTCTTGCAATGCCATCTAGCAAACATTTTGATTCATTTCTTAGAGTATTTGGCGATTATCTCAACTTTCTGGGACTTTGTAATCAACGAGAACTTTGTAATTATCACTTGAAAACTCCATACTTGGTCAAATAGAAAAGTGATTTATTGAAAAAAATTCATATTGCAGGAGAATGTTTTTCATTCGAAGCACAAATTCTGCACGTTCACATACATGTTGACACCTTTCACACGAACATCGTTGGCAGCGCTATTTACTACAGAATCCAATTCCGAGAATCCGTCCTGATTGGTCAGGGACCCGCAGATCCGCCGGAGGCCAAGCGCGACGGGGCGTCCGCTATATTGTCTTTAGAGGGTACATAAGAAATTTCAAAGTAACAAAAATTGAAAGCAATGTGAGCCAGGAGGCAAATCACTGGGTCATTTACATGCGTCACTTTACGTCTAAGGTTATACATTACACTTATGTTATCTACATACAAAATAGTATAGAAACCAATATGGTCTATGAGGGCGCCGAGCGCCGCGAGCGTTTCCGCGTGGTAGATGTCTGCGTGTGCGGGAGCATCCCACACGCGCGTTGCACATTCGGTGGTCCAGGCACATTTCTTGAGCGTAGCATCGGAATACACTATTATGTGAGGCAAATTGGGCGGAGAAGCTAGGTGGGGCAGATGGTGCAATCTGCGAATCCAGGGCTCCGCCAGTTGAGGCCAGATGCGGATGAGACGGGCGAGGGGGTAGGAGGCTGTTGAGGCGACGGAGAGCCACCCTACCATGCCCGCAAACGACATGCGGAAATGCTGGTCCCGCAGCCAGGAGGTGGGGACGTTGCGAACTGCCCTCAAATAAGCAGGATCAACGCACACTGTCTTATTTGTAAGATCTAGGTACACACCTAAATATTTAATCACAGAAACAGGGGTCAGTTGTGATTTGGATTCATTAATCACAAAGCCGTGATTACGGAAGGCTTGTACGTCGGCTTCCAAATCCTCCATACTGTTAGACATTAACAGGAAATCGTCGTAGTAGACGTGGGTCTTGCTGCGGCACATCTGGCGGGCCGCCGCCGTCATCGCCACTTGCATGATCAGCGGGGAGAGGGAGCACCCCATCGGCAGAGCCGCGAAGCGGTAGAACCGCCCCGCGCACTCTATCGAGAAGTAGTCCCTCGTCCCGGTGGCCATGGGCACGTGGTAGAATCCGTCGGTCAGGTCGATGCGCACGGCGTACGAGAAAATCGTACGTCCGCGAGCACCGACGTGGCCGACGGAAGCGAGACGGACGGCGACTGGGCGTAGGCAGGCGTCCAAGGTGAGATATCACAAATGAGGCGGTGGCGCCCGCCTCCCTTCGGTACCAGGAAGCACGAGAAGGAATTCGCGGGGGCGGACGCCACCTCCTCAATGATACCTGCGGTGGCCATGTTGCTCAGCGACTTGGCGAGCGCCCTGTTGGCGGGCGCCGGCGTCGGGGCCTCGGGGGAGGCACTGGTGGACCCCTTGCGGAAGATGGGGTGCTCGGCCCGGGAGGACGCTGGCGTCCTGGGAGCTCTTCGGTGTCATCCTGCTGCTCGGGATCCTGCTGGTCATCGCGACGGGTGTTGTCGCGGGTGTCGTCCTGCTGCTGGTCGCTCAGCTCCTGGATGATAGGGCGCCAGAACTGCCAGTCGATGGGGACCGGTTCAGTCTCGGCGGGCGGAGGCGGTTGCACCACATCCAGGAGCTGATCGAACAGCAGCAGGAATTCTTCTGGGTCCCAGTCCGCGTGGTTGCGAGGAGCCCCGTCGTCCGCGGGGCGCGCGGGGGCGGTGCGCGGTGGCACCGGCGCTGCCGCTTCCTCGTACGGCGCCGCGGCGTACTTACGCCGACGGCGTCGTGTTGGTCGCCGCCGCGGCCGCCGCCCCGCGCTCGCGGCCGCGGCCCCGCGGAAAGCGCTGGGGCTCTTGCTTGTATGTTCGGCGGGGGGGGGGGCGACGGCGGCGGTGGCTCAGAGATTTGAAGTCCAAATAAATCTGAGTCCTCTGCGTTGTGGACTGCCGTCCGCCAGCCCTTCTTGAGGGCTATGGTCATGATGCGGACCCGCTCGTTTATAAAAGCGCGGTCCGCATCATCCACATGCGGGATAACGGGCCGGAGGAGTGCCAGGTAGCGGCACTCCACCTGATCCCGTTTCCCGACTGCCGGGTTGTCGGCTTGAGCAGCGACAAAGTCCTACGCCCGCTCCAAATTGAAGCGAGGCGTGGGCTGCGGCGTCTGTAGGAGGCGCTGGAGGGCCGCCAGGAGGGCGGTCGCATGAGTAGCGTCGTCCATCGTCTGTGTTGCGCGCTGTGGCCTCACGTATTCCGTCAGGGTTGACTGGCGCGGCGTGGGTGAAGCAACTGGAAGTTCCTCGGACGACGTGGATGTCTGTGGCGGTGGAGGCTGACGCGTCTGGCGCGGCTGGGAGCGCGGTTGGCGCGGTTGGTTGCGCGAACGTTTAGTCGGCATGAATACTAATGATCGGTACCGTAATCATGTTGGCGAATCGAAACCGGCAGCGGCACATGGTAAGTAGCGCGGAAGAAATTAGCAGCTTCTTTTGCAGCAATAACATCCAAAAATGTCATTATACGCCTAATGGTATCATTTTGTAAATTCTTACCTCCGAATAATGCTCTTGTTGATCCTTATGGGACACAAAAGTTTGTTTTTAAGAGTGGGAGGTCCTACGGTTTGAGACCCTACTTTTCGACACCAGCTAGAGAGCTAGGTCAAATTCAGCTGCTGAGCTGTTTGGAGGATGCATTCTAGCGGCTGGCTGCTCCCTTGGCAGTTTTCCATGGTTTATCTAATCAATATTTGGCGGATTCCGGATCAGTACTCTCGCAAACGGACCACGTACCCCGCGCGATATTTCCTTCCTCGTCATTGTCCTTTCCTCGCCCCTTGCTTACATTAACATTCGCTGCACTTCCACACATGCCGGGAGACCGGTTGGGGGTGTGGAGCCCCGCTCGTGGGAGATACCATAACAGGGCAAACCCCGCAAGCTGACGGTATGTCAGCGCCGGATCTAATCATCTCTGCAAGATATTTTATTGATCGATTGATGTTTTTGTGTTTCCGGGCGCGTCAACTGATTTGGTCATTAGCCTAGTGCATGTTCTTTCTCGGGAGATGGTGGCGATCTTCCCCCGCAGGATGGTGAATTCCGGCGCCGACCTACCGTCGGCTAGCGTACTAACCAGGACTCTCCCACCAGCGGGGCACCGCCCCAGCTGGGACAAGCTCTAAGCTCCCGACCAGTTTCCCGGAATATGTGGTAATGTAGTGCATGTTGGTGTAAGTGTGTGTGTGTAAGAGAAGAGAAAGGAAATATTTCGCGCGGTCCGTTTCTTACCACGGAAACCTACCGTGAAACCACGGAAAACTACCGATCAGCGCAGCCGGCCGCTAGAATTCTCCCCCAGACAGCGACTGAATTCGATCTAGCTGAAAAGCTAGGGTCGAAAATCCTGCTGCCGTCGGGACTCGAACCTAGAACCCCCCAGTCAGAGGCAATGACATCAGTTAATGCACTTAGCTACCGCTCTTGGTCCTCCAAGAGAAGAAAACCGTGGTCTGCCATAATAAAAGACACCATACACTTACAGGGCTAATGATCTTAGCATGGCGCGACCGATAACAAGAAATAATTAATCAATCAATCAATTTAGTTGTAAGGTTTATTTGCACGTTGGTAATCTGTGTTCCAGTTGCATGTGGTCCAGCAGTTTTCCTTACATCAAAACCAGCGAATCTCCATTTTCCTCGTCTTAAATCTGGGTGATATAGGACTGGGAGAGTAATATCCTATCCGACAGAACTACAATTACAGGATTTTGTGTCGATGGCGTCTTAAAATTGTACAAAACAGTATTTTCTTAGCGTGTTATTTATAGAAGGGATAATTGCATCTCTCAGCATCTTGCTCATTTCAATCAGCAACTTGAATTTATTGGTTTTTTGTTCCCTCGTATCTCTATGTCCGTTGGGGCTGCTAAATCGCGAGCCAGATTGAAGTGACACTATTTGTTCTTGTGACACATTCATCGATTCATCTTGACTTGCTTTTTAGATTTTCTGTTTTTCAATTTTCGTAATACTTATCGCTAAGGCTCGTAAATTAATGCTGTATCAAACGGAGAAATATGCATGCAAATGTGCTCTAACATTTGTAAAATATGCGCCAGAACTAATGAAATGAGCTACAACAATTAACTGGTTTATGTATTTATGAACAGTGTAAAAAATTTAATTTTTAAAATTAATTTTTCATTTTTGTCCCTACTTAATATTCCAGCAATAATTTTTGTATTAAAATAGAATGTTCGTGTCTGCATCATCGTCGAAGTAACAATTGTAATGAGACAAATTCTTTATCAAAGATAAATTATTACATCATTCCTAATCAGACCAGGGCCATTCATAATCGGACCAGCACCATGATAGCATCTCAAAGATGTTCAGACAAATACTGCTGCAACGAAAGAAAGAAATTCCCACGTTTTCTCATGAATAGCATTCACATTCACATTTGTCTCACTTTTCGGTTTCAGAAAACAAAATGCATATTAACTGAAATTCCAAGAGAAATATGTCACATTAAGCATAAAAAAGCAATAAAATATGAAAAATAACTTAATTATAATGTACATATGATGCATTAACACATACAGCATTAATATACTCTAATGTTCTATATAAAACTACCGAATTTCTGTTCATTTGATTGTGTTTTGTGAACATTTGATAATTAGCATTTTATAAAGCTCATAATTAAAAATATGACTTTTCATAAACTTCCGGCCCTTAGTTGTCGCATATCAGACTTGAGAGCTGTGCCTCTTTTATTTACGGATAGCTCGGTCTTGCTTGTTTTATTAGAATTATTTTTATTCCTTTTTTATACAAATATTTTATTAGTATGAAAATTCGTGCTTGAAAGTTATGCCTTGTTATTTTTAGATAAAAAAAAAATTTAAAATTTTTTTTTTGCGAAGCAAAATTGATTATTTTAAAGTAACATAATGATTTAAAATATTTTGATAGCGAGTAAAATATTCATTATACGTTAAGACAGTTTTCTGTGATTTTTACTATTTTATCTTACTTTTTTTATTACATTTTTACAGTTAACGATATATTTACGTAACGTTAGCTAACATTGGCCATGATTGTCAGAGTGACTGGGGCTGAAAGCAACAGGCAATAGAGAGGAAGTGAGGGCCCGGAAACATATAGGCGCCCAGAGGCCACTTTAACAAATGAGATCTCTAGAGGCTCTTGCTGCCTCCACAATGTCCTCCACTTTTCTCTCTTCCATTCCATCTTCTTTGCTTGCTGCTTCCTGTTGACGTCCTTTACGAATGTGTATTTTATGAATGAATTAATGATTTAATGAACGAGTGAAATATTTAATGAACTTCAATTGTAAATTTTCTTAAATTCACGACCTCATAACAAAACAAAGCAGAAAGAAGCGAAATATTGGATGAATGCAAATATAGGTGAAGTTTCTTAATAATAAAATGAATGTAAGTGAATAAAATCTGCAATAAGCAAATCTGGGTAAATGCATATACAGATGAACTATTTCGATAATCTCTCGGGAAATGGGTCAATTTAAAAACTTCAACCCCTTATGAGATAATAAAGAAGTTCAGAAACGTTGACGAATGTAACCTAGATGATTTAGATAGATAATATTGCCCAACATTCCATTAGAAAATTATAAGGAATTTATCTGGATAGAATTTCCCAGATTTGCTTATTGCTGAATTTATTCCCGAATGCTTGGTTCATGAATTAATGACCAACCACATCTTCAATTTCAATTAACTTGTTTTCCTTCTTTCTGAATTATTTTTCAAACGTTTATCGAATAAATTATCTAATGAATGATTAATTTTTTTTTTCCTTTCTCCAGGTTATTCCTTTCTTGTTCATTTGTTGTTCTCCTTCATCTGTTTAAATTCATTTCCAGTTCGCATATATTGTGAACTATGGATGGTTTTCATTTTTTTTGATTCCCAACAATTTATGATATCTGTGATAAATTCCTTATCACTCTCTTTTCTTGTTTATTTAGGTCATTTCAAATTAAAAAAAATTAACTTTTTATTGTCTACTGATTTCTTATACATTCATTTCAGGCAATCTACATTCTGTATCACTGTTTATCTTGTTATTTTTGTTTCACTGTATTTACATTTTTATTTTTGCGCTAAATGTATTGATATTCAACGTTGTTGTAAAAGTTAAATTTATTGACTTTTTGAGTTATTTGAATTTATTTAGTTATTTATTTCTTATTTACGCGTGATTCTTGTGTTTCAAATGACATTTTTGTTTTGTTTTTCAGCCCTTCTTTATTGCTATCGCCCTTTGGTTTAGCCTCGTAGTCATTTGTCATCTTTCACTGTTCAATGGAATTTAATGAGTTTGCAATATATCGGTTTGTTGACTAGAGAGGAAAATCAGGAAAGCTAGCTAAAATTATGATACAGAGCCCGTGGCCAATGAGGCAAGAAGAATTGTATGAACGCTGTTCTACTAACTACGACTATTCCTGTTTAAAATTCATTGTCATAAATTTCAAAAATTCAATTGAATTACCTGTTTATTAGAATAATCTTGTTACTAATACTGGCGCGTTAATTGCAAATTTATCTTTGATAAAAAAGGTTAGATTTTTATCACATTTTCATCTAAGAGTTTCTAGAGAAATTTGCAAACAGGAAACAATCATAAAGCTTTCCCCAACAGGATATAATTATATCTTGAATTTGTGAAGAATTAGTACAATATTAATGAGTTTCGGATAAAAAACAAATATGGGACAATAATTATTTATTTGAACTTGGTATCAAGTGTCTCGACAACGATCTAACGTAAAATATGAATTGCAAAACCCATTTCTTCTAACCTTGAACCTATCCATATTCAGACCGGCGCTTTTGACAACAAATAATATGTTTTACTAATTTAATTTAATAAAATTACTTCAGTTTAATCACAACGTGTAAATGTAGTTCTCTCCTTACCAATGAACATTTTTTTTTTAATTCTAAAACGTAACCATTTCAAATTCAATCTCTTTTGTTCAAGTAATACTAATTAATAATGATCTTTACTCAATTATGTGAGACCAATTTTACTCGCGTAGTTCACAATAAGTCAAGTGTATTGTGAAGGTTATTAAACGTACAATGTTTTCATTGATGTCTAATATAAGTTTACCGGTAGGGGTAGCTCAGTGCATCCACTGATGTCAATGCAGCGCTTCTGTCCGCGAGGTCCTAGGTTCGAGTCCTGATGGCCGCAGGATTTTCGACACTATCTTTTCAGCTAGGTCGAATTCAGCCGCTGTCTGGAGGAGAATTCTAGCGGCCGGCTGCTCTGATCGGTAGTTTTCCGTGGTTTCTCCGATCAACGCCAGGCGAATGCCGGAGTAGTACCCTACCAAACGGGCCACGGACCGGGCGTGATCTGTCCTTCCTCTTCCTTGTCCTCTCCTCTCCTCTTACACACACACACACACACTTACACTAACTTGCACCAAACTACCACATATTCCGGGAGACCGGTCGGGAGCTTAGTGCTTGTCCCGACTGGGGCGGTGCCCCGCTGGTGGCAGAGTCCTGGTTAGGGGGAAACCCCACTAGCCGACGGTAGGTCGGCGCCGGATCTCGCCATCCAGCGGGGGAATATCACCGCCATCTCCCGAGAAAAAAGCATGCACTACACTAATGGGACTAATGACCGAAGCAGTTGACGCGCCTGGAAATACGAAAAAATCAATCAAGCAAAAAATCTAGAGATAATTAAATTTTACATATAAATCTTAGGTCATGGGTCCCGTAGGTGTAGTGCATGTTTTCCCCTTGGGAGTTGGCGGTGATCTTTCCCCGCTGGATGGCGAAATCCGGCACCAACCAAGCTTCGGATTATTGGATTCCGTGCGCGTAAATACTAGGTCATTATCCCGTAAGTGTTGTGCATGTTCCCTCGGAGGTGGCGTTGAACGTCTCCTCTGAATGGCGAGGTCCGCCGACCAACCGTCCGATTGATTGATTGATTGAGATTGCAGATGCGTCAACTACTGAGGTCATTAGTCTTATAGGTATGGTGCATGCTTTTTTATCAGGGGGTGGTGGTAATCTTCCCCCACTGGATGGCGAGATCCGGCGTGGGCTTACTGTCGACTAGCGGGATTTCCCTAAGCAGGTGTATCCCACCAGCCAAGCACCGCCCCCGACCGGACAAGCTCTAAGCTCCCGACCGGTCTCCCGGCATGTGTGATAGCATTCGCCTAGCGTGAATCAATGAGTGTGAAGTGGTGCTCCAAACGTGAAGTTGTCCGTGGCGGGTGAGCCGTTAGCTGTAGAGTGAGTCTTCGTCTCAGGGTAGTATATCAGAGGGAAGGTAACTCAGGAAGGCACTGCGTTTGAACCTAATTGTGTAAGATTATTTCACGCCGACGAAAAACTGTGCCGGAATATTTTGCTCGTGTCGAATAATGGTGAAAAGTACAGCGTGCCAGGAAAGTTTCTCCGCACTAAACTGAATAAGGACCTCGTTTAAAAAATTGCATTTATGTTGGTAGCAAGAAACTTATTCATAAAGAAAAAGGGATCGACCGGGATGGGGGGATAAATAGGACAACACTTCCAGCATCTTTTATGATTGTGGCGAATATGCAAAGTAGTTTTTCTTTTGTTACAAGCTGCTACCAACCAAGTGCTACCAACATAATTTATGTTGCAAGCACTTTCACCAGTAAGGGGCCTCTGCGGGTAGACTTTTCTCGCGCACGTTATTACGGACTTGGACATCTACTGGATATGTCGACAAGGTTACGACTATATCTAGTACGAGTTCCATTGTGGATTTTTTTGTTTATTTAAGGTCGCATTGACATCTCGGCCATTAGCGACCACTATTGGAGGTAAAGTTATGGTAACTATGAAGATGAAGTGATATGGTGATAATTAGGGGTGAAAGGATGAAGACAAATACAACCATGTCCGAGGCGGGACTAGAACCCGCGATCCTTCGGTCCGAGATCACTACGACACTACTGCCTTAGCGATCTCGGCCACCGGATCGGTATTGCGGATATTGTCAACTGTGAATAAATAAAATTTAGAAGTCGTTTACTTTTGTTTATTTCCGAACATTACAAATTTGTGTATGTGACAGTGATTCAAAAATCTGTACATGCTAGTACTATAAAGCTCAATCTATGAGTACCCCCTAGACCGCCCTGAGGAGTAGTTTTGCTTCCGAACGATACTTCTTAAGAGGAAATATTGCAAAAATATTTATCCTATTCACAATCACACAACTAAGAATAAAAATATATTGTGTAATAGAAGTATTACTCTTTATATATAATGTATATTAAATATTTATTGACATTACTCTTCTGCTGAATGTAAATATAAGTTCGATCTAGACGAAAGTGTGAGGTAGAGGAGAAAAAATAAAAATTGAAAAAGAAAGTTTTATGTATGAAGAGTTTGTTGTAATGATAACAATATAAACGTGTTAAAATATTTAATTTTAAATAATACCAGTTTCACGTATGTCACTTCCCTTTGTACTGTTCTTCTCATATTTAACTGTAATTCAATTGTGACATACATTATTTGTCATATTTCTTTTAGAGGTTTTTGTTTCAAACATATGAGAACTTGATGTGATGAATTTTAAAAGAAAATTTCTTCAGTAAAAGTCACCCCTGTTCTTGCTCGGTTTTCATTGTACCTTTTGAAATCACTTCCATTATTCGAAATGCAGTATATACATGTTATGTTCAAAGAATCAATCTTGTAATGACTTGCGCAGACACTAGATTTTAAGCACAATTTGTAGAATACTCTCCAGTCATTCGATCAACATTTACTTCATTACCTAATGTGTTGTTCATGGTCACATTTTCTCAGCGTTTCTCTCATTATCTTTCACAAAACTTACCAAATATTAACACTTCACGAAACAACATTGTCGCGCACAATTTTAGTGATCGTATATCACAAACCATATTGTTTACTGAATTCGACGTGTTTTCATTCCATAATCTGTGTAAAACATATACTTTGGAAGAAAAAATCCCCGCTTAAAAACCCTATAAATGTGCCTCCATGCCTGGAGATTGAATAACTTCCCTCATATTAAAACTGTACTTTAACACATGGTGAATACGCGAGTTATTTCACAAGTCTTGGGTGCTGATGTAAATAGCAATCCTTTATTACTTAGAAATAATACAAGACTTCTACAAATATGTGACTGTTGGAGTAAGCCCCAATATCATTATGGAAAGAAGAAACTTAGTAACTATTACTACTCAAATGTAAATTTCCAAAACAATGGAATTTATTGTTTAAATAGTACATCTACATCGTAAAAAATGCGTATTGAAAAAGGTTAAGATTTTTAGTACCTATTATATGTAACCATAAACAATCATGCTGACTGCTTTGTGGCATTATTTCTTGACCACAGCGCATTTGCTATTATTGCAAAGGAATTGTTTCTTAAATGTCCAATGTAAAATGTTTGAAGTGCTCTCGCATTATAATAATTGTTTTCAGTTTCCTTCTTTATTTTATCTCTTCATTATTCCTTCCTTCTTCCTTATTGTGTTATTTCTCTATATCCTTATTTTATTTATTTATTTATTTTACGTCAAAAAAGCAGTTACAAACTGCGTATGACATGCTATGGGGAAAAGTGAATTGTGTGCACATTTTCAAAATTCTGTGATCCCTACACTAAGTCATATACTACTAAAATTTTGGAAAAAAAAGCTCCTATGTAATAAAATCTATTTTCAAGGATAAAAAGGCAATACATTTTGGCTCTTATCCATGTTGTCCTTCGGAATAATACTTATAATACTTCCTGCCGCGACAACATGGAAACAATAATTTGAATATTTCTCTAAATTATTAACTATTAAGTTATTAACTAAGTTAAAACGCACTTGCGTTTTCTCGTTTTCCTTTCATGTCTCCTTCTGTCTTAATTTCTCATTTTTCATTCAACTTTTTCTCTTATCTCATCCTTTCTCTTTTATGACACTGTAATCTTTTCGGTGAAAACGTCCGCATAGAAAAAAAGTGTAAATAGACTTTTAGAATATTAATCGATAAAGCGCGTTTTGCAGCTGTGAGATCTAAACCCTGAAATTAGAGAACAAGGTGTATGTGACAGGCAGTGGTATAGACGAAGCAGCTGTCACAAGCAACTGTTCAAACATAACGACAACTCAATCTATTAGCTGTTGCATTGCGTCACACTCGGTTTCCAGACCCCATTTCCCACAGACACAATTGCAGAGGAAGTGGGTGTTGGATTGAAGGTTATCTTTCAATGACTCTAACTCCCTGGGACATCTGTTACTATTTTGATAAACAATTAGTCATACGATTCCGGCACATTTTCTTTTCGCTGAACTCAGAACAGGTACTAGTTTTGTTCCTTAATGACCATTTTATTTAACAAAACCTTGTAGGAATTTTGTCGAAGCAAATAGTTCCTAATTAAAGGAAGCAAACGTTTCTTGTTAAGAATGTTGTAAAAAAGTTTTCATTGCTTTTTATTCGTTATTCAACTGTGTTTTTAAAGGAAAGATGGTATGGAATCTGCAACTCAATACAGTTTGAGCATATGTTATCCTGTACGCACACTAAAAATACTTGACCCTGTCTGTGATAACCATCGAGATTAATTGACCGGACTGATTTTTGTTTCTAAATGTGTTTTATTACATTCATTTGTAATAAAAAGAAGAATTGCTTAAAATTTTAATTTATAAGAAATAAAGTATAAAGAAATAAACTTAACGGTACGTCACTGCTGTGTGCAACCTTTTTTTGTTTTCTATACTTTCTATAGTACATTGTCGGCACTTCACATTTTCGAAATTGCTTGTATTCAATAAGATACCGAAACCGAGGATTTGAATGAAATAAATCGAAATAAGAAAACATTTTTTGTAATTACAGTTTTAAATGATTAATTGTTTTTGTGGTAGGATGGGATGTCTGGAAAACGAGAGTTACCACGTATAACTATTATTCTATTTTTAATGTTAGAGAGATTGTCTCTGTTACTACAGTGTTTTAACGATGCTTTTCGTCCAATAGTCATTTATTTTCTTGTATATATTTGTTTAATGGCTTCTGACTATTTTAATTTTCATTAAATTTTGCTTAAAATATGTAATTCTATTTGACATGTTAAACATGCAGTACGTTTACTAAAATAAATAAGCTCTCAATAATTCGAATACGAAAATGTCTAGTTTTCAAATCATGTAAATCTCGCCCCTTTTTAATTTTGTTTCTTTAATTTTTTAAACTTATATTCATATTTCAATTATTTAGAGTTACAATGTTGGGAAGGGATTCTGAAACTCAAAAACACGAGTGCAGATAATATTCCCCCCCCCCATACGTCACATACAGTTTTTGCTATTTTTTACTACATAAATCAAATCAAAATAAATACCTCCAACCATTATAATTGGAGTACGAATTACTTTGATATGGGGAAAATTAGATGAACTCTTGTAACTCATCTTCCACTTTGCAGTTCAGAAAACACGTGCCTACCTTAAAGGATGATTTTATTACAGAGATTTCCAAATTAAAAAGTTCGAACCGTTGAAAATAAAAGAATATATGTGTATTATAAAGGTTATACAGAAACCAAGGGGGATCGATACTGTGTAAATGCTTACGTTAGTTAAAGCGTAAGCTTCAACTCGTAATTGAACGAGGTATAAAGACTGTAACACCCGTTACATGTGTCTTTCATTTTTGTTTCATCTAGCCTGTCCACAAACATTGAGTGCTTTTCATGGGAGATATGGATTCTCTTTAATATAAAATAAAAGTTTTTTCTGACTCATCTGGACTTCTAACTCCCACTTATTTTGCTCAGGTTTGGCACAATTCAGAAACACAGGGAAGAATGAAAAAGTAAAGGACGAATCCATTACAACTCGCATAACGAGAACACTAATTAAAAATAGATAGCGGACATCCATTCCAAGCCAATATCTTGTCTTAATGTAGCCGTTTTTTTAAACTTATATTGAACCGCGGACCGATTTAGTCACTGTTTTAATTTTCACGGTGAAGCAGAAAAGTAGTGGACGAATTCAACACAGCACCTCCATAACACGCTGGTGGCCATAGATTGATTAATTGTTTTTGATTTCGGTTGCGTAAACGACTGCCATTAGTCCCGCAAGTGTAGTGCATGATTTCTTCTCCTGGAGGTGGCGGTGGCTTTTCTCCGCTGGATGGCGAGATCCGGTGCTGACCTACTATCGGCAAGCTGGGTTTTCTCAAGTAAGTATCTCCCACCAGCGGGGCACCGCCCCATCCGGGATGAGCTCTGAGTCTCCGACATGTGTGGCAGTGTAGTTCTTGTTAGTGTATGTGTGTATAAGGGGGTGAGAATGGGACGAGAAAGAGAAAGGAAAGATCGCGCGCAGTCCACGGCCCGTTTGGTAGGGTAATGCTTTGGCATTCACTTGGTGTTGATCGGATAAACGGCGGAAAACTCTCGATCAGAATTGCTGATCGCTAGATTTTTCCAACAGACAGCAACTGAATTCAACCTAGCTGACAAGCTAGTGTCGAAAATCCTTCCGCCGTCGCCCACTAGTATCTATCGGTCAGAGGCATCAGTTGATGCCCTGAGCCACCTCTTTCGGTCCATGGAATCGTGATAGCGAACGCTGGAGCAACAGGCGACAATCGCCAGGGCAGGGGATTCATGTGCTCGAGGACACTTTGTCATCGGTCCCTCTCTTTCCCCAATTTCGTCGTCCGGCTGATTCTCTCTTCATTCGGCAGGCCGTTGTGTGAGTAAGCACCGCACTGAATAGGCTACACCTGCGTTTCGGATCAAAGCGACTTGGGTCGAAAGAACGAAGCATTTGAAGTTTAATCCTCCGGTCGTTGAGTTGGCGGTAACACAATGCATTGACAATCCAAAGAGCCGCTCATGGCGTTACTAGACAATATTAGTAAACAGATCGAGACTTTTAAAACCAAAATGTACTTAAAGTTTAATCTTCTCAGCGAAGAGTTTGAAACAACAAAGCATTTCAAGTTTAATCCTCACAATTTGAAGTGACAACGTAATAGAGATCTAATGAATGCTATTGCACAGTATCAGTCACTTCTGAATCAAGTTCACTAGGTACTTGACGGTTACTCACCGGACAAAAACTTGGAAGTAAAAGGGTGTGTTAATGAATGACGCCAAAATTTTTCCCCAATTGCGGAAAATACACAAAAATGTTTTATCCTTAAAAATAGGAAAAAACTTATAATACTTACTGTTATTAATTGTTCACATGAATGACGATATATATATATATATATATATATATATATATATATATATATATATATATATATATATATATATATATATATATATAATAAACATGCATCCGCGGATGTGAACTGTTGGATTTTTCTGATTTTCAAACTGAGGTATTGTACGAAGTATTTAATGAGTTTTAAAACTCAATCTGTCAATTATATAATGTATTCTATTGAATTTTTTGTTTAAAAATGCAATTTTCAAAATGAGAACAACTTTTATTAATTTATTGTGGTTTCTTTAGTCTTTGGAACAATGTTTCTAGTAGTTTTTCTTTAGATTGGGAGTTGATGTTTTGTAGTAAAATATTTACCGGGTCTAAAAATGCGGGAATGCACAAAGCCGGTTTCGACTCTTTACAAGCTCAAGATACCCAATTCAACTGAAGAACTATTACTTCTTAAAATAATAATGCACGAATCAAAATTGATTTATTTTATCTATATGTTAAAAAAACAAGTTTAATCTGTAAATCATTGTTTTCTTTGCGACTAGCTAATCACTAACATTTAGTCAGCAAGAATTTATTATCATAATTAAATTACAGTACTTGAACATTCTCAGATCTTGAACTTTTTTGACTAGCCCTTGAAATGTATGTTTGGGTAATGAGTAACGAGTGGAATTCTTCTGTAAAACGTGCATGCACATTTTAAGTGTGATGTAAAGATTACGTTTACTTCTCCCACGAAAACACGAATTTGATTTGCCATTCAATGCGCTAATTTCTGTGAAATGATGGAAACTTGCTATGAAGTTAGAATAAGTTGATTCAGAATAAGTTCTTATGGTTACAAGTAGTTTAAAAACTTCTTTTGTTTTAAGCAATCCTAGAGCTCTTAAATCTTTAAAAGACAAAAATATATTTGATTAAAATCATGTTGTATTTTTTCAAGTTCGTTAATAATTTGGAAAAGGTATTACGAGATTTGCATTACTTATTGTTCACGTTTCATTATTTCTTCTTTAATAGGTTTGGAAAATTTTCTAACACTTTTTAGATGGTCGAGGTGGCTTAGAGCGTTTACAACTCACCGCTTCTGTCTTAAGAGGCGCGGATTCGATTCCCACCTTAGGCCTGGTTGTTTGTCGCTCGTATTAAGTTGCCGAGGAGAACCTCGGGTTCTGCCGAGGCCAGAACAGAGGAGTCCGCAAGTGTGTTCGTGTCCAGTCTAGTATGGTCGAATATGCATCCCGTCGGGACAAAGAGAGTAATCGTCTGTCGGACGGATAAAATCCCTAGAAAGAAAAAAAAAGAAAATTAATCTATCGTGCACATTACACAGTACCTATTTTATTTTTGTTCTTGCGTGTTTATAAAAGTGTTTCCATTTAATACTTCTGAATTTAATTTCAGAATTTTTGATACCATGTTGAGTAATAAAATAAAAGCGCTAATGTACTTTACCAAAGCCTTATTTCTGAAATAGAGAAGGGAGCGACAAGGAACTCTAGCCCCGGATGTAATATTCCTTTGATCCAATTATTTCCCTTCTCAGTTATCTTAAGAGCTCGGCAGTGTAAGCGGGAGAAGTGCTGTAGGTGGGGATCATCAGAACAGCCATTGCAGTATTCGCACAGCAGTCAAACTTGTAAACTGAGAAGTCTGACCTAATTAAAATTCGTTATTCTCTCGCGCCGTTATCCTTCTCATAATATCGTAGTTTAGTCCCAGTTTCATTCAGTTTTGCTCTTTGGATTTGCATTTGCATTTGATTTGTGTAATAGGCCAGTATATAGTTTGATATTTACGTGCAGATATTTCGCGTTATAATCCATCATTTTATCCTTCGTATTTAATTTATTATTATTATTATTATTATTATTATTATTATTATTATTATTATTATTATTATCACCATCATCTTCTCGGGATTTTCTCACACGGAGTTCCAGGCTTAAGAGGCCTCTAGGCATATCATATTCCTAGCATTACATACTTCGAACCTTGTGAGCAATCCGGCAGGTTTCAAGAATGACTGACTTTTGAGGGTTTGGAACAATTTTGTGAGAAGGAAGACCTAGTTTTTCCAAATAATTACTTATATTTGTTTAACAAAATCAGACGCACTTATTACAAATTTATTATTATTATTATTATTGTTATTATTATTATTAGTATTGTTGTTGTTGTTGTTGTTGTCATAAGCGAAACTTAATCTCTGAAGAATGATGACGTCCTTCCCGGTGGGGTGTGCTGATTATAAGGTGGAAGATTCGGAACCTACTTCACCAAGGCGCTGCGTTTCGATTTGATTAGGAAGTTACGAGGGAAGGGACATCCCTGGTCTGTTGTGTGATGTGATCTCAGTCTTTCGCTTCGAAGTGATTAGATAAACGACGGAGCTACATCACGGCCGTTGGCCGACGACTTTGAATCTGCCAGTTGCCACAAACTCAACAATTTTTAATTCTGTGGTCAACCATCTCAGACAATGATCTCCACCTCGACTAGATTTTTGTCTAATTTCCATGATCCATTGAGCGAATGCTGAGATAGCTCTTTATTGTTGCTTCTAAACATAAATGTAGCTTCACTATTCGTATTTTTAGTTGAGCTCGGCTTTTGTTAGTTTTCGTACGAGTAAAACAGACGGTATGGGTTACTATTTTATTCTAAATACTAACAACTCAATTATGTAGTTCGTATACCAATGCAAACAATTTTCTGTAACTTAGGACCGAAAATGTCTTATTCTATTTTTACTAACCTTACTTTTTTGGTTTTTTATTCATCATTTAAATATTTAGAGTTAAAATGGGGGATGATTTCGTAGAATAGGAGGGATCAAGACATCAGAGATCACGAAAACGGACGCAGATTGTACTCCCCCCCCCCACCACACACACGTTACATACATTTCTTACTGTTCATTGTCAAAATGAATTAAATGAAAGTACTCCCGTCTCATTTCGTAAAGTAAATGAGTAAATGATCGCATCAGCTACAAATGTAACTAAGTCAATTTAAAATTTGTTTATAATTATGAGTGAAGTGGAAAAACGTATTGTTCAAAGATATTAATCATCAGTGATTCAACAGTCACGACAATCCTATATGACTATGAAATAAATGTAAATAGTATTTGACTTTGAAAATAGTTTGTCGTCTATCGTATTTCCTCTAAAGCAAACTTACTGTCGCCCGTAACAGTAATTCTTGGGTGGATTGCAATTTTAGCCCAACAGATATTGCACTGCTACTGAATGGCACAGACTTTCTCGTATTAGTTAGTTTCATAATCTGTTTCGTCTGGGATAGCTTTTCGGTTTCGTCCCACCCTCTTCCCAGCTACTAGCCACAAGATTTTTTCGCATTTACTCAATTTGTCGGTCCATAGTAACAGAAAATAAAACGTGTAGTGCTATAATAGCACATATTTTGCGCGTTATTTTTAACTTTCGTAATTTTCTAAAATTCGGAGAGTTCAACGAAAATGATACCTGCAGTAAGTGCCTGCAGTTTTAAGTGGTCTTTGCTTTATCCGAAAAAAATTGAAAGAAAAAAATTTGGAGACAGTTTTGGGAATAAAAAATTAAATTTGTTTCTTCAAGCAAAAATTACACGAAACTATTCGTTTTTTCAGGTGTCATAAAAAATAATAGTTTCGTTTGAATATGGTTTGAATATCGTTAATTCCTGATTTAGTGCAGTTGAAAGTTGTTTTTTTGCTCTAATCTAAAAGTAAGTTTTCATTACTTATCAGCTTATTCATCGGGGTCAAAGAAATTGTCAATATGTTGTAAGTCAAAATATTTAGGGAATTTTTAATTAACGCGATGGTTGACATTTTGTTTTTGTGAAATAGATTTTTTATTCGGTGTTTGATTAATAAATACTAATGTTTTTCAGTATTTGTTCGAATTTTCGGGGCCCACATGTCTTGGTCGAAATCAAGCTTTAGGAGTATTGGAGAGAATTGAATTCTTTTCATTGTAGTGATTTTTGGGGCAAAAGTTTTCTTAGTTTTAAGAAAATTTGGTCCCATCGTTTCCAAAAAATCATCATATTTAGTTCTCACATACTCAAGAACGTATGGAATTTTCCAAAACCATCATTAGAAATACTTTGAATCTTATATGTTAACAAGCGCAGTAAACAAAGATTCATTTTGGAAAATCTAACGTATAGTTTAGACACTAGTGTTGTTCACAGACGGATGAACAGAGAGACATCTGTATCAAGGACCCGCATTTCGTAAAATCTAAATAAATGACTTGTTTGAGGGAGTAATTTACTACATATTAGAACAGAATTAATCTACCTATGTATCAGGGCATCACAATACATTTCGTTTCTGTCTTAAAATTGCCGGGTTTTGCCATAGCATTACATAACTTTCTCTATACTACGTATATTAGTCCGTACACAAGAAACTCAAAACCGCCATAGTATTACATAACTTTCTCTATACTACGTATGTTAGTAAACACACGAGAAACTAAAAACTGACAAAAGCCATGGTGACATAGTTGATGCCCTGAGTTACCCATGCCGTTTGTAGCACATCAAGTAAATTTCTGATTCTTTCCCGGCACCCACCCTCCTTCTATCAATTAACAGATCGTTTGATCTACCAGATGTTGCCTTTTCACTGGTTGCTCCCGGCGATGATACTCTTTTTAATGCCTGAATTAGGATTATTCCAGTAAATTTATGAAAATCTTCATATTTATTTGTTTGTGTATCAGCATTACAAAATTACCTTTTTCAATAAATCGTTCTTAAATTGACATTTTGTGGCACGTATTATGATGTATTTACCGTTCATGTAACGAATAATTGCGTAATCACACATTCAGTCAATGGTAGCAAGAAAATCGTGGGGACTTAGCAAAAAAAGGAGCAGGTGACCGCCGTTTTCTGGCACGTGTTTTAAATACCCGTGATGCCCCTATAAAGTGGTCTCCAAACGATAACTTTGATTCTTTTATAAATTTATTATTCTGTTATGCAAAACGTATGCCACTCGTTTTTTGTTGCTGTATTGTATTCGTACAAATTTGAAAGCTCCCTTCATATGTCACTCGTTTTCAATACGTGTACTCATACAATAAAGTTGAACATTATAAACTAGTTGCATAATATGCTATTCCGCTTTAAATACAGTTATTAACAAACAAATTCAACTAATATGACGAGAAATATATTATCAATTGAATTATTTTGTATCAGAGGGCATGAACACTACTATTTTGTGGGTAAGTTTCAATTACTCAATATGATAGTAAGAATTTTTTCAATACTTTTACATGTTATACGGGTATTGTATAAGAAAATTCGTGAAGTACACATTTTTACCATTCAGAACCGAATTGTTTAATGCACTTAGCTTAATCCGATTACCTTTTAATACACAATATTAATATTTGTTGGTGATAAATTACATTTATTTTTAAAATTGTTTCTTATGGAATGAAAATTTATCACGATAAATATTGATGGATAGTCTGTTTTCTGCTCAATTTCACAATTCCGAAACATAGTTCCGCGAATCACAAATAACCAAAGATCTTTCGTTTCTATTATTTGAAAATAGAAAATTGCATTTAGGGTATTTGGAATATGAACTAGTAAACGCACATGTTATCGTTAACATAATTTAATTTTAACATTGGCTTAATTTCCTTGATGACTTTATTGATGATGCGTGTCATAGTTACGCCAATTATAAAAATAACTCTTCACAAAATACAGGTAGGGATTTCTAGTTTTCAGAAGATCACAGAAGCAGATAGTTATCATAATCTTACACAATCTCTTGAGATTAAATTAGACGATATCTTGTAAATTGGAGCAAGTCTTTCTGGTTTTCATAAGGTACGATGGAAACGCATTTCCACACATTCAGCTTGATAAGATGAAGATCTTAAAATTTCTTGTGCAAAATTTTTCTTCCTGTCAACTCAATCGTTCTGTAGATTTTTTAATGTCCAACGCGCGACATTTTACCCTATCATTCTCTTGATCATTCATTCTCCTATCTACATAAAATTTACGAACGTGGTTTCAATGAAATCATATTTAATCCATACCTTCTTGTAGTCTTCAACATCACTTTCAAGAATATCACAATTTCTCTCTTGGCTTGTGATCTGTGCATTAAAACCTTTGTGAATAGTTTAATTCTGAAAATGTTATGAGTGGTTTTGCCATTTAATAAACGTAGGTACCATAATACGGATTTGCAACTAAAGTTTCATACTGTTTATATTTAGCGTCACGATTCAGTAGACTACTGTGTCCTAGTTTCATAAGTACTGAAACACGTATTCACAGGTTTAACCACTCCCACGAGATTACTTCAGTTCTTTTGAGGGCAGTTCCTCCTTGGCCGACGTGACTTGCATCCGTGATTCGTATCTTAAACGAAACAGTAATATGGAGAAAAAAAACGAATCTTTTAGTAGAACTATACTGAATACAAAACTATTTTATTCCGAAAATCTTGTAAACGCGTCAGAAGTTAGTTAAAATTTACTTCATTTTTATACTATCAATTTATTTTTGATATTAGCAAGGATAATATATTTCATCTCCAAAAGTTGCAAGATATAGGAAATACGAAGTTAATTTATAATTGCAGACCAAACTTTTCTCTAAATTATTTGGTATACATTATCCTCTCCGCCCTACCATTTCCTTTCCTAATTTTATTGTGAACTTCCCAAAAGGGGCTATTAATAGATTATTAGCATTGTCAGATACTAGTAAAGGTCTGCAAAATACTACTTGCAGATTTTACACTCTGGCTTTCTTTGTTAGGAGAAAGTATTATCTTGAGCTGGAAATCGGCGTTTTTTCAACAGAAAAGCTCTTTATTTACGGGCGCTGAAAAAGTCTTATTCCTAATTAATCTGACCTTGTTCCCGAATGTTTTATAGGCGAATTACTGCATCTCACACATTGTGAAAACAGAATCCATGTTTTATGGATCCTTGATACTAAAAAATCGATTGACGTTAAAACCTCTCTCAGTGGTCAACGTCTGAACCGTCCAGTCGAATTTCTCCAAAATTGGTATTCCCTGATCGGTCTGTACAAACTCCTGGTCAGGCGCTTTTGAAACGGATATTTTGAATTTGGGAGATACTATACCTGAAGCATTTAGAATAAAATTTTGTGAAAAATGATTCCTAATTTATGATGAAACTTGTCCTCGCCTAACATGAAGAAATCTTTAAAAATATGTGTGAGTCTGATATTTCGTTCAAATCCCACTTTTTTTAATATCGCAAATTTTTACTTTAAATGTTCTTATCGTATGTATCGACCAACGCTATAAACGTTGGTGTTAGTTCCATTTTCGGCGAATTCTGTATTTCCAAAAATTGCAAAAGAAATAAATATTGTAAAAGTATAATATTGAAGATATAGATTTATCTCTTAAAGCAAATTTAAAAAATCAGATCTGTAAAATGTTTTGTGTAATTGTTTTGAAAATAATGAGTCTACTAATAGAGAAAATAATACTTAACAAAGGGTGAGCTCTCTGAAATTTCGAAACCTGCAAAAGTTAGAAATAGTTTGAAAAAGTATGTACTCTTGTAACACCAACAGTTTCTTTTCTGACAGTATTCAAGGGTTACTATATTAAATATGGAAAATATTAATGCTTCTTGTTGCGACTTGCTGAACTTCATTTTAATAAATTTTAAATAAAAAAATATTATTGAAATTGAAATCGATGTACATACATTTTAAGATATCTAATTAAGACAATGAAATCGTTTCCAGTTCACAACTACAGATTTACAATTTAAATGGAAATCTGTCGCAGTGTCAGAGGAATATAAAATTGCTATCTATATAATATCAGTGTATCAAAATGCACATATATATTAGTATAATTTCGTTGTATCAGTAATATCTAATTTCGAACATTATTAAAATCGCCGCTGTCAATATGCAACGAAATTCACGCATTTGGTAGATTAATATGAACTTCAATATTAAATTTGTTTGCCCATCGCGATGAGTGTTGGCAGGCAACTATTTCGGAAATTACTTGTCGGTTATTACACATAATTACAATTAGAATATGAAATTTGCAAAACTCAAGTAACTATGTTTTCAACACAAGAAGTAATAAAGAAACCTGAAAATGTAGAAAGCGCAAAAGATCTGCTGAAGTCTGTTGAGTACATTGTTGCTTTTATTTCCAATTTTCAGATAATATATTAAATGAGAATAGTCTAGTGTGGTAACATTCACCTTTGTACCAAACTATTTCGACTAATGTAGGAATAATGTAATGACGATGAGAATTGTGAATATACTCATCTGTTCCCTTTAAAATATTTAAAATCGATAACTTTCTACATATCGAATCAAATGTACTGTATCACATTATATTACTAAAATGTTTTTTCTTCTTTAAGTGAAGCAAACAGCCGACAGCTTGATTCATCAATAGGGAGTTAACTTACTCACATTGAGATTAAAGTGAAAGATAACTTATGAGAGCTTTTCAGTTTCTTTATGTAAGAAAAAAATCCATTTGCTGTTGCAGATTAAAAGAGAGAATCCATACATACCTAATGTGGAACATACTAATGCAAATCTTGTAGCTAAAGCAAATTGTACTTGTAACTAATGCAATCCCAGTGTAAGTGATAGTTACATGGAATTTTTATATGACTGCGCTAAAATATGCTTGAAGAAAATATGTGATTCCGAGTTACTTTATTTCACTAGTATTAACAATCCTCTAGATTTCTAAATAAAATTTATTGTTCCTTGGTTTAAATCCTTAGTGTGCCACTAAACATACGTGCTTAAGATGGAAGGAGAGGCCGATATGAAGCAAATGGTGGTTGAAAAATGATGGGCCGTATGCTGCATTAAACGATCTTGCTATTTTTATAGAAAAATAGATAATGTAACCAACAGTTAGCCCTTTCAAGAGCTATTGTAGTATAATTTACCATCATACAAGCAATAAAACTAAAAGATGAAAACAAAAGCAACCAGATAGCTAACAATAGACCTGCAAGCACGATTTATGTGGTAAGCAAGGTGCAAATATGGAAATGAATGCATCTGGATAACTTACAACGACTACAAGATAAAAAGTGCAAATAAAAGCAACCAGTTAGCTCTCACAATGTGCCTGAGGCGCGAGACAACTGTGTGCGCTCGCGAAGTATTTCGAAATTAATTTGGGTATAATTGAATTAAATTACCTTACTTTCACTATTCTTAAGAGGTCCATTATAAATAGTTAATAAAATTATCACCATTTCAAAAATGTTACTAGTTTTCTTTAGTTCCTCCAGGAGGTTTTGCGTACCGCCATCGTATTACCAAGATATGTGATCTGCATTGATAAGGCATATCAAAAATACATAATTCACTCTGTTTTGCTCTTACATATCACAGTTTAAAATGTAGGAAACTCGTAAGTTTATAACAATGGTGATATTGCCCTGACGGCTGTTCATAAATCTTTATTTCGATATTCGTCATTTCGTCGGCAGAGAAAGAATTGTACCAACATTCATAAAAAACTTGCCCAGGTGTGCAAATATAACTCCAGCTCACCATCTTACGAGGTTTTGGATTCATTGTTTCCTTCTACTGTTCTAATATAAACTGTTATTCGATGAGGTGATTAGTTTTTAAATATTCTACAAAAGCTGGTACATATTCTCTTTACATTATTTAGAAACTCAAAGACGCCTCATTAAATGTTTAAATATTGTTAACTATTCATTCGCATAAAAAACAATAATCAGAACGCAACAAAAAACTCTGCAGTTGATTTATTGATGTTTGCATTTGAATTCATTCAATTATCAAATCCGGACGTTGGCCGATGCAAAAAACGAACAAATCTCATATTACTGCGGTTTTACACGGATTGTCACTGTATTTTTAAAGCATTATTCAAACAAATATTTCAATTGAATTCGGAATAAGGCAACTTTTATCACACCAATCAAAAATATTAAATGTATGTGTGTACTTTATACGCAATATTACCCAGCAAAATAACTCATTTAACTAATATTTCATTACAATGAGAGCTAGTAATCAAAATTATAAGTGCCGTATTGACAAGCAAATTTGATAATAAAATGAATGGTTACATACGTATTAAATGTGAATAATATAGAGAATGTAGGATGTATTATTATTGTTACTATTATTATTATTGTTATTATTATTATTATTGTTATTATTATTATTATTATTATTATTATTATTGTGATTATTATGACCACACTACAAGTTATCTTCGGAGGCCCAGACATATTAATTCCCGAGTGATTAAAGAGTGTCTTTACAGGGTTCAGCTTTATTCGGCTGTATCCCCTAGTAAGATAAGGTTGTTATGTCTTCTATTATGAATTATGGGGTGATAGAACGATGATGAGGGGTGAAGGGACAGTCACATTACAGTTTATAAAAATGGAATATAGAGAATTAAAACCACACTAGCAATATTTAATTATCTCTCCAACTAAAATATTGTTTACGTTCATATATTGATAGAAGTAGTGATAGAACAGAATGCCACAGATTTCTTCGTAGTATTTTTTAAAAATTTCTTTGGACTGAACTAACTTGACGGTATTGTCCCATCCTCTTGCAAGCTGCCCTCTATAGCCACCCAGACTACATTTTTTAATCCGGGAGTGCCTGCAATAGGTACTCACGCTAGTGCCCACAATACATCTCAGATATAGCTGCGATTTTTTGTGAATGCGAGTGATCTGAAGGTTAATTCACTGAAGTACATATTTTATTCGGTTTGTAAAAGTTCCCCAATGCAATTTTTAATGAATTTTACACTGCAGAATTCTTGTCTGAATAGTTACGGTGAGAAAGGTAAAAATTGACAAAGTACACCTTTTAATAATCAAATATCTTATTATCCTACTAAATAATATTAAATACAATTTCCACAAATTCTTTTGGGATGTTCTAAACAAATATACATTTTACTTCTTCACAAAAGTATTTAGAAAATCTTTGTTTTTGTTTTTTTATTTTGCCAGGATCGCAATATTTTCATTTTCCTACAGAGGTCTTCTGCTCATCATTTTTTTCGGTAAGAAACCGTGACAGTCGATAAGGCAAATTATTGCATATTCTGAATAGGCACTTGTCATAGACACGGCTGAAAATAATGCCATGACACGTACCGCTCAGGCCGGGAGCTCAGCGTAGAGATCAAGTTTTAACATGCTTACGGGAAATGAATCAGTCAAAGGGTAAAAATATAATTCCGGTTATCTCAGAAAAGTACAATGAATGAATACGTGAAATATCAAACGACTAATGAATCGCAATAATTCAGGAACATAACATTGCCGTGGTTTCGATCTCACATATTTATTGCGAGCACTCCCGGGTTAAGTTTTATCGATTTCTAACGGTATATTTTTTTCGATTTCTAAGGGTATATTCGAAATACTACTTTTAAAATATTAAAGAAGAGTAAAACCTCGTCATATATGGAATTTTTCATTGAATCATTTGGAACTGATTTAAAAAAAGTCGTTTAAGCTCTAGTATAAATGGAAAATTTGAAATTCTTTTTCACCGGTGTCTTTTTTGGAAAAACTTCAATGGAATTGAAAAAAAATTCACTCACAAATGCAATAAGGTATACAAATCTCTCTAAATGTAAGGATTAAGGGTGTGAGATATTTTTAAATAATATACTGTAACAAAGTACTGAAGGAAGGGCGCATGTTGGTTGAATTACCGACGCGGAAACTACAAGTCATGATGGCAAACCGAAAAGCGGCGAATACCACCGGGAAACAAGTCTGGTTAGAGATTGATGTCGGAGGGGTGACCATTGAGGTAGCAGCAGTCGTCATTCGAGGGCTGATCCGTGACGTCATCGTTGGGATGGACGCATTGGGGGCTTACCAAGCCGTCGTCGACGTAGGTGCTAGGAAAGTGACGCTACGATCGAGAGGTTTTATTGGAAGCAGTCCAGTGGTCGCTGAACTTGATGAGGCGGAGGTAGCAGGGGATGAGATGCTGGCCGCTATGGAAGAGATCCTCCAGAATGTGGATAGGGCCGCGGAAGGAGTCATGGACTTGGGAGACTGTCCCGCAAGAATTCGACAACTGTTGCGAGAGTTCGCAGAAATTTTCGGAGAATCGTCAGAGCCGGTGAAAGGCTACAAGTTTTCGTTACAGCTCAAGGACACTACACCGTTTACTGCCAGGCAATATCCCGTACCGCAAATGTACGGAGAACAGGTGCGCAAGCTAGTGAAAGAGAAAATGGAAGAACTAGGTATTGCAGTGCATTTTACAGCGGTACGTCACCCGCAAAGCAATCCCAGCGAGCAAGTAATGAGGGAGTTGTCGCGGTTATTTCGCGTGTATGTGGCTGAAAACCACAAAGCATGGTTCGAGGCGGTACCGTTTTGAACGAGGTTCTGAACGCTGTGCCACACTCCAGCACCCATTCGACGCCGTGGGAGGTACACTTCGGCGTGAAGAAGTTAAGGACGTTCGACGCAGTGAAGATACCACCGGAGATTAGTGGATTACCAACGGTGACTGCAAATAACAAAATAGTATACGACCAGTTGAAGAAATCGGCCAAGCTGCGGAAAAGGGCTCAGGGACATTTCTATCGGGGAACGTTTAGTGTAGGGGACGAAGTTTTGATCCGTTCGCCACATTCGTCTTCCTCCGACCAGAAATTGTTTCGGAAGTTCTTTCCCATCTATGACGGTCCGTACAAGGTGAAAGGGGTACTGAACAATAACAATGTTTTGTTGGAAAACGATGGGCAGGAAATAGGTGTTCAAAATGTATATAACATTAAACCTTACAAGACACAGATAGTTTGATGTCACGTTGACGAAAGTGTGCGTTGATTCAGAGGGAAAGGTAGTGGAATAGTGTGTATGTGTTATTTCTATGCAAAGTGTTTAGGTTAAGTATTAGTTTTAAGTATTTCTTTATGAGCAAGTACGAAGATTGTTTAGCAGTAAGTAGTTGTAAGTATTATCTATGGAAAGAAACGATTTATTTGTGTGTTGTGAAGTGAGTTGCAGGTGCATAGTGACAAGTGCGAGTAGAGACGACGGTGTTACGAGCCTATGCAGTGCTAAGTAAACATTGGCAGGTTCGTCCGTCGCGACTTTGCCAAGTACGTGTGTTTGTGTATACTCCGCCGAGCATTGTTAACGAGCTTCAAGTTCACGGTCAAGGTCAAACGTAGTGAGCACAGTAGAGGGGAACAAAAGCAAGCATAAGCTTTAGATGTTGGCTCGTCAGAACTGCGCAACATCTTAGGCGGGGGGGTATGTAATGATTTACACGATCCCCAATGGTGTGCATTTGGATGATAAACAGTTCAAAACATTTACAGCAAAGACGCCATAGTAAAAATAAAACCGAGTGAGGAAGAGAATAAAGCGAACCCGATACTTGTGCGAGTTTGGACTATAAACGTTAGATCCGGCTGTGATTTAGAAACATTTTGAAAGTTATCCCAGTGAAATCGCGTCAGGCAATAAAAAGTGATTGAAATTTTCGTATTTCGCATGTTTGTGTTAAGGAAAAATATTAATGGAGTCCATTGTTGGAGCGATGAAACGCTTATAAAGAAGAGGTTTTCGAATACTGCAAGAAAACGCGATAAGATATCAAATTCAGACTTTCAGGAGGAAAGAAGAAAATTAGCTGCATCAGGTAAAATTTATCCCATTTAAATATCTTGACGGGAAGTATCGAAATTTTAATAAAACAGATAAATTAATTCAAGCAAGAGGAAGCGATTAGCGAACAAATGCAGTGCGTTCCATTCACATTCAAAACGGAAAACAGGGAAAATAAAAGGATTTTGACCAAAAGAAAACAAGAGGAGAACATCAAATTTTAGGAAATTGCCGGAGAATTTTATCAAAACTAAAACGGAAATAAAGTGTTTCGGAAAACGTTAGAAATTAAATATTTTGAGAGAACCAAGGTGACGCGATCGTCAGTTATCGAGCGATCGGGAAAAGTGCTGAAGCAAGGATAACAATGCTAGGTTGAAGAAGATTTGCCAGAATGTGCCTGGACTTGGTGAAAGCAGGATGTGTTTCGCGTAGGCGATTCTTGAAAATTTTTGTAAAGTGCGGAAGTTATGAACATCATCCGAAATAGTAACCGGGAATATTTACGTACGTTGTGTAACAGTCGTGGAAAGAAAATTTCATAAAGAAGGAATTTTCGGAACTATTCTGAAATTCGGCAACGCCCGCTGGACTTGCGAGGCGAGCGGCGGTACGAGAAATTTTGCAACGGTGGGGAGCGCGACGTTGCATTGATAATTAGAGGCGCGGAATTTGATTCGGAATTCAGTGAGATTTTAATAATTTGAAGGGTTTATAAAAAAAGATGGCAGCGTGAACTCCGACACCATGAGGTGAACTGTGATGCGTATGCAGAGTGTTCGGAACTGATGGCGACAACGGAGGCGCTGTTGGGCGTGAATAATCACCCCAGACACGCAGATTCGTCGCAGAGGCAACAGCATACGTGAGCCAAAGTATTTTGACATTTGTTTGTTTTGTTTTGATTGAAGAAAGCTCTGTCGAAGACAAGCCGTGTAATTGGTAGATTTTAAGACGGAAATCTCGACAGAATGCATTCTGGGTTTAGTTATATGTGTGAATGGTATTTGTTTGTTTTTTGTAAATAGTTTGTGTGAATGAAAGAGTATATATATCTATGTATTGTGTATTGAGGGAGGAGAAATGTTTATTTTGTTGTTGTTTTTGATGCTGGGTTGTATTGATGTGTGCCGTCAGAGGTACCAGTGCTGTTGCAGCACTAAATAGTGCAAATTGAAAGAAACATGATAACGGAGGCGATTGAATAAACTTCATGGCCATTTTGGGGGTCATGATTCGCAAAATCAATATGTTTTTCGCAATCATTTACGTAGCATTAGACTGATCCACGCGCGTGAGCTGTACTGCTCGCGTCTGTACAGACGCACCGCAGACCACGCCCAGGTGAGTGAAAAGGCCAGGTAAGCTAGCAGAGGGGCAATTGTGAGTAGGAAAGGGGGGAAGTTATTATATGTGGCAACCCAACGCGAGGCTAGTGTTTATTGGTTTGTTCGTAAGAA
Source organism: Teleogryllus oceanicus (assembly GCA_964035755.1). NCBI lineage: Eukaryota > Metazoa > Arthropoda > Insecta > Orthoptera > Gryllidae > Teleogryllus > Teleogryllus oceanicus. The sequence goes on from CAXIVR010000010.1 coordinate 18,526,417, forward strand.
GGGCTAGAGCAGGGCAATTTATTAAACGTAACAGTATAACGTGCCGGGCGTGTAGAGAGGCCGCCCAACCCATTACAAGTGACCGCCCAACGTGTGGGCAGGTTTATATATATATATAAGGAGGAGAGGAAGGGTGAAACCCGACCCATTACAATACATTGAAGGAAGTTTTGAAAAAAAAAGTGTTCAGCAAAATTAATTTTATATCGTCTTAAAGGGTGCAGTTAGCAACATCCGTAAGAAAAGTCTGAAGAAAGTATTTGGGCGCGCCATAAAACGCCAATGTTTTAGAAAATGGCGTTTGAATGTTTCTGAAAATAAGGAATTTTCGCAGAAAACGTTTGAGATGTAGAGAAACTTTATATGACAAGATGTAAAGCTTATGTACTCGTATATGTAATATTGTGAAGAAGTTTCCGCTAATGTAATTATTAAAAACGTGAGAAGCTATTCAACAAAATTAAATTTTTGTAATTTTTAAAACAAAGGAACACTGGACACTATAACAATCCTGAAGAAGAGTCTGTAAAAGTTTCGAATGAATTCATACACTATTTTTTGTGGTATCGATGACGTGATGAGTTATCGGGTTACATGTCGTTGCATTCACTTTTAATTGTACAGATGCTCTGTTACATTCAATGGCAATATCACCGTATTTAAATGCATATTAACTGCTCGTGGGTTTTGTCACGACTAGTGTGCAAAAAACCTGTTCTTATTTTGATGATAGTCATTTCAGTTGTATACCATACCATTACAATATCTCGGAGAACACCAATTTGCGAAGGGGGGTAGATGTGCAACGGAGGACACCCCCACGCCAGACATTGCAGCCGAATAGAGGAACATTTTTGTATATTTAAACACTACTGCGGCAAAATCTGTAACACTTTCATGCAAATATGGTCCTGTATAATATATAGATATTGTTTCATACATATGTATTACGAGCATCATACTGAATTCCCATCGTGCAATCGCAGGTTCGAATTTCCATTCGCGGCAAAAATTGAATTTATTATTTGTCAAAATACATATAAAATATATTTAATAAAATGACAGTCAAAACGTATAAAAGTAGTTTTCGCTACTTCATGTTACTATATTTTCAGTTTTTGAGGTTCTGTTACCATTCATATTTTAACGATTTTTCTTTACTTATGGTTATTTCTTAGGGAACGCAGATGACCACGTCCTATTTTCAAGAACTAGTTAATCATTTAAAATGTTCGGAATGTGCAACTTTTCTCTACATCTGGAACGTTTGGTTGGGAATTGATTTTATTGAAAATTAATTACGAATTTGAACTACTGGTGCTAAAACAGCACGTACTTTTTCGCCCGTACTTTAACGCAAAATTACGCGAAAAGTGCTCAAATATTCGAAAAATTCTACATGACTTTGTTTCAAAATTAGCCGTTAAAGCACAAAGTAAGAGGACACCAAAAAAATTTGAACTTTTGCAATTTTCGAAAAAAACAGAGTTTTAACGAACACGAGACCTGCACCATTCTCTTTGACCTCCTTCGCACTATCTAATAACAAAATTTAATAAAAAACAATGGATTCCTTTTTTTTTTTGAAAATTTTAAAACAAGCCAGGGGCTTCATACAAAGTACTCCCCAAAATTGAAATATTGGTTTCAAATTCAAGGAACCAAATCAATTGGGGAATATCATTTTTGGAGAAAATCGGGGGAACGGTTTAGCCGCTAGCATTGTTCTCTAACCTAACCTAACGTAACGGACGGACAGTTAGACATACAGACGTTTTGCCGTCAATCGATTTCTTAGCATCAAGGACCCACAAAGTATGAATTCTGACTACACCACATGTTAGAGGATTTTTTTCTTAATTTAGCAACTGGATTAATTCAGTTTTCTGTTACCAGAGCCCTGTTATGAGAGTTTTCTACACAAAATTCCCTTTTTTTCCGCAGCATTACATAATTTTCTCTCTACTCCGTAGCGAGAAAATACAAATAGTTTTAGGGTGGCCCACGAACAGCGCTTTCCTTTGTTAGATCCTGGGTTTGATTCCCGGTTGGGGGAAATTGTGTTGTAACTTTCCTTTAAAATCGTCTCAGTTTGTGTAGATGTGTGATGAAGAAAAGGTGTCACAGACGGAGTCTGTTGATTAATGTGAAAGAATAAGCCATATTCGCCACATGTCTCTCTAACCGGCAAGCATGGGAATTAAACTAGGCTCAGGCATGAAGAACATCGTTAGATAGCCGACAAAGTCAAACAATGGACCAGAAATGCCATTTCGTTTCTTCGAGGGGCTTTTTTCAGCTTCAGGTGTGCCGATTTCGGCTATCCGCGTCGGGTACCCTCTATTTCCTTCATGGAGATAGGTATTAACCTTAACACTAGATACTCATGCGAGCTCATCGGTTTGTCGCCAGCAGATTCACAAGGCCTTCGGCGACACATGCATGAAAGCTAAAGAACAAACAACCATGCCTACGACGGGACACGAACCCGCGACAATTCCGACCGAGTCCGCATACGTTCTAGCCACCTCGGTCATCCACGCCGGCTCCCAAAATACCAAATATATCTTTAAAAATATCACTCTTGAATGTCATAAAAATAGTTTTCATTAATTTAACAACTAAATACAATTTAAGAAATTAACATTTATTTTAAGTTTTCACAAAATATGATGTTTTTTTCCTGCAATTCTTAGTGATTTATGCTCTTTTCTTAAGTGTTCTATCGCCTAAAATGCTTCCAAAACATCAGTCCTGCAACATTCAGCGTCAAAAAATTCGACCAATTATTCGTTTTAAGACCATCAATCACAACGTAAACATGATTTATCGACATTTTGTCAATCTCGCTCTCTCAGATAACATGTCCATACCTACTGCCTATCTGAAGGACACAATCGACAAATTTGACGGCATCAACCAACAATTATCGGTACCGTCATCTGCGGTGAATGTAGGCTAATTAAACTGAAAGATAAATTACAACACCAGAGGAAGCTTTCATCTCATACACGGCGAGTGCAGTACCAACAATGATCGTTACACTTCACACAGATATCAACGAACGTTGCGTTTCACACTTGTGTCCCCGATACACCGTGTGTTGGGATATCGTTCAGAACATTACGTGCACGTTGATCGATTATCGACAAATTGATGGAATGGCTGAGAAAATTAGTTCTCAGCTTTAATTAATCATCACAAGGTAATTTATTTGATGTGGCCCCCACCGGCCAAACGCTACTGGACTTGCATCATGACCTGCGGGATCAAATAGCCTGCTACGCCACTCAACGCAATAATTGAGATTGCAACCGCGCAGCTTTGGGGAAATGGGTCGCATGGAAACAAAGGACTTCTACGTTAAGCGTTTCCGAGACCAGAACGTGAGTAAGAACTACCGCAGGTCAAAGCGTGTAAAGTTTTGTTGGTCGTGCATTTGTAGATGAGGAGGCAGAGGTACAGTTAGGTGGATACTGCTTTGTGGTTTAATGGATACTCTGTGGATGGCAGAGTATTATTGTGTTGGCCTTCCCGACAGGTTTGCTTAAGTTATATCGGGACAATGGGTTCTATTTTTGTGAATTATCAATTTGACTCTACCAATTTCTGACTCGCCAGCTCTCCCCCTCTCCTACTCTCTCCTCTCCCCTTCGCTTTCCCCTCACCAACTCGTTTCCCTGTCCCATTCCATTTTCTTCCTCTCTCCCTCTCCTACTCTCTCCTACCCCTTTCGCTCTTCCCTCTCCAGCTCGCACTCTCTCGCACCCCACTTTCTTCTTATCCCCCTTTCTCTCCTTTACCCATTCACTCCCCCATTCTCCGCCTTACACTCTCTCCCATTTGCATTTATAAGTGGGAAGAGGGTTGAGAGAAATTGCACTGTGAAGTGGGTTTTATCAACAACTCACAGCAGCATACGGTATGCTGGCACTTAAAAGGAAAACGCATATTATAAGCATGGCCGACATGGCCGGTCGGGTCATAGAAAGCAAGCTCACTGACCAATGAGCTAAACCAAGAAGGGCTTCGTGTGGTTAATATGGTGAAATTACGGTGGTCAAAGTAAATCTTTCGGGAAACGAGATTCGATACGACTAGAATTACTTAGTCTTGCCAATGTTGCGTTCAGATATGTAATGGTCTTGATATCTCACACTGTTTCGCTCATACGCATTCTTTCCTGGAGCACTTTATTTCCATTTTACTGAATACCTAAATTATCACAGATATAAACAGAATTTCACATATGCTCCTGAAACCTCAGAATTCTTGAAAACGTGTTTGTGTTTCCTTTAAGATTACTTAGTATAAACACGGAATGCAAGTATAAATTATTAAACGCAAAATGAATGCAATGAAGTAAGAAAAAGTAGACATTAGTCGTCACTTTAATCTCTAATTAACATTCTTTATTTTTGGGTATTGAATTGTAGTATTTGCTCATAATTGGTTGCTGTTTTTGTTGTTTCTGTATGGCATCAATACATTACATTTTTTTACACCTTACAATGAACGTGCTTGTATCAATACTACAAGATACATCCATTTTATGCTTTCTGATATTTAAAAATCAATTTTTTTTCATGCACTAAAAGTATTAGATTGTAATGAAATTTATGATTGACACAGACTCAATACAATATTTTTCTCATACGTATTTATTTGATGTAGATACTTTTAATATTTCTATAACCCCCTTCTACCCTCTTCTTTCAGTTACATATACGTTTTATATTTTACTGTTTTTACTGCAAACCACATTTTCTCAAACTCTGTACTTCATTAATTCACATTTGTTGTCAGTTATTCTTTCTCTTTGATGTTTGTTCATTGTCCTTTCATTTTTTATTGTTGTAAATAAATACATTTTTGGTTATTGTTTTTCGATCCCATGTTTTAAAAAACGATAAATTTTCAGATTTTAATTCTATTAGCCTTGTTCACCGCTTTTAAGTGAAAAATGTTCATGAATAAAGCCGATTTTCTTAAAACAAAGGAGGATTACCTATGTACAGGAGATGATACGTATGTACGTGCAGAATGAAACGAAATTTTTGCTTTTCTGCGAGTGCTTAAACGGTAGATACACTGCTGCGATATCACCTTGGTGACTTTAAGTATTTTGTTGGTGCTGTATATTATCGTATCATCTCACTAACGCACAAATCCTTCGCTATTTGCTTTCAAATCACATCAAGGTACCACTTATCTTCATCTTCATCAACTTTTTCGTTAATCAGAAGCAAACTATGATGCTTTTGAATTACGTCAATATATATTGGCAATTTTTCCAGATAAACTCAGGCGTTCGACATCGTTACGCATTATGACTTAGTATTTAAAATAATTGATTGATATTTTCAATTATTGGCGATGGCGGTGATCCTCCCCCGCTGGATGTCGAGATCCGGCGCCGACCTATCGTCGGCTAGTGGGGTTTCTCCCTAATGAATATGTGGTAGTGTAGTGTATGTTAGAGTAAGTGTGTGTGTAAGGGGAGAGGATAGGACACGGGAGAGGAAGGAAAGATCGCGCGCGACCCGTGGCCCGTTTGTTAGGGTGGTGCTCCGGCATTCGCCTGGTGTTGATCGGAGAAACCACGGAAAACTACCGATCAGAGCAGCCGGTCGTTAGAATTATCCTCCAGACAGCGACTGAATGCGACCTAGCTGAAAAGTTAGTGTCTAAAATCCTGCCACCGTCGGGACTCGAACCTAGGACCTCCCGACCATAGGCGCTGAAGTGACATCTGAGATGCACTGAGCCACCGACTCGGGGTATTTTGGTCGACATCTTTCATTACCATCGTGTAAACGACTTCTTACACGAAAGTCCCACACGTTTTAAAAGTCTCAGATACTTAGCAATAAAATGCAGTCGACTCAGATTATAATGACTACTAAATGAATTACGAATAATGACGACTAATGAATTACAGTCGACTTAGATTATTTATGAATTTTACTTTTTTTGTTATTCTACTTACTATTCTCAAAACTGAAATCTTGGCGAATCGTCACCATCTTAACACAGTATCAATTTTTTCGTTACATATTTTCACATATTTAGTACTGTAATACACATTTTACATATTTTGTTATTTAGACAAAATATTTTTTAATCTATCAATTCTCCTCAATTTTATTTCGTATTTCTTATGAAAAGAAGTATTTTAAAAGAATCAGAAATTTTTTTCTTCCAGAATTACTAAGTGCTACCGACTCGAGGTGCACTATATGAAACGCGTAAAATGTTTTTAGAGTCCGGCTTTGCTTGTCTCAGTGATGGCAAGTGCGCAACTGAGATCATTTTCACCTTTAGGTGTGGAAAGTATTCCGCGCTGAGCCAGTGACTAGTTCACATTGTGCTCCACACAGTTCAGAGCGTTTCAATTTGACTCAGTATCAGTGACTTAAAGTTTGTGTATCGTACAGATAATTAATCGTACAGATAACGTTACAAGTGCAGTGAACCAAACTGAAGTCGTGTTATTGACTTTTCAATATTTATAGCAGTTTTCAACCACCAAGCCCTGACCTAGGTCAGAGCATAGCGGGAGCCATGGTGCTCCTGTACAACACAGCCGATATGGAAATCACCTACGAGCAACTCGGGGATCAACACATCCTCGCAGATTCAATTCAATCACGTCAATGGACCTAGCCAGAACCTGCAGGCAACAAACCTCGAGCATGGAAACGGTATTCCAGCCGCCGATCCAACACAAGGCTCGAGTAAGGTCCAACAGTGTAAAAAGAGGCCACAGTGACTGTACCCCCTAGGCAGCCCATCAAAAAACAATCCAGCAGCAGTGAATATAATGTAGATATGCTTTTCTTGATAAAAATGGAGGCCAAGACAACAGATTTAACTACCTAGACGACGAGGAAACACACGAAGTCGAGAACATAACAATTCCCCCATATTTGTGAAAGACATTCTGAAAATTAATAATTTCAGCAAAGAGCAAAAGCAAATTATCGCTCGTTTCACCTCACACGGTTAACAACAAAATTAAGTTATCTTTCAAGGACACAGCGAACTTTAGAAAGGCTTTTAAATATCTATTAAGCACAAATAGACAATTCCACACTTATAAGGATCCCATTAACAAGAAATTCTCAGTAGTTTTCAAAAACATTCACCACTCAGTAACTCAGGAAGAGGTATACGAAGATTGGTATCCAAAATATCCTTCACTGATCAGTGTCACAAGATTATACAAAGACAATATTCCCGTTCCGGTTATTGCAGCAGAGTTTGACGAACATCAAAGTATTGAGGAAGTGTTAAAAATTAATACAATATGTCATCTGTGTGCAAAACTAAAAAAAAGACGTAAAAACAATGTGCCAATACAATGTTTGAGCATAAACCCAGTCACCTATCAAATAGCACGCCTTTCCAATAATTTCTACTCCAACATAAACTCAATAGATCTACTAAAACAATACAATCTAGCCTCAACCAACAACATTCAGACCAAAATATACAATATATATCCGTTCGATTTATTTATAAAAATATTCTCAACCAATTGTGAACGGAAGGTTCATGAGGAATCTACCCCAAGGTAGTAGAATTAGGTTAAGCACAGTATTAAGTTAGTAGTAAGTCGTCATTACATATGAATGAGTGTAATACTGATCTAAGTAAACCAAACCAACAGTAAATGGAAAAAAGGTGTGAAAAGTATTATTGACGTTTCGTTTCGTGACCTTTAACCTTAATTTCCGAGAAACTTTGACGATCACCGACGTATTCGATGAGAATGCTGCACGCTGCAGTGATTGATTGTTGGACGTAGATATTGCCAGTTTGTTCGAGGGCTTGTATTGCGTCTAGTTTGACTGCTAAACTATGCTTCTAGATAGCAATAGATGAAACTTTTATTACTAACGGGAAATTTTTAAAGAGCAAAACATCAAATGTGCTCTCGAAATGATTTTTAAAACATATATTGCTTTTAAAATTTGTGTAGAACATTTTTGAGGAATGTGAATACATATTATGTAAGAGTGTTTTATAATTAGTGTTTTTTAATATTACATATTATATCCGATTGTACATATTTATTACATATTCTGACTTTTTTAATTTCATTATTATGTACATATTTTGATGTTTCATACTACATACTATTTTTTCGGTCTCTACTTATAAGGAACTCGGTTAAAGTGAACCCTTGGTTATAGTGAACTGATCCCATTTCATTTACATCACAAATAATCATAAAAATAGTCGGTTATAGTGAATCTGATCCTCGGCTACAGAGAACGTAGGCAATACTACGTCTTGGAAATTAATTGTCTTCTGTAAAATAATATTTCGCCTCAGTGCCACAAATTCCAACACCAGGCACCTTGAGTAAAAATATCCTTGGTCATAAAATCGAAGTCTCCTCTGAAGTGAAAGTAGCAGACCTGAATTTGGAACGTTACTTATACCACTCACTTAGTTTCATTGCGGAAACAAAGCTCGTGTCCTACGTGGGCTAGAAATAGTGGCGGCGACGCACGATGCCTTGCAACGGTTTCCAGGTTGGTGATATATTCCGCGCGACAAAGCGCGTTGTTCTACGTAGGTGATAGGAAGAGCGCGACTGCCACTGCTTCACAGCCTGGCAACCCCCTCCCCCCCCCCCGCGCCTCGCGGAAAAGCGATCACTTTCATTAGCCGTCCTGCAACCAAAGGATCTCGTATGTTATTGGATGAGTAAAAGGGCCTTTGGGAAGTGGAAAGGTGTTCCAACAATGGAAGAGGCATTGAAGGGTGTGAAGTCTGCATTACGAGACTTGGATATAGTGGACAATACAGAATCAAGTACGAAGAGCTCACGAACTCAAGAGAAGTATCTAGAGAAATTACTAATGATAAGTAAACGCATGGAGCAATTGAAAATAATTCATTATTTAATTAAAGATAAAGATATTGAAATTTTCAATTCATGATGTTAATATTCTTTTTTGTATATCTTCTTTAATACAGTTAATCATTGTGGAGAACTTTTATTTAATTTTGACATCATCGGATATAGTGAACCCCTGGTGCAGTGCACTAAAATTGTTAGTCCCTAGAAGTTCTCTATAACCGGAGTCTACTGTAGATCTGAACGGTAAGTCAAAGCACTTACCACAAACCGAGGTACTCAGTCGAGCGGTGGAAAACTTCCCAAGTGTTTCTTACGAACAATGTGTATACAAATGCTGTAAGGTCTTAAGAGCTGGTCTGTACATTGAATTTCATGAAAAAATATCGACTTTTTTGAACACTCTTGAACGTGAACAAAATTCACAAATCCTGATAAAAAGAGTGGAAGAAGAAATGTGATTTCAAAGGACAAAATTCACACCATATGAAGGAAATGAAAACTGTTCTTAAAAATAGATCTTTAAATAAGACTATGTACAATTTTTTTTAACGAGAAGTTTTCGCGTAATATTTGAAGTAACAAATTTATATTTTTTTCTCAACAGCGACTCTAATGTTTTAATTTTTCCCTCTGATACATTAGATACTTCTTCAAAATGGAGCAGGTTTCAGTCTCTTTGAACTAGCTGTATTTTTTATTTATTTATTATTTATTTATTATATTATTTTTATTTAAATATTTAAAAATTTAAAAATAATTGGAGAAAGTGTGTGCTTTTGGGACATCTAGTTCTCCTGAACATGCAAATAGTTGAAACATAGGAGTCCTCAGACCTCATTAACCTTGATATGCCTGAGTGATAACAAGATAAACGGAACTTGTATTTAATTTCTCCTCAAATACGATATATTTGCTTATTTCCAAATTCGACATTTTGATTGGTCAGTAGTTTTTATTTTACTTTCTGGTATTTTCATTCCTTTTTGACTGACTTTTAACTCACAATGTTATCCATTGATTTTTTATTTTTCACCAATGGCCTGTTTTTCTTTCCTTTTAACTTCCCTTGTCGTGTTGCAGTTTCTTCTAAAACCAATTCCATCCTTACCTCCGTTCCTACCTTTCGTTAGTTTGCTTTAAAAAGTGACGTTATTGCCCGTAGCCTTGATGTTTGGTCTTTGACAAAACCAAGCAGTTGAACTTGAACGTTACCGATATGTATCAGTCGACGAAATGGTGCTTATGTTTTTGCCCGTCGGAGGTAGTAATGTTTGCACAGATGAAGTCGGATAGAAAGAACCTTGTAATTAAATGGCTTCCCTGCAGCAATTACAATCAAGCTCGATGTAGGATACGGTTTACATAAGAATACAATAGCTTCTTATCCCTAGTATAAACGTATTTTGAAATATAACATACCGCAAAGAAAACAAACAATTTAAATGCTAAATAAATTAGGGATAAACAATATTTTTGTAATTCGTACACAAATGTTATTAGTTTCAAATGCAGTGGTGTCACGTTGCGCTGATGTTCCAGCCCCTTGAACTCCCACTTACAGGCTATTGATTTGAACTTAATTTTTGTCTTTTCGTTTATATAAAAAAAGCAATGTTTTATTTTAACCACTGAAGTGCTAAAAAACACGTTGTTCTTTAAAATAATACCTTAGAAAATACTTGAATACTCATGTATTAACGTTATATTTTACAAATTCTTCTATTTTAGTATTACACACATATTTCTTCCCATGGCATGGTTTTTCATGTTGACTGTCAATTCATAGACTGTGTTTGCCTTGTGCTCTTTTTGCATGTTCGTATATTTGTATATTCACATATTGTTCTTTGCACGCTCACATAGTAGTATTGAGCTAGAATATGAACCGAATGAGGACACTACCGCCTTGAATGAGACATTTAAACATTCACATACACAGGACATTAAACATTTAGATACGACTACTATATACTGAAATGGAAACCTAACAAAGACACTAAAGCATTGAATGTGACATTTAAATATTTTTATTATATATTAAGCATATTTTCAAAATAATATACAATAAATATAATTCAAAATTATTTAAACGTTCATGTAATAAGATAATATTATGTACAAGTTAAAATAAATTTTTTTAATAAATTAATTTTACTTAATTAGGTTATATCTAAACTAAATGCATAATGAATAATTTTTTGGATTATTAAAATTTGACAGGTTTGGGAACTTTATTTAATGTATTACATTTTATTGTGTTGAGTCCAAATTATCAGAATATTCTAATGCAGTCGAACTACCTGTCAGCAGTGTACTTTCAAGAAATAAATTTAAAATTATTTTAAAAGTCGAAATATGTTACTCCAACATTTCTTCTCAGTATTTCACTACATTATTTATCATTTGGTAGCACCTCGACTATGATGTTTTTAAAATTTCTTCCTAATATTTCTACAAATCATATTGTTGTTTCTTTGTTTTAGAGACCTTTATAATATATGTTGTTCTGTAAGTACTTTCGAAATTATTTCGGATATATTTTCACATAGACCTTTAATATCAAAATGCATTTAGATTTACGACGCTTTAACGTAATTGATTTTAAACTGCACAAAATTCTACCCTGACTGACGACACAGTTACATCTGAGTTCTGCATTGTCATTAACCTTGAAAGTCACCCCAGAAAAAGTCCAAAATGTGCTTTTTATTGTTTTTCTTCTCCTCGCTTACGTCTTCATTAGCTCGTTTCCTGAGACTTTTTGCCTTATGGAGATGAATATCTCCACGGTCTGCAGCTCATAGAAATGCTGACAGAAGGCAGCTGTCACAAAGGGAGTGCATTAAGTGAATAAGTATATATTGGGCAGACCAAGAGAAAATTAAAATTAAGAGTCTCAGAACACATCAGAAATATTAAAGAAGTCACAAAAAACAGAACTATATCAACACACCGTATAGAATTACAATACAATACAATTTTCAAGAACTGTTCTTGCAACTTTATACATAAAAATCTGATAATTGCTTGAATACTCAAGTTGAGTCTATGTTTTATATATATATATATATATATATATATATATATATATATATATATATATATATTATAACACGCCCACCTACTACCTTCCAGCCGGTGGCGATGAAGCGTGAAACTATGAATGCTCGTGAAGCGAGCTTTGAATTCTCAGGAAGCAGGATCTTTCGGGTATGAGAAAGGTCTGAACCCTTGACACAATTAATTATGTAAAATTCTGGTAAAATGAGCATATATTCAGTAAAACAAATTACACAGTGGCACAAATATACAATAAAGTATGCCCTTTGCGTAGATGGTCACTGCAAAGAAAGCAGAAACAAAAAGAACAGAAAGAACACAACCACAAAAGAATGTATAGGCGTCACCTTGACTGCCTGAATACTTCAATAAGTATTATTCACAATACTTTTGCTTCTACCTCTTTCTCAATTATTTCGTGTACCTCATTTAGCTTTTGTTAATCTTAAGTTTTCTCCGTGCACGGCCCTTTAAGTGCTTCTCTACAATTATTCTATTATAGACTTCACAGAGGTCAGCCTTGAGCTGCGCATTTATTACACTGCTGTAAACTCTAACACAATAGTAAACGTGACACACACGTTACTAAATCGTACCCTTTACAAAATTATAGCAACTGATTATCCATGACATCATACAATGGAAACAATGACTTTCAAATAAGATTACTTTTACATTACATGAAAAATTATAATTTACTTTAGAACAGTTGTACAAGGTATGGCATTCAAACGAATTTACTGGTGCGTACAGCGAATGAAATCTAAACTGCCGCTCATACGTTCGAAATATTTCTCCCAGTAATTACTTGGAACTTTCACCTATTTTAGGACGCTTCGCCTGGTGTTTAAAGCTGCACAGTTTCCCAACAAATTGCCGCATAGAAGTTGCCAGTTCTTTATCTCGACATTTCCTTCCCGCTCGCCGTCAGTTAACCTTGGGGTGTTCGGTCGCTCGCAGTCCTCGCCGCGTCACTTGACTGGTTCGATGTCCCGCGGTTACACCTCTTCTTTCGCTCGATCTCAGGATGCCGCCACACGTCCAAATTCCAAACCTTTCTCTCGATCTCGGGCTCGTACCATCCACGGATTGGTCCAAGTCCTTCTCGCCTACGCTTGAGTGTTCACTGGAGTCGTCCTTCTGCCGCCTGCCGCGTACCCGTTGCTCGCACTACCAGTTTTAAATAACTAACGTGCTTGAATTGACTACTTCTAGCACTCGGTCGACATACCACACTTTGAGCGTGCGTGGTCGTGGCGTACAAAATTGAATACTGGATCTCGTTCAGAATCCTTCTGCGCGAATTTACTTCGATTATGAAACTATTTCAGGTTCAAGCGATCACATCGCTTGCTTTCTCACGTGATGTTAGTGCTAATAATGTACGTGCACTTTGCTTCTGAATTCTATCACTTATTACCGCGTTTCTTAAATCAGCTTTACTTAAGCAAGTAAAATTATACTCCTGCACTAACCAATTACTATCGCTGAAGAATTTAGTTGAGTCGCCGTCGCTGTCGAAGTTGTAAGAGAGCTCTTCCGAAGTGCGTCGCGGTATTTATGCGTCTCCGCCTGGGGAAAAATTTCTGGAGGGGTGAATTTTCTCCTCCTTCGCACCCTCTCAAGAAAATATTATCCGCAAACTTTGGACATCGGAGTGCGAAAACCTGCGGGTAGATGTCGCTTTCTCGGACCATCGCTCCGCCGCGTACCCTATTTCTCTGTTTTCTGGTCTTTTCTAGTGGCTTATGGTGGCGTTACGGGTTCGTATAATCCCGTGACGTCACAATATATTGTGACTGTATTTACCTCAATTTTCCCATCTGGGAATCCACCATCAACTGAGGCATTGATCACACATTAAATTTTGATGGCAATAACTGCCGTTTCTGAAATTGATGAAGGGACAAGGGATTCCTTTAGGGGGGAGCGCCTTTATGAGGAGGATGTTGGCTATGGTTTTCCATACATTCTCTTTCATCATATCCTTCATTAATCACTAGTTTGCCATTTTCTATAATTGAATATTTATTCATCAAGAAAGCATAATCTAAAGAGACCCTGTTACAATCACCTACATGATCTGCAGTCTTACATGATATTGCATCACTAGAACTTAATATCTAATTTTGATCCTATTACTGGATTACTCCGACCTATGACTACATGAATCTGTTGCTAATCAGCTTTGTAATCATGGTTGCAACCGTTATAAATATTGTATGTGTATCGCATTTGCTTATTCCCCTACCTACATACCGATTCATTACTACGCCCTACCCCATTAATACATTTCCTGGCCAATGTGGCTGTGCTGACTTCACTGAAGTTACATGATTATTAAATGTTCGTCTACTCAGCCTGGATTTCCCGCCCTCTTGGTGCAGGAACACAGCTGCGGTTGTTCACGGCCTTCACGCCACGACGTGGCGTCGGGCCCCCCCTCTCGCGTCGCCACTAGCTGGTTTTCGGGGTCGTCACTCCGATTCCGGCGTTTCGTTGTCGGATCACACGCCTTCGACGTTCTCGTGCGAGTTCAGTCTTCTTACGATAACGCGTTTTATTAACATCGTCCGTTTATCGCTCTGTCCGTGGCTAATGGCCCACACGCACTCGCCACGTGTTTTCGTTTGCACTCGATTGTTTATCACTCGTCAGCGTTTATGTTACAGTTCCTTCGGCTAATTTTACTATTCACTGTCTCTAATTATCGTTCACTTCATAATCAACACTTCTCCCCATTTAGATTTCCGATGTTAGCCGATTACACGTCCATTATTCATCCACATCACATTACCCGTGCGCGCCATCTCCACTCCCTGCCCTCTCTCTTTTGTTCCGCCTCGCGTCTCCTCTCGCCCCGCGCGACTCGTTCCCCGGACTCGTTCGTGACTCTCCTGTCCTTCTGCGCGCCCGATTCAAATAGGCATCGTTTTTACTACTGACTGGTGGTATGACCATTAGGTCATATAATATATATATATATATATATATATATATATATATATATATATATATCATTTAGTAATTTATAACTTCAATATAAATTTAATTTAACACATATTAGGTATCTTATGGACTCTGTTTAATTATTCCACCGATAGACTACCATTTATCAATAGTGGTGTATCTTTCCCACCTATTGTTTTCTATAACATATGCTCTTGACGAAAATTTGAAAAGTTTTTATAATTTTATAAACTTTATCAATAGATAAGCTCTATATGAGTGTATTGAGTAATCTCATTAAACTGTTATCTTATTTGAATATTATATTTTTGTATGTAGTTGTAAAAACGACATCGCCCAGATATGGGTAGCACTCTCTCGTGCTCTTGCTCCCCGTTGTGTTTAAAAGGTCGGCGGAGTGGAGGCGGCGAGTGGGGAACGTGCTTCGTTTCGGTACCTTGAAATTCCATGAAGAACGTCAACGTGATGTATCTGTACGTGCCTCAAATTCTACTATAAGGTTTTCTTATTTGCATAATGTTGTAGCTTGAAGATGACGAAAAAATAATCCTCGAAACCATTGCAAGATATTAATAATCAAAAGTGTGAAATAATACATCTCCATTCAAGGTCTGTTCAAAAATAAAGGAACCAAAGAATGATATAATAATAATAATAATAATAATAATAATAATAATAATAATAATATCATAAATAAGCCATGGTAAAAATGTTTAATTTAACAGTTCAATTTTCCGCACCACTTATGTTTGATATCAGAAAATATGGTGGCTATTGAGAGAGTACATCAACAGCGATAAAACCACAGGTTCAACTAACAGGTTCAAGTTGGCCAACCTAACCGAGACACTGCGATCTACCAAAAATTTTTCGCGGAGGTGCAGATCGATGTTTGGGCGATATCTAGCCTAGATTTTACTATTGGGTAGAGATAAGCAATTGGCCAACATTTAACGTTTATGAAGCAGGGAAGGAATAATATTTTCTTGATAATTTTACCGAGAGCGGTAGCTCAATGCATCAACTGATGTCACTGCCACGTCTCTGACCGGGAGGTCCTAGGTTCGAGATCTAACAGCGGCAGGATTTTCGTCACTAGCTTTTCAGCTAGGTCGAGTTCAAACGCTGTCTGGAGAAGAATTCTAGTGTTCGGCTGATCTGATCGGCAGTTTCCCGTGGTTTCTCCGATCAACACCAGGCGAATGCCGGAGCAGTACCCTAGCAAACGAGCCATGGACCGCGCGCGTGATCTTTCCTTCCTCTTCCTTGTCCTGTTCTCTCCCCTAAAACACTCACACACTTACAGTAACATGCACTACAGTACCCCACTTGCCGGGAGACTGGCCGGGGACTTAGAACTTGTCCCGGCTGGGGCGGTGCCCCGCTGGTGGGAGAGTCCTGGTTAGGGGGAACCCCGCTAGCTGACGGTAGGTCGGCGCCGGATCTCGCCATCCAGCGAGGAAAGATCACCGTCATCTCCCGATGGGAAAACGTGCGTTACACTTACGGGACTAATGATCCCAGCTTTTGATGCGCCCGGAATCACTAACCAATCAATCAATTGATAATTTTGTTATTGATGTTTTGAGAGGTTCGATGAAAAGTTTTGTTTCAGTTTGCTTATTTCTTTTTTTAATAGTTTTATTTTCTTATGTAGCGAAGTATGCGGTTTACAAGATTGTATATGAACTATAACCTAGTAAGCTTAGTACTAAGTGTTACAGGAGAGCGAGGTTACTTTCACTGGAGGCCTCAATAATTAATAGTTTTGTATGTGAGAATGTATGGAAGGATAAGACAATTACACGAAGAAAAGAAAGTAATAAGTTAGTGAAATCATGCATGTGTCTTTAGAGCGGTTTAAATTTATCCTTTGGGAATATAGATTTAATTCTTTGGTGTTGGTTATCATTTGTTTTCCTAAGTTGAATATGAAAGGTGCGGGGGAAAATGGTAAGGAAAGACATTTTTTTATTGATGACTGATATAATCATCAATCGTGTGAAGAATAAATGCTCTGTGGAGTTGCTCATTTGGTGCATACCAAGGCACATTAACAGCAGTTCGAAACATTTTATTTTGGAATGTTTGGAGAGATTTACGTACCGAAGGTGTAGCTCCTCCCCAGAGCGGACATGCATATGCAATAATGGGACAAACGGCACTTTTATACAGTAATAGGGAGAGATCTGTTTTATTTCTGATAAACCAATAAATGATCCTCTAAAATATTTCAGTCGTAAGAAAATAGGTTTTGGAAGTGACTCTTCCTAATTGAACATGCATGAGTATATTCGTCTTCTTTTTCTTCTTTCAGGTCGTCTTCTTTATCGTATTCGTATTTTTCTTCTTATTCGTCTTCTTCTTACTCTTTTTTTCCGTGGTTGCTGCTTTTACTTTCATTGGTTTCACATCACAGGCTTGACGCAGCACTGCGAGAATCTCGTCCGTTGATTAAGTTGCTACTTTGGCATCCGACGGGAATTGATCGGGCGAACCTACGGGTAACATCGACCAGAACAGCCAATAGAGTTCACAGTCAGGCAGTTTATCAATCAAAACCATATACCTGTGTTTCTGAAATCAAATACTAAATGTACAAGAACGACAATTTTAGTTATTCTAAAAATTATTCGTGCCTCCTTTAATCTGCATTCATAAAAGTGAATTTAACGATATGTAACCGACATCCATACCACATTAAGTAATGAATTAATAAATTCGAAATTATTACAGACTCTTCTTCAGAATTGTTGCAGTGTCCTGGAAATGTTTGATGAAGATTAACACAAAATAAATGCGAAAAATAAGTAATTAAAAACTAAGTTGGTAGATGCACCAAGATCTTTATTTCTCGCTTCTCAGTAAGAACATGTGGTTCCTAATGTATTGCGCTGGAGGCGAGAAACGGTGCGGCAGAACGAGTATTTAATTGATTCGGTAAAGTTCAGTAGAAGTGTACAACGTTTAAAAAACGTTTTATCGAATAGAAATGTATTGTAAAATGAAATGAAAGAAAATTATAGTTTTTTATTAAAATTTTAACCAATTACATTACAAATACTCTTAAACACCCTGCTTTATCTAAAATTGTTCTTTTTCCTTTTTAGGGTGCCTTTTTAGGATTGAATATGAAGAATGTTCGGGCAACGCCTGGAATTTTGCCAGTATATTTTCTAAAACCAAGTGATTCAAAACTCATTCAACCCCTTCAACGTCTGATTGATATTAAATTTATGAGTTTTGCCATTTGCTTGAAAGAAATTTACATTTCTCTACACAAGCCTAGAAAATGAACAGATTAACTTGAATCCCACGGGTGTTTTAATTTAAAATTTTTAAACTTTTTAAAACAAGTTTTGTACTAACCCAAACGGCTCCGAGGATACACTATGTATTATTAAAAAGATCTCCCAGAAGTTGACAACTTGGGCGAGTTTTTGGGTGTCACATTTTACCACCATAACTTGCTGAGTCTTTACTTGTCTGCACCTAGGACTTAGTCGAAACTCTGCTGGTTAGAAAGTTAAGAATATAAGGGGACGTTCAACTTCGAAAATTAAATCAATTAACTTGAGCATATTCTATCTGCACGAAATGTTTCTCTTGGTTTGGCAGAGAAGATAGGAGTAGTTTATTAACAGAAGGGTTGAGTTTTTCGCCGTTTTTAGAACCCTTCTCGATTAATTTACCGGGGACGTAGATTCAAGACGATCGTTTTAGGAAATTTAATTACAAGTTTGCAGCTTGAAGGCCATATTTAATTCTTATTGTTTCACTTACTTTTGGTTTCTTTTTTTTTAATTAAGAGACACTGCAACTGGAGTTGTTTTCTGGTTTTACTCTGTTTTCTTCCTTTTCAGTTTCTCAGATCTTGTCCCGACTGGGGCTAGCCCCACTGGTGGGATATACCTGGTTGGAGAAAACTCGCTAGTCAACGGTAGTTCGGCGTGGGATCTCGCCATCCAGCGGGGGAAGATCTCCACCATCTTCTGGGGGAAAAGAAGCACTACACTTACGGAACTGGTGATGTTAGAATTTTACGCGCCGGGAATCACTAACTATCAATCAATAATATGTGTTCCAAATCCGCAGGAGATTACGTGATTCAGCGCCAATCGAATGTTTAGAAAAAAATTCAAAAAATCGCCATGGCACTTCGTGCAAACGCCTTCGTTCCTTTGCAGTCACGGCCATAATCACGTTAAAATCTTGTTTTAGTGCCTGCCGGTGGGGGCAACACTAGCGCAATCGGAAAAACGTTGAATTATTATATTTAATCTCATTCTACAAAATAAGGTCTAGGCCTTATGTGCCCTTGCAGAGAGAATCACCAATTCAGAAAATGTTTAAAATATAATTTAGATGCCCTTACCTTACATCAAAAACGGAAAATATTTGAAACAAACATTCATAAAATTACATATTGTTACATAGTCCTAAATACATCTATTAAATGGTCTTGATTATAAAAATAATTTCTTCAGTTGCTATATTGAATATTTACTTCCGGCGTTACACCCTTCCATTGGAGTTCTCCAGTACCGAACTTTCATTTGAAAGCGACTGTTAAATATTTACATTAATATAAATTCAGTAACAAAATAGATACACATGTTTATTTTGAAAATATTTGCTCTTTTTATCACATTCTGTTCCTCTGTTCTCCTTTCAAAGTTTTTCTTCCCATTCTATACTCTCTTCCCTTTCTTTCAAGCTCACCCATTGTTTCTCTCTTATGATCGTTATTTACTGACTTACTTTCTTTTTCCTTTCGTTCTATATCTCAAACTTTGTTTACCTCTCTTTCTTCCCGTCCCACACTCTCAGATTTCCCTTCTCCTACGTTCAATATTTTCCCCTTTTTCCTGCTTTTCTCTCTTTATCTTTTATCACTGAATGTGTATAAACTCGCTTGCTTTCCTTGTCTGCATTAGTCCTGTAATAATCCCTTCTCTAAATTTCCATATTTCTCGCCACGTCGTTCTATTCTCTTCCTTTTCCAACCAGACTTCATCCTCTTTCTTTCTTCTCAAATCTTTGTTCTCTATTCTCCCAATCCCTCCAACTTATTCCTTGGTCTCCACCTACTTCTCTCCCTGTGTGTGTGTGTGTTGGTGTGTTTGTGTGTGTTTGTGTGTTTGTGTGTTTGTGTGTGTTTGTGTGTGTTTGTGTGTTTGTGTGTGTTTGTGTGTGTTTGTGTGTTGTGTGTGTGTGTGTGTTTGTGTGTTTGTGTGTGTGTTTGTGTGTGTGTTTGTGTGTGTTGTCTCGTCCTCGGTTTGGGTCTTGTTGAGTATTCCGCCGTGGAGTTCACCGCGGCGCCACCGCGTGCTTCCGAATTCACTCGCGCTTTGACGAGACCCAGCCGCCCGCCCGACACGGCTCCACGCAAGAACACGTTGGCATCGCGTACACTGGCGCCCAACGGCGAAACTGCGGGCAAAAGTACATCCTGTACTCCGATATAAACAGTGTGATACTTCAAGCTCACGAGCAGGACGGTGAGTATCCCGGGAGACCGGTCGGGAGCTTAGAGCTTGTCCCGGCTGGGGCGTTGCCCCGCTGGTGGGAGAGTCCTGGTTAGGGGAAACCCCACTAGCCGACGGTAGGCCGGTGCCGGATCTCGCCATCAAGCGGGGGAGGATCACTGCCATCTCCCGAGAGAGAAAACACATGCACTACACTAACGGGACTAATGACCGAAGCAGTTCACGCGCCTGGAAACACGATAAAATCAATCAATCAATCAATCAATGGACGGTGAGGGGAACTCTGTCGTTCAGTCGGAGTATAGGTGGGTGTTTAGTGTTTCCACTTACGTTAAATACTATGATCATTAATCCCGTGAATGTTGTGAATATTGTAATCCGGGATGTGACAGTGTGTCCAGAATGAGATTTGGCACCGACTTATATGTCGGCGCACCGCGGAGTTTATTTTCCTTTGGGGAATCCCCTTAACAAGCCACCGCCCCACCTGGGAGAAACTATAAGCACCCGGCATAGTGTGTGTTTGATGAGGCACTGTGGCCGCCCGCCCCGCCGCGGCTCCGCGCAAGAAAACGTCCGCGTCGCGCGTACTGATGCCAAACGGCAACATTGCGGGCAAGCTCTATAATCCAATTTAAACATAGTGGCACTTCATGATCACGAGTTGGACGGAAAGTTCTGTCATCCAATCGGGAGTTTGACTACCTCTTAAATTTTTGGTATAGGAACTCCCGATTGGATGACAATGTCCCGTTCTTCTTCCAGCTCCTTTTCCAGTGTTTTAATCAGAATATGGGTGGATTTTAATGTTTCAGGGCGCGTCAAATACTATGGTCATTAATTCTATGGGTGAAGTGCGTATTGTATTCTGTGTGGTGGCGGTGTGTCTGCCCATCTGGAACGTGAGATTCGGTGCAGGCTTACATGTTGGCACGGTTTTATTTTTTTTCAAAGAATTTCCTCAGTGGGACACCACCCAATCCGGAACAAGCTAGACACCACCCAATCCCGCTCCTCGCAAAAACACGACCGCACTGGCGCCAAACGGCGGAACTGGGGACAAGAACACTACTAGGTGAGTGTTTAGTGTTTCCAGGAGCGTCAAATACTATGGTCGTTAATCCTGTAAGTATAGTTCCTGTTTAAGCCGGAATGTAGCGTTTATGATTGATTGGTGATGCTGGGCGCGTCAATTGCGAAAGTTATCAGTCAAGTAAGTATAGTGCATGCTTTTTTGCGCAATAAATAGCGATGATTGTCCCCTGTTGGATGGCAAGATCCGGCGCGAACCTACACGTGGCCTAGCGGGCTTTCCCAACCAGGTATCTCCCAGGATCTGGGCACCGCCCAGATCTAAGCTCACGACTGGTATCCCGACATAATGTGGTAGGGTAGTGCATGTGAGTATGTGTGTGTAAGAAAAAGGTGAAGATACGGTAGGGAAAAGGAAGAAAAGATCACGTGCGGGCCGTGGCCTGTTTGTTACGGTACTGCTCCGCCATTCGCACGGCATTGATCGAAGAAGCCACGGAAAACTACTGATCAAGTGCGTTCGGGGAGATGGTTGTATGCCTAGTCCGCTGGAAAGAGACATGTAGTGCCAAGTTGCCTGTTCACGTGTTGGGTTTATTTCCTTCCAAGAAAGTCTTCAGCGGGGTACCGCCCCACCCAGGACAAGCTTTTAAGCTCTCGACTGCACTCCAGACATATGTAGGAGTGTAGTTCGTGTAATTGTAATTGTAAGTGTGTGTATGATTGAGAAAGGGGAGGAGAGATGAGAAAAAAAGATTACTCGCGTTCCGAGACACGTTTTAAAGATACTGCCTGAACACCCTTCAAAAATAGATCATGTTCACGAGTAGGAATGAATACTCCTTGCTATGGATGGCCATATCCAAAATGTTATAGGTATATGTACTATTATCAACCTCCTTGAGAGACAGAAATGTCGAACGAGAAGAAATAAATTAAAAAAAAAAGATACTGCTCGAAAATTCCCATGGTATTCAACGGTAGGGTTACCAAGCGTCCTTCATTCGGGAGGACAGTCCTCTATTGATGTCAATTGTCCTCTCTTCCTCCTTTGTATTTTAAATCTTTTTTGGTGGCTTTTTAACATTTGTTGTCATTTATATTCCATGAATAACATTTTCCACGTTGTATCGTTTATTGTTTAATTTAGAATAGAAATCGTGAATATCCTTTTTCTGACCGCTGACACACTCATGCATGACAATGTCTCTGTCTAGCGACTAAAACAAAAGAGATGCTCAGACTATCTTCATCTGCATTTTTGTGAACGAATCTTTTCACTTGAATCGCAAATGGAGAAAAAAAAAGAAATAGAGCTGATGTTGGTCTAAATTAAATATTTACAACAGGAAATGTATAGATGTGTTTTTCTTTTACGTATCGAGGGCCCTCCCTTTTACATAAACATTGTTGGCAACTGATGTGTCCAAATTCAACACACACAAAATTCAATAAGAAATTTATTGGTCGAAAACAGGTACAGAGCTATAGTGTCGAATATCCAGGAGAATGTACAGTGAAACGTAGCCGAGTTGTCGTAACCAGAAGATGCACCACAATATTGCCGAGTCGCCAAATCTCCGTAAAGGGAAGTCCGTTGTCGCAGCACTGTCGTCGTAAACACAATCTTCACACCGTACTATCTCTTATCACCACTCGTCACTCTTGCTCCGCCGCTCACTCTCTGTCCTCTCTCCGGGCCACGGCCGGCTTATATTTGCCCTGGGCCGTAGGTCTGCTGACTGGCAGGTGTAGAAGGGGGGAAGGTTGGGCCTCACCCCGCTCGCTCAGGCGTGGCGGCCGCACACCGTCGAGCCTCGCTGGCCTGCGCTTGTCGCTGGCCGCTGCCGCCAGGGGCGGTAACGCCCTACTGTGGCGGCACATTCAAATCTGTGCGGCCGGTCACGACAGCAACCCTGTTCATCGGAGAACCACGGCAATCTAGCGATTATAGAAGCCAGTCACTAGGATTCTCCTTCAGTGTCCGAATTCGACAGTTATAAATATTTTGCCATCGGAACTCGAACCCTAAGGTCTTTAGATCAGTAACGCTGTAGAGAAAACAGATTCCCCTAAGCAATTGAATGCGGTACGGTGTGAGTACGGAGAAGGATTCATGCCAGGACAAATTAATCACATTCTTAGGAAACTGGATGGATAGACAGCGTCAGCAAGTTTAAACAAAACTTTATTTTCGTTCAAAAATATGTGAAAATATTTTATTTCGTTCAAAGAGATAAATACGCTTATTAATTATCTATAATATTCTGCTGTAGTTATTCTTTAGCAGCTACGGGTATTAGATATTTTTAATTTATTTGTATTTTACAAAACATTTTAATCAAATCAAATATTACAAACGACGACAAAGATATTCGAAAAACTCTCAAAATTCCTCACGAGCGACGGTAGGAGCCCTAATCATCGCTCATGAGGTAATACCTCCATCTCTCTCTCTTTTTTTTACAAATTTATTTCTTCTTGTTCGACAATACAGTCTTTCAAGGGTTTTAAAAAACATAAGATTATTATATGACAGTTTTGGATTGGCCATCCATAAGGTAAGTGAGGTTTAAACTCTGACATAATTACTGATTTAATGTTATTGTTAATTAAGAAGAGAAAGGAATATGATTATGTTAAGGAGCTGAGGGTATAGTGGTTTACCGGGGTTTGAATTTGTCTTTGGGAAATCTTGACTTTATGCGTGGGTGGAAAATACCTCCATCTCATAGATAGATTCTGCTTATCGTCTCGTATATTATGTTACTAGTGCAAAACATTTGGCCGTGCAAGCAAGAATCGGCGCAGGTGGATAGAAGGAAGACGGAGAGCACGAGCTACCGCTCGCCAGGTGAAATCTAAGCCCTCTGATCCTTATTTCTCACCTCCACGGCCCTCATAACCGTAGAACACCTGCGCTCTATGAGTCCGACTTGGATCAGCTTTGTATTCATCTGACCTTTGGAGCTGGCATTTGCGGCAGACTGGCGAGCTCTACATATTTGTGCGTAATTTGTTCTTTAAAAGTCAGCAAACAAAGCACAGGTTTTAAGTCTAACATACTGTGCTACCATCAAAGATCTATTCATTCACACCTTATTTAATGATATATATTTCCTGTTCTTTGAGAAAAAGGGAAGTTAACAACCAACATTATAATTAAGTATTTAAATTTCAAAAGTAATGATTTTATTTGAATATTTGTTATTTGTTCTCTGTTAGTACCAGTCTTCAAATTATGTCCATTTCATTACGTCACGGTGTGACAACCATGGGCTCGGAAGATCTATAGGTCGCAACTGTGCAAGCCATTTATCGTGCATTTGGCATTCTCTACCAACGAGAACAGAGAAAAGTGGCTCTGGACGGTACGCTCTGAATTCACAATTGGGAGGCTCAGATTCAATCCCTCAGCCGTTCATCCTGACCAGAGATTTCGTACTACCTACTTTGAATATTCTCTTAGAGGGTCACAATGTATTCCACGCAATCTGTGTTACTCCTACTACAACTACTACAACTACTACAACTACTACAACTACTACAACTACTACAACTACTACAACTACTACAACTACTACAACTACTACAACTACTACAACTACTACAACTACACTACAACTACTACTACTACAACTACTACTACTACTACAACTACTACAACTACTATTACAACTACTATTACAACTACTATTACAACTACTATTACAACTATTACAACAACAACAACTACTACTACTACTACCACTACTACTACTGCCACTCCTAGTACTCCTACTCCTCTCTCCTCCTTCTTCTCCTCCTCCTCCTACTACTGCTACTACTACTACTGCTACTACTACTACTGCTACTAGCGGCGCAAATTAGCGACTGGGAGGCGCAAAGAACTACACCGCAAGCGACCATCGGTACATCACATTCAGCATCAAGAAAACTCAGACACCCAATGCCGACGGAACATCACTAGATGGAACATAAACAAAATAGATAAGACCAAACTCACTTCGACGATTGAACACGGACATGAAGCGCTAGAAGAAAGAAACATCATACTCCAGTAGCGATGCCCTAGTAGACCTGACGATGGACCTCATCACGCAGGCATGCGAGGCAGCGATGCCCAGGAAGAGAGTTGTTCCTAACCGACGGCCCGCTTATTGGTGGAACGAAGAAATCGCGAGCCTCAGAAAGGAATGTCTCCGTCTTAGACGGATAGCTCTAAGAGCCAGGAGAGACTCCAAAGATGTTGAGGAAAGAAAGACAGCCTACAAGGACGACAAGAAGAAACTGCGCAGGGCCATTGCGTTAAGCAAGGCAACGAAGTGGGAGGAACTTATCCAGAACGTCAACAATGACCCGTGGGGACGAGGGTACAAACTCGTCACCAACAGACTAGGTGACATATCTCCGCCGAACATACTAGAAGCAAAGACGATGGAAAATATAGTTGCCGCTCTCTTTCCTGTGCACCCCAAAAAGCCCGATGAAGTGCTTCCTGTATCTGAGGAGGAAATCCCATATTTCACCACTCTGGACCTAACAACAGCTGTGACCTCGATGAGCAGCAAGAAAGCCCCGGGCCCGGATGGAATCCCGGCAGAGGTCCTAAAAGCAATTGCAGGATCACACCCAGACCTGCTTCTCAACATGTTCAATATGTGCTTGAGAGAAGGCAGGTTCTGTGCGAGATGGAAAAGAGCCCGATTGGCCCTGATTAGCAAGGGAAAAGGAGACGTAACAGCCCCGTCGTCCTACAGGCCGCTGTGCAGGTGGCTTATCTGAAAGACAGTTCGGCTTCCGAAAGGGCAAGTCCACAGTAGACGCGATCCGCGAAATTGTTGCAGCAGCGGGACGAACGGAAGAGGGAAACCACCGCACAAGACCACTCTGCATGGTAGTGACGCTGGATGTACGAAATGCCTTCAACTCGGCTAACTGGGGAGACATCTTAGACGCCTTGAGAAACTTCGGAGTTCCCAACTACTTGAAGAGAATTATTGGAGACTACCTCAAGGACCGAGTTATCTTGTACGAAACCGACCAGGGAAACAGGAGTAGAAGAATGACGGCAGGAGCAGCCCAGGGATCGATCTTAGGACCTGATCTCTGGAATGCTAATTACAACGGCCTACTCAACCTCAACATGCCAGACGATACATTCCTGGTAGGATACGCTGACGACATAGCAGCTATTCTGACAGCACGCTCCCTAGAAGGTCTACAGACCCGATTAAACCAGGTAATGAGGAGAGTGCAAACCTGGCTAACCCAACACCGGTTAGAGCTTGCTGTTAATAAAACAGAAATTGTATTATTAACAAAGAAACGGATAGATACGACACCACAAATGAAAATCCTCGAAGAGGACATCCAGACCACTAAGACAATAAAGTACTTGGGAATAATGCTCGACTCAAGACTCTCCTTTTGGGAGCACATAAAACGGGCATCTGACAAGGCAGAAAAGGTGACAGGAGCCATGAGTAGAATAATGGCCAACGTTCGAGGCCCAACACAAAACAAGAGGAAACTCCTGATGACCGTGAAGGAGTCTATCTTACTGTATGGGGCAGAGATCTGGGCACCGGCCATGCAACATGCTCTCTACAGGAGAAGAATACTGGCGGTTCAAAGGCGAGGGGCAATGAGAATTGCAAGCTCATACCGAACAGTGTCAAGCCGCAGTCCTTCTAATCGCAGGGACCATACCGATTGACCTTCTTGCTCTTGAAAAGAAGAACATTTTCAGCAGTCTCTCTGAAGACAGGGCACTACTTAAGAAGGAAGAAAGGCAGAAGACCATCCAGATGTGGCAAAACAGATGGGAAACTGATGCCAAAGGAAGATGGACAGCCACATTGATCAAGGAGATCGAACCGTGGCTAAAAAGAAAACACGGGGAAGTAGACTTCTACTTGACCCAACTACTGTCGGGACATGGGTGCTTCCGGTCTTTCCTTCACAGGATTGGGATCACAGCCCAAGCAGACTGCCAATACTGTGGACATAACAGAGACGACGCTCATCATACATTCTTCGAATGTGAAAGGTGGCAGGAAAAGCGTACCAGACGAGACAAAAATAGGCCCAATAAGCCCCACAAATTTGATTAGCACCATGCTAAAATCCGAGCAGTCATGGACAGCCGTAACAATGTATGCCAGGGAAGTCCTACTGCAAAAGAGGAAAGAAAAAAACGACATATTGACCGCATAACACAAGGCGCGCGGCATTGAAATAGAGACACTAAAACGAAGAACTGATGCAAAGACAACGAAGAACAAGGCTTGAAAGAGGGCCAAATTAAGGTATCCGCCCTGACGAAATGCTGAACAAGCGTAACGGGACGGAAACTAGAAGAGGATTACGAGGTTCGTGGTTTTTAGTGGGTGCAAGCCTCACACTACCCAAGAGCACCGGCTCTTCGGGTGTCTGTTAGAGATTTTCCACAGTATCCTTTCCAAAAAAAACTACTATTGCTACTACTACTACTACTACTACTACTACTACTACTACTACTGCTACTACTGCTACTACTACTACTACTACTACTACTACTACTACTGCTACTACTACTACTGGTGCTACTACTACTACTACTACTACTACTACCACTACTACTCACTGCTCATGACTGCCACTGCCATCCATCCTTCCTACTCCCTGCTACTCCACTCTCCTCTCCTCCTACTCACTCACTGCTACTAGACTTCTACTCACTACTACCTACTAGTACTGTTACTACTAGACTAGACACATTACTCCTACTGGCTACCTCTGCTCCTGCTGCTGCCGGTGCACTCACTGCTACTACTACTCTACCCTACCTACCTACCAATACTACCACACCTGCTGCTACCCACTGGTGCCACGCCACGCTGCTGCCTACTGCCACTGCTTGCTCTGCACGCCACTGCTACTGCTACTGCTCTGCTACAGCCACTGCCATTGCCTCTGCCACTGCTACTGCTACAAGAAACTTTCATATCGTCATCCAGCTATACGAAGTGAGGTGTTTTTGAAAGTAAAATGTGACAGTTATTTTTGCTTCATCCGGGAATATAACTCCGTGTTGCGGTTTGGAAAGCTAGCCTGCTAACTATGGGCCATCGATATATCTAAAGTCCGGTATACATGGTATACACTGTATTTCGTGCAGATTGGAAGTACAGAAAACGTACAGTCCACACTGCACATTTTTAATATGAAGGTGTTCATAATTTCTCATGCAGAAAGCCCACAGTTTGACTTAAGCGCCCATAGTGGCAGAATGATTCACTAACGGGGATCGGCCATTGCGATTTTGTGGTTAGGTGTGTCGAAGTGCGATTGTGTGAAGTGATATATTGTGATCAAATTCCTTTTCCCAATTCTTGACTTCCTATTTTTATTCTCTATGCTCGTCATGGTTAATTAATACCAAGTAAAGACCAAAACCAGAGCACACACACAGAAATACCACCACTGAGTACTCGGACGGCGCAATGCAGTTGTTTCTCTTTAGACCCCCTAGCGGCGGCCTATGGCGATTCGTGCAGAAAACGTGTAGACCGTGTATGCGCGACTTTTGGCTTTTGTACGTCTAGTTTGGGATCTTGAAAGTTCTGTATAGAAACTGTATGAGAATCTGTACGAAAACTGTACCTTGTATACTGGCCATAATATTTATTTTTGTACGCTCTGTTTAATTTTTGCCTCTGAGATGCCTCATGGGCAACGTACCAGTTTCCCGTACTGTGGTCTCGGGTTCGATTCCCGCTCGAGGCAAAAATAGTGTTGTAGCTTTCCTTTAAAATCGTCCTGGTTTCTGTAACTCTGTAACGAAGAAAAGCTCAAGCAACCGGATCTTGCTAGTTACGGTGAAGAGAACACGTCATGTTCGCCTCATGTCGCTCTTATCCCCGAACATGGGAATTTAAGTTGGCCCAGGCATGGGGGACGCCGGTAGCTGGCCGGCGAAGTCGGACTGCCGACCCAATATCGCCAAATACATATTGTTTGTAAGCCTTCACTGGTCTGCATTATTTTTTAAACCTGTAAAATTTTATTTCTTTCTTAATGCGTTTTCCAACCTGATTTTAAATCTGCAATTTGTGTTTCTGCAGCAGCTCCAGTTTTTTCTCTCCACAAGTTAATATATGTATTTGACATTTGTAGTCTTTATTAGATGTTAATGTCATTAAGAAATATTTTTTTTGTACACAAAGTGTTATAATTTCTGTAGTAGAGTACATGTTAAAGATAACTGAATTTCTTCAATGAACATAAAGAGAGAAAGTAAAAATTGACACAAATAAGTTTTGCTACTTAAAGTGGATAGTTCTACATAAAGTGGTAAAGTGACCTTGCGAGGGCAAAGATCAAACATTACGAGTAACAACATTTGTGAAGGCCAGCTATTAGGTTTATTTTGATATGGAGTTTAGATATCGAGACAAGACCTTTGCTTTACAGCTATGGTGTTGAACATGTGTTAAATAGGCTTAGTCGTAAGAACAAGGAAATCATAAAAGCAATTACCCTTTGGTGCGCCTATGGTGTGGAGTGAAGGAAAGATCATTTGACAAATTGATACTGTTGCTTGACGAGAGACTTTATTTTTTATTTCAGAAATAGGGATATCAAGGTCGCTGGGGCATCGATATGATGGCAGACTTTTGTTGGTGTCTCAAATGAGATGGAACTTGGAGCCATACTCGTACATAAACGAAAGGCGCTTAAGTAAACTTTTGTATAAAATAAATTGTCTTATATACATGTTTAAAAAATTTAATGAAGGAAAGGTGAAATAGCTACATTTATTTCGATCATTCACATTTATTACTCACAAGGGACACATATAGAAAGGAAGTAAGGGGGTACCGATATTTTCCACAATATTTATGTTTTTTGAAAATATAATTTTCTATTAACATAGGTTGCGCTGAAACTAACGTGTATTTAATTTACTTCATATATTTCTTCATATAATCTGCTACTGTTGTCACGTCTATAATCAAGTTATTGCCCCTCTGTAAACAGAAAGTATCCTAATGATGATAACAGTATGCTTAGTAGTCATAGGATGAATAGAACAAAATATAGACGTCATTGAGGAAAACTAATGTTATTTTCGAGTCCAGTGTGCTCAATTCCTATAAAAAACATTGAAAAAAGTAAACATTAACTTTTTCTAAAAACGCAGTCCAATGTTATAAATGTATAACACATCGTAAGATTTTAAACCTGAAACAGTCATTACAATGTCTTTACCCTCTCAGACTAACTTATGAACTCTTGGCACACTCTACAGATTCTCTCTCCATCGCTACAAAGCCGTCGAAATGAAGCCGTTTAATGGGCTACGGAAAAAACCGAAGGGAAAATAAACATGTCGTTGGAAGACGAATACCTCAATCTACTAAAGTCTCTCTAAACTAAATTAAGCCTGGTGGGAATGTTTTTCTCTCTTTCCCGACTTTAAACTAGGATCTGCGTCTACCACGTTTTTCATGCATGCATTGTCTTACAGATTTTGTCAAAAAATCTCAAAGAGGTAATCCTCCCTGAATTACCTCAAAGAGGTAATCTCAGAGGTGATAGAGAATAAGTTGCACTATCAGTGTTACTCTTTATTATTCAGTTAAATTAAATGAATAAATTTCAATTGAAGGATGCGCACCAGTAGCAAGATAAGACACACAAATTACAGCAAAATTATCTCTATTTGGAAAAGTTGATATCTCTATTATGGTGAAAGTATAGATTGTAACTTGACTAATATATCCTCTTCAATAATGCAAGCAAAGGGTATGGGAGCTCATTAGGTTTCATCCCCCCTCCACAACCCAATGACACATGTTCAAAATTATAGATTTTATCAGTTTTTAATACTAATGAAAGTCATTCAATAATTCAATTGATTACATTGGAAATATTAAGTATAACTCAACTATTATGAATACATTTCATATTCAGTCCAAATGAAAAACTCATTGAAAGAGAACATCAAGTTGGCTGAACACTACGACACACTGTCCTCTAAAAGAGAATCTGAAGCGAAGGAAAATAAGTTCAAATTTTCAGGGTTACGGTATTATTCAATTGAATTAAAATCTTAAATTTTAACCCACTACATCTGTTGCCCTCCCCGTGAAAATTGGTGTGTGCCTTCCTTCCTGTTCTTATTTATGAAAGCCGTGAGGCAGATAACAAGACGTATCACACTTGGATCGAAATCGAGACATTAGAGAGCTTGTACATGCCATAGCGGGCAGCACTATCGATCTTCTGCGCATGCGCAAACGCACTAAAGTGGTGCAAAACTTGAACTGCGCATGCGCAGAAGATCGATAGTGCTAAAGCACTATTGATCTTCTGCGCATGCGCAGACGCACTAAAGGGGTGCGAAACTTGAACTACGCATGCGCAGAAGATCGATAGTGCTATAGCACTATTGATCTTCTGCGCATGCGCAGACGCACTAAAGGGGTGCGAAACTTGAACTACGCATGCGCAGAAGATCGATAGTGCTATAGCACTATCGAAGGTGCACAAACTGTCTATTCGCATTTACGAATAGCGGAATGCTTGCTATTGCTGTTGTGGCTTATCTTGTTACTGCCTCTCTTCACTTGTTAGATATTTATTTAAGTTCGCTTTGTGCTAATGCTCGGTGGCAAACGTGATTACAACTCCTTTTACAATTACAAAATTATTACGAATACTTACAAATAGAATTAGTATTAAAATTAGAGACTGATACCCTGTTTCCAATTAATTTCACTTCACTTCATTTCACTACACTACACTGCACTGCACTCCCCTCCCCTCCCCTCCTTTGAATTTTATCCAACGTTGTCTAACGCTTGTTCTTATTTAGAATAATAAAATGTGGCGCTAAATTTGTAGTTAATTTTCTGGGACGTTTCTGTCATTTGTCACCTAAAGTGTGAGTATCTTTGGCGACTCTCATGCTTATAGTTTTTATTATTTTCGTTCAATTTTTCTGATCCTTTGAGCAGACACTGAGAAGAATCTTTTTCCTCTGAACATAAAAGTAGCTTAACTATCTGTACACATTTTCTTGAGCTCATTGAGGAATATTGTTATTCAAATAATCGTTCTCCATTTTCTCGCGGCAGCAAGTCCATTCCGTCACGAAGGGTTCAACGCGCAATAACAGCCCAAATATTTACCTGTTTTGTCTTTGTAATAGTTTTTATTACTTTGATGCTCATATTTTCATATTAATGCTTACCAAATAAGCGCCTTCTTGTGTCAATAGTTCAACTTTATGCGTATAAGAGTTAGAGCAAAATAAAGCACATTTCCCACTTCTCCCCATAGCACGTCAATAATTTTGAACTATGTCGAATTAATTAAATAAATAAAGAAATAAGTAAATAAGTAAATAAATAAGTAAACAAACCATCCAAACAAAACAAAACAAAAAACAAAACCAAACCAACCAAAAACCAAAAAACCAAAAAACCAAAAAACCAAAAAACCAAAAAACCAAACAAACCAAACAAACCAAAAAACCAAAAAACCAAAAAACCAAAAAACCAAACAAACCAAACAAACCAAACAAACAAACAAACCAAACAAACCAAACAAACCAAAAAACCAAACAAACCAAACAAACCAAACAGAACCAACAGAATAGACCAACAAACCAGAACAGACCAAAACAACACAACAGACCAGACAACCAGAACAACCAGAAAGACCAGAATGAACAGACCAGAAGCCAAGACAGACCAAGACAGACCAAGACAGACCAACAGACCAGAACAGACCAGACAAGACCAACAGACCAGAACAAACCAACACAGACCAGACAAACCAAGACCAGACAACCAACGAAACACAAACCAGAACCAGACCAAGACCAGACCAAACCAACCAAACCAGACCAAGAACCAAAGAACCAGCCAGACCAGGACCAAGACCAGACCAAGACCAACAAGACCAGACCAATGAACCAAGCAGACCAGATGACCAGACCAGACACCAAGACCAGACCACCAACCACCAAGACCAGACCAACCAGCCATACCACCAGACCAGACCAAACCAACCAAACCAGACCAGACCAACCACCAGACCACCAGACCAGACCAACCAGACCAAGACCAGACCAGAACCAGACCAGACCAGCCAAGACCAGACCAGACCAGACCAGACCAGACCAGACCAGCCAGACCAACCAAACCAACCAAACCAACCAAACCAACCAAACCAACCAAACCAACCAAACCAACCAAACCAACAAACAAACAAACAAACAAACTTGAATCCAGTCATTGCATTTGGAGCTTCGTCCACTTTCTAGGATGTTTGGTCACACCGGGCGTCACAAGACCCGAGTCCATCGTTGCCTCCCCCGCCACTATCGGTCCCGGTGCGACTGTTGCGCTCTGTACGGGGTGTGTGAAGCGCAAAACGTTGGATGTGCGACGCGGCGACGGAGATGCGGGCTGCGTTACCGCGACGCTGCTCACCAACAAAGCGCAGTGGCCTTAAAGGGGCAGGACAGGAAGTGCGCCTTACTGACAACGGGAGTTGGAAGGACTCGTGTTACAGAACGCTCGGAATATCAGGAACATTTCATAATAATGTGATTGCATATTACTGATAACTACCAGTGAGATTAAAAGTAAGCATTTTTATTTATCAGTAAACAATTATAAACATTTTTTATAAGTAATTATAAATGTAAAAAAAAATTATTTATCAGTAAACAAGAGAAGACGTGAATCTTTAAGAATATTGTAAAGGGAGGCTAGCAACTCTGTAACTACTGTTATCGTTTCTCTTTATACATTATCTTCACCATTTAAATAGTTTGGTTCAAAAAAGTATCTACCTAGTTACTTTTAGTAGTGAATTCTCAGTAAATTTTTTCCGTAATGTATTTACTGTCAACGTTAAGAAAAGAAGTAACTGTTAAATGGTGTGTGTGTGTGTGTGTGTGTGTGTGTGTACAATGTATACAGTCTCTGTTAAATTTGAGCTTTTTTATTTTCTGATCTATTAAATAGTATATTATAAAATTTTGATATTTTGCACACTTAAGGACACAGCGTTTCTTAGCACTTTGGCATTTTTTGATGGTGATTAAACATATATCTTATATTTTACAATCGGTTTTGGTCCAAATTTTTTCAGCATTTTAGCACAAAGGTTTTTAAAAATATTATTGTTGATAAAGCATATATCTACAAAAATTGCTCCACTGTCAATGCTATAAAGAATGTATTATGATTTTTTATGTAGGTGTGAATATTAGTTTTTGAGAAGAGGTACATTAATCACAAAACAATTACATTTTGGGAAAATGCCCAATTAAAATGTGTATACTTGGTACTGCTACTTTATGCTCTTCTGAACAAATATTCTCATATGGGTATGGCGCTAGAAAAGAAATTAAATGCAAAAATATCTGTACTGTAAACTTTTGAACAATGTGTTTCAACAACCCAAATTAATAATATGTCAAATTTCGAATAAGACGGCGTTTTTCTTTGCAGAATTAAAAGGGGTGGGTGTGGTTTAATCTTACCACGACAGGCAAATAAGAATTGAAGGGATGTATAGATTCCGAATAAGAAAATAGAGCAAGGTTTGAACTATTCATTTGAACAAAATACCTGATAATTTGATACTTTTCATAATAGAGTCTCTTCTTAAATAATTTTTAGAAACAGATTTAATACATTTTTCACCAATACCAGATTTTGTTGCTGATATGACATTGTGTTCCCGATAGTCTTATACACACTAACAAAACACACTAAAAACATAACTTTCACTGTCGTTTGATAACTATTCATTGCATTGATAGGTCTACCCAGAATTACAGGATAGAATTCCATGAAAATGGAATCTCTAGCAAGGAACTCGAGCTATTCTATTCCCGAAAGCGCCAAAGAGCCAGCGAGGTTTTCGGTCACCGCCAAATCTCATCCCGCTCCGTGAGATTGAAATTTCAGAACCGGATCCCGGGAGTGTCGTTTGCGCATCCCGTTTCGTCGAAAACCGATGAGACTCTTTGCAACCGCATTCACGTGATATCTGAATGCTGTACGCTCTTTTTCCTGGTGCCTGGCATTTTTCGCCCAGCTCTGCCTTTTCTTACAGTGTACCATCAGATGGGGTTTGAAGAACTTGACAGAGAGAAAATTAGACGAATAATATGTATCTTATTCTGGGAACTAATATGAGAAAAATTAAAAAAGCTGATATCTTTTTCAACATTCAAGTAAAGTTTTTTTTTCAGTAGCAATTATTTTTATACTTTTAGAAAATACGCTAACGCAAAGAACGAAAATAGTGAAATTTATTATTATTAAACCAGTTATAGAAAAAATGAGCATTATGTGTATTTGAACTGCATAAATATATTGTAAAGAATCTCTAAAAGTAACAAATATTGTAAAAAACTGTGGGGTCCGCAATCTCATTTCCTTTGGTTTTTCTTCGTGTTTACATTGATTATTAAAGTAAATGCAAGTTCTGTGGACGCATTCAAATGCAAGTTTGATATTTGTTCCGCAATTTTATGAATAAAACTGTGTACACCAACTTTCAAATTCATAAACATAAAATAATGAGATAGCATTTTGCCAGAACATGCCCTATAAAACGCCGAGCTGTAAAGAAACAAAAGTCTGAAATGAAATAAATAGGCAACACAACACCAAAAAATATTTCATTATCACATTCGATACATATATTACAACAACAAGAAGGGCTAAGATCTAATATATATTTTTTAGGAGAATTGTGTCATAAAATATGAATTCTTGAATGTCATGTTCAAATTCACATGAACAAAATTGTTAGTTTAAAATTGCATGCAATAAACTGATTACCTTTTTATTTTGATTTTTGAAATAGTATTGTAACACAGCAGTTTAACTATTGCAAACGGTGCTTCGAGTTCCGACGGTGGCAGGATTTTCGACACTAGTTTGTCAGCTAAATCGAATTCAGTCGCTGACAGGAGGATAATTCTAGCGGACGGTTGTTCTTATTGATAGTTTTCCGAGGTTTCTCCGATCAACACCAGGCGAATGCCGGAGCAGTACCCTACCAAACGGGCAACGAACCGCGCGCGATCTTTCCTTGTCCTATCTTCACCACTTGCACACACTTACACTAACATGCACTGCACTACCACACATGCCGGGAGACCGGACCGGTAGCGGTAGCTCAGTGCATCAACTGATGTCACTGCAGCGCCTCTGACCGGGAGGTCCTAGGTTCGAGTCCTGACGGCGGCACGATTTTCGACACTAGCTTTTCAGCTAGGTCGAATTCAGTCGCTGTCTGGAGAAGAATTCTAGCGGCCGGCTGCTCTGATCGGTAGTTTTCCGTGGTTTATCCGGTCAACACCAGGCGAATGCCGGAGCAGTACCCTAACAAACGGGCCACGGACCGCGCGCGATCTTTCCTTCCTTTTCCTTGTCCTATCCTCTCCCCTTACACACACACTTACACTAACATGTACTACATTACCATATATTCCGGGAGGCCGGTCGGGAGCTTAGAGCTTGTCCCGGTTGGGCGGTGCCCCGCTGGTGAGAGAGTCTTGGTTAGGGGGAGACCCCACTAGCCGATGGTAGGTCGGCGCCGGATCTCGCCATCCAGCGGGGGAAGATCACCGCCATCTCCTGAGAAAAAACATGCACTAACGGGACTAATGACCGAAGCAGTTGACGCGCCCGGAAACACGAAAAAATCAATCAATCAATCGGGAGACCGGACAGTAGCTTAGAGCTTGTTCCGGCCGGGGCGGAACAAGCTCTAAGATATTTCCGGCTGGTGGGAGATATCTAGTTGGGGAAACCCCGCTAGTCGACGATAAGTCGTTGCCGAATCTCGCCGTGAAGCGGAGAAAGATCCCCACCACCTGCCGATAAAAAAACTTGCACTTCACTTACAGGACAAATGCCATCAGTAGTTGACGCTCCCGAAATCACTAACAATCAATCAATCCTGCGTGTAACTACATCTGGGAACCTCTTTCCACTTTTCATGAGTTCACAAAAAAGAGAACGTTTTAAAGACAACTCAGCAGAGATTGTGGTGCCACTAGTTGGGGCGCTCAGATTGCCAACAGTTCCCTCGCATGGCGACACGAGGCTGTGTGCGACGTTATTGGATTGAGGGTGTGGGGGACGACGGATGATGCAGACGAAATTGGCAGACTCGGCTGTGCAGAGAGAAATGCGTTGTCAGGGGTGCATAGGCGGAAGGGGATCAATGTGGAATTTCAAGAACTGTCAAAAGCAATCGTTTTTTAAATGCACTTGTGACACAAAATTGCTTGGTTAAACTCGTTATAAATATGTCGGAATTTTGCAATAATTATTATAAAGTAAATGATATCTATAGCAACATCTTGTATTTATTATGAACTCCAATTCCAGTTATGCAGGATGAATATATTTATCATTTTAGTCCTAGGCCAAGGTTTGATATATTATCTATGTCTGAGGGTAAGGGAGACATGTAGTGAGTTTGACGTATTTTCTCAATTTCGAAATTATGCTAATATTTATGAAAACCAACCAATCGTGTTACAAATGGTAATAATTTTACATTGTTTCTAAAGGATGCGAATTTGATTACCTAGACAAAGGAACCGGGAGAGGTAGCTCAGTGCATCAACTGATGTCACTGCAGCGCCTCTGATCGGGAGGTCCTAGGTACGAGTCCTGATGGCGGCAGGATTTTCGACACTAGCTCTTCAGCTACGTGGAATTCAGTCGCTGACTGGAGGAGAATTCCAGCGGCCGGCTGCTCTGATCGGTAGTTTTCCGTGGTTTCTCAGATTAACACCAGGCGAACGCCGGAGCAGTACCCTATCAAACGGGCCACGGACCGCGCGCGATTTGTTCTTCCTCTTCCTTGTCCTATCCTCTCCCTTTACCACACACACTAACACTAACATGCTCTACACTACCACATATTCCGCGGACCGGTCGGGAGCTTAGAGCTTGTCCCGGCTGGGGCAGTGCCCCGCTGGTGGGAGAGTCCTGTTTACGGGGGAACCCCACTAGCCGACGGTAGGTCTGCGCCGGGTCTCGCCATTCAGCGGGGGAAGATCACCGCCATCTCCCGAGAAAAAAAAAACATGCACCATACGAACGGGACTAATGATAAAAGCGGTGGACGCGCCCGGAAACACGAAAAAATTAATCAATCAATGAAAAGAAAAAAGTGATTGTAGGAGTGTGCTAAATTCCACTAATAGACTCTCAATCAGGCCACCGAGAGCGGTAGCTCAGTGCATCAACTGATGCCATTGCAACGCCTCTGACCGGGAGGTCCTAGTTTTCCACTCCACACGGCGGGAGGATTTTCGACACTAGGTTTTCAGTTAGGTCGTTGTCTGTCTGGAGGGTAGGGGGAAACCCCACTATCCGACGGTAGATCGGCCCCGGATCTCGCCATCCAGTGGTTGAAAATCACCGCCATCTCCCGAGAAAAAACATGCACTACACTAACGGGACTAATGACCAAAGCAGTTGACGCGCCCGGAAAGAAAAAATCAATGAATCAATCAGGCCGTTTGACTCCCGTGCCACAGTAACAGCAGCGGCAACAGCTGCCCGGCGTCGATATGTGCGGTCGCCCGGGTCGGTGGCGCGGGGCGTCGGGGTCGGCGGGCGCGGGGGTGGGGGTTGAGAGGGAGGGCGCGCAGGGGTCGGCGACGCACTGGGTACAACTGGGAAATGGGGCAAACGCAGGAGCCATGCCCAAGGGATCTGGTGGAAGGCAGGGACGAAGGGGCGGGATAGGGTGGAGCGGGCAGATGGAGCGCTGAAGACGAAAGGGTGCAAACAGAGCGGGTGTGCGGTGAGATGTAGACTGAGCGGGCAGATGGGGTAGAACCGTGCAAATAGAGCTGGCAGACAAACGGATTTAGACAGCGTGGGAAAACGGGTGGTGTAGACAGAACTGGCCGACAGAGGGGTTAGACAGAGCGTGACGTCAGAGTAGTGTAGATAGAGACGGGGGAAGGATGAAGAAAATACGACAGAGGGAAGGGAACAGACCAAGCGGATAAACGAAAGCGTGCAGATGGAGGGGTGCAGGAAGATCGGAGGGAGGGAATGAAACTGAGTGGAAAGACGAATGAATGGAAAGAAATGTATCCAGAAAAAGGGGATGGACTGAGGTTGCAGCGCGATTAATACAGACATGGCGGGTTTACTGAGAAATGCAGACGAAGAATTTACCTACAGGGGTTACAGACAAAGTGAGCGAACAGGAAAGAGAGGTCAGAGGAATACAGAAATACGAAGGGTTAGACAGCGGTCACAATGGAGCCGATTCTGGTCGTAAATTTGACTGAACAAAACCAACCTATACAAATGTTCATCCGAGAGCCTTTGACCATTTCTGGTCAAGTGTTTGAACGAATCCGGCACATTGGTCAATATCGGCAGACGTTTGCCAACCGAAATTGTGGCCCAAATCGGATACACTGTAACTGCCGCCGTTGCGACGGAGCGAGCGAACGGAGAACAGGTGAAGGAAAGTAATGGCGCAAGAAGACTAAGGGGTGCAGACGGAGCAGACAAACGGAATACACAAAGCTTTGAGTGGGTGGAGGTGTGCAGACAGAGCGAGCGGATGAACGGATACAGTTGGAGGATAGGATGGATAAATTGATCGATAGATTGTTAATGATTCCCCGTCAACTACAATGGTCTTTAGTTCCGTACGTGTAGTGCGTGTTTTTGCTTGGCAGGTGACGGTGATCTTCCCCCCCACCGTATGGCGATATCCGGCGCCTAGCGGTATTTTACCTAACCAGGTATCGCACACCAGCGAGGCACCGTCCCAGCCAGGACAGGCTCTAAGCTCGCGACTGGTCTCCCAGGATGTGTGGAAGTGTAGTGCACACAGCGTAGGTGTGTGAAAGGCGATAAGTCAAAGAAAAGGAAGGAAATATCGCGCGCGGTCCGTGACCAATTTGTTAAGGCACTGCTCCAGCTTTCGCCTGGTATTGATCGTAGAAACCACGGAAAACTACCGATCAGAGCAGCCGGATGCTAGAACTCTCCTCCAGACAAGCACTGAATTTGAATTAGCTGACTAGCTAATATCGAAAATTGTGCCACCGTCGAAACTCGAAACTAGTCAGAGGGTCTCCAGTGACATCAGTTGATGCCTTGAGCCATCTCTCCCGGTAATAGAGTGGAGAGGATGCAGACCGACGGTAATAGGTGAAAGTGTGCAGACAGTGTGGTCTCACGGAAAGCTGCAGTCAAAGGTTCGAAAGAGATGAGTTGCCTCCCAGCGCACAGTGGCAGCAGCACGGCTCGCCTGCTCGCTACGATCTGCGGCAGCGCGCGGTGTGTGCCGTGGGCGCGGGGAGGGGGGCGTGGTGTGGGGGCGCAGGGGAGCGCACGTAGGAGGCCGCCCAAGCGCGGCGCGGCGAACGTAATGGAATTACAAAGTGGCGCGGCGCGGCGCGCGCCCTCGCGGTGGCGGGGGTGGAGAGGTTGGCGGGGTTGTTGGTGAGGGGTGAAGGGAGGAGTGGGGGAAGGGGGAGTGAGTGGCGGAGCGGGTTAGTTTGTGAGGGTTGGAGGGGGTAGGGGTTGAGGGGTGGGGGGGGGAGAGGTTTAGAGGGTAGGGGGAGAGGGGGAGGTTGTGGGGAGTAGGTAGTGAGGGGGGGGGGGACGAAGGTCGACAGGGCCGAGCGGGCGACAAAGCTTCAATTGCGGTAACGGAGATAGACACGACGGTCGGGATAGGGTTAGCCTAGTGAGTATTTAGCTACGTAAACTACCGAGCTCGTTAGTGCCGTACGTGTAGTGAATGTTACTTTACCTCGATGGCAATCATTGGATGAATGTGGGTTAGTGACAGCATTGCTGCAGGGGTGGTCCTAGGGTTCCAGATCCGGTGACAGCAGGTTTTTGGACACTAGCAAGAGAGATAGGTAAAACTGAGCCGCTGTACGGAGAAGGATTCTAGTGGCCGGCCGCTGACAGCGGTTGAATTTGACCGAGATATTTAGTTAGTATCAAAAATCGCGGCTGAATTCGACGGTGATATTTAGTTAGTACCAAAAATCGCGGTTTAATTGACCGAGATATTTAGTTAGTACCAAAAATCGCGAATGAATTCGACGGTGATATTTAGTTAGTACCAAAATCGCGGTTTAATTGACTCGAGATATTTAGTTAGTACCAAAAATCGCGAATGAATTCGACGGTGATATTTAGTTAGTACCAAAAATCGCGGTTTAATTGACCGAGATATTTAGTTAGTACCAAAAATCGCGAATGAATTCGACGGTGATATTTAGTTAGTACCAAAAATCGCGGTTTAATTGACCGAGATATTTAGTTACTACCAAAAATCCACCAGTGTAGAACACGAGTGCTAGGGCCTCCTGATCGTAGCGGCAATGGCAGAGAAAGAGGGTAGGTTTTGGTCGAGGGTGTGTTCGTGGCAATAGAAGTGGCAATGATATGGGTAGGGAAGATGGCGAAGGGCGTTAAGTAGAGAGTGGCGGCGCAGTTGTTGGAGGTGGAGGGGATAGTGGAGTGATTGTGATGGGGTGGCTGGAGGCCGCGTTGAGGCCTGCTTTGCGTACGCCTCTAGGAGTGGGAGAGAGTTGTCTGAGGCTCCCTTGGCACTCGCTGGGTTCACCTCCTGATCTGGCCTGGCCTCTCTCGGGATCACTGAGGCTGTCTCACCCACTATTTCCCTCTCTCTTTTCCATTGCCCTGTCTCACCCTCTCTCTTTCCGCCACCCTTTCTCCCTCTTGCTTGCTCTCTCTTTCTTTCTCTTTCTTCTCTCTCTCTCTTTCTCTATCTCTCTCACTCTCTCTCATTCTCTTTCTCTCTCTCTCTCTCTCTCTGTGTCTCTCGTACTCTTTCCATCTCTTTCTCGGGGGGTGACCTGCAGTTTTGTAGTCACTAGTCCCCTTCCAACTCTCGATTCAGCGGTTCAAATCCCTATTAATAAATGTAGTATGTGTGGTGACAAAAGCGGCTTTGCGGTAGATGTTACTCAGGATTCTTTAATTGTCCAAATTCTGATTTAACTACCCCTTTTAATTATGATTCACTTAGTATAAATATCATCAGACATTCACTCACGCACTAGAGCTCTTTTCCCATATCTATGTACAGTTTCCTGACTGTATGGACACCAATACATTTACCAGATTGTTCACATTTTTCCACTATCTTTTAAATATGATTTTTTGCACTTTTTCATTTGTATCTCACTCACACTCTCCTACACATTTCGTAGAATACATAATTGTTTATACTTTCTCTCTCATGGATTTCCATCGCCGTTAATGCCGCGTCAAGAGACATACGTATAGTAAACTTCGTTTCTAACAAATGCATTTTATCGTTCATTCGACGTTGAAACTAGTTACATACTTAAAAGTTGGACTCCTGAAAGAATAATCGGTTTAATCACTAGAGATCAGGTGCCAAACAAGCTATGCAATTAAATGGAGCACTAAAATATGCGATCTTTTGAAGAAGTGAACTTTTCGAGTTGGAGATGCGTTTAGTACAAAAAGGGCCAATTTAAATTTTAGGTAATAAACTAATTTCTCATATTTTGTGACAATAATGAATAGCATATGTCAGCAATAAAACGTGATTCAATATTGGATATCTAAAAGGTGTTACGCATAAAATACTTCTTTCATTTTATTGAGAAAAAAATTAAAATCTATATTTCCAGGATTATCTTGCAACGAGCATCATAATGTACATACAATATTATCAGAAATATTCATTTCGTTAAACAGGGTTAATCACGTAACTCAGCACCTCCTGCAGTTTTTGAACGGTAAAAGTTATTGCAATGCAGTTTTCACGAAACTGCATGAGAGAATGGACCTAATTGATTCATGTATTCATTTCTAATTTACCACTTATATTTCACGAGATATTCAGGTAAATTTCTTTTTTCAAATGGAACTATACATATTTTTTTAGTCCATCATAACTAGCGTAAAAAGATGAATTCAATG
Source organism: Teleogryllus oceanicus (assembly GCA_964035755.1). Taxonomy (NCBI): domain Eukaryota; kingdom Metazoa; phylum Arthropoda; class Insecta; order Orthoptera; family Gryllidae; genus Teleogryllus; species Teleogryllus oceanicus. The sequence goes on from CAXIVR010000010.1 coordinate 18,569,859, forward strand.
ATATTGTCACATTGTAGATAAGCATTTGTGAGTAATTTTCATGTTTTTTTGCCACTCCTACCCACGTGTTTAACGGATATTTTGAATGTAACAGTCTGCCTCACAATGGCTCGCAACGGTTCTACCGGAAGCGGTAGCTCAGTGCATCAACTGATGTCACTGCAGCGCCTCTGACCGGGAGGTTCTATGTTCGACTCCTGACGGCGGCAGGATTTTCGACACTAGCTTTTAAGCTAGGTCGAATTCAGTCGCTGTCTGGAGGAGAATTCTAGCGGCCGGCTGCTCAGATCGGTGGTTTTCCGTGGTTTCTCCGATCAACACCAGGGGAATGCCGGGCGATCTGTCCTTCCTCTTCCTTGGCCTATCCTCTCCCTTTACACACACTTACACTAACATGCATTACACTATCACATACTCCGGGAGACAGGTCGGGAGCGTAGAGCTTGTCCCGGCTGGGGCGGTGCCCCGCTGGTGGGAGAGTCATGGTTAGGGAGAAACCCCACTAGCCGACGGTAGATCGGTGCCGAATCTCGCCATCCAGCGAGGGAAGATCACCGACATCTCCCGAGAGAAACATGCACTATACTAACGGGACTAATGACCAAAGCAGTTGACGCGCTCGGAAACACGAAAAAATTAATCAATCAATCAATCAATCGCAACGATTATCTAGCTAACGCGCGATAGGGGGGAAAAATCTAACATACAACAATATGTATATCACTGGTTCGTCTTTTTTTTGCTCGTTACTGCAGGAGGTGCTTAAGTTACGAGACTGACCCTGTATTGTGAAATATATAGTCTAAGTTATGTAGTCAGGCATCAATGTATGTAATCGAATAGCCTGTGGTCGGAAGGTCCTGAGTTTTGAGTTCTGAGCTTTTGAGTTCTGACGGCAGCAAGATTTTCCACCCTGGTACGTTGCTCTATCGAATTTTGCCTCTACCTGGAGGAGAATTCTAGAGGCTGGCTACTCCGATGAGTAGTTTTTCGCGGTTTCTCCGATTAACACCAGGCGAATGCTGAAACAATACCCCAACACACGGGCCAGGGACCTCGCACGATCTTTTCTTCCCCTTTCTTGTTCTATCCTCACCCCTCACTTACACGCACTTCATTTACATGCACTAAACTACTGCACATGCCGGAAGCACAGTCGGAATCGTATAGCTCTACACGGCTAGGGCGATGCTCCGCTTGAAGCGATGCTCCCTTGCGATGCTCCATTGCCCCCACGCAAGGGACATGCAGGTCGGCGCCGAATCTCGCCATCAATTTGATTGGTCGATTGGTTGGTTAGTGATTCCTGGGGCATTAACAGTTTAGGTCGTTACTCCCGTAAGTGTAGTGCGTATTATTTCCTCGGGAGATGGTGATTCCCCCCCCCCTGGATGGCCTAACCAGGACTCATCCACCAACGGGGCACCGCCCCAGCCGGGATAACCTCTAAGCTCTCCCGGAGTATGTCTCGCCATCAAAATCACTACCACATCTCGCAATAAAAACATACACTGCACTTCTGGAGCTTATGCCCTTACTAGATTACGCGCCCAGAATCCTTAACCAATCTATCTATAACAGTGGGATCAGTCTGTTTTTTAGTTCTTGCACGAAGGAGCAAGATACTGCCTTGTGTGGCAATGGGCAACGTGCTAGCTTTCTGTGAGGCAGCTAGGATTGGTTTCCCAGGCGAGGAAAAATAAAACTCAAGCTTTCAAATACAATTCGTCTGCGTTTTTACAGATGTGGGACGAAAGGAGCGCACGTAGGCCAAAAGTATTCGCTACTCTGATGAGAAAGCGACATGATCACTACAAGTTTCTCTAACGTTCAGGCCTGGAAACACAGCTAACGAGGGAAAAGTCGGAATAATCTGACCCTAAAATGGCAAACGGGCGAGCAGAGTGCGCCACTATAATTGTCTCCGCCAGTCCATATGGGAGTTGAAAGGCCCTGAGTGCCCCGTTACCCATTCGTACAGTAACCACGACAACAAGGAGGAGGGAGCGTCATGGGCGGTTCTGATAAGAAAGAAAGAAAGGGAAAGACTGAAGAAGGACCCAAGAGAAATGCGGACGATAGCGAGCAGTGCGCGGGTCAATTGGAAAGTGAAGATAGAGGAGAGAGGTAAGTTCGAAAACTAGTGGCGTGAGTGAAGCGTCCTTTGTTTGTTTATAGTGATTTCGGGTGCGACAACGGCTGAGGTTATTAGCCCTGTAACTGTAGTGCTCGTTTTATCACGAGAGATTGATTGATTTATTGTTAGTGATTCCGGGTGCGTTAACTACTGAGGTCATTAGTTCCGTCGGAGTAGTGCATGTTTTTCATCGGGAGGTGGCGGTGATCTTCCCCCACTCGGTAGCGAGATCTGTCGCCGACTAGCGCGGAATTTTCCAACCAGGTATCTCACACCAGCGGGCCACCGCCCCACCCGGAACAAGTTCTAATTTCCCGATCGGTCTCCCACCATGTGTGGTAGAGTAATGCATATTACAGTAAGTGCGTGTGTGTAAGGGGTGAGGATAGAGCAAGGAAGAGGAAGGAAAGATAGCGCGCGATCCGTGGCCCGTTTGGAAGGGTATCGCTACGCCATTCACCTGGTGTATTTCAGAAAAAAAAAACACGGGAAAGTACCGGTCGGAGCAGCCGGTCGCTAGAATTCTCGCCGGACAGTTGTCGCTAGTGTCGAAAATCCTGCCACGGGACTCAAACCTTAGGACCTCCCGGTGAAAAGCACTGCAGTGACATCGATAGATGCCCTGAGCCACCTAAGCCGGTTTGGGAAGTGAAGCTCGGGAAGAGGTAAGTTTGAAAATTAGTGGCGTGAGCGTTGTAGGAGAAGCGCGAATATAGGCGGAGAGGGCGTGGCTGTGTTCATAACTCGTAGTAAAACGAGAACTTTTTCTTGTCCGAGAAAGTTAAGGTGAAGGGAATTAGAAACTTTACTCCAAGTCATTAGCCGGAGGGAGTGACCGGGCGCCCCTTTAAGGGTGCCCACTGCTGATATGACACGTAGGTGTCGCCGTGCCCGGCATAGGGTGATTTAATCCTCTAGTGCATTCAGTGGGCCTCAGAGTTCCTGCCTCAGAGTTTTTCTTATTGCTGTAAATATTTTCTGTTAATATTACAGATACGTCCTTTTATGATACCCTCCGTCGTTATGTTTCTTTTAATGTGTCTGTTATGTTCAGAAAAACAACTCACTTTCCAAACAACAAGTTTATTTACACAGTAACGGAAATAGTTACATATAAAAGATAATATTTACAATAGCGGTCAGAAAATCATTTTGCCTAATGCACACTCTACCAAAACCACTGTTTCTCCAATCTGCATCTCCCGCTCAGTCTGCTCCGTCTCTGGCGGCGCTCCCTTATCAAGCAGCCGGCGCCGTAGCCTCGCTTCACGGCCACCGGCTCGCCGGCTAGCTGATTATTTCTCATTGGCCGGGCGTCTTTGCCGGTCTGATGCCCAGCCGCCACCCGCCGCCGCTGCCGCCTCGCGCCGCTTTAGGCGCGCTCTTCAACTTTGTCACACAGCCGCAACTGTGTCAAAGGACGGTTTAGTAACCACGATATTTTTACAAATTTTTCAACTTTTCTGTAGTGTTACCGCTATCTCGCGTTTACGAGATGATCTTTCAAAATCTTCTGTTTCCTACCAATCAGCGAAAAACCCACAACGATGGATAGAGTACCCACAACGATGGATAGAGGACACCGCTACAAATGCTGACGCAGTGAGTTATACGCTTCTTTGCTCTAACCAATCAGGACTTTTCTGTACCGAAATTCACAAATTAATGACAAGAAATCCATGACCATTTTTGCGTAGTGACCTGTCTGAAGAATGTGGTTTGGAAGAATTACCAGTACGAACGGGAACGTAACGGAAACGCCATAGGAAAAGCTCAAATCCTGAACAAGCCTATCACTATACCCTCCCTCTAACACCTTCATCTTCACCAGCTGAAAAATGCGAAGTGTTGGGGAAATAGTTTATAACATTACTCTCACCCCACCTCAACAACGACCTTGATCAAGACAATTTCATCTCAGAAGAAATCTTAAGGCCGATAATAACAGTCCCAGAATCTCTAAAAGTTATTTTTCCGTTAGAAATCATTAAATATATTTTTCTGTCAGCCCCCAAAGTATTAAACGGTTTCGATCGAATCTCAGCTTATGTATTCAAACGTTTTCCTCTAAAAGTCATCATACGCATTACAAGAATATTGATGCAGCACTGAGAATGCCATACGTCCCCCATAAATAGAAATATGCACCCCCATAGCACCCCCATTCTTAAACCAGGAAAACCAAATGAAGACCCAGCAAGCTACCATCTAATCAGTTATCTATTCTCAATGGCAAAATAACTCTTCGAAGACTCTCTCCCTCCCTCTCTCCCTTTCCCCCTCTCTCCCATTCCCTCTCTCCCCCTTCCTCTCCCCCTCTATCTCCCCCCTCTCTCTTCCTCCCTCTCTTTCCCTCCCTCTCTCCCCTCGCTCTCTCTCTCCCTCTCTCTCCCTCCCTCTCTCTCCCTCCCTCTCTTTCCCTCCCTCTCTCTCCCCCTCTCTCTGATTTGTTTTTCAATAACAATTCTACTCGTGCACATGCTCCCAAATCCAGCTGAGCCCTGTAGTTTATACCTCCAAACGCTGAAGAGCGCTGTTTCTGAATGTCGCCAAAATATTGGTCGAGTTTCCACTATTAAGCTTTATTCTATTTGCCCTGAGAGCGCGCGCTGCCCACGGCTGGCGCGCGGCAAATTTAAAAGTGCGTAACACATCCAATAACGTGTCGACTTTTTTATGACAAGAATGTCAATAATTCGTTATTGACGTCGTTATGATTCGTTATAATTCGTTATCGTGTAAGTTCAATTTGACAAAATTTTCTTTTGTAAGTGAATTAAAAGGAAAATGAATAACGCAAGGCCGGGAGCGATGGCTCAGTGCATCAACTGATGTCACTGCACCGCTTCTGACCGGGAAGTCCTAGGTTCGAGTCCCGACGGCTGCAGGATTTTTGACACAAGCTTTTCAGCTGGGTCGAATACAGTTGCTGTCTGGAGGGGAATTGTAGCGTCCGGCTGCTCTGGTCGGTAGTTTTTCGTGGTTTCTCCGATCAACATCAGCTGAATGCCGGAGTAGTACCTTAACAAACGTGCCACGGCCGCGCGCGGTCTTTTCTTCCTCTTCCTTGTCCTCATCCCTTACACACACACTTACATTAACATGAACTACACTACCACACATGCTGTAAGACCGGCCGGGAACTTAGAGCTATTCCCGGCTAGGGCGGTTCCTTTTTGGCGGGAGATACCTGGTTTGGGAAAACCCCACTAGACGACAGTAGGTCGGCCGCGGATCTCGCCATCCAGTAGGGGAAGATGACCGCCGCCTCCTGATGACAAACATGCACTACACTTACGAGGATAATGATCTCAGTAATTGACGCGTCCGGAATTACTAACAATTAATTAATTAATTAATTAATCAATCAATCAATAACAAGTTGATTAATATTCCTCAATTGTGTCAATTTTTTAAGTGTAATTTAAAGTTCGAACATGTGAGAGTATAAAACGGACAATAAATGGCAATGAAAGTGTTTATAGTATTTTTTATTCGTAACCAAATATGTTGGGTTTAATATTGTTATTTGTGCAGTAATGCGAGTATGCACAAAGTTACATGACGAGGTAGTAACGTGGTAGGTACTTGATAGTAATAAGTGTGTTCGTTTTTTTTTAAAATATTTGTTCTGTACGTGTAACTGGAGAAAGTAATTCAATTACATGAATTTCTGTCAACATGTTTTTTTTCCTATTTTCGAAGCAATCTGCAATTCAGAGCAAAGATCCCACTACCTTACTATTGGAAAGAATAATTTACAATGCTTTCCGTAGTCTTCGGACTCCTGAACTTCTCTCTTGGAAATGTTTGGGCAATGACGACATTACTTATTTTTTCTACGATTGAGAACTTTTTTTTTTTTTCAATTTCAATTTCCAGCGTGCCAGAGGAGCAGATATAGCGTTCCCCAGGGTCGAGGAAATGAGAGGCGAAAGAAGAGTTATTTCTGTATATATAATCGTCAGATTCATTAACGTCTACTGTCTTGTGAATTCCATAGCAATGACGTCACCTAATTGTTTTTACCATGATCGAAAAATTATTAACACCAGGAATGGGGGAAAAAAAAAGAGGAAAGTTGGAAAAAGAGAGAGGGAAGAGCAGCAGAGAAGAGACATGGAGAGACTGAGAGAGAAATTGAGAGAGACCGAAACAGACAGACAGAGAGACATAATAATGATAGTTTTCTCGCCAACGGAAGTCTGAGGAACCTCTGGTAATGGAGACGGAGATGAAGGCGCATGCAACACAGACGAACCTAGCGGGGAGTCTGAGAAGCGGTGAGAGGGTGGCGCCTGCAGTCTGTAACCTCCCTTCCACTCCTTTCACCACCCTTGACTTCCCCCCCTCCCGCCCGCGAATGTAATTTCCACGCTCAGCGGCGACGGTTGTTATGCCGTCTGCCTTAGATATTAATGTGCTTTCGTGCTACCCTGGAGTACAAATCTGCTGTGATAGCTATGCGAAAAGCAGAGCCTCCAAAATGCCATTGCAGATGAGGAAGCAGAAATTAACATGCTAAGGCTTGTGAGTTTGCATGAGAGTAGACATTGAATGAATATTCCTAGTTCTGCGGTCTACATGACTTTGTCTACGACCGGTTTCATTTCCTAATCACTTTTTAACATCTAATCTCTAAGTGACGGAAAAAAATTATCGCATGCATTTAATGAAATTATTGAGTGGATATTATTATTATACGAAAAATTCTTATATAATTAGTTCTTTGTGCTTCAATATTCTTTTTATATTTATATTTTTGAGTTTCGCAAGAATAAATGCAAATAATACATGAGCAAATACTTGCCTCGCAGGATTTATTTTTTACCTCAATATATAAGAATTTTAACTTGCAATTTTAGGCATATTGACGAGATGATGTCGAAATTTGAGTAGCATAAATAAAATAATATTCACAAGGTGAACAGTTTTTGAAAGCTTTGTCTTGTCTTCAAATTTACTGTCTGAGAAAGAAAACAAGCCCACTTTCGGTCAATGGAAACCATAGTTTGGTGGTCGAACTTTGCCTCCCAGAAGGAAAATATATAAAATACTCAAGAAATTTTGAATAATCATGTTGCATTATTGTCTCAGGATGAGAGTGAATAAAAAACTACATTTTCAAATTCGGACATTGTTAATTAGGGAAGAAACTGAATTGCAAAATAAATGTCAATAAAAATAATTTCAGTTTATTTCTCTCTCGAATTACTTATCGGGTAATTCAGTTTTCAAATCCAATTTACTATGTCTTAGGTATTATTTCTTGATACTTTGAAGAGAAAATATTTTGTCAGAGCTGCGACAAAAAAGGACCGCCAAAATGTCAACAGAACTGAACGAAGACAATCCAGAATGTTCTTGCTTAAGTTTAATAATGAACATGCAAATTTAAGGAAGATAATTGTATTACTTTCAACACAACTTTCTATTTAATCGCTATTATATATTACATTAAAATGCCTTAGTGAAATCGCAGTGGTTTCACTAGTTCCTGGAAATTAGTGATAACGAATAGTACAACTATTATTTTTTAAATCCAACCATTCATCCCTCTTCTATATTCAGCGCTGAATATTACGCCTGCCTTCATCCAGCGAATGTCAATTGCAAACCATCACGGTGAGTATCTGCAAAGGAAAGGGAATAGATAAAAACTTAAGTCTCCTTCTTCATCTATGCTAGATAATTGCATATGGTACCATCCACTTGACTGTCAGGGAGAGAGAATTTCGGCATTTCGCCCTGAAGGTCGTGGCACGACGGTCCAAATGTTGGTATCTGTACCTAGGAGGCGGCGTCATCGCGACAGCCAAGTAGATACTGTCTCTTGCCGAAGAAGCCTACAATTGCAAATGCATGGCTCAGGGCATCAACTGATGCCACCGCAGTGCCTCTGACCGGAAGGTCTTAGGGTTTTCACTCTCAACCTTGGCAAGATTAGACGATCTACAAAAATAGGCGGAATTGAGCCGCTGTCTGGCGGAGAATTCTAGTGGTCGGCTGCTCTGATCAGTAGTTTTACGTGATATTTACGATCACACCAGGCGAATGCTGGAGCAGTGACCTAAAAACGGGCCACGGACCGCGCACGATCTTTGTTTCTCTTTCTTGTCCTATCCTGAACCCATTACTAATACACCTTACACTACTATGCATTTCTGTAGATATGTCGACGCCTAGAGCTTGTCTCGGCTAGGGAGATGTCTCGCTAATTGCAGATGGTTGCAGAAAACTTTGCAAGCCGACGTGAAGAGATCGGGAACGGTAGCTCAGTGCAGCAAGTGATGTCACTGCAGCGCCTCTGACCGGGAGGTCCTAGGTTCCAGTCCTGACGGCGGCAGGTTTTTCGACACTAGCTTGTGAGCTAGGTCGAATTCAATCGCCGTCTGGAGGAGAGTTCTAACGGCCGGCTGCTCTGATCGGTAGTTTTCCGTGGTTTCTCCGATCAACGCAAGGCGAATTTCGGAGCAGTACCCTAACGAATGGGCCACGGACCGCGCGATCTTTCCTTCCTCTTCCTTGTCCTATCCACACACACACTTACATTAACATGCACTACACAATCACACATTCCGGGAGACCGGTCGGGGGCTTAGAGCTTGTCCCGGCTGGTGGGAGAGTCCTGGTTAGGGGGAAACCCCGCTAGCTGACGTTAGGTCGCCTCCGGATCTCGCCATTCAGTGGGGGAAGATCACTTCCATCTTCCTAGAAAAAGCACGCACTACGCTTACGGGACTAATGACATGGTCTGTTGACCGACGTGATGATCGGTATCGGATATTGCGATCCAGTGGGGGAAGATCACCGCTGCTTTGTGCGATAAACATGTTCTACACTTACGGAACTAATGACCTTAGACGTTGACGCGACGAGAATCATCAATCAATCAATCGTTTGTAACTCTTCATCATTCTGGAATAAAGTGGTATGTTTCCAGTCCGAGTAGTATTTGTAATTAACCAGTTCCATAAAATTCTGCTGCAATTATAAACCAGAGATCATTCAATATTCTCGCTGCACTCTACCTGTTGCCATTTCGCTTCTGGCGAAGTTTTAATTACAGAGCATATGACAATCCCGTGCGTTTGCCCTCATATCAACAGATCGCCCCTGAATCAAACGTGATGGTGTGTGATTGGAAGGTACCTGACCTCAAATTAGGGACGTTCATTTCCATTCCAATATCCAGAGTGGAATTGAACCGGTCGTAAGCACGAAAGCCACAAAACGATATTTGCTTTCTATTATCTGCAGGGATGATGGCATCTGCACCTGTTAACGTGTAGTTGCGTGTTATTGCCACGGAAAATATATCCGATATACGAGGGATAAAGTTATTGCTTTAATATGTACATCAAAATTGCGTGTGAACTAAAATACTACGTTATTCTTGCAAGGAAATCTCACACTTGGTTGGCCAACAGGGTCTATACATTTGAATGACTTTAAAACAACACCAGTGGAAACTCGTCAAAGGTCGGTAAGTTAAAAAATGCTGGCTGATCTTTACGTTTGAAAACGTTTACTAATTTTCGCACTTAAGTAGCTATTTTTTATTTGCTATCTTTAATTTTACAATGATTTTTATCCGATATCAAAAAGACGAATCCTTTCGACAAAAGGATTGTAAATCGCACAAAAAACGGAGCTATGAACAAATTACGAGAGTAAAGTGTTTATTCTATGAATTTTAAAATATTAATACTTTGGGTTTGTACTATTGTACGGGATAACAAGAGGCAGAGTTAACACAGCTAGGGCCAACAACTCTTAATTTAAAGATACGAGCACGAAAATGGGCAGAACAGAAACTTTAGTAGTACAAATATTTAGATATAAAAAATTAAGCCAAAGCGCTTATTTGCTCCATTTGTCACAACCCTAAAATAAATCTATCAAACCTGTTCTTCATTCTACTATTAAAAAATTCCCTATTTTATAGACAGAGGGAAATTTAAGCCATTGTTGAACCACGAATAACACGAGGCCCTTTTGTATAGCTATATTGCATTTCTAATGTCGAGCAAACCACGTGATCTAAGATGAACAATGAAGACACTAAAACTTTTGCTAATCGGGAGCCCACGACAATGGCCGCGAAGTTTTGGAACAAAGGAATATGCCCTAATTGTAGGCCTATATTGAGTATTGGGCTTAAGGTGTTTTACAGAGTCACCTCCATGTGTGGTACCTTCCCCGAAATTTATGACAGCAACGCCTTCAGAGAATGTTAAAATACATCATCCCAATGTGTCAAGTCAACCAGATATTGGTGTGAGGCCAGAGGTTAAAAAATATGTACTTCTAGTAATATGAATTTAAAAATTGTCGAAGCTAAATGTAATCGTCTCACTAGTTCTTCAAAGTTTTACTATACGTTTTTATGTTTACATAGTGTTTTGTTTGTATTTGAAATTAAACGTAATAGAGAAGATTATTTGAAAATTATGAAACTGGAAAAAGTGTGATAATTTTATGAGTGCAATTACGTATACTATCGATAATACGCATGCTAATACAAATGCTGTCAAATAATAATGTTTTATTCAAATGAAAAAGTGACTTTATTTTGCGAGTAGAAAAGGTTGCGACAAGATGCTGGTAAGCCTACTGGCACATTTATATTCCCATGTGTGCCATACACTTTTTTACGACAGTCTTCCTTTCATTTTATTTTAATTCAATGATACTTTAAAGTCAGTAGCAGATGATGAGGTCAGACGAAATTATTTTGTTTTCTTTATTGCATTCTCAGATTTATCTGAACACTTAAATCGTTTTAATTTTCTTTGTGTCGAGGTTAAAAAAAGGCATCTCATTCTCAGAATTTATCGATAATACAAAATGTTATCTCTGGTCGCTTCCCAGTAGCTGGCACGATCTCGCGAGCGTCTTTGAAAGCAGTTCAAAATTTCAAAGCAGTTTCAGTCCTTCCGAAGAGTTTCATACAGAAGATGTGTTGCCTTTCTCTCAGGAAGCCGGTTTGCGATTTTTACAGAAAGTATATGTCCAACGCAGGATGTTTAAAATGTATACCCTTTGGTGTATGTATACCATAAAATGTATACTCTAATTAGCGCTAAGGAATTGTAATAAATAGTTCAATTCCAAGTACGGCGACAAATTTGAATTACTTTTGTCAACATTATTAGTTGTTTGACCACATCCCAATTCGTACATAAAACACTAAGGAATGCTTGCTTCTCTTCTGCGGTCTTTTACTCCTCAGCGTTAATCTTTAGGGACCCTTTTATTGTCAGTTAGATATTCATGTAAGCTAGACATAATTTTCTTGTCAAATAGACATTCTGGCTATTTGTCGATGTTGTTTTTCGTCTCCCTCTCTCACCACTTGGTGCTTTAGTAGACTGGGCAACCGTTTCGGATCAAATGACGTCATGTGTTGATTGCAGTGGCTCATGTTTTGTAATTCAGTATGTTCTTAAAAGGTCTCTAAAAGTAATAAAATTATTTTTAGATGTTGGTGTCAAATTGATTTGACCGCGTTATTTTCTTGCGTACTTTTATCAAATTATAGATTCTGTGTATGATTTTAGAACATCGTTTTATAAGCTTATTATATTATTTACTGATACAAAAAAACATTCAATTGCTTTTACATATTTTATTTGTCAGACCTGCTTAACCTCATAAACGTCTAAAACTATTTTGATCGAATTTTCACCGAATGGTAGATTATTTTGCCGATCATAATTTAGGTTAACATGTAGGTCTCTCTCTCTCTCTCTCTCTCTCTCTCTCTCTCTCTCTCTCTCTCTCTCTCTCCCTCTCTCTCTCTTTCTCTCTCTCTCTCCCCCTCTCTTTTCTAACAAGTTCTTCTTGTTTATATTTTCTACTTTTATTTACACATCGTAAAATCGGTTCTCATTCTACTTTCCCGCCCCCTTAAAACAGAATTTCAGAGCCCATTCATTAAAATTTTCACACAAATCTATAAAACGTGCAAAACTCTATTGCCCAAAGTGAAAAGAAGTTTCCGGAACTTCATTTCATTTGATTCTAAATGCATTTTGATTCAATCAAATATCGCAATTTACCTGCGAATAATTGATAGTCAAATCGAAAATTAGTTTGGTTGAAGAGAGGCAGGGCGAGGGTGAAGGGAGGCGGCCTGGAAAAGTGGGCGGGGCGGAGGAAGGACAGCAGAACGTAATGGGGATAGTTGTGAGAGTGGGATAGAGCGAGGCGGAGCTGGTACGCAGGACGGCCCGACCTGGATAGCCGAGATCGCCGTGCCTGAAAGACCGTAGCTGCCAAGGCTATGGCTTAGCGTGACGCGGGTTCGAATCTCGCCCCGGGCACGTTAGTGATTCCGGGCGTATAAACTACTATGGTCATTAGTCTCATAAGTGTAGTGCGTGTTTTTGCTCGGGAGGTAAATGTTTGATTGATTGATTTTTTCGTGTTTCCGGGCGCGTCAACTGCTTTGGTCATTACTCCCGTTAGTGTAGTGCATGTTCTTTTCTCGGGAGATGGCGGTGATCTTCCTCCGCTTGATGGCGAGATCCGGCGTCGACCTACCGTCGGCTTAGGGTTTCCCCCTAAGCAGGACTCTCCCACCAGCGAGGCACCGCCCCAGCCGGGACAAGCTCTAGGCTCCCGACCGGTCTCCGGGAATATGTGGTAGTGTAGTGCATGTTAGTGTAAGTGTGTGTGTGTGTGTAAGGGGAGGGGATAGAACAAGGAAGTGGAAGGAAAGATCGCACGCGGTCCGTGGTCCGTTTGTTAGGGTACTGCTCCGGCATTGATGGGTGAAACCATGGAAAACTGCCGATCAGAGCAGCCGGCCTCCAGAATTCTCACCTAGACAGCGACTGAAGGAGCTAAATGTGGTCTTTCCTTGCTGGATGGCGAGATCCGGCACTGACCTACCATCGACTAACAGAGTTATCTCCAACCAGGTATCTCCCACCAGCGGGGCACCGCCCCAGCCGGGACAAGCTCAAAGCTCCCGACCGGACTCTCGGCATGTCTGGTAATGTAGTGCATGTTAGTGTAAGTGTGTGTGTAAGGGGTGTGGATAGGACAAGGAAGAGGAAGGAAACATCGCTCGCGGTCCGCGAACCGTTTGTTGCTCCATCATTCACGTGGTGTTGATCGGAGAAACCACAGAAAACTACCAATCAGAGCAGCCAGCCGCTACAATAATCCTCCAGACAGCGACTGAATTCGACCTACCTGACAAGCTAATGTAATCTGTATGTATCTGTCTATGTATCCTGCCGCCGTCGGGACTGGAACCTAGGACCGCTCGGCCAGAGGCGCTACAGTGATACCAGTTGATGCACTGAGCCACCACTCCCAGTTATGAATGTTGATATATGTTGTTACTATTCGTATGTGTTCCGTCACCGTTAGTCGAAAGTGAAAAGTTAAGTAGCGGTTATGTGAACGATTAATTAAAAACAAGGAGGATGGGGTGAAATGGGACAAGCCAAGCTGGAGCGATTGACTGATTTATTATTTCGTGCTTCCTGGAGCATCAATATATATTTTAGTCCCGTAAGGAATGTGCATGTTAAATCGGAGGAGGTGGCGGTGTTCGTCTTCCCGAGATCCTGAACCAATTCTTTTTTCATTCTAGGAATCAGAACTCCCCAGCACGGCCGAACTACAATCTACCTTCTAGCCACCCGACATGAGTTGTAGTGTGGCGCATAAAGGCGCATGTGGCGCAATTGGAGCGAAGGGGACGAGAATAAGGAAAAACGATCGCCCGCGGTCTTTGGATCGGTAGCCAAGTTACTGCTCCGACATTCGCCTGTTACCGATCGGAGAAACAACAGAAAGCTATCAATCAGAGCAGCCGAATCCTAGAATTCCTCTACATATGAGAATATTTCTCTTATAACGACGACTTTAACACCAAACAAACGTTGTTTTTTTTAGTTGTACATCTAAATATGCCGAAAAATGACGTATATCGCGTTGACTGAGCAACAAAGATGTTTAAAAAATCGTTTTCGGTATTTACAGTCCTTTCCATCGGAATCGTTTATATTTAATGAACTTGCAAAGAATCTATCATTATCTATGTTTATCCGAATATACTTCTATTCTCTACATTGGCAGATATGAAAATATGATTTCGATGTGTGTATGGGTGGGCCGGATTTTAAGAGCACGCCGTGGTTTCACCTAAGCGATTGCGTACGACTAATTGAAAACAATTAGCGGTTTCCAGTTGTTTTCAGTTAGCGTCTAAAGAAAAAAATATCATTTAGGTTAGAACAGGGATTAGTAGGTAATATCCTGAACGATGAAAGTATAGCTCCTTACCTAAGCAAAGTTACAAATAAAATCTCAACTGGAGCCAGGCATTGACTACCAATGGTATAATAATCTTAAAGTGCCGTAAACGCTGCTTAATAACTATTAACTGAATATCTATTAAGCGCACGCACAGACTGGAAAGAAAAAGGTCCGCGCCAGGAAACAAATAGGTGTTGAAACAATTTGGTGGATTAGCATATTCTCAAATTCTAATCCCGGAGCGGTGGCTTACTGCATCAACTGGTGTGCCTCTGACCGTAAGGTTCTAGATTTGAGTCCTGACGGCGGCAGGATTTTCAACAGGGTCACATTTTCCTAGATTTTCATCTAGGTCGAATTCAGTCGCTGTCTGGTGAAGAATTCTAGCGGCAGTGTGCTTCGATGGGTAGTTTTCCGTGGTTTCTCCAAAAAACACCAGGTGAATGCTGGAGCGGTACCCTAACAAACGGGCCACGGACCGCACGCGCTCTTAGCTTTCTCTTTCTTGTCCTATCCTCACCCCTTACACACACACACACACACACACACACACACGCTATTACTCGCTACGGCAGGTCGGCGTCGGATCTCGCCATCTAGTGCGAATAATAACCAAATCCCACCCACGTGATTCATGTAAGCCTCTCTTCATTAATCTAGAAATTTTACCATTACCGTGTCTTTTTATTTACGAATCAGTGGTTTTTGTAAAAAATGACTTGCTCAAGGGCAGGAATATTTTTGCAGAAAATGCAGAAGTCTATTACTATAACACTCGACGTAGAAATCATATTCATCAGGTGACAGTATCAACAGCTCATTACAAAAAATTCACATACAATACATGTACATTATTTTACAACACTTTGCCGGATGACATTAAACGATTAAATTCAATAGAAAAGTTTAAATCCGAAGTGAAATCGTTTCTGCTGCATAACTGTTTCTATACAATTAGGGACTATACTGAGCATCACAAGAAAAGGAACATTAATTTTAACAATGATACATAATGCATTATTTACCATTTGGACTGTGTAAATTAGTATAAACAACCTGTAACAACTATTGTACTACAGCTTCCGGGTCAATGACCCCCATCTCGATCAGGTTTTTCGTCCAGTTTCCCTGATCCATTGAGCAAATGCTGAGATGGCCCCTTGTTTTGCTTCTGGACATAAATGTAACTTCATTTCTGTGCACGTCTTCTAGAATTCAGTGGTAAATACAATTATTCAAATTATCGTTTCCATGTTGTCGCGGCAGGAAGTAATAAGAGCCAAAATTTATTGCTTATTTTCTTTGAAATTAGATTTTATTACATGGGAGTTTTTTTGTTGTTTTTTTCTCCCTTTCAAAATTCAAAATTTATTGCTTATTTATCCTTGAAAATGGATTTTATTACATGGGAGTTTTTTTTTCTTTTTTTTTCCCTTTCAAAATTCAAAATTTATTGCTTGTTTATCCTTGAAAATAGGTTTTATTACATGGGAGTTTTTTTTTCTCCCTTTCAAAAATTCAAAAATTCAAAATTTAAGTAGTATATGACTTGGTGTAGGGATCGCAGAATTTTGAAAATGTGCACACAATTCACTTTTCCCCATAGCACGTCATACGCAGTTTTTAACTGTTTTTTGACGTAAAATAAATAAATAAATAGTGGGAGAAGAACTCCGCCACCAATCGATGAAAAACATGTAAACAAGAATTAATCGTGTGATAATTCATGTATTCCTTCATTTTACTTTTCTGCGATTGCCTGGCCTTTTATTTGTATCCTTTCCCAGAGAGCATGTTCAAACTTGATCACTGCGCTGCGGGATATCTGTCATACCCCGGTGCAATGGTTTCGGGGAACTTAGCCCCTGGCCTGAGCGGTACGTATCATGGCATTATTTTCAGGCGTGTCTATAGTGCCTATTCAGAAAATGTAACAATTTGCCTTATCTACAATCGACTGTCACAATTTCTTTCTAAAGAGAAAGAAGATTTGCAGGACACGTCTATGGAGAAATTATACAAAATGCGAACCTTGCAAAAAAGAAAAAAACACAAAGACTTTCCAAATCATTTGGGAAACAGTAATGTATATATTTGTTTAGAACAAGCCAAAGTAATTTGAGGAAAATGTATTTAATATTATTTAATAAGATAATATGATATTTACTGCCTCTAGGATGGCTCATAATCTTTCCGTGCTGTGGTTCCGGGGTCGGTTCCCGGTCGAGACAAAAATAGAGTTGTAGCTTTTCTTCAGAATCGTCCCAGTTTCTGTAGATGTGTGACGAAGAAAAGCTCAAGCAGGCGGATCTTGCTAGTTAGGTGAAGAGAACACGTCATGTTCGCCTCATGTTGCTCTCACCCCCCCCCCCAGTTTAACAAGGCCCAAGCAGGGAGGACTTCCCTAGCTGGCGGGCGAAGTCGAACTAACCGACTCAAAACGCCGAATACATACATACGAACAGACATGATGTTTACTGATTTTTGAGTGTTCTTTGTTAATTTTTACCTTTCTCACCTTACGCCGAGGTATACAGACAAGAAATCTGCAGTATAAGATTCATTAACACTCCGTCACTCGCGCTGTTGGATAGAGTCAAACATACGTTTCTTTTCTTGTTAAGAAAAGAATGTTAGCCTTCCTCGCACAAAAACAATGCTTCTATTCCACGAATTGTATCTGGTAAGAATGTTGATTAACTTCTTATTTCTATTATGCGTAGTGTCGCCATACCCTGAAGTAAAATCTTAGTGCCTGTGTGATAGAATCCAACATGATGGTACTGCCGTATATAACGGTGTTTTTGTATAATTGATAATAAATGATATTTTTCTGTAATACGAGAATGTTTGATATTTTAAATGTGTTTATGCATTTTTCTTCGTTAGTGTGCAAAAACATAAATGTTACTACTAAATAATGCGGGCGTTGGACGTAGTACAACGCGCGAGTGCTCGTGCTACGAATGGCCGTGCGAGTGACGGAAATAAAATAAAATCTTCAAAATGGTTTGCAACTAATTATTTACATCATTTATCTTTCTACGGTATATTCAATTATAATATAAGCACTGATATATAAGAAAAATGTATAAGTGATGGTAATGAGAGAAATAAAGTCCTTAACAGTTGTGTTGGGCAGAGTCCAACGCGCGAGTACTAATGTTACGAATGGCCGCGCGAGTGACGGAATGTTAACAATTGTATTGCACGACATGGAAAAACTGAATAAAAAATATATTTCAGTAAATGGTCTTTCAGATTATTCACATTTACACAAAGTTGAAGCTATATCTGAGAGATCCATTGCTGTAGTGACAGCAATGCATGCGTCTAGCTATTGCGGGCACTCCCGGGCTAACTCATTCCTTTACTGGCAACGCCCAAGGTCCAGAGTGAGGACACGCCGCTGGGCTCTCCACCTCTCACCAGGGGGCGCTGCGCCGCAACCGCAGGGAGTCGGAGACACCCGAGATGGTGTGGGAAGAGAGAAGAGAGGGGGACTATCTCCATGACGCGCCGCCCGCGCCCCCTGTCCTCCTCAACCTCGCCGCGCGCTATACGGCAACGTCCAGCAACAATGGAACCCTGGTAGATTGGGAATTGCGTTGAACTGATCTTGTGCTGCAGCGCCTTCTACTGGAGTTTAAAAAAGTTAGCAGCATTGAAATCACACACACACACACACACACACACAAGTGTGTGTGTGTGTGTGTGTATATATATATATACATATATATATATATATATATATATATATATATATATATTATTGTGATTAACCAGATTTTGGCGCACTACAAAAAATTAATTTTAAATAGGGACAGGTGTCCTTCCTGATGAATGGGCTTAGAGGATTTGCACAAAACATGGAAAACACACGTAACACAACAGGAAAAAAACACTTTATTACATTGATTCTCTGTACATGACTTTACTTCCTTAGTTACTCCTATTTTGGTACCAATTCAGTAACGTTAACCCTAATTACAATATCTTAACATGTTACTAGGATTCTGATCCTCGGAATACAGATGTCCGTTCGGGTGGCTGCCAAGTGATGTTCCCTCGGCCGTGTCCGGATCGCTCGGGGTCGTTCGGCCCGCCACCGGCCGCCACAATCATAGAAAATGAATGAAGTCGTAGGCTTCCGCGGCCAGAGTCAATATTACATTCTTGGCTGTCCGGGAGACGCCGCGTTAAGTTATCTGGTGCCGACGTTTCGATCATGTCGTGATCTTCATTACGATTACGATTACGAGCCCTGATGAAGATCACGACATGATGATCGAAACGTCGGCACCAGATAACTTAACGCGGCGTCACCCGGACAGCCAAGAATGTAATAGAAAATGAATGTTTTCCCACGGTATCCGTGGGCGACACTGAGTCCTGCTTCAACATCAGCTACTGCGATAATCCTTCTTGACCTGTCTTTGGTGATACCACATCACTGTCCGACTATGACCGTCACGCCACGCAACGTTCAACATGTTACTGTCTCGACTACCAACCAGCTTCCCCCTAATGTGATGCAATTCGAGGCCTAGGTGTTTCAACTATCACACCGTATGTTCTTGCGCCCCCCATAAATTGTTCCGAATAGTCGTCAGTTAATGCCTGCTTTGGATTACAATGCTCGTACGTTACACACTATCTGTTTTATCTACCGTTTATTCGCCCAGTCAATCGGTCACGTGGCAGCCACTAGTCACCGGGATTAATTCTTACTCATGTCCAATCCTTTGCGCTGTGGTTGCTTCACCGCAATATCCTTCGCACTTAAACTTTATCACTCTCTCGTTATCTGCATCCTAGCTATTAGTAATACGTTTTCGTCAACTTGCACGGCGGAGTAATATATATATATATATATATATATATATATATATATATATATATATTGAGATATACCAAAATTTTCCTCTCTCTACATTTATATCTGCTAAAGATCTTAGCGTCCGGCTTGCTGGGTCAATGGGTCACGATATATTATAATCCTTATTACCTCTATAATGGATTATAGGATCCGCCGACTATACAGCGCAGCTAGGAATCTGAAATAGAATGATTCTATTCCTAGTTCATTTCTGTTTGGATTGACTAAATGAAAAATCACTTTCTTTTCTAAAGAACAAAATTCAACAAAGTTTATTTTTACGGTTTTAGTAAACAATTTAGTGAATTTACAATTTTTTTTTTAGGCCTTTGATCAAGATATCTTTCAATTTACAATTTATACCGCGGTTAACTTATCTTTTCTTCGTTGATGTCCCTCGTAGACTTCTCAGCCGAAATATCTTGCGATCTTGCCGTAGTCCAAAGTTCCAATTTATACACCAATATTCCTTCCACATCAAAATATCTGCAATATCATTCACTGTCCTTAAAATTTCACTGATAACCCAATTCTATCTCGATTGTACTCGTTCCCTCTCACGAACATACGATCAGTTCAGTAGCGCGTTTCAGAGCAGAATGAAATCTTTCTGCATGATTCATCCCTCGAAGACTTCGTATTAAAACTACCTTCATTTTTTTTCATAACATTTGACCGTCCTTCTCTCACCCAGCCAATCCATACGTTCGTTATATTTTGGTGTAGCTGACCTTTTGATCGTCTTTTGAACTTCTTGGCCCAATCCCAAATTTTCTACTTTCGGCATCCAGAAAACTCTTAATGCATTTAGAAAAACAAAAACTACATTGTTTATTCACGGTCGTTGCTAAGCTCTAGCTCTCGTGATATTTCGTAATGCATGTTCCACCATATTGTCTACAAATAAATGTTAGTTTATTTTAACGTGACATATCGGTATGTCACTATATATATATATATATATATATATTATATATATGTGTGTGTGTATATTATATATATACATGTGTGTGTGTATATATATATATATATATACATGTGTGTGTGTGTGTGTGTGAGCGCGCGCGTGTGTGGTTAGTCACGTAGGTAACTATGTGAGCTTCAAATTGAACTCTATATATATATATATATATAATATATATATATATATATATATATATACACACATACAACACACACATATATATATATATATATATATATTAGACTAACATGACGAGCATAAAAAGACGAATCCAATGATAAACCTATTGTCATAAGTAGGGAATGGAATTTAAAAAATATATATTATTTAAATTATGACAGCTAATTTTTATTACATATTTTCATTATTTTCTCTAAACCTACATATTTCTTAACATTTTAATATATTTAAGCTTTTGAAAAGAAACTTTTCAGCTGTCACTTTGCTATATAAGATACTAGTTTCATCTTTCGTAAAAAGCAATGTAATGCTACTGCACTTTCATGATCTGAGGACGTTCGCCATAAATTCTCAAACTTACCTTCCCCTCCTCCCTGCTCCTTGGAATCAAGGATGAACGGGTGTTAGTGAGGCAGAAGTAATTTCAACCACGACCTTGATCATGTTTCACAGAACCAATACATAAATCGGTCGAAAAATAACAAATATTTTTTAGAGGTCATTGTCATATCGCGTTATGGGTTTTGGGAAGGGGGGTCTTTTACGAATATGAGAATGTATATTTCTCCACAAATATTTATAATCCTGAAATTTGAACGGCTTGTATAGGTATTAATTCCTCTCCGCCCCCCCCCCACCGCAATTAATTTTATAATTTTATCTGCTATATGTTCCTTAACTTTTGCAACCATACAATGTGTCTTTCTGTGTTGATTTTTTTTTAATTTAACCAACCCCTTGCATTCCCCCCTTACCGTTTTTGAAATTTTATCTGTTATCCATCAATTGTAATTTAATTAATTTTTTTCTATCTTATTGTGTATATATTTATAAAAATTTTTTGTATCTTTCTGTATTCTTTAGACTGACGATGACGGCAAAGCCGTCGAAAGCCGGCTATCTTAATAAAGCTGATATGTTGACGAAGATGACTTCTTTTATTTCTTCTTATAAGAACGTCAACAACATCCAATCAGAATTTCCACATAATTTTTTTGTGACTCGTGTTTAAGGTATATTTTAAATATAACAGTTCAGCAACTAGCGCGCAGCGCTTTTTTTGCTAGCACATTCTTGGAGCTTACAATATCTGTTAAATACGAATCGCCAAAATCAAAATTACTCAAGAAAAAGCTTGTTTAACATATGACATAATGTATATCATTGGATTATTTTTTTTTTGAGAAAAAAATATTTATAGTTTCATTTGAAGAAAGTTACCTCAATATATTGAAAAATACATATGATAAAATAGAAATGAAATCATGTATTAATCTCGGGATCAAATTTGCTACTAAGGTGTAGCCCTTATATACCTTCTACGCATACAGCCACCCGCTGCTCATAACATGCTTTCGTCAACCTTCACAGAGCTCACTCTTAGAGCATTCCAGCACGCAGCCGCGTATTGAAAGACAGCCCAAATAACAAATGGGCAATAAAGTCATTTACGCGGAGTGTATTCGCACGGGCCTCTTTCTCACGGCTCCGTCACCTCCACCGAAGCACGTACTTTAAAAACAAACTCCTCTTTAAGCCTCCGTCCGCCGCGAGCACTGACCGCCCCTCCCCGACCCCCCACCCCACCCCCGGATTCGGTGGTATAACGGTCAGCGTACCGGACTGTTGTACCCGAGTTTGCGGCTTCAAACCCGATCGAAGCCATGGATTTTTAAGGGCGAAAAAATCCTTCGTACGCCTTCCTTGTGAGGGGAAGTAAAGCCGGCTGTCCCATGTTGTAGATTTACTGCATGTAAAAGATCCTCAAGCCTGAAAGAAGCCTCTAAGCAAAATTGAGATCCGCCTGTTTCGTCGCCCAAAATAATACCTCCTTCCTCCGCTAGGTGGTGAAAGGAGCGTATCGAAATTTTCGTGGTTAGATGGAAGAGCGGGCCTGATGGCCCAAGTCTCGCCACGTAAAGTAAGGCACTAACTAACCCCGGGGCTGCCGGCTAAGTCGTCATTAGCAAGGGCTGTGCTGGTTCCGGTGCGCCGGGCTTTCACTCCCCCATCGCAATGTATGCAAACATTTCTCAGAATCGCTACGTGCATCCCGCGCCAATACAATTCTATTAAGACATCTCCCTGACAAAGAGATGCACATCGGCAACGCGTACGCGCTAGCGTGGCCGCCTCGCTCCTTCTCTACCTGCAAGCGAGATGCCGCGTTTCCCATGAGAACAAAGCCTTCAAATACGATAGACGGTAGCCGCCATCGCGGGCACCTCACGTGACAACGCCTTAGCATCCGATCGCCGCAAATGTCACGTGACGCTCCGCTCTCCCCGAGACGCATCCTACAAATAGGAAGCTGATCTCCAGCACATCGCATCTCACCATCTCACCGTAGGTTCCAAGCCAATGTCACGTGACTCTCTCCTCCATGGACTAAACAACACCTCCACCTCGCTCCCCCGCGAGAGCAGAAAAAGAACAGACTGACAGAACATAACAGACTTCGAACAGATCTGACACTACTCCTCGTTCAACTACTTATCTGTCGAGCATCAATACTCGCTCCACGAGTGTATCAACACTCGCTAGGCAGACAGCCCGTGAACGAGTCGGCTATTCCTGCGTCGCCTAACAAGGCTTCATCAATCAACCGGCAGGGCGCCGGCTTCATGTCACTCGCGTGCATCAGCCGCAACCTGGCCGAACTTACAGCAAACTCCACAACCAGCTCATGTCAAATCAATCCGCGCATTCTAGTTCGCACCGCCGAATTGCCTGGAGACCAAGGTGACGACATCCACACACTCAGTCAAGTAATTTGGGTTGGTGCTTACAGCACAAGAAACCGTAAGTAACGTGAACTTCAAGAAAGAGAAGCATGCATAAACTTCATAAAATTTCATTGTTCCTCCGGTTTACTAAATCAATCTATTTCTATTTATGCAAACGTTGAACTTCAATTTATTGTTATTGCATATTGGCTATCATTCACTTATAGGCAAACAATCCCCTGAAACATGTTCTGATCCCGTATGTAGTTGCACCCGCAGCAACCTCTGAACGTGTGTGTGTGTATATATATATATATATATATATATATATATATATATATATATATATATTGCAACGGAACACGTCGTCTCCAACGATGCACCGGCATTCATCAACTTATGACGGGTAAGGGCGGTTAGAGAAGATTCTAGCGTGGGTGTCACCAGCAACATGCGACGTTCTCTCCGCCGCTCCGTCGCTGGGCTCTACCAGTTGTTCACTCTTAGTATGTTTTTCTCTCCCAGGAAACCCTACTTGGAACGTGGCTTAGTGACTCACACAAATTCAATGATAGGCGCTACGATGTGCTTTGAAAAACCATTCATTAGGCAAATATTCAATGATAGAAAATTTACAAATTTTAATATGCAAACCTCTGCTTTGCACTATTATTTAAATGCCACAAGTAATTATTCTTTTCTACAGGAAAATCTCAAATAGTGATACAATTATTTTAACACTAATTAAGCGGTCAGAATATAAGTCCTGGCGCAACCAATTTTATTCGTCATTAAATAATCATACCATGAACTCCTACGCTACCAGCTGGCGCGGAATTAATAGTAACATCGGCTATTGCCACATTCTTACTCACTTCTTACAATCTTAACATGTTTAATTTTATCTTACATTTTCTTTCGTAAATTTAACATAGATCATGGGAGGCCAGGAATGCCTTTCCACACAAATTAAAATTTTAAGACAATTTCAAGATAAATTTTAAGAAAATGTCCTTTGATTCTAACTGAAAAACAAACCTTCTAACAGTTCTTGTTAATTTCACGGTTACTCACTCTCATCATGCGTATTTCGGTGGCGTGCAACTCGGGATTCCGCTACTATTTGAGGCGGCGTGGTCGGAGGGACGGAGTCGGAGTCGGGGTAGTGGTCGATGGCCTCACAGGTTCGCTCCGGGACGAAAGGCAGCAATCCGTCCAGCTCGTACTGAAGAGACAGCGCCGGCGGTGGGCTCGTACAGCTCGCGGCCTTCCACTGACGCAGCTCTCCTCCTCATGGTGCCCCAATTCTCATACCACCTTCTCGGATGTGCACAGAGTCGAGTTCCACTCACGTTCAAATTGGCATTTCTTGGCGGCGTGCGGTTTGTACTGGCGATCTGGCCGTTTTTTTAGTGTGCAGGACACGTTTCAGCAATTATTATCAAACCGAGCATCTTTCGACGAGTTTTCTCTCCGCTCCGGCTCGAGCCTACTGAATGTAATATTCACTGTTAGGGTCGGCCTTCGTGCGACAATTACAGCTCAACTCGTCGTAACGCACTAACAACATTTGACTGCACAGCTCTCCGGAAGACTACTTATCTTCACGAAATGCAAACCTTCCTCGCCACCTACGAATTCTGTAGCACTGTCTGTCTAGACTTTCCTAATAGAAAATCATTCTCGCATACTCATCTAGTGAAAAGAATTCGTCCTACTTCAACTACTTTTGAAAGAGAAGTATCTGTCTTCCTTCCTCGACGTTTGAAAGAGAAGTGTTCCTTTCGCGAACATTCGATATGACCGTTTTCAGCACCTCGCTTGATTCATGCCGACCAATGGCAATTTAGGGTCTTATCGGCCTTTGCCTAATTGACTAACATCATACTGGTCACAGGTTTGAAAACAACCGTCGCTGCGCGTCATCCCCTGACGTCATCCGCGCGCGGTCTTCAAATGTCATGATGGCTACACATAGAGTGTAGCCATCTCTCGGTTGACATATGAGGGAAATGAGCTAGGTCCGTTTCGTCTCAATATATATATATATATATATATATATATATATATATATATATATAATGACATAATGACCTAACGGTCATTTGGTCATTTGGCCGTCAAACAGAAAAGTAACGGAGATGGCCAATTCAAATCTGGCGCGTATAAGAGACCGCAAATCGATCTTTTAGGGGAACGATGCCGGAAACGAATCACGGCCGGTGGGAAAAGGCAGGCGGTTTGGAGGGAAGCAAGCAGAGACATGACGAATGGCGCGCACGGGGCTGTGTGGCGTGTGTGAGGCGAGAGAGTGAAATCGGGCAACATCGAGGGGTGAAGGTGAGTGGAAGTGTTAATATGTGAATAGACGAGCACTCGGAACTATGGACAAAAGCAAAAAACTTAAAGGTATTCTTTTCTGAGCGGCAATGAACAAGAAACTATTAAGTGAAGTGAAAGCATGTGCTGTAGTAATATGTACGGGCCATGAGAGAATGAAACGTCGAGAGTATGTCGAGGACAAAAGACACGTAGAAGTGTTGTCATGTGATTAGACCAGAACTCTGAGTATTGGACAAAAGCATGAATTAAAAGTATTATGTTCTGAGCGCCAATGAACAAGAATAATCAGGTAATGTAAAAGCACGTGGTGTAGTGGTGTACGTGGGCCATAAACTATTAATGTAAGGAGGAATTAACGACTCCGAGCCAGTACATCGCCATAAGAAGACCGAATTCGTGCCCATACTTTGGAAGTGAATGGTTCAATAGCAGAACGCTGGGTACGGCACGGCGACCACGTGGACATCACGCAGTCGGCGGGACGAGTGGCTACCACGGCTCGGCGGCTTCAAGGACATTAGAAGAGGAGGCTCTATTCCCACGACAGGAATGCGGAATCCGCAGATAAGTAACGAAGTTCGTAATATTCGTGAAAGTCGGGTTGAATTATTGCAATCATACGCTTCAGAGAGTATAAAGTGTAATGAACAATCTCAAATATTCAAAGAGGGAGGGATAGATTGCAACTGGTTAATGTTAGGTAATAATAACCCTGAATGTAAAACTGAAGGATATAGAATATTGGTATTTCATTATTGTATAAGAGTGTGGGAGCTCCCAGATGGTTAGGTATATTCCAAACAGTATTGATCAGTATTGATGTTAATCACGTTAATATCATGCGACTATGTAATGAAGACTTCTTTAGTTG
Organism: Teleogryllus oceanicus; assembly: GCA_964035755.1. Classification (NCBI taxonomy): domain Eukaryota; kingdom Metazoa; phylum Arthropoda; class Insecta; order Orthoptera; family Gryllidae; genus Teleogryllus; species Teleogryllus oceanicus. The sequence goes on from CAXIVR010000010.1 coordinate 18,596,238, forward strand.
TTAAACATTCTCGATTTTTTTGTGAATAAATGAACAATTGTAATGTGTAACTTGGTGCATCGTGGATTGAATGAGAAAAGTAACAAGCCTAAAGCCAACATCCTCCTAGTAAAGGCGCTCCCCCCTAGAACGACCCTTTGTCCATAATCATTTCGATAACAGCATATCTTGCATTCCAAATTCTAATATGTGGTAAGTACTTGCTTGGTAGACTCGAATCCCTAATTCGGGAAACTGAAGTAAATACGGTTTATATATATATATATATATATATATATATATATATATATATATATACATATACATATACATATACATATAAAGCTCATGCGCCAGCGTACTAGCTTCATGTGCTGTGGTACCCGGGTTCGATTCCCGGCTGAGGCAAAAATAGAGATGTAGCTCTACTTAAGGCGAGGTCGAATTCAGTCGCTGTCTAGAGAATTCTAGCGGCCGCCTGCTCTGATCGGTAGTTTTCTGTGGTTTCTCCTATCAACACAAGACGAATACCGGAGCAGCACCCTAACAAACGGCCACGGACCGCGCGCTATCCTTCCTTTCTCTTCCTTGTCCTATCCTCTCCCCTTACACGCACTTACACTAACAAGCACTACACTACCACTAATTCCAGGAGACCGGTCGGGAGCTCAGAGCTTGTCCCGACTGGGGCGGTGCCCCGCTGGTGGGAGAGTCCTGGTTAGGGGGAAACCCCACTAGCCGACGGTAGGTCGGCGCCGGATCTCGCCATCCATCGGGGGGAATATCACTGTCATCTCCCGACAAAATCATGGACTATACTTACGGGACTAATGACCAAAGCAGTTGACGCGCCCGGAAACACGAAAAAGATAATCAAATTTTAGATTATCTCGATACGAATTTCTAAATGAGATATTATTTAGAATCTCTTATCAACGTTCTCCGCGTACCCTTTCTCCCCTCCCTTCCTCCCCTCCAGAGCGTCTCCCGGGCTGCTCCCCTCCCCCCGAGTGGCGCTGTGCGGCGAGAAGTCTCCGGGGCAGGGGTCGCCGCGGGGAGTCGGCGCTCACGGCACCCGACTGGGAGGGGGAAAGGCTGGGGAAGGGAGGGGGTGGAGGGGAGGGGACTAACTCAGTTAGCAACTCGCGGCGGGAAGGCTCTCTCGCATTGTCAGGACCTATTCGCGCCCCGCCCACCCACGCCCCCGGTGCGGATTAGCACAGGCTTCGCACGACCTCTGCCGTCGATGCCGCCACCCCGCCCCCATTCCCCCAAGGCCGACCGGATAAAAGCCCGTGCTGGAGAACCGGGGATTCGTTCTCGCGAGGCGAAAGAATATTCGCGTTGTGGATTCGGTTCATTTTTATGGAGTTGGAGATTCACTGATGATGTTATTCTGTGAGGAAGGAGAAGAAGATGGAGTGTTGTATGGTTGACATATTCCTTTGTACGTATCTTCCGCTACCTATATTTTGTCCTTTTCTTCTTCTCCTGGCCGTTGTCTCCCTCTTCCCCCTCTTCTCTTCCTCTCAAATCAATCTGGTTGACAGAGATGACTATGAGCGTGTACGGACCAGCGCTTCGATTTGAAGAGTCGTGGGTTCGTGTCCATCCTTGACCATGGTTGATTTTTCTTATAATATTAGTATAATATTATAATATATTCTTACTAATGTGATGAGTCTAGTGTTCTGTCGAACCCGACAGAGAAGCCTGCAAGTGGGTTGGTGTCTAGTGTGTGGTCGAGTATGTATTCCATCAGGATGTAAAGGGAAACCGGTTATCGCCTGGTTAAAAAGCCTTTGCAAACAGTTATTTCGTGTGAATTCTCTTTAATTTGTTCCTTCATTCACCTTTTTCTTCGCTGTTCCTTTCTTTCATTCTCTCCCTCTTCGCCTATTCCGCTCCTCACATCCATACCCTTTCCCCCGCCTCTCTCTCCTACACCCTCTCAACCATTCTCAACCCCCTGCCTGTTACTCTATCTACATTACCTCTCTCCCCCTTTTACTCCATCCATTGCTCTTTACCCTATCAATTTAATTTTTCAAATTCAATTTAATTTGCTTAACAAAAGATTTGAAGCCATTTTTGAGAATATTTTAAAAATATTGTTGCGGATTCATGTAAAATGCCTCCAGCAATGAAAATATCCGCTTCAAACTCGTGCTCATTTAAATGCATTGTGGAATATACACACGTGTAAATGTTGAAAATAATCGGTCGGGCTGAGGCGCTAAATGTGACTACAAACGGACGGACGAACACACATTTCATGGCTTTGGGCTCACATTTTGCCGTCAAACGTTTTTTCGTTATCGGGAACCCACAAAACATTGATGTAGAAATAATTTGAAGAGCACAGAGGAAAAAAGATGAGGGTCAACGTTTTTTCGAAATTCCCATCAGGATGATTTCATATACTTTGGAGTACATAGTATTTTGAAGACTATTCGTTGTACGCAGAAAAAATGAGAGTGGCAAGATATTGCAGTTCGAAATATAGTAGACGTAGGGAAAAATATGAGGGTCCCAGTGAAATTGGCTGAAACACAAGAGCGTCGAAGAAGTTGACAGCACTGTGACTAGTTCTTCGTTTCCTTGTGTTGTGCTCATTGTAGTAGTGGTGTAAATTATTTTATGTAGTTAAATTTGTTACTAAATTATTGAAGCGAGGCTTAAAATAACCGACGATTACACGTATGTTTGACAGATTTAAAAAATGTTTGTTGTTTGCCAGAATGACAGATGTCGGTAAGAAGTTAAGGATAAGAAACAATGAAACTGGCGATGACTGCCAATGCAAAAACTGAAGTGGTTTGAAAGAATTACTTCTGAACACAGAAAGGTTATAATATCAAGTTTCAACAAAATTAATAGTTAAAATAACCAATCAGTGTATCTCTCCGGGCTAATTACGTGTAAGCAACTAAATGAGTGGAACAGGGTTATAGATAATCCTCGATCAACACCTAAATCATTTCACATGGTTTCATGTGAAGACCAAACAGTTTTTAAAGCTAGAACTGAATATCTTTCTGATATTTATGTGAAAAATGCCCTTTTAAGAGTAGATCAGTGAGAGAAATGTCTGTTGTTGATTACCATTCACACATTATTCTCCACCGTTCAACGTTTAACGCACCATTAAATGAAAGTGTAGTGATCAAACCGAAACGAAAGCAAAATCCTTTACAAGAAGGTTGTTTTAATCTGCTAGTAATGTATACTGAGAGATTGTAGATAACTCAGGATAAATTTCAAGACTTGCAGCACCTTAAAAATTCTGTTCTTAAGAAGCATAAGAGTTTTTAAGGGTCTTCATTATAAATAAAGCCCGTAGGAACATTAACAATAAATTTTGATATATTGTAAGTTTTTAACATTTTATGCAGTCATAAGGCCTGCTAAACTCTGCCATAGTTAGCAACTTTTAACTGTTTCTCCGAATAAAAGGTTTTCTGTTACTGATATTTTAAGCCTAATGTTTTGTAAAGCTTCAGTACACTACTTTTTCTTTATTATTAATGTTTCAACTTCACCTAGTGTGTTATATTTTAATATTCTGTATGTTATACTGAATCAATTTTCACAATGTTCTAATGTAAATAAATTAATTATTTTGGTCTCTCATCTTTCTTCCCCACATTGTTTTGTATTTAAAAGAGAAAATGCCAAATTTATTTATGAAAAATAACACATTTTTCTTTGTACGCAGTACTAGTTAAGAAATATATATTTTATAACACAATATCAGAATCCACATCGGTAGTTTATTCCGTAAAATTCTACGAGTTTTCAAAGTTTACATGTCCGTTTACTCAAAATGAAGCCGCGTGAACATTCATCTTTTTTGCCTGTAGTCTACATTTACTGTATATCGGAACAAGATTTATAAACTTTGGCGTTTCCGTATTCCGCCAATGAGAGTTTTCTGTGGAAAATTTCTATTTTCCAACGGATGATTCAATATTTTCTCTCCTTACTAAGTAAGGGCGAGAAAGCAAAATATTATTGCATCGAGCAGAAATCCCTAAATAAACGTTTCTCTGACCCTTGTAAACAGAGTTTTATTGCAGCATGCAAATATGGATTTCTGTAGCTATTTTATACCGAATGATATGCTACAGCTCCCTAAATTAATGAAAATACATAATTGATATGTTCAAATCCTAGGTAAACTTTTATATTCGTAAAACTATGAATTTATCTTTACACGTATGTATCACATTTATACACTACAAAAGGTATGGTTTGGTACACTACAAAAGATATGGTGAGGTTTGTTGTAGCATATCTGGTCCATAATAGTGAAGGCATATGGTTTTACTTTCTCGCTACAAAGTTGAGAGAGAAAGATATGTACTGCTGAGCAAAAAAAGAAAAACTGCGAATTTGCGGCTAAAAACTCTTATTACATAGTTCTTCTAACAAAAAAATGGATAAATCCAGTTGCTAAATTTATAAAAAAATCCTCTAACAGATGGTGTAGCTAGAATCTATGTTTTATGGGTCCTTGCTTCCGAAAAATCTATTGACGATTGACAGTCTGTACGTCCGTGTGTGAACAACGCTAGAGGCTAAACCGTTCAGCCAATTTTCTCCAAAATTAATATGACTGATGTCGCATTCCCTTGCATTAAAAGTGATATATTAATTTTGCGGGTACTTTACATGAAACTCCTGGAACATTTTTCAAGTTTTAAAACAAATGGTTCCATTGCTTTTTATTAAATACCTTTGATGAATAGTGTAAGGGATGTTTAAGAGAATGGTGCAGGTCTCATGATCGTTAAAAACCCTGATGTTTCGGAAATTGCAAAAGTTGAAATTTTTTTAAAAATCCTCTACAACTAAAATATTAAAAGTACGTTTTTTAAATGCAATCTGTTCCTTAAAGATAGATTTTGAAATAAGATCGTGTACAATGTTTCGAACATTTGAGTACTTTTCGTGTAATTTTTCGTGAATATACGTGCGAGAAAGTATGTGCTGTTGCAGCACCATTAGTTTTGGTACTATTTCCCTCCATGTACAATAGTACAAGGAACGAACATTTTAAGTTTTAATAAACATGGAGAATAAGCAAAGTGAACTACAAAAGGCAAAATATCAAGGAAAACATAATTGTGTGTAATATTAAGAGAAATGTTTTCAATAGTTATTATCTAAAGGCTGGTATCCCGCTGGATTGTTGCTTAACACTATTGTTGTTTAAAGTGGTAACGGCAGGGATAGGCTTGACTGTGGAAGCGAGTTGGCCTGAGCATCAGGATGAACTTAGGAATTCGGGTGCTGGGGGCCTTAATGGCAGCCGTAACGTTCGCCAGAATGCATGGAGGTCGGCATATATCAAAGGGTTTGAGTCATCTCGATTTGTAAACGAAAACGCTTCTTAAAATATTTTTAAATTGCTTTTCCACGCTCTCTACAGTACATATTGGCTTTGAATAAAACAAATGCATTTATCCTTGCACAGGTTCTACCATTTCTACTATTTCTCTATAAGTAGCATACACCTTATAAATCTTTTTACGTTATTTTTGAAAACTTGCGTGACAAGAAAGTGAACCTGTTTTTGTTTTTATCGACAATTTTAACTGGTAAGAAGAATATCATAACTTCTTAGGAATGAAATATTTAATATTTTAACATTGAGAAATTTCACGGCATTGATAACAATGATGTGCCAATGTATTTTTGCAGAAGTTGGCAATGTGGAAGTGGAAGACTACAATGACGATGACGAATGGGAAGATTTCAGTGGAGACGAGGACTGAAATGAAACAATGACGACGATGATGACGGCGACGACGACGACGACGATGACGACAAAGACGGCAAAATGTAAGGCAAATAAAATTTCTCAATTCAGAAAGTTTCTAACATAGAAAGAAAAAGGGACCTGCACTGTATAAGATATTGGACCGTGCAATTGCAGGGATTAACAAAAATACACATTTATTGTTATTATTATTATTATTAATGATTGTATTTTAGTTAGTATACCATTGTTCTTATTTTCTAAACAAAGAATCAATAGTATTCAGCATAAGAGTTATTGCAAATACGAAAGTAATTTAAATATTTCTATGAAAAGTGGACCAACGAAGGAGAAACACGTTTTATGCTTTCATTAAAACATATGGAAAGTTAAGGAAGAGGTTGCATTTGAGAAAATGTAACGATAATTGTTTTTCATATTTCTTTTCAAATATTAACAAGGCTTATACTCAAATATGTTAGAAAGCTGCCGAAAAAAACCTTAATTTGAGAAATAATTGTTGTGTCAATGTATACAAGTTTTGCAATGCAGAAAGAAGTGCAAAGAAGGAGAAGGAACGTAATAAGAAATTTCCATAATCTATGACTTGTCGCAAAACGAATTCTGGTACCACCAACGATTTCGAACCTTAGACCATCTTTAGTGCCTCATGCCACACATTGAAAATAACGTAGGTACGCCAAATAATTCGATACGCCAAAATGTTTACCTCGAAATTTGTATTAATTCGAACATATTTTTTATGGCGACGGTAATATGGATGTGATGATTTTCAGAATTTCTCGGCTGACGTGAAACCAGACTATGAACGAAGGGAAACTTCATGAACGAGCACAAGGACTCAGTTCGATGTAGAGGATGGCGACGACGAGGACGAAAACAAGGACGTCGACGACGAGGACATTGATAACAGCGACTATTGTAACGCTGCGACTTCATTAAATGACTAGACAACAATATGTAAAGTAATATGTAAATAAATGACTAGACAACGAGTATTGTATCGCAGCTTCTGGGTCAATGACCCCCATCTCGATCAGGTTTTTCCTCCAGTGTCCCTGATCCATTGAGCAAATGCTGAGATGGCCCCTTGTGTTGCTTCTGGACATAAATGTAACTTCATTTTCTGTGCACGTCTTCTAAAATTCAGTGGTAAATACAATTATTATTCAAGTTATTGTTTCCATATTGTCGCGCCAGGAAAAATTATTCCAAAGGACAACATGGATACGAACCCAAAATTTATTGCTTATTGATCCTTGAAAATAGATTTTATTACATGGGAGTTTTTTTCAAAATTCAAGTAGTATATGACTTATTGTAGGGCTCACAGAATTTTGAAAATGTGCACACAATTCACTTTTCCCCATAGCACGTCATACGCAGTTTAAACTGTTTTTTGACGTAAAATAAATAAATAAATGTTCTATCATTTAGTTTGGGCATCGACAAGTAAAAGAAGTGTCCTTGTAGGTTCTCATCAAATTGATCCAGAAGAAGAATAAGCCAGGGTAAGTAAAAACAAGAGAAAACTAGAGATACTAAAATAACTTACTTTATCAAATTCCATGTATCGGAATTGCAAAATTTTATTACTAAATGAACCTGCAAAAACTGTTTCCAAACAGGAATTTATTTCTCTTTGCCGAGTTCGAACTCCAGTCTTTGGAGTTACCACGCCAGACACGTCTCTCCTACATCAGAAGCCGTTTGACTACACTCAACTTGTGTTCGATTTTTAAAATTCAAAGATTTTAAGAGGAATTTTTTCATGCTTTACTATTAAATAATAGAATCTCTATAATCCATAATGTTTTGGAATGATAATTTGTTTTTGCAATTTTTAAAGTTCTGAGAGTTTACGAAAATGGAACCTGAGCTATTTCTTAATCGTCGTTAGTTCCATCCACCGAAAATAACGAAAAATAATTGTAGTTGTGTTTGAAAAAAAAGGGTTAATGAAAAATTACGAGAAAAATAATAATTTTATAAAAAACAAATGATAATCTTTTAAGTTAATATTTTTTAAAATCTGTTATATTATTGTACTTTTTGAATGTTAACTTTTTATAGTTTTTGAAAAAATGGTGGGTTTGCCAAAAATTTGTTGGACAACATTTTTTATGACCTAAATGCATATGAAGAAAGAGATTAAGGAAACAAATTGGATCAGTTTTTCGGAAAATAGTTAAAATTTCCTATATTTAACTGGGGGAATAATCATATTTTAGGAAAATTGTATGCTTTAGGTGCTAGCTTGTGTTTTTCATCTATGGTAAAACTCGTAATTTTTAAAAAAACAATTTTTTGGTATCTGGTGCCCCAGTAGTGCATTAAAATTAGACTCGCGACATTGATGTATTGTAGCATTGTATAACTGTCTCCATTGATATGCTGTTTAAGTAATACAAGACGTGCATACAAATAAACTATTATTACATATTCTTAACAACTTGTACCGGTTTGTGAGGGAAACACTGATATCCCTAATACTAGCACGGTGGCAAAAAGAGTTCAGTTTGCATCACCGATCACATTTGTGTGAAACTTCGTTAACAAGAATAATATAAGATGTATGTGATATTAAATGTTCTTTGGAAAATGTGATATATATTCAAACATCTTTTTACCATCCATCTCAATTATCGTTTTCTCAAGGGGAGTATGGATGTTGCAGAGGCTTTTAAAAAATGTGGAAATATTTGTTGAAACCAAAGAAATCAGTAGTACACTTTTTTTAAATTCTGCTATTCCTCAAAAAGTGCCTCAGTCTCCTTTCTATGACAGTGCTATTCAGAAAGTTATTGTTTTAAAGGGCATTTTCAACATTTTGAGTATTTACGGTTTTTCTTGCAAGGACACGAAGTGCCACCGTACTGTATTGACGAACTAATTTAACATTCACGATGTTGACCAACTGTTCTCTACAGCGACGAGTACACTAAAATATTAATGTGTTTATGTGCAGGCCTGTCTGCAAGAAAATGACGAAGTTTCCAGAGTGCCGCTTCGATTGACGACTGTTTTGAATTATTGAAAACAAACAAAAAGCGTTGAATGACGGAACTATCACTAGGAGTTCAGATGGGTTTCAATAATAAAAGTCCTAAGTCATGAAACAGGTACTCCTTCCTTAAATACAGACCGCTGACGCTACCCAATGGCACAGAGCGTCTCACACTAGTTATTTTTGTAAGTTCGTTTGGTCTAAACTAACTTTTCGATTTGTCCCATGTTCTTTCCTGCTGTCATCTATCGCCTACCAAAGTACATTTTTTCACATTTTATAAATTTTTCGATCCGCTAATGGTAAAACTGAAGCACGAATTTAAGAATATTATTCAAGAGTAAAACATCGTCCTGTATAAAAAATTTCGTTGGAAAACTCGGAGTTATTTTTTATTTCTCGCTCTTACGTTTGTAAGAAGAGAAAGTATGGTAGTTTTGCGCGTGAAAACGGCGAATATTCGACGGAAAACGCTTACTGCCGCGCTCAGGTAACAAAAAAGTGGATACATTTTGTGCATATATAATAGTAAATTATTTCCTTTATCTAGTTGTGAATTCAGAATTGATTGTTTGTGATTCCGGGTGCATCAACTACTGAGGTCATTAGTCCCGTAAGTGCTGTGCGTGCTTTTTCATCGGGTGGTGGCTGTGATCTTCCCCCTTTAGATTATGAGATCCGGCACCAACCTACCGTCGAGTAGCAGCGTTTTCCCCAATCATATATCTCCCCCCAGCGGAGCACCGCCCCAGCCGGGACAAGTTCTAAGTCCCCGGCCGGTCTCCCGGCATGTGTGGTAGTGTAGTGCATGTCAGTGTAAGTGTGTGTGTGTGTGTGTGTGTAAGGGGTGAGGATAGGGTAAGGAAGAGGAAGGAAAGATCGCGCGCGGTTCGTCGCCCGTTTGTTAGTGTATTGCTCGGAAATTCCCCTGGTGTTGATCGGAGAAATCACAGAAAACTACCGATCAGAGAAGCCGGCCGCTAGAATTCTCCTCCAGTCCTGCCGCCGTCGAGATTTAAACCTAGGACTTCCCGGTCAGAGGCACTGCAGTGACATCAATTGACACACTGAGCCACCGCTCCCTGTTTCAGCGTTCATGTTTTGCCTAACTTTGATACCAAAAATTCAATTGACGGCAAAATGTCTGTATGTCCGTCTGTGTTCAACACTGGTGCCTAAACCGTTCAGCGGATTATCTCGAAAATTGATATTTCCCAATCGATCTGACTGAGGACGCGGGCCCTTGAATTAGAAACCGATATTATGCTCTTATTAATTATTAAAAACTTTCGATGTAATTAAATGCTCTATTTTATGAGAATTCATGAAAAATCACGGCTACACACACCGTTAAATAACAAACATTAACATTCGAATGCCATCATTTTATCTGTGAGATACGCATCAACTTCTTTCTTTAACCGTATACGCGGCTTTAGGGATGAAGAACCCGCTCACCATTGATCTAAACATTAGTACAGTGCCAATCCTTTTGAAGAGGTCATCGCGGTCAGCGGCCAGTGTATCTTTCAGCTATGACTTCAAATTCGTAAGTATTTTTAATCAATCTATAGGTTTGATTCTTAAGCTTATTTTTATGACTTTAGTCTAATGGTATCTGAATTCTAGGTAGTAAAGCAATTAAAAGTTTTTGCCGACCTGGATCGCCGAGATAGCTAGAATGTGTGCCGACTCAGCGCATTCGTCCATTTTTCATAAATTTGTTTTTATTTACGCTAAATATAAAATGTATTTTTATAGTTATGGTAGATGTAAAGATTTTTTACGCTAAATATAGAATGTATTTTTTTATTTTGACTTGTATTTATGACGTGTCGGTAACTTCGGTGGTGTACCAGTTAGAATGTCGGACTCTTATACACGAGTTCACGGGATCAAACCCGATCCAAGGCCCGGATTTTAAGGGCGAAAAGTTGCGGGGTGGGGTAGAGTAAAGTTGCCTGTCTCATGTTGTAGATTTACAGCATATAAAAGATCCTCAAGCTTAAAAGAAGCCTCTGATGAAAATTAAAACTTCAAGTTTTGTCACCTATTTGTTAGACGTCCTTTGTCCGCCGTCCTTTGTTAGACGGTGAAAGAAGCGTAGTGGAATTAGCGTAGGCAAGTGGAAGAGCAGGCCGCTTGCCCTAAGCCTCGCCACAGAAAATAAGTCAAGAACTGGATTGAATTGTAACGTAAACAACTTATAAAATGAAACCACTTCGTTGGTATAGAAAATTATTAAAAACTATTTTTTAATATGTATTTTTGGTTTGGTTTGGGGAGAGGGGGCTGAAGAACAAGAGCTCTCTCTCCTGTGCGTGCGTCATAGTCTATTTTTCTGCAAATTATTAAGTTACTTGTTTTTAAGTTAAGGAATTCGTGTAAAGTCTGTCAGTCTTTCTGTACTTGCCGCGACAGCCCGCGTACTGGCCTACCAGCAGCGTCCCGACCTCGCGTCCATAGGTTAGGGGGGGTACGTGTAGTTAAGCGCAAAGACGTACCCACACCGTATTCTGGTCTTCTCAACCTGAGAAGTGAGTTTTCTCATCTTAACACAGTAACATATTCAGGAACATTGCAAGGAAAACGCACATTCTAATCTTGCCCGACCGGGAATCAAACCCGAGGTCGCTTCAAGGAAATAAAGGACGCTGAGCAATGAGCTATACCGTGAGGGCATTTATGTAAAGTACCAATTGGGCATTCGTGTAAAATTACAATATCTTAATGATGTCGGAATGCCGCAACTAGATCTTACTCCATACGTGTTTACCACGTGTTCATCAAGTTCCGGCTCAAACAGTACATTTCTGACAGATATACATAACACATACTTCCATCCATCCATTCAGACATTCCGCTTTTGAGTGCAAAATTTGTTCATCCTTCCCAACTGGCATATTTTAATCATCTGTGGAACACCACTTAATCCTAATGTGTGTGCAGAGTTTAAAGCAACATTAATAATGACGGTCTTGTACGGTCTTGTACGGTCTGTGACCACAATTCGAGATCGTGCTGATGAGGCGATTTCAAAACTTTCCTCCCTATTATTTAGAATGGTGCACCTTAATGCTGATGTGTATGCAAAGTTTCAGCCAAAGAGAACCTTAAACACGGTATTTTCGTTCAAAAATACCAGATGATATTATTGAGATGGTTCCAATACTTTTACTCCCATAAACTTGTGATATAGTAAAAAGAAAAAGCAAAAATGTATTTATTAGAAGCTGGAACTGTTATGTACTTACCCTTGAGGGAAAAGCGGAACATTGATTTCTTGTAGTCTGGTTTAACTTCCTTTGCTCCTCGTTTCGTGTACAATTTCTCTTTCAAGGCCAATTCGCCTTCCTATTTATTTATCTCTCTCCCTCTTTGTTTTGTTTATGTATTCATTGTGTTTTCGCAGTCTCCAGTGTGGATTAGCACAGGCTTTGCACGACTTCTGCACGTAATATCTCCGAGACCGACTCGATAAAACATGCCTCTGAGATAAGGAGTTTCCGTCTCTGGAGACAAAAGCGGGTTCACATTTTTGGTTCAATTCACATATATGGGATTTTAGATACACTATTGAAATGCATTCTACAAAGAAGATGTATTCTGTAGTTGGCATACTCCATCTTCCTCTCCTTTCTATCTCTCACACTTTGTATCCTTTTCTATATCTATCCTTCTTCCTCTATCTTCCTCTTGGTTTCCCTACACACTATTCCCTCCCTCATAACCTCATCCCCTCTTCCAACACATAAATCATTCCATTAAATTATGATTTCGTAGACCCGTTTTAGTCTCATTATTTCTTATTTTCGTGTACAATTTTATTTCATCTCCCGCTTTTATTATCAGCCTCCGTCTTTATTTGTGTATACGTTCCGTCTACTCTCTTTTCCGTACCATTAGCACACACTTCGCTGGATCGCCATCGACCTCATGGAAGACACTCCGATAAAATCAAGCGTCATAGGTTCATTTTCAGAGTGGAAAATGTTTGCGTTTGGTGCTTCAATTTATCGGTTTTTTAAATATGTATATATATATATATATATATATATATATATATATATATATATATATATATATTGTGACATACCGATATGTCACGTTAAAATAAATTAACATTTATTTGGAGACAATATGGTGGAACATGCATTACGAAATATCACGAGAGCTAGAGCTTAGCAACGACCGGGAATAAACAATGTAGTTTTTGTTTTTTGTAAAGGCATTAAGAGGTCAGCTACACCAAAATATAACGAACGTATGGATTGGCTGGGTGAGAGAAGGACGGTCAAATGTTATGAAAAAAATGAAGGTAGTTTAATACGAAGTCTTCGAGGGATGAATCATGCAGGAAGATTTCAGTCTGCTCGGAAACGCGCTTCTGAACTGATCGTAGGTATTTTCATGTGGAAGCAATATTGAAGTATAAATTGGAACTTTGTCGGGAGTGGTAATCAAGTCGGGAATCGGGACTGGTAATTTTGATAGTTTGAGAACAGCTTGGATAGGGGCAGAAGAAGATTCCTTGGAACTTGGGACTACGGCAAGCTCGCAAGATATTTCGACTGAGAAGTCTACGAGGGACATCAACGAAGAAAAGATAAGTTAACCGCGGTGTAAAATTGTAAATTGAAAGAGATCATGATCAAAGGCCTAACTTAAATTCATTAAATTGTTTGATAAAAAAGTAAAAATAAACTTTGTTAAATTTTGTTCTTTAGAAAAGAAAGTGATCTTTCATTTAGTCAATCCAAACAGTAATGAACTAGGAATAGAATCATTCTATTTCAGATTCCCAGCTGCGCTGTATAGTCGGCGGATCCTATAATCCTTTATAGAGGTAATAAGGATTATAATTATAGCGTGACCCATTGACCCAGCAAGCCGGACGCTAAGATCTTTAGCAGATATAGATGTAGAGAGAGAGGAAAATTTTGGTATATCTCAATATATATATATATATATATATATATATATATATATATATATATACAGAAAGGGCAAGGGGCAAGTGAGATTAAGGTCACGAAAATTCACGCCAAGATTTACTCTCTCCAAGAAAGTGTTTCAAGGTGAAGGGGTGCAGTATTCGGCTACGGAGTGCAAAGGAAATCAGGGTCTTTGAAGTAAGAAAATACGACCTTCCGAGATTGCGAATTGCCTAATAATACTAAAGAGCTCCGAAGTTCTAAGGAGACCGTGTCTAGCACGTTCTTGGCATCCTGCATTGAAAGGTAGGGTACTGAAATATACGTGTAATCACAGCAAAGGTTCCAGGGAGAAATGCAAACAGTTATGAACATGTTCGGCATCTGGTGCCAACATATTGTAGCAGTAAGTCTTGCGAAAACCAATGTAGCTGCGTCATAGTTTTTTGAGACATCAATTGTCTTAAAGTTTGAATTCATAACATAAATTTGGAGAGCAAAAGTGGCGTACTTGCAAAAAAAGAGATTATGGTCTCAATAACAAACAGAAATGTAAGAAAGTTCTCCAATGTTCTATAAGAATTTATGAATGGGTTTCAGAGTGCAGTATTGAGAACTTGAAGAAAAAATTGAAAAATTCAGTAAGTTATTATTGCTTTCCCGCACACCTCGGCCCTTGAACCGGGAACGGTAGCTCAGTGCATCAACTGATGTCACTGCAACGCCTCTGACCGGGAGGTCCTAGGTTCGAGTCCTGATGGCGGCAGGATATTCGAAACTCGCTTTTCAGTTAGGTCGAATTCAGTCGCTGTCTGGAGGAGAATTCTAGCGGCCGGCTGCTCTGATCGGTAGTTTTCCGTGGTTTCTCCGATCAACACCAGGCGAATGCCGGAGCAGTATCCTATCAAACGAGCCACGGACCGCGCGCGATCTGTCTTTCCCATTCCTTGTCCTATCCTCTCCCCTTACACACACATTTTCCCTAACATGCACTACACTACCACATATTCCGGGATACCGGTCGGGAGCTTAGAGCTTGTCCCTGCTGGGTCGGTGCCTCGCTGGTAGGAGAGTCCTGGTTAGGGGGAATCCCCACTAGCCGACGGTAGGTCGGCGCCGGATCTCGCCATCCAGCGGGGGAAGATCTCCGCCATCTCCCGAGAAGAAACATGCACTACACTAACTGAAATAATGACCAGAACAGTTGACATGAAATGAAAACATGAAAAAATCAATGAATCAATCGGCCCTTGAGTACTTACCCAACTGGTCTCTCAACCTCAAGAGCGTGGATTAATCCGGGCTGAAGTACGTGAATTTTTGAATGACTGTAAATTCACAGGGGTCTTTTAGTACTTTCTGCATATAAAATAATCCCGGTGAAAATTGTTGTTTGAAAGCGATTGTTTTTTTATTGGTTTTATGCATTGTGACACTTTCTGTCTCATTCACAACTATAAACAATCCTTTCGCTGAACTACTGTACTTTATGATTAGTCCAGTTTGGTGAATCCAATTCTTTCTCAATATTCCTGCTGCCTCTCCCCTTAACATCATTTCAAGACATATTCATATTCCCTCTCCCTCTAATATTTTTATAAACATTTTTCATAAGAATTTTTTACTTATTTATATTTTATTATTTTTACTTATTTATATTAAGACATATTTATATTCCCTCTCCCTCTGATATTTTTATAAACATTTTTCATAAGATTTTTTTTACTTTCATGTTATGAGTAACTATGATGTAATGAGTTGCTTTTCAAGTCGATATTCTTTTTAGTTTTTAATTCTTAACTTGCATTATTTTTCAGAGAATAGTTCAGAATAAATTGTGCTTTAGTTACATTAAAAATGATATTTTTCAAGACAATTATTTAATTTTTCTCCTCCACGTCCAGGGCACTTCGTAGTTCGCACTACATGTGTTTTGAATGTTCAAATGAGTCGTCTGAGAGACGTAACTCAGGATTTGCTCATTACAAGGGCTAGACACTTGCGGCCTTGTGATCTCGCGGCTTCCGGGTGCCCGCCTGCAGAGCTGGCTAATGAGAAGCCGCATGAGGCTGTGTGGACGCGCACAATTACATTAGCCACCTAGGAAGCTCCTCAGGTCTCGCTGCCCCGTGAAGTCCCAAAGCGCATGTGGACACGCACGTATCAGGCTAGCTTCCCCTTGTACAGGAAGAGGAACTGCTACTGCACGAGGGAGTGTCCATCACGTGGTTTCGAAGTCTGGAGCGTTGGCTGGTTCCCCTTTGCTCTTTGCTCCACCAACCCGGGAAAGGTGGCTCAGGGTATCAACTGATGTCACTGCAGTGCCACTGAGTGACCTAGGATTGACCCAGTGAACGCGTGAGGTCCTTGATCCTTCTTGTCTGAGGCAGGATTATCGATATTAGGTCGATTTCAGACGATGTCGGGAGAATTCTAGGCTGCTATTGAATTGAATTTGCCTTATTTTACGTGGCAAGACTCAGGCCATGAGGCAGCTCGTTCGTTACACTCCTTTCACCAATCATGGGAGAAAGAAGGTATTACTTGGGCGACGAAACAGGCGATTTGAATTTAGCTCAGAGGCATCATTTAGGCTTGAGGATCTTTTACATGCAGTAAATGTACTAACATAGGACAGCCGGCTTTACTTCCCCTCCGACGGAAGGCGTAGGAAAGATTTTTCATCCTTAAAAATCCACGGCTTCGATCGGGTTTGAACCCGCGAACGGATATAGCAATCCGATACGCTAACCGCTACACCATCGCCGCCGTCAGATGACTACACCATCGTCGCTATGATTCGCTGTGTTCAGATTCTGCGATCATCACCAGGCGAATGCCCGAGCAGTTCCTCCAAAACAAGCAAAGAACTGTGCGCGATCATTCCTTCCTCTTAATTGTCGTATCCTTCCCCTCACTTTCACACACACACACACACACACACACTAACATGCACTATCGTACCACATGCGGGGAAACCGGTCGGGAGCTTGTAACTTGTGCTGGCTAAGGCGGTGCCCTGCTGGTGGGAGATATCTGTTTGGGGAATATCCCGCCCGCCCATTTTATGTCGGCGCCGAATCTTATCATCCACCGAGGGAAGATCACCGCTATCTTCGAAGAAAACACACACCCTACACATACGGGACTAATGACTTTCGAAGTTGACATGCCCGGAATACTGTGGAGTTTTGAGATGTAATTATTTTGTGTTCCTGGACGAGACAACCGCTTTGGTCATTAGTCCCGTAAGTGTAGTGAATGTGTTTATCCAGAGAGCTGTCGGAGTTATGATCCTGTGAATGTGTTTATCCTAGTGTATGAATGTGTTTATCCCGAGAGCTGTCGGAGTTATGTCGGATGGTGCGATCCGACGCCGACGAACTGGTCGGCTTTTGGGGTTTTCCCTATCCATGTATCTTCTCCAACGAACCGGTCCACCACCTCCACCGGGTCAGGTCAGCTCTAAGATTCCGGAACGTGTGGTAGTAGAGTGCTGGTAAGTATTCAAGTAATGGACGAGGATAGGACAAGGAAGAGGAAGGAAAGATCACGCGCAGTCTATGGTTCTTTTGTTAAGGTACTACTCCGAAATTTGCTTGGTGTTGATCGGAGAAAGCACGGGAAACTACTGATCAGACCAGTCGGCCACCAGAATTCTCCAGACAGCGGCTGATTTCGTCCTAGCTATCTAGGAAGTGTGGAAAATTCTGCCACCTTCAGGACTCAAACTCTAGAACTACCTGACCCGAGGCATTGCAGTGACTTCAAATGATACCCTGAGCCACATAAGTCTGTCCCCGTCTCAAAGGAGGATCTTTATGTGAGGGCGACCTGCCACCCACAATGCACGGGCTATCTCAGCTGTTTTATGAATCTGATACCTCACTTCACGAAAGCAGGACGCAGTCAATCCTCCCACATTTCATCTAGAGATATGAAATTAACAGAACATTCCTTCTCCATTTGAAACCAATTCATTTATCAGGATCATGTGACCTGTGAGCGATACAAGTCAGTTCATTACTTCAATAAACTATGAGTTTATTGATTGATTACTGAATCCGGGCGCGTCAACTACTGAGGTCATTAGTCCCATTAGTGTAGGGGCTGTTTTTCATTGGGAGGTGGTGGTGATCTTCCCCCACTGGATGGCGAGATCCAACACCGAACTACCGTCGACTAGAGGGTTTTCTCCAACCAGGTATCTCCCACAAGCAAGGCACCACATCAGACGGGACAAGTTCTAAGTTTATTTATTTAATTATTTATTTATTTATTTTACGTCAAAAAAACAGTTAAAAACTGCGTATGACGTGCTATGGGTCCCGTCCGGTCTCCCGACATGTGTGGTAGTGTCCTTGTTAGTTGAAGGTAGTGCGTATGGGAGTGTGAGAATAGGACGAGGAATAAGAAGGAAAGATCGCGCGAAGTCTGTGGCCCGTTTGTTGGGGTACTGCTCTGGCATTCGCCTGGCTTTGATCGGAAAAACTATGGAAAACTACCGATCAGAGAAGCCGACCACTAGAATTCTCCTCCAGACAGCGACTGAATTCGACCTAGCTCACAAGCTAGTGTTAGAACCTAGGATCTCCCGCTCAGAGGCACTGCAGTAATATCAGTTGATGCACTGAACCACTGCTCTCGATGTGTTTGAGTATAGTTTTAGGATATAAATCTATCATAACGTGAGACTTTGCTAAAGCCCAGAGGCTGAAAAGTGTTTCGAGCTGTGCTAAATCTGTCTTGTATTTTGTACCATTTTCTCTTTGCATTCGTTTACAGCACCTGCTATTACCTTTCAACGTTTATCTTTAACACCTACTTTGCGCGCCACATTCATTTGCATGATGTCGTGCTATTTTGTAATCTTGCTCCTTCACTGGTGTTGTTACACGTTGTCTTTAAAGACAATAGTTTGTGTTGATCCCTGAGGAGATCGTTGAATTTTCCTTCAAAAGGTTTGTACTGGAACTCTGAGCAAGCCCATTGCTACATGTAGTATTCTCATTTCTTGAGATGGCTTTTACAGTTTCAAAGCGCACTTCTTGTGCACCCGCGTGTGAATGTTACTATCAACTCCGTCCCTAATATTTCGTTATTACCGGGGTAATGTTCCATATGCTAGATATACCTTCAAAAAGACTAAAAGAATAATGCAGAATAAGAGTCTTCTCCTATCTTTTGGAAACACCCTGCACCGAATAGAAGCATTCTCCCCACTGTCGTGTCATTTCTCCGTTTCCCTGGTGCCCTCCTTGTTCTAGACCCTTGATGGTGTATGTAAGTGCTGTTCTATTCTGGATGTCGGTTTCTTCACACTCAGTGCCTTTCTTATTCCACCTCGCCACTCGCTAACGCACACTATGTTTCTTTTCTAGACCAGTAGCGCTTTCGGAGAGTGCAATCTTTTCAATCTTGTTTTATTTCGTCCCTCTACGTATCCTTCAGAAACCCCTTACCATATCAGTCGTATTTCGTAACATCTACGTTTACACGTAACCTTACGTTACATATCTGAGCATTTTCAAACCTCAAATGAAATTCGGTTTGTCTATTTTGCGAATAAAAGTCATATATCTATTGAATAGTATGAAAGAGTGTTAAAAAGAGCGAAAAATATCTCTTGGTGGGTTATTTCAGACGCTATATTTATTACTGCAACTTCCGTCGTGAAAGGAATATGCATTTATTTATTTTTCAAAACAGTTGAACGTCATTAGAACCTTCCCTTTCATTTTCCTGCACACTCCAGAAGTTACTCAAATACTATAAAAGGATTGTAGGAACCATTATTTATTGATTTTTCTTTTATATTTATATACATTAAATTATATATATTTACTTTTATATTCCAAAAAATTAAACTTTTATATTTATATATATTAAATTTTAATTTTTTGGAATATACATGTAAATATATAATATCACAAGCAATATAAACAAAGAGATTAAACAATTTAATATTTGTATTTCATTGGAAAATGATAAGTATTTACGTACTAAAGTACTTACAAAAGGAAGTTTGTAAAAACTTATAGGGTCTTAGCCATTCAACGCCTATAAAGCCTAAACCATTCAACGCCTTAGTCTGTTAAGCCTTCTCGACTTAAAACATTTTATCAGGAGAAAATCGAAAAAACGAACGATTTTTCTAACTTTCAAAATCTGTGCAATCAAACGCTGCAGAATATTTGACACAAGCTAGATAGCTAGGTCAAATTCAGTCTCCGTCTAGAGAAGAATTGTAGCGACTGGTTACTTTAATTGGTAGTTTACGTGTTTTTTCAATCAATACCATGCAAATGCCGAAGCTGTATTTCCCAAACGGTCCACATTTTGTGTCCTTTCGTTACCTCCGTCCGTCATTCCGTTCGTGCGTTCGTGGTCAACATTATCACCTAAACCGTTGAAACGATTTTCTCCAAAATTGACATTCTTTGATAATCTGAACGACCTCGTAACTCAGTGAAATTCAAGCAGATACTTTGTTTCTAGAGAGTACTTAAAATTAACTCTCGACATTTTCATACATGTCTCAAAAGTGCAGGAAAATTGTTGATTACATTTCTTCTTAGCATAGAGAAAAGAAGTTTAAAATGAATGGCGCATGTCTCATTTTCTTTTAACGTTTTGAATTTTCAAACATTGAAAATCCTAATGTGATAAAATATGCTCTGTTATTAAACGACTATTTTATCAGTTTCTAACCACCCACATCCATCCGCTAAATTTTCCCTTTTCCCCTACCAACCAAAACCTTCTTTTCCCCAACCACTTCAACACTCAGCTTCCTCAGCAGTTTCTTCTCAACGTTTCCTCCCATGGCAACCCAACTTCTTTTCTTTAACTGCTACATCCCTCAAGTCCTATTTCCCCTTTCTTCCTACCTACTTCCTCCCTCAACTAACCCATCCCTTCCTCTCTTCTTTTCAAGTCCCTTATCTCCCAGACTCTACTCCCGTTTTCTTTTCACTGGCTTCTTTTCTTAGCTGAACTACACCTTCCTCTCTTATTTGCAAATACTTCATCCATCATATTCCACATCCCTCATCTAGACACTGGCTTCCTCCTGCAGCGATTCCATCGTTACAAGCTTTCCATCCCTCAGCTTCCACGTCTCCTGTCTTCCTACGGGATGGGCCCTTCAACTCCCCCACTCGTATCTCTTCCTTCGCCTGCGGGGCGTTGGCGCCGCGCGCCATATCCCTTCCGCCTCTCCAGGTGCACCCCAAGGGCGCGCGCCGGCCCATCGATTGCGCGCCGCCCCCGCCGCCGCCGCGCTCGGGGCAGCGCGTCGCCGCGGGCGCGCCTTGATTGGCTTCGATCGCGCATCTGCCCGCCGCTTAGCGCCGCCCGCTGCGTTTCTCCCGGCGCACTTCCCAGGACGGCCACCCCAACACCCCCCACCCTCCACCGCTCTTCTCCCTCTCCCACCCCTCCGCTCCCGGCACTCCCCTCCCGCCCCTCCGCTCCCAACCCTCCGCTCCCACCCCTCCGCTCCCACCCTTCCGCTCCCAACCACACCACTCCTGCCCCTCCCCTCCCGCCCCTCCGCTCTCACCCCCACGCTCCCTCTCCCCACGCTCTCCCTACGCTCCCCCTACGCTCCCGCTCCCCATGCTCTCCCTCCCCCCTCTCCCGCCCCCACGCTCCCTCTCCCCACGCTCTCCCTACGCTCCCGCTCCCCGTGCTCTCCCTCCCCACGCTCCCGCTCCCACGCTCCTCCCACGCTCCCCACGCTCCTCGCCCCGCTCTCCTCCCCACGCTCCCGCCCCACGTCCCCTCCCCACGCTCCTGCCCCTGCCCCCTCCCACGCCCGCCCCACGCCCCTCCCACGCTCTCCCTACGCTCCCGCTCCCCGTGCTCTCCCTCCCCACGCTCCCGCCCCCCACAGATAGGCTGGGGTATGATAAGTCTGTGTAGCTCTGGGGTTTTATATTTTCACAGATAGTTTTGGGATAAACAGCTCAAGCCTCTGAATATGCGACACATATGGAAACCTGAGTAGATAACGGTTATTAAAAAGTGTTTAATACATAACTAGTAATAAAGTTTAAATTATCTTCTTAAGTTAGTATAATGTTCAAAATTTTCGGCAAAATGAAAAAAGTTGGATGAACATCAGGGATTACCGTAGTAAATAGAATTGACAATCAAGCACAGGTGTATAAAGGTACATTTCCGTTTCATACTGCGGTCTTTAAAAGTATTAAAGTTGCATCAACAAAACAAGTTACGTTATGTCTTACCTGTATTTCGGCGTAAAATGTTAAGGAAATTTTGCTTTAAACTGGACTCAAGAAAGGTTTACTCAATCTCAGGAACCGAAGACTGAAACCTCACCTTATATTTGGAAAAATTCTTTTTGGAACAACCTACGAGCATCCTTTATGCGTTGTTATAAGCATTATGTATTTGTACGCACACCTTGTCTTACAATAGCAACAGGTGTAATGCAATTTTTTAAATTATATTCCAATATCATTTGTTCTGTGTTCCCTAATCCAGCCACCCATTCCGACGACCAGATTCCACGCTAATCTGATAATCTCGAAAGCGCAGCTGCGTCCCAAAGATTTCTTAGAATTGCTCGCAACCCCGACCGCTTCGAAAATTCGTCGAAACGCCCACTGCTCAATACCCGTCCCCCGACGCGCAGCGCTTTCCGAGAATCATTACGGCATCCAGGTTGTTGTTATTATTATTATTATTATTATTATTATTATTATTATTATTATTATTATTATTATTATTAATTTGTTGCATCCACATCTTGACGCAACGCGTCTCCAAGCCCCTTAAGGGGCGTTGAGCGCATTCTTTGGAGTAATCCTCCGTTAATTACTAAATCAAGTCTCGTCACGTCGCAGTCAGTCAGTGCCTTTTATCGCTTCGGCCAGGGGCTCGACGACGTTAGATCCCGGGATTACTGGCCGGTCACCCAAACAAGAACCCGCGAATCTCGAATACGCTTAACCTTCGTGACTTCACGGAGCGTAGTAAACGAATTCGGCTAGCGCCGCCGGCGAACATATTAAGCTTATAACGTATTGAAAATCGTAAATTTCGATATGTTATTTAACTACATAACATTCTCAGTTAAAAATTAAGGAACTTTCCAAAATTCCTTTAACCATATTATATAAAAGACTGACTCGGATTGGATTAATGATTGTTTGCTCGCGAACCGCATCATTTCTCCACCACATTCAGACCAGGAGCGGTAGCTCAGTGCATCAACTGATGCCACTGCAGTGCCTCTGACCGGGAGGTCCTAGGTTCGAGTCGTGACGGCGGCAGGACTTTCGACACTCGCTTTTCAGCTAGGTCGAATTAATTCGCTGTTTGGAGGAGAATTCTAGCGGCCGGCTGCTCTGATCGGTAGTTTTCCTTGGTTTCTCCGATCAACACCAGGCGAAGCAGTACCTTCACAAACGGGACATGGACCGCGCGCGATCTGTCCTTCCCATTCCTTGTCCTCTCCCCTTACACACACACACACACACACACTTACACTAACATGCACTACACTACCACATATTCCGGGAGACCGGTCGGGAGTTTAGAGCTTGTCCCTTCTGGGGCGGTGCCCCGCTTGTGGGAGAGTCCTGGTTAGGGGGAATCCCCACTAGACGACGTAGGTCGGTGCCGGATCTCGTCATCCAGCGAGGGGAAAATCACCGCCATCTCCCGAGAAAAATCATGCACTACACTAATGGGACTAATGATCCAAGCAGTTGACGCGCCCAGAAACACGAAAAAATCAATCAATCAAATTACCACATTCAGACCACACAGTTAATCGGGCTAAGATGTTCATGCGAGACACATCCACGTCTTGCCGCTTAGTACTCAATCACGTGTGTCGCACTATATTGTCAATGTAACTGCTCGGATTCAAAATCCTTTTATTTAAACTAGCTTCTTACGCGTAATGTGAAATTTGTGTGTCGCAAACATATTAATCTATCGCAACAAAGATATGGTCTATTGGTCCGGTGGCCGAGATCGCTAAGGCAGTAGTGTCGTAGTGATCTCAGACCGAAGGGTCGTGGGTTCGAGTCCCGTCTCGGGCATGGCTGTATTTGTGTTCGTCCTTTCACCCCTTATCAACACTATTTCGTTTCATCCTCATAGCTACCATACCGTTAACAGCAATAGTGGTCGCTAATGACCTAAGATGTTGATGCGAACTTAAATAACCAATTAAAAAAAACATTTGGTCTGTACTATTCTCGCACGTTACACAACGTACTGTGTTCCATTGCTTGCGCTTCCAACAGTGCGAGCAATCAATTTAACTACTATCATATATTCGTGGCACGTACAGTCACGCCACTAACTGATCAGTTCTACTAAACGTGGTATGTACGTGGTATGTAAACGTACGGTGCATCATTTAGCATGGCGATTATTAACAAATCCAGTTAGTATATGCTCACTTTCTCGCAAGGAGTGATAACCACGCATTCCTTATGTGAGCCCGGCCGCTGCCAGATGAGATTCATGGGTCTTCGCACGTCACCTTTAGCTAACCCCAATGCACAAGCGACACCAGCTGTGCCGGCGTGTTTCTGTCATCGCCCTGCGACAACTTCTACGTTCCTAAACCATCTCACATAATTCTATTGTTTATTACAGCAGTATGTGAATATGTTAGTGCATTTTTTTGTTTCAATGTGCGTCATGATTCAGCCTCTTCGTATTTATGTCATTCATGCAGACTGGTGATTTCAGAGTATGTTTTATAGTGTTTAGTCATGGCGTATTATGCTTTGAGCTCCGCCTCACCGGGAGTGTGCTTCAATCATTTGCATTAACTATCCCTTTACAAGGTTGTAAAACCCCCTGCAAATCGATTTACTGTAACAACTATAAAGCTTAATTATTTGTATTAATTCAAGTCAAGCATTCTGATTTTTTTTACGTTTATTTATTTATTTATGTATGTATTTATTTATTTTACGTAAAAAACCAGTTAAAAACTGCGTATGACGTGCTATGGGGAAAAGTGAATTGTGTGCACATTTTCAAAATTCCCCAAATGATAACAACCTCCCTGGAATCACAGCTTTATTCCAGAAAGTTGACACTGTGTGTACTCGCTTTCATTAAATACGCTGGTCCTTCGAAGCTAGTGAAGGTTAGTGATAGAGTTCGTACTAAATATATGGGGGATCCGTCTGAATCAGTACACTATTGAATATAGCAACTCCATGAATGGGAGCGAAATAAATCAAATCAGTGATTTTTTTTACTAACTGCTTACTTTTTCCACTACCTTTATACCTAAAATGTTTTCAATCCATAATGTAAAGCATACCACACATCTTCCATTTTTAACCGTTATACTTTAACAATTCGACAATAAATGATATGAGAAATACGGACAATATTCAGGACAAAATTCAGGACTCTATTCTCCTATAAGCAAAAAGCTAATTTCACAACCGTTATAATCACTTTGGTTTCACCGATCATAACATCTAAAATTTACGCGAGTTTTTAAAATAATACGGAATACAGACGTAACAGCACAGCGAGTCAAGAACAGATACTGTCAGCTAAGTTATATTACTCAAGTTCTTAAAAGGTGCTCTTCCAAACGTGTTCAAAACACATACAATACACATGTACAATTCACAATACAAACACAACGTATACAATAAGAACAATTAAAAATATTCAGGAAACGGAAGTACTTATGTGTTATAGATTAAAGAAATATTTGTTTTCCGTTGTACTTATTACACTCTGACTGTACTACATCAAGGGCATTACTTGCCGAATAAACGTATCCATCGCCTTCATTTCTCCTGTTCTTAAAAAATACTACAAAAAGGATACAGATGTTTCTTCATTTTTCTGAACATATAATAAATACCCAACCATCAAAACCACACCGAAATCTTCCAATATTCACTACATAGAAAACGTTTTGCGCCTTCTGGTCTCGATGAGATGGAGTGGAACTAATAATCCGTGAAATTAACCTAAGCCTGGATTTCAGCATTAGAAGAGACATCCAGGCATACAATGAGCTTAGTGAAATGTGTTAAAGTTCTTATGACATGAATAATGTGTGAGTGAATAGCCTCTAAGCTAAGATGTTGCCTCCAACGCGAAAATATGGCAACCACTACCGCCGAAATACACGTATGCTTACGGATTTCCTCCTCCGGATATCTCGTCCATCAAAGCCGGGACACGCTCTTAACTGTCCCGTGTAGTGTGCGCATAGTGCATGTAAATGTAAGTGGGAGTATAAAAGGAGAGGATGTAAGGAGGTGAGAGGAGAGATCGCGGGGTCTGTGGTCAATATGGTTAAGGTACTGCCCCGGTACTCGCCTGGTATTCATCAAAGGAACACTAGAAAACTACTGATTACAGCAGATAGTCGCTACAAATCTCCTCAAGACCGTGATTGAATAAAACCTTCCTACGAGGTAGTGTCGAAAACCCATGTCGACATTCGAACCGTGGACCTGTCGGATCAGTGACACTGCAGAAACTTTAGTAAAGTAGCAACAGCTGAGTCATCGCAGTGAGCCTTCACATTTGAGTGACACATAGTACATGAAAATAGTTCTTATTCAAATTAACTGGGTACACAAAACGACTTTCCTCTGCTGCTTAATCCTCACTACTCCAAAGCCACGCTCCCCAAGCGAGCGTTTGAGCGAGCGAGTGTGTGAGCGAGGGAATTTGTGAGCGAACGTGTGTGTTAGCGAGCGAGTGTGTTAGCAAACTTGTGTGTTAGTAATCGAGTGCGTGAGCGATCGAGTGCGTGAGTGAACGAGTGCGTGAGCGATCGAGTGCGTGAGCGAGCGTGTGCGTGAGCGAGCGAGTGCGTGAGCGAGCGAGTGCGTGAGCGAGCGAGTGCGTGAGCGAGCGAGTGCGTGAGCGAGCGAGTGCGTGAGCGAGCGAGTGCGTGAGCGAGCGAGTGCGTGAGCGAGCGAGTGCGTGAGCGAGCGAGTGCGTGAGCGAGCGAGGCGTGAGCGAGCGAGTGCGTGAGCGAGCGAGTGCGTGAGCGAGCGAGTGCGTGAACGAGCGAGTGCGTGAGCGAGCGAGTGCGTGAGCGAGCGAGTGCGTGAGCGAGCGAGTGCGTGTGTGAGCGAGGGAATTTGTGAGCGAACGTGTGTGTTAGCGAGCGTGTTAGCAAACTTGTGTGTTAGCAATCGAGTGCGTGAGCGATCGAGTGCGTGAGCGAGCGAGTGCGTGTGCGAGCGAGTGCGTGAGCGAGCGAGTGCGTGAGCGAGCGAGTGCGTGAGCGAGCGAGTGCGTGAGCGAGCGAGTGCGTGAACGAGCGAGTGCGTGAGCGAGCGAGTGCGTGGCGAGCGAGTGCGTGAGGAGCGTTGTGCGAAGAGTGAGCGTGGAAGCGAGAGTAACCGAGTGATCGAATGACGAAGTGAAATGTGAGACAATGAGTTCTGTGAGACAAAGCGAGCGAGCGAGGAAGCGAGGGTGTAAGCGAACGAGTGAATGAGTGAGTAGGGGTGCCAGTGAGTCAGCGAGTGACGAGTAAGCAAATGAGTAAGTGAATGAGTGAGTGATCATTTGAATGAATTAATGAGCGAGCGAGTGAATGGGTGAGCGATTAAGCAAGCGGGCGCCTTCGATCTAACGCTGTCACGGCTTGCATGCCTGGTATGATTACGCTATCGCTTTGTCGTTGCCGGTTCCTGAATCGTGAGGAGAGCAATGGCATTTAGCCTTGCATATCTCTTGATGAAGGTGCAATAGATCACTGAAAATCATATCTTAGAAATGAATTTAATTCCTAGTCTTCTTTGAAACTCAATTTATTTAATAATCTAGTGAACCCGGCAATGCTTCGGCTTTGCAATGGATTACACATCACACGCTACTGTTCAAGTGATCGTTAATCATATTTTTCGCTTCTCTGCAAAAATTTTAATAGATGAAACACTTTCTCTCGAGTATGGATTTGTTCTATGTCCTGATTTGGACATGGTTGTCTAGTATATTTTTGTTAAGACGTTCTCTCTCAATTTTGAGCAATCATTCACTAGGAGAATGTCTTGGAAAAGTTTATTTACTAGTCCAAGATAACGTAATCATTTTGGCCGACATTTCCCAATCTCAGGGTCAGAATATGCAGAGAAGACGCTCTTTGTGCTTGAGGCTGCGGCGGTTTGCGCAGATCTTCTGTGAAGGTGTGCTTAAGTCAGCATAAACACATGAAATCATCATCAACGCGCGTCTATGTGCGATAGACATTCCCAATTTTAAACACACGAAAGCCATTGGAGTTTCTCGCTTTACGCTAAGAGTTAGTTCCCGCTTGAACAGTTCCACTATTTATTCTTTGGCTGTTTTCAAGGGGCTGCTGAGGAGAAGGGGTTGAAGAAAAAGTAGAGGGGGTAGTGACGTCGGCAGTCGCGATATTCAGCAGCAAAGAGGATATCTCAGTGCAGCAGTCCTGTAGTCGAAGCCGGTCTGTCGGAGTGTTCGTGGGTTGTCTGAAGTTCTGAAATAGCGCAAAGCCATTTTGCTACCCGGTGGGGACGAGACGGCACCATCTTGGAACATCCGATTCCTGCAAGCTTCTGATCAAGACGAGACCTGATGTGTGCGAAAGGTACTTACACCATCCTGGCACGTGAGTACATATTATTAAATAATATTGAAATTCAAATTGAATGGCAGCGGGTTTTGTTTCTGAAAAGTGTCTGAAAAATTTCGAGTTACTAGTAAAACTACGCCAGGTCATATAAACTGAAATTAAATTCTATTTTAGTTGAACTAATTGAAGAAAATTATTTATTAACTTTGATTTTTTTGAATTCTGATATTTCAATTTTATTGAAGGGCCAGGGGTGCCATAAAAGATGAACTGAAAGTGTAAAAACAAAGCACCACTGGAGGTGACTAGGTGATATGTTAATAGTCTTTAAATTATTGCATACAACTGAAGAGGTTGGATAATTTCGTATAGTGGAATTCGTTTTGGAGGGGAGGGGAGGGGAGGGGAGAGGAATGAAGTGTAATGGTTCTAACAAAGATTCGTCAATTTGTGCAGATTTGAGGTCGGATCAGTGGCGTGTAGCGTTCGGGCTCTCAAGGTCAGCAATGCGGGCGGACTCACGTAAAAGGAATATTTTTAGTCTGAATGTTTTGCGATTGTAAGAAATATTAATTACTTGATACTTTTAATACTTTGCGATAGCTGATACAAAAAACTAAAAACTGTATTTTCCAGAAATGTTTTCCGCTTTGGTAGCTCATGTAACCCGATTTCTGAATCAATGAAAGTGAAATCAATGCATTTAGGTTTTATAACACATTATTTCATAAAATTAAATAATAAAGGCAGATTTCTTCACTATTGGTTAGTATTCATATAATGATGAATTTGAAGTTGTTAAAGGATTTTTATTACTTAAGGTTCTCCCACTACTCGTTTACTGTACTCTTTTTGTAAAGGGTTTCCTGATAAGTTTTGCATGCGGGCTCGCACTCTTTTATTTACGCTACTGGGACAGATAATTTGTCTTTAATTATAATTTAGTATAGTGTACAGGAGACATACAATTGTATGAAAATTTGATACTGCACTGAAGTTTTATACAAATTCTAACTTGTCCCGTGTCACACTACCTTTTATAGTTGGAAGAGCGTAGTAAATTGTAAGAATTGGTAGAAACGAACATAACGCAAAATTAACGGGAATGCAAAATTATTTTTTGTATACCATCATTATAAACGACCCTTTTCGATACCCCGAATCGTGCATAATCCAGTATTTTATTGCACGCTACATGACGTCATCGCCTTTATTAAACGCGACATGACGTCATCACACATTCAGCCAATAGTAGCGAGAGAATCGTGGGGAGGTAGAAGAAGACGGAACAGCCGACCACCGTTTTCTCGCACGGATGTCAACAATGCCATCTTGAATTTCATTTCCAGAGGGCGTTGGATGTCAAGCACCCGAGACGTCAGAAGAAAGTTGTTTCGCGAAATTAAGTTTGATTCTCTTGTAAATTTATAATGCTGTTATACAAAAAAATAGCGTATGCAACTCGTTTATAATGTTGCTTTATTGCATTCGTACCAATTTGAAAACTCGCTCCTAACGTCGCTCGTTTTCAAAACATGTACTCATGCAATAAAGCTTAACATTATAAACTAATTGCATAAACTACTATTGTAACATTCAAGCGAGAAGAATTTAATTTAAATGTAACGGCGCGTTTGCCAAGCTGTGTTGGGAGAGCAACAGACTTGGAAAGATTCTGCAAGGTCAGAGTCGCAGAGGCTGTTACTACATGCGGAACTGTCTTGAACGATGACCTTGCTTCCCTCTTTTGAGCAATAAACAGTTGAAGGCAAAAGCACCCAGCGAGCGCTGATGACAACATTCCAAGCATTAAAACTTGGTTGGAGTTGAACAGAAGCTAGTCAAAGCTAGTTGCTTTAATAGTCCAGAGCTTCTGTGTAGCTTTATTACCATTACCTAAAGAAATGGCTGAGGCTGGTCCAGGCCCATAGAGGGAGGCACCTAAATCTCCTATCTACTGTTCCTGCTGTTGCCTACCCAGAGCGATGACCTGTCCGCACACGTAGTAGGTTTGACTTCGATTTTAGAGAGATTGGCATTACTGTAAATACTCCAGTGGACGACTTTGGGCTGATCGGGAGAATAGCTACCCTCCTACGTCAAGGCTACTTCAAGTCAGATACGTTTCTAAGCAATTGTTTTTTTCCATTCGTTTGTTTGATTTAATGAAAGTCATTTGCTTTATGCATTCTTCTCCACATATACTGGTATAGGTAAGTTTGAAATTATTCTTTAATTGCATTTCTTTTACGTGAACCACTCTTTGCACTTCAAGGATCCTGAAACTGAGCACACCAATACCATCGAAAGCACTTGGAGTGCAATTAAGCGCCAATTGCCTCGGCATGGCGTCAAAGACCAATTTCAGACTTATCGTTTTGAATATATGTGGAGAGAAAAACACGATAAAAAAAGTATTAGTGACATTATGTGGAAATTCTTCACATATATAGTATCAATTTACGGAACTTCACAAAAAGACAAGACGTGAGTACAACATTTTTTACTTTTATACGTTTTAAAATATTCTTAGTAAGAAATGACATTTTTTAATGTCTATTTATTTACTTTTCCCTTTAAAATAAATTTTCTTAAAAGTGAGTGTTCCCTTTAAAATAAATTCTCTTAAAAGTGAGGGAGGTATATAATACAGCGTGAGCGCCGGAGCGACAGCGGAGGCGCGAACCAGGTCTCGAGAGCGAGGGCCGGAAGGCCCTCGCGAACGTAGCACGTTGGATCCGTCGTGTAGCGACGTGAGGTAGCACGTCGCGGACCACTTGGTGGAAAAAATGTGTTGGTTAAAGAATTGTGTAGGTTATAAAATTAAATTTGTAGCGTGAAAAATACGAATAATCAGTTTCATCAAATGAGAGTACGTTGCTACGGAGATTTATACGAACAGGGGGCTTTGGAGCAGGGGGGTAGCTATTCTCCCGTTATACCCGACTTTGTAACTAATACCCCCACTCCACCCGCATTTATTCAATCTATCGTTCAAGAAAAGTTGCGCGAATAGTACTTGAACTACCTTCTCCAACTGATTACTCTACTTTCAACGCGTAATTTCTTGAGGCGTGAAAATTTAATGTTTTGTTACTTGAAAATAAGTAAACTCTTAAAGAAATAATCTTAATAGAAAGAAAGAAAAGATCTTAATAGAAAAAGGTTTCATAAATTTCTAAAACGTTTAACACTTGTATATGTAGAATTTTGTCAAATCAAATTTTTCAAGTTGATGTTCCTCTCAAGCGACCTTCGTTGCTCTAAAATGTTCTGTTAGGCCTTCACATAAATATGCGCCTGG
The DNA here is from genome assembly GCA_964035755.1 of Teleogryllus oceanicus. Taxonomy (NCBI): domain Eukaryota; kingdom Metazoa; phylum Arthropoda; class Insecta; order Orthoptera; family Gryllidae; genus Teleogryllus; species Teleogryllus oceanicus. The sequence continues at coordinate 18,627,837 of CAXIVR010000010.1, forward strand.
CCACTAGCGATAAGGATAAATCTCGAAAAGGAATGGAAGTCGCACTTCAGTTGATTTAAGAGTCCGATCGTTTTGCAGAATGTCTTCAAGTATTCAAAGTCCTACAATAAAATTGATTCATTACTTATAGTAAAAATAAAATTACCGAAAAAAATAACTACCTTTGAGGAGAGACTTCACATTACTCCAAATTACTCCAAATGATAATGTAAGTTATTTTATCAAGTAATAAATATATATTATATTAAAATCATTTTGTAGTGTGCTGAATATTATCGTGTATGTTGCAATATCTTTCAAATTACTTTCAAGTCTTGCATCATTACGATACTCATGAATTCCTGTAATTAACTTACACTAAAACCTTAATACAATTATTTTGAGAGGAATATTGAATTTGGTTTAATCACTAAACGAGGATATTAATCAGCTTTTACGTGTCAAACTTGCTGTAGCAAAATGCTTAAATTGCGTCAGCTATCAATTGGTATTGCCGTATCTGAATCGTAAAATATCTCAATTGTCTCAGAACAAAGCTAAGAAAATATAAGACATAATTGAGAGAAAACTATCCAGACATAGAAAACAATAGAAATCAATATTACAGTAAGTTAAACTTACCTTAAACATACAACTTGTACGCACTGAGATGAAACTCGGGAGTGTTAGAAAATCATTCATGATTGCTCGGAAACTGTCTAAATGAACCGCGTGGAAAACCTCTTTGAAGGTGTTAATTTTTTCACGCGGTATGGCGTAGGAAACAATCAGGTTTTACAGATTTACTGAGCATTGAAAAGCCTCTGGGCGTGAATGCAGCTAGGCAACATTTAACTCTGCCACGCAATTGAGCCGCAACGTTATTCGACCGCTGCATATCGCATGGCATCACGTTTAATGACGGAGGGAATCAAATTACTAACTTTCCAGAAGAGATAGCGAACAGTTTCATAGCAATGACTTTCCGGAATCCGGAAATCTCCGCGGCGGTCTCGAAAATAAACTGCAATGGAATTGAAATATTTTTTGAAATAAATTCTCTGGATAGGCGAGGACCGGATTCTATTTCCCAAGGTTTGTAGTGGAGAACTGGTTTTGCTCCAGTCTTTCTACACGTTGTATCAATCGTTGCTTATTTTCTTGGATACGCCCATTCATGAAGTAATGTCTAGATGATATCTTACAGTTTCTAATCCAACGTTGAAAATAACCTTTAACTTGTGCGGCTGGTTTTCTTTGGCGTTTTGCTGTTAAAGTAATTGATTCACTTCCACTAGTGCGGCTATTGCACTTTGTAGAACTTTCTTTTCCGTTCGTGTATTTTTAATGTTCTTTAAATTGTAACACTTCTGTTATTTATTTTGTTTTGAAGGTGATTTCTCTCTCATAGCTAGTATCGTAATCTAGTGAATATACAATGGCACATGCTCTAATGTATCTCTTGGTAAGAACTGGAGATTCTTTTTAATGACATAACTTTTGTTCTTACAGGAGATTTTAAAACACTAATTTTTGCATAATTGGTTTTAAGTGGAACATGGCTTTTTGCGTAACAATTTTCTAGTTTTCTCAAAATTATAAGACTAATTTTGTTATATTTAGCAATATATTAAAATCTTTTTCTGTAAGTTTGTATTAAAATACTTTCACTTTTTGACATATTTCAGGGTCATATCGCTCGTGGTCTTAAATAGTGGCAAAATTCTCAAACGAATTTTAAGTAAATGCACTCTGCATAATTGCAGATTGGTCTACCGTACCGTGGAATGGCACCAACAAATTTCAGAAGTGTTAATACAGGAATGATGAATTTCAATGCAAGGTGAAATCGTAACTCATTTGCCTCGCTTGTTAAAGTTGTAACAATTGTATCCCAAGAACTATATGCATTTGTTTCATACTAAATACGCCAGTTTCCAGGAATTGATTACGCTTATAGCCGGTTTCAATGTTTTTGCAAGCATAAGCATTGAAGGACGAAACTGTCATTAAGGTTTCAGAAAGATTCCACGATATTATTTTTATCTTGGGTTTATATGAAATTTCTGAGGGGCGCTACTAAATTCATCTTCATTAGTATCTTAGCCTATCTTAATATGGAAACAGTTTTCTAAACATACCAGTTCCCGTGCACCCAACGGGACATACTCCAAAAGAGTACGGAGTACCTGACTTTTAAAATGCACATATTAAACGCCTCTCAAACATTTGGGTGAGAACCGAGGACCGATGATAAATTCATCGACAATGCCAACCCACACAAGTAGATTTATTCTTGGTAGGCTACGCTAAGTGAAACATGTGAATTTTCCTCAGCGCAGACATGAAAACGATGTACATTGATCCAGTTCTTTTAAAACGTTTCTTCTGTCTATAGAACGGTTTTAGAAATTCTCAGGTTCCTTGCCTTTGCGTAGGAAATGCCTCGAGAATTCAGATCTACATGGTCTGTATATGGCATATGCTGCAAGTGGAAAGGTCGTAATCTCTCCACTGAAATGTTCGTCAGGTGATGGATTCGTCTGTGATAAGTTCGCCATTTGCCTTGCGCTCGCTTCCGGCGCTTGTCGGATAGTACTTGAGATTTCCAGGGAAGTGGCGAGCCCAAACGCGAGATGAAGTCGTTCGCTCACTTGCCATAGTTGAGGACCGCTCAACCATCAACCACTTGCTCAGAGGAACCTCCGCCGTTCCCTCCTCAGCTTTGAGTAGCAGCTCCGCAGAGGAAGCGAATTACGTCAGTATCCATCGGCGACACAGTGGGTCGTGCCTTATTTCTACGGGGAATTTTCCATTGCTTGGACTGAAAAAGTCTTTCTGCTCTGGAACAGGATATAACGACAGAAAAAAGTTCATTGATTAAGACATTTATTGGACATTTACTGGTTATAAACATATTTGTGTGATTTGAAAATAAGAGAATTTGAAATACAACATTGAAAGAAAAGGATCTTTTTGCAGATTGCGCCGGATATGCCAAATGTTTAGTTGCAGAAAAGTGCTCAATCACAAAGACCTTAATTGAAGTGACATTGCACAGATTATGCTGTTGAATACGAAAAGTGTTGTAAAGGTTGCCCAAAAATTTACTAAATAAACTAGGAATGGAAATTATCAAAGTAAAGGAAATTAAAATGAAGCTGATTGCAAAATCAAATACTTTTCTTACTTTTTAAGTGATGTTTATAGCAATATACTTTGTTTGGAACAGATGACATGGGGCCGTTGATCTGTAAAATGTATTTCAGATTGTGATCTGTAAAAGTACTTCTCATTAAAGATTTAAGAGTTTCAAAAAAATAGATGATAGTTGTATATCGATCCAAACGTATTTAACAATGGAGCAGCATGCCGATGCACTTTGGGAAAATGATTTCTTACAAAATTCTAATAAATGTTTCTTGTTTACAATTTTTCCCTTTTTTTCGGTCTCACACTGTCAATAATTTTTTATTGAATCAGTCAAAATGAAGAGAAAAAGGTGTAGAAAATGTTTAATTCTGTTTGTAATCAAATAAATCCTTAACTCGTGTTTCAAATTCCGAACGCAATGTTCTGATAATATCTACATACTCTTCAAAATTCGATGTTTCCTGAAGGTTGGACACCGAAGCTAATTTTGAGAAGAATGAGGTTCTTAGCACTAAATTGCCTTTCCTACAGGGACACTTAAAAAAATGTTCCGGTTTTGTCGGATAAGTGAATTATAAGTAGCGGTTTGCCTGAAAGCGAAAGGTTCATATCAAAGATAAGGTAATGTCACTTAAAAATGTTAAATCACAAACCCATTTTTCATCAGACAATTCGGAAACAGAATCCCCTTTGTGTCCCTAAACAAGGCTCTCTTGTCGTGGCGTTCCAAAGCTTCGGTATGGGTAAGCCAATGAACTTCTAAGTGATTTGGTAGATCTCCATTTTCACAGCCAATCTTCTAGAAAGGTTCTGAATTCGCGACGGTTGAAACTTTTTGATCTCGAAGTATTTATGATCTTCACAACCATACTAATCCCTCTTATCAACTTTTACACTTTTAGAACAAATGCTAGTTGGTGAATAATACGCAAGATGATGCAAAACCCGAAATGATTTTAGCTCTAAGAGTCCCATGAAACTTGTATTTCGCCTTTCATTGCAAGTACACCGTCAGTAGCAATAGAAGTTAATAACTATTTAAGAATATTGTAAATGTCTCGTCCTGTTGTCCGTATAGCAATACCATCCAGCATCTCTCCTTGAACTTCAAGATTTTCCTTTACGATTCTAATCAAAATTACCAACACGGCAGTGTCGGAGACCTCTAGTAAATCTAAAGGTGAAGAACAAGCATGGCATTTTCAATACTAATTGCCAGTTGCCTCTAAATCTTCTGATATCTTGAATTCGACTTATCACTGTAGATCGAGAGGGAGAGAGCGACTTGAATTCTTTAATGAACTGTGGACACTGTTCTTCCGCTGCAAGAATCGTGCAATTGCACAAATTCACCTTTAATTTAATTTTATTTCATTTTACGTCAAAAACCGTTTGAAACTCTGAGACATGTTACGGGGAGACATGCATTCTGTGCAAGTTTTCTTAATTCTGGGATGCCTGCTCTAAGCCATTTAAAAGTTGAATCCTGCATACAGAAAGAAATGGCAGTTTTTGGCTAGACTTAATAACAAAGTTTTCGCTCCGATGTAATAAAACACATTTTCAAGAGAAAATCAGCTACAGATCCGAGCTATTCTTTCGTTAAAACCTTCAGAGAAAAATTTTAAATTAACGGCAATTTCACGTGAAATTTTGTAATTATCCTGATGGCGATTCATTTCGAGGAAATTCTTTCTAAAAAAATAATGGAAAATAATTGATTTAGTAACATATTTCCCTAAATATGTCACCCTGTATTAATTAAAATCGCCCTGTATTTATTAGTCTGTCTGGAATTAAACATTTTCAGGGCACTTATACTCTATTATGGTACAGTAAATACTTTACAATAAATTCAAGAATCACGCTTGGAGAGGCAGAAGCACTGTTGTATCAATGGCACTGTGGCTGCGTCTTTGGGGTCGGAGGTGCTTCTCTGGAGGGCGTTTACACTAGTGCTTCACAGCAGAGGCGGCGAAGGCTATTCGCTGCGCACAAACCCTATCTGGAGATTGACCCTGTTCTCGTAGGGTACGAGGTCAACTCCGCCGATGTGACAGAATTAGCAGGCAGCGCTGCATAGTAAGTTTTAGTGTCTCCTTCGAAATAAACAAAATTTCTTCTTCTTTCTAGGGCTTTTTTCCAGCCGACAGCCGGTTACCCTTTACGCCCCGATGGGACGCATATTCGACCATACACTAGACACCAACACACATGCGGGCTCGTCTGATCTGGGGTCAGCAGAACGTGAGGCCCTCCACGACAACATATACATACAAAGACAAGGGACAAACAACCATACCCAAGGCGGGACTCGAACCCGCGACCCTTCAGTGACGTGTATTTAGCGATTATCTGAATTTTTAAAATCAACCGCAGAAGGTTAGAGAATTCTCACTGAGAGCGAACCACAGTTCTTACCAAACTAACTACATATTGTTCGAATTTGAAACCCAGATTTACTGAAATTTACACTATACGTAGAACTCTATATTACGTATGTAGATGCTACCTTCGTAATGTTTTAAGATTCTGTCAATTGTTAACGTTGGAAGGATGAAAGAGGTATATTGAGAGGATAGAATGTTATGAAAATTTGAGAAAGGAAGAGTCGACAAGATTTCTGAATTTCTAGAACAATCTGTATTAAAATTATTCTTGGACAGTGATAACTCGTTTAAGATATTTTCTTTGCATGTTAATTCTTCTTAGTCACTAGAAAATACATTCATTTAGACATATAATTCTAAAATACTTTTTTCTGGAGTGAGTGCTGTCAGCGAAGTAATACAGTAAGGTTCTTCTGAGACTCTAGAAAAAATATTTTTCACTGTATCTCAATTTTTTTCTTACTCTATTCTTGCACTATATAATATTGCCATTCCTGAAACTTTGCGTGTACTTGTGATAAGTTTTTCTTCTTTAAATATCCTTAGTGATACTTAATGCATTATTCACATAAAATTTATTATCTACTTAACTTGGAAAATGACCTTTCCAAAATAATTTTGTTTTAAATGCACTACTATATTTTTATTCATAATTTCAAAAAAAGCAAAAATATTTTATATTCGAAACGATTCTCATTAGAGTTCAAAACTTGTGCATATAATGGACATTTGAATTATTCAACGTAGGTACAATATGATAGCTTTTTAATTGAGTGACAAAAGGTTACTTGTCTTTAATAAGTACTGGGTCTTTAATAAGTGGAAGGGTTTTGCAACTAAATTAGAGTTGTTTCAATAACACCAGTAACTAAAATTCTCATCAAGGTGATTCAATGTTAGTGTTTATAAATAATTAAGATCGTAACGTATTTCTTCCAATTAATACCTATCTTCTTAATGTTCATATTTGTGAAGTTCTGTTGAAACCATCGTGTGATAAATATCGTATACTTGACTAATTAGATCCGAAACACAGAGAAATGTGTTGTTTATTTTTGAATTACAAAATAAAATATTGTTCTTGCATCATTCTTAAATTACAGGAGCAGGCAAAAGTCGAAAAAGTATCTGATCTTAGTTTTGTTAAATGCTCAACGCTTTATTTATCAATACTGTATACACTGTATTTACTGAATACATAGGCACATGTAGCCTTCAGGATTAATTTTAATTAATAATGGTTAACCACCGACGGTACTGAAAATTATTTTGATGTCAGTTCATGTTGGAAATACATTTTTCATCTATATATTTGATTTAAAAATCTATGTATTTTTGTCCAACTCCGATCATTTATTGTCCTCACTTTCAGCATTAGCACCTATCATTCCTGCTTATTTTGTCACATACACTATAGTATATACAACAAACTTTCTACTCACTCATTTTCTAATATCGTTTAGAAAAACACGATTTTTTTCTAATGAATAAAGAAGTTATCGGTAATTGTACTTTTGTCTTGGACATGATCATTAGTCAATCTTCGACTCACTATTAAAATTACTTAATTCATATTTATTGCCGACCTTTAGACATTTGTCTGGAGTCACAACTTTTAACGAGGTTACTCTACGGTGAAAAGTTTCACCGGGAAAAGTCACTGCATCCAGTGATTGAATTCTACCCTTGTGCTCTGACAATTATTTTTGTGCTGGGAGTAAAGATTACTCTCAGCAGTGACTATATTGGTCGAATCTTTGAGTGAGGAAGTCTTATTCTCGAAGACCCCATGATGGTTGTGGTCATGAGTGCTACGGATCGCTTCCATTTCAATCCAAACGTGGAGGCTTGAGTGGGGTTGGTGCCGTCTGTGGGGTAGTGGAGGAGGGTGAAGGGGTTGGTGCCGTCTGTGGGGGTAGTGGAGGAGGGGTCAGTGCCATCTGTGAGGCGGTGGAAGGGGGTTGGTTTCGCGTGTGGGGTGGTGGAGGACAGGATTGGTGCCATCTGTGAGGTGGTGGTGGTGGTGGTGGTGGTGGTGGAGGAGGAGGCGGAGGGGGTTGGTGCCGTCCGTGGGATGGAGGAAGACGCGGAGAAGAGGATTGGTGCAGTCTGTGGGGTGGGGAGGAGGGGGTCGGTGAGTCTGTGGGGGTGGGGAGGGGGGTTGGTGCCGTCTGAGGGTCGGGGGGGGGAAGGTGGAGGAGGGGTTGGTGCAGTCAGTGTGAAGGGGGTAGGTACCGTCGGTGGTTAGCGATGCGTGATGCCGCCGTCGACGGCCCCGGCGTGGGTCTGCCGTGCACGCGCGGTGGCAAGGCGCGCAGCCGGGCCACTGGCACGCGTGCTGGCGCACGCCCTGGTGGCTGAGCAGGTGCGCCTTGAGGTAGGTCTTCTTGGTGTACATCCTGTGGCACTGGTCGCACGGGTACTTTCGCGCGCTGGAGGCGTTGTGGCCGGAGGAAGTGGAGGCCGCCGCGGGAGTGACGCACAGTAGCACGGCGCCGGGCACGGGACGAGGCAGAATGGGCGTGAATTTGTCGTGAAGAGGCTTTGGTGTGTTCAGAGTCCTGCAACGGTTCATAACAACCTATTAGTTAGAGCAGCGGTTCCCATCTTTATTCCCTCTGCAGTACCTCTTCAGCAGGATCTTTATTGACAGGTACTTCCTTTCCTCCTCCACGGCATACCGTACATTTTTTTTCTAGGGTGTTTATCCAACCAACAGCCGGTTACCCTTTGCGTCCCGATGGGATTCGCCATACACGGGGAAAGCAAAGGAACCATGCCCAAGGCGGGACTAGAACCCGCGACCCTTCGGGCCGAAGCGCTGAGTCGGTACTGGCTCCAAGACACCTCGGCCATCCAAGTCGGACCTACCGTACATATACTTTGCTAAAAAGTAAATTCCTTTATTTTATTAATGTTAAAAATGGATATTGATGGCTTGATCTGGGCATTTCTAACTATGGGTCAACGCGAGAATACGATCCACTGAGTAAAGATACTGATTATTTGAATCCATCGTAAGATTTAAGCTACTGGTACAGTTTTTGTATCATCAGAAATGGGCTACTCAATCTTGGATGTTCATGGATTTGAAAAAAACTGTTTTAGACAGGGGTTATTGAGAGCATGTTTAAGAACAGTTATTATATAGACCTATTTCTCCTTCCCGTGTTGAACATGTAAATCAGTTGCATAAAAAACTACACTTTTCTTTGGTGATTTTGTGTTAAAATATGTAATTATCTAACTGCATAAACGATGTAAATAAGTTTTATTTGCAAGAGGTTGCTTCTAGAACTTTATTTAATTGTGAAAATATGAATGGAACCACAAGTCTCTTAACATTTCATCCTAGGAGGTTAAACGAACGCAGAAAGGTATATTTTTTCATTTTGTATCGCCGTATTAATTTGCCTAGTAATCGTTCTCCTGTTGTACGTTTGTTTGATGACTCTTCCCTAAATTAAAAAATCTCTGAATTTTAAGAGAAGACAATTCTATAAATTTTGTGATCAGTAAAATTATTATTAAAAGTAATAGACCTGATTATTTATAAAATTATCAGGTCAATTACTAACAAATAAGGTTACCCAGAAATGGCAGATATTAAATTTTCTATTCACCATTTTATTGAACACGTAATTACGTCGGAAATGTTCCTAAAAGGAAAAGTCGTCAATGTGACATTTTTGCTGTCAAGCAAATGTATATTAATAACTCAAATTGTAGAAAATTTTTCCGTATTGGTGAAAAGTCATTGAACTATTTAAAATATCTATGTACGATAAATATATTCATATATACTGAATAAATAAAAATTTTTACGAACAACCAGGTTTGAAATGAAATTTCTTCAGCTAAATTATGTTCATGAAATTAGGCGACAGATTATTCAAAGTAACTTTAATATTTCACGGACGCCTTTTCATTAATGAATCATAGTTAATCATGAATCATCAACATTATCGTAGTTTTTCTTTCTTGAACCACGATGTTTTTTAAAAAATTTAACAGAGAAAAAATAATGTAGATTGACACAGTTTAGAAAACATTACAAAAGTATCATGACTAATTTTGAGTTAAATTCATAAAGGAGATCCATTTAAGGATTGAACGGGTTCGTCAACTTCAAATTGAATCTAACATAAACTAATTGCACCTTGTGCCTCAACATAGTGCGGACTGCGTACACCTCGAGTAGCAATGTGAAACGTAGACAACTCAGCGGCATGTTCACGACGCCCAACCTTTCAGTGCGTCGCCCCCCCCCCTCCTTTCTTGGTCTTGGCTTCCAAGAAGGAATTCCGTACGCGATAGCACCGTCACTCTTACCAAGGGAATTCCTCCGAGCGTTCTCACGTTTGCGTGGTCTGCTAAATAGGCAGATTTATTTGCCCACTAAACGTGGAGAAATGTTCTGAACGTGGATAATTTTAAAGATCGAGTTGTACGGGCTGCAGCATACATTTTGCCAGAAGGTCTTATTAAAATAAAATGATTTTGTGACTGCACAAATAACTCGTTCATTAGATGGGATATTTGTTGTATTCCAAAATGTGCCACTTGTTATTAGGATATTAAAAATTCTGTGTTTTCTACCGATCAAGAATACTAGGAAAGCATAAATATTGTAATAATTAAATTTATGTACAATGTTGTTTACTTGGCGTACTGTTAAAATTTTTATGAAGAGTTGATTCATTTCTCCCGGAACATATTTTTAACCCTTGGTAGAGGGTGAGATGCAAATCTATTTTGATATTCCCAAGTAGTGATAGAAGGAATAGAAGTGTCCCACCCGATGGTCGTAATCGGTGAACTAGATCCATATTGGGAAGAATCTCCACAACTTTCAAACGGTGCTGCGGCTGGAGGGGGTGACGGTGACGGTGATGGAGGTGGTGGCGGCGGTGAACTGCTTCCCTGAAGCTCTTCTGACGATTCTTCCTTCTTCACGATCACCTCTGTCTCTGACTGCTGCTGGGTTGCGTGTGTATCCACCTCAATTTTCAGTCTGAGAGACGCCACCTCTGCTAACAATTGCAGGGGAGTCTGAAGAAAGAAAAAATTGTCTCCTCTCAGTAGATATATATAAAGCAGTTACTTGCTCGCGTGCGTAAAGAAAAACTATATTTTGTATTTAAATGTTTAACTGATCTAAATATAGTGAGATATAATATTTATTAAAAGGGCAAAACAATCTTGATCCTCAAGAATCATTAGTTCATTTACTGTTCTCGGAAAAACTGATGTTCACACAAAATGTCGTGTTGTGTATCGGATAAGAACTTAGTCAAGACTTAGACGCAACATAGAATGTTTCCAATTCTCTAGTTGCTTCCGAGTCCGGATGTAACTTTCAGTATGTTCAATATCATTTAACATGACAAAGGCATATGCACCTGGGAATGTCTTTCTTCGAAATAATTATTTATATATTTAGCTATTCATTAATGCCTATTTACCCATTAACTACGAGATACTGGCCTTAATTCTCATACTTATTAAGTTATTTATTTCAAAGGTATTTTCCTAGAGTCTTCTCGAATTTTTGAGGCGGTCTGGTCGAGTCGGCGCCAAGTCGCTACATCAGCGTGTCACATCTTCAAACCTCATGTTCTTGACCGGGCGAAGATGTATATTGCCTATGAACGAAACGGCTCGCATGGGAGAAAATGAACTCCAGAGTAATTGTCGTTGCATAGAAGTCTTCTTATATAATTAATATAATTCAATATTTAAATGTCTATTACATCCCTAACATCGGGCACTTTGTGTAATTATACATATATAAATTCAAATGCTTGTTTATGCACAAAATCATATTTTTCTTTGATATAACGCAAAACAAGTTCATAGACGTTAGTACATTTTAAATGTTAATTTAAGAATATACATCATGTGACGGGTAATGGATTTGCAGGTACGATTAGTAGAATGGTACTAGAAATAGGCTATATAATATACTCAAAACTGAAATAAAGCATGCTGTCCAAATTATCTCACGAGATCCCTCCAGGGTTAAGAAGGAAATGACTAAAAGAGTAACCCCGATATTCTGCCTGCAGAAGTCCGTCACCTAACTTACCATGTCCGCATTTGTAATAATATCGTAGTTCATTCTCCTGTTCTGACGCTCTCCCAAGCACACAAGCCCCGACGCAGACTGCAGAAAGACTGACAACGCTCGTCCACGGCACCTGATGACGCATTGCGCCGCCCTCCTCCTTGCTTAGCCAATGACGTCTCTCCAGGCGGTCCCCCACCCTGGTGTCTTTGCAGTTCCTCCTTCTAGCCGTCCCTTCTGCCGTCATCACGGCCCTCGTGCGTACTCCGTGAAAAATGAGACTTGACTGTCAGGAAACGTGTTGGTTTCGATGAAACGACATACCGGAGCGGTGGCTCAGTGCATCAGATGTCACTGCAATGCCTCTGATCGGGAGGTAGTAGGTTCGAGTCAGGGTTTCGACACTAGCTTTTTAGCTAGGTCGAATTCAGTTGCTGTCTGGAGGAGAATTCTAGCGGCAGGCTGCTCTGATCGGTAGTTTTCCGTAGTTTCTCCGATCAGAATCAGGTGAATGCCAGAGCAGTACCCTACCAAACGGGCCGCAGACCGCGCTCGCGATCTTTCCTTCCTCTTCCTTGTCCTATCCTCTCCCCTTGCGCACACGCACGCGCACACGCACGCGCACGCGCACACAACTTACATGTACTACTCTACCACATATTCCGGGAGACCGGTCGGGGAGTTAGAACTTGTCCCGGGTGGGGCGGTGTCCTGCTAGTGGGAGATACCTGGTGGAGGAAAAACTCCGCAAGTAGACGGTAGGTCAATGCCGTATCTCGCCATCTAATGGGGGAAGTTCACTGCCACCTCCTTATGAAACATGCACTACATTTACGGGACCAATGACCTCTTTAGTTGACGTGCCGGGAATCTCTAATCGAACAATGAAACGACACGGCCAGCCTCACCAGCTGACCACTTATTAAGATTTAACACTTGCCCTTGTCTTTCCCAGGTGGTATGAATACTTAAAGGTCGCAATGCGGTCATAAACGGAAGGCAAATAAATGTTAATTTAGCTTACCAATGGCAGAATACGTAAACTTGCCGAATTCTTTAAATCGCTTGAAACATATATGAAGAGAAAAGAGCAACTACGAAAGAAACAAAAAATAATTTTCCTCAAAACCTCGTCCGATTTTCTGTAATGTAGTAATCTCCGACCATTCCCGAATATATGCATGGGTTTGTCACTAGTTTGGCCTAATACCAAATCCACGGTCAGCTAAACAAGAGCGTCCACACCTAACTTTTTAATCATTTTTAAAAGGTTTCTTACAAGAAACATATTTCGGTCATATGCTATGCTGCGGGATGAGAGTACACCACCAAAACTTGAATTATGCTGCCAATGCAAGTAATCTTAAATTGGGCAGTTTTATTTCGAAATAAGATTTAAAACGAATATTTTTTACATATAACGCACAAAATTGATGATTGGTGTACAATCGTTAGGGTCAAAGATGTTTTTGTTTAATAATTTAGTTACTCGTTTATTCTCGTTGTTTATTGTCAGAATTTTATAATTTGATACTTCCTTAAACCAAAAAATGTTTAATGTGTCACTCTTCCAAACATTGAAAGACTATGAATCAGCTTTTCATCGAAAGTAGATCTTTGAGCTTAAATTAACACAACTGCCGTGCATATTTTTTTTAAAGAATCAGTAATTTTATTCCTGTCTCGTTTTTCCTTTGTCTTGAACTATTAGAAACTGATGAGAGTGTGCCGCATTGTTATAAAGTTAAAACGTCAATATTGAGCTAGAGATTTTCAGCGTTGTTAGGTTTCAGACTTTTAAATGTAATTTTGTCTCCAGGCCGAAATCAATATCTTACTGAAAATGTTCGATAAACATTGGCAGAAATTAGACTTCATATCCTCAAAGCTAAGACAATCATTACTCTGGTGCTAAAATAGCACATTTTTGAATTATTTGTAACGGCTGTGCAATGATGTAATACATGAATTTGCAAAAGTTTCCAAATAGCATTTTTTCATCGCGTCGATAATCTCCGGTCATAAAGAGTCAAAAAGTGGATTTGCGGATTCGGTGGTACAACGGTTAGCGTATCGGACTGTTGTACCAGAGTTTGCGGGTTCAAAATAGCGGGTTCAAACCCGATCGAAACATGGATTTTTAAGGGCGAAAAAATCCCTCGTACGCCTTCCTTCGGAGGGGAAGTAAAGCCGGCTGTCCCATGTAGTAGATTTACTTCATGTAAAAGATCCTCAAGCCTAAATGAAGCCTCTGAGCAAACTTGAGTTCCACCTGTTTCGTCGCCCAAGATAATACCTCCTTTCTCCGCTAGGTCGTGAAAGGAGCGTAGCAAAATTTGCGTGGTTAGACGGAAAAGCGAGCCTAATGGACCGAGTCTCGCCACGTAAACTAAGGCATTAACTAACTAACAAGCATATTACCTTCATTTCAGTACTTCTTGTTCAGGTGTTTCATCACTTAGGCTTTCAATGACTTTCATAATTTGTGGATGGCATTGCATCGCCGTCAATTCAGTGGTAAGCGCCTTCGGAGAATTTCTGTCCATAAGAATAAGCGGATCCATAGATGTCGCGTACTTCGAATGTGCTTTGCACCAAATGCTGCGGTCGTAAAGTTCTCAACTGTAGAAATATTAGTTTATATGGTGGAATGAAAAGAATCTTCGAAATTTTTAATGATTATCGAATGCCTCGTCGAGCATTAGAACACGATGTATATTATAAAAGGTATTATAAATATGTAAAAAATTCTCTAGCACAACAAATTTTTTCTCACTCCATGGAAGTAATTGGAAATAGGTTTTCTCTCCGCCGATAAATTGATGGAATGTAGTCGCATCCTGTCGGTTCATTACGATCTGACAATAATTCATTTAGGTGATCTCTTTTGCTTTTAAAGAACGTTCGCTATACTATAGCTGAACCGCTCGCAAAAAAACCATCATGGCGGACGTACCTTTGGTAAAGTCTCGGAGGCTGCCCCCACTCTGTGGCATCTGAGATTTCCCCTCTCGGCGATAAGGAAGCGCGTAGGCGGCAAGGAGAGGCGACTGCGAGACGCAGCGATCGCGCTGACCGCCACTCGTCATCACTGTCCTCTTCGTCAAAAGAGGAACTCGCACTCCCAGGAGTGTCCAAAGAAATGAATACATCGTTTGTTGGTCCATCCACTATCTGAATTATTATGCCGCCTCTATTCCCTACACATGCTCGCAGGATTCCTTCCATTGTTCAGCTCTGTATTGTGCAAACGCTCCTCTGCAAAACGCAAAACGTTTCGTCTTCTTTTAAAGATGCATGAGGATTCCAATTATTTCTGCTGCTTCGCGCCCTTTTATAAATCCCCAAACAACTGCTATTGGATTTAGATCTGGATGGTACGGTGAAAGACAAAGAGGAATGTGGCCATGTTCAATCATTTTTTGACCAACGACCTATCGTTTCTCAGTGGATATACTTTGAATTATTTGTAATAATTGGGTTTTTGTGAATAACAGCAGCTACTGTGTAAAGCACACTGTCACTGCTCACTAGCCACGGTCAAACAGGGACTGGAGACCGAAACTCTTCAAGACACGGCGTATTTTCTGTTGATCGTTTGGACAAACCCTATTGTAGAAACACGTAAGATGCCTTCCGTCTGATTCTTCTCACTCATCAGTTTGTTATCACCAAACTCGCAGTGTTGAATTACCGCGCGACCCACGAGAGAAAGACAAAGAGAGAGTGCTATGTTGTGACAAAGAGCGCAGACAGGCGGGGAAATAGGAGCTTTGGAGGGAGAGGCCACGTTCGGGCATGCGCAGTGGAAGGTTTTTTTGAGAGTGGTAGAGCAATAGTCAAATTTTATACAGTTAAATTCCGTAGTGGCCGCAGAGATATTGCGGTTCACGATTATAAATTTAAGAAAGCAGAGTTATCAAACACATATATTATATACAGTATAAATTTTAATGTAATACAGCCATACATATGTTACGGGACTTCAGCCCATCATGAGTGACTCTACAATATTGAATGTACAAACAAATTAGCATTATAGCAAATGAAAACAATATGAACACTAAAATTTATTTAAATAGAGTACTAACTCAAGAAATAGATTGAACACGTGGTAGGTCTTAAATTTTCAATTCTGCACTTCGAAAATGAAGGCAACTGCCTTCATTTTCGAAGTGCAGAATTTGGATGTTATTAGTCAAAAGAGTGATTATCTTGAATTATGTGGTTGACAAAGGTAGTCTTCTACTTGGTCTCAACGATCTGAAATGTTCATTGAATCTGCAGGAAAACTTCTACCGGTTTGTCCTACATAAGCTGAATTAAAGCTGTAACATTTGAATAAATAAACTCCATTTTTCCCACTAAGAGTACAGGGGAGTTACAGTTGGGGAAAAGTAAGTTTGTTTGAAGGGTATTAGTTTCATAAGCTACCGTTGTCAATTTTGTTCAATACTCTACCTTTTTGGTATGGGTCCAATAATGGGATACTTATAAATTGATTTCATAAATTTGTATTTTTCTACTTCTTACTTCAGATAAAGCTAGTGCCTGTTACGACTTCATTTGTTGCACTTCTTTACTGGGCGCCCCCACACTTTTTCAGGATCTGAATATTGCAGGAACTTTCGCGGAAGTCTCATTGGTGAAATTCGTATGCGGTACCACCATTTTGTTCTAGATTATTTTAGAAGTGTTTAAGCTACTTGAATGTAATTCAATCTTTTGCGCATTTAATTGAGTATTTATTTCATTTTTATTTGTAATTGGTGGGAGTTCGATTCAATTGGGAAGGATTTCTTGGGGAGCGACATGGCGCAGGCATAATGTCAAAAATATTGACCGGAAAGATAGGCGACCACGTGTAGTGTTGCAATTAATATGTAAAAATTTGTCGGGTTAGATTTTTAAAGTTAAGTTATTTGAAAGTATGTAGCTTTTTATTAAATAAAGACCGCCCCTAAATGGTGCGTGCAGCCCTTTCTACGGCACGCGTGCGTTTTGATCCCGGGATGATTAGGATTCGTTAAACGAGTTTACTTCTATATGCTTTGCTATAGAAGGATTCGAGAAGAAATAAGAGGTCATCTTCATCAATATTAGTTTATTAATATAGCCGGCTTTCGACGGCTTTGCCGTTATCGTCAGTCTCGCTGCTTTCGGCAAAAGTCGGCAGACTGCGCCGACACACTCTACCGACTCTTGCCGAAAGCAGGGAGACTGACGATGACGGCAAAGCCGTCGAAAGCCAGCTATCTTAATAAAACTAATATGTTGACGAAGATGACCTCTTTTATTTCTTCTCATAAGAACGTCAACACATCAGAATTCCCACAACAGAAGGATTTTCCAAAGGATGAGCCAAAGTGACAGTTCGCGTAACGAGTGAACATTACATGCAATTCAGAGAAGTATTATTCCGTCGCGACAGCTGTCCAACCACGCCCCTTCGTAAAGTGATAATGGCTCCAGTTAAAAAGTCCCTATGCAGAAGTCTGAATTTCGCTGAGGTATATGCACGTACGCGAGTCCGGATAATATTTAAATTTAATTACGTACTTGTATGTGGAAAATCTCTTTAACATGCTCTTACAATCAGTAAAAGAAAACTGCCATGAATGTAAATAGAAAGAAAAATGATTTTAACCCGAAAACACGTGCACCGGTGTGCATCTCGCATTCAAATCTCAATTTTGGAATAAACATAATATTGATCACACACAAAGTAAATTCAATGTAATATTTATAGAAAATGATTTTTAAAGAATAGCCCATAATACAGCGGTTCCTAATTTCAATCATTTTAGCGGCACACTACACTATCACTATTTTGTCGGACGAGGACATTACAAAAGTTCGTGAACTTGTAAAACGGTGTCTAAGCCATTTACAAGTTAGCCAACTGCAAATGAACGAATGCAGGAAGGAGTCTATGGCCTCGAGGGTACAACGACCACAGAACCTTTAGTTATGCTGCCAGCACTAGCTGTCACTTTGGCTCCTCCTTAGGAAAATCGTTCTATACTCTTGTAGCACGCGTATCTAAGTGCGTAAATCTGTGCCAGAGAGCAAGAAGTGGACAGTGCAGTGGCAGCAGAGATGACAGAATGAGAAAATATACAGAGAGGAGGAGGGATCAAGGGGGAGCAGTGTGTGTACGGAAAGGTGGGGGTTGGAATAGGTTGATCGTTTCTGCGCAGTGCTCGCGTGACCAGATCAGCGTGAATTTGATTGCTTTGCCGCCCCCAGGAGCGTGTGTCTCTTCAGACGGCAGCGCGTAATGCCTGGTGCGGTGGAACAGTGGGAATGATGTATGGTGTGGTGGAACAGTGGGAATGATGTATGGTGTGGTGGAACAGTGGGAATGATGTATGGTGTGGTGTGGTGGAACGGTGGGAATGATGTATGGTGTGGTGTGGTGGAACAGTGGGAATGATGTATGGTGTGGTGTGGTGGAACAGTGGGAATGATGTATGGTGTGGTGGAACGGTGGGAATGATGTATGGTGTGGTGTGGTGGAACAGTGGGAATGATGTATGGTGTGGTGTGGTGGAACAGTGGGAATGATGTATGGTGTGTGGTGGAGCAGTGGGAATGTGTATGGTGTGGTGAGTGGGAATGATGTATGGTGTGGTGGAACGGTGGGAATGATGTATGGTGTGGTGTGGTGGAGCAGTGGGAATGATGTATGGTGTGGTGGAGCAGTGGGAATGATGTATGGTGAGTTTGAAACGATGTGTTGTAGGTGGAACGTGTCGTGAGACGAGGAGAGAAGACGAAATAAAATTCAGGTAGGAATAAATAAGAGGGCGGATTATGATTAGCAAATGTTCGTGTAATAATGAAATTAATAATGGAATAAAATATGAAAAACTTCGTGAGTTTTCTGTAATGTGTATACTAAATTTTCAATGAATTGTGTATTATTGTACCGTAATGTAAACAAAATGTATTCAATGAAGATGTCGCTAATGAACCCGTTGTTTATGCGACAATAAAAAACTAATTTAAAACTAGAGCCAGATGCATAGGGATTCTTAAATTTGGAAAATATCCTATGCATAGTTCAAGCGTTAGCAGCGTTGACGGACGGACGTTTTGATTTCAATTGGTTTTACTAACAAAACTAACAAAACAGGGATGCTGGTTACACCACATGTTACAGGATTTTTTCCTAATTTAGCAACTGAATTTATCCACTTTTCTGTCTTTGGGCCCGGGAATAAATTTTTTGCCAAAACTCCACCATTTATTTCGCACAGAATTGCATAACTTTCTCTATACTACGTATATTACTCCGTATATACGTACGTTTACGAGAAAGTGAAAATGTGAGTTAGTCGTGGTATGATGTAGGTTGGAGGAGTGAATTGTAGGCGGGATGGTGTTGGTCCAAAGTATGGTCTTGCGGTGGATCGAACAGGAAAGTCGGAAGAAGGTTAACAGGAATGAGAGCGCGGGGAAGGGTTAGCAAGGATAAAACTCGTGTGATGTGCAGGATGGGAGAGGGAGTTGTGGGAGAGACAGTTAGTATGGCTACTAGCTCATATCAGTATGTAATGAGACATGTCCTAAAACTCGTAGGGGGCAGGTCTGAAATACCTCATCGAAATCCCTAATTAAATTATAGTGCATGTTTCAGATATAAACGTATTTTACTGGTATGTAAAATTACGTTTTCATTGTTGAATCGATCCGGGTTACTGTTCTATTTTTTAATTGATGATGCAATAATGTGTGAACAGCTGAAATGGGGGAATGACAATTGGCTTAGAGCTGTGCCGTTTTTTCAATGGTCATCTTAGACATGCCTTAAGGGCTGTAAGACCTCACAGTGCTCAGAAATCTCCAATCGCAGAGTCAATTCATGAGCGGCATGTCACACACATCCTAAGAGTGCCGAGGGTTAAATGGACGAGCGGTGGGATGGCGAAGGATGTATGAAACGACGATTGACTAAGTTATTAGTAATATAGCAAGCAAAGACTAGAATTGGTGATACTGGTGTTTATATTAGGTTGAGAATGGAAGTTGTGTACGGATAGGTGTTGAAGATTGCCATTTTGTGGCGAGGAGTAATAGTACTGTCTAGTTGTCGTAAATTAAAGGAGAATATTTGGTCTTGGAGAACATGTTGGTGTTACTAGCATGATCCAGTGTATATTAGAAAAGTGAGGTGTAGGCAGGTAGGTAATTGGTGAGGAATCTTGTACAGATACGAAGGTTATACTGAACGACGCGTTAAGAGGTACGAGTAACAGTATAGGAAAGAGTCAGTGAGAAGGACACTTAATATTTTTTGGAAAAAGTAGAAGTGAGTTATAGGCGAGAATGTGTAGAAGTGGACAGTATCTTGAGGGACATGTCGATCTACGATTGAGACGGAAATGATGCAGAAGACGTGGAAGGGTTAGGAAGGATAAACTGCTGTGGTCTGAAATAGATCGGTGGAGACAATTGTTGGAAGGTAACTGATAGCGAGTTCTTTGGTCGGGCTATGAGTGTAGGAGGGAAATGTACACCAGTTGAGAAAGGAGTGATTTATAACGCGCGGAATAATTATAAGGTAGGTTATAAGTGTAGGTTTGGGCGATAGTTGTATGGATGAGGGAGAAGGTGGCACATGAGGTTGGGCAATGGCTCGTTTTGGGATATTTAGGGACGATTGGAAGAGGTGTCAAGAAATGAGTGAGGTGGTTTATAACGGGTGAGACTTGTGCGATCTTAATTAAGGTGTGTGGGATCTGGAACGAGGAAGATGGAGTCGTCAGACGCCAAAGAGGATCGTATGATTTAAGAGGGAGGGAAGGGATTCAAAGGAAGAGTCGTGTATAGTACAATATGGAGGGAGTAAAATGTGGAGGGAGTAGGATGTAATATATGAAGAGCGTGTTGAACGAAAATTGACAAAGGAACGTTTAGGAAAGCGTGGAAAGAGGTAGGTATGGTGGAAATGTGTGTAATGGATTTTCAGGGGCAAGAGTTGTAAGCAATCCTCACGTTCGTGTTTGACTCTATACCTGGCGCCGGGTATTTTATTCATAGGAGGGAATGCTTTGCAATTCTCGCCGCATTCATGCTCGTATTTTATTTTTAATCCGGGGATGTGCGGGAGATATATTTGGGTAGTAATTCTTTGCAATATATCTGGTCGCAATCCTTGCGTGTTTAATCGTGAACCGCTCTTTTTTCAAGAGATTTTTGCGTGGTAATGGTCATAATACTAGTTAGTTTTTGGTCGATCTCTGGGTTCGCGGAAGATATTTTGAGTCGGTAATTCATTAAAACTAAATGTAGCTCTCGCTTTCGTTTTTGCCTTCGTTACGGTTGCTAGAGTTGTCTTTTGGAATTATAAAACTTCTAAATGTCATAGCGCATTCCTCGCGTTTGTGGTATAGCTTTATCCCTAAGACCGCCTGTATAATTTCTTGGGGGTTGTAATCCTTGAAATATTAGCCATTACCCTCTAGTTTCTTTAACTGGATTCCTAAATGTTTCGTAGATATTTTGAGTGGGTAATTTTTATAGTATCTTGTGGACCCTGAAGTTTGTGTTTTGACTTCATTAATCAAGCCGCACTTTCCTTCTCGGTGGTATTATTTGAAAAAAATCTGTCCCTGCATTTGTTTCCGTCTTGATCCCGGGGTGTTCCGGAGACACTTTCAGCTGGTCTTCTTTCCTAAGAGTGTTTTACGGCGTTTGCATTTTCTTGCGCCCAATTTGCCACTTCATTTGGTTCGACACATCATATTCTTCTAGGTATCTGCATGACACCGCTTCGCACACTGCATTTCTAAAAGTTTTCATGTCTCTTTTCAGCTGTGTATCCGGTCCCGTGCACTCAGTCATTTTACCAGTACATGCGGTCGTTGTACCTCTTATATTCTTTTTTTAGGTGTCCGTACCACATCAGTCGCTGGTGTTCTAGTCTCCTAAAACAGCTTAGAATATTGTTTTTTAATATTTTTACTTCGTATGTGTTCTAATTTGAATAACTGCGACTTCTCCGAGGTGTGTCCACTTCTAAAGCTTGTAATTTTTTGCATTGCCTTCACTTCCCATGCCTCGCCTCAATGCAAGACAATTTCGTCAATTATTTCATAAATTCTTTTTGTAGTAATATCTTATTCCTATCGTGAAACATAACCCATTTATCATCTTTCAGCTAGTACGTTTCACAATATACTTTGTCGCAATACTCACTTTCGAATTTGGGCTACATTAACAAAACCGCACTTAAAAATTCTGGGTAGTAATGCTTATATTATTCCTTGCCGCAATTAGTGCGTTTGTGTTGATGAAACAAATGCGAGGACTGCTACAAGAATTATAGCAAGAAGTACCACATCCAGAATGAATTGTGGCCTTATCAACACAGCCAAGAAACAAACCTGGAGAATGTTACTATAGCGTATATAGTCAAATAGTCATATAGCCTATATATTTATATATAAACTACTGTGGCGAACCGCGTGTTTTTGTCGTATCTGTGGGTTTCGGGAGATTTTTGGGGATGATAATTCATTCAAATGTGACTAGTCTCAATTTTTGCGTTCTTTTTCGGCTTCATCTTTCTGACGCCAGACTATTGTGTGCAGTGGTTATCCTTAAATTTATTCTCACTGCTACCTGGCGTGATTTTATTCATTCCTGATTCTGAGGTAGATGGTTTGGGGCGACAATTCTTGAAATATTCAGAATTGTTGAGTTAGTATTTTCGGATCTTCTCTGAAGCCACATTTCTCGTCAGAGGTGATAATTATTGAAACTTTAAACATCGAGTTTTTCTTTATTCTCGAATCTGATAATTGAAAGTCGTATTGTTTAAAATGTGATAGTAATTATCATTTCAATCTGTTGACCTGATCTCTAAAACTTGCGCTGTGAATAGTAATTGAAGACTTGAAAGAAAAGAAGGATACAAATACCATTTGTTATGTTTTTTACCAGAATAATGATGAATTAATCAAGCCCAATAACGTAAATAAGAACCGAAGTCCAGACGCATTTCTTTATAGTGTTACAAGGGGATTATAAATGGCAGGAATTGTATGTACCAATAAGTTTAACGTAAATATAATCTCCATTTTTCTCAAAGTATGAAAATGGCATTTACTTCCTTGTTTTATTTCAAGTCTTCATTTCGTAGAAAATATTGCGCAATCTTATATGGTAGTTCGTGATTCCCAGTTTTCCGAGTTATATTTTTTTCTCCTAACTGTTTTTTTTTTCTATAGGACTAGTCGCAATCCTCGCGTTCATTGTTATGGCCTCATCCTTGAAGTCGCGTGTATTAAACATTCAAGTGGCAATTCTCGTGGAAATTGTTGATGCAATTCTCGCGTTAGTCTCCTGATACGTGGAACTGGTGTGTGCTTTTGTTCATTTATTGCACTATTTGGTATGTATTAAGATTTCAAACAGATGTCTTGAACACTCAGGACTGTGTGCGCCTTATATCATGTGTATCATGTGTTGCAGTTTGTGTGGCTTGACGTCTTTGAATATCACTTCGGTAATTTTGGGGTAGGATTTGAAGTAGTTCAGACGCTATATTCGTGTTGGTTAAGTCAAGTCAGGTTCGTGAACCTTTGGATTCCGCATGTTGATTGTAGATGTGGTTTATTGTGGTTCATTCTTTTCAGCAGGGTGTGTCTTCGTATGCTTTTTTGAAACCTGTACTGCATGGAGTTGATCCTTCAGGGTGGAGTTACGTGAAGTTTTTGCTGCAATCTTCGCTGCCTGTTTTTTTATTGATTGAGAACAAAGGAACCACGGGAAATGCTCTTAGAGATTATCTCCTTCGTAAATTTTATTTGCTTAAAGTTTTTTCCAGTTCTCTTCCTTCCAGCGAGTGCTTTACAATGTTCGCAATTTCCCGCACCCACGTTGTCAGTTACTTCTGTTCATTGCTGATTACATCCACTTCCTCAAAATGTCTAGATGTCATGGCTTTGCTTGCAGCATTTTCCAATTTTCCCTCGGTATTGTTCTTTCAGTTGGTGTCCAGTCCCATATTTTCAGCTGCCATCGGACCTCTTCTATTCTTAGGGGTCTATACCGTATCAGTCTTTTGTATTCTATGGTCAATTACATCTTAGACTCTCTGCTTTAGTATGCTATACTTCATTTGGTCTATGTTGTAATTTGGAGATTCTGCAGTGTTTCAACAGGACGTCCATTTCTGGAGGTTTGTCCTATTTTGCATTTTTTTATTTACTTAACATGTCTCGCTACCACATAGTGCTATTTTCTTCAATTGCTTCATCGATCCTTTTTAGTTCTATTTCTAAGTTTCTCTCAATATTGTACCATATTGCATTTATTTCTTGCAGTCCTGCGTCCTTCAGTATTCTCCATTCCACGTATCTCAATTACCTTTTGAACTTTATGTTCAAACTAGTCTCAAATGTATTTAAAATTCGTGGTGTATTATCACGTTCCCTTCAATATCCAAACCTTCCAAGTCTCTTGCTATGGCGAAGTCTTTCGCCTTGTGAACATTGATCTCTCACCTCCACAAGCACGTACTTTTGTTTCCTTCTCATATAACTGGCATTTTCCTTGCCGCAGCAATGGTAACTTGATCTGCAAACACTGATGTAGACGGGTCAGATTCGTTTATTTTCATTCCTATGTATTTAAATTTTCGCGTCCTTTGAGAGAAACATAAACTTACTGAAATTTCCTAATTAGATACTCAGCGTTGAAAACAATTTTGAAACAATTTTTAATCTTTGATATTAACATTCACACGCTAGAAAAGCCTCTCTCAAAAGAAAAAAATGTGTGAAAATATTTCAAACTTTAAACAATTAATTTTTTATTACTGTTGACAAATTCCTGACTCGTACTTACGTGGATCGACGACCTATATCGTGCAGGCTGGATATTCTCTGAAAACCTGTCTAAAAATGAAATGGTTCGACTGCGAAGTCTATTTAATAAATCAGCCTTTTTTCCAATACAAATAATTACAGTATTTAATGAATTCAATTTTATTTTAGTAAACTTTCTAAGTGTACTTACAAATTTTATTTTGTGCAACTAATATTGGCAAGCCATTTATCAAAATATTAATTTATTATATTTACCAAGGCTTTTTAAATATATATCTAATATTTTCTTCATAAAGGTTTGTTAAATTTGTTTGTCGGAAGCTTGCCGCAGCGCTTAAAAAACTCGCGGAGATGTTGTAGACAGCGAGGTCGCCGAAGAAAACTTTACCACGAAGAATCTTCCGGTTTTACCGCCGAAAATCTTCCGTTCTTTTATCTTGATGTCAGAATTCATAACTGTCACCCTTCAACGCGAATATCAATGTTCCCTAATACTAAGAGAATAAGTAAATAAAACGCTTAATCTCTCAAACTAAATATTACATTCTCCATTTACAGTTGATTAGTTTCACGAAGGTCTCAGATGGACATTTTATTTCGACTGGTTTTACACTGCTGTTGACTGAACGTCCAGTTTCCATAAAATATCGTAAATATTCCCATTCCACGCACAAATAAACTCAACATGAAATTTGACTTGGAACATAAAGTATTTAGACTCTCGATAAATATTCCATCTTATGCGTAATTTGTTCTACTTTTTTGTAAGTCCTTCACGTTTAATAAAATATCAAATCAATTTAAAATTTTATTATTAAAATATAACAAGCATCATCATAACACATTTCGTGTATAGTTTTAAACCCATCATCAGGTATCTGCATTTCTTTAAAATCACTTTTAGAGCTTTTACAATTGTTGAACTTTGTTAAGACTTAGATTTTTAAAATTGACAGACATTGAATATTAAAACTAACATATAATTCCCAAACTGTGAGTGTATAAACATGTGAAAGCTTACCCATGTTTTTTGTGATATTTATTTTTTTGCCTTAAGCAAAGAGTGCTCGAAATGGGTAGACTCACGCTAGTACCCGCAATGTGTCTCTTAGATGCAGCTACAAATGTTCGTGAATGCGAATGAAATCATTAAACCTATTATCCTGTTAAATAATATTAAATACAATTTAATAATAACAAAAAAGAATGTCGAGCAGGTTTCACAACGAAAGCTACTACGAAACTCTGACTAGTTAGGATCCGGAACGAGAGTGCTATCGATGCTGCGGCCCCACAGGGGGAGGGGGGCAATAGAAGGAAGCGGTGGAAGGGCAGGATCCCCCCTCACGACGCCACAGCCCCCGTTGCGTGCTCCTCCCATTCCTGGGTCATCGACCGCCGCCACGCCTCTTTTACCAGGGGCTGTAGTGGAGACGCTCTCTGAAGATAGCTAAATAAGGCCGACTGAGCACACACTAGGACAATAAATTATACATCTACTTAATACTAAAGGAAGTGTGCCAATATCTGCTAATTCAACCTCCATTCACTTGGTTCGGCAGTCAAAACTATTTTTATAGTGCTATATGCATTAAAATCCGATGCACATATTCCAAAGAAGTTTAGATTATGAGCAGATTTCTGACTGCAGAAAGTGTTCCCTTATTGTGATTAAAGATTAGTCCTAATAAACCGCAGTATTCTTTCCTATCATTAAATAATTTTCAGATAAATTTACGTTTTATTTTCGTTTTTAAGTACAAAATAGATTAATATAAATGATCTCGCTCATTACGGTAAATATTCGGCGACCCCATGATAATTTTATAGGTGTAGAAAATATAATTTTGGATTTACAATAATATATTTCGGGCAAGATTATTTTTTTCTAGGATTCAGATGAGCTTTGCTGTTACAAAAATTTTATTTTAAACAATTATTGTCTTTACCTCTGCGTTTATCAACAGCAGACATTCAACCATTGCATTAAATTTCTTAAATCGTTTACTTTCCGCATGAGACATAATGGATACTTTGTTAAAATAATAATGAATTGAGACATCCTTGACAAAGCCCCAAATATAACCATTAAGAAATCTCACCATCTGAATGGCTATTTCAGTTATAAAAGTCAGTCGCTGTTGATTCTGAGCAATTTAAAAAAAGTAACTTTAAATTTTAAGGGTATTTAAAAAAATCATACAGGTTTCCAGAAAATTCCATGGATGTGAAAGAAACATTGAACATACAAAATCGATGTTAATATATCGAAGTTAGTAATCCAAAATAGATCTTTTAAACAACAATGATTTCTGCCATCCCTAGCTGAAGCTGGGAAGACTCAAACTAGCCGACTCCATACACACTACGCCCAAGACGTTCAAGACGGATATTATCACCTTTACAAATCATTTCACATTAAATTCTTGAAATTCAGAAGTATGAAGTCTGGAAGAGGAACTTGCTGAAGACGCACTGGTTTGCGCTCACCCGTGCACCTGCCGGTGGCGAACAACTCGTCGCGGCAAGAACCGATGCTGCGTGCACGCAGCCCTGCACACTCGTGTGACTTCAGCCACTTGTGCTTAAGGAGGAGCTCCTTCATATATACCTTCTTTGTATATGATATGGGGCACAAGTTACACGCGTGCTTGCAGTGCCTTGTGCTTTGTGCCGGTGGCGCAGCAGCTCGTCAGCACGCACAAACCGATGTGTAAATCCCGTACAGTCACACGCGTGCGGCTTCAGAACCTTGTGCTTGAAAAGGTGCTCCTTCAGATATGCCTTTATGTGTATGGTTTCGGAACTACACGCGTGCTGGCTGTGCCTCGTGCGTTGGTGCTTCCGGAGGTGATTGCTCCTCTCTGAAAGTGATACCCACACAAGATGAACTTGTGCTTGCGCTCCCCCGTATGCAGACGCCGGTGGCGCACCAACTCGTCGGCGCGCACGAACCGACGCGTGCACCCAGCCCAGTCGCACGCGTGCGGCTTGAGCCCCTTGTGCTTGAGCATATGCTCCCCGTGTGCACACGCCGCACACTGATTAATTTCGCGTCGCGAGCTGGACAAAAATACAAAAATCAACTTTCTTGAAAAATGCAAAAGTTCGGTATTAATTCGAAGAACATAAACCAGAGCACACGCAAATGTGTTTGAGAACACACCGGCAACAATGGACACGATGTGGGAACGTTCAGAAGTCGGCCGTCTGTGTGCTTCCGCCTTTATCTCCAGTCGTGATACAGCAAGGTTCTGATTAAGTGTCTTTACTGTTCTCTGCATGCTGAAATTCGACCTCGTCGACATGGAACATTGTGACACAGGTATATTTCTCTGGTAACACAAATTATTGAAGGTATTTCCCGAAATTATACTGATAAAAATTACTTTAACACTGTTTTATGTAGATGGATTTTACGTGATTCAAATTTGGTGTATCTTTACAAAAAATGCTCATTTATTTTCGCGTTCAAAATTATACTGACTCATTACCATGTGTTTCTTCTCTGTGTTGGTACAATGTTTCGTGCGGCCATCCGGAACTTCGTGAGATATGCTCTTCTGTTTTAGGAACTGCACTCTCACGCGGCGCTATTACTTGAAGGGAACTGTTAGAGTTCGTGCGCAGAAGAGTCGGCCTTCAGAATGTCAGTGCACTTGAAAATTTTATTTAATTACATTTTATCACGATTGAGACTTGCCAAATTGTGTCGAAGTCAACTGAGGAGGAAATTCACAAGAATATCAGGACATTCTGTTACGATCTCGCAAAGCGTTGGAAACAGGGTCACCAAGTAGAAACAAAGCTGTCTATTAAATTTCCGACGAGAAAGGCCTAAGAAGCTGTTTCACGAAAGCAGCGAAAGAGGAAAGAAGCGAAAGGTCAGCGACACGTTATCAGAAAGAAGCTCCTCTGAATTGTCATTTGCCGCTCAACGCAGTTTCAGATTAAGTGGTCAAAGGAAGGTTGCCCAAGTCATAGAACAGGCGTCAACTAGTTCTCCTAGAACTCTGGGTAGAATGAAGTGCGCAGCAGAATCCAATGTAGCACAGCCAGAATGCTATTCTCCAGAAGAAATACTAGGTTTAATATTTGACATGAAAATGACTCGCAACGCATACGTAACACTAAGAGAAGAAGCGCTCAGAAAAAAAAGTACTCTATCTTCCTTACTACAAAATCTTCGAAGCAAAAAATCAATGTTATCCGGATAATTCGGCAGTTATTCTAACTGATTCTTTGGCTCAAATTAGCCCTCGAGAACATTCTTGATCTCACTTTAACGCGTTTGTGCAAAACATGCGTTTGTGCCCCACATTTGTAAGAATTTGTGAATACAAAATTGTAGTTAAACGCGTTCTAATGAAAACAATGATACATGGTAAAGTTTGCTCCAGTTTAATGAATAGCTCATCCCAGAAAGTGTGTTATCTTTGTGGTGCCTCGTCAAAAAATATGAATGATTTAGAGGAAGTTAAAAATGCTGACGAAGATAATGAACTTACAGAAAGTGAATCTAAATAACGTCCTGAGGGTCCACTTCGGCCCCTTGTGCCTAAAAAGGTGCTCTTTTAGATGCGTCTTCTTCGAATAGGATGAGGGCCCACTTGCGCTTCTGCACACTGGTAGCGCTGCAGTGCGTCGGGACGCAGGAAGCGGCGCGTGACCCCAGCTCATTCGCACGCGTGACGCTTTACCCCGGTAGGTTTAAGAAGGTGCTCCTTAAGATGTGCCGTATTTGTGTATGATTTCGGGCATAAGGTGCACGCTTGAGGCCGGGGGCGTGGCCCCGAGCCGTAGTGGCGGGTGTTGAGGTCTGGAAGGCGTGAGACAATTCGGTGGACGTGGAAGGGAAAGGAGGGGTGTGGCTGGGGGGCAGCAGATGATAGATTGAGGACACAATGCTCCTAAAGATGTGCCTTTTTTGTGTACGATTTGGGGCACAAGCTGCCCGCGTGCCACCGCCGGTTGGAGCCCCGGGCCGTAGGGATGGGTGTCGGGGTGGTCGGGCGTGGGTGGGAGGATTCAGTGGGATCAGGGAGGGAGGAGTCGGTAGACACGGAAGGGTAGGCGAGAGAGCGCTGTGAGCAGAAGGTAAGTTCATGAAGCAAACACCAGGGGCTGATAGTGTGGGGAGGTACGGGCGGGCAGTAGAGAGAGGAGACTGTTTTGGGTGTTCGTTAATTGGGACAGGAAAGAGTGAGAAGGCGAGATGTTGAATAGACACACAAGACGGTAGAACTCTGGAATCTCTCTAACGCCGACCAAAACCACGTCGCATACTCTTCAATCGCCGCCATGGACTTTGGCCATCAACCGCCGCCATGTCGCCTCCGTCAGCTGCTGCAGCGAAGTATGTAAAGATACAAAATAGAAAACTGAATACACACACAAGTGGCTTAATATGATTGAGAATGAAAATTAGTGATCTTTATAAATTAACGTATATTCAATATTAGAAATCGCATGTTGCGGCATCTGTGCTTTCCCTAGGACTCACGACTCCCGCCCTTTTTGGGGCGCAAGTACTTCGGTCGCTCGGAGGTGGTGGCTCCTCTCGCGGTAGAAGCGCTCTGTGCTTCCGGTCTCTGCCCTTGTGAACCCGCCCTTGTGCACCAGCAGCTTGTCTTCACGCACGAAGACGCGCTTGCTCACTACCCAGTCGCGTTCATGCGGCTTCAGCCCCATATCATTGAGTTCCTCGTTAAGATTCATTTTTTTTATAAGATTTGGGGTGCAAGCTTCACACGTCATATTTGGGAATCAATATCTGAAAATATGACAGCACATTGTTCCCCGGGAACATTTGTGACGATCGATGAACAGTTGTTACCCTTTCATGGGTAATGTTCATTTCGACAATAAAGGAGTTCCAATCCTGGCATATAGTATGAAGTTTGTTTTTTTGGATAAGGAACGGCAAAACATATTATTCTCTATAAGGCATTCTTTGTCTTGGAAATGATCGGGCACTTCTAAACAAGTAATGAGTCATTCTATTATGAAATTAGCTGTTCTATTACAAAAGTAACAGAAATGTAACTTATCATTTTTTCAACTCTGGAATTATGCAAACATTTGTTGGAGAATGGTCTTATTGTCGTAAGCACTGTCAGATTTGTGAGATTTGTCCCCATAAAATTTGTCTGATAAAAAAGACGAGAAAATGAAATTTCATTGTTTACTTTCAACGGTAAGCACACTTCCTGAAAAGCATAAATCTGTTATTTTGCCTTTAAGTATGCGTCATATAAAGAAAATATAATAAAATTAGAAATCAGGAACTTTCTGTACTTCAAACATTGTATTACCAGAACTCTTAAAGATGTTTCTGTGGAGATGTAAAAAATTTTGGTTTTTTATCCACATTTTTAGTTCATGACTACCGTAGAGATAAAAAGTACCTTCGTGAGGGTAAATGTGGATAAAAATCCGAAATGAATAAAATGTCATGAATAAGGAAAGAAATAAAGAAAGAGACTTAACAACGTAATAATAATTGAAATTATCAAAATAAATTTTAAAAAATCTTGTACACAATGTTGTGCATGAGGCGACTGGCCTTAACTTACACTTTATGATGCAATACCTTACCCGTTCTAGGATTAAGAAAAGGGTTTTCCACCATCAGCAGCTTTACCACAGTCTGCGAAGAACCAAACATGCAGACTCTATACACACTGACCACAAAAAATTGAGAACGGAAATGGTCACCTTTTCAAATTAATTTACACTAAATCCTTGAAATTCCAAAGAGCAGCAACTAGACTTTCTCAGAAACTCACCATGCCCTCCGTCCTTGGCGTGCACTTGCTTCTGAAGGTAGTCGCTCCTCTGGAAGCGGAAAGCACAACGTGCGTCTGCTATGCTTTTGCAGGATCTCAGTACGCAACCTACGCATAGTACGCAAGTGCTTCTTTAAGTGGTTGCACCTCTAAAATCGATACCCGCAGAAAACACACTTGTTTGCGCTCCTCTATGCAAACGCCGGTGGGATCATTGCTGCGCACGAACCGGCGCGTGCGCTCAACCATTCGCACGCGTGCGGTTTGAGCCCCTTGCATTTAAGAATGTGCTCCTTCAGATGTGCCTTCTTTTAATATGATTTTGGGCACAAACTACACGCGTGCTGGATGTGCATTGTGTGTTGGTGCTTCCGGAGGTGATAGATCCTCTGGAAGCGGTACCCGCACCAGGTGCACTTGTGCTTCCGCTCCCCCGCGTGCACCCGCCGGTGGCGCACCAGCTCGTCGGCGCGCACGAACCGACGCGTGCACCCAGCCCAGTCGCACGCGTGCGGCTTGAGCCCCTTGTGCTTAAGCATATGCTCCTCTAGATGCGCCCTTTTGGTGTACAAGCTGCACGCGTGCCGCCGGGGGGTGGGGCCACGGACCGGAGGGGCGGGTGGCGGGGAGGTCGGGGCTGCGTGGAAGAATTCGGTGGGGCAGGGAGGGACGAGTCGGTAGACACGAAAGGGGTAGGAGGGAGAGGGCTATCGGCAGAAGATAAGTCGATGGAGCTAACACCAAGGGCTGATGGTGTGGGGAGGTGCATGCGGACAGTAGAGAGTAAAGGCTGTTTTGGGGACATGTGAATTGGAACAGGAAGGAGTGAGAAGGCGATATGTTGAATAGACTCAGGGTGGTAGAAACCCAGGATCTCTCTAACGCTGACAAAAACCACGTCGCATGTAAAGACAAAATGGAAAACTCAATACGCAAAGTGGCTTTATATGATTGAGAATGAAAATGAAAGTGACATTTATAGATAAGCATATGCTGGATCTTACAAATCACAAGGGGAGTCAGCTGTGGTTTGGCAGAAACTCACCACGCCGCCGGTGCTCGGCGCGCAGGTGGTTCCGGAGGCGGTCGCTCCTCTGGAAGCGAAGCGAAGCGAACAGAGGGCCCACATGTGCTTCTGCACTCCCGTGTGCACTCGCCGGTGGCGCTGCAGTTGGTCGGAGAGCAAGAAGAGGTGCGTGCATACAGCCCAATCGGACGCGTGGGGCGGTAGCTCTTGTGCTTAAGAAGATGCTGCGTAAGATGTGCCTTATTCATAGAATATTTCGGGCGTCTGCTGCACGCGTGATGCTGGGGGCCAAGGCCCCGGATCGGAGTGGCGGTCGCGGCAGCGTGGGTGGATTCGAAAGACGCAAAAGAGGCAGGAGACGATAGGTTGAGGACACAATGATCGAGAAGATGGCGGTGATGGAGTGAGAAGGCGGTTTTGAATTGGGTCAGGAAGTAGAGAGAATTGGTTTACTGATGAGTTATAGTTGACATTTACATAATTGCAATGATTGAAGGCGTTGTCATGGTCAACAATTGTTGACAATGGCAACACCTTCAATTATTGCAAGGAGATAGAGAAGGCTACGAATACGTTAAATGGGCGAGATGAAAAGTGAGGGAAGGAATAAAGCGGAAAAGAACCGAATTCCTTCCACACCGCACTTCTCGCCTTACGTACTCATGTTCTTCTGCCATCGACCATCGCCACGCTGCCAGCAGATGGAGATTAGTCTAAAAACACACAATGGTAGCCTCAATACCCAAGTCTAAAAAAATTAAAAACGTAAATGATCCCTTGCCCGTTTCATAGTCTTCCAATATACTTCTGGCACGGTCAAGGAGTGTCATTGCGTCTTAAGCGCGGAGAGTTGAGGCAGGTGTCCATAGTAGGTGAAGTAAGCTGTGAAAAAGGAATATATTATTAATATATATTAGAAATTGCTACATGGTGAACTGTGCTTTGGCAGGAACTCGCTGTGCTTTGTGCGGAGGGGCTTTCGGAAGTTGTATCACCTCTTCAAGCGGAATTGCAGACCAGGCACTTGCGCATTCGCTCCCCTATGTCCACATGTCCGTGGCACACTAGCTCACTCACTTGCGCAAGAAGCGGTTTCAGCTCCTTGTGCTCGAGGAGGTGCTCGTTCAGATGTGCTTTTCTTGTATACGATTTGGGGAACAATCTGCACGCGTTATTCGATTTGGTGAACAATCTAGGTGCCCCTAGCTGCTGATAAGTTTCCAAATTTATGAGTGTTACAGCGGCGCCCGTATCT
This sequence comes from Teleogryllus oceanicus, assembly GCA_964035755.1. Taxonomy (NCBI): domain Eukaryota; kingdom Metazoa; phylum Arthropoda; class Insecta; order Orthoptera; family Gryllidae; genus Teleogryllus; species Teleogryllus oceanicus. Next base: position 18,661,335 of record CAXIVR010000010.1, read on the forward strand.
AACAGAAAACTCACTGGTACTTTACCAAGCTCATTTTAACCATCAACTTGTTTTGCTCGTGGGTGTTGAGTACTTGATTAATCACCTCTACTTCCATTTCTTGTTCCTGCCTCTTGCACCGTTCTGCCTGTTTCCTTTTTTCGCACACTTCCCTAATATGGCCTATCCTCTTGAGTGAAACTTATCACAGTTTTTACATGATTTCCTCACCTGTGCAGTAACTCTCACACTGCCGTTATCACTATCACTATCACTGTCACTAAATCTCTTGAACCCTGGCCTGCTACTGGGTCGGCGGTCATACCTCGACCCATTGTTGCGTTCCCTTTCTCTGTTGCGTTAGCCCTTCACGCTACTGGCACTACATTCACTGGAATCACTGTCAGCCCTATACTGTTTTGACCCCTTGCTGCTAGGTACTGACCCCCTGTTTTTTACCTGGTGCACATGCGACTCAGAAGCGATCTGGCGAGCTGTCTCGCACATCTTGTACGTTTTACATAAATTACGCACTTCCTCTAACGAGGGGTCACCACTTTGCAGAACTTGAAATCTTATTTTTTCCTCAGGTGTGCATCATATCCTTTATCAGGGTATCAGAGTATGAAGTCTCTTTATCAGATGATGGGCACTTAAACTGACAATGTCGCGCCAGACCGGACAGCTGTTATCCATTCACTGTGCGTTTGACCCTCACTTTTCCTGCACTGGAAAAATTTAGATCTAGCTACACTACATGGGGCACTTTAAAATATTTGTTAAGTTCTTCTAACATTTCTGCCCATTAAATATTTGATGTATCCCTATCTGGGAACAGCTTGTTTACTAAGTTGATCACTTTGTTGCCTGCGCAACTCAGAAAAAAATGCCTTTTTCATTTTTGCGTCGCCTACCTTGTAACACAGTAGGTGCTGCTCCAACCTGTGAATGTATTCAGCCCATTCCTCCGCGTCCGGCTGAAAACCTGGGAACTATGGAGGGGAGCGCGCACTGACCGCCTCCATAAATGCTACCATCTGCGCTTCCACCTGTTGCCACTGCTGCTGCATCTGTTGTAGTAGCTGGAACTGTTTCTGCTGCTGTTGCATCAGCGCGATCAATGTTGCTACTTGTTCGGACGCCATGTCGTTTTTCACTCGTCGCCAGTTTTGTAGTATCCAAAAAAAGACAAGGATTCTTTAAATGTTTTTTTATTCTAGAAAAAAAAGGAATCGGCCAAGTAGTCGCATATTCGCAGGAGAGTTCTAAGTCCGTAGCACAAGTCGTCATAGTAGTCATTCTCCACACTTCTATCACATGCACTAGCCTGGATACAATCGCTAACACTGCCGCTCGCTGTCTGCTCTGGCGCCGAGTCGGAGCCCTCTTATAGCTCACCAGGGCTATTGCCCGCCGACTAGCTGCGAAGTAGGGGTGGTGTCGAGTCTCCACCCGCCTGCTCGGGCGTGACGGCCGCGCGCAGACGGGCCCGACCGGCTCGCACCGGTTGTCTCCTTCTCTCGCCAGGGGCGGTAACGCTCCGCTGACGTCACTCGACGGTGGCTGCTTTGACTGTGTGGACGGTCACGACAGAATATTAGTTACATGACCACCTTGTGAGTGGGAAAGAGGGGGGCCAAGGAAGATATGAAGAAAGGGCGTTGTGTGTTGGCAGTATTAACGAAGGATTTGTCTGGACAGGCATTAGTGAGTGGGAGAGAGGCAAATGGTAAGTGGTAGTAAGCGAGTAGTGCTTGGGGAAATTTGTGAAATATCCGCTTTTCGTGGGCAAGAAATATATGAAGATGACATTTTGAGATGTTCAGATAAGTTCTGATGGTGGAAATGAATCGGTTGTCGCGGAGGTAATGTCTTTGAAGGGGATTAGGGCGGGGAGCGAACATTAGGGCGTGGAATAGGCAAGTGTTGGGGAGGGAAAGACAGGTGTCAGCAGTAGGGAAAGAGGTAAGCAGTGTGAGGTAGTAATCTACAAGCAAAAGATCAAGAATGGTGATATTGCCTTGTTGAAGGGAGGTTAGGGTTCGTTGTGAAAAGGGTGTGTGAGAGGAGACAATAGGGATGTGAAAAATAGGGCGTGGAATGAACAAGTGTGAAAAATAGGGCGTGGAATGAGCAAGTGTGGGGAAGGGGGTAAGGCAGGTGTCAGCAGTCGGTGAAGAGCTAAGCGGTGTGAGAGTAATCGACGAGAAAAAGACAAAGAAGGAAGGTTTTGCTTTATTGAAGGGAGGTTGAGATTCGTTGAGAACAGGGTTTTGGAGACAAGAGAGTGGGAAGATGAGCAATACGGCGTGTGGGAATGAGCAATTGTGGGGGAGGTGGAAGACAGGTGTCTGCAGTCGGTAAAGAGGTAAGTGGTGTAAGGGAGGAATTGAGGGAGATGTGATCAAGAAGATTACCTTGTGTTCAAGGAAGTTTGGGATTCGTTGAGAACAGGGTGTGGAAAAAAACAGAATGAGGAGGTGGATAATAGGGCGTCAAAAGAGGAAGTGTAGGGGGGAGACAGTAGTCAATAGCGGCGGCGATGGTGTAGCGGTTAGCGTATCGGACTGCTATACCCAAGTTTGCGGGTTCAAACCCGATCGAAGCCGTGGATTTTTAAGGGCGAAAAAATCCTTCGTACGCCTTCCTTCGGAGGGGAAGTAAAGCCGGCTGTCCCATGTTAGTACATTTACTGCATGTAAAAGATCCTCAAGCCTAAATGACGCCTCTGAGCCTAAAAATCGCCTGTTTCGTCGCTCAAGTAATACCTTCTTTCTCCCATGATAGGTGAAAGGAGAGTAACGAAATTTGCGTGGTCAGACGGAAGAGCAGGCCTCATGGCCTGAGTCTCGCCACGTAAAATAAGGCAAATTCAATTCAATAGTAGGTACAGAGGTAAGCCATGTGAGGGAACAATCGAGGGGCAAGAGATCAAGAAGGGAAGTATTGCCTTGTGTTGGGACGTAGGGTTTCGTTGTGAGCGAAGCTTTGGAGAGGAGAGAATGGAAAGGTCAACAATAGTGTGAAATGAGCATGCGCAGGTAATGGGGTAAGGCAGCAGAAGGGGGAGATGTAACCGGTGTGAATAATCTAGGGACAGGAGATCAAAAAGGGAGGTATTGGCGGATAGAGAAGCGAGGTGGATGTTATTGCAAGTGGAGATTGAGACAGGGAAGGAGTGAAAGGGAGAATAAGAGGTGGAATGCAAAGAGGTGGAACACTAAGGGAAGGAATTCTTGTCACCACTCGCTTTACGTATCCTTCCTATTCTTCTGCCACCGACCACCGCTACACTACCTCTAAAAGTAACTGCAGAGGAGACGAAAAACATCCAATGGCCAACTCAAATAATATTTTGCTCTTATAAAGTGACTGAGGACGGAAATTAAATTCCGTTTCCCACATAATTATACAAAATTTGTGTAATAACTCCTGTACTATTACTATATTTACATTAATTTTTGAATTTGTTTATCTGATCGCGAAAAAAATGAGTAATTCCCTCCATATACTTTCATGATCTCAAGCACGTTAAAAAATGTAAATAAAGAAGTCATAAGTAAAACCTACCCATCCTTATACAATTTTAATATTACTAGCTCTTGACTTTATCTATAAATAATTATAAAAATATTATGAAGGGAATTACTTCCTCTCTATTATTATTTCTTTTGTTCCCCTACTATGCATATAATTTATCCCAATGTTAAGCATAAATTTATCAATTTTAATTTCAATTTGAATCCTGCGTGCCAACATACAACTTTTTACTCCCAACCTGCATGTGATCATGTAATTCTGTATTCCTGGAAGTCCCATTCATTAAAACAAATTATTGAATTACTTTATTTGCTATTATCATTTTCTCAAAACAATAAAAATTCTATATTTATTCTTATGTTTTTACAACTTCTGTTGAGCTCTTAATCGATTACTTTTCCTCTCTACAAACATTAAAATACCGTACGGTTCTGAAAAGAGTTCGTACACTTACTACCATGCCTTCTCAGATTTCTCGGTTCAAATCAGCTGGCTGTTGCCCGTAGTGTGTCCTCAATATCCCTATTATCGCGTTCTCTTCTATCATTAGAATAAATTAAAAATGTTCCGGAATGCTCTCAACGATTTGGTATTTAATAGGATTTAATAATTTCCCTAATATCAACATATGGTCGTGAGTTTTCCTAACTGTACTTCGTATGAAACACGTTCGCGCGACTGTCTTTCTTCAGCTACTTATCAAAAATTCCTCCCATATTCGGAGTTATCTTAATATGCATCCCCTCAAAACGCAGCCTATTTGAATTCAAATTCGTAACTCAATCAATAAAACTTACAATTCTGTAATACTTCAATTCTGTAAAATTAAATTTTTTTTACAATGCTGAAAGACTATTCGCTCCGCCCGATTGCCTACGTTGATTATTATGGTTTGTTACTATTAACTTATTCATTGTCTTCTCACGGCTTTCAATGCCTCTCCGCACCTTTTGCATGTAACGTGTTCGGGTCCCTCTCTTTTCCATCTGAACAGTGCTTTCACCAAGCATGAAAAACTACTTTGTTCATTGGTTAACCTAACAGTGTACATTCTTTGATTTTTCGAGCCCGCATACAGTTCCATTATTACTGACGCATGATGCCCAATTGAGCATTCAAATTAAACCCGAAGTTTCTGGCTTACCTCAAGTTATAAATATGTAAAATTGTAAAAACTGTAAAGTGGTGTTACAATTCTGGCTTCGGGTTGGAATTTAGAGCATAGACATAAAGAAGAATGTGCCAAATCTTGGACCTAATCAAATTTTTCATTAATCAAATTTTTCACCTGTGTAATCAATGAATCAAACATTAAAATTAGGGTCGTATTTGTTAGAGGAGGTTTTTGTCCTCGGAAATATTTGACTTCTGAAATATTTGCCCTCTGTCGCTTCCGGCTACTCTGATGAGTAGACTCTCTGGTTCCTCATAAATACTAGACAAATTCCGGGACTCCAAAAAAAAGATTGCAGATCACGGGCATTCTTGCCTATTTAAACATTGTTTTGACTCTCTTAAAAATTTTCATTTATATGCACTGCTATACCACATTCCAGGAGACCAGTCGGAAATCAGCTTTTAATCCGACTAGTCTGTTACCCCCCGAGGAAGATCTGGAGGGTACACGCCGCAAACGGACATGTAGGTCGCTGGCGGATCTCTTGTTTAATCTATAACTCAGGAAACTACATCAATGCATGTGCTGACCTCTGAAGCCCCGCAAAATACTCCCTTTCAAGCATATACATACGAGTAAATTTTGTTTGTAATAACTTCATTTCTTAATAATTTCAATAAAAGCCAACTCAAAGTTAAACAAATGATTATGAATTTGAATAAACATAATAGTTCCTTAAATAACTAGAGTATATTATATGGTCATAGTTATAGGACCTTCTGGAATTTTTCCTTTGCCAGTGACTAAAATGAAAGTAGAAAGATAGACAAAATATGACACAGAGAGCAAACTTAAAAAATGCAGTTGTGAGGAGTAAGGAGCGAAATAAAATCTTTAAGGTCTCGGAGACCCCTGCAGGTGTATCTCAGGGTTAAACGATAGATCCACAGTCCCTTTCCAGTCAGCAGACTTAACTCACACTACCAACGACCATAGTAAAATCCGAAGCAGTTGTTCCTCGACAATTCAGTTGGCGGTTTTCGCCTCAAAACTGTTTGAACCAAACAGTGAAAATATTTTTCCTGGCAACTTCCCCGCCTCACTCATCATAGAATTGTTACCCTCAGTGCGGCACACAAATCCTTAACAGACATCATGAAGTTAATTTGCGACAAAATAATTAACTAATTAAAACTCTTAAGTTTCAGAAAGAGAAGAGTGTTTTTGCAATGTATAGGTCTATCGATGCGGATCCACGCAGCAGTAAGCTGGGAATGAGAGAAGCGGACGCACCCAAGTGAGGTAAGCCCAGTGTCTACTTTGTGAGCCACTGCCAAAACCCAAGTTAATAGAATTTTTGGAAGCCATAACTGCCGTAAGGGAATAAAAGTCACAGGAGTAGCGCAACTAATTTGTATTGCACGTTTCAGAAAGAAAGAAAAATCTGCGCGGTCGGGGAGGCCAGTCAGCAGGTTCCCGCCGCAGTCCCATCCCACTGACGACGCAACTCAAGAGAGCCAGTGCGCTGAATGTGCAGACTTTGCATTCGCTTCCTGCTTGGTGTGCACGCACCATGGAAGCCCCAACAACCAGCGAACAGCACCTATGAACGTGCAGCGAAATGGCCCGTTCATTACTTAAGAGTACTCAAGACTCCGCCTCCCCGAAGTGCAGGAGTGCCAAACGAGCCAAATGCAGTGCAGCGTTTCCTGAAAATGTCATTCTCCCCTTCTCCTTACGTTCCCGCTTCTGGCTGTCGGGAGCACTTCTTTCGTGTTCCCTGCTCTCCACGTTTTTCGAAATACAGAACTACCTAACAAGCTGAATTCAGTGCATTGTGGTCCAAAACAAATGATCGAGGAATCGGAGTCCATTTCTCCTGTGACTTCTTGCCGTTCTCTACTCGGCCTGCCGTTCTTCGATTTGGCAGTTCGTAGGTGTTATGAACACTCCACTTTCCTTGAAATCCAGAACAATCTAATGAGATGCATTCAGGGCACTGTGGTCCGAAAAAATGCTAGTCTCGAGAAAAAGGAGAGTCCATTTTTCCCCTCAATTGTCTAGTCGCTTCCCTCTTCTGGCCATCGGAACTTAATTGTGAAGCTTAACCTGCCGGCTTGGGGTAGTTTCTCGATGGTGGAGATACCTGGAGGAGGAAACTGTGACAGTCAACGTGTCTCCGGATCACACGTTCTAACATGGGAAGAGCAACACCTCCTCCCGGAATATGACTTCCATGGTTGAACCTCTGCGGCCGGGTACAATCAACTACAAACCTATCTTAACAAGAAAGGAGCTTGAAAGTAGAACGCGTGGCCCGGGGGCAACCAGTGTGCCCGCGACATCAGTTGGTGCACAATCCAGAACCATGTGATGTGTAAATTGTGAAAGAGACCACACGGCTAACTCGAACAAGTGCGCTACCTTTCGGAAGGAGAGGAAGATCCAGAAGGTCCTAGTTACAGAAGGTTTTTCCGAAAGCAAAATGTTGGTACTTGGCAAGGATTCTGTGGATATGTTTCTGTCCTTCTCCAGTGCCGTGATTCTTAAATTGAGAGCAAGTTGCCGGACATGAAATGCTACTCCTCCTTTAGCGTACTTTTTTGCCAGATGTGTACTAGTAAATTTTAAACAGAATCCCCCCCCCATTTTTAGTTAATGAACATGCTTTGCAATCCGCTGGGAAGTTGCATCTACGACATTCCTTTTATTAAATCTATTTACTTTTCTATAAATACTTTAACAAGATTTCAGTAGTTGAATCGCCCTCTAAACCTCAATCAAATCACCCAGTGTGCCCGCTACAGCTCCGTGAAGTGGCCCTAAGAGCACTGTTACACACGTCTTCCGCATACCCACAGCAATGCGCGCCGAGTGCCATCAAATTGCACAAGCACTACGAAAGAGCTCTTCAACTCTCCATGCAAATTGTAGATAAAACTGTGTAAAGTTCTAGTATCTCCCGGCGTGGGTTTGCTTAGCGTTTATAAACTTGTACAATACTAATTTCATTCAGTAATGAAAAATTCGAAACGTGTGGGAATTAAAGGTTTATAATATATGTTAAAAAAGGTGATTGTATAAATCGTGATCAAGGTGAGGCTGAGTATGCCGCAGTTGCACTTTCATTTGTTTTTCTAATGTTTATGACCTATTCAATTGCTACAATTTTCAAGAGTTTGAATCGCTTAAGCATATCCATGGGAGATATCATAACTTCATGTTAATTTTTTATAAGTACCATTTATATTTAAAAGCATTTATTAATTATAAATAGCTTACAATATATTGTGTATGCGCCTCCATGCCTGGTCCATGTGCTGTGTCAAAATCTTTCGCATCGGGTTTCTATTAGTTTTTGCAAAAAGGTTAAGAACAGAGCGCGTCATTGTAAGCGGTGCCTACATTTTACATGGGAGCTGAAAGGCCCTGCAAGAAACTGTTTATAATTTTCGCTCGAGGGAAGATGCATGCGGTTCTATTCACTAAATTATTATCGCAACTTTTCTATACTAAAAAAAGCTCCATACATTGTTCTTGTTTGTCTCACTTTTTTTATAAGTTCGGAGCCCTTCTTGTTCAGATCGCTCTTGTAACTCACGTAGCATTATTTAGATTATAGTAATTTGAACAATGTCTGCCTTGAACAACTTAGTTCGCAAATCAGATATTTTCACTCCCTGAAAGAAAACTACTATCCTAATGAAATGTCCGAGACCAATACGCCTTTGCTTAATAAGTCGCGTCCTGACACCTTGAATACCATGATGTCACCTACTTATTGCTCTAGAACCTCGAACATTCCTCTACGGCAGTGCATTAAAAGCTGCATTTAGAACTTAGGTCCCAAAATCGCATCTTAATTTTTTACCTTTTCCATCCTCCAAATAAATGACCTGCACTTCGGAGCACCAGTGTCGTGAACACCAACTTTTGTACGGACAGGAATTGAGAATGCTGGCTTTTTGTCTCCGGAGGTTACACCCGAAGGGGTATTTCTCTGGACACTTCTTGCAAGTCGGTTCGTGCCTACTTACTGAGTACTTTTGTCAATTTGGCTCCGCTTAATCCTCTTTCAGTGCATAATGTAGCCCAGACCTGCGTATATAATCAGAAATGTCTGACTGTCCTGCGAGGCTGAATCAGAAAAGTCTGCTTCCTCCTCTCTTTAGCCCATCGCAACCTGGTTCCTCTGTGTAATAACTTTTCCTCACTCACACCGGACGCAGGAATCACGCCATTGCTTGGAAGTGAAGAATAATGGCGTCAGTGTTTTTCGAAATTCTGGAATTCTCTTCAGGATTTTTGTCTTCCCTGAAACCGGCCTGGTGGCGCAGGGGCCTGGGGCGTCTGATCCCAAGTACGCGTTACACCAAGGCTGTGGGTTCGAATCCCACATGAGGCATGGAAGCACTCGGAAGCAAAGTGAAAGCATTATGCTCACGTTCTCCTAACAAACTTGAACAGATTTGTTGGGAACGTTATGGTGCTTTAATTTCCCCTCCTAATTTTCCTCGTGCAATCAAGATGCGAGTTTATATAGTTGTGGCATTTCAATATAACTTTCGAGAGATCACCAAACTATTTCTATCATGACCTAATAACCTATCAATAATTTCTATCATGATCTATCATGCCTACCTATACTATTCAACACCTGTTTTGCGCGATGTGGAAATTAGTCTTTTGATCTTACAGGGTTTTAAACACATCCTGATTGATTATGTAAACTACTTTGAAAAGCAAAATGTAAAGATTAGCTTGCATAATCAATGAAGATTTTAGTTATTTCATTTTTCTGATTTGGCAACGAAGACCCGGTCGGCTATTAAATGTACAAACAAGAGCAAAGTGTTCTAACATGTGAAAGCATGACTATTGTAATTTCATTCTTCGTTTTTATTTGTTGTTGAAATTTATGTTAAACTAATATACTCCATTCCAATACAGAAACTCCAAGATTTATCTTTATCTTTTTCTTTGGTATTAGTTACAGTTATTGAAAATAGTAGAATTTAGTTCATACAGTAATAGCATATCTACAAGCATGTCTCTTCTGTTTTCACGGTCCTTTTTCTGGAGAGCAAATGGTGTGAATGACATGATATACCTGCCATACACATCACCACCCGTCATAGTGATTACTAGGGGAGTATATTGTGGTGTATCACTAAATCTGATATGTACATGAGGAATTTCGAAATTTATTATATTTATAAATAGATATCACGAAAATATCACAATGTTTCTAGAAGTGAAACCGTTGTAACCAGAGCAAATAAGGTAATATAAAGCATATTTTTAATTATTTAAGGTCGCCTTATGAACTAGGTTGTATTACTTAACTGCTTAAGTGCTTTATTGAGCTCATAAATAAAGGGTTATGTTACTGAAGCAGTTAGTTACAGTATGCAAACTGATGTATGTAAAGAAAGTTGCGTATAATTGAATCGGTGTGAAAGCTTAGTTATGTATAAGCAAGTTAGTGTTCTGAGAATCAAGTAATACTGAATTAAGAGAAGGTAACGAGAAATACATGGATGGGATCACAGCAACAGGTGATTCAATCATCTGCTCTAAAATTAAGCAGAACTATGTGGAAGTAGTTACGAGGTTGTCTTGGGTAGTCTGTAAAAGCGGTCTTCGGAAAGTGTAAAGATATGTTGATCGTGCGTCTTGTGTTGATTTCCTTTTAAAAACAACAAAATGGAAGGAGGGAAGAATGTAATGTGTAATGTTGCTTAGTAATTTTATTTCTAAAGTGTAATATAAATGTGCATTATGTTTCTGTTACGTACATGCATATGTTTTATAAATGAAATAAAGCAGTTGACAAAGCATAGAAATTTGTGATTGAGCTCGATTAAGTCCTTTTTGATTAACGTAGGTTTAAAGCAAAAAAGATGCAATTAAATTGTGTAGGTCTATTGATCAGAAATTTGATTTGTTAGTGATTAGTGAGCTTTTTGTTTATTGTACATTAGTGGTTTTTCTATAAAATAAATTGTATTTTAGTAATTGAAAAAATTTACTGTATCTTTTAATTTTCTATAATAAATTATTTTATAAAAAGGTTTTTGTTTAATTTTTTCAATAAGTCACATGAGCAAATGCATTTTGTGGCAATCCTCAGACCTCCTGATTTCGCCTTAAATACATCACAAAAGAAATGACGTAACAATTGCACCAATTTCAGTAGATAAACAGAAACGTTCGCAATATTTTACATAATATTGTTTCTCGAGTATTTTAAATTTTAAGTCATTTTACGAAATTAAAGAAATGTGTGGAAGAAAAGCAACTGCCATTAAGGCTTTAAATAACTTTGAAGACGCGAAAATCAGAAATGAAGCGTGTAAAACACGTCGGAACACAAATTATCATTTCACTCACTAAATATAAGCAACTTCTATTTTATTAACGAGGGTAAACCTTCTAATTGTAATTTTCACAAAGCCAAATTAGCTGTAGTGTATGAAGCGGTCAGATCCACTTCGTCCTATACCACACAATTTTCTATAAAAACTATGATAAAGGTAATAACATCAATTTTAGATTACATTTTCTGCGAGTATTCTGCCCGACACATGAAACTACGATTCACGATATAACGCAGACATTTGTGATTTGCTTTGTGAAAAGCAAAGATGCATTGAAATCTTTTTCTCAGAGTGAAGACTGTGGCATATGGCTATGTACAGCCTAGCCCTTTGTAAAATGTGTGTGCTGAATGTAGTCGATCCAAGCACAGATGATTGGGGTAATAGGATTTATTATACTCACAGATACATCAAAACAATATATTTTGTACAATCGATAAAGATTTTCGTTTTAGAAGTTCATACTTTCTGCTCAACCAAATTTCCTAATTTTTTCTTAAAATAAACTATAGGGAGCCCTAGATAATTTACTTTACCCTTATATTACTTTACTTTTTAAGACCAATTTGAAGCTAATAATAAATCGAATCTACTGAAATGCAACGAATTTTCTTCGGAGACAGTAATATTGAATACGAAATTTTATGTCAAAATATAACGAAAGAGATGTGAATCAATGCATGATTAATTTTAATCATGTGATAAATGAAATATTCTCCAGACAGCGGAGACTTTCGGCCTAGCTATCTAGCTGGCGTCGAAAATTCTGCCACTGTCAGAACTCGAACTCTAGGACTTCCCAGACGTTTCTTGTTGTTGAACTAGAATTGTAGCTAGCTTGTATCAGACAAAGGATACTCTTTCAGAGCCGTGAAATGAGTTTTGAAAACTAAATATTTTATTGCTCTACCTTGTAGTAAAGGTATCTAGCCGTGCTGTCACTGGGAGCGGTGGTTCAATGCATGAACTGATCAACTGCAGTGCCTCTGACTGTTCTAATTTCGAGTCCCGACGGTAGCAGGATTTTCGACATTAGTGTGAGAGCTAGGTCGAATTCAGTCGCCGTCGGGAGAAGAATTCTAGCGTCCAGCTCTCTGATTGGTAGTTTTCCGTGGTTTCTTCGATCAACACCAGGCGAATGCCGAAGTAGTACCCTAACAAAATGGCTACGGACCGCGCGCAATCTTTCCTTCCTTTTCGTGTTCTATCCTCACGCCCTTGCACTACACTACCACACATGCCGAGAGACCTATTGGGGACTTAGTTCTTGTCCCGGATTGGGTGGTGTCCCCGCTGGTGGAAGATACCTATTTGGAGAAAATTCTGCTAGTTGCCGGTAGGTCGGTGCCGGATCTCGCTATCCAGTGAGAGAATATCACCGCCACCTCTCGATGAAAGCAGCATTCACTACACTTACGGGACTAACGACTCCAGTAGTTGACGCGCCCGGACTCAGTAATTAATCAATTCTGTCCTTTCCACAGTCGCGCCCATAAACTCTTGGTGGCCCTGAGCCAGCTGCCGGTCGCGAGGTTTTATTAATGATTCAGTAGTAGAGAATAGACGCAAAGAAATGAAAATAAATTAAGAGCGAGACGAATAATGAAACGCTTTGCTTGAAGTAGACGCTAACAATCACCCAGACGGAGATGAAGATGGACAGACTATCACACGGGTGGCAATTTTTCGGTGTTAGGGATCACCAAAAGTGTACTTCGGATAATATCTCGATATTTTTTACAATAATCTAAACTATTTTCTCTGTGTAAATTTCATATTTCACATGTATTACGTAAACGACGATAATATCAGTCGTGTCTCAGAATGAGACGCGATAGACCTTTTATCAAATATTTCAAGAGGAAATGTATTTACCTTAAAACGAGGCCTTTGATATTCGAAATTCCTTTTTTAAATATATTTAAAAATATTCCCTCCTTCCTATATTCAATACGTATTTTGTGTTTGTATTTATCCATTATATGGCCCGTAAAGGGCAATTGGTATCGGCGCCGTTAGATCACAGGGATCCCAGTCGGTCACCGAATCAAGAACGCGCGATATCTCGAATTCGCTTAACCTTCCTAACTTCACGTAATTAACTAATTCGCCTAGCGACGCCGGTCGTGGCCTTTCAGTAGAACGAACTACCCAAGCATTCGCCGGATGACCGAGGTAAACTATGAAAAACCCCTCAGAATAGCCGGCACGGGCATTGAACCTGGGCCTCCCGAATGCGAATATATCTAAAAGTGCAGTTCATTAAAGCAGTAGCGTATACTGCTTTCAAGCCATAGGCTACCGCTGACCTTAGAAATAATCTTTGGCATTTAACTACATATAATCTTGGCTTGTGTAGTTTGTCTAATTTGTGCTTTTTCATTATAAATTACCTCCATCATGAAACATTTCGGTTTTACAATTTATCGTTATAAGAACGACAGTTAAAAGGCTTCTCTAACAAAAGCTGTTCAATACTCATTGTTAAAAAATTCAGTAAGTTTGCTGTGACATTTTTTTTTCAAAATGTCTTACCAAATTGACAATAGTTAATTCTTACACTATCACATACTTAACACTTAAATTAAGCTAATATAATCTATTATGTATTTGTACACTCATCACTACTCGCGTATATCTTGCACAAATGCGCACATCTAATTTACTCTGTCTGTTTACTGCCCACTGCCTCCGAACTCAGCCGTGTGTGGCACGAAACCACTCCGGAAATCGGCAACCTGAGCCCTTGGCTGGTCCTTTCTTACCAGTAGGAGGAGGGAGTGGATCATGCAACGAAAGCACGCTGTGACGATGCCGCTGGGTCCCAGCGGTTTCTTCAGTTTTGCTTACTCTTAAAAGGAGTCATGAGCTGACTAGCGAGCTAATATAATACACTCCTCAACAGAACAGATTATGTGGCATTTTGAAAAAATGTGTATGAAAAATAATGTGGCCTATAATTATCTTTAATATAATTTATCTTAATAGGTTTTTGTTCTCGTAATTTTTTCCGGCTACCGCCGATAGTACACGCCGCTGCATCCAAGTGAATCAATGTTATTTGTCTATCTACATGTGTGTGTACAGCATACGAACAATGCCGCAAACCAGAACCCAACGAATTATCTATTGAGATATCTTAGGGCTTTAGCTTAGCACAAATCAAATCTTAATACAAAAATACACTCATATTTCTAACAAGTGCGATGCTAAAACTTGCTCTCCTCAATTTGATGAAGACCGAATTCAGTCGCAGTCTCGAGGAGAATTCTTGCGTCCGGCTGCTCTGATGGGTAGTTTTTCGTGGTTTCTCCGTTCAACTCCAGGCGAATGCTGGAGCAGTATCCTAAGGATCCACGGACCGCGAGTGATCTTTCCTTTCCCTTGTCCTATCTTCACCCCCTTATACATACTTACACTCACATGTACTACACTACCCCTCATGCCGGGATACCGGTCGGGGATTTAGTACTTGTTCCGTCTGGGGCGGTGCCCCGCTCGTGGGAGATACCTGTCTAGGGAAATCCCCGCTAGTCGACGGTAGATCGGCGCCGTATCTCGCCATCCAGTGAGGGAAGATCACTGCCACCTCTCGATGAAAAAAAAACATGCACTAAACTTACAAAACTAATGACCCAGTAGTTGACGCGCCCGGAATCACTATCAATTACACACACTACCGCAGATGTCAGTAACTTAGAGCCTATTACAGCTCTGGCTGATTCACATTGCTGGAAGATACCTGGATGTGGAAAAACCGCAAGCCGGAACATAGTTCAGTGCTGGATATCGCCATCCAGCGATGAAAGATCACCACTCCATCCTGTGATAACAAACATCCACTACACTTAAGAGAACTAAGAACATAGCTGTTCACGCGCCGAAAACATCAGAATGAATATCCAATATTTTGGACTTTTGAAGGCGTCGTACCTCTATGACCTAACAATTTTAGAAAATGTGAAACAATTTAAAATCTTCTGAAACTATCCGCCAAAATAAAAAGATTCGATTCCAATTCGCTGACCTGCGAATTGAGTTCAGTTAATCTGGGAACATAAATACATGTAAAATCTGTGAGAAAGTAAAAGCCAATTAATTGCGAGTGGAGATAAGACATAAGAGCAAGGAATCAAAATCAGTGTCTGAATGCCTGTTCTAGATGCTACATTATCGACGTTTGAAATTGTTTAAAAAGATAAGGAATCCGCTTTTAACCGTTTGTAATAGAAAAGAAAAACGAAATATTTTGTTTCTAGATTCGGTGGGCGGAATTTTATTTGCTACCGAGTGATGTATTTGTCAAAGTAATTCTTTTATAGAATTTTTTAAACTTATTTATTAATAGTCGAAAGAATAAGAACTACGCTTTTCCAAAGAAAATGCGATTGGATCGCAAAGGCACATTTAATATCCCATTTTAGCACTTGTATTTTGTGAAATATTTAGGTCAACGAGTTTTCATTCGAGTTTGGTGGAATCACATGCCAGTTTTCAAAATTCAAAACAATACTGTTACAGTCATTGTCAAAAATTACCAAAAACTCCCAAATGTCAACGCGCGTAACACGTGCGAGACCGCTCGATCAATTTGACACGCACTCTTGGGTTTTTAATGAACCTTATTTCGGGTAAACAGGAAGTAATTATGAATGAAACACGAACACTCGAATGATCAATGTCGTCGAAATATAGTTGAATATATTAATACATTTATTGTAACTGCTATAAATTGCCAAATATTGAAAATCGCTATATTGCTCTTTTTGTAGTTTAGGTGAGTGTATCCGTCTTCTTAGGAAAATTAAATATTAAGGAAAACATTTATTTTCTCTTGAAGTCCTGAAATTATACTAGATACCGAATTATTAAAAAAATTTAATACACTTACATTTATGTACATACATTTATGGGTATATACAAAAGGCGCTTTGCTTTTCAGACACGACTGATATATTCTTGTAATACAGTCGTCTGTCAAAAACTGCGATCAATTCATATTTCATAAACATATCCTGCAATAGTACCAAAATATCTCACAATCTTTCCAATGTATTGCATTATAACAGAAGATTATTTGTCTAAATAATTAGGTTACTAGTTTTCCAGGTTGACGAGTGAAATCAGTATATCGGTATATAGCTCTGCACAACAAGTATGTGATCATATTTCAGTTTAAATTTTGATTTGAAAAATCTGCATTTAAGGATAACAATTACGCCTTGTTTCTACAGTATTTATCCAAGAGCAGTCAAAACTCCAACTAAGGGTTGATATCTTGTACAATTACTACGAAAAGCATTTCCACTTTCATATTTCTTTTATTTAATAGGTAATTATTAGAGACAAATGAAAAAAACTTGATGCAATGTGGCTAGGCCGAAGGCCTTTAAGCCATTACAATACCTACATTCTACCGCGTTCTAATCTTTCGAATTCTGGTATTCACCCCAAATGGTCTCTCCTTCGCATCAATGCCGCGGGAAAGAGACCATAAGGAACGGCTGAGGAAAAAGCCCTGAAGGAGGAAAAACCTGCCGTCAGAAGCCGAGTACATTCTAATCTATCCGGTTTTTAAACCATTTATTTATTTGGCGCCGCCGTCAAGTATTCTCCTTCCAGTGTTTGACCTCCTCCGCACCTGAAAACAAACAGCACCACAGAAAATCGTCCGCACCAACGCCTCTGCCCTAACATTTCCGATTCCCGCTTCCCTTCGCCCCCTAATGTTTTTATTTTAACCTTTCCTTTTATTTTTTTTAATTTAATTTTAATTTATTTAATTTATTTTAATTAATTTATTTTAATTAATTTTTTATTTAATTTTTTTATTTATTTATTATCTATTATACTTAACAATTGACTACAACTTATAACTTTTTTTTGTACTGTTTACTAACCTAACATAACTTACTTACTTTATTTCTCTCCAGTCTAGGCTCTGCTCGTACTAACCAGTGCTGTTTTCCTACTCCCTAATTTCAGTTTCTCTAATGGTCCGAACCTTTCCTAGAAATGTTCCTAATTCTTTCATGAAGTTAGATCTTTTATCACCTAGAATGTTTTGGGCGAGCGTTACGTTCCTATGTTGGAAGTAGTAATTTCCCATTCCCATCCATTTTCCTCTCCAAGTTTCGGTCGCACTGCAAATTAAAAGGATGTGGATCCAGTCTTCCCTATCACCGCAAAGCATACAGATGCCATTACTATTCGAGTCCTTTAATCTACGTTGCATCCACCCCCCGACCCTGAACCAAGCGTATCCCCCCTCTTGCGTCCTTTCGCAGTGTGTTTACGTAACGTTCGGCCGTTGCTGCCAGGATCTCTTGCCTTTTAATATCCGCAAGTCTACCCGAAATTAGCCGTTCTATCTCACGTGTTCCCCTATCTCCCACCATCTCCGGAGAAACGTCTCCTAGACCTGCACGTTCCAGTAGCAGTTTAATTTTATACGACCAGTGGCGTTGGTTGCTTCCCTGCACTTTCATATTAGATGCAACCGTGCTGTCGAAGATTTTCGCCAGAAAAGAATTCTTTTCTAGGCCCTGAGAACGAAAAAGTGGAAAATTCCCGTTGCTAAATTAAGAGAAAAAAATCCTCTTAAACATGGTGTGACCCAAA
Source organism: Teleogryllus oceanicus (assembly GCA_964035755.1). Taxonomy (NCBI): domain Eukaryota; kingdom Metazoa; phylum Arthropoda; class Insecta; order Orthoptera; family Gryllidae; genus Teleogryllus; species Teleogryllus oceanicus. Next base: position 18,678,972 of record CAXIVR010000010.1, read on the forward strand.
TCCCTATTTTCAGTTTTTTTGCCGAAAAACAATGGAAAGTAAAACGTCCGACCGTCCGAGTCTCTAACCGTCGGTCCCTGTGACTCCACTAGAGCTAAATCCATGTACAGGGAATTTTCCAAATTGAAGAAACCCGTGTCCATCTGGCTCTAGTTGAAGCTGTGGCATTTTGAAAAACATTCTTCGAATTTTCGGGGTATTTTACATGAAGACCACGGACATTTTCAAAATTTTCTCAAAAACGGTCCTTTAATTTTTTCTTTAAATTTCTTGAACAAGTAGAGCAAAATACACTTATAACTGTGGCATAGATCCGATTTTCACGCTTACCTCTGAATTTTCAAAATTTACGAAAGTTAGAATTTTTCGGCGTCTTCCCACAACTACAATATTGAAGATCTCATATTTATTTATTATCGATATTTCGTTCTTTTGTAAAGGTCATTTAATTTCTTGAAAATGTTCGTAGTTCTTCTGTAATACCCCATGCAATACGTTCAATCTTAAAACTTACCAAGGAAAAGGTTTTTCCCAAAACAGCTTCAAATATTTTCTTTCAACTTTTGGTACGAATAGTGCTAAAAGTACTCTATACGATGACATAAACTGCATATTGCTCTATTATTTTGGTTTTTCAAAAATTACGAAAACCATATTTTTTTGCCTTTTCTCTTTCGTCAGTAGTATTTACATTAGAGGCAATTTCTTTGCACTATTATATTTACGATTACGTGGACTTTCAATAATGCCAGAAAACTCTCTCGAAAACTTAGAGTTTTCTGTTAAAATGAGCAGAAATTTCAGCATTTTAAGAAACACTCAAACGCCATTTTCTGAAAAAAATAGCTTTAAATGTGTCTTTTCCAACAGAATGTGCTAATTGCACCGTTTTATATTACGTAAATTTCGTTTTGCTGTATTCTTTTGTTTGTTTAAAAACTACATTAACGTATTTTTTAAAATACATTACTCTTAATATGTACATTTCTATCAAATAGTATACATTATTGTATTTGTTAGTGCAAGTGCTTCAAATAACTAGAAATGAATTTTTTTGAAAACTCAATATTACTTCAAAAATGGCTTGAAATTTCAATTTTACAGAAACTTAACGCCTTTTTGTAAAAATCGGCTCCAAATGTTTCAATGAAAATTTCTCTTCTTTAATATGGAAATAATATTTCGGTTCGGTTCGGCTCGGCTCGGTTCTTCGGCAAATTAATATTTGGGTTTAAAAACCCAAAAGTTGAGAAAATGTCAAAAAATGTGCTTTGGGCAACGATAGGTGGCAGCTGGCAAGAGGATGGGTAAGTCCGTAAAGGCAGTCCGCAGCAAGGAAATTAGAAAACGTTATGTAGTATCCAATCAAAAGGCATGAATTCATAAAACGACTTTTATTTAAGACCAGGTACAATTGCCGAAGTTCCGTATCACCAGTAGAGTGTACCAAAACGGAAGCCATGTTACCATTGTCCAGAAGTCCCAAAAGCAGCCGAGTCGTCGAATATCCACTAGAGAGTTTCTCTTACGTAGCACAGGTCGTCGTAGCCTATCACCACTCTTCAAGTCACTCGCCAGGATACAATCGCTAACACTGCCACTCGCTATCTGCCCTGGCGCCGGGTTGGAGCCCTCTTACAGCCCGCTAGCGCTAGCGGCCCGCCGACTAGCTGCGGAGTAGGGGCGGTGGCGAGTCCCTACCCACTTGTTCAGGCGTGACGGCCGCGCGGGGACAGCCCTGGCCGGCCCGCAACGATCGCCTTCCTCTCCCGCCGGGGGCGGTAACGCCCCGCTGGCGTCGCTCGGCGGCGGCTCTTTCAAATGCGCGCGGGCGGTCACGACACGTTACTACGAGAAAGTATGTGCGTTCAGTAGCGGCACTAGTTTTCTTAGCAATCGAAAAATCGTGCCAGGCATTCACTGGCTATTACTCTCTGGTTATGTTGATTTCTGCAATGGAAGAATGAAGCATGTGTACTTCGAAATATTGAAATGGATATAGGAACTGCAATTCTGAAGGAAATTTTAGAATCAAATTGACTTGCAATTATAAAGTATTAATTAACTAAGAACCCCCCCCCAAAAAAAAACAACTTAAACAACAAGAGAAACCGATTTGGTTCAAGTGATGTAGCCTCGTTTACCGAACGAAGACCGGTTAAGGCTTCTGTTTGCTAGAGATATGGTGATTGGTGTTTCAGGCGTCAATAATGTCTCTAATGTCTGAAACATAGCAATAGGCACCACAAGAGGCCTCAGTTGTGGTTTGTAATGACTGATTGTTTGTGATTCCGCGTCAACTACTAAGGTCATTACTCCCGTGAGTGAAGTGCATGTTTTTTTAATTGTGAGGTGGCGGTGATATTCCACCCGCTGCATGGCGACATCTGGCGTCGACCTCCCGTCAACTAGAGGGGTTTTCCCAAGCAAGTATCTCCCATGAGCGAGGCACCGCCCAGCCGGGAAAAGCACTAAGCTGCTTACTGGTCTCCCGGCATGTGTGATTGTGTAGTGCATGTACGTGTGTGTAAGTAAGAGGTGAGGATAGAACGAGGAAGAAGAAAGAAATATTGTTCACAGCACTTGGCCCGTTTGTTACAGTACTGCTCCGGCATTCACCTGGTAATGATCGGAGAAACCACGGAAAACTACCGTGGACTACCACGAAAGACTATACCACGGAAACCGATCAGAGCAGTTCGCCGCTAGTATTCTCTTCCAGATACAGATTGAATTCGATCTAGCTGACAAGCCAGTGTCGAAAATTCTGGCACCGTCAGGATTTGAACCTTAAACCTACCGGTCAGAGACATTGCAGTGACATTCAAGTGCTGAAAAATGTCAACAGGAAAGAGTGTGGGAAAACCGTAATGCTAGATCCCGTTACTGAGAGTAATCTTTATTATAAGAGATAGTCTGTTCTATTTTGTAGCACCTCTATTTTGTAGCACCTCTATTTTGTAGCACCTCTATTTTTCATATATTTCGCGGGTAACTATGTAGTATATTTTTCCATTTCATGTGGACATATGTACTGATGCAAAATGATTTGGCATACAACAATTTTATCGATTGTATATGCACAGTTATTGCGTCTCATTATTTACAGTTTTAATATTTTACAAGAGTTAAGCTTTGCACATGGAACGTTGAGCTTTGCCTAACTTTGCCTAAATCACATTAACTTAATACCAATGGAAAGATAGCACATTTTAGAAATTACGGCCGATAGTACGAGTAACCTACAATGTTCAAAAACTTAATAGTTTTTAATTTATCAGTACTTCTTTTTTCTGCAATATTTAGGAATTTTTTAAAATTTTTTTCGAAAGGCTTCTAAATTTAGAACCAGAATTAACTGGTAATAATAAAACTGCTAATCATATGATCGAGATATTGTCTTTAATAAGGTATTTTTTTCAATGTCACCGTCTACCACAAAAACAACCGCTCCCACAATAAATTGATTTGACACGAAATATTAGACCTGTATTCCATCATGAGCACGAAGAAGTAATTAAAAAAATTAAAAAGATTCGAGAGACGAATGAGTTACATTTCAAAGAAACGCTAATAAATAATTCAACCAATAATTACAGTTTTTATTTCCCAACAAATGTGGATCAAACAATAAAAAAGTTTGCTTTGAAATGGAGAGTCATATGGAAATTTTTCGTTGTACATCGTTGTGAGTAAACGTACTATCGAGAGATTCAGCAATCATTTGGGTAAAATATTAGTATTACTTTTATTATTATTTACATAGTATTCTTTTAGTTTTTAAGCATTTATTTATCCTACAGTTTTGAGAGGTTGATTATTTATGTATATAGATTTAGATCGATTGATTTATTGAGTTGAAATAGCTAGTTGTGATGCCCATAAATAACAATGTCAAATAGTTTAATACCAAACTCGTCAGGTTACGATTTACACAATGTTTTCAAATGGTCTAATTGGTTAAGTCTACCACGCGGCCTTTCACTATACATTTGGAACTCTTTGCCCATTGCTCTTTACTACTCTTTAAAATTTCAAAGCGTTCGGAAATTAGAATCATATTTGCCGCTGATAGCGCGGTAAAGACATGTGTTTCTTGCCGCCATCTGTACCATGGTTGTGGTCCTTGGCAGATGACACTGACAATATGTTCCTCTTTTCACTAGGTCACGGAAATTATGTCTGGTGGAGATTGCTCCCATTGATCAAGGGATTGATGAAATGAATAGCGTGATCATGCTAGCAAGTTATAAAGAACACTTTACATAAAGCTTGTGACATTTATATAATCTTCGTAAACAAAAAATTAACATATGAAATATTTTGTAAACAGTATTGCACTGCTTGTGCAAGGTAATTGATGAAAAACTCTTTCTGCCAGCGTTCAAATTAGTGAAATGGACATGCTCAGGATATTTGTGCATATAATGCAGGCTAGGCGAGGTGAGAACTCGCGTAATTAGGCGGGGTAATGAGCGTTCTAATGCAGAACGACGTGGGGCTGGGCAATGACTAGGCAATTGGGACATGTCTCGGTCTTCATAATGAGCGTTCTAATGCAGAACGACGTGGGGCTGGGCAATGACTAGGCAATTGGGACATGTCTCGGTCTTCATAATGAGCGTTCAATAGAAGACGTGGGGCTGGGAATGACTAGGAATTGACATGTCTCGGTCTTCAAAATGAGCGTTCTAGCAGAACGAGGGGGCTGAGCAATGACTAGGCAATTGGGATAGTCTCGGTCTTCATTGAGCGTTCTAATGCAGAACGACGTGGGGCTGGGCAATGACTAGGCAATTGGGACATGTCTCGGTCTTCATACGAGCAGCAGCTTCGGCATTCTCCAGAATGAGTGATGCAATTTTATCACATCCTGCAGTTTTCGACGGTTGAAGTTTTAAAAATGCGATATTTACGGACGTGCATGACGAAATGGTGCTAATTGATAAGTGTATTCGTTTCTATTTTATCACATGTAGTTTGAGATATTGAGGTAACTGATTTTTTCAAATGGAACTCTATGTCTCTTTTAGTGTACAATGACGAGCGTGACGAGACTAAACAATGATATGCATATTGTCATATGTTAGATGAGCATTTTCTGAGTAATTTCGTTTTTTTTTTTTTTTTGCCACTCGTGTTTAACGGGTATTTTGGTCGGATGCTCCGCAGCCGATAACGCTGCGATCGCTTCTAATTTGGACAAGGAGAGCTGAGCACTAAATTCAATTGTTTAAACAATTGACGCCTTCCTCTCGAGCACTAGCAGTTCGTAATCTTCGACCTCTAGATCCACTGTGTGCTTCGCGGTCTCGTGGGCAAAATAGGTACCTTTGATGATGGGTGCGTCGCCTCGGTCCCATCCTTGGTTGGTTGATTTTTTTTTTCGTGTTTCCTGGCGCGTCACCTACTTCGGTCATTAGTCTCGTGTAGTGTAGTGCGATTTTCCGGGGGGATGCGGTGATCTTTCCCGCTGGATCAGATCCGGCGCCGACCCCCCGTCGTTAGTGGGGTTTCCAACCAGGACTCTCCATAGCGGGGTCACCCAGCCGACAAGTTTTAAGCTTCCTGACCGGTCTCCGGAATAGGGTGGAGTGCTAGTGTGGGGGGAGTGATAAGGGGAGGGATCGACAGGAAGAGGAAGGACAGATCGGCGCGGTCCGTTGGGTAGGGTACTGCTCCGGCATTCGCCTGGTTGATCGGAGAAACCACGGAAACTACCGATCAGAGCAGCCGGTCGCTAGAATCTTCTCCAGACAGCGACTGAATTAGACCTAGCTGAAAAGCTAGTGTCGAAAATCCTGCCGCCGTCAGGACTCGAACCCAGGACCTCTCGGTCAGAGGCACTGCAGTGGCGGTACGGCGATGTTTGGAATAGTACATATAAGTATAAATACACGGAAAATATTTTAAATGTAATGAAGTGTAGAAAATCACGGAAACCTTTTAATGGTATGAGTACACAGATTGTATTATTTATTCCTTTGTAGAAACAGCATGACCGATAACTAACCAGCAATTCATGCAATCAGTTTCTAAGTGAACAAAATATTATATTTATTCTTGCTTATTTTTTAATATTTGAAGAGTAATAAATATAAAATATACCTTGTAACCTCAAACCTTGTAATTCCTATACACCATATGAAATAGGTATCAAAAGTCTTCGATGATTCAAAGAAGTTATTCCTGGATTGTTTATTTTTAGGTCAGTGGCCGAGCCTCGTATTGACTTCACTCTACTTGCTTTCTGAAACCATTCGTGTATATAAAAGTGTACGGATTCTTCAATTAATGAAATCATATATTTTCAATTAAGTTTACATACGCATGTGCCAAAACACACATTGAGAACAATCAACATTTTGTGTCCACGGGAGTGGATAAGCTCAATGGACGTTTCAGCTGTCTCAAATACACGTGAAGTCATTTGGGGGTATGTCCTTACATCGACATAGTTGTATAAACACGTGAGATTTTTTCACATCAAAATAAATCACCCGTTTCGGCTGTAGAGAACAAATCAGTTCATCAATTTCACACATCATCACGACGAAAAAATTTCAAATCTCACAACTTCACAATAAATAATTTACAAAATCATTCAGCGCAAATAGTGCAGTAATTTACTATACAAATAGAACTACAATAATTCTTTACATACCAAGAAAATCACAAATAGAGCGTGTGTTCTGTATTATTGTACTTTTGTTCTAAAAAGGTGGTTATAAAAATCGCACACATTTATTTGATGATTGCTCTGCGCTGTTTTACGTAAAGTGTGTTAAAAGCACCGGCACAATCATGGCCAACTATCTACAGCACTCTCTCTGACTGAAAGATCCTAGGTTCGACTCCGGACGGACGGTGGTAAGGTTAGTTAGTTAATGCCTTATTTTACGTGGCGAGAGTCGGGCCATCAGGCCCGCTCTTCCGTCTAACCACGCAAATTTCGCTACGCTCCTTTCACCACCTAGCGGAGAAAGGAGATATTATTTTGAGCGAAGAAACAGGCGGATCTCAATTTTGCTCAGAGGCTTCTTTTAGGCTTGAGTATCATTTTACATGCAGTAAATGGGACAGCCGGCTTTACTTCCCCTCCGATGGAAGGCGTACGAGGGATTTTTTCGCCCTGAAAAATTCACGGTTTCGATCGGGTTTGAACCCGCAAACTCGGGTACAACAGTCCGGTACGCTGACCGTTATACCACCGAATCCGCCAGGTTTTCGACACTTCGACACACACGCTTGTCAGTTAGGTTGAATTCAGTCTGGAGAAGAATTGAAGCCACCGGATTCTCTGATCGGTAGTTTTCCGTGGTTTCTCCGATCAACACAAGGCAAATCTCGAAGTACGATCACGAACCGTGCGCTATCTTTCTTTTCCGCAAATTTTTAAACTCTTTCATATTTCGTTAAAATGCTGGTGTTCTTATGTATGTCTTTACAATTAGTGATTTGTTTTTCAGGTTATCTGGAGGAATCGACAAGTTCGTCTAATCAACAAGTACGGAATTACATTCTTCTCGCCTACAGGTCATATTGGAAAATACCTGTACTATCTAACGTGGACGATACCTACTACAATAAAAATTCCTACCAAATTGAACTGCATTTCCAAGTGCTCATGAAGATCTTATTTTAATTTATGTGATAGGATTTCGGTGGCAGAGAACCCCATTTTTTTAAATTAAGAAAAGTTTATAATCAGTTGATATTAAATTAATTTATAATTACTATTGAAAATTTTTAAAACATGTGAAAGAAATATGAAAAACTTATTAATATCCTTTCTACTATATCTAATAATTTTCCGTCCATTGATAACAAATTCATCACGACTAGACATCATTCAACATTTAAAAAAGGACAATTTGGATACCAATAGATCCTTGTTAAATTTGTCTAATATTAATTCCAAGACTAATATTGAATTACAACTGAAACATCAGAACACTGTGACATACGGTTTTTACAACTTTATTTTAAGTCGCCAGTGGTGTAGCAAAAAAGAAGTCATCCCAAGTTATACTACTTACGATTCTATTATTCTGAGGACGATAACGTATCGATTGCGATTGAAATGTAAGGCAGTTACCTATGGATGGGGAAACGAATACCTTGGGAAACTAACAAAGGGTGAAATAGACATTCACATGGTACCCATCTACATGGGCGGGATTGTTTTTTCTAACTTGGGCGTTAATCCCCGAGAAGGACGTTTTTGGTTTCATGGTACCTAAACCTTTCCGGTTGAACAAAGCATTTTTTTAAATGTGCCTCTTCCCATTTGGTTGTGGACAGCTGCCTGCGTTATAACGTTCATTCTTTCAGCTACTATCGGATATGGAAAGGATATCTTTCTGTCAGCGCTCGAAGTAGTAGAGAGCCTCGTAACAGGAGGATATGACGACAAATTGCGTCGCCTCATGGTGTGGATGAGTGTTCTGAGTTTTTCTTTGGAACTTCATCGGAGGAGATCTCACTGGATCTATTCTTTCTCCTGGACGAGACAAGGAGATAAGCACTCTGGAAGAACTGAATGCGACCATTTCAAGTATAGTTCCAGGATTGGCGATACACGACGCGTTTGAGAATTTTCCCGAACAACTACAAACGGGTGTACACAGGTCATTGATAGATAAATTAAACGTACCACCTGAACCTTTCGTGGGTACAGACCAACAAGGAATTTTATTTGTTGAAAGCATGGAAGGCATTTCAAAAGAAATGTTAGAAAGACGGCTTGGTCGGAATTTCCAACGAATTTCCCCTTGTCTACTAAGACCACGTTATGTGTCATTTTTGGTTAGAAAGAATTGGGTTCATGCTCAGAAAGTTAACAGAGACCTGCAACATCTGATAGAAGCGGGGTTGAGAACGAAAATCAAACAAATATTTTGTAAAAATGATCCTTTCTTTCGAGGAAGTTTCCGTATCTGTGACTATTCCAATCGTAAGACTTCACACGAACCAGTAGATCCTGTGGGGTTGAAGTCACTCAAAGAAGCTTTCGGAATATTAGGAATTGGTATCTGCGTTGGTACTCTTTCTGTCCTTGTTGAGAATGGCTACATTTTCCGACGGTTTTCTTCTTTTCTATTTCGGGGAATCATACATATTATATCTGTAACCACTGAATATTTTTTAAACTGTGTGACTGTACTACTTACTCGTAAATTAGGGAACTTAATTACGAGACCAACCACTCAGAGATTTTCCATAAAAATGGATACTAATTGAAGGAGAGACTAGGCTTACCTAATTTCTATCAACTAGGGGACATTAAATGCTTCAAAATGCAGACATAGGGGAAAGTGAGTAAAGTCTTAGAGGAGTGTTCACTATTGAGTAATTGGAGCTTTTCTTGAGTGCACAAATTAGAACGTTTAAGTGGTGAGAATGCGTAGCGAATAGCAAACTTAACCCTTCAGTGGTGGCACTCAAAATTGGAACACGAGTGGTTGCACGGATTATAGTTGAAATCCATATTGTGGAATTTCTATTAACTATTTTACATACTAATTGTCTTTTAATTTAAATATAAACGAGTGATGGTATTTAAAACACTCACATAGTAACAAAATACTGTTAAATTTATTAGAACGTTGCTATAATGCAATTTATATAAAACGCCAGACATAATTCGATGCCATTAAAAAATATATGTAAATATATAAGTGTACATTTTTTTTAAAATTCTTGTACTCTATATGTTTTGAGCACTTGATATACTTTGCAATTTGACAATAAAAGTACACTGTTTGACAGAAGTGTTTAAATATTTGGATCCTGTATTCTGAACGTGATTCAATGTCAACAGATGAATATCTCACACATATTTTCATGTGTTCTAAGTACATCTAGTGCACACTATTTACGCAGTACTGTCGACTGCTTTTATTTCGTTGTCGTCCACAGAGGTAACAACGTCTCACGTTGCCCTTTGGTGACTTCGCACACCCCTCGGTCAATTCTCGGATTTCCAACAGAAGTCTCCCACGTGTTCTTATCGCTGTTGGTACAGTGTTTCTCTGTATCGTCTTTTTTTTCCTGATTTCATAAGGGACAAAGTAAAATCCTGTAGAATTCTTCTCCTAGTCAACCTTTCTTCACTGATGTTCTTTGTGTATATATTCTCAGCATTGGGTGCAGCGACATTCGTGATGTCCGCGTATGTCAGAAACTGAACCGCGAGTGGGCGAACGGATTACTATTGTAATCCAAGCTGTTTCAGGCACTTATCGCTAGTGCAGCGGTTATCACTTTTCATTACACGTCATATTTCGCTATAATTAAATAGCTGAGTCCTTCTACAAACGTGCTGAAAAGTTCATGCCTGAAGATTGTCAACTCTTGCTGTTAAACAGCAAATGAATATGACCGGATTACAATAGTAATCCACGTGATTTCTGAAGTGTTATGTCATTTTATAATCGTTTTGTTGAATAACTGGCAACGCTTTCCTTTCATAATCTATTTACTTTTAGATTTACATGCATAAAACGATTCGAGGGCGAAATTTTAACTCAAAATCATAACCAGTACATTTTTCCTGTCATGATATATTCACCCATAGTTTTATTTTTTTTCCTTGTCGAAAAAATCCTATATATTTCTGAGCTACCAGTCACCATTCGCTCACCCGTCTGAACCAGGCCTGTTAGGCACATACAGCTGTCCAGAATACAGCAATGTCACCTAAATTTTGATTAAATTTTGTCTCTTCAGAAAGCGTAATGAACCATCAAGAGAATGATGGAGGTCTTATTTTCTTTGAAAAAGTTATTTTTAAAACCCAAATAATGTAATGTTCAATTTTTTAAATTTATAAGTATTTTATGCGTAATTTTGGTTTTTACTATTTAAGTCGCATATTAGTAAAATAGTGTTTTTAGTATTTTTTTAAAATTTAAAGGGGAAATATATATTTGGGAGATTTATAAGTATGGTGATATTGTGTTTAATTAATGTATATTATAACTGTCAGTAATTCAAGTGAGGGTGAAACAGAAGTTTATTAAAGTACGTTTTAATGTAGGAGATATTATGACAGCAACACCGCCAAATGCTATGCTTTTAAGTCTGTCATACATATAAATTTTGTAGTCGTTCAGGAATATTTTCTTATTACGAATAAGATGAGTATCCGCAAGCTATTTGTATATTGTAAATATGGAGGAAATGCAAATACTTGTGTTATGTTTTAATGCCTCTGGCATTCCAGTTAAGTATAGTAAGCTGATTAGTGTTGTTAGATATTTTGATTTAATTATTTGTTGAATTGTGGAATAAGATTGGAGATAACTTGAGAAACTATTGTAGTAATTAAGTGGATGATATTTAGAGAAGAGGATTTTGTTAATATTGTAAGGCTTGTGTACAGTTAAATGAGAGCTGTTTATCCGTGGATTAGCAGGTGATGGAATATTGGGAAAATGAGATTTTTTTATCATTGATTGATTGTTAGTAATTCTGGGCGCGCCAACTGAGTTCATGAGTCCCTAAGTGTAGCATGTTCTTTCATCGGAAGATGGCGGTGATCTTGATGGCGAGATCCGGCGCCGAACTACCGGCGACCTGCAGGTTTTTACCCAACGAAGTATCCTCCTACCAGCGGGGCTCCTCCCCAGACGGGACAAGTTATACGTCCCCGACCGATCTCCCGGCATGTGTGGTAGTGGAGTGCATATTATTGTGTGTGTTTGAGTAAGGGGTAAGATAGGACAAGGAAGAGGGAGGAATAATTGCCCACAATCCGTGGCCCGTTTGTTCAGGTTCTCCTTTCGGATTCGCCGGGTTTTGATGGTAAACCAGGAAAATTTCCGATCAGAGCAGGCACGCTATAATTCACTCCAGACAGCGATAATTGCCCAGTTTCAGAAGGGCGTTCGAAAATCCTGCCGTCGAGACTCAAAATCTAGACCTCCGTCTGAAGCACTGCAGTGACATCGGTTAATGCACTGAGCTCCCGGAAATTTATTGCAAGTATTATCCTTAGCGAAACAGTCGGCAACATTCCACTTCATTTAATTGAAGTAATGAAATTCCTCTACCACAGAACTATAAATGTGTTAGATTTAAATGGAAAATTATCCGAGAAATTTAAGATTCATCGAGGTGTTAGACAAGGCTGTAGTCCATCATCAAGTTTATTTAATTGTTTATATAGACGAAAAAACCAAAACCACTCTAAATACACTTTTATTTGCAGACGTTCAGATAATTATCCAAGAAAGTAAGGATCAGTTACAGAGGGCTCTCTATAAATTGAATAACATATGTGTAAGATATAACTTGAAAATCTCCACTCAGAAAACCAAATTTATGGCGTTTAGAGGCAAACATCGATAGACCTTTGTTGCAAAACCTCTACAAATAGAAATCCAAAAGAATGTGCCGATGGAGTACTAGTTTGAGTCTAACTCCAAGTGATGTAACTTGGCTACATGTTTATAGTTTAGTCAAAAACTATATTCTGCTTTGATTCACACAAAATATTTATGAATTGAAGAGGTCAGTAAGACAAGGAGTTGTCACACACTGACCTAATTCTAAAATATTGTGGGTTTCACTAGACCTTTCATAAACCTTTACACGAATATTTAGACATAGAATTAACGTAAAAATTACATTTATTTGAAATTGGGATCAAAAATAATTTCAGATATTGAAGGGCTAATATATCTCAGTACCGTTTTATACATTTCAACACCATACACTTGTATATTATACCAGATTGAAATAACACATTACTCCAAAAGAACAATATTTGAAGTTATATTTAATTTTAACAAATTTATTTAACAAAAAAATGTGTGATTGCCCTATTTCTACTGAGTTCCTCAATTGTGCGTGAGTCATTGTGCGGTACAGACACAAATGGCAACACAGCGAATTGGGCTACGTGTCCTTCGGAGCGTTGGCTTTAGCGTTGCTTCTGGGATGCAGGTCTCCCTAGAAATGTCCCAGGAGACGCCATAAGCGTGAGGCGTCGGGAAAGGCTGCAAGATGTGTTGAGGCCAAGAGAATCGATAGGCGCTGGGTTGTCATCTGTCCACCTTTGGGAGCACATGTCCTCCTTTTGACAGTATCCTCCTTTTTTTAAAAAAATCATGGAGTATCCTCCTTTTAGTTATGTTAAATTGAAAATCATACTGGCAGAATTTTAAAGTAATTAAAGGAACTTCATTTGTCGAGGCCTTGAAGCGATTGGCGCAGGGTTGCCATCTGTCGTTCTTTTGGAAAGCATGCCCCCTTTTAACACTGCCCTCCTTTTATTTGCAAAACGTTTACATGGAATGTACTTCTTTTAGTTATGTTAAATTCAAAATCATACTGGCATAATTTTAAAGTATTTAAATTATTTAAAGAGACGTCATGTCTTGTGTACATGTGGAATTATGTGCACATGTTTCAAACCAAGCAGAAATCTGAGGCCCTTCTCAACGAACAAACTAATTTCCCTCTGTCCGCTCTACTAATAATTTACCAACGACCTACTAACTCCCCGCCTCCTAAGCCATTTCCAAAAAACTAACAGACCTCCGACCTCACCGGATCTCCGGGAAAACAATAAAACCCCTGTCATTGTTTTCTGGGCAATCCACAGACTTTTGCCGAAAATTTTTACTTTCTTGCATATAACCCGGATGTGCCCGCAATAGATCTCTGAGATATTGCTAAAAGGTTTTGTTAATGCGAATGATCCGAAGGTTCATTTATTGAATTACGTATTTTATACAGATTTTATAGGTCCCCCAATGCGATCGTTAATGATGAATTCTACACTGTAGAAACTTTGTGTGATAAAATCGGAGAAGATAAAACTTGGAAGTACAGCAAAGTTATTAAAATCTTATAGTTATTAAAAATTAAATACAATTTTCTAAAAAATTTCCCGTTTTAAACAAAACCCAATGTTACATTTTCACAAAAATATTCAGAAAGTTTTTGTCTTTCTTCCATTATGCAAGATCTGCATTTTTTCATTTTCCTACTACGTCTCCTGCACGTCTTTTGCTTTGGGAAGGAATTGTGACAGTCGATCCTAGATAAGACAAATTATAACATTTTCGGAATAGGCACTTGTCATAGACACATCTGAAAACAATGTCACGATACTGCCGCTTCGGTCAGGACCTCGCAATTTACCAGCCTATTGCATGCGAAATACTGATGTGCAGCAAAGTGATCTAATTTCAACATGCTCATGGGAAATGAATCAGCGAAAGAATAAAAATAGAGGAAAAGGCGATCTGCGGAAAGTAGAATTAAGGAGTAGATGAAATATCAGACGATAATTCAATAACTCAGGAATATAGAATTGCCTTGGCTTGGACTCACAAATCTATTGCGAGCTCACCAGGTTAAGAAAGAACTTCTAAAGAAGAAAAATTATCTAATTTGCGCGCACACGCCGAATTTTTAAACACTTCCTCTAAGACTTGGTAGCCAGAATTGATGTTTTGACTTGAATTTGTAACTGATATTATTATTTTGAAGGGTACTTTACATAAAGCCTCTAAGACATTTTCGAAATTTAAAAAAAGTTGCCATCGTTTTGATTTATTTTGTTGTTGTATAGTCTGAAGGAGGTTTAAGAGAATGGCGTAGGTCTCATATTTGTTCAAAACTCTGATTTTTCGAAAATTGAAAAAAAATTTAAAAAACTTCGGCTTCTTCCTACAACTTCAATTATGAAGGTTACGATCTATTTGCATTTGTTTGTCAACGCAACTAATATCGTTTAATTTATTAACTGATATAAATTTTATTTTTGCATAAATAAACAAAGATTTGTAAAGGGAAAAGAATCATCCCGTAAGTTCGTGCATACATTGCATCCCATATACAATTAATTCAATGCCAGAAATATATTTTCATTTAACGTTTTGAATAAAACTTTGCATACATTAAAATGGTCAAATAATTTAATTCGGTGGCATTCACTGATGTTCAAAATATCAGGTTCTGCATCCATGTCAATAGTGGAATATCAGTTCACACTAATAGAAGAAAAATGGTCAAATAATTTAATTCGGTGGCTCCAAATAATTATAATGCATCCGGCTTTCCTTTAAGTTTTGAGATTTTGAGAAAACATTATTTAAAATTTGGGGATGCCTCACGTGAAGCCCTCCGCATACTTTCAAAATTTTCTCTAAAAAAACGGCTAAAATTTCTTTTAAACAACTTGAAAGAAAAGAGAAAAAAACTTATAAATGTGGCATATGTTAGGGTTTCACAGTAAAATCTGAGTTTTCAAAAATTGGAAATTTTCGAATTTCTTCTACGTCTTCTTTTTTCTTTTACGTTATTTATTTATTTGTTTATTTATTTATCTATATTTGTATCTTTCTATCTATTTATTTAAAGTATAAATACTATTAAATAAAATTAAATTTTATTTATTAATATAATTTTATTTACTATTTTAGGTTTACAGTTCATTTAGTTTACTTACAGTTATAGTTTATTTAGTTTGTTTACAGATTCGTGTACAGTTTATTTATTAATTTTTATTACAGTTAAAACTTTATGAGCATAGGGAAATGTATTTGAAGACTTTGAAGAAGAAACATTGGTAGATTAGAAATGAAACGCTGTTTCAGATTGACCAACTATGTTTTTGAAAATTCAGAATATGGTCAGGGTGCTTTACGCGAGGTACCTCCCAAAATTATATGCTTCCCATTCCAGGGACTGTGAACCCAATTCTAAGATTGGTTGGGGAATTTCAATTTTGGTTAAGTTATCCCAGGGAAAATCCTAGCGTTCAGGACAGACAAATTTAAGGAGAGAACGAAAGGACGTTTTGGGCAATCAATTTTTCGTTATTGTATACCCCAAGACATGCGTGAACAGTAGCTAGAATGTAAGATTCCAATAATGTGATATTTGAATCATTCGGAAAGCACTTCATGAGTCATTGCGAGGACGTTTCCCGATGTCCTCCCGGTTTCAGTCCGTCAGAACCACACCCTTTCACCGCACTTGCCATGGCAGTAAACATCTGTAAATTAAGAAAAAGACCCCAGTTTATTAAGCTCAATATTGAGATTTCTTTTTTGAAATGTGATTATGTTAGAAGGGGAAATTACATTCCAATTGCCAAAAAGTTTTTGGTTAAGCCCAAAAAATTTATTGCTTATGATTTTTTTAACTTTTCCCCCCTAGAAAAGGTCAAAAGTTTAAACCTAGAAATGAGCAGATTTTTAAAGTAATGTCTACTCACAAATTTAACAAAATTTATATCTTCATTTCAATTTGCTGTCCGCTACGCATTCTCATAACTTAATAGTTAAATTTTGCATTAAAAAAGTGTCCAAGCTGATTTACCCTACATTTATGCATTGGAGGACACTCCTTTACGACATTACTCGAGTTTCATTTATTTCTGCATTCGCAGCACTGAATGTCCCCTAGTTGACAGAAAATAGGGCTAGTTTCTTTCCCAATTTCTATCCATTTTGGAAGCTTTGAGTAGTTGGGTTTCCAATAAACTTATATATTTTACAAGGAAGTAAGACAATCATACAATTCAAGAAATATTGAGTGGTTACAGATGGAATATATATGATTCCTCGAAATAGAAAGGTGCCAAACCGTCGAAAAATGTACCCATTTTCCACAAGGAAAGAAACAGACAGGAATACCTATTCCCAATATCCCGAAAGCTTCTTTGAGTGACTTCAACCCTACAGGATTTACTGGTTCGTGTGAAAACTTAGGATTGAAATAGCGACAGGAACGTGAACTTCCTCGAAAGAAACTTTTACAAAATATTTGTTTGATTTTCGTTCTCAAACCCGCTTTTCAGATGTTGATGTCTTTTTAACTTGAAACATGAACCCAATTTTCCCTTTAAACACAAATGTTCATAAGGACTTTGCAGACATGGAAATCGTTAAAACCACACCTCTTGTCCACATTCTTTGAAATGCTTCCATGCTTTCAACAAATAAAAATGCTTTGTTCAAAGAAGGTCTTGGTACTTTAATTTATCCATCAATGAGAGTATACACGTTGTAGTCGTTGGTAAATCAGTCCCCGTGTATCCCAAATGATAAGATACTTGAAATAGTCATTTAGTTTTCGAGAGTGTTTATTCCCTTTTCGCCAGGAGCAAAAAGATCGCAGATTCCACCAATAAGTTTAAAGAAAGAAACTGAACACTCATCCACCAGAGGGGATGATTTGGTCGTCAATCCTCCTGAAAGGCCCCTTCTACTTCGAGCACTGGGCAGAAAGATATCTTTTCCCTAACGATAGTAGGGAAAATAAAGTAAGCCGCAGTTGTCACAACAAATGGAAGAGGATTAAAAATGCTTCGTTCATTGATAATGGCTCGACCATAAAAACAAGTCGTCCTTCCATGAGGATATAAATACTGTTGAAGAAGAAAGCGCCAATGTATGGGAAACATGGTACGTCTACTACCTTGAATAGTTTCCAATTTTTCCCTTGCCATCCATAGGTAACTGTCTTACATTTTTGTCCTAATCGATAATTACCGTCTTCAGAATGATAAATCTATGGCATTACGAAGGCACTTCTTTCTCGTTACACCAAGAACCACTTAAAACAAAGTCAAAACCGTATGTCACGTATTCTGATGTTTGGTGTAATTAATACTAGTCGTGGAGTTATTATGACAAATAAACAAAGGGTCTATTGGTATCTAATTTTCCTTTTTATATGTTGAATATGTCTAGACTTGATGATATTACAATGGACGAAGATAATGAGATATAGTAAGAATAATTTGTAAGTTTTCATGTTTTCACAAAAAAATTAAATTTAAGCAGTATAACAAACACAACAAAATGTAGCTACGTAATCTTTAAAAATGTATTTTTAAAATTTGATTTATATCACCTTCTTGTAAACTTTTCTTTGTTAACACTCTTTCCGATTTCATAAAAATGGAAAAAATATAGGACACCTCCGCCAGCGAAATCTTATCGAATAAAATGAACTGTTAAGATCTCTCGAAGCACTTGCAAATACTGTCAACTTTGTTTGCAATTTTGATGGATATAGGTATCTTCTACGATAGAAAATGTTTTTTTTATGTTCCCTTTTATCTGTAGGCCAAAGAAAAATTAATTCCGTAATTGTTGATCAGACGAATCTGTCGATTCCTCCCAACAACCTGAAAAACAAGCCAATAATTGTAACGACATACGAAAGAACTTCAATATTTTAACAGAAGATGTGATAGTTTTAATATTTATTCGATTTATTGTTAGATCTACTGATGAAAAATTTACTAGGGTAGTTTCCAGGAAACGAAACCACATTCGTTATTATTACTATGAGCCATACATTTTAAGAACATCCATTTAAAATTTTAACCGTATAATGTAATAAAAATTAGACATCTCCGGTCATATGAAAATGTTTTTGAGTTTGTTAGGTTGATATGATCTTGAAAAAAAAGGACAAGAAAGAGGAAGGGAATATCGCGCGCGGTCCGTGATCAATTTCTTTGGGTTCATTTTCGCCTGGTGTTGAACGGAGAAACCTTGGGAAACTACCGATTAGAGCATCCGACCTATAGAATTCTTCTCCAGGCAGTGACTGAATTCGACCTAGCCGACAAGTTAGTGTCGAAAATCTTGATACCGCCCGGACTGGAACCTAGATCCTCCCGTTTAGAGGAACTGCAGTGAATAGTTGGCCATGTGTGGGCCAGTGCTTAAAATACACTTAATGTCATGCGGCGCAGAGAAATAATCAAAGAAATGGGCACCGTTTAAATAACCTCCCTTTTAGAATTAAAAATAATATCACAATAAACACACTCTATTTGTGATTTTCTTTATTTCAAAAGTAAATGACTGCAGTATTTGTGAACAATATTTTTGTTAACTTATTTATTGCGGAATTATACGAAATGAGTTTTTTTCGTTGTGATAAGGTGTGAAATTGATGAACTGATTTATTCTATAGATCAGGAAAGGGTGATATCTGTTAATGAGGACAAATCACAAGTGTTAATACAACAATGTCGATGTAAGGAAAAACCTTCTACTGGCCTCATGTGAATATGAGATAGGCAAAACGTAAATTGTACTTCGTCACACCTTTTTTTCACACAAAATATTTATATTCTGCACAGTACACACGTATGTGAGCTTAAACAAATTTCAGGATTCCATCAATTTAAAATTTCAGATATTGTTTTATATACGATTGGTTTTAGAAGGAAAATAGATTTAAGTCAATACAATACTCTGGTCACTGGCCTCAACTCCGTTAATAATAAACAACGTCGAAATAATTTCTTCAATTCATCGAAATCTTTTGATAACTCCTTCATATGGTACGCAGGACGCACAAGGTTTGGGGAATAAGCTATATTTTATATTAATTTTTCTGGGGGTATTAATAAATAATTCAGAATAAATAAATGTATGTGTTTCTGTAAAAATTGATTGCATGAATATCTAGTTAATTATATGCAATGCAGTTTCCATTAATGAATAAGCCCGTGCGCTGTTAAGAACAGCGCAAACCAGCTTCCAGGAGATTGAGCAGACGATTGTGCGGGCGGGCACAGCTCCAGCAGAGCGGCCATGTTTTTAAATACCGTGCTCTTATCACGCACTTGTCCTTTACCAGGGGGATTAACCCTAGGGTTTGTCGCTGGGATTTAGCCTCAATCCTCACCCCCCGGCGACGCACAAGTACGCCTTTGGGCTGGTATGTGGGTCTCGCCAGAACGCAGTTGTCCCTCATGGTAAACTCCCCATACAATGACTGGTGCGGCCGCCCTGCCAGCTCAGAGCCACTAGCTATCCAGGCTAGTACCGGAGTCAAAACAATGCGTTTCCATTGGGGCCGGGGAAAAAATTCTTCCTTTCAGAGTATCGCACCGCCACGACGAATCTCAGAGCCCAGTGCGGGCCACCTGAACTGGTTCACGTGGCTGACCGCATCCCGTTCCCACGTCACTGCTGGCATCGACGTGGGTAATGCCGAACCCGGGCAAGCTGACTGGGTTATCTAGTTTCCGCCGGCTATATGGATACGGGGTACTCGGAAAGATTGTTGGTTCGACGCGCCGAGTCCAACCGTGTTTGGCGATTGACTCCAGGAGACGCTTCTGCGGCCTGCAGCTTCACGCCAACGACGGAGTGGCGCGCGAGACTCAGGGTCCGTGGTCGTCACGCCACTCACCAGAGACACAAGACCTACGCCATCGTGATTCCTCCTGGAGGGTAGCAAACGCCATACGCGATCGGGCCGAGGAGACGCGCCATCATTGGAACGGGCACCTATTTATGTAACGGGACCGAAAAGCCTGACGCAGATCTAGAGATCGCAGATTACGAACAGGTATTGCTCGAGAGCAAGTCGTAGATTATTTAAATCATTGAATTTTTTGAGCTCAGCCCTCCTCGTTCGGACGCGCCTTAGAAGCGCGAGTACTTTGTGATTTTGTGTGATGGACTGTTATACGTTCAAATTACCCGTTAAACTTGAGTGGCAATAAATAGAAATTACTCGAAAAATGCTTAGCTAGCATATGACAATATGCATATCACTGTTTCGTCTGGTTGCGCTCGTGATTGTACACTAAAATGGTTCCATTTGAAAAAATGAGTTACATGAGTCTCCCGCAAAATACAAGCGATAAAATAGAAATGCAAAACAGTAGAAGAGTTCCATTTCTCATGTATTACGCGTAAAAATTATTTCATAAACAACCTTAGGTAGGGAAAAATTTCGTGACATTTCAGGATGCCAAACTGGAATGAAGAAGTGGTATACGGTCACGAACGAAAATGTACATACTATTATCGGTCGACACACCGGAAAATATTCCACCTACACAAGTGATTGCCACTAATTTGAACGCCGCCAGAGGGACTTTTCCACTAATTACCTCGCACAATCGAGACCGTTTGAAAAAATTTGATGTTTTAATTTCTTGTTTATGAGGATGAAATTAATGGCATATGAAATCTGTAAAGTGTGTTTTTATATCTTGCTTGCATGATTACGCTATTCATCGGATCTAACACTTCATTCAGGGGAACAATTTCGATCGGACCTAGTTTTCGTGACGTAGAGTTAGAAGCATTTCGCTACTCTGTCGATTGCCACGGCCCACGACCCAAGGTGCAGATGGCGGCTAAGCTTTAGTACATGTCTTTACCACACTTCCAGCGACAAATATGCTAATAATTTCATCACAAATAGCTATTTCAACTCAATAAATCTAATCTAATACATAAATCTATATACATAAATATCTAAATCATTATACATAACTAATGAGCCTAAAAAACAATAAATAAATACTTAGGATTTAAGAGAAAAATGTGTAAATAATTATAAAATTAAAAAATCGATCTTTTACCCCAGTGATTGCTGAATCTCCGGATAGTACGTTTACTGACAACGATGTACAACAACAAATTTCCATATGACTATATTTCTAGGCAAACTTTGTCATTGTTTGATGCACATTTGTTGGGAAATAAAAACTGTAATTATTGGTTGAATTATTTATTAGCGTTTCTTTGAAACGTAAGTCATTCGTCTCTCGAATCTTTTTAATTATTTTCACTACTACTTCGTGCGCACGATAGATTGCAGGTGTAATATTTCGTGGCAGAACAATTCATTGGGGGCGGGTTTTTCTGTAGTTAGACTGCACTTTAAAAAGACCGATTGAAGATAATATCTGGAGCATATGATTAGTAGTTTTGTTATTACCAGTTAATTCTGAATTTAAATTAAGATGCGTTTTGAAAGAAATTACAATTTTCCCTCAATTTTCCCTCATTCAGTCCTGTCAATTTCTCCGATTTGTTACACACGATTCAAGCAGGAAGCTTTAAGTTAAATTTACTATGAGCACGAAAACTATGAAACAATTGGATATTTGTAATATTGAAAAATTAAAACTTTGTAATGGAAATAAGATTAACTATGTTTTTAAGTACAGGTTGCAAAGCTTGCGATAGCTCAGTTGCATCGTTAGAGTTTTCCCTGTAACTTTACTGACCGCGAGACTCTAGAGTTCGAGTTCCGACGTTGGTGGATATTCGACTGTGGTTACATATGTAGGTCGAAAAACATTCGAGCCGTTTTGAAGAAAAGTTTGAAAATGCTCCACAGGGGATTCAACTAAATTAACCCCAAAATTTAAAGAATTGTTTTCAAAATCGCAAGGCCTCAACTCGGGCCAGATCGTTAATGCAAAATTAATTTTGACAATAAATCTAAGAATAGTTTACACACTAATGTTCACAGAGAAACAGACAGACCAGCGAACACATGGACGGAGAGACGGATGTTTTGAAATAATAACAACACTCTCTTGGTAACTTAAGACCCCAAAAGGTGTATTTCCATTAAAATCTCGACATCGATTACTGCAACATAACATACATACCTCTCTAAATATTACTTTTCTTACTCCGAATGTTTACGAGAAAGTAAAAATAAATATATAAATAAATACACTTTTACACACAACAGAGTAGGTTAAACGCAAAAAGAAAAACACTAGATACAGAGCACGAATTCAATCCCGTCAGACTGCAGTTGTAATGTTAATACATAAACAGAGGGTCCCACCAACTCTGGACCACTCCCACAACTTCTAAACGGTTCAGGATAACGAAATGCAGGTTTTGCTGAACAATGCGCAATTATGGGGAAAGTAACAAACCATAGAGAAATTGTATATAATATTTTTAATTTTCGAGAAATTTAATCATCTTCCATTTTTTAAATGGAATTATATATTTGTATCACCAGCAATGGATAAACCATGAAAAGAGTATTAAAACGATGTATCATTTGCTAATATTTTAATAGTAACTTGAGTATAAAACTAGGCTCTCTGACATGTGATTTTGAATTAAACGGGTAATCGTGTAGCAGCCCTTGCAACTCTCGCTTTTTGGGATGGTGGCCATCACGACAGTTGCGCCATGACTGAGAGGGTGACAGTGGGAGATAAGAGGCATAACTACAGCAATTCTTGGTGATGGCACAGACATCACACTAAGAAATACCAATTTTAACAATCAGAATGAGAGGTTTATTCCATTTATTTATTTGGATATAACTTGCCTTCTACTAAAACTGCAAAACATTGATCCTTCCAAAGAACAATATACAAAATCTAGCGTAAATAAGATTTTAATAACAATAAATATAATTTAAAACCGAAGAAGAAGCCAACCACCTCGTTGGTAAATGTCATTTTTAATTAAAATGATCACTCGTCTACTTTGGAACCATAGGACTGCTGTTCTTGAATGGAAAAGAAAACGGTACACTTCCGTCTTCTGTATTTTCAAGTTTGAGGCTGCACCTAGCGCTATGAAATGAGAAACTCTCTAATCAGTAAGAGCAGTTACGAAAGCATATATGCATACTTCTCAAAATTTGGTGAATTTACATTGATAGAACTGCCAAGAGTATTTCAATTTTTTTATTACTTTGTTCTTCTGGTAGTACGTGTTTAAATAGGAAGTTTGTTACCGTGAATAATAAGAGAAAATGTCTACCTATCTATTATTTGATGAATTATTCAAGATATTACAATGAAAATCTTTAAGAATTCATTCGCTTCCCATATATTTAAATGATGGCTTGTTTCTGCACAGAGTTCAATTTTTGTAAATTTAAAAATGACCTTCATTATTATTATTATTATTATTCATATTATTATTATTATTATTATTATTATTATTATTATTATTATTATTATTACTACTATTATTATGGTTTTCTCTAAAAAAAAATTTTTTTCCTTTTTTTCGATTATCGTTGATTTGGAATTTTTCATTCAGATCGTGAAAACTGATGTTTCTTCATATGTTTTTCATGTGAAGATCATGAATTGCTGCAATTACACCTTCATCCTACACGGCTACCTCTCACACATCTCTTCACAAAACAGTATCAACGTCGCAAAGGTCACCTTCCCAAAACAGCGACTATTGCAAAGGCTTACATGAAAGTCTTATGCCAAAAAATCTAATTTTATACTCAAATTACTCTTAAAATACTACCATATGATACATCATTTTATTCCAATGTTCATGATCTATCCATTGCTGAGAAAAAATATATAGCTCAATTTAAAAAATCAAAGATGATTAAATTTCTCGAGAATTAAAACTATTATAGAGAATTCCTCTATCAGCATGTTAATTGTCCCATGATTCTGCATTGTTCAGCGAAAACTGCAACTCGATACCCTGAACCGTTTAGAAGTTATGGGGTGGTTCATATTTGCTGGGACACCCGGTATCATATAAACATTAGAAACCCTGTGTAACAGGATCGATGATAAATGAAAGCGATTGCTGTATATTATGCGAATGAATAAGGATGACGAAATACGTCTCGTAGTGGAAAAATCGAAATGTTTACTTTTCACAACGTCAAATTCGTGTAGCTATATTTTCTTAATTAAACCCCAAAATATCCAAGCAGTTATTTCGAATTGAATCAAACTACAATTTTATTGACAATAATAATAACCTGATATGACTTTCTACGAACAATTATGAGGAGATGTGAACTTATCCTAAATAGTTACTTTTAATAACAACGATTATGATGTTTGCTACTCAGAGACACGGTGCACACTCGAAAGAACACAATAAGTAAATGAAATTGAGGACATTATGATTATTATGTCATAGTAGCTTCGTTGTTAAAATGACGACTGATTCTTTCATATGAATTTTCTGTGTTTCATGAAGATGCCTCGGCGTATACGTATTTCGAAGACTGTAAACTTCCATGATTTTGCCGATAAGCGATGACCTTTTTTTAAAAAAATTTAAAAATTTATTAACCATTTCCAAATTTTGATTCTAAAGTGGACGGATTCTCTGATGTCCAAGAAAACTAAAACTGCGAATTAACAATTTTGCAAAATTAACAATTTTATAAACGATTCCGAAATGTCTCTATTCCTGCCGGAGAGTGCCCCCAAATTGTCCCTATTTTGATGAGCAAAATAACAATTTTACATGAGTGCAAATTAATTGCTTATATCTAGTTTAATTGTTACTTTAATGATAATTATATACAGTTGGTCTTTGAATTTACTTTCTTTTATTGAAAGTTTCTAGCAGTCTAACGATTCGAGAAAGACAGTATTTTGCATTTTTACAAATTATATATAATATGAACAATTGAAAATATGTAATTATAATCGTTTTTTATCGAAAATTCTGTAGTAAACTGGTCATTTGATAAAGTTCATAAATTGTGTTAGGACAAGAATATTGGAATTTAAAAGTGTAAGAATTTAAAAACGTAATTGTTCTAAAATTGGTGTTATTGTATCTGGTATCAATGTAATTTCATCAAAAAGAATTGTGTTATGAAGTGGCTATATTTTCATATATATTTCAATGAATTTACTTTCATGTTCATACAAGTGTTTTTTTCATGTATTCTTTATTTTAAAATACTTCCACATCTGAACTAACGGCGCCAGCCATTTTGTACGTCGTAATTTTGTTAGGGCACTACCCCCTGCGGTGAGATTGGCTACGATGGTTTGTTAGGCTCCGCCTGCGATGTTTCGTCATGAGAAGGGCTGCCCAAACCGTGCAAAAGCTGAACTTAGTCGCAGACGTCCGCGATCAATTTAGGTTTCCAGTACTGAACAATACAGAGCAGGTATAAGTGTAGGACTAGTTATTTATTTCAATAATAATTAATTTTTTTATACTTAGTTCTGATTTAAAGTTTAAACTTATTTTTAAATTTACTTAAATTTATTTAATTATTGTGCTTTGAGGTGAAAATGTGTTTTATTTTCTGATGAACCTTTGTACTACTGGCGCTCTAGGTCAAGTTTTCTTTAGGTGAAAGATAGTTGAACAGAAGAGGGTAGAATTTAATCAGGAAACGCATTTGTCTTTCCTAGATTATGAGAAAGCATTCGACATGGTGCATTGATACACGATATGGAAGATAATGATAAAAAGAGGCATTCCACTCCATTTTATTGAAGTAATGAAATACCTATACTACAGAACTATAAATCTGTTGGATTTCAATTGAAAATTATCTGAGGAATTTAAAATAATCAAAGTGTTAGACAAGGTTGTAACCTATCGCCAAGTTTATTTAATATTTATATAGACGACGTTCTAAGAGAATGGAGACAACGTATTACTGATGGCATCGAAATAAACACCGAAACCACTCTAAATACACTTTTATTTGCAGACGTTCAGATAATTATCCAAAAAAGTGGGGAACAGTTACAGAGAGCTCTCTCTATAAATGAAATAACATATGTGTAAGATATAACGTGAAAATATCTATTCAGAAAACCAAATTTATGGCGTTTAGGGGAAAAAATCCTACACGAAGTAAAACAATAATAAATAATAAAATTATAGAACAAGTTATCAATTTTTGATATTTAGGATGTGATATTACGTTTAATTCAATAAAGATATTTCGATTAAAAACCAAAAATTTCAAAACATCTCTGGTACAATAATAAAATACCTGAGAAATAAAACAAGAAAGGAAACGCAACTAAAATTTTATAAAACAATGACTATCCCCATACTTCTTTATTGATGCGAGACATGGACCATGAAAAAGAAAGATTTTAATAGAATTCAGACATCTTAAATGACGTTCTTGAGACAAGTAAATAGCTGCACTTTCTTACGAAAAATAAAGAGTGGGGTAATCAGAAGTACTTCCGTTAATAAATAAGGTACGAAATTAAATGACTCAATGGTCCCAACATCTACACAGAATGAATAGTGACCGCATCCCAAAACAAAGATAACACTACAGACCTCGTGGTAAAAGGGATGTCGGCCGTCCAAGATTGAGATGTCATGCTGAAGGGGTGGCATGCAAAACGGGAGTATTTCCTAAACCTTGAAGATATGATAATGATGATGATGATGATGACGATGATGATTATAATTAGCTGCGTATGAAACGAATGGAACGTACACCCATTTGCCACATATCTATCCAGGAGAGTGAAGCTGGTCCATTGTTTGGAGGTTTTATATTCTTAGGAGTGTCAAGAAAGATTAAAATGTTGTTTATAATTATATTTGTATATTAATTTAATCCGCTCAGAAGGTTACAGTGGGTGCTGTAACACGTTCTTACACTCATGCCTCACCATCATTTCTTTCATTTTATATACTTTTTTGCATTTACATTTCTTTCCATTTACGTTATAAATAAGGTACAGAATCGTGACAAAATATTTTCCATAAATGTACATTTTTATAATTGAAATATTTCCACTACAGGTGTGAAAAAAACTATAAACAGTTACAAATTGAAAATCACTGCTTTATAAATTTGAATGTGTAAATTAGAATTACACACACCTACAAATTTTACTTTATTTAGGCTCTTACAGAAGAAACTAATGGTGCTAAAAAAGCACGTATTGTGTTTAGTAATGGTTAAGTATTAACTGCATATAATTATTTATACGGCAGATTTAAGGGCTTATATTCCCAGTTTTTGCGTTAAAGTGAGTCGAAGGATTTCTCCAAAATTGATATTACCATTGCAGTTCTCGTGTTTGTTGAAAAATTTCAAAATTCCGTGTTTTCGCAAGTAGAAAAATTTCAACATTTTTCCTTCAACTAGCCCTTCCTATAACTACAACTATGAAGATAAACATTTTCTTATTACTGAAATGTGTTAATGAAAACAGAACTAAAATAATATCATGTTAACATTTTCAAAAATCTAATCAACATATGACAATATGTTTAACATTGGATTCGTCTTTTTTACGGTTGTCCTGATAGACTAAAATTATATGTATAATTATTATTCGAAAAAAACAAAGGTACCCCAATATCTCTGACCATACAAGTGATAAAATCGAAACGAATATACTTGCATCAATTAGCCCCATTTCCTCTTGCAAAAGTGCATTGCAATAACTTAAACTGTTTAAAAATTACGAGGTGCTAAAGTTTTGTGACTCGGCATCAATACTATACATATTATTTAATAATTACTATTGCATATTTTTCGATCGATTTGCAATTGTTTGCCAACGCTGTCAGTGTTACAGCGTTGTAACATGTACATTCCAACCATTCATTGGTGCTTTAAAACTGCGCGTGCCACTACTAACCCGCTGCCGCCCCTGCCGCCCCTGCCGCCCCTGCCGCCCCTGCCGCCCCTGCCGCCCCTGCCGCCCCTGCCGCCCCTGCCGCCCCTGCCGCCCCTGCCGCCCCTGCCGCCCCTGCCGCCCCTGCCGCCCCTGCCGCCCCTGCCGCCCCTGCCGCCCCTGCCGCCCCTGCCGCCCCTGCCGCCCCTGCCGCCCCTGCCGCCCCTGCCGCCCCTGCCGCCCCTGCCGCCCCTGCCGCCCCTGCCGCCCTGCCGCCCCTGCCCGCCCCTGCCGCCCCTGCCGCCCCTGCCGCCCCTGCCGCCCCTGCCGCCCCTGCCGCCCCTGCCGCCCCTGCCGCCCCCGCCCCTGCCGCCCTGCCGCCCCTGCCGCCCCTGCCGCCCCTGCCGCCCCTGCCGCCCCTGCCGCCCCTGCCGCTGGTGGATCGTATTATTTATTAAATTTTAATTTACTTTGCTATCTGGCATACTCCTCACGCAAAATATTGTAAGGTTAAGAAATCCATCGGATATGTTCGTGAATACACTGCTTACCTTATACAATGAATTGAATGCATGAAATATATTTTCTTTTAAAGTTTTGAATAAAAATCTATTGCTTGAAACTATTTAATATTCGCACCAAATGTTCTACGATTTCAAATGAGTTATACCAAACAATTAAGACTGAGAGTTGTTAATTTTGAAAGGAATTTTGGTTTAAATAGTACTACATAGCCATTACTAAATACAAGAAAGTGCGTGCTGTTTTATCACCACTAGCTTCAGCAAGACGTTCAGAAAAGTTTGCCTCACAGCAAAATTTGAACTGAAAATATTTAAGGAAACCGGCCTCTTCCTTGGAGCTCATCTTTCGCGTTACATCAGCTGCTCCGTAAGTAATGACATTGATCATGATAATTTAGCCAGTACATGCCATATAACATTATATGGAATATTATTCTTTCAAAATTTGCACTTTCCAGTCCAAATCGAATTTGTTTAATTGTTTTAGGATTTGTTCCGAGTTCCTGGCTACCTAGCAAAACTGCAGATAGCTCTTAAAAAGCCTGGTTATCCACAGTGTCCTACTAATTACCGCGCGAATGATAAATTAAGAATATGAACTCTTCATCTAGAGTTTTAGTGTGCTCGGATTGAACTAGGAACTATTTTTATTCAGAGGTATGATTCTCGGTAATTGCTTTTATCCGGTGGCAATGACTTCTTTCTTTTCGCTGAGCCCACTGGGTGTTTGTTGTAGCAAAGAATTGTATTTTAGTTGAGGTTGGTAGCGTCACGGTGTTGGTACAGCAAAAATGCTCTCGTGTGTTGTAATTCAGTTGTGGATCATTTACTACATATTTGGAGAATGCCGGAGCTGAAGTTTGAAACGTATTTGAATTGCAAAGAACAAGAGATACTCAAATTGCAACATTGAAACCCTACGAAGATCTGCCCCAAGGCATTCGAAACGTATTAGTATGTCACGCTGGGGACGTGACAAGTAAATGTCACTGGCTGGCAAGAAAAAACGCATTCTCATTCAGGACGGAACACTAGAGAATGATGGGGGAAACATTCCACTGTAACGAATACGAACCCTGTCAGTGGGACAGTATCACCAATTTCCTCGCGTGTACTCATATCTGTGCAGGCCAGTTTGAACTCTATTTCTGAATTTATAAAATGTGTATTGGTGTATGTGATAAAAATATCAAATAATGAAAGTATGGTATGTGCTTTTTACTTCGTTTGCATGATTGTGCTATTCCTTCATTCATTTAAAAAATTCATGATAAATACGTATTTCAAAATTCTAACATAGAATAAGTATAAATATAAATAGTATTAGATTGGAAAAAATTATATTTTACTCTCGTGATTTCTGCCTCCTCCGAAAATAAGTACCAACAATGCCCTAAGCACTATATTGATGAAATTGTATTTCTAAAATATAATCATTTCTTCTTTGCATGATACTCCTATACGGAAAAAAATAATTGGTTGAATTATTTATTGGTTAGTTTCTATGAAATCTTTCACATTCATCATAGGATTTTTATTGACTTCCATCATCACTACATAGAACGCATCCTTAATTAAAAGGCTGATGTTTCGTGACAAATAAATGCATTCGAGAACGGTTTTTCTCGTGTTTCACATTGACGTTTAGTCTTTAATTATTGAAACTGTTCTATTACACGCATTTATTAATGCCATTTGTTCCACGTTGGACAAGCCGATAAACTGTTTAATATTTGTATTTAATATATTCGTCCCACGTGTGGCAAAGCCAATTTATTTATTTATTTTTATTTATTGAGCATATTTTCAGCTATTGAGCTAAATTAAAACATTTTAACTTTTATCCCTGAAACTATTTATTACCACAATATGTCTCTTGTTGAGTAAAACCATTTTAAACTGTTTTAAATTATTATTATTCTTGAAAAAATTATCTTTGGTTGTTTAATAATGCCCGGATTCCACGTTCTTTTATAGTTAAATATTACTCAGATGGGCTAACGTTACACGGAAGTACGGATGAAATAATTACTAAAAATTTATATTTTAAAAGCAAACACAAAATGGTTGATCTGCGGAGTCTATTAAAAAACATCAGTCTCCTCCTTCAATAACACACTTACATATATTTTTACTGATCTTTTGTGATTTTATGAACATAATTTTACTTTATACAATACCCTTAGCATACTATAAAATTTAATATGATTTATGTTATTTATTAAAGCCTTAAGGTGTGTCCAGTAATTTGTTTGCAAACAATGGTTAAGTTATCTTGCCAGATGACGCTTATGGTTTGTCAATAGCATGCCGTCTACTCCCTACATTAACAAATATTTTCGAGAAATTAATTCTAACAAGATTAAACAACTATATTAAAAAAATTCAAATCATACCTTTCTACCAATTCGGATTCACTAATAAACTATCCACAGCGCACCAATTTTTGCGTATTTCAGAAAATCTCCACTCCTTTCAAAAAAACAAAAAAAATGCAATAGCAGTTTTCATGGACATCGCTAAAGCTTTCGGCAGGGTGTGGCATGAAGGCTTAATTTATAAACTTTTCTCTATAGGTACCCCTATATACCTTTTCAAAATAATTAATAGCTTTCTCGTCAATAGAACTTTCTCAGTCACAATAGAAAATCAAAATTCGAACCCCCGCCCAGTCACTACCGGTCTACTTCAAGGATCACCTCTCTCTTCACTACTCTATAACTTGTACACAGCCGATATGCCTACTTCAAGATAAACTAACATAACCCAGTTTGTAGATGATCCCGAAATTTACATGTTCCACATCTCAATTAATTATATAGCTAATGAAATCCAATTTCATTTAAATAAAATAGAAATCTGGGCAACGAAATGGAAGATTAAAATCAACCCCGCGAAATCTACAGCTAAAGTCTTCCCTTTAAGTACATATTCCTTCCCCAAGCGATTCGAAATGAAGAACAACACAATCCCTTGGACTCCTCATAACAATGCCGTTAAATACTTGGGTCTCCACATGGATACTACACTCCACTGGAAAATACAAATAGATACGAAAGTCCGGCTACCCAGAGCCAAAATAATACAGCTAAAACCACTTATAAATAACAGTAAACTTTCTCTACATAACGGTATCACCTGATACAAAACCATCATTAGATCTCTTCTCCTGTACGCTTGTCCAATTTGGACAAATTCTGCTAAGTATAATATCAACAAAATTCAACTTATTCAGAACAAATACCTAAGAACTATCACCCACGCTCCCTGGTTCATTTCCAATAAGCAATTACACCACGAACTTAACATAAAACCCACCGCACGTCACATAGCCTTTCTTGCCAATAACTTTTATTCCAATCTAACCTTCATCAATCATGATAGACATATAAATATAGGAAAATGTAATGAAAACGCAACTTGAATAAAAAACAGATATCCAATTCATTCCTTTCTGAACATTTTTTCAAAACTTAGTAATTTTTAGAGGTGCTCAGTGAGTCCCCTTGTCAATTGTAGTTTAGATTTATAATAATTAGATGTAAGTCAAATATACAAATAAAGTGTTTTATGTAAACTGAACTTTGTAAGTCAATCCTATTGAAAATGAAAAAAAAACATGCCGTCTCCATAGACTGCGCTACCGAATTGAGAAATCTTCCCTCGATAAATCCCCACAAACACCAGTTATTTTCTGTTCTTCTTTCATGAGGTTGAAATTGTACCAAAGTCAATATTCCTAGATCTACTTTTAAATAAGATAAATTATGTCCATGACATGTAAACGTTTCAAACGTTTCATGTCGTGTAAAAAGTTTAATCGTTTTCACGCAATATTGCCTCCTCATGTGCAATTTTAAAAACTAACTAAAACAAGATTTTCTCAAAACGTGAATAAAGCACCTGGGACATTTTCAAAAAGAAGAGTAGATCGTTTTTGTTTCAATTTTCTTGTTGGATACTGTAAAGAACTTTTAAGAGAATGATGCAGAGCTCATTTTCGTAAAAAATCTGATTGGTTGAAAATTGCAAAAATTAAACAAATAAACTAAATTACAACTAAAATACTAAAGATAGATATTTTCTTCCTTAATAAAATCTGTTCATTGAAGATTGATTTTTTAAGAACGTCGTAAAATATTTTTTGAAAATTTCAATACATTTAGAGTTATTTTTCGTGAAATAGGTAGTGTAAGTAAATGTTAGTGTGTGTGTAAAGGATAAGGAAGGACAGATCGCCAGTTTGGTAGGGTACTGCTCCGGCATTCGCCTGGTGTTGATCAGAGACACCACGATCGATCAGAACTGCCAATCCGAGCTGCCGACGAACTACCGATCAGAGCATCCGGCTTCTAGAATTCTCCTCCAGACAGCGACTGAATTCGATCTAGCTCACAAGCTACTGTGGAAGTTCGTGCTGCCGTCGGGACTCGAACCTGGGACCTCCCCAGCAGAGGCACTGCAGTGACAACAGTTGATGCACTAAACCACCGCTCCCAGTGCGATCATTCGAAAATTGATTTGAATCATCCCTTATAAACATTCCCTTATATCCCCTGATAAAATCAAATAAGCAAACACTCACTTTCAGCCCTACGAGTTACACATGCTGTTTCTGGGCCTTGTCTTTTCGTCGCGTCTCCCGCCGAACCTAGCCTCATCATCCCACGTCGCACAGGAGCTCAGTGCATCAACTGATGTCACTGCAGCGCCTCTGACAGGGAGATCCTACGTTCCACTCCTGACGGCGGCAGGATTTTCGACACTAGCTTTTCTGCTAGGTAGAATTCAGTCGCTGACTGGAGGAGAATTCTAGCAGCCGGCTGCTCTGATCGGTAGTTTTCCGTGGTTTCTCCGATCAACACCAGGCGAATGCCGGATCAGTACCCTAAGAAACGGGCCACGGACCGCGCGCGATCTTTCCTTCCTCTTCCTTGTCCTATCCTCTCCCCTTACACACACACTTACACTAACATGTACTACACTACCATATATTCCGGGAGACCGGTCGGGAGCTTGGAGCTTGTTCCGGCTGGGGCGGTGCTCCTCTGGTGGGAGAGTCCT
Organism: Teleogryllus oceanicus; assembly: GCA_964035755.1. Classification (NCBI taxonomy): domain Eukaryota; kingdom Metazoa; phylum Arthropoda; class Insecta; order Orthoptera; family Gryllidae; genus Teleogryllus; species Teleogryllus oceanicus. The sequence continues at coordinate 18,712,680 of CAXIVR010000010.1, forward strand.
GGTTAGGGGGAAACCCCACTAGCCGACGGTAGATCTGCGCCGGATCTCGCCATCCAGCGGGGGAAGATCACCGCCATCTCCCGAGAAAAAAACATGCACTACACTAACGGGACTAATGACCAAAGCAGTTGACGCGCCCGCAAACACGAAAAAATCAAATGAAATCCCACGTCAGGCGCAAAGCAATGCATCAGAAGGCCTTCGAGTGATCAGAGAAATAATTTCAACGCGTTACCCAAAATTTTGTCGCTGCAACTTCTTAATCGGACTTCAAGAACGTAACGATATGTTTTAATGCCCAAATTAAAACTCTCACATTTTGTTTCAAAATTCATTTTTTTAAAGAGACACATTTTGACATATTGAAAAAATGAAATTAGTAACTGAAATATTGTATCGATTTTTTCCAATTCTATCAATTATTGGATATGTTTAACGGCCTGAATAAAAAGGTGTTTAACAAATAAGTTTCACAGAAATTCAGCGTTTTCTTTATTTTATTTAAAGACCAAATGAATCACAAATATTTCATGATTACCGTAGTGTTCCTCGTCATTTCCCCTACAGAACTATGTCTTTTCTACTTATTTTGCAATAATTGATTTGGCAACAGTGCTCGATTATCTTCCATAAAAATAATATTGTCCATAAGAGCCGATGGTGCCTTCACGACGAGAAAACAAGTATAGAAATTCAATGCACGTGCAACCTAGGGATGTTGGGAAGTTCGGCAGGGTGCCCCAAGTTAGGTGAGAGATAACCGAGAGAAACCGTCTCCCTTTCGCACATGTTCTATGACTCATGCGGTGTAAGGGCACTTTCCTTCTAGCTGGCCGCTAGAATTCTCCTCCAGACAGCGACTGAAGTCGATCTGGGTCAAAAGCTAGTGTCAAAAAACCTGTCACCGTCGGAAGTTGAACCTAGAACCTCCCGGTCAAAGGCACTGCATCATAACAGGTCAAACTAAAATAGTTACAACTAATGTTTTGAAGCAGCACGAAAATGCGGCTGAAGATAAACACACAAAATGGTTATCAAGAAAGCAGAACGTACACTGCTTAAAAACAATTCATTTAATACACGTATATCACTGCAATCATTTAATATGTTCATAAAAAGGGTCTTACAATTCCTGCGGTAGCAGACTATTCAGTCTGTAGTATAACAGTTATGTACACGCTAAAAATATCAAGAAATATCCTGATCCGTTAATCAACTCGTGATTAGTCATCATCATCATCATCATCATCATCTCTTCAGGGTTTAGGAGAGACTCCTGTCCCGTCTTCACAATCATCTCAATCTTGGACGGCCCAAATCCCTTTTACCATGAGGTCTGTAGTGAAATGTTTGTTTTGGGATGCGGTCACTATTCATCCTGTGGTGATGTTGGGACCATCGGGTCCTGTAATCTTGTACTTTACTTATTAATGGGAGTACTTCTAATTCTTCTCTGATGACCTCACTCTCTATTTTTTCGAATAAAGTGCAGCCTTTTACTTGTCTCAAGAACCTCATTTCCGATGTCTGAATTCTAGTAAAACCTTTCTTTTCATGGTCCATATCTCGCATCCATAAAGAAGTATGGGGATAGCCATTGATTTAAAAAAATTAAGTGATTAGTAAATACTTGTTTACAGCGGGCGTCAGTCCTAGAGCCTTAATGGTGCTTCACTGTTAGGTCAGCTCTGTAGTAAGCAGTGAGGCACTACGATTAAGCTCAGAGACTACACTTTGAAAGTCGGCGGATTAATAACTGAATGTTGAATTTTTTATCAAAATCAAAAGTTTCAGATTGGTTTCCAAATTATTGTGTGTCGAACGAAATCAATAACATAACACAAAAAGCCGTTTGCTACTTACTTTTGTTTCAATTTGTGCGCGAATTAGGATTCAGTACTACAGATACTTAGGGGAGAGTTAGGTTAACTGGTCCACTTTCTTTTAATTTGGGTTAAAATAGTATTTACTTGATCTCTACACGTGAAATTTAGCATGATATTTCAGTGAGGTTCTCTGCTTATATTGTGTTAACAAACATCATTGTGCTTACAGTTGTTGTCAAATATGAAATGTTTTATGCGTTTGCAATAGGACCAATTAACCTAACCGGTAAGATTAAGTGGACCGGAAATTGTGATGAACTGTGAAAATAACATTGACGTTTTAATGAAAAAATTCGTCTATAACATTTTTCTACACATAAATGGCGAAAATGCTTAGCAAAGGTTGTACTCTTTCCAATTCAGGTAAAATAAATCATTTCTTTAATTATTTCCCTGCCTTCCTTCATCTGGCATTGAAACTTTGTAACAATATCTACTGTTGAAACAAAAGCATTTTGGTTGGGCAGGGAGGGCCTCAATTAATGTCACTGTTAATTACAAATCTGCAAATACTACTTTCGAAAAAAAATGAAAGGGGTAACTGAACCGGTCCACTTTACCTAACGTCACTGCGGTCCAGTTAATCCCACCGCCGGGACGTTAGGTTAAATGGACCCATACAGTTAACCCCACAGCATATATTTTCTTTATATGCCCGAAAACATACAAGCCGCGACGTATTATTAAAAACAAGGCACACTATTATAAAGCAAAAATACTAACAATCTAGAGTGAATATTTTTCTTGTAGTTGTTATTTCAATGGCGATAAAATTGCAATGCAGATGAGTGGTAGAAAATACTTCTGGCCTTTCAGAAAAAAAGCCTTACTGTTCTCAACAATGAAGGCCTACAATTTATGAAAGTGATTTAAATTATCAGCCCTGTCGATTTACGAATGCCATCCAGCCGAAAAAGCAGCAATCACTTCGCACCAACATTTAAAAGCATGGACCACTTAACCTTACCGGTCCAGTTAATCTAACTCTCCCCTACTATTCTCCCATCGCCTGTAGGTCTCATCCAGTTTTCTCTATCTATTATTTCCAAACCTTCGATTAAACACTAGTTGAAAATAAGTATGTTTATTGTACAGTAATTTTGTATATCTCGCCAACAGAAAATTATATGTTTGCCATTTAATGTCAACAGATAGTGTGTGTGTGTGTGTGTGTGAGTGTGTGTGTGAGTGTGTGTGTGTGTGTATATATATAATTTAAAAGAAAACCAATAACTTTATAATTGCGATTCATTATATACAAGTAATATCACCAATTATGAAACCCCCACAGAAATTTGAAAACATTTGCAGTAACGAAATGCAGTGTTTGCCAAACAATAGTAAATCAGCTATGTATAATGATACTATTGATTGATAAAAACTAGATGTTTTTGTTTTCAAATGATTCATATTGGAACATGGCATATTTTCCACTGGACAAACTCAAAGTCTTGTGAATTTCAAACGAATATTTTAATTACTTTGAGCGTTTCGTGTAAAGTGTGTTTAATATTTCTACCCGTTTCTGAAAATGGCTTCAGATTCACCATACATTTTTAGGTGAAATACAGGTCAGTTGCGAAAAGTGAACAAATTTTGTTTGGGGATTTGCTTCCAGAAGACAATTTTTTACAATCGTTTTTCTCTATCCGATGACTTGGAAAAGTTTTCTTTAGTTTTCATAAACAGAAATACGCAAAAAAATATTCACATGTTGCATAATTATGTCTGTTATGAGTTTCTCATCTACTATAATGTTAACGTCACACACTGACCAGCGAATAATGTTCACGTCGGTTTGGATAAAATCATTCTTTAATTTTATCACCACAGACTTCAGCTTTTCGTCGCTCCCGGACAATGGTGCAGCTTTACTAAAATAATGTGGTATTATTACATAGAAAATGTGAAAAAACTTGTTAATTTCGAAAATTACTGAATATAACAGCTTTGTCTTTAGAAGAGTACTTTGCTCTCAATGAGTAAAAACAATCTAAAGAAAGAAACAGCTGAAATTTTTACTTACATTCGAAAATACGCTGTAAATGAAGCATATTTAAAATAGATTTGTTCTAACTTGGCAAACTACAAAATGTTGAAATCCCGATCCGGAAATTTCCTTATGTGGAAAATTCTGGGCAGTCTAGGCGCTAGTGTTGTTCACAGTCGGACGAATAAAATGACTTACATGCAGATACGCAGAAGAATGGACGGACAGAATACATAGTCGGACATGTAGATGGCTAGATGTTTACACAAGAGGACAGTAAGCAAAAGCACCGACATATGGACAAACCTACAGGTACAAAAATGTGCGAACAATCGAACAAAGCGCCCCAACTGGACGGAACGAAACCTATAGCGTTTTCCATTCGCCGCTCTGGTGCGCACTCAGTGCGCCCTCAGGGCAACTATCGTGTTCCATTCGACCACTAGAGCGCACCAGAGTAAAGAAGGGCATGTCCCATTCGCACAATCACACGGAACCAGGGCGCACTCGGGGCGCCCTAAACTGCACTAATGATCGCGTCATACTTCGAATGTTGGATCGGGAGCGATAGCTCAGTGCATCAACTGATGTCACTGCAGCGCCTCTGACCGGGAGGTCCTACGTTCCAGTCCTGACGGCGGCAGGTTTTTCGACACTAGCTTTTCAGCTAGGTCGAATTCAGTTTCTGTGTGGAGGAGAATTCTAGAGACCGGCTGCTCTGATCGGTAGTTTTCCGTGGTTTCTCCGATCAACACCAGCCAAACTCCCGTGCAGTACCCTACCAAACGGCCCACGGACCGCGCGCGATATGTTCTTCCTCTTCCTTCCTCTTCCCTTACACACACTTACACTAACATGCATTACACTATCACAAATTCCGGGAGATCGGTCGGGAGCTTAGAGCTTGTCCCAGCTGGGGCGGTGCCCCGCTGGTGGGGGAGTCCTGGTTAGGGGGAAACCCTACTAGCTGACGGTAGGTCGGCGCCGGATCTCGCCATCCAGCGGGAGAAAATCACCGCCATCTCCCGAGAACATAACATGCACTACACTAACGGCACTAATAACCAAAGCAGTTGACGCGCCTGGAAACACGAAAAAAATCAATCAATCAAATTGAATGTTTGAGTATATTATGGTTTCCAAGAAATGCCTTAAAATATTTTTTGTGACTTGCAAAGTGCGGAAAATGAGTTTGTGTTTTCCTAAAATTTAACATTGAATAAACTTCATGATAACAAATTCAGGGCTACTTAAAAGTCAATGTGTAGGTACGTCTCAATTGCGAAACACTAATAAAGTGAAAATAAAAATATTGACCCTTACAAAATCATTCAAATATATGTGCCAAGTTATGTTTCTCGCACGCCCATACATGTACCATCGGATATGCTCATGTTAATTTTTTTATGGTTTTCAATTACCAAGTAATTCTGCAGAAGCCTTTTGGTTCACAATTTTGTATACTATATCGATCACTGGCAAATCTCGAAAGATGAAATTTCGGCACATACACAGTTGATGTTTTCGTAGTTTTTAAATAAAGAAATCTCACGTTAATAATTAATGGATTAAGAAGTAAGAATTACCAAAAGGTTTTATAAAATATATAACAATGATCACAATTCATAATTATTTTTGGAGTTTCATCAGCGTGACTGACCAAGAACAGCTGTCTATAATTTCACTGCGCAGCGCACACGCACAGACTCAGTTCCGGAATCCGTTTCATTCGTAGCTGTCCTTTACGCGTGTGGGGCAGCACTTTTGCCGAGCGATGACATTTTTGCCCTGCACTGAGGTGGGTTTCAGTGCAGCGAATGGAAAACGCTACTAGACACGCGGACGTTATTTTACGAAATATATAGTTATATAACAAGAGTGCACAACAGATGATTTGCAACGAGTCGAATTTGTCATCAAATAAATGAGCTACAAAAGACGAGTTCTTGATTGATTTTTTCGTGTTTTCGGGCGCGTCAACTGCTTTGGTCATTAGTTCCGTTAGTGTAGTGCATATTTTTTCCTCGGGAGATTGCGGTGATCTTCCCCCACTGGATGGCGAGATCCGGCACCGACCTAGCGTCGGCTAGTGGGGTTTCCCCCTAACCAGGACTCTCCCATCAGCGGGGCACCACCCCAATCGGGATATGCTCTAAGCTCCGGCCGGTCTTCCGGAATATGTGGTAGTGTAGTGCATGTGAGTGTAAGCGAGTGTGTAAGGAGAGAGGATAGGCCAAGGAAGAGGAAGGACAGATCGCGCGCGGTCCGTGGCCCGTTTGGTAGGGTACTGCTCCAGCATTCGCCTGGTGTTGATCGGAGAAACCACGGAAAACTACCGATCAGAGCAGCCAGCCGCTAGCATTCTCCTCCAGACAGCGATTGTATTCGACCTAGCTGAAAAGCTAGTGTTTAAAATCCTGCCGCCGTCAGGACTCGAACCTAGAACCTCCCGGTCAGAGGCGTTGCCGTGATATCAGTTGATGCACTGAGCTACCGCTCCCGGTGACAAGTACTTGATACACATAACCCATGTGTTACATGTTTTACTTGTACTTCCTCGCAAACTACATACATGGAATAAAGAAAGTCAAGTACTGCCGCAGCAAAGACTGTATTTTGTGCAAAAATGTTCCTCTTACAGGTCCCCAATTTTCAAAAAGTGCTTAATTACTTTTCTTACACGCAATAGAATGCATCCTCTAACACTTGTCATAAATTATGTTTTGTGGGTCACTGCTACCGCAATATTGAATGACGGCAAATCATCTGCGCGGCCATCCGTCTGTCCGTCATCCACACATACAGCCGCGTAAAAAGAGTGCAAGAGTACAAACCGTGTAAAAGAGTGTCATAGAAATTGATGTTTAACAATCAGGAAAAGGAGGAAAGGACAATACTGAAACTCTACCATAATGCAAATCAATTAGAAAAACATCAATTACCAGGAAATTTGTGTAATTGTGTATCACAATTTAATACACGGATCACAAACATGGCCGCTAACTGAGAGCCAAAAAATGTTACTAAGGGAATACCGACGGAAAATGGAACGCAAGATTCTGAATATTACAGTTAGTGACAAAGTAAAAAGCTGTACCATAAAGGACAGAACAAAAATAAAAGATGTCGTTCTACAAGAAGAACTTCAATGTGGCGCTGAGAAGGTCATGTAGCCCAACTTAGCCAATAAAGATGGCCATACGCCGCAACAATGTGGTATCCAAGAACGGGATGGAGGAATCAAGACAAACAAAGACTGAGATGGGCAGACGAATTCAAAAAAGAAGTAGGCAACACCTTGACACGTGCAGCTGGCGACAGACCCACGTGGAAGCACATAGAATCGAGGAGGGCCAATTTCACTACTGCAAACGCCTCCTAGGTTTAAAGACATCCAGGAAGGCAACAACCAAGATGTCAACCACCCACCCTGCATGCAAGAGGCCTTTGCTCTTAATGGGACCAGACCAGACCAAATAATAATAATAATAATAATAATAATAGTGTTAATAATATTAATAATAATGTTAATAATAATATCACAATTAGTTAATATACAGTTTCACAATGATTTTTTGCACACTTTGCTCCATGTTCCACGAACCATTTTTTATATTCGCACACTATTTGTTAAAATGTAAAATATGCAAATTTTTCATGTAAAAAACAAGTGCTAAGAACCTGTGTCCGCGTTTTGTAATAAATATACCAGGTATTCCCAATTAAACGCTTTATACAAGTAGTATTGAAGGACACAGAAGTATATCATCAAAAGCATCGGGCATAGCGTCTAGAAAATTGTTTAAATAATACAGAATGTAATAGTAATTTGAAAAAACGTTAAGTATAAACAAACTAGAGGTTCTATAGAATGGCGAAGACTTTCTCGTGGAATTTTTTCTTATTGCCTTGGTGTGGACTGGCTTTAAGTTCTTGCTCCATTCTCTGGCCAGCTGCAATCTGTCGTCTCCTAAAGTACATTTTTTTTGACATTTCATCTACTTTTCGGTTTCTTACTTTCTTACCTTAGTGGATAACTTCATTTATCCACTTTTCGTTACCAGGGCCCTGTAATAATATATATATATATATATATATATATATATATATATATATATAGCGACGGAACACACGTCGTGACCTTCCCTCCGACGCGCCGCGCATAATACAACTCTGTTGCGAGAGGGAGTCGTTAGCCCTAAGGATGTGCGAGATCGCTTGGGCGTTACCGGCGTCGTTCGACAGTCCACTGCCGTCCCGACGTCAGACCTCTCGAGTTGTTTCGAATCGCTTGCCTGGATGAGGCTTATGCCTGAAAATGCACCTGGGTGGGGAATACGGGCAGGTTTGTACTCAAAGCAAAACACTTGTGGCTCTGGCATACAAGGCTGTATATTCTACACTCAAGGAATGACAAAAACAAAAAAACACACACATACAAATTCAACAAAAATAGCCCTTGACAAACAATCACGTACAGAACGTGACCTTCGTGCTCGGAAATGAATATTCGGAGCAATTATTGCTACCCCTCTTCACAATAATTAAGTATTTCGAATGATTCATTTAATGAATTGTACTTCATACACCATTTGGTGCAGGCATGCCTTGGTCTTAAGGACCCAAAGAATACAAAGTTTAACCTTCCTACTCTGAATCGCTTTCATTCCTGACAAATGGTTATTAATCCATAATACACCTCAATCACTACTTCTTAAACAAAACTCGACACAGAGCAAAATTAATCAAACTATTTACAACACCCCTTTTTTTAACACTTAATGAATTGGGTGACTTGTTTAAAGTGAATTAATCATTTCTGTGCTTAACATGGCTTTCATTCAGGAGTTCCACACATCAACGTCCACAAATGTGGCTTGAAATACCTAATATTTGAAAGCCTTTAAGAAACGAACAGTGTGGTTTAGCATCGTTCAATTACATTTCTGTCGTTTCTGCAATCGTCTGTCGCACGGGTACTCACGCTTCTCCAATGAGGTTTTACGTGAACTGGCCTAGTCGAGTGCTGCGAGCGGCGCCTTGGCGCCTCGGCGTTTGGGGACGTGACGATCGCGCCCTACGCGACCTCCGGCCGACGGCTCGTGCTGGCGACGTGTCGGGGTAGCCTGGCCTCCACGATCCTCCGCCCCTCCTTCCGCTGCGTCTCCGGACCAATTTTCTCGGCCGGGAAGTGCCTCGGCCACACCTCTGCGCCCGTCTTCCTTCCCCAACACAAATGCTTCTCTGGCGGTGTTTTCAGGAATGGTTATCGCCTTGGCTCCTTGCTTCCGTGATGTGACGTAGCGGCGATGCAGAAAATTGTTCGGCGTACGCCGGGAAAAGAGTCTGATTCAGCCCTCACTAAATTCACATAATTCGCTCTCACTGACACATGTTTCTTTTCCGATGTGAGTTATCAACAAAAAACGAATACAATGTTCGTTCTCTTCCCGTATTCGGATGAAACAATCTCGCGTAAAATTCACTGCTAGCGACTCGCGACCGGTTTCTCTTCACTAACCGTCCCTTATAACGGTTTTTACGTGATTTGTGAGACGCGTTCCTCAGCGATCCGTCCTCCTCCGAGATTTTTCTGAGAATCCTTCAACTTTTAACGGAAAAAAATTTCTTGCTGTTGGCTTCCCTCGTTTTTCGAATACCGGCCAATCACAAGATCTCGTTCCCAAGCTTATCTTTCGAATTTCTTATTCGTGGACAAGCGTTTCGCTCGACGCGGCCGCGGCCGACGTCAGACAGTGACGGGGTTCTCGCGCCCCGTTCAAATTAGCGAACTGCCGAAGACGGTATTTTGGGAATTTTTATATATGGTCCGGTCCGTTACCAGGGCGTATATTCGAGCTCGTCTCAATATATATATATATATATATATATATATATATATATATATATATATATTTCTAAAATGATGAAGGGACAAGGGATTCCTTTAGGGGGGAGCGCCTTTATGAGGAGGATGTTGGCTATGATTTTTAATGCATTCTCTACCTTCATACAGTTCATTAATCACTACTTTGCCTTTTTTTAATCACACATTTATTCATCAAAGAGAACTCATCATAAGGAGAATCTGATACTAGTACATGCATGATTCTGCAGTCTTAAATTACATTACATTAATATTAATTAACATCTATTTTTTGATTACACTACTGGATTGCTCCGAAACCGATAAATACATGAATCTCTTACTAATCAATTCAGTAATTATTATTGCAATCATTATGAATATCGTATGTGTATAACCTCTACTTCGTTCCCCTATCTACGTAATGGTTCATTAATACGCCCTATCCCATTAATGCACTCTCTGGCCAACGTGGCTGTGCTGAATTCACTTGAATTACATGGCTATTATATGTTCGGTTACTCATCCTGTATTTCCCACTCTCTTGGCGCAGGAACACAGCTGCTTTTGTTCAAGGCCTTCACGCCACGGCGTGGCGTGGAGGCCCCTCGCGTTGCCGCTGGCTAGTTTACGTGGTTGCCGCTCCGACTCCAGTGTTTTGCTGTCCAGTCACACGCTTTCGATGTTATTGTGCGAGCTCAGTATTATTACGATCATGCGTTTTCTCAAAATCGTTCGTCTATTGGTCTGCCCATGGCTGATGGCCCACGCGCACTCGCTCGCCACATGCTTCCGTTTTCATTCGATTATTTATCACTCACGAACGCTTATGTCACAATTCCCTCGACCTAATATTACTATCCATTGTCTTTAGTTACTATTCACTTCTTTGTCACTACTTCTCCCCACCTATATTCCCTGATGCTCACCGATTACACTTCCGTAATTGATGCACCTCAACTCGCCCGTGCGCGCCATCTCAACTCTCTCTCCCTTCTTATGACCCGCGTCTCTTCTCGCCCCGCGCGACTCGTTCCCCGGAACCGTTCGTCTGACTCTCTTGTCTTTCCTGCGCGCCCGATTCAAATTGGCTTCGTTTTTATAAATCTGAATGGTTACATGACAATTGGGTCATAATATATATGAATAGGTCTCGCCACTTCAATGTAAAACTCAGCATTCGCTAAGCCCCGGAAGAGCGTGGCAAATAGCGAGCGAGGCCAATGCATCGCAGTCCGTTACCTGGCGAAGAATTGATGCCGAGCGATTACCTTTCCGTTTCCAGCGGGTGTAGCCTTTGCGCAGAACAGACTTACGACGTCCTCATGAATTCGCAAGGCATTTCCTGCGCAAATAGAAGGAATACTAGAAATTTCTGAAATCATTTTTTGGAAGATGAATCGTGTTTTAAAAAGAGCTGGAACAACTACTGTACATAATTTGTATGTGTGGACCGAGAAAAATTCACATTTTGCACGTAGCGTGGGTCATGCAGTTATTCTCCGTAATTGAGTTGACAATTTGGATGAATTTATCATAGGTCCTCATGTCTTACCCGAGTGTTTTTCAGGGAGGAAATGTCGCAACTCTGAAAAAATAGGATCATAAAATACTTTGAAGAAAATTTTATATAATAAAATTTTTGGCAGAGCTGCAATAGGCATTCAAAACTTAGTAGGAAAGAACACTTTCTATGAAAAAAATTGCATTTATGATACATATTAACACTCCAGAAAGATGCAAATTGTTTATTATTTACAAAGGAAATGAAGAGAAATATCGATGTAGTGTTTATACATTTCGGAAATGCAAATTGTACATAGAAACTAACTTTTTAACCATTTTTGAGTGCTTATTCCGGTTCAGGCATTCGAAATTCAAAGGAATTTACGAGAGAAAATATGCATAAAATTGTTTTGAGAGCATATTTTCGAAGGTTTGCCATCTCTTCCACTCAATATTAAATTAGAGTATACAGATTAACTATTATGCAGTTCCTCCAAACAAATGTCATTCTTGATACTTGCAGAAGAGGTCTATGCGGACTGAGAGAATGTTGAGGAGGAGTAAGACGACGAAGAAGACGAGCGGTGGTGACGACGACGACGAAATGACGAAGGTGCAAACGGTGACGATGACGCGGGTGATGAATGGGACGGAGGCATGGGTTGATTGATTGATTTTTTCGTGCTTCCCGGCGCATCAACTGCTGTGGCCATTAGTACCGTTAGTGTAGTGCATGTTTTTTCTCGAGAGATGGCGGTAATTTTCCCCCGCTGGATGGTGAGATCCGGCGCCGACCTACCGTCGGCTAGTGGGGTTTCCTCCTAACCAGGACTCTCCCACCAGCGGGGCACCGCCCCACCCGGGATATGCTCTAAGCTCCGGCCGGTCTCCCGGAATATGTGGAAGTGTAGTGCATGTCAGTGTAAGTGTGTGTGTAAGGGGTGAGGATAGGACAAGGAAGAGGAAGGACAGTTCGCGCGCAGTCCGTGGCCTGTTTGATAGGGTACTGCTACGGCATTCGCCTGGTGTTGATCGGAGAAACCACGAAAACTACCGATGAGAGCAGTCGGCCGCTAGAATTCTCCTCCAAACAGCGACTGAATTCGACTTAGCTGAAAAGATAGTGTCGAAAATCCTGCCGCCATTAGGACTCGAACCTAGGACCTCTCGGACAGAGGTGGTGACATTTCAGTAGTGACATTTGATGCACTGAGCTCCGTGGTACGGAGGCATGGACCTTTATGAGGATGATGAAACGGAGGCATGGGCTCCTAGGATGAAGATTACGGGAGGCATGGGCCTTTATGAGGATAATGAATGCGACGGAGGATGGGCCTCCTAGATGAAGATGCGGAGGCTTATGAGAATGCGACGGAAGAATGGGCCTCCTAGGATGAAGATGACGGAGGCAAGGGTCTTCTGTGGATGACGAAGGCGAGGGAGGTTTGTGCCTCCTGAGGATAATGAAGGCGATGGAGGCATGGGCTTTCCGAGGATGATGATGGCCACGGTGGCATGCGCCTTCGGAGAATAATGAAGGCCGCGGAGGTATGCGCTTTCTCAGGATCACGAGGGCATAGAACTTTATGAGAATGATGTTGATGGAGACATGAGACTTCTGAGGGTGATGATGATGATCTTCTCTTATGTTCAAATGACAGTAAAAATATTGGTGCTAATTTTTTTTTATGTTGTTAAAAAATAAAAATTTTTTCTCAATTAAAATATACTTTTAAAAATAGTTTTAAGGTTAAATAGGGGTAGTTCTTGTGAAATTTCAGTTTGATGTTGATTCAATTTATAAAAAAGTTCTAAATAACAGTTCCATGTTTTCTTTACCCTTTTTTTAAGGAAGAAGAGCTTAAAATTAGTGGTGCTCCAAAATGGCACAGATTTTCAGAAAGAAAGGAATTTCAACTAATGTACGAACTTTGGGTGGCGATAGACCCTCTACTCTGTAACGAGAATGTAAACATGTATTATAGACACATACGATTTTAACAATTAGCTAATGCATTCTTAGGCAAAGTAATGTAAACTGGAGGAGCCACAGAATGGCAGACTTTTTCGAAGTAAAGGTTTCGAATTTCCTTGGTGTAGACTGGTATCGTAGAGTCTTGCATTTCCTTTTTGCCTGTTGCCATCTATTACCGCCCTACGTACTTTTTTTTGAAATTCCAATAACTTTTCGGTTGTCAAATAGTAGAACTGAAATATTAGTTTAAGAATATTAAAGAAGGCTAAAACCATGTTAAAAGCAATTTTCAGTAAAAAATTTGGAGCCGTCTTTAAGAAAATGATGATAAACGTTACTGTAAGTGCGAAATTTGAAACACTCTCACAGAAATTTATCAAGTTTTCGAAAAACTTCATTTGAAGTAATATGAAGAACATCCACTCATAAATACAATAATGTAAACAAATTCATTGAAATGTGCATATTAATGACTTGAGAGATATTGAAAAGAAATTACATTTGTGCAATTTGTGGGAAAAGAATATAAACAAAAATAAATGTTGGTGTCACAAAATAAACATTTTTTTGTCTTGTCTCTTACGGCGGTAATATTTACATAAAAGGCGAATTCTTCACATTATTGTATTTATGAGTACATGTACTTCAAATAACGTTACATAAATTCTCTTGAAATTTCAGTAGTTGTCTGCGGAAATGAACACAAAATTATGCAGTTTCAGAAATGCCCAAATGCTATTATCTGAAAAATGGCTACAAAAAGTTTCATCAAACTTTTGCCATGGCTAGTGCAAACTTCACTGTATATGTCATAAAGTTCATTTAGGTGTATTTAATTGTTTTTTCAAAAATTAATCAAATATTTTGTTAGATACCTCTCACGCCGTTAATATGCACATTCTTATCAATTTGGATACATCATTACGTTTGTAAGTTGGCGTGCTTAAAATGGCCGTAAATGAAATTTTTCGAAAACTCAAAAGATTCCTCTTAAAAAGAGCTACATATTTGGTATTGGCATTAACGCTTAACGTCATTTTCTTTAAACTGCTCAAAATTTTTAAATGAAAATTGCCATTTACGACAAGGTTTTTACATTTCTTTAATATTTTGAAGTAATATTTCGGTTGTTCAATTCGGAAAGAAAAATGTTGAGAAAATGTGAAAAAAATGAACAGGCTGGCGATAGATGTCAGCTGGCCAGATGTTGGTGCGCGACCGTAAAGGTCCAAGGAACCCCCAAGGAAATTAAAAACATTACCTCGAGAAAGTCTATGCCATTCTGTAGCAACATCCTTCTCGAATATATATACGTATAGATGGGGTAATATACATAGAAAAAGTTACGAAATGCTGCAGAAAATCTATTTCAAAATTTCAACACAAATACTTTATATAAAAAAATTTTGTTTTCAGTCAGTCAGTCAGTCAGTCAGACAGTCAGTCAGTCAGACAGTCAGTCAGCAGTCAGTCAGACAGTCAGTCAGCAGTCAGTCAGTCAGACAGTCAGTCAGCAGTCAGACAGTCAGTCAGACAGTCAGTCAGACAGTCAGTCAGACAGTCAGTCAGTCAGTCAGACAGTCAGTCAGACAGTCAGTCAGACAGTCAGTCAGACAGTCAGTCAGACAGTCAGTCAGACAGTCAGTCAGACAGTCAGTCAGACAGTCAGTCAGACAGTCGGTCAGACAGTCAGTCAGACAGTCAGTCAGACAGTCAGTCAGACAGTCAGTCAGACAGTCAGTCAGACAGTCAGTCAGACAGACAGTCAGACAGTCAGTCAGACAGTCATTCAGTAGACATCAGTCAGTCAGTCAGTCAGTGCAGTCAGTCAGCAGACACAGAAACAGAAGGAGAGGAGAGACGGCGAGACGGCGAGACGGCGAGACGGCGAGACGGAGAGAGACGGCGAGAGACGGCGAGAGACGGCGAGAGACGGCGAGAGACGGCGAGAGACGGCGAGAGACGGCGAGAGACGGCGAGAGACGGCGCGAGACGGCGCGAGAGAGAGACGGAGAGAGAGAGACGGAGAGAGAGAGACGGAGAGACAGAGACGGAGAGACAGAGACGGAGAGAGAGAGAGAGAGAGACGGAGAGAGAGTCCGTGTGTGAACATTATTAGCGCCTAAACCATACGATCTTCTCTAAATTCAAGGAACCCCTGTCCCTGTTCATCTAGTTGAAGCCTTGAAATTTTGAAAAACATTCTTTAACACATGGGGATACTTTACATTAACCCCTCCCGGACATTTTCAAAATTTATTGAAAAAACTGCTCCAATATTATTTTAAATTTCTTGCAAGCAAAAATTTTAATCCACTCTTTAAATTGGAATTGGTCCTATTTTTACGATTAACTTTGAAGTTTCGAAAATTATAAAAGTTTGAATATTTTCAAGCGTCTTCCTACAACTACAAATTTCAAGATAGAGATTTTTCCATCTAATAAAATTTATTGTCAATCAACAGTTAATTCACATAGTGTATGAAGATTTTTCGGAAATTTTAATAGTTTAGTGCAATTGTGCGTGCAATATTGGAAATTTTAAAAAATACAAAACAAGAATATCTGGAAAACGTATCCAAATTTTTTCTTTAAATTTTTGATAGCGGTAGTGCCCAACAAACCCTATACTATGACATAAAAGTATATTGCACTATTTGTTTTTCCAAAAATAAAAAAAATGTTCATTTTCCTGTATTCTTTTGTTTACTCATAAATTATACAAATGTAATTTTTTTTAATATCTCTCACGCCGTTAATTTACACATTTCCTTCGATTTGTATTCACCTTTACATTTGTGAGTATATGCGCTTCAAATGACTTGAACTGAAAGTTTTATTTTGGACGAAGCTCTATTTAATATTTTGAAGTAATAATTCGGTTGTATTACCAGGAAACGGAAGAGTTGAGAAAAGGTCAAGAACTTGTACTTTCGGTGTCGATAGATAGCAGCTACCCAGAGAATGGAGCAAGACCTTAAAGCTAGTCCACACCAAAGAAATTAGAAATATTTGCTACGAGAAGGTCTGTCCTGTAGCATCTCTAGATACTTTCTCGTATACGTACGTCATATACGGAGTAATATACGTAATTTAGAGAAAGTTATGTAATGCTGCGTGAAAAAACGGGAAAGTTTCGGCAGAAAAAATCATTGTGGGGCCCCAGTAATGAAAAAGTAGATAAATCGAGTTACTAAATTAAGAAAAACTCCTCGAACACGTAATGTAACCAGAATATTTTTTTTTGCGGGTCCTTGATACCAAAAAGCCAATTAGACGCAAAACACCCGTCCGCTCCTCTCTCCGTCCGTCTGGTTGGTGTATGTGAACAAACCCAGCGCCTAAACCATGCGTTGGATGTTTTACAAATTGAAGAAACCGCGGTCGTTTTTCCGCGAGCTGAAGCTCTGCGATTTTGGGGGGAATCAATATAATTGAACAGGAACATTTTCAATTTTTTTTCAAAAATTGCTTCAAATTTTTTCTTTCGATTTCTTGTAAGAATATAGTTAAATACAATTATAATGGTTGCCTTGCTCCGATTTTTAGGATAAATTCGGAATTTTCAGAAATTGTAAAAATATGAATTTTTTCGGCAGCTTCTTACTGAAGCTTCTTACATTACTGAAAGTAGAGACTTTTCTGTCAAATTAAATTTGTTTTCCGTAAATATTTCTTTCATTAGGGTCATGTACATATTTTAGTCAATTTTAGTAGCTTTCGTGCAATATTTGCAATTTTAAAAATTCACAAAAACCAACTTTTTTGATACCAGCTCTAAATTTCTCCTTTAAATTTTTGGTATGGTTAGTGCCAAAAGAACTCTATACAATATTATCAACGCCATATTGCTCCATTCTTTTTTTTTTTCAAAAATTACAAATACGTAATTTTTTACTAGTTTCTTAACTCGGTAATTATTTACATTAGTTGCGATTTTCTCACATTTTTATATTTGCGAGCACGTGTCCTTTAAATAAAGCCATATAAAGTGTCCCGAAAACTCAGCATTTATGTGAAAATGAACTCAAATTTCCGCTTTTCAGAAACGCTCAAACACTTTATTTTTTCAAAAATAACTCGAAATTTTCCAACAGACAGTGCCAATTGCACTGTTTAATACTGTGACGTACTGGGAATTAATAACACAGATGGCTTTTTTCTAAAATAATATATATATATATATATATATATATATATATATATATATATATATATTTAAGCAATAATTTACAAGTTGAATTTTCTAAACGAAAAATCTTTTTCAACCTTTCTTTTCCCTTAGCCGCGAAACCCCGCGACCGTCCCACTGCTCTTAGGCACGTGAGCAACGCCTGAAGCGAAGCTGTCGGACATTAATGGCCAAGTGCACCGACCTAAGTTAAAATGTTTTCTTAAGAAACGAACGTAAAATTTTATTGGCTGTTGGTTTCTGCTATGGAAGAATGAAGTATGTATACTTCGGAATATTGATATGGTTGTAGGAAATGCAATTCTCAATAAAATTTTCGAACCAAATCGACTTGCGTCTGTAAAGTCTGTAAATTTTCGAACGTTGAATTGCTTCATATAGTAAAATGCATTTGCGAAACCACAAGAATTTCAATATTTCTTCTCACTGGCACTTATCCTCAGAGTGGAAGACAACACTTCCTTCAGTGGCGTACATCATATTTTGCAGAAATTGTGGTCGGTATTATCCGCATTCTTAATGTAGTAAGAACCCAAAACAAGTATAACCAACAAGGGCAAACGATTTGATAGAAGGTATGTCCGCGTACCAAACCAAGACCGGTAAACCATTATGTTTTCTACAGAGACGGTACAAAGACCGTGATTAATGTTTCAGGCGTCACGTGACAATAGCCTGGTCTGCTTAACTTCAAGGATCGGTAGGCAAACGTCTCTAAATATCTCAAGCATAGCGATAGACACCACAGGAGGCTTCAGTTGTTTTTGAATGATTGATTGTTAGTGATTCCGCGTCAACTACTGAGGTCATTAATCCCGTAAGTGTAATGCATTTTTTAATTGTGATGTGGCGGTGATCTTCCCTCCGCTGAATGGAGACATCTGGCGTCGACCTCTCGTCGATTAGCGGGATTTTCTCAACCAAGTATCTCCCTCCAGCGAGGCACCGCCCGTGTCGAGAAAAGCACTAAGCTGCCAACTGGTCTCCCGGCATGTGTGTCTGTGTGGTCCATGTAAATCTAAGTATTTGTGTGTAAGGGGTGAGAAAAGGACTAGAAAAAGGAAGGAATGATAGCGCGCGGTCTGTGACCCGTTTCTTAGGATACTGCTCCGACATTCACCTGGTGATGATCAGAGAAATAACGGAAAACTACCGATCAGAGCAGTCCGCCGCTAGGATTCTCCTCCAGATACAGGTTGAATTCGATCTAACTGACATGCTAGTGTCAAAACTTTTGCCACTGTCAGAACTTGAACCTACAATCTCCCGGCCAGATGCACTACAGTGACGTCAGTGGATTCACTAAACCGTCTCTTCCGGAAGTAAGTTACTTAAGCGCCGACTAGCTTCAACTGGAAAGAGGGTGTAGCAAAATATAATGCTAGATCTAATTACAGAGAGCAAACTTTCTTATAAGAGATTGTGCCATTTTGTAGCCCCTCAATTTTATCATATACCTCGCGGGTAACAAAATAGCATGTTTCTCTATTACATATTATCACATACACTTTTAAAAAGGATTTCGCATACAACAATTTCATCGACGGAATATGCGTAGACATTATGTCTCATTATTTAGTTTTAATACAAGAGTTGAGCTTTGCACATGCTACACTGTGTTTTTCGTAATCACATTAACCTAATACCGATGGAAAGATAGCATATTTTGGAAATCACGGCCGGACGACGAGTAGCCTACACTGTCCAAAAACTTCATCCTTTTTAATTTATCAGTACTTCCATTTTCTGCAATATTGAGGAAAGATTGTCATTTCTTTTAAAACGCTTCTAAACTTGGAACCAGAACTGGTAAAAACAATTCTAACCACATGCTCGAGGTCTTGTTTTCGATTAGCCTCTTCCGAAAAATGTCAGCGTCTAACACGAGAAAAACCGCTTCCGCAATGAATTGATCTGGCACGAAATATTACTCCTGTAATCGTACGCACGAGGTATTCATGACAATAACTAGAAGGATTTAAATGATAAATGAGTTACATTTCAAAGAAACATTAATAAATAATTCAACCAATAATTACAGTTTTTGTTTTTCCAAAATTTGTGGACCAAGCAAAGAAAAACGTTTGCTTTGAAAGGTATAGTCATATGGAAAGATTTCAGCATTGGGAGTAATCGTACTATCAAGAAATGCAACCATTATTCGGGTAAAATATCATTTGTTCAATTTTATTACTAGTTACATAGTATTCTGTTTGTTTTTTAGATACTTGTTTATTGTACATTTGTGAGAGGCTGAATATTTATGTATATCGATTGAGATAGAATGATATATGGAGTTGAAATTGCTAGTTTTGGTGACCATAAATCACAACGTCAAATATTTTAAAATTCGACTCGTCAGATAATAACTTACATTATTTTTCCGATTTGTCAAATCGGTTAAGTCTTTCACGCGACCTTGCACTATACATTTCGCACACTTCGCCTATTGCTCCTTACTACTCTAGAAATCTTCGAAGCGTACGGAAATTATAAGCAGATTTGTCGCTGGAAGTGTGGTAAAGACATGTAAAACTTAGCCGCCATCTGCACCATGGATCGTGGGCCTTGGCAATCGACACTGGAGCGAAATGCGCCTATCTCTACGTCACGAAAACTAGATTCTGTCGAGATTGCTCCCCTGAATCAAATGTTAGATCCGATGAATAGCGTAGTCATGCAAGCAAGATATAAAAAATCACACTTTATAGATTTCATATGCCATTAATTTCATCCTCATAAACAAGAAATTAAAATAATCAGGAATGTTTTGCAAACAGGCCTGCACAGATTGTGCGAGGTAATTAGTGGAAAAGTCTCTCTGGCCGCGTTCAAATTAGTAGCAATCACTTGTGTAGGTGAAATATACTCCAGTGTGTCGACCGATAATACTATGCACATTTTCGTTCGTGACCGGTAATACACACTTCTTTCATTCCCAGTTTGGCATCCTGAAATGACTCACGTAATTTTAGCACCTACTGCAGTTTTGAATGGTTGAGTTATTGCAATGGAATTTTTACGTAAGTGCATGAGAAAATAGGGCTCATTCATATATGTATTGTGACATGCCAATATAGGGACATGTTTATTTACAGAACATTTGTCGTAAATAGGCGAAATGGTTAGGGCAAATTAATAGGCAATATAGCTCCTTAGTAACGACGTCGTGGTTGTTGTCAGGATAAACAAACATTCATTAGACCGTGAGGTGACGGCGTGAGTAGGAGGAAATATAAGAGATTTGTGGATTGGTTGAAGAAGCGTCGACTGATTATTAAAACGGAAGTTTGGGCTTTTTGTCAAAATAAAAGAAAGGCGACGCATTGTGGGTCGTAAAAGGGAGGATAAAATTCATGCGGTCGCATGTCGTGACGGTGAGCAGTTCGCTCGCGAATAGATTAATTTGTGCATGTTAGGAGTTATAAAAATTTCGGGAGTCTACAATACGTGTTGGAACTTTGAAATATTTTCGTGTGGTAGAGCAAGAATCGGACTTGGGGAACGTGTCGAGTTTCGAATATTTTGCTGTGTATCAAAATAAGACTTGGAGTTTTTTCGCGAGTGAACTCTAATCATTCTTGAACTTATAAATGTATGCGGTTCACAAACGGTACCGGACTTCGCATATTTTCTTGCTATAAACGGAAGAAAGAACTGAGAGATTTGTTTTGCTGTGTAATCATAAAAGCACTGGATATTTATACGGTGAGAACGAGCATCAGACATAATATAGTGGAGCTGGAACAAATATTTGAGTGGTGCGAATCGGCGAATCGGCGGTGTTCGTTTTTTAAGAAGAGAAGGAGATTCGTGGTAATTGGACTTCGGGACTTCGGAGCTTCAAAAAGGAAGGGAAGGCGTTTCTTCAAGGTAGCACCAATCAAGAGCACGCGAAGACTAGAATCGCCGTATAAGGTTCGAACCAGGTCATGACTAAGAAAGTTTATCAATGTAATTTTTTTACATTTTAATTTGCTACATTGATAGGAAATAAACATTAAGTTTCTTTTAAAAGAAAGATAAATGATTTTCACTGGCCAATTCTAGCTAATAAGTAGCTGGATCAAATAATCTCTGTTTCCAGATTCCTCGCCATTCTGTGTAGATGGCAGATCGGGTAATCCGCTATTAATAGATAATAGCGATTATTTCTGACGTGACCCATCGACCCAGCTAGCGAGATAATATTCATTTTTTATCAGAGTAATAATAGTTAAAATATTATCGTAACAATTTTCCTGGCGCCCATGTTGAAATTTGGAAACGGGTTACGACGAATCGCCCAATAATTGTAGCAGTTAGGGGTATGTTTCAGTATGCATTTCTCTTTTATCGCTTGTATTTTGCGAGAAACTCAGGTAACTAATTTTTTTCAAATCCAACTATATATATATATATATATATATATATATATATATATATATATATATATATTAGTGTACAATGAGGAGCGTAACAAGACGAAACAGTGATATGCATATCATAATATGTTAGATAAGCATTTTTCGAGAAAATCTCTTTTTATTGCTTCTCTAGTTTAACGGGTATTTTGAACGTATAACAGTCCATCACACAAAATCACGGAGTACTCGCGCTTCTAAGGCGCGTCCGAACGAGGAAGGCTGAGCTCAAAAAATTCAACGATTTAAATAATCTACGACTTGCTCTCGAGAATACCAGTTCGTAATCTGCGATCTCTAGATCTGCGTCAGGCTTTTCGGTCCCGTTACCTAAAGAGGTGCCCGTTTACCTTAAATGATAGGCGCGTCTCCTCGGCCCGATCGCGTATAGCGTTTGCTACCCTCCAGGAGGAATCACGATGGCGTAGGTCTTCGTGGTCTCTGGTGAAGTGGCGTAGACGACCACCCGGACCCTGAGTCTCGCGCCGCCACTCACGTCGTTAGCTTGAAGCTGCAGGCCGCGAGAAGGCGATGCTCCTGGGAGTCGAATCCCCCGGCTAACCTACCAGTTGGGCCTTTGGCGCGTCGAACTCCAGCAGGATGCTTTTCCGAGTACTCCGTATCCCACTTTATAGTCCGGCGGGAAACTAGATAACACCAGTCAGTTTGCAGGTTCCGGCTTACCCACGTCGATAGCTGGCAGTAAGAAGTAGGACGGGATGCGGTCTCCCAGCCCCTCCCCTTAAAGCCGCGCGAAGGCGATGCTCCTGGGAGTCGAATCCCCCGGCTAAACACGAGTTGGGCCTCTGGCGCGTCGAACTCCAGCAGGGTGCTTTTCCGAGTACTCCGTATCCCACTTTATAGTCCGGCGGGAAACTAGATAACACCAGTCAGCTTGCCCAGGTTCCGGCGTTACCCACGTCGATAGCTGGCAGTAAGACGTAGGGAGACGGGATGCGGTCTCCCAGCCACGTGAACCTTAGTTCAGGTGGCCCGCACTTGGGCTCTGAGATTCGTCGTGGCAGTGGCCCGATACTCTGCAAAGGGAAGGAATTTGTTCCCGGCGCATGTGAGAAAGCGCATTGTTTTGACTCCGGTACTAGCCTGGATAGCTAGTGGCTCTGAGCTGGCAGGGCGGCCCCACCAGGCATTGTATGGGGAGTTTACCATGAGGAACAACTGCGTTCTGGCGAGACCCACATACCAGCCCAAAGGCGTACTTGTGCGTCTGCGGGGGGTGAGGATAGTAGCTAAAGCCCAGGGACACACCCTAGGGTTAATCCCCCTGGTAAAGGACAAGTGCGTGATAAGAGCACGGTATTTAAAAACATGGCCGCTCTGCTGGAGCTGTGCCCGCGCCCGCACAATCGTCTTGCGTCAATCTCCACTCGGAAGCTGGTTTGCGCTGTTCTTAACAGCGCACGGGCTTATTCATTAATGGAAACAGCATTGCATATAATTAACTAGCAATTCATGAAATCAATTTCTACGAAAAGAAACAATTTTATTTATTCTGAATTATTTATTAACTCCCCTAGAAAATTAATATAAAATATAGCTTATTTTCAAACCTGTGCGTCCTGCGTACCATATGAAGGAGTTATCAAAAGATTTCGATGAATTGAAGAAATTATTTCGACGTTGTTTATTATTAACGGAGTTGAGGCCAGTGACCAGAGTATTGTATTGACTTAAATCTATTTTCCTTCTAAAACCAATCGTATTGTGACCGCTCTACCTTTTCACTGGTCACTCAAGTAACTTTGTAGTATTCCTTGATCTGTGACTTGTTATGACAATGTCACACCCAAATTTAGGAATAGATTAGTATGTCCTAACTGCCCTATAGGAGTGGGTTCGTCTTTTATCCTGCTTTTGTAATGAAATGAACAGGCAAGTTAATCTTTTAACTATGAAGAGCGTTCTGAATATATTCTGTTTAAATATTGGAATACAATCCCACTCTACCATTGACACATTGCATTGAAAGATTCTATCACTTGCTCTACCTTTAGCAATTACGTGATTACCTAACAACTGCAGTTACGTTTTAACACTTGCATAAACACTTTACATAAAATTATATTACCCTTCAGTTCACAAAAAAAACACAATAAAATAACTGTACAAAAAACTACAATACATGAAAACACAAAATACTGAAAAAGAATCACATACCAAAATACCCTTTGCATACACTTTCAAAAAATTGTCACATTATTAGTGAATGAAATATATATAAGAAGTCGTTTCACTTTCACATAGATTATTATTAATACTAAACACATAAGATAAAATAATAGAAAAATGAAATTAATAGGTTTTTTACCATTCTTTTACAGGAATTAGTTATCTGGCTTCCTTTTACGACTGCAATATTATATAAGATAATGTCGAAATGATTTTAATGAATTTAACTCGACTATCTACGTTTGTAAGTGAGGTAAATTCTATCTCTATAGCATAATTCTCACTTATTTAAACAGTTCTTTTTATGAGAATTTCTAGTGAATTTTCTGACTCACTAAACGTCTCGAAGAAATATTTCCACAGCTTGGAGCGGCGACGGCGACCCAGATCCTTTCAAGGTCGTGGCAACCCCTTGCTTCGGTGAACACGTGCTCTGGTGAATTTCTACCACAGTCCTTCAAATTTTATATAATCTGACTGCAATATCTTCGCGTAATGAATTTCTTACGTGGGAAGCCAAGTTGAAAAACAAAACAAAAAAAGCTGGAAATAGAAAGAAACATTTTCTATAGCACATGATTTCTATTTCAGTACACGTTCTTGAACGTTGAAATATATTATTTCCTCGTAGATAGAAAAAAAGTATATTCCTGTGTCATGCGTTCACGTGAATTTATCAGAATGTTCATAATTTAAAGTTCTAAATTCTCTCATACATGGTATAGTTATTTTAACATGATGAGACGAAATACGTTTTACAAGCTTCTAGTCGTCGAAATACGGCGAATTCTCCTCTCCGTCCAGCACGAACAATTGCGGTGTGATCAGATCGGCGAGCGGTAGCAAAAGAGAGAACTTCTCTTAGCGAGGCTTTGCTCTACGGCCGATATTTTCAAGGGTGATTTTGATTGGTCCTCGATCTCTTGTACACGAGTGCGTTCAGAAACTTTTAGTAAATTCTCGCAAAGGATACCATTTACTGCTGGCGCGATCTCTTGCAATTCGTTAACACTATAATTGCTGCTTGTCGTGCCTTGACGTTCTCGGACGCTTCTTAAAAATCAATGTATCCGACAATGAGGTTTAAAAAAAGTTTGAAATTTTAATTGATGGAACCTAATTTTCGCTAAACGCACATACGTGTGTACTATCCAGAAAAATAAACATTTTGTGTCCACAAAGTGAGTACCGAAGCACAATTTAGGTTTTGCCTATTTCATATACACATGAAGCCAGTAGGAGGTTGTGCCTTACATCGGCATTGTTGTATAAAAACTTGTGATTTGTATTCATTACAAGAAATCACCCTTTCCTAATCTATACAATAAATCAGTTCATCAATTTCACACCTTATCACGACGAGAAGATCTCATCTCGCATAATTACGCAATAAATAATTTAACAAAAATCTCACAAATACTGCAGTACTTACTTTGGAAATAGAAAAAGTACAAACATTCATTATATACCAAGAAAATCACAAATAGAGTGTGTGTTATGTAATATTGTTTTTCTTAATCTAAAAGGGAGGTTATATAAATGGTGCACATTTCTTTGATTATTTCTCTGCACCGCATGACATTAAATGTATCGTGTGCACTGGCCCAAACATGGCCAACTATCCATTGCAGTCCCTATACACGGGAGGATGTAGGTTCCACTCCGGACGGTAAAAAAAATTTCGACACTAGCTTGTGGGCTAGTTCGAATTCAGTCGCTGTCTGGAGAAGCATTCTACAGGCCGGCTGCTCTGATCGGTAGTTTTCCATGGTTTCTACGATCAACACCAGGCGAATGCCAAAAAAAACAAAACAAACTGACCACGGACCGCGCGCGATATTCCGTTCCTCTTTCTTATCCTTTTTTTCCAAGATCATGTCAACCTAACCAACGCAAATAACTTTTTCATATGACCGGAGATGGCTAATTTTTATTAATTTATAAGGGTATACAAAGTTTGTGAAATAGATAGTTTGCTAGAACAGTATGGCTCATAGTATGAATAAAGAATGCAGTTTCCTTAAAGCTACCCTAGTAAACTTTTCATCAGTATATCTAACAATAAATCGAATAAATATTAAACTATCACATCTTCTGTTAAAATATTGAAGTTCTTTCGTATGTCTTTACAATTATTGACTTGTTTTTCAGGTTGTTGGGAGGAATCGACAGGTTCGTCTAATCAACAATTACAATATTATGTTTCCTTCACCTACGGGTCAAACACATATTAAAAAGTACCTGTACTTTCTATCATAGACAATCACTACTACAATCAAAATTGCAAACAAAGTTGACAGTATATGCGCCGACGGAGGAGTCCTGTATCTTTTCAATTTTATGAAATCGGAAAGAGTGTTAACAAAGAAAAGTTTACAAGAAGGTGATATAAAAAAATCTGAAATTTAAAAAATACATTTTTAAAGTTACGATAGCTACACATTTTGTGTGTGTTTGGTTATAACTGCTTAAATTTAATTTCTTTTTGTGAGAAACATGAAACACTTACAAATATTGTTCTTACTATATCTCATTATCTTCCGTCCATTGATAACAATATCATCAAGTCTAGACATCATTCAACATATAAAAAAGGACAATTTGGATACCAATAGATCCTTGTTTAATTTGTCTAATTATAACTCCACGACAAGTATTAAATTACAACTGAAACATCAGAATACTGTGACATACGGTTTTTACGACTTTGTTTTAAGTGGTTCTTGGTGTAACGGAAAGAAGGCTTCAGTAATGCTCCTTACGATTCTATCATTCTGAAGACGGTAATGTATCGATTAGGACTGAAATGTAAGACAGTTACCTATGGATGGGCAAGGGAAAAAATTGGGAAACTATTCAATGGTGAAGTAGACATTCACATGGTACCCACATACATTGGCGCTTTTGTTTCTTCTAACTTGAGTATGTTATATTCTCATGAGAAGGACGACTTGTGTTTCATGGTACCTAAGCCATTTTCAGTTGAACGAAGCATTTTTTTAAATGTGCCTCTTTCCATTTGGTTGTGACACTGCTGCGTGTAAGTTTATTCTTCGCACATCGGTTATGGAAAGGATATCTTTCTGTCAGGCTCGAAGTAGTAGAGAGCCTTAACAGGAGGATATGACGACAAATGCGTCGCCTCATGGTGTGGATGAGTGTTCTAAGTTTTTTTCTTTGGAACTTCATCGGTGGAGATCTGACTGGATCTATTCTTGCTCCTGGGCGAGAGAAGGAGATAAGCACTCTAGAAGAACTAAATGCACATTTCAAGTTATTCCAATTGGGATAACGTGCGTGAGTTTTTGCCAAAGAACTACAAACGGTGTAGTCATTGGTAAATAAATTCAAGTACCACCTAACCTTTCTTGGGTACGACCAACAAGCATTATTTTTGAAAGCATGGAAGGAATTTCAAAGAATGTGGAAACAACTGGTCGGAATTAAACGAATTCCTCCATGTCTACTAAGTCCACGTTATGTGTCATTTGTGATTAGAAAGAATTGGGTTCATGCTCAGAGAGTTAATAAAGGCATGCAACATCTGATAGAAGCGGGGTTGAGAACAAAATCAAACAAATATATTGTAAAAATATGTTTCGAGGAAGTTCACGTGTCTGTGGCCTTTTAAATCCTAAGGCTTCACACCAACCAGTAGATCCTGTAGGGTTGAAGTCACTCAAACAAGCTTTCGGGATATTGGGAATAGGTATCTCCGTTGCTACTGTTTCTTTCCTTGTGGAAAATGGGTACATTTTTCGACGGTTTTCCCTCCTTTATATTTCAAGGAATCATATATATTATATCTGTAACCACTCAATATTTCTTGAATTGTGTGATTGTCTTACTTCCTTGTAAATTATATAACTTAATTACGAAACCAGCACTCAGCGGCTTTCCATAAAAATGGATAGAAATTGAAGCAGAAACTAAGCTTACCTAGTTTCTTCAACTAGGGGACATTCAGTGCTGCTATATGCAGAAATAAATGAAACTCGAGTAATGTCGTAAAGGAGTGTTCACCAATGCGTAAATGTAGGGTAAAGCAGCTTGGAGACCTTTTTGAGTGCAAATTATAACTACTAAGTGGTGAGAATGCGTAGCGGATAGCAAATTGAAGTCAAGATAAAATTTGTTAAATTTTGAGTACACATTACTTTGTAAATCTGTTCATTTCTAAGTTTACAAGCATTCGATCTGTTTTAGGGGGGGAAACGTTAACTCAAAATCATAAGCAATAAATGTTTTGGGGCTTGACCACAAAAACATAGATTCTCTTGGCAGAAATAATATTTATTTTCGCCGCTACCTTTAACATTTTCTGCATTTCCAAGAAAGAAATCTCATTATACTCGAAGTTTATTCAACTGTGAGGCTTTTCCTTAATTTAACAGCGAGTGCTTACTGCCATGGCAAGAGTGCTGGGTGTAAGACCAGGATTCTGAAGGACTGAAACAGGGAGGATATCGGGAAACGTCCTCGTAATGACTCATGAAGTGCTCCCCGAATTATTCAAATATCACAATTTTTGGAATTTTACATTCTAGCTACTGTTTACGCATGTTTTGGGGTATACAATAACGAAAAATTGATTGACGCCAAAACGCCTGTTCCTGGCTCTCTCCGTCAATTTGTCTGTCCGTGAACGCTAGCGGGTACACCAACATCACCAAAATTGAAATTCCCCAACCAATCTTAAAATTGAGTTTGCAGTCTCTGAAATGGGAAGCATACAGTTTTGAGAGGTACTTCACGTAAAGCACCCTGATCTTTTCTGAATTTTCAAAAATAAAAATTAACAAAATCAAAAACAATTCGAAACAGCGTTTTATTTCCAGTCTTCCAAAGTTTTTTCTTCAAAGTCTTCAAATACACATCTCCCCATAGCACGTCACAGAGAGTTTTTAACTGTAAATATAAAGTTAAATAAATAAACTGTACACGAAACTGTAAACAAACTAAAAAATATAACTCTAAACAAACTAAATAAATTGTAAACGCAAAGTAATAAATAAATTTTCGCAGCGCTCAAGTAAATTAATATTGCAATGAGGCCATTGCTTGTCGCCGGACCAAAACTTTCCCGTCTGTCACCCTAATTAGGACAGCCCCTGATTCGACACGGCTCAACTCAAGACGGGCGAATACGCGCCTGTCGTCCTATCCCTAAATTTACGTCTAGGGTAGGATAGTCCCCCGGTCTCGCGGTCCTCAGGCAAAGAGCGGGCGGCTGCCCGCCATTGTGCACACGAGGCACCGGAACAGTTGAATTACAGAGATCCCGGCTACTGTTTACGTAATCCCATAGGACACATACAATCATCGCGGAGACAGCAGAAAGGACTGGTTGGTCCATCTCTGGTGTACTGACCAAAACACACGCACAACAAAGACCACCAATCAGGCGCCCAAAAAATGACGTTTGTTAGGAAATGCCCTATCGGCTTCCCACTCGCGTCGAATATTCTAGAAATTGAGATTTTGACCAATAGCATGAAATTTGATCACGTAAATGAGCGATGTGCGAAGTTAGAGAAGAGAGTGGATGGAAGCAGGAAGCTCGAAGGAGTAGAATTCTTATCTGCAGACAGACAGAAGGCGAGAGAACGGCATAGCAAACAGGCCGATGTGTTGAGCAGAGATAGTTGTAGGCAGCAATTAGTGTTGGCCGACCAACGGAGTGCAGGACGCACTGTTTGAAATCACAAACTGCAATTTATTCCGTTTCAACGGGCCGGTGTAGATCCGAAGGATCGATAGTACAGCCGAGTTATCGAGGCTGACCTGATACGGATAGGGTGGCGTATTGACAGCCCTTTCCACTATCCACCGATTGCGGCTCATTTCAACCATTTCCTGACTACGAGCGCCGGATCTGCGAAGTACTGGAACGGGAAGGAACGCTAGCACCGCACGTATTGCTGCTTCCGGCTGGCTGCGCCTTGCTGCAACGTCGTTCGCGACAGCGTTTGATTTGAGGGCGACCACAGGGGTGCAATCTACGAAAGAGGTAGAATGAATGACTATTATTTTGTATTCATTCTAAAGACATTCGAAAAAGAGTCATCTATTGTAAAAGTAATGATTGAATTTAATTTAAGAAACTTTCAGAGCAATTGTATTTTAACAAGCAATAAACGGGTTCTCGCCATTCAGGCGATTAACACTTAAAAAGGAACATGACTTTATAGTTATTATAACAACAGTGAGTACTTTTCTTTAACGATCGCATTGGGGGACATATAAAATCTGAATAAAATACGTATTGCAATAAATGAATATTCAGATCATTCGCATTCACAAAAAGATGTAGCAATATCTGAGAGATACATTGCTGGCACATCCGGGTTATGTGCGAGAAAGAAAAAATGTAGCACCACAAGAAGATTCACTTGCACCCTTTGGAGGTCCCACTACAGAAATTAACGCAAAAGATATTCGAAATAGACTAAATAAACGTGGGAAACGTAAATTTGAGGGACCTGATAGCATTTCCAGAGATTTCCTAAAATTAGGGGGTGAAGCCATGATTCCATATCTCTTGCGTATTTTTCATATGACGCTAAATAATACATGTATTCCCGACTACTGGAAAAGCGCAATTATTGTTTCTATATTAAAAGGAAGAAGTCGTTAAAAGGTCGAAAACTAATGGCCTATTAGTTTACCATTGGTTGTCTGAAAACCATTGGAGAATCATATTGCAGAATACCTAAAACAAGAATATCTCGAGACAATTTGGCCTTTTCGAAGGGCACCACGGACTTAGAAAATGATACAAATAAATACAAAGCTATTAGATTCTCTAATAATAAAATAGTAGGAAGTACCTCGTATTCTTTGAAAGAAGAGTTGATCCCCAGAGTAAGCAATATTTAGGAATTACTATTAACAAACATATGGAAATGGGCCGAAAAAGTCAACTATGTGGCCAGAAAGTATTAAAAGCTCTACATTTCGTGATGAGGATTCTTAGAAGAGGAAGTGCTCAATCGCGTTAACTGGCGTACACATCGCGAATTCAAACTATTCTTGAAGACGGTTCAGTTTGTTGGAATCCATATCGTGTAGGACAAGTAAATACTTTAAATAAGATTTAAAAATCGAGGAAAAATTTGTATTGCAAGAAAAAATGAATTCAAATCATTCTATGAAAGAATCCTTGCAGAAAAGCCGGTAAGGAGCTAGTCTCTTTGCTTTCTTCAGAAACTCTGTGCTTTCTTCAGAGTTTACCAAGGCGAACCTGCTTGGAAAGATATTCAGAAGTGACACTTGAAATCATCATTCACTAGTCGTCGGGACCACAATTGCAAAATGATGTGTCCAAATTCAACACACACAAAATTCAATAAACAATTTATTGAATTGAAAACAGGTACAGAGCTATAGTGCCGAATATCCAGGAGAATGTACAGTGAAACGTAGCCGAGTTGTCGTAACCAGAAGATGCACCAAAATATCGCCGAGTCGCCTAATCTCCGTAGGGGAAAGTCCGTTGTCGCAGCACTGTCCGTCGTAATCACAATCTTCTCTGTACTACCACTTATCACCACTCTTCACCGTTACTCCGCCGCTCACTCTCTGCCTCTCTCCGGTCCACGGCCGGCTTATATTCGCCCCAGGCCGTTGGTCCGCAGACTGGCAGGCGTAGCAGGGGGCGGGTGTTGGGCCTCGCCCCGCTCGCTCAGGCGTGGCGGCCGCACACCGTCGAGTCCCGCTGGCCTGCGCTTGTCGCTGGCCGCTGCCGCACAGGGGCGGTAACGCCCTACTGTGGCGGCACCTTCAAAACTGTGCGGCCGGTCACGACACAAAATTATCGCGAGAAGTCAAAAAACTGATATTGGCAAATTTTCTTTCGTTAACTGGACAATAAAAAGCTAGAACGAATTATTTCCTGCAGTCCAGCTAGAGACTTTACCGCAGAATGCGGGAAAATAAATTAAAAAAATTAAAAACATAAGTTAGCTATATAAATAATATTTTATATAAAATATTTTAGGCTGGAGCTTACTTTGTGTTCCTTGTAGCTAATACTCTAATTTTGTATTTATCTAGTATTAGTCATTATTTGTATAAAATTGTGTTTTAAAAGTATTTTTAAAATGTATACTTAATGTAAATGTAAACTTCACTAAACTCAAATATGTTTTACAATTTACTTACGAAGAGCTGCCACCGGGATCTTTCCCAAAGAAATAAATATATTATTGTCATTATTATTATAAATATTAAATGTTGAAATCACGGATGATAATACCGGTAGGATTTATTTATCGTGAAGGTTCAAAAGTCGAGTAGCGAATTCGCGGATGTCGAGGGATTGCTGTGAGGTAAAAAGGTAAGAAACTCTTCTGCGTTAAAATTTAACAATTTTGAATTGCTAGGTCCCGCCAAGTCGTGTGTGAGAGAGAGAGATGTGTGTGTGTGAGAGAGTGTGTGTGAGAGAGAGAGAGTGTGTGTGAGAGAGAGTGTGTGTGAGAGAGAGTGTGTGGAAGAGAGAGAGAAAGACAAAGTATGAGTGAGTGAGGGTGAAAGAGAGAGTGTGGAGACAGTGTTGGAGAGTGTGTGTGAGAGGCTGTGAGAGGGTGAGGGAGATTGGGGAATGGGGAAGAGCGAGGGAGCGAGTGTGCGTGCGTGTGTCCTGCGCAAAGACTTACAATAATGGCAGTTCTCAGATTGAACTTCGGCTACTACTCAACCAGATCGACCATGTTAAAGTTATGATGCTGTTTATAAGAGAGCAAGCTACATTTTGAACCATCTAGTCGGTTGGTAAACAAACCGAAACCGGCGGGAAGTTTCATTTGAAAATTGTCCCCATTCTACTGAAATATTCTGTATATTCTTATATCTTTGAAAATGGACCATACACAACCGATATAAATTGTCCCGTTCATATTCAAATTTTCATTTATATATTACAGTTAATAAACATCTGCGCTCATGCATGTATTATGAAGTATTATTCCAATTCATTTTCAAAGTACATGAAATGATGAAAATTATAATTATTGTACTGTACTCCAGATTCCATTGCTGCTGGGAGCTTAGTAATTTCCCTTAGCCAAATAGTAGGCTACATGATTTCATGTTAATCACACACTACTGAATGCTGGAGAGGATTGTGAAATTATTCTAGATAGAAAGTGGTGGAAATTTTAACACTTAATTAGTGTTTTGTGACAATGTGTATTTTACATACGCAAGTTATGGAAACATTGAGTGTTATTAGTTTTAAGTTGGGATATTTAACACTTATGCAATGAAAGTTGAAATTGTCAGATAAAATAATATTACAAAATTTAAAAGTAGTCGAATTTTTTTTAAATATATATAGTCAATATATTTAATTGTAATATAAGAAATGTATAAAAATCCAATGCTATGAAATAAATTGCAATATATTCTATTGTATTTACTCTTGTTTGTTCAAGAAAAATACTACGAAGTTCATATCAAAGCACTTTCTCTATATAATATATTTCCACCATACATATTTTAAGAAATGTGAATATTGTTTGTATAAATACACATACAATATACACTAAAAAACATTATCATATTTTGAAATTTTTGTCGTATATATACATATATTAACTTTAAAATAAAGGTCGTCATCATACATATATTGAACCTGCGGTTTTTGAGCAAAGAACATATATTTTCATTTATCTTGGACACAGAAAACATACACTCAGTATACTTATTTAAATAATTAATATAACTTTGAGACAACACAAAAACATTAAACAAGAGTTTTGAATGAATCATGTCATTTCAAGTGCCTCACAAAATATAACTCGGCCTGTATTGCTCGATTTCATTACATGTTACAACATTAAATTTATTAAATAGTTGAACAAAAACAACATAAACACAAAAAATTACACAAACCCGCGGCAATCAAAACCGCCAAATATAACAAACATACACGCCAGATATACAAACACACACGCCAGATATACAAACACACACGCCAGATATACAAACACACACGCCAGATATACAAACACACACGCCAGATATACAAACACACACGCCAGATATACAAACACACACGCCAAAAAACAAACACACACGCCAAATATACAAACATACACGCCAGATATACAAACACACACGCCAGATATACAAACACACACGCCAGATATACAAACACACACGCCAGATATACAAACACACACGCCAAATATACAAACACACACGCCAGATATACAAACACACACGCCAGATGTACAAACACCCACGCCAGATATACAAACACCCCAGATATACAAACACACACGCCAAACACAAACACACACGCCAGATATACAAACACACACACCAGATGTACAAACACACGCCAGATACACACACACACACATTTACTGACAGTGATCGCACACTTTCACAGACACATCATCATCGGGCGGATTTTACGGTCGGTAGGCCGGGTAGGGCATACACCACATCCCCTGCCCTTAGATACGTATTCTGTCACGACACTGTAGGTACTTTACTTAACGTAACCACCCATTACACTTCACTAAATCCTATCAACACTACATTCTCAGCCAGACAACAGTCACAATTTCAGGCACATAGTCTAATGGCCCATTCACAGACATATTAAAGAGATGCATTTAAAGGCACAGAGACCAAACACACGCATTTGCGCACATGAAACACACACACATTCAAAAACACCTCAGACACATTGACAGCCAAAGACCCCACACTCAGGCACTGACCACAGATACCGCAGTTAGCAAACATACACATTGACATATTTTCTGTCAGACTTGAGCAATGCACAGACCCACATTGACTCACATATTATCTGAGAGGAATACACGTTCTGGCATTGTCTGACAGTTTTGCACAATGACTGACAGGCGCATGTCTTGACTATCGGATCTGCACGTTGACAGATTAGCACATATTTGGGCTGACTAGCCCTTCTTTACCTGATTAGACCTCACATTGGCTAACACTCCACTAGACCACAGCACACTTTGACTGGCTAGCACACCTTTGACTGGCTAGCACGCACTTTGACTGGCTAGCACACACTTTGACTGACTAGCACACACTTTGACTGACTTGCACACACTTTGACTGACTTGCACACAATTTGATTGACTAGCACACACTTTGACTGACTAGCACACTTTGACTGACTAGCACACCTTTGACTGACTAGCACACACTTTGACTGACTAGCACACACTTTCACTAGCATACACTTTGACTCACTAGCACACACTTTGACTGACTAGCACACATTTTCACTAGCATACACTTTGCTAGTGAAACATTTTCGCTTGCACATACTTTCTCTAGCACACTCTTTGAGGGAGGCAAAACTGGCGCATAGGCTAACACAAACAAGCTTGCAAACATATACATACAGGCTGACACAGGCGGGCAAGGATCCCCAGACACGGAAATGCAGTCACAGACACAAAATCAACCATAGGCGCGTAGGCTACAAGGCGCTGGCAGATTCATACACGAATGCAGGCCACTAGACAAGCAGACACAGATTCGAAAGCAGAGTTTCTCAATCAGACACTGTTAAGAGAGCATTTACTGGCAATTAAATGTATTCACAGGCACGGAGAAGCCTTCACAGACACACAGATGCTTTCACAGACACACAGACAAACAGAAAGGCAAATTACAGGCATGAAGACAGAACAATATAAAATGCATAGAATACATAGCCATAGACTGGAAGGCACAGGCACAGGGAGAAAGGCACTGATATAGGTAGGCATTCTGTGTCTGTGCATATTTACTCTTGCAGACCCAAGCACGCATAGGCAGACAGACCCACACACAGACCCAGGAAGAGACAACGGCACAGTCGTAGAAACAAATTCAGGTAAAGACACATGTATAAACACTGACACAGCAAAAATCACAACATAGGTATAGGCAGTGACACAGGCATTTTCACACTCGCGCAGATAAAGGCATCTCAACAAGGACTAGCGCGCATATGCAGGTTAAAGGCACCACCCTTTAATCCCTCGTAGTAATCCAACTGGTTCTGCCGTCCAACCCCGCCTTTCCCTCCAGCACTTCGCCGCCGTCCAGAACCATACCGGCGTCGCGATTCTGTGATCAAAAGGCGAACACACATAAATAAATACATCTAGTAAGTGTGAAATGTTC
The DNA here is from genome assembly GCA_964035755.1 of Teleogryllus oceanicus. Classification (NCBI taxonomy): domain Eukaryota; kingdom Metazoa; phylum Arthropoda; class Insecta; order Orthoptera; family Gryllidae; genus Teleogryllus; species Teleogryllus oceanicus. The sequence goes on from CAXIVR010000010.1 coordinate 18,748,850, forward strand.
TAAAAATGTATTAAATGGTGTATTTAGGAACGTATTACGAATCTCTGATATTTTTATCAAAACTCCCAAATTTTGAAATTATAGTATTAACATAGCTCTCTGACAAGAAACTAAATCTAATAATACCTAAACTCTGAAAGATCTAAAACTACATTACTTTATTTTATCAATTCTGAAATATGGCTTTCATTATAAATGAATCGTTGAAGCTAAATTCCACAATCGCTAATGTATGACATTAAATCTGTAACGCGTCAAGTCTCACTTGATACAACTCGTTTTGTGTATATATTTGTAAGTTCTATTGTCAAAATTATTTTGTATATTTTGTCATTGTATTATTTTGTTATTGTGTTACTATATTATTAGTATTTGTTGTGTTATTTATATTGTGTCATATTCTATCTATTCTACTAGACGTTATTCGCAATTTATTTATAAGAAGTTATTTGCGCCGTGAATATACTCAGCAATTTGTAAAAGGTTAATCGTGTAAACAAATTACTAATAAAATTGAATTGAATTTATTATTGCATTAATTATTTTCTTTCATGCACAGGTTGTATTTTTACTGGCCCCAACTGACATTCCTGAAGAAAATACAAGGCTACTTTCGTGTGGCAATATGAGTTTAGATATGAATAGGAGACCGTTCTTTTGAGGGTTAATTATTAGCTTTACCATTAGCATAACTAAATTTCTCGCATATCTGTCATTACGTACCAGCCACACGTCGTGTCTAGTCCCGCACCACCTAGAGTTCGTCCAGTCCCGCGCCGCCGTCCAGTCCCACGCCGCCGTCCAGTCCCACGCCGCCGACCAGTCCCGCGCCGTCGTCCAGTCCCGCGCCGCCGTCCAGTCCCGCGCCGCCGTCCAGTCCCACGCCGCCGTCCAGTCCCGCGCCGCCGCCCAGTCCCGCGCCGTCGTCCAGTCCCACGCCGCCGTCCAGTCCCACGCCGCCGTCCAGTCCCGCGCCGCCGTCCAGTCCCACGCCGCCGTCCAGTCCACCCCGCCGTCCAGTCCCGCGCCGTCGTCCAGTCCCACACCGCCGTCCAGTCCCGCGCCGTCGTCCAGTCCCACGCCGCCGTCCCGTCCCACGCCGCCGTCCAGTCCCACGCCGCCGTCCAGTCCCACGCCGCCGTCCAGTCCCACGCCGTCGTCCAGTCCCACGCCGCCGTCCAGTCCCACGCCGTCGTCCAGTCCCACGCCGCCGTCCAGTCCCACGCCGTCGTCCAGTCCCACGCCGCCATCCAGTCCACGCCGTCGTCCCGTCCCGCGCCGTCGTCCAGTCCCACGCCGCCGTCCAGTCCCACGCCGCCGACCAGTCCCACGCCGCCGTCCAGTCCACGCCGCCGTCCAGTCCCACGCAGCCGTCCAGTCCCGCGCCGTCGTCCAGTCCCACGCCGTCGTCCAGTCCCACGCCACCGTCCAGTCCCACGCTGTCGTCCAATTCTACTCCGCCGTCTAGTCCCGCTTCACCGATCAGTCCCGCGATGCTGTTTTATGAAAACAAAATGTAATAACAAATTTCTACACACCGAAATCGACCACAATTGTGCGCCAGCTGCGCTTCCGTAGAAACTCACCAAGCTGCCCGTGCCTCGTGCGCACGTGTTTCCGGAGGTGATCGCTCCTCTGGAAGCGGTACCCGCACCAGGTGCACTTGTGCTTCCGCTCCCCCGTGTGCACCCGCCGGTGGCGCACCAGCTCGTCGGCGCGCACGAACCGACGCGTGCACCCAGCCCAGTCGCACGCGTGCGGCTTGAGCCCCTTGTGCTTAAGCATATGCTCCTCTAGATGCGCCCTTTTGGTGTACGATTTGGGGCACAAGCTGCACGCGTGCCGCCGGGGGGCGGGGCCCCGGCCCGGAGGGGCGGGTGGCGGGGAGGTCGGGGCTGCGTGGGAGGAGTCGGATGACGCGGAGGGAGTAGGAGGGGTGGGGGAGGCGGCGGAAGTGGACAGGTTCATGGCACAGTCACCAGGGGAGTGTTGGTGTGAGGAGGAGGAGGAGCGGGCGGGCGAAGCAGCCAGAAGGCGGGTTTGGGGGGGCGTGGCTTGCTGCAGGAAGGAGAGCGGAGGAGAGGAATAAGGGGTGGAATGGGCGGGAGGAGGAGGAGGGAGGGAAGGGGGGAAAGAAGAATAATGGGATTCCTCCCAAGCAGCCACAACTCGCGTCACATTCTCTTCAAACTTCTCGGCCATGGAGCGCCGCCATGCCGCCTCCGCCAGCAGCTGCAGTGGAGTCTGAAGAGAGACACAAAATGGCCACTCAAACATTTTATAAGGGCGAAATGTGTGTATTGAGGACGGCAATCAAATCCAAATTTCTAAATAATTACACTAAAATTTTGAAATAACCCTTTTATCCGTTGTAATTTGTACACTATTTTTCTTAGAATGTGGATATTGTACTCCAGGTGGGTTTTACAGAAAATAAATCTTTCTTCGATGACAGTAAATGACGTGAAGTCATCCGGGAAAAGTGTGAAAAATATATGGCTTCGATCACCCAGTTGTAATATATAACACACAAAAAACAACGTTTAGCAGCAATAATATGCAAGACAGACCTTATGTCTGCGTTAAAATTAGTTTAATTACTAAGCATTAATGTATCTATGAGTAACGTAAACAACAATAAGTGAATGTTACATTTTAATAAGATGAAAATAAAGTGAAAATATCGGAAATTTGAGTTCTTATTAAAGAGAAACCCGGAGACATTCTAACTTCCTCTATATACGTACGAGTCTCCTGGAATTCGATATATTTCGTGTCGTATAATTCGGTAAATAAAGATGATGTTTTGTACTTTTTAAAACAATCCAACAATATAAGATCCAATGAAATTATGCACTTGTGCAGCTTGCTCTGTCCGGGGACAAAAAGAAAATAAAGCAGATTGTAGAATATAAACAACATAGATTGAGGACAAAATATACAAACGAATATCTAAAATTTGTCATTTAACATTAATCGTTCGTAGATCCGATCTTTTCCAACAAAGTTACATACTCGTTTCCTTGTTGGAAACACGTCATACTATTTTGTATCAAAAAAGTGTAGTAATTGCCGAAACGAGAGTACAAAGAAGAAGATAATTGCATGAACGATATTCCAGGTGGAATTTCAAGTATGAGAGAGAATACAACATAAATATTCGGGAAAAACTAGTCTTATCTGACACAGTTTTGCTACAGCCTACTTTGTAGACCTGGTTAAGACATATAATGTTTATATCTTTTTATATAAACACGAAGTATAATAGCTAAAATCTGTAACTTTGTTCTTGTGCAAATAGTTTTTATTAAACGGAAACGAGTATGCTCAATAATTTTGCACAAGAACAAAGTTACAGATTTTAGCTATTATACTTCGTGTTCATCGTAAAGAAATTGACTATAAATATGGTCTTCACTGAAATCTGTTCCTTGAATATTTCTCACATAGCTCCATAAAACGCACACATCGTGAAGTTACGATTATGCCTAGAAGCCAAACAACCTAACGCAGCATTTGTTCAAAGTGTCGGGGAAACTGGACGAAGAACTTGAAGAAGATTGGCCAAAATAGTTGTTAGAGACAGTTATCATTTAAAAATTATACGGACTAAATGGTAACAATAAAACAATGTAGGCTTTCACGGCCGGAGTTGTATTCACAGATTTCTTCCGGGCTGAAGGGCCGTGGTCCATCGGAAAACATATTTCCACACGTTTCGTCCGCAACTACGGCAGACATCCTCAGTGGCGATGTGGTCTCAGACGAAGAATCCTTTTTGAAGGTTCCCCGGCGACTGTCAGTTTTGTCAACTGTTCCTGTTGCCATGTTCCAGCGCGCCTACGTGACCACTGTCACGTCTTTGTTTTCCATTAGGTTTTGCTTTGGCCTGGCGGATTACGGGGATACAAATTGGATTGATTTTCATTCCCTTCTTCTTTCTATTGAAATTCCGGGGATGTTTGTGAATTTCAATGCCTTCACGGTTTAATCGTGCATGGTAGTGAGATGTGGTGGCTAAAACATCCACGTCTTCGAATCTTATGTTGTGTTTACGGCCAAAGCAAAACCTAATGAAAAACTACGGACGCGGACGAAACGTGTGGGAATATGTTTTCCAATGGACCACGGCCCTTCAGCTCGGAAGAAATCTGTGACTAAATGGTACAAAATTCAATAAAGATCATTTTGAAAATCAATATTATATTCCTTTTTGATGTTCGGTATTGTCGTTGATTGTATAGAAACAATTATGCAGTAGAAAATAATATACTTGGGACTTAATCGTATGTATCAATTTTAATCGTTTAATGTCATCTAGCAATTTGTTATAAAACTGATCATAGAAACGTTGGAATCTTTTATAAGCATTATTAATTTTAAATAACAGTTGTACAGTCGGAGAAGCAAAGAGCTTTTCCCGTAAACCTCCGTTATCACGTTTCACAAAATCTGATTTCTGAAAACACAACGTATTAGAGGAAGTAATTCACTGCTTGCACACGCAATACACACTATAACCTCACAAAACGAGTTTCTCTGATAAATAATCACTGTATTTCGCTGCAGCGCTCGAATTACGTCGCTTAACATGTTGCGTATACAATCTTCTAAAATGCTGTGTGCAAAAAATAGTTCACATTGACTTCGTTGTTTCGCGTAAGATTTTCAACGTACGGCACACTAAAAGTTCAAATTTAAAAATTTATAATTCCTGCAAGTGTTGCTAAAAATTAATACGACGCTACGAATTACAAATGAAATCATTACAAAGCATTCTCAGTAGTACAATATATTTTCTGTTTGAAGCTCAAAAATATTCACGGGGTAATATCAAGGGTCATCTGAATTGAATACTGTTGAATCATGTAGCAAATATTTCTTATGTCTTAACATTATCTTATTCGGCTACATGTTGTCTTGTAGTCAAACTCTTGGGGTACTATTCCTAACAAGACGTACGAATGAAGTTAAATGAAACCAAAAGAACTACATCTAAAATAATTACAATCAGAAAATTTAACCTTTCTTTTACGAATGTTAAATAATGAAACTGTAAACTCTTTTTCCAAATAAACCAATAAATATTTATAACATCCATAAAGAGTACAGCACAATACCAATTGAAATGTAAAACAACCCATATCAAATGATATATGAAGACAATTATCAGACCCCTAAAAATGTATATTATAATATTTTTGGTCTTAGATTTTTAAAGACGGAACATTCTTCATAATAATATTTATTACATAATACATAGCGTAACGTTTCGGGAATTATTTGTTTGGATTATCAGGCCAAAATTAAATAAAAAAATATATAAACAATGGTAGTTATAAACAAAAGAATTGAAGAAATACGGAAAGAAAAAGCTCTAAAAAGGCCACAATACGTTGGCCGAAACGTCAGCTACGAGCAAATCGACGCGGCTTGTCCCGGACAGCCAAGAGACAGACAGAAAAAAAATTTAAAATGTATACCAGTTAAGATTATTTTATAATTTATTTTTCGTTTTTGCAAGATACAGCAATTCACTTATCTTCAATACCATTAGAAAGATTGGTTCAAATAAAAAAAAAATATTTGGAACTTCACAAAAATTATTCAGCTGAGCGGTACTTAAATAATAGAACTTAAATAATCAGTTAAACTTACCAAGTTTTCGAGATACAGCAAAGAATCGTAGAACACATTCATGGCGGAGGGATGTGTCCTCGAAAGGAAATTCAAAAAGAGAAATGGCTTCCCTTGTGCGAAAATGCTTTCTAGACCGGGCCCTCCTCCCGCGTGGACACTTGCGCTCGTCCAATCGCAAGTCGAGGCGTCTCCCTACCCCCTCCTTCCCGCCTCCGAGCTTTTGGTGACTTTCTCCGGAGAAGCTCCCGCCCCTTTCCTCTGAGGAGTCTAACCCCGCCCCTCGTCACGAACTATGTGCAAGGGTATACCTAGGAGACAATGCCGGCCTCCTTTCCAATCCTACTGGCGACTGCTTGGCCTTTATAACCGAACCGCTGAGTCAATGCCGCCATGTTTTGTGAGAATTACAACAAGCCAGTTTTGGTTGAATATTATACATGAAAAATATTGTTACAACTTCTAATTATTGTCACACTAGTGCTACAAAGGCTCATTCATTTCGTTTTGGCGTTCGTAAAGTTGATACAATATTATAAAACGCTCTTTGTGTCTTACTTTAGTAATTAGGTTGGTAAAATTTTGATAAAGGCTGCTCGGAAATATTTGAAAATTATTTCTGATTTATATTTTCGTTAATTAAAGAGTTGTAGTGAAACTGATATCAGTGGTGCTATAACACTTAATTCCCCGTATTATATCTAATTGTAGAATATTTCAATTCATTTATAGGAAAATGAGATTTCGGCATTATTAAGCGTTCTTTCCTACTTTCATGCAAAAAGAAAACAAATTAAAAAATAATTTGAATTTTTTTTATCAATTGATTTCGAAAATCTTGATAAATATTATTTGAATTTCAAAATGTTAATGGTTATGCAATTTTCGAAATTTGGAAGTACTTTCAAGACGTTGATGGAGTCGATCAGAGGGCAGGTCGTATATAATCGGCAAACCAGATCTGCGTGCTACACAGAGTTCTGAGCTTTCGTAAGGAGGCGGATTACCGGGAGCGCATCAACTGATGTCACTGCAGCGCTTCTGACCGGGAGGCCCTAGGTTCCAGTCCTGCCTGCGGCAAGATTTTCGACACTAGCTCTTCACCTAGGTCGAATTCAGTCGCTGTCTGGAGGAGAATTCTAGCGGCCGACTGCTCTGATCGGTAGTTTTCCGTGGTTTCTCCGCTCAACACCAGACGAATGCCGGAGCAGTACCCTACCATAAACGGGCCACGGACCGCGCGCGATCTGTCCTTCCTCTTCCTTGTCCTCTCCTCTCCACTTACACACACACACACACACTTACACTACCATGCACTACACGACCACACATTCCGGGAGACCGGGCGGGAGCTTAGAGCTTGTCCCGGCTGGGGCGGTGCCCCGCTGGTGGAAGAGTCCTGGTTAGGGGGAAACCCCACTAGCCGACGGTAGGTCGGTGCCGGATCTCGCCATCCAGCGGGGGAAGATCACCGCCATCTCCCGAGAAAAAACATGCACTACACTAACGGGACTACTGACCAAAGCAGTTGCACCCGGAATCACGAAAAAATCAAATCAAGCAGCAGAGAGGGGGGGTAGGGATGATAACCGGAAGCCCCAAACCGCGGCGAGAGATAAGGAGACCGCCTCCTGTTGCACGTTTGCCATTGTCCACGCGGTACGAAGACGGATTCCATCAGCAGGAAGCAACTGTACTTGCTGATCCATGTACCATGAATGTGTTACACAATTCTTTACCAAATTCATGTAACTTTTTCGTAATTAAATAATCATTATTAATGACGTGATGCAGCACGATAGCTGCTGAATAATACCACACAACATGAACGTGTTTTTCAATTGTGTGAAGTATACTGATACCTTCTCTATAGTAAGAAAACGGTGCTAATAGCCTGAAGTAGTATATAAGGCGATTAATATTCTCTCTACTTCGCAGAGAGAAAGTAAAAATGATAAAATATATTTTATGGATTGTTAGTAACATGAAGTATCGGCTGGTATTTCGTACCGCCTGAAATGAATTTCTCGTAGTACAACCAAACATATATAGGAACCGTCTGCTCAGTGGTATCGTTGCATTACTTATTCTGCGCTATCCCCTGGATGTTTTAAAAGTGACAGTCTACCTATGGAATATTTTCTACACAAACTACATACCTAGGCTTACTATCTGAGGGGAAACAGTGGCTGCTGACTAATCTGGAGGGTTAAAAAGTTTTCTCGGATAATTACCAGTCGAACGCCGGAATAGTATTCTAAAAAGCGGTCCATCGCGCCTAATCTTACTTTTCTTATCTTTTTCCCATCTTCCCCCACCATTCACACGCACGAGCACATAGTCGCGCTATACTCAGACTTATTGACTCTTACTTGCTCTACTCACAAATTGAGCTAATATTTTGTAGGACCTGCCTGCTTTGCTTGAATTGGAGTGACTGGTACTGTATTTTTGCCCAATTTTAAATCTTGCACATTGAAACACAAAAATAGCACACTAGCTAAAAGCCTCCGTTTATACAAGTTTTATGCTGTACGTTCGAAAAAATGTAGAAATAATTTTAAAAAAATTACTTGTCAGGACGTTTGAAGTAAATGTGGCAACCTAAATTTCCAAGGAATGCCTGAATTTGCATGAAATACCCCCGTGTATGGATAAAAAAGAATATCTTAAATTAATCAATTAATTTGTAGAATGAATGGGTCACCCCGACTACGAATTGAACCCAGGCAATTTTTGGAACAAATTTAATTATTAAAATACATTGTTACTCAGTAACATGGTCACATCTCGAATTTCTTTACGACTGCGGAACACACTTCCATGCGAATTGTATCACATTATTATTATTATTATTATTATTATTATTATTATTATTATTATTATTATTACTATTATTTTTAAGATTATGCCTAGAAAGAAAACAAGAAGCCATTGCAGCATTTGCTCAAAACATATGGGAAACTGGACGAAAAACTTGAACGAGAGTTAGTTGTAGCAGAGTAGAGAGTTAAAAAAACTTGTTAAAAGCAATTATGGTTTGAAAAGTGTACGGACAAAATCGAAATATGTTCAATAAATATAATTTTCAAAATCAATATTGCACTCCATTCTGATGTTCGGTATTGTCTTTAATTGTATAGAACCAATTATTCTGCAGAAAAGATTATATTTGGAATGAAAAGAAGCTTTCTTTGCAAAAAAAATCATAGAAACCTATAAACACTCCAGAAACGTATAAATTGTTTTTAATTTACAAAAGTTTTAAATTATTTGTTCACAAAGAATAATTAACGTATTTAAATATATTCAATACGTTTGTAAATAATAAACCAGTTACCTGTTTTTGGAGTGTTTACATGTTTCTCACATGCAAATTTTACATAGAAAGTATCTACGCCCTTTAATGAGTGAAAACTGCTTCCTTCGCGAAGAAAGAATAATTAATATGTGTTCTGGTTCAGCAAAATTGTTACTATTTTGCACAAAATTCCGAAAAAATAATTCTAGTTTCAAAAAATATGAGACAACACACATTAAAGACACGATTCTAAAAAAAACCCTGTGTTTAATAAAAAGCTCCGTTTTGAAAATGCAGTCGTTGGTAACCGGCGAAAAAGTTGAACTTCTCAATTTCCTTTAATTCTAATTTCAGTAATTTCCACAAGGGAAACCATACCTTTTTATGAGTATATACATCAATATTGGAAAAGGCGATGGAAAAGTTCGTCATTACTAAATTGAAAATATCATTGAAACTTTGGGGTAACGGACTCAAAAAACCTAAATAACCATTATTAATTTTAAGATATTATCAGTCACACTAATTAGGGATTATTAATTTCGGTGGAAATATTCACAAGGGTTTAGCGGCTAAAGCTGTTGAATAAACTCATGCATAGACTTCACCGTAAACTTACGGTATGAAGTCCCAACAAATCTGATTTCGGGGAACACAACCTATTAGAGAAAGTAATTGACTGTTTCCACAAGGAACACAATAATAATGACCTACAAACGATGTTTTCCTCTTAAATAACCACCCTATTTCGCTGCAGCATTATATAACTTTCTTGACACTACACTCCTCATTAAATGTATAAGAGGATAAGTTAGGAAACAAACATATTGCGTGTACTACCTTTTTAAAGTGCCGTCTGCAAAAAAATATTTCGCACTGCTTTCGTGTTGTTTCACGTAAGATTAGCCAATTAAGGCGCACTTAAAGTTTTAATTTAAAAAATTGTTCATTCGCACACGGTCTGCTAAAAGTTAATACGATGCAACGAATTACAAAAGAAATCATTACAAAACCTTTTCAGTAGTAGATATATTTACTGTTGCAAGATGAAAAATAAACAAAAAGAAAAATAAATAAAATTAGCAATTTGAAACATGTCTGCAACTAAAACAAATTCATTTGCTCGTTTTTAAGATCGTGGAATATTGTGCATATTTACACAGAATTTTTGCCATCAAATCAAGTATCAAATTTGAAAATAAATTAAGTTTTCGACTGAAACTAACTTGTGAGACCTTATTTATACGTTGTTTATTCTCCGTACAAACAAAACAAGCCCTTTTTTTTAAAGAATCTTGATTATGTATATATATAAATATAAAAATTTGACTTAAACTTCCACAAAAAGTTTACAAAACCTATATGTGACGATTGCGAAGTGCTAAAATATGCCCGATTGTGACAACAAAACAGCACTGCTATCTTCAGTGAAAATGAAAGACAGGGTCGAAAAAAAATATTTCTGGTCTTTTACTAAACTTTTTGCTGCAATACAAACTGGACTTATGTACTTTCATAGGAAATCGTTCTTCATAGTACATACTCTATAAGTAAATGTATATAGATTTAAAAAATAGTTGAAAATAAGAATACTTCAAATAAACTATTTCGAAATTCTTATCTATAGGATATACCATACACACTATTTTGTATTTTAGACCCAAAAAATACTTCAATTATGTACACAATTTAAATCTCATGAATGTGTACCGTTATTGGTGGGACATCACAATTCGGGCCCAGAGAGATTTTTTATACATTCAAATGGCTTATTGGTAAATAACACATACTTAATAAACTTTTTTTTAGTTTTTGGAAAATATAGTAATTTACTTATCTACAATACCATAGGCATTTCTTTTTTTTTAAAAAAAAAAACATCTCTGGAACTTCAAAAAAATATGAAGAATTACTGTATGAAGAATACTAAGTTGACGGAGATTACCTCTTATTTCTTAATTTATAATTACGTCAACCACCACATCACGATTCCCACAATCCACAAAAATTGTCAGCTCAGCAGCACATAAATAGTAGAATAATCTATTAAAATTACCATGTTCTCAGGATACGGCAAGAAATCATGGTACACGTTCATGGCGGATGGATGCGTCCTCGGCAGCGAGTCCAGGAACAGAAATGGCTTCCATCCTGAAGGATTGCACCCAGGTACCTGCTAGGACGGTCCCACCTCCCGCGTGGACAATTGCGTTCGGCCAATAGCAGGCGGTGCCGTCTCCCTACCCCCTCCTTCCCGCCCTCCGAGCTTTTGGTGACTTTCTCCAGAGACGCGCCCGCCTCAAGTCATCTATGAGTCATTCCGACAAAGAGTGTGACCCCGCCCCGCGGCAGGGCCTACGGGCCAGAGTATGCCTAGGAGATGATGCCGGCCTCCTTTCCAATCCTACTGATGACTGGTTGTTCTTTATAACCGAACCGCTGACTCAACGCCACCATGTTTTGTGAGAATATTAGTTTAAGTCCGTTTTCATCGAATATTATGTAAGCAAAGGATGTTCCCAACTTGGAATTTTTGTCATGCTACAAGGGCACATTCTTTTTTCCTGTTAGCGGTTGCAAAGTTGATACAATATTATAAAACGCCACTTATGCCATAATAATAATAATAATAATAATAATAATAATAATAATAATAATAATGTAATACGTTGACAAAAGACTAATGCTGCGCGTAAGACATTTGAAAAGAATTTCTTACTTCTATTTATTGTATTCTGAAGAGTTTCATAGAAAATGGTCTTAGAGCTCTACATTATATAACGACGTATACTTACTCATATTATATGTTTTTGTGAATATTTTAGATAGAAGAAACTTAAAAGAAAACGAGAAGTCACAATTTTAAGCCTTATTTTACCTTTTCGCGCAAAAACAAATTAAACAATAAATTTAGAGCCGTTTTTCAAGGATTTTTATTGCCTGCGTTAAATTCAAGTCCAAATTAGCGAAAATGACTTGTTTGATATGATATTATTAAATCATCTAATATTCAGAACATATTTTATTTAGAAAATCTGTATGAAATAAATATTCAATTTACAATGTTAATTTTTGGCAATTTTCGAAATTTGCAAGTACTTTCAAAACGTTGCTGAAGTCGATCAGGAGGCGGTGTATAATTGGCAAACTAGCTTTGCCTGCTAGACTGGCTTTGAGCTTTCACCGGGAGATGGTGGAAGGTGGAAGGGCCGCCCCTTTTCTAAAAGCGACGCAACAACGCACGCGGGCAGGGAGGGGCGTAGGGGTGACCGCCAGAAGCGATAACGCGGTGAGAGACAACGGGACCGCCTCCCTTCGCACGTGTGCCATTGTCCACGCGGTACAAGGGCGGATTCCTTCAGAAGGAAGCCATTCTACTCCCTAACCCGTATGCCATGAATGCCTTTCACAATTCTTTACCAAATTTTGATAACATTTTGGTAATAAATTCAAAATTTAAGTAGTATATGACTTAGTGTAGGGATCACAGAATTTTGAAAATCTGCACACAATTCACTTTTCCCCATAGCACGTCATACGCAGTTTTTGTAACGTTTTTTTTTACATAAAATAAATAAATAAATAACATAATAATTTCTAATGACTTAGGGCAACGCAAATGCTGCTGAATAATACCACAAAAGGTTAAAAAAATGTTGTCTTGTTTTAACGAAGTAAATGCATTCAACTGGAACTTCCCAATGTCTGAACGGTGATTTTCACAGGAACAGAGCCTGCATTCCTTCCTTTACACGGAAACGAAATTAAATAAAAATTGATTTAACCTATTTCCTCCAAAAATGAAGCGAGCAGGGCAAGAGTAACGTTAAAATAGCTGTAAAAACTGTTCGAAGCTCGATTTTCTCGGTTGGAGCCTCTGGGCGTAAACAAAGAAGCCCCGGTTTGAAATCCGATCGCGGCAACCAATTCTTTGAACAAATATCGTTACTCAGAAACATGATCACGGCTCGGATTTCTTTACGAGTACGTATTATGTTTTTGAGGCAATTGCGTGCAACAAGCTGACGGGCAAGGTCACAACTATAAACTAAACAACTGCTCATGGTTTCACGAGGAGTCAAAACACGTGCCAGAGGCGGGGATTGCTGCAAGTTGAGAAATCAAAATGGCGTCCTTCGTACAGAATTGCGCATAAGTAGCTACTTCGAGACAGTCGCAACTTGCACGTTGACAAAATTCTCGTCAGGGACGTTCCTTCTCACCTCTCCATCCCGCCTCAGGCACTCACCCTGCACTTCCGCCCGCTCGTCACTGACCGCGTCTTCTACGACATTGCTAGGCTCCTCCGAAGCTACAAACCGGGAGCGGTAGCTCAGTGCATCAACTGATGTTACTGCAACGCCTCTCACCGGGAGGTCCTAGGTTCGAGTCATGACGGCGGCAGGATTTTCGGCACAAGCTTTTCAGCCAGGTCGAATTTAGTCGCTGTCTGGAGGAGAATTCTAGCGGCCGGCTGCTCTGATCGATAGTTTTCGGTGGTTTCTCCGATCAACACCAGGCGAATGCCGGAGCACCACCCTACCGAATGGGCCACGGACCGCGCGCGATCTGACCTTCCTCTTCCTTGTCCTATCCTCTCCCCTTACACACACACTTACTCTAACATGCACTACACTACTACATATTCCGGGAGACCGGTCGGGAGCTTAGAGCTTGTCCCGGCTGGGGCGGTGCCCCGCTGGTGGGAGAGTGTTGGTTAGGGGAAAACCCCACTAGCCGACGGTAGGTAGGCGCCGGATCTCGTCATCCAGCGGGGGAAGATCACCGCCATCTCCCGAAAAAAACATGCACTACATTTACGGGACTAATTACCACAGTAGTTGACGCGCCCGGAAACACGAAAAAATCAATCAATCAATGCAAAGCTACAACTAGACCCGTGGTCAACAGCGTATTTAAGAAGTAATGTCATGTTGCCAATTACACTTGAATCCTACTCCGACGGGATGGGTTACGCCGAATTTTAAATGTGCAATAAACTTACACACATAGGAGTTGAAGTAAAAACTAATGGTGGTTGATGCCTTTTTATTTTTGATTGCTGTACAGTACAAAATTCAAATTCCTCAAATTACCCATACGCTTCTTTAATAAAGATGTAAATTAAATTAAATTATTATTATTATTATTATTATTATTATTATTATTATTATTAGCATTAGATAATTCTCAAGTAAATTGACGCCAAACAGGTTTGGATATTCGAAAAAACAGTTTTCATTTTTTAATAATAATTTTTTTAATGAAAATGACATTTTTACAGAATGTTTTATATTTTGTAAAATTAAAATAAATCTGTTACTAAAAACATTTCGGTTCGTAACATAAATTGCGAGAATACCATTTTTCAACGTCACTTTCACAACATCCAATTTTTCAACAATCACTTGACATTATTGAAAGTTGTATTATTGAGGATGATATTGTTCAGTAACTTTTTTACGTTCAAAGTTGTGGTTGTTGAAAATTTGGCGTTCTCCTTGTACTCTGTGGTCTATCCTCTAGGATCTACAACCTAATTTTTGATACGAGGGAATCGAATGATTGCGGCGAACATTGATAAGAACATTTTAGTATAATAAAAACAATTTGCACAATATTTTACGAAGTTACGATTATATCTAGAAGCAAACCAAGGTGTCATCACAGAATTTGCTCAAATCGCGGGAAACTGGCCAGAAACCTGGACATTTACCAAGTATCTGGGCTAAAAACTTTTAAAGGGACATATTTAGCGTTTAATATTTATACAGACTAAACGTTAAGTAATTCAATGAAGGTAACATTCAAAATCAATAATACTTTTCTACATTATATTCTGTATTGTTGTTGATTGAATGGAAATAATGCAGAAAAATATTATACTTTATCGTTATGTCTATAATTAAAATTAAAAAAATTTAATAGCGTTAGTCGTTATAAAAAACAGTTGCGCAGTTAGAGAAACATAGTGAATATTGAATCTTAGTTATCTAAATCGTGTTAAATTTCAACTCCGCAAGTACAGAAAAGTGTTCAAAATATATAAATGCCCTTGTCACATAATCGAGATGAAAATATTTTAAGAAATACCTATTCAAAATGCATTGAACCCCTACCTATGCTCTTATAATAAACGAAAACAGCATTATTCTTAAGAAAAGAAAAATTAATATGTGGTCTAATTCGGCGAAATTGTCACTATTTCACTGAAAATTACCCGAAACATACTCGCTTTAAAAAAATTAAGACATCTTTTGAAGAAATAATATGGAAAATCAACTATGATTAACAAATAAAGCCTGTGTTCAAAATACAGTCATTGGTCTGTCTATGCAGTTGTATGTCTATGTATTGGTACAGTCTATGCAAAAACTCAATCTTTTATAAATTTCGATAATTCTAATTTGAATCGTTTTCGTGAGGAAAATCAGACCTGTATCGTTTTTATAAGAGTGCATTAATCAATTTTGGAAAACGCAAGGGTCAATTACGCGATCACAAAATTAAAAACGTCACTGAAACTTTATGGAAACGGCCTAACAAAATCAAAATTACTGTCTTAATATTAACATGTTATGAGTCATAACAATTGGAGGTTATTAATTTCCGTGCAAATATTTACAAGGGTTTAGTAGCTAGTTGTTGAAGTTGAGTTGTTGAAAGACACGCGGACGGAAGTTTTGTCTTAAAACTGCTTTATCAAGTCCCAAAAAAATGTGGTTTCTGAGAACAAAAACTATTAGTGGAAGTAATTAACAAATAGTTTCTGTGGACCCAACATTATTTTCGTCGGATTCATATCGTCTAGTTATCAAAATGTTAGTGTACTATACCTAACAAAAAGCTGTTGTTATAAAGTAAATTAAACCAAAACAAATACTTTTAAAATAATTACATTAAGGCAATATAACCATCCGAATATAAATAATGAAACTAAACTTTCGCTTTCAATATAAACAAATAAATATTTAGAACATTGATAGACATCTAAACATCAAATCGATTGAAATGCAAAATAAATATAAATTAAGTCAATCAATATAATTTTTTATTTACAACTTAATGTATAACTGCAATGTATATACTTTTATAGTAGACTACGCATGTTTAATATGGAGAAATGCCTATCAAATATTTACTGCACCTAAATAAAATCTTTATCCTCCTCTTGCCAAAAAAAGTGTACAAGTTCCGCAAATTTTGAAATTATTCTATGGATTCTTTTTAATTTAATGTGAACGGTCTGGTCAATTCATAGATGTATGTGTATGTATAGAAATATTGCGATTAATCACACACATATTGATATCGATAAACCCTTATACGTTTACTTTTCGATAAAAAGTAAAAACTATATTCGCCTATTGAAGTATGTCTGCATTTAAAACGAAGTGTTTTTTATGCGTTTTTAAGATTGTGTGATGTTGAGCTGATTTATACGGAACATTTTCCCTAAATTGAAGTATAAATATATTATATAAAAACTTTAGTTAACTTAAGTTTTTTGTCTCCACGTTAAAGAAACGTATTTATATTAATATTATATAATATATTTGCATACACTATTTATATTAATAAATATTATCAAAATTTTGTCTAAACTTTGACAAATACCCACGTTCATTACAATTGCAAACCACTAAAGTTATAGAATCGCTTGTAATAACAAAAAGATCACTGATAACTTAAATGAGAGGGAAGAACAGAGTCGAAAAATATTTCCTGTGGTAATTTGTCTAAAATTTATTCTGCAATGGAGACTGGATTTCAGAATCTTGAAAACAGTTCTACATCGTACCTACATTATAATATATAAGTCGCGTAGTTACATTATTTATAACTCGGAAGAACGGCTGTACCCATTTGGCTGAAAATTGGTGAGCAGGAAGCTTAGAGCCAGGAGACGGACATAGGATACTGTTTATCCCGTTTGACAGCGTTCCTGTGTGAGAATGCACGTTTTCGCGTGATTTCGCATGTTCTTGCGTGATTTCGTGGGTTTTCGCACCTTTTCGAGGGTTTTGGCACGTTTTCATGCGTTTTCACGCGTTTTCGTAGGTTTTCGCGCCTTTTCGTCTAAGTTTTCTGTGCAGAAGCGTTCTGCAGCGGAGAACAAGCAAGCAATCAAGCAAAGATACAAATGAAGCTAATAAAAGCGTGTTAAAAAGTGAAGTGAAGTATAATTAACAATGCCGCGACCAAATCGAATCTTTCCCGACAAAGCCGTAATGCAAGAAGGATACGAAACATTGCTAATGAAAGGACTCAAGAAGAACAAGAAATTGCACGTGAAGAGCGCCGCGTTAGTATGGCTCGACTTCGTGTTTCTCAATCACAAGAGCAACGTGAGGCACAAGAATAGTACAGTTTCTCACAGTGAGTGCGACGCGAGAAAAAGGTGGGACCGGCTGTTACTGCGGAACAGAGTTCGCCGGGTCAGCTAGTGTGTGTGTGTATATATATATATATATATATATATATATATATATATATATATATATATATATATATATAGTGCTTAATTTATAAAAGTTTTGGTTCTGAAACGCAACTCACATTACTGCTCAATTATCTAAGCTGAATTTTTAGAAATAATTATATTTTTTCACTATAATCTAATAATTACACGCGAGGTACCGGAACGCTGTTACATCAGAAATCGAGCACAGTATACATGAATAAAACAGTTAAAAATACATTTCATTTCAAAATGAATTATTTATTAATGCATATTTTCAGAATATATACTTCGCACATTGATTTCGTATATCAGACAAAAATTTTGCTTCAAAGATATATACTGTTTCACTTTTACAAATGTGCCCCAGCGTTGGTGGAATATCTTACGCAAATGAAATCGCAATTTCTTAACAATGGGATTTTTATACATTACATTACGCATTCTCGAACGGTTTTTAGTAAGTAACAATTTTACATAGAGAACTTAAAAGCTTATCCATCAGCAAAATGTTTCGAAAAAATTATCTTTACACGATACAATAATTTACTAAACATTAATAGCATACACAATTATTGTTTTAATTGAAAACAACACACATATATGAAAACTCAAGAGAAATATTAAGCAGTGCCACACATAAATGGTAGAATAATCTATTAAACTTACCAAATTCTCAGGATACGGCAAGGAATCGTAGTACACGTTCATGGCGGATGCGTCCTCGGCAGCGAGTTCAGAAACAGAAATGGCGTCCCTCCTGAAGGATTGCACCCAGGTACCTGCTAGGACGGTCCCACCTCCCGCGTGGACAATTGCGTTCGGCCAATAGCAGGCGGTGCCGTCTCCTTCCCGCCCTCCGAGCTTTTGGTGACTTTCTCTAGAGACGCGCCCGCCCCTTTCCACGCCTTCGAGTCCCCCCCCCCCCCCGACGGCAAGGCCCCTTGCGAGAACATACCTACGAGACAATGGGGACCTCCTCCCCAAACCTACTGGCGACTGACCGGCCTTCATACCAGACGGCAAGGCCCACTGCAAGAGCATACCTGGGAGAGAATGTGGACCTCCTTTCCAATCCTACTGGCGACTGGTCGGCCCTCATAACCAAATCCCGACTCAAAGCTGCTATGTTAGTGAGAATGTAGATGAAACCAGTTTTTGTTAAATATTAAATATGCAAAGTATGTTCACAACTTGTAGTTATTGGCACTCTGCAAGTGCACAAAGGCACATTCATTTTGTTTTAGAGTTAGCTAAATTGGTAAATTATTACAAATCTATCCTTTTATCCTAATTATAGTTTTGTAATAAGTTGCAAAATTTTGCAAACGCCGCGCAGAAAACATTTGAAAATAATTTTTGATTTCTTTTTAATGTTAATTGAAGAGTTTTAGTGAAACTGGTGTTTGCACTGTAAGTTAGTTGTGCTATATTAAAGCTTAATTAGTCGTATTATACGTACTGTGGAAATTTTTTAAAACAGATCAACGCAAATGAGATCTTGCCATTATTAAGCTTTTGTTTTCTGAAAGCAAATTAAAGAATGAGATGAAGCGTTTAATATTTTTGTGCATTATATTAAATTGAAATAAAAATAAGTAACAATGACTTGTATAAAAAATAATTTGATATGACTTTTTAAAACAATCTAATATTTAGAACACATTTTATTTAGAAACCCTTAAATAATACTATCTAAATTTTACAAAGTTTATATTTTTGCAATTTTCAAAAATTGGGTGTACTTTCGAAACGTTTAGAAAATCTTGATAATACTCGTACTATTAAAATTTTAGAATGTTAATGTTTTTGCAATTTTCGAAATTTGCAACTACTTTCAAAATGTAGATGGAGTTGGTCTCAGGGCGGGTCGCATTTTTATACACGGCAACATAACCTTTTGCGAATTTCACCCGTATCTTCCGTTCAGTATAATGGATAATGAATTGCTTGGATTCAATGAATTAATGGACGAAACGGAGGAAGAAAAGCTGCGACGACGAGTATGGTGGGATGCACAAAATCGTAGAGAAAGATTTCAGTTCCGTGAATTTTCCGTCGCCACCAAATTTTTAAATTAATTCATCTTTTCCTGGCTTTGTTGTGTTATCAGATGCTTTATTTTCCATTACTTCTTTATGTTTTCGAATCAGTTGGCACAAAAGAGCTTTTTAAAAATCGGTGAAGGAAGTTGCATTCTGTTTTGACCTCGTAAGAAGACGCTATGTGCCACACGCCACAAAAAGCGATGAGGTGTTACAGTGCATAACGTGGATATGTTTTTTAAGCGGTTACGTAAAAATGTGAAATTAACTTTAAATCATTTAGAGGAAATTTGAAGTAGTAAATTCTCCGTTGTCGACAAATGAATGCATAACCATGTTTTTATGAATAAATAATGTCGTTAAACTTGACTTACACTAAACTAAAATGTAACTAAATACTTTAAAATAACGTATTTATTTATTATACACAAAAATATTTTATTCCAGCATTTTCTCTTTATACACAAGTTTTTTAAGAAAGTAAACAAAAGTGTATGCAAAAATAGTTGATAAATTTATAAAATTCCAGCCTGCCAGAAAGTCTCTTTTGCATGATGTACTTATTCGTGTACAAAATTGTTTTATCTAAAATTCTAAGAATGTACTGAATTCGTCTTTCACATTATTAGCCACTTTTGTTTATGCGGCGGGAATAATGTTCTAATTTTTTTTCTACAAAATTTTCTTTTCAAGGGCGTGTGTTTTCACATTTTAATTTCTTGTATTTGTTTCTTGCCGCACGATCTATCGTGTTTGAAAATGATTTTCGAAAAGTATTCTCCGTGTATTTTCAGATAATTCACCGCCATCGCAATCTATGTTATATCGTGATGTGCGTACGTCTTCTTCAAATTTACTGTGGTGATCGAACATTTGTACATTTTCCGATTCATTATATGACGAGTTGTTGTCAATCTGTTGTTCCAAAAGTAATTTCATCCCAAACTTTGTGCCTAGAAGAGCGCTAAAAGTGTTAGTGTACTTTCTATTCTAAAAATGAAAAAAAATTGAATTACTAACAAATGTAAGCGCGCGGCGTACAGAGTACGCCTAGATGCACGAGAAAAGAAAAAGAATTCGCACACAGCTTACCCAACAAAAAAAAATACAAACTGACACAATCGACAGACCAACAACTCGTGGTAGGGTATTAGGTGTCGGCATTTCTGGCATAACCGAATTTTAGGAAAGATGGGCTCCAAAATTTTACGTGACGTATTTTGCAGTGTTATTAGCAAGTCAGTGAAGTTAATTTTTGAATGTCTCATATTTTATTATAAAATTGATACTAAATTTTGTTTATTTTGCTCTAGATACAGAACTGTCCATGCGATTACAATTTTACACAACTATACAAATCATGCCCTTGTTCTTGGTTTTATTAGTAATAAAAGCAATTCTTTGTAAATTAAAATTGTAATGTTTGTAGATTAATCCATCCTCTTTCATCTAACAAGAAATATTGTGTAAAATAAGAAATAAAGAAGAATATTCCAAAAAAGTACAAGTTTTAATAAATTAAACTTTATGTAAATGTAATGCAGAAATTGTTTCGAATAGAGTACTTGGTAGAAGAAGTAGTAAATATGATGTGTGATAATACAGCAGGTATGATTTATAAAAGTATTGAATATAAACTGATAGTTGGGAGAAAAGTGCAAACTGATAAAGCGATTTGTTGCATTATACAGTATTTAACAAATCTTTAGAATAGTGCAAAAGAAAGAAAATTAAAATATTAAATTATATTAAGAAGTGAATAGTGAAAACCATGCAATGAAAAGTGAAACTGGAAACTGTGTGACAGGTTGTGTCTCAGGACAGGATGCAGGAAGGAAATCTTGGGAGTTGTTGAAATATTGAATTCCAGCGCTTTCTTGTCATCATAATGACAGATTTCTCGGGGTTCAATTCGGAAGGCCGCTGAGGGATCATTGAGCCCTGGTTCTGCCATCATATTGTTCCAAAATATTGCTGGATCATTGTAAAGGGTATATGTAAATGAAATTTACATATAATGTTTACATTATTTATTACAAAATTACTTATAAATTTACATAAATTTACATATAATGTAAATGAAATCATTTTCATATATGTAAATGAAACAAAACACTAATCATCCAAAGAAAGGTTTCTAAGGAGAAAAATCGGGTTGTTATAAAAAAGAAATAAACGCAAAAACAAATAAATAATAGAAACACAGTAACCAAACACATGCGCCACCATAACCACATCTCCACTCTCCAATGCATCTGAAATCAGCTGGAATACGAAAACAAACTTCAAACGCATCTCCCATACCAACGATTACACAAAATACAATTGTGGAAGTTTTATTGGCTTTAGGCCGTAATTCACTGGAAATGCACGCAAATTAACAGGATATTATAAAAGGCGCATCAACGCTTGTATATTCACTTTCACATTGATTTATTGATTGATTCTTTCGTGTTTCCGGGCGCGTCAACTGCTTTGGTCATTAGTCCCGTTAGTGTAGTGCATGTTTTCACTTTCACAATAAAATACAGTTCAATGTAGAAAGAAAAATAATTTAATTTAGATTTATTGTGTTGGTATGCTACTTCATCTGGCGTGCAAGTCCCCACCCTGGCAGACAGCTGGAAGTGATTTCTGAATACCATCGGCCATGTTACCGCTAGCAGCCTCCCAGCCGGGTAGCAACGGGTTCCCAGGTAGCAGGCCGACAGGGAATTGCTTGGCAGAGGTTTATAAATACGGGCCCGGCCCGCGGGCAGAGAGGGGCGTAGGGAGATTTGCCAGAAGCCCCCACACGCGGCGAGACGTAACGGGACCGCTTCCGTTCACTCGTGTGCGTTTGTCCACGCGGTACGAGGGCGGAGTCCTTCAGCTAAAAGCAACTGTACTTCCTGCCCCATATGCCATCAATGCGTTTTACAATTCTTTGCCAAATTCTGATGACTTCTTCACAATAAAATAATCGCTACTAGTAGATTGAAATACGACAGATGCTGAAATAAACATCACGAGATAGATTTACAAATTAATGGTGCTAAAACGGCACGCATTTTCACAAAAAACACACAAAAAATTACACACATTTTCAAAATTTTTAAAAGACCTAGTTTCAAATTATATCTTTAATGTTAATTTAATATCTTTACATATTTAATCTAAATTATATCTTTATTTGTTTTTCTTTCTTTCAAAATTTAAGAAGTATATGACTTAGTGTAGGGATCACAAAATTTTTAAAATGTGCACACAATTCACTTTTCCACATAGCACATCATACGCAGTTTTTAACTGTTCTTTTGGCGTAAAATAAATAAATAATGTTCTGTCACTCACGCAGCCATTCGTAAAACAAGTACTCGCGGGTCGGACTCAGTCTAACACACCTATTATAAAGTTTATTTTCTTTATTAACGTCAATAATAGTACAATATTTTATTTATGTTGTCTTATATTATAATTGAATACACTATGGACAGAAACGTAAAGAATTAATTACAAAACATATTCAAGCTTTTATATTTCTGTCACTTGCATGCCCAACGTAATGTCAAACGCTCGCTTTATTTGGTTATCTACATGTTTTAATATTTACGTTCTTGCACAGTAACGAAGAGAAACGCATAAACACATTTTAAATTTTAAACATACTCATAGTATAGAAAAAAAATATAATTTTGATCCATTATGCCAAAACACCGTTCCTGTACACGCATGTTGGATTTATTTATTTATTTTATTTATTTGTTTTACGTCAAAAAACAGTTAAAACTGCGTATGACGTGCTATGGGGATAAGTGAATTGTGTGCACATTTTGAAAGTTCTGTGATCCCTACACTAAGTCATATACTACTTAAATTTTGAAGGGAAAAGAAAAGAAAAAAAGAAAAAAAAGAAGAGAGAAAAAAAAGCGCCCATGTAATAAAATCTATTTTCGAGGATAAAAAGGCTATAAATTTTGGCTCTTATTCATGTTGTCCTTTGGAATAATACTTCCTGCCGCGACAACATGGAAACGATAATTTGAATAACTATATATCCCAATGAATTCTAGAAGACGTGCACAGATAATGAAGTTACATTTATGTGCAGAAGCAAAACAAGGGAACATCTTAGCATTTGCTCAATGGATCAGGGAAACTGGACGAAAAACCTGATCGAGATGGAGGGATTCTATCAAACAGGCACAGATATTTTACTTCAGGTTATGGCAGCCCAATGTATTGCAGAGATGAAAAGTTTATTGACACCCTTCTCAGATACCATTTGAGGAATAGATACGTGCAAAGCTAAAATTAAATTTTTAACTAGAATAGAATGTTCTGTTTGACTCAATTTAACAGTGTGAATAAAGGAGTATTAAGGAACACTTTTAATTAAGGTAAACCATATCTATCTTTAATTTTTTAGCTGTTGAAAGATTCCGAAAAATTTAAAACTTTTACAATTTTTGAAAAATCAGTGTTTTCTATAAACATAATTCCTACACCATTCCCTTAAACGTCCTTCACATTAGCCAACAACAAAATTTAACCAAAATCGATGGCACCATTTTTTTTAAAGTTTGAAAATGTCCTAGGTGCTTCATGTAAAGATCGCCTAAAAATGTATATATCGGTTTTTAAATTCAAGCGACAACAGTGACATCGACTGGGGAACATAAGTTTTGAAAACAATCGGCTGAACAGTTTGTTTTGCTGATAGCTTTGTTCACAGAAGGACAGACGGCAGTCGGATAGACTGTCAGACAGACGGCTTTGCGATCATTCGATTTGTCAGTACCAATGGCCCACAAGAGATAGATTCTGGCCACACCAAGTTTTAGAAGATTTTTTTCTGAATTTGACAGCTACATTTATCTATTTTTTCGTTAGGAGGGCCCTGTAATAAGAGATTTTCTGCCGAAAATTCGCCACTTTAATGCGCAACATTACATATCTTGCTCTATACTGCGAGGCGAGAAAGGAATAGCAGAACGCGCTGTGCTCAAGAAAAACAAATTACGTACTCTCGTATTTCACTGCAATAAAAGCACTGCAAAAACTGTTTAACGAATACTCTACTAACATAATGTAGTTTCTAGAAAAACCGTTATGTACCCGCCAAGAATATTAATAAAGGAGCTTATCCGTAACTTACCTCGTGAGCCGTATTTCATTGCAAGTTACAGCTTTTCCTCAGATTGATACTTTGCTTCCAGTTCCAAATATTTACTCCGTCGAAACTTTAGGTAAAAATAATATATAAATAAATATTTGTTTATAATAGCCACCCTCTTGTGCAAATCACTAATGAATAAATGACTACATTAACATTTTGAATTTTATTCCAAAACAGATAATCTTCAATGAATTTGGACAAACTGAAAAACCTGTTAACTTCAAAGGAATAAATTAATTACTAAAATTTTTCATGTACAACTAGTTAAAATTTACATTTTTTATAATTTAAATTATTTAATAATAAATCATTTAAATATAATAATGTTACGTTAATTTGTAGATAGTAAGTGTGCTTCTCTGAGGCAAAAGTTGAAAATGTAGGCTACTAGCTTAAGAAACCGGTCATTTTTCGGTCATTTATTAATCATAATAGTATAATCTGTATTTGAGGTAAATGGCATTGTCACTATTTGCTCTAGATGGTTCAAACTAACACCATTAACAACACATTTGATTGAGTGTATAAGTAAATTATATGACGAAATATTAAATTTACAATTATTATTAAAGATATACTAAAATATGATTAACAGAAGAGACCCACATTTATCACAATATCTTACGCAGGAAGTTCTTCGATTCTCTCCTTTTTTCGAAATCTCTCTGTTCAAGTTCACCCCGTCCCAGACGTCCTTACCACGTCTTGCCCTGTCTCGCACCCAATCATGGTGCCAGGTAACCCAGGTGCTACATCATTCACTTTCGATTTAAAACAATTAAGTAATTTACACTAAAATATAAATGAAAAATCGTCACTAAAGTATCTATATCTGGTGGTATTTTAAATATAATACCAATTGAATAGTGAACTCTTACCAACAAAAGTTGTTTGTCAATTAATGCACCAACAAAAGTATTTACATGTTCTTTGTTCATTACTTAATACCAATGATTTCTTATCTTATGTACATAAATACACTTTAACATAAAGAAATTACAAGTTACATCTGTAAGAGTTTTATAGCAAAATTGAAATTTTAGCATTAATATATTGAATTGCAACTACACTGTGTCATTCTTGGTCGCTCAAAATATTAATGGAGAATTTAAGAACAATTATTCCAATGCCACTACTTTTATTACCACAAATGAACATGAACTTCACTTTTATAAGGCATAATCTATGATTCGGAAAGGATCATTTTTCAATGTGCTAAAACTTACTTTGCTGTAAACAACTCATTTGTATAACAAACATTTGTGATTTTATTTTCTCTACTGCTTACTCAATATAGAGAAAGTATTGTAAGGCTGCAGAAAAAACAAACCGAGAATTTTCAACAGAAAAACTTTTATTGCAGGGCCCTGGTAACGAAAAAGTGAGTAAATCTTGTCCCTATATATAGAGTAAATTACTTCCTCTAACACGTTCTGTGGTCAGAATTCATGTTTTGTGGGTCTTTGATATAGAAAAATCGATTTACGGTATGTCCGTCTGTGTGCACACAACGCTAACGGCTAAATGCTTCCGCCGTTTTTTCCAAAAATAATATTGCCCTATCGATCTGGCTGCCCCTTGAAAATGAAACGAATATTTTAACTTTGGGAGTACTTTACATAAAGTCTCTAACAAAGAGTGTCATATGTTTTTATTTGAGTTTTGGTGCCGGATAGCGTAAAGACCGATTAAAAGTATGGTGCAGGTCTCATTTTTGTTAAAATCCCTGATTTTTCGAAAGTTGCGAAAGTTCAATTTTTTCCAGCGTCTTTCTAAAAGTAAGATATTGAAGATAGATTTTTTCTTTAACTGAATCTGTTCTTTGAAAACAGGTTTATAAATTATGCTATGTATAAATTTTGAAAATTTGAGTAGTTTTTGCGTAATTTTAATTTTACTTTTATTACATACTTTCTTTCTCAAAAAACGGCACCCAAGTTTCTTGATTAAATTTTCTTTTTGGATAGCTTAAAGGGCGCTTAAGAGAATGGTATAGGTTTCATTGTCTTTGACATCCATAATATTTTGGTTATTCCAAAAATTCAATTTTTTTTCGGTGCCTCCCTACAACTACAATTATAAAGATAGTTTTTCATTTTAAAAGTACTTATATTTTTTTACGTTTGATGACGTGTGGAAAATTAAACTCAAAGTTAGTTCATTTCTTCAAGATAGGTTTAAAGAATTGTTGAAGTATTGTCAAAAATTGCTAAGTATTGCTGAAGAAAAATACTTCTTTTATACAAGGAAAAAATACAAAAAATAGTAAATCGACCAAATTGAACTGCAATCTTCTACATTCCTGTAGCACAAACGATCCCTCATGATTTTCTGTTGTCAGAACATTATCCCGACAGCCGGTCATGAGGATTCTAGTGCACACTCTGTTCATGCATGGCACTAATGACCTCTTAAGTTTCCGAGAGCTTGGAAATTCCCATAAATGTGCGGTAGTCTAATGGCTACGACGAAGTTGAAAATTTCCAAGAACTAAACTTTATAGTAGTATCTGTGCTTCTGAGGTAAAAATAATAAACCATGTTGTTATGGATAGCTAGTATGATGAAGAATAAACTGGTATGTTTTCTTACTCCCTGAAATGGTTTGATCTTCATACAACCAACCATCCATGGGAAATGTCTGCAAGGGCTCAGTGGTATCACTGCATTGCATATTCAGCACAATTCGCCCGATGATCCAAAAGTCAAACTCCAGCTATGGCATATTTTCAACACAAACTACATAGATAGGCTCAAAATCTGAGGGGAATCTGTTGTTTCTGAGTATTCTGAACGGTAGATTTCCGCATTCCCTCCAATAAGTATCAGCCGATTGTCGGAGCAGTATTAAAAAACGCGGCCCATCGCACCTAATCTTCCCTTTCTTATCCTTTCCCCCATCCTTTCACTTACCCCCCCCCATCAATTACACACACGAGCGCTTACTCGCTATATACTTTCACTATCCACAAATGGAGTGAATGTTTTGTAGAATCTCCCTGCTTGAATTGGGGGGGGGGGAGTAAAGCAGAGTCACTCAATTGTAACCCTCGCACAGTTGAACATATAAAAAGTATACCAGTTAAAACCTCCAGTTTGTTCAAGTTGTATGTTGAACGTTGAAAGTGACGTTTAAAAAACTGAAGCAATAAAGAAATTTCTTATTTTTTAAATTGACTTGTTGACACTTTTGAAAAGGCAACCTGATTTTTAAAATATGCCTAAAATATCATGACATATTCGCATTTATCGATAAAAAAAAGAAAAATTTAAACTGCACCAATTAAATTTGTCCAAAGATTTGGTCGTGGGAACAATTTCTCCGAACGTAATTGCGTTCAACTACGGGAAAGATACAAGTATGTACTAACCAACTTCTCAGTTTACGCCAAGGAATTAAAATGCATGCCCATGGCGAATGTATGTGTACTAATCGCGCACTTTTCCTTGATACTTCACAGCGGAGGGTGCGGGGAGAGGCGGGTTCTGTCTACGTCACGGCAGTGCAGGGCTGTCAACTGTATTGACAGAAAACTCGGCGTAATGGACAAGATAGCTATGAGAAACAACGGAAGATTTTATTAAATTCTGAAGAAATAATTAATGTGACGTTCGAGTGGAGCTGATATTTTCTACCGGGCCGTGCTCTGCCGGGCTGAGCGAGGACTAGGGAGCTCGAGGATCTAGAAAAAGTGCGAGCATAGTACTCTGCAGTGAGTTGCTAAATCAAAATGGCCTCTTTCCTGCATAATTGCGCACGGGTAGCTTCTGCGAGACCGCAGCTACGACACCGCAGGAACAAAAGCGCCCGTTGGGTTGCCCCCACCCCCCCTCCTTCCCGCCTCAACCACCCACCTGCACTTCCCCCCCTCCCTGTCCCGTTCTCCACAACATTCTCTCTACGACATCCACGCCATCTTTACGACATCCACTCTACGACATCACGTGGATCTCTACGACATTCTTGTAAGCCTCTCTTCACTAATCTAGGAATTTTACCATTACCTTGTCTGTTGATTTACGAATCAGTGGCTTTTGTCAAAAATGACTTGCTTAAGGGCGGGAATATATTTTCAAAAAATGCCGATGTCTATTACTATAACACTCGACGTAGAAATCATATTCATCAGGTGACAGTATCAACAGCTCATTAGAAAACATTCACATACAATACATGTACATTATTTTACAACAATTTGCCAGATGACATTAAACGATTAAATTCGATAGAAAAGTTTAAATCGCAAGTGAAATCGTTTCTGCTGCATAACCGTTTCTATACAATTAGAGACTATACTGAGCATCATAAGAAAAATAACATTAATTTTAACAATGATATATAATGCATTATTTACCATTTGAACTGTATAAATGTGTATAAACAACCTGTAACAAGTATTGTACTGCAGCATCCGGATCAATGATCCCCATCTCGATCAGGTTTTTCGTCCAGTTTCCCTGATCCATTGAGCAAATGCTGAGATGGCCCCTTGTTTTGCTTCTGGACATAAATGTAACTTCATTTTCTGTGCACGTCTTATAGAATTCAGTGGGAAATACAAAAATTCAAATTATCGTTTCCATGTTGTCGCGGCAAGAAGTATTATTCCGAAGGACAACATGGATAAGAGCCAAACTTTATTGCTTATTTATCCTTGAAAATAGATTTTATTACATGGGAGCTTTTTTTTCTTTTCTTTCAAAATTTTTGTAGTATATGACTTAGTGTAGGGATCACAGAATTTTGAAAATGTGCACAGAATTCACTTCTCCCCATAGTACGTCATACGCAGTTTTAACTGTTTCTTCACGTAAAATAAATAAATAAATATACATTACTAAGGGCCATATTCATAGTCGTCACTTATAGGATAAGAAAATACTTAAGCTATAAGAAGTTACTTTCGATAAGGAAATGCTTATACACATTTAGTATTCATAGACGATACTTATAATAAGTACGATGCTAGCAGTGTCTCGTGTGGCAACAGTGTATTCTTACTTGGTGTATTCTTACGTGGCAACTTCACAGCCTCTTGAATTGTGCCAGATGCGCTCCATCAAACTGGTCGTAAACTACCATATGTGTGCGCCCGTGAGGTAACTTAACCTACACAGTTTCTTAAATAGAGCCAGTATCTTAAACAAAAACGTAAACATGGTGAAATCAGTAAGTATCTAGTTAGTTAGAGGTGGTTTTAGCTCCCAATGTTACCAAAAAGTGTACGACAAAAGTCTTAGTAAAATGATATTTTTTTCTTAAATTCTTGATCGTTGTGCATTTTCAACGGGTTTTGCGTGTCACGTAAATATCGCTTGTTGCTACAAAGAAAGATGCTACTCTAAACAACCCTTATAATTTTTTAAATAGTCATCCATTCCATTTCTTTCAAATTATGACAATTTTCAACGCATCAAAAGAGGCTTCACTTATAGATATAAGTGAATGTTGGACCTTCTTTACAGTTATAAGGATTTTCTTATGTGGAGGGATAAGTTCCTACTATGAATTGGAAATCGTTATAAGGAACTCCTTAAGGTTTTCCTAATTATAAATCACGACTATGAATATGGCCTTTCCCCCTCCGACGCTGCATCATGACCCACGCGCAAAAGCGTATCTACGACGCAATGCCGGGTTGCCACTACACCCGAATTCTACTCTGAGCTTACGGACTCCGGCCAAATTTAAATATGCAATAAAATTGCACAATTAGGAGTTGTAGTATAACAACTACTTATTGCTGTTTTATTACGTACATTAATTATTTTCAGAATATTTTATTATTTCCTCTTCAATTTTTACTATTTTGCTTTTCGTAAGAATATGAAAATACTACAATCGTGTGTCCGAAAACGGCGGTTTTCGACAAAAAAACTTTGACGAGCCCTGGTAAGCAAAAAGTGCTTATATCTCATTTATATATGCTGTAAGTTACTCCTTCTATCACGCTGTGTGGTCAGAATTCATGTTTTATGAGTTGTTAATGGCGAAAAATCGATTAACGGAAAAATAGTTTGTCTGTCCATCTGGGGTGAACGAATGAGCCTATATTGTACAGATGATTATTCCAAAAATGATAGTCTGCGACCGATTTAATGCATCTCAAGACTCCGCAACTTTAAAATGGATATTTTAGTTTTGGAGAACACTCCATGTTGCAAAAACTTGCTAAGAGGAGGTTCCAACGGCTTCTGTGCGCGCACGAACGCGACAGCAATGAGCGAGCGCTATGCGCACAAAATTATTCTGGGCACATATGCGTTAATACTACAATGTGGAAGGTTAGTAAGTTTTCCAAATGGAATCTGTTCATAAAATGGAGATTTTGGAGTAAAGTTGGGTAAAATGTTCTGAAAATGAATGATTTTCGAGTATTTTTGCGTGAAAGATAAGCATTTTTTAACAGTTTTTTTTTCTAAAATATTGCTCTAAATTTATTTTTCAAAGTTCGTTCTACGAATCAAAGGATCCTGAAAAAAATTTGAATTATTAATTTTTTACGAACTGTTTCCTTTCGAAAATTGCAAAAAGGTGACATAGCAAAAGTATAATGCTGAAGGTAGAGATTTTGTCTTTAATATAATCGGTTATCTTTAAAGAGGTTACGTAATAATTTTAGAAAAAATCAGTAGTATTTGAATAATTTCCAATTTATTTAATACAAATTATTAGAAGAAATAAAAAAACTCGATTTTTTTCCTTCAAATCTTGACAATGGATTGAACAAACGGTGCTTAAAACAATGGCGCAAATTTCAATTTCGTTGAACTCTGACAATTCGTAATTATTCGCACATCTGAGCAGATTTCTTTCTTTTTAACTTTATTTAGGTAAAATTAAGCGTTTGATATTTTAGGATTTTTTAATTGAACCATTCTAAACCCTTAGCGAATCTTTCATTTTACAATGCTTATCTAAGATGTATGAAAATTCCAAACTGTCGCCAAGAGGTTTTCGGAAATTACGGCGTATTTGTATTCACATTTGCTTACTTATGTCATGTTATGTAATGTTATGTAATGTCAAAAACAGATAAAAATTATGTGTTACGGGCTTTAGAGAGAAATGTATATTGTGAAGGTTTTTTTTAATGTTCTGGGATCTCTCCTCTAGCACATATTCAAATTTAATCATGAATACACGTGGAAACGAGCATTAATTGACAACCGTTTATAACCGAACCACTCACTCAAAGCCGGCATCTTTGTGAGAATTTGGACAAAGTCATATCTGGTTGAATTTTCAACATGCACAAATTATGCACAAATTGGAATTATCGTCAAAATACAAATGCAAAACAGGTACGTACTTGTTTGTATTGACGTTCGCGAAGTTGATTCAGTATAATAAAATGCTTCTCGTATTTCTAATAATACACTAGTAACGTGTTGAGAATAAATTGCAAACTCTGCGCGGAAAACATTTGAATAGGGTTTCCACTTCTATTTTTGTAAATTGAAGAGTTTCGCTTAAAATTATGCATACACTATAAATTCATGGTGCTGTAACAAATTATGCTTTCTCGCATTGTAACTATGTGAAGGAATTTCTGGAAACTGAGTTCAACGGAAATGAGATCTGCGCCATTATTACCGTACTCTTTCCGTGGAAAAACAAATTAAACAATACATTTAGATCCTTATATGCATTTTTTATACAGTGCATTAAATTCAAGTCAAAATATGCCAAAAAAGCTTGTTTAAAAAATAATCAGTTACGACTTTATTTTAAAATGTAATATTAAAAACATAATTCACTTACGAAATATGGGTAAACAATATTTCAATTTTAAAAATATAATTTTGTTGCAATTTTTTAAGTTTGAAAATACTTTTAAATCGTTGCTGGAGTCCGTCAGGTTCGTTTGGCTAACCCGCTGTGCCTGCTCGACTCGCTTCTAAGCTTTCGTCAGGAGGCCGTGAATGTGGGGAGGGGGGGGAGGCTTGCGCTGAGTTTTTTTTAGAAATGAGACAACGCCCGCGTCCAGCGAGAGTAGTGATGGCAAATTTTACCCAAACATCAATACATCGATGTTTCGATACATCGCTAAAAGGTTTTCGAAGTCGATGAAAACATCGACGAGAAAACATGAAGATTTAAAACATTCATGTTTTATTTATAGACTAATAAACACGCTATTTTCCTATCCATTTTTATTTCCAGCACGTAAAAGGGATATATTTTATTGTTTGGTTACCAGCAAGATAGTAGTATATAAACATTGTTATCGAATGTAAAGTATGAATTAACAAAAAAGAACATCGTGTTTTTCTATCGATTTTGAGTTTCACTGTCGATTCAGACATTGACAGGTCTGGCGATAACACACATTAATAACACGAGCAACTCCCAAACTTCCTCAGATTGCACAGGCGAAATGTGCAGCGTGATAAAGAGGATGACAAAAAACAACGATATTGCTGTGGATTGTTGCTACTCTACAACGTGCTTAAACACCTTTATACAAACATCGATATTGTTGCAACAAAACATCAATGAAAAGAAAACATCGAAAGTAAAATATCGATGTTAATATATCGATGATTTTTGCCATCCCTTGTAGTGAGTACGCAATTTACGTTTTTTTTACAAGCTGCAGCTTGTGCTACGAACATAATTTCTGCTGCTAGAACTCTCATCAGCAAGGTTTCACTGCACAGAAACTTTCCTTGCGTACGTACTTGCAACAAACAACGTTCACAGACCAATTAACAGTTGTTTTAAAAAAAAATTATTCAACAATATTCTGATACAGCGTACATAGCCAGTTTACAGATGTGTTTAATTCAATGTATACTATAATATACAGACAAAATAAGGAGGGTAACTGTTATGTTCAGAATAATTGCACGTTTTTCACAAACAAAGGTTTATTACAGTTAGTCGCAGAAAGTACATCGGTCACAATTCCTAAATCCAAGAGAGCATACCAAGTCACAAGCCGAAATCACAAAACCAAAAGTTCGGGAGATGTACCAAAAACAAGCTATGTCGGACCAAGAAATCTACACGGCACAATCTCCTCACTCAAGTCCACTCGATACAACGGTCACTAGCGTTCTGTCTCTCTGGCTGGCGGCGCTCGCTTTTAAAGCGGGCGGCGCCGCAGACTCGCTGCGCCGCTCCTGGCTCTCCGGCCAGCCTTACTTCTAAGCTCGGGCGGCGCCTTTCCGCATCGCCTCTGCCGACTTCCTCGGTCGCCGCTGAGCGCTGCCACCTTGGCGCGCTCTTCAAATGCGGTTATACAGCCGCAACAGTAACCCCACTGGGCTGCTCAACGGAAAATCAGGTTGGGGTGCTTGGGAGTTATTGCGGTGGTTTGTGAAATGGGTGAGATAACGGGGCTTATGAGTGGAGAAAGCGTAGGAGTTTGGAAGATGGAATTTATCTTTGGGGAATCTGGATAGAATGCGGTTTAGATGAGGATGAGTGGTTTTTGCTAGTGAAAAAGTCGGTTAGAAGGGGGGTTATGAAGCTTGTTGTAGATCTTTCGGAGAGGCGGGCGATGTGCTGGGCAACTGTAGGGAATTTTAAATCATTGTGAATTTGACCATTAGATATGTACCATGGGGCATTCAAGGCAGTGAGGAGGACTTTATTTTGTAGGGTTTGGAGTGCTTTATTGTTGAGGGAGCGGCACCTCTCCATATCGGTGCAGCGTACGTGATTGCAGCGCAGACTAACAATTTATGGAAGTGAATGGTGGTTTTTAGGTTAAGGGATAGAGTTGTTAATAAGTGGATAGAGTTGGCGAAGGGAGGAATGGGCTAGATTTATGCGTGAACATATATGCGCTTTCCAGGTTAGAATTAACAATTCTAACTTACACTCAAACTGGCGGTTGATTGTGCGAATTACTGTGGCCAAATTACTCATAACTGAACTCTTCATGATACCTTTACTTCAGTTTGATTTAATTTACCATTTCGCAACAATGAAAGTCTCACAAAAAATCTTTACTAGTTAATATGCGATAGTTTCTACCAGAATTCAAATTCCTGTTTGATCAAAAGGCAATTCATTGTGTACTGAAACCGATGTTACATGTGTATCAGAATTATCCTGCATATTTTACAAGCAAGTAAAATCCTTTCTTCGGAGAAGTAAAGCCGGCTGTCCACTGCAGTAAATCTACTACATGGGACTAACACTGTGGCTTCGGTGGTACAAGGGTCGGCATATCGTGCTGTTCCCCCCAAGTTTGCGGGTTTAACCCGATAGTATCCATACATTTTAAGGGCAAACAATCCATCACTGAAAAAATCCGGCTGTCCAATTTATTAGATTTACTGCATGTAAGAAAAACGTCTGAGGGGAAGATAGGCTGGCTGTCCCATATTGTAGACTTACTGCATCTAAAAGATCCTCAAGCCTAAAAGGAGCTTCTAAGCCAAATTATCTGAGCCAGTTTTGCGGCCGGGTAATACCTACGTTCTTTTACCACTAGAGGTGAAAGGAGCGTAGTGAAATTTGCGTGGTCAGACGGAAGAGGGGGTCTGATGGTTCGAGGCCTGCAACGTAAAATATGGCATGATCTGAAAGGAACAATTATATTAATGATAATTTCAACCATAATTGTTCATTCAAGAAACGATGTTAGAAGTGGATTTCACCTGGTTTCACATCACTATTGTTTTTCTCTTTCATTATGTTACGGTCTTCATTCTTTGTTTTTTGATTAATGATTTCAGTGTAAAAAATGTATTTCTTGATAGAAATATATCCCGGTTATTAACTTAAAAGAACAAAATACACGTAAATATGTGAAACAGGTTATTTTCATACATTTAATGTTTTAAACTAATTCTAAAGTAATATATTTAGAAGTCCAGGACTAAGAGCTACAGCGACTACTCCTGCCAGTGCCAAAAATTGCCCTGACAATGTGTTAAATTAAAATGATCAAGATGCATTTTTACGCTTTCTTACATCGGTATTAATGTCCTTCAGATATCTTTTCCGATAACCCCAGAAATATTAATGAAATTGAAACTAGTGTGTTAATATATATTTTAACAAAATACAATTCAGTGTACTTGACCTTCAGAGGTACAAGTGTAAATCGTAAACATAAAATATACACATCGGACAATTATTCCTCTATCGATCTTAGTATTTCCAAAAAATGTGCTAGAGCGACAACGAATTTGTTTTTACTTTCTTACTACAGAGTAGAGAGAAAGTAATGTAATGCTGCGCAAAAATTCTGCGATTTTTTGGGAGAAAAACACTTATTACAGGGCTCTGGTAACAAAAAATTGTCCAGTTTGGATTTTGTAATTGAATGTATTTTCATGATGTGAAGATTATAAATAGTTTCCACGAGGGATTTATTGCACTCCACTATCATTAATAAAGAAAAACTGTACGAGTTTATGCAAAGAATTTCGAAATGCTATTGATTGATTGGTTGATTTTTTCGTGTTTCCGGGCGCGTCAACTGCTTCGGTAATTACTCCCGTTAGTGTAGTGCAAGTTATTTTTCCTCGGGAGATGGCGGTGATCTTCCCCCACTGGATGGTGAGATCCGGCACCGACCTACCGTCGGCTAGTGGGGTTTCCCCCTAACCAGGACTCTCCCACCAGCGGGGCACAGCCCCAGCCAGGACAAGCTCTAAGCGCCCGACCGGTCTCCGGGAATATGTGGTAGTGTAGTGCATGTTAGTGTAAGTGTGTGTGTGTTTAAAAGCGGAGAGGATAGGACAAG
This sequence comes from Teleogryllus oceanicus, assembly GCA_964035755.1. Classification (NCBI taxonomy): domain Eukaryota; kingdom Metazoa; phylum Arthropoda; class Insecta; order Orthoptera; family Gryllidae; genus Teleogryllus; species Teleogryllus oceanicus. The sequence goes on from CAXIVR010000010.1 coordinate 18,785,162, forward strand.
GAAGAGGAAGAAAAGATCGCCCGTTTGTTAGGGTATTGCTCCGGCATTCTCCTGGTGTTGATCGGAGAAACCAAAGAAAACTACCGATCAGAGCAGTTGGCCGCTAGAATTCTCCTCCACACAGCCAGTGAATTTGACCTAGCTTAAACGCTAGGGTTTAAAATCCTGCCGCTGTGGGGAGTGGGAACCTAGGACCTCCCGATCAGAGGCGCTGCAGTGACATCAGTTGATGCACTGAGCTAACACTCCCGATCATTATCATTTTGAACATGAGTAAAAAGGTATCATAAAAGCAAACATATAAATGAAAAAAAATTCCCTTTGTTTGTGATTCCTTTGAAAGATACAACTGTTGCACCCAACATCTTGGAAGTTTAATAAATTTTATCCACTTTGATTATTTCAAGTCAAACTTTATAAAATTGAAATTACTCTTCCTTAGTATTTTTATAACATATTCTAACATTCTAACTGCCCACGGCCTAGTACGTATTGACTAGTTCAACACCCAGACCACCACGTTTGCCAGGAGGAGGAGTAAAATGTATTTTGAAATAAAAATTTTACATTGGAAATTTTAAAACTTAACAATATTGGCGTTAAAACATATAACAACGTTTAATTGGTTATCAAATCTGATCTAACAGCATGATTTTATAACTTTTAATCTCTTATTGTATTATGTTGTCTTCTTATATTTATTTCATAATTAAGTAATGTACTTCTCAAAAGATAAAGCTTTTCTTTTCATGAAATCTGCATTTTTTATTTAAAAGAATAATGTTTCTATTACCTTAAGTTAATGTTTGTTTTAAACAAAACGTCATGTACCACAAATTTGGAGAAATCCCGAGCTACTGCTCCAAAAAATATCGAAGACACGAAGAATTGACTAAACCTTCCTAGTTCTGTACCGGGAGAACAAAGACGAAGAATTGGCTAAATATTTCTAAACCGGAATTCTCGAGACATGTTAACTTGCCTAACGGGACGTCAGAAGTGCATTTGCCTGGCCACCGAGGAACATACTACCGGCGGTGGACAAACTGAAGAATATTGCGCGTACACAAGTGTTGCTAATTGGAACGTTGGCAGGCACACTTTACCACCCATGCCTTTGCACAATCCCTGCAGGATAGTGAAAGAATATTCCTGAATATGTTAATTCTTCGTTTGTGAATATGATATTCATGTCAAATGCAATATGACCGGTAGCGGTAGCTCAGTGCATCAACTGATGTCACTGCAGCGCCTCTGACCGGGAGATCCTACGTTCGAGTCCTGACGGCGGATTTTGGACTTCGATTCTTCAGTTTGTCCACTAGCTTTTCAACAAGGTCGAATTCAGTCGCTGACTGGAGGAGAATTCTAACGGATGGCTGCTCTGATCGGTAGTTTTCCGTGGTTTCTCCGATCGACACTAGGCGAATGCCGGAGCAGTACCCTACCAAACGGGCCACGGACTCTGCCCGATCTGCCCTTTCTCTTCCTTGTCCTATCCTCTCCCCTAACACACACACTTACGCTAACATGCACTACACTACCACACATTTCGGGAGACCGGTCGGGAGCTTAGAGCTTGTCCCAGCTGGGGCGGTGCCCCGCTGGTGGGAGAGTCCTGGTTAGGGGGATACCCCACTAGCCGACGGTAGGTCGGCACCGGATCTCACCATCCAGCGGGGGAAGATCACCATCATCTCCCGAGAAAAATCACGCTCTACACTTACGGGACTAATGACCGAAGCAGTTGACGCGCCCGGAAACACGAATAAATCAATCAATCAATCAAATGCAATCTGCGTAGTACGTATGTGTTTATACTACCTTGTTTGGATGAAAGAACCATTCCTTTTTGCAATCCTCAAGCCATAGGTGGCCACCCGGCCCGGACCTTCGCGATATGAGAAGAAATAAAAGAGGTCATCTTCGCGAACATATTATAATATGTTGACGAAGATGACCTCTTTTATTTCTTCTCATAAGAACGTCAACAACACCAGTTCTCCCTTTCGCTATATATCGAAAGGCAGGAGAATATTGCTGTAGCATCGGCTACCAGGTCCCGCGCCGGGGGTAAAAACCGCAGCAAAAGAAAGAACACAGACATTTCTTTACCCCACTGACAGCGACAAACATACAATTTCCGAACGCTTTAAAGTTTTCAAGAGCAGTTAAGAGTAAAGGATGATGGATGCTCAATTGCGTGGAAGATTTATACACAAGCAATTGCAAAAATTGCTTAACTCCTAATACGGAAAGTGAAATTTTAAAATATTTTGTGATGTGTTTTATGCGGCCGTCACAACTAGTAGTTTCAATTTAATATATCTAAATACCTACTTCTCTACGAAATGTTTATATTTAAACATTTAATTGCCAATACAAATGTATAATAGGTATTTTGTTCTCTGTTTCAAATGTACACATATTCCAAACAATTCCCTATAGAATATATCATTGTAACTAGAACTTTCTAATGTAAACGTTCCTTCTTTGCATGGTACTATCGAATGGAAATATAAAAACAGTCATTATTGGTTGAATTATTTATTAGCATGTTTTTGTGAAATGTCTCATTTATCGTTCTTTTCTATTTTTATCATTTCTAGTCCGTACGTACGATTGATTAAAGGTATGAAGTTGCGTGCCAAATAAATTGATTGCAGAAGCGGTTTTTCTCGTGTTACACCCGACACTTTCGAATCGTTTCTTGTTATAGACAATATTTAGATCATGTGATTAGTAATTTTACGACCAGAATGAAATATTTGTTCCTAATTTTAGAAGCGTTTCTTCTGAAATAAACATTTTCACCAAAATATCTCATAAAAAGCTGCTAATAAATACACAGTATAAGTGTCTTGCAGAGGAAAGTTACTCAGGGCGTAACCCGCTGACTTCGCCGTCGAGAGGTCCGAGTTTGATTCCCAGGTAGCTCATCCTGACCGGTATTTTCTTGGTTTCCCTTGGTCACATAGGTGAATGTTCTGATGTTTCCTATATGACCCCGCGAGCTGTGGCTCAGTGCATCAACTGATGTTACTGCAGTGCCTCTGACTTGGAGGTCCTAGATTCGAGTAGCGATGACGGCAGGATTTTCGATACTAGCTTTTAAGCTAGGTCAAATTCAGTCGCTGTCTGGAGGGGAAATGTAGCGGCCGGCTGCCCTGATTGGTAATTTTCCGAGGTTTCTCCGATCAACACCAGGCGAATGCCGTAGCAGTACTATAACAAACGGGCAACAGGCCACGCGCGATCTTTCCTTCCTCTTCGTTGTTCTATCCTCACCCTTACACACACTCACTTACACTAGCATGCACTACACTACCATATATGCCAGGAGACCGGTCGATTACTTAGAAATTATCCGGGCTAGGGCGGTGCCTCGCTGATTGGAGCTAGGTTGGGAAAATCCCCGGTAGTCGACTGTAGGTTGGCGTCGGATCTCACCATCCAGTGGGGGAAGATCACCGCGATCTTGGGATGAAAAACATGCACTACACTTACGGGACTAATGACCTCCGTAGTTGACGCCCCCGGAATCACTAACAACAATCAATCTAAAAGAAAGAACCTTTTCGGTCAAAGTCACCACCGATCAAACCCTCAAACTGCCAAACCAGGATTATCACACGGATCGCCGCTTTCGCCAACGTTATTCAATCTATGCGTGGCAGACTTACACAAATTCAAGTCAATAAAAAAATAGCAGTTTGTCGATGTCACTGCAATCTATGTATCCAGAAATTCATTACAATAGACTAGCACACACCTTTATTTATATTTTTACCTTATAGATAGTGGGGCCTCCAGAATAAAAATCAAATTAAATCCAATCATATCTGCTTTAAAAATCTCACCCTGAGGCCATATATATCACTCCCAATCAACTTCCATTAAATCATAAAGTAATAAAGTGGCACCCTCGTAACTAATTTTTAGGAATAAGATATTAGGTTTATGTTTATATTAAGCCAACAATAAAAGATATTATGAAGAGAGAGTGAACTGGACAATATAAAATTTGAAATGTTGATAATAAATAAATTAAAAATACTATTAAAGCTCTTTGATTCCGGGTGGGTCAACTGTTAAAGTCATTAATCTTGAAAGTATAGTGCATGTGTTTTCCTCGGGAGGTGGCTGTGGCCTTAGCCCGCTGGATGATGAGATTCGGTGCAGACCTACCAGTTGGTTAGTAGAGTTTGTCCCCAATCACGTATCTACCACCAGCGAAGCACCGCCCTAGCCGGAAAAAATCATGCGTGGTAGTGTAGTACATGTAAATGTAAGTATGTATAAGTAAGGTGTGAACATAGTACAAGAAAGAGAGATTTGAGAGAAATCATTAACTTTGAAGGCCTTTTACAAAAACTATATTTTTAATTTAATTTCTATCTAAATATTTTACTGCATTATCTTGACAGTTTAATTATAATTTTATGCAATTGAAATGATATGAAACTGAAAATATTGTAATCTTTGTTTTTCAATCTGATTATGTTACCGCACTGTTGCAGCCTCTGTGTCACTTCTTATCATTACGCAATTTTTATTCTTATTGTATAGGTTTGTTATTTAATTTCACTATCTTTGTATTACCATTGTTTTTTCTAATTAATCTATATATTCTTATATTTTTCAATAATTGTCAATTCCCTCGGCCTTCATCCGCCATCCTGATTGAGGTTTTCTGGGTTTACTCAATCGCTTAAGGCGTATGCCGGGATGGTCCCTAGTTTTGCATCCCAGATATAAATGTAAAATGCCCTCCTCGATCTTCTTCATAGTATAAGAAATAATGTAAATATTTCATGTGGATAGGCGGAAGAGCAGGCCTAATGGCCTGAGTCTCGCCACTAATAAAGACAGTTTTTTTTCTTCTTCTTCTTCTTCTTCTTCTTCTTTTTTTTTTATTATTATTATTGTTTTTTATTATTATTATTATTATTATTATTATTATTATTATTATTATTATTAAGAAAGGGAATGATCCATGACCCGTTTGTTAGGGTACTGCTCCGGCATTCACGGGGTATTATTTAGAGAAACGACGGAAAACTACCCATCAGAGCAGCCGGTCGTTAGAATTCTCTTCCAGAGAGCGAGTGAACTCGATCCAGCTTTGTGGCTAGTGTCAAAATTCCTGCCGGCTCTCGATTCCAGGACATCCTAACTAGAGGCATTGCGGTGATATCAGCTGATTTCCCGAGTCACCTCTCTTATTAAATCGAGGTTTCGCCCTATCAAGTGTAATACCAATATTCCAAAAAATGTACTTTGGGCGACGATAGATGGCAGCAGGCAAGAGGATGGAGCATGACCGTATAACCAGTCCCACCAAGGAAACTAGAAAACTATACAACGAAAATGTCTGTGCCATTCTATAGCAACCCTAGTTATTTTCTCGTATATGTGTATGTATACGGAGTAATATACGTAATTTAGAGAAAATTTGTTGTGTTGCGGAAAATCGATCTCGAGATTGCAATAGAATTATGCGGTTTAGGGTTCCCTGGTAACAAAAAGGTGTTCTTTTTTGAAAACGTCCGTCTGTGCCCTGCACTACCAAATAACCATACGTACGATTTCCTCCAAATGGAAGTAATCCCTGTCCATGTGGCTCCAGTCGAAACTGAAATTTTGAAAAACCTTCTTCAAAAGTTGGGCGTCTGTACATGAAGCCACCCGGACATTTTTCAAAATTTTCTCAAAAACGCCTCCACATCTTTTCTTTAAATTTCTCACAAGAATAGAGGAAAACAAACATATAAAGTTTTCATAGGTACAATTTTCACTGTTAACTCTGAATTTTCGAAAATTTCAAAAGTTTGCATTTCTTGCCGCGTCTTCCTACAACTACACAATTTAAGACAGAAAATTTTCCATCAAATAAAACTTGATGTCCACAATCAGTTCTTTCATTAAGGTCAGGTACATTTTTGGAAACTTTTAGTGGATTTTGTGCAATACAGCGTGCAATATTTGCAATTTTAAAAATACACAAAAACCTGATTTTCTCAAAATTTGTCGGAAAATGGTTTCAAATTTTTCTTCAAACTTTTCCAACGGATAAAGCTGATTGCCCTGTTTAATATGACAGAAAGTTTATTTTGCTGCATTCATTTCTTTTTTAAACAATTAACAAATGTATTTTTTAAAATACATCTCAAGCCATTAATATGCACATTTCCATCGATTTGTATATATTATTCCATTTGTGAGTGGAAGTGCCTCTAATGCGTTTAAATGGTGTTTATTGAAAACTCAATAGACTCCTGTAAAACAGAGTTTCAAATTTTGCATTTACAGTAATGATTAATCGCTATTTTCTTAAAAACAGCTACATATTTTTCAACGAAAATTTCTATTTAGAACAAGGATTTACTCTTCTTTAATATTCTTAAAAAATATTTCGGTTCTAGAATTAGAAAATTGAAAAGTAGAAAAAATGAAAAACTTTATACTTATTAACACAACCAGCAGTTCTAGTTCAAGAGTATTTTTTTGACATTCAAGAGTAATAATTTATAGAATTCATTAAAGAAGAAAGAAAATAAGTTTTATTAAAAAATATATTTTGACGATAGATGGCAGCTGGTAAGAGGATGGAGCAAGACCGTAAAGCCTGTTTCCACCAAGGAAATAGAAAACTTTACTTCGAGAAAGTCTGTGCCATTCTGTTGCATCACGAGTTTCAATTAAAATGTAAACAGCAGGCGCTGTGTTTATTTGTAAACAAGTTTATTAGATATATATTACGTATAGTTTGTGACTGAGGTTGGTTGAATGAAGTGCCGTTTTCACAGTCACATCCAGGCATATTTTGCTCACTAACAGTTATACCATTGATCCAACAAGAATGCGTTTTACATACTAAATTTAAGAAATTTTATTTTTTTCATTTCTTATCAAATTAACATTTACGAAAAAATTACGTTAAAGTTAAAGTTTTTAAGTTATATTCAGATAAAGTGGGATTATTCCCATTTTCTCAGGCGTTTTGATTATATCACCAAATTTTGCACTGTCTGCACCCGTTAAAGAAAAATATGACAATAAATGTTGGAAAATTTATCTTCTATTTCTTCATATATGAGCACTTAATACGACAATTGGATGGTTTATGAGTTATTGTGAAAAAACTGCAGGGTGTGGAATTTTTATGCATATTTTGTATCAAAAACAATTTCCGACAAACTTTTTTGTTGGACACTTGATATTCGTGTTCAGTGACCCAAACGAAAGAGAAGTACTAAATATCCAAACTACACCAACACTTTATTAATAATCTACTATTTGACGGGACTAAACACTTGCGACCGGAGAGACCTAGCCGAGGCTAGGGATTAACATTACAAATAATTGGACCTATTAAGACCTTCCATACTAAATGGAAACTATCATTGGTGTTCACGGACCACTCATCGTTCAATAGATATATGTAAAATGATTTCGCTCCTTACGGTCGAAAAGCCGACTACAGCCAGATCGAGATGATAAGAAATTCCGGGCCATGCTTTTATTTACAACCATGTCAAGGGGGAAGTAAGCCATGAGGTAACTACCAACGAAGGTAGTATGAGCATCATACTACCAACAATATTTAGTGTACCTACATGATTCATTCTCCACGCAGTTATAGAAATTTAGCACATTTGTAATCGAAAAATACAGATAATTAAGGTACCAGACGCAATAATTCAAATGACGTCCCTGCACAAAGATAGTACAAATTACAAATATAAAAAGAAATATACACCAAAAACATATAAAATCATATTTTAAATCAAAAAAGAGCTTTATTGTAAATTAATATTCCACAAAACTAACAAAAACGAATCTTACAATAATAGCAACATTTTAGACCACAAATTCACAATTTAGGCCATGCCCTACGGAGAGAAGTAAAATTAGCCATTGTAGTAGGACTTATTGGCAACCTGGACACAGTAGACAAACCACAGAAGCAAAATCACCGAGACGTATTTCTGCCAAAGATATTTCGCCTGAATCCTGCTGCACTATCCCGCGTACCTCGAAAGGGAATGTAATTGGTGGTCGATATTACAGGCGTCGTTGATTCGCGCAGTGGAGGCAGAATTGGCCAGAGGTATTTCTCTTGGATCCCGCCGCCTTATCCCGCGTACAGCGGAAGGGGCTGTAATTGGTAGTCGATATTTGTCGCGTCGTTGATTCGTGCAGTGGAGGCCAAATTTGTCAGATGTATTTTTCTGAGATCCTGCCGCCTTATCCCGCGTACAGCGGAATGGAATGTAATTGGTAGTCGATATTTGTCGCGTCGATGATTCGTGCAATGGAGGCAGAATTTGTCAGAGTATTTCTCTGAGATCCTGCCGCCTTATCCCGCGAAGGGAAGGGAATGTAATTGGTAGTCGATATTTGTCGCGTCGTTGATTCGTGCAGTGGAGGCAGAATTTGCCAGAGTATTCCGGATCCTTTATCCCGCGAAGGGAAGGGATGTAAGTGGTAGTCGATACTTGTCGCGTCGTTGATTCGTGCAGTGGAGGCAGAACTTGCCAGAGGTAATTCACTGAGATCCTGCCGCCTTATCCCGCGCACAGCGGAAGGGAATGTAGTTGGTAGTCGATATTTGTTCGTGTTGATTCGAGCAGTGCAGTGGAGGCAGAATTTGCCAGAGATATTTCTCCTGGATCTTGCCGCTTTATCCCGCGTAGAGCGGAAGGGACTGTAAGTGGTAGTCGATACTTGTCGCGTCGTTGATTCGTGCAGTGGAGGCAGAACTTGCCAGAGGTAATTCACTGAGATCCTGCCGCCTTATCCCGCGTACAGCGGAAGGGAATGTAATTGGTAGTCGATATTACAGGCGTCGTTGATTCGTGCAGTGGAGGCAGAATTTGTCAGACGTATTTCTCTGAGATCCTGCCGCCTTATCCCGCGTACAGCGGAAGGGAATGTAATTGGTAGTCGATATTTGTCGCGTCGTTGATTCGTGCAGTGGAGGCAGAACTTGCCAGAGGTATTTCACACGGAACCTGCCGCCTTATCCCGGATACAGCGGAAGGGACTGTAATTGGTAGTCGATATTTGTCGCGTCGTTGATTCGTGCATGGAGGCAGAATTGCAGAGTATTTCACACGGAACCTGCCGCCTTATCCCGGATACAGCGGAAGGGACTGTAATTGGTAGTCGATATTTGTCGCGTCGTTGATTCGTGCAATGGAGGCAGAATTTGTCAGACGTATTTCTCTGAGATCCTGCCGCCTTATCCCGCGTACAGCGGAAGGGAATGTAATTGGTGGTCGATATTTGTCGCGTCGTTGATTCGTGCAATGGAGGCAGAATTTGTCAGACGTATTTCTCTGAGATCCTGCCGCCTTATCCCGCGTACAGCGGAAGGGAATATAATTGGTTGTCTTTTGGGGCAGAATTTGCAGAGTATTTCTCTGAGATCCTGCCGCCTTATCCCGCGTACAGCGGAAGGGAATATAATTGGTTGTCGATATTTGTCGCGTCGTTGATTCGTGCAGTGGAGGCAGAATTTGCCACAGGTATTTCTTTTGGATCCTGCCGCCCTATCCCGCGTACAGCGGAAGGGAATATAATTGGTTGTCGATATTTGTCGCGTCGTTGATTCGTGCAGTGGAGGCAGAATTTGCCAGAGGTATTTCTCTTGGATCCTGCCGCCCTATCCCGCGTACAGCGGAAGGGAATATAATTGGTTGTCGATATTTGTCTCGTCGTTGATTCGTGCAGTGTAGGCAGAATTTGCCACAGGTATTTCTCTTTGGATCCTGCCGCCCTATCCCGCGTACAGCGGAAGGGAATATAATTGGTTGTCGATATTTGTCTCGTCGTTGATTCGTGCAGTGTAGGCAGAATTTGCCACAGGTATTTCTCTTGGATCCTGCCGCCCTATCCCGCGTACAGCGGAAGGGAATATAATTGGTTGTCGATATTTGTCGCGTCGTTGATTCGTGCAGTGGAGGCAGAATTTGCCACAGGTATTTCTCTTGGATCCTGCTGCCCTATCCCGCGTACAGCGGAAGGGAATATAATTGGTTGTCGATATTTGTCTCGTCGTTGATTCGTGCAGTGGAGGCAGAATTTGCCAGAGGTTTTTCCTTTGGATCCTGCCGCCCTATCCCCGTACAGCGGAAGGGAATATAATTGGTTGTCGATATTTGTCGCGTCGTTGATTCGTGCAATGGAGGCAGAATTTGCCACAGGTATTTCTTTTGGATCCTGCCGCCCTATCCCGCGTACAGCGGAAGGGAATATAATTGGTTGTCGATATTTGTCTCGTCGTTGATTCGTGCAGTGGAGGCAGAATTTGCCACAGGTTTTCCTTTGGATCCTGCCGCCCTATCCCTCGTACAGCGGAAGGGAATATAATTGGTTGTCGATATTTGTCTCGTCGTTGATTCGTGCAGTGTAGGCAGAATTTGCCAAGGTTTTCCTTGGATCCTGCCGCCCTATCCCGCGTACAGCGGAAGGGAATATAATTGGTTGTCGATATTTGTCCGTCGTTGATTCGTGCATAGGGAAGGGAATATAATTGGTTGTCGATATTTGTCTCGTCGTTGATTCGTGCAGTGTAGGCAGAATTTGCCACAGGTATTTCTCTTGGATCCTGCCGCCCTATCCCGCGTACAGCGGAAGGGAATATAATTGGTTGTCGATATTTGTCGCGTCGTTGATTCGTGCAGGGTGGCAGAATTTGCCAGAGGTTTTTTTGATCCCCCCCCGTCTTAAAAAAATTTTTACGGTAACTATATCCTGTGTGTAGTGAGGAAGGGGAATGTAATTGGCGTTTCTAGTTTTTAGTTCTGGATGTTGAGTGGTACAGCGGATTTCGAATCTGCCAGGGATAATATTACTTGGTTTCTGGAGGGTTTTGGTCCGGTCAGCGGAAGGGAGTGCAATTAGTGTTTGGGGATCTCTGCGGCTTGTTGTATTGCAGCGGATGGCCCATTGTCTGCGAAAGAAACAAGATATAAAAATATTTTCTGACTACTACTTGTTTTATTAGGAGAATAGTGAACGAAATAACGTAGTTATTAGCTATGAATAGGAAACGTCCCGTCTGCTATTGATGAAAGGGAAAATCCTCTCGTGTATGGTGGTGTTGTAGAACAATTCCATAGTGGGAGAGAGGAATATTTTTGAAGGCAGTAGTATGTAAAGAAATTAGAACTTTAGTTATGGTTTTATTGATAAGGAATGGTTAAACTGCAAAAATGTATAAACCCGTAGTTCACATTTTTTTGTAGATCTTTAATGAATTTTAATCAATAGATTTTTATAATTGTATAAATTATAAGGGAAAATACTAAAGCTGAATACTGAACTGTTGTATAGGCTCAGAGTCTGAATTAATCAATTTGTCATATACATATGTGTTTGCGATTAAATGTAATTGGAGAAGTGTTTTGTATTGTAGCGCTTGATGGGTAGGAAGCAAACGCCTCCTGCTTGCTGATTTGTTCATTTGTGCAATCTGAATTCTAATTTGATAATTTTGGGTTGCGGAAGAAATTTAAATTCTTAAAAAAGGGTTCAGCCAAATCGTTTCAAGGTCTCTGACAATACCAGTTACTTGTTTGCAGTAAAATCAGCTGGTTGATATGAACGCCCTATTCGTGGCGTAGTAGAATTGCATTTGCCTTGATATATCTTTTCCATAGTTTAACTCTCGCGATAAAAACATTTCCCGATGTCATGACTCATTGTGCCAAGATTTTCTGAGAGTGAATCTAGGTGTGTGTCCAAGAAATGTATTTTTAAGGTCATGTTAGATACCACATTTTTAAAAGATGTTATTGGAGAATTGATAATCTCGATAATATTACGCCTTTCGATGTCCGAAAAAAACTGCAACATTTGTTAATGCTTGCCAAGCTGCTTTTTTCTTATGGATTCAATAATTTCTTAAACTTCATCATGCAGTAATGATCATTTTTGTGAACTCATAAATATTTCTTCTTTAATTTTTCCATTACTAATTTTAGGAAACTTCTGTTTTAAATATATTTATTTCAGGTGTATCGTCCATGACTTTGACGAAATCCTTAATAAATCCTAATTTTATATGTAACTGAAGTCATTTCATATTCTTAGGGTTACATAATTGGTCATGTTTCAGATTTTATGCCTAAAAATGAGTGATTCGCGATAAGGCTTTTCTTTTTTAATATCATGTGTTTTTCTGACTCTCCTGTTATATTCACCCCAAAAAACAACAGTACTTTGTGTAACCCGCTTGCAAACCAAGACCACAACTATTCCATACATACACTGTAAATTGAAGCTTTTCCATTATAAATGATAAGTTTTCCTATGTTACTTTCATACTAGCAGAGTGCCCTACAGGTAGAAATGGGAATTTATTGCCATTAAGCAGAAGTACATCTTTTCAACTAACTTTATAGGAATCAATTAGTGAATGCCATTCTATTGGGAATGCACATTTTCAAGTATCTTCATAAGAGAATAAATGTTGTTACAAAACAATAAGCAAATTTCTTCAGAAAAATAGTCTTTAAATTCAAAATGATGATTACGATAAGTGCATATCTGCGTATTCTTTTAAAATGATTCCATTTTTTTAATCGGGAATGAAGCATTTCAGACTGTTTTTAGACAACTTTAATTCTCGTGTTCAACCATTGGGATTTGAGTCGATAAATGAGGCTCAGTTGAACAGATTTGTTTAAAATTTGTATCACCAGAAGAATCTGTCTCTTTTTATTCCTTCTAAAATAATCTTAGTTCTTTACATCTAATGTCACGAGCTCTGGAGCCTTTGGAATAGGCAATGCTTCGTCGTGTGGAACTGGTCTCATTGCAATTTGCAAGTCATACGGTATTTGTTTTTTAAATTTTGACGTAATTCCTGAAATTTTATTAAGCAGAAACAGCAGACAGAGGAGTGATCTTCGGGTATCCTCCAAATCATAGGGATAGAACAATGGCATATGGTGTGTGCCACTTTTCAATGCAGTGAGAAGCCTAAAACACGATATAGAAGAGACATGTGGTGCCCAGGACTTTGTTTGGCCCCCACATTACACCCAATATAAAGTTCTAAAGAAGTTTTTACTAATGGTAATGTTTTGTCTTTGGGACTTGTGTGTCACTTTACCATGTACATGACTGTAGTGTTTGGACGATTTAAACAAAATCTAGACCTTTGGAACTAACGACTAAGGAAAATAAATAATTAAATATGTAAATATGATATACACGGTAACATACCGATAGCATTGTTTAGATACACAAAGCACTCACAAATACGTGTTCACTAGTCCACAACTATCTCACAAGTGGCGTAGTTCGTATGAATGTGTGCAACTCTAGATCACCATTGTACACGTCTACGCATGTCTGAACATGCACAACTCAACAAGCACATCAGTAGTCCCATTTGAGTTAGCTCATTGGGTGCGAACACGTTCACATTTCTCAAGGAGATTGTTCTTAAAAATATGCTAATGGCCGAAAAAACGTTTACAAATATTTTAAAAAATTAAAATAAAAAAGCTGTAGATGGATAAATTCCAAAAATTCATTTGACAACAAGAAAAAAACTGCGTTAAGTACACAATGTTAATACTCATGTTGACCAATGTAATGGGCATTCCCTGAAGGTGGAAAGAGCCGTCGAAAAAACAAGCAAACTAAGGAAGCGTATTGCTAAAGAAAAAGATAATTTTGTTGGGCCAAGTAGAAGACGATAATTTGTTTCCAGGTAATGTTCTAAGTTAAAATTGTCGGCTCGATTTACTGGAATGGGAGAAAGAGGAAATAATTCAGAAAATGCAAATATAATAGTAAAATACCTGGGTGTCATGCCTTGTCCGCTTAAAAAGGATGACCTATCGACCCTTCCAAATTTCGAAGTCAACTCACCACCATCATCACCAAGCAGCGAGTGCCATTATCACTTACAGAGCATTGTTAACTACTGCCTCATTCTCAACAAGGCCAATGTCAATTTTCCGCACCGCTATAGTGAATTTAACTTAGCTCTGAATAGTGTGTTAAGCATTTTAGGAATAGACAATTTGTAATAAATTGTGGATAAATTCTGATTAATATAATCTTTTCCATTAATTTTTGTTCAGGCGTGAATGTGCATTTCCGTCAAAATCTCCTGGTTTCGGTACTTTTATGTTCACGTAAATCTTGGTTAAAAAATCCTCATGCCAAAGTAGTATTGACATTTCCCGATCAAATCCTTCGGTCTCCAATGACTTCAGTGTTCACTTTTTAAAGAAGCGATTATTTAAGTCAAATGGTTTTTAAAATAGTTTATTAAGTCAACCTTTTTTTCAGATTATTCTTTAAGTGTGCCCTTTTTGTGTGTTAACATTTTAATTCAAAAACCGTTCTAATTAATGTATCTACTCTGAACGTGCATAATATTTTTTTTTACTTTTCGAAGATTTGAAAAACGTAGTAGTATTGGGTTCATAATATAAAATAAATCCGGATTTTTTTTGGTAAAGAATGAAAAAAGTTTTCAAATTTCAAAATATAAAATATATAAGACAATATACAGTAAAGTACACATGTAACACAATTACATATATACCACTAAAACTGAGTGTGGAAATTGCAAACGACAAACTCTCAACATGCAACGAAGTTACTTTTATTCTATTATGTTCTATTATTCATTACCTTTAATGAGTATTAAAGACGCACACATATATTATAGTATGACAAATCAAAGTTCACAGTAGCGATCTGACGAGCCAAGATAGAATTAAAAATTTCCACGTGATATCCAAAAGCTGAGCAACTATTCTTCTCTAGGAAAAGTTTCGTAGTTTCTCACCTCCCAGTTTCCATCACTTAATTAAAGGAACTTATACAACTATCGTTATAATTTACCTGCTCCGTATTGTAGACCCACTACATGCGCGAGCAATCAGTTTTTAAAATGTTTTCTGATTTGCTAATTTATATTAATAGATTTTTTTCAAAAATACTCGCCAAACCCAAAGTTTGCATTCATTCAATCTATGAGAGGCCATTCTTACACATAGGATTTATTGTTTGTGAATTATATTAATGAAACCAACGCGAGGGAAGAAATTTTAAAATAGTATCATAAATGTAATTCCAGAAAGTATAAAAAAAGATTGAAATACCTGGTCGTCCCCATTTTTCGCCTTAAAAACTGAAGCCAATGTGATCTCTGGGTGACAACCCCTGAAGGTATCCCACCTCTTTGCCGAATTGCTCGGCGACGTGCACACTTTGTTAGAGAACAACAATATTTTGTTTGTTACATTAATATCATCGTTTGCTCTACATTCATCCTGGCTTTTCTCAGCAATGCCCACAAGTTTAAAGTAAAATTGTGATATCTGATGATTCAATAGTGTGCTAAAAATGAAAAGAATAGGTGTTTTATATCATCTACTACTTAACCCATAGGCTAACGATGTGGACTAATTCGATGATATCACAGTCTAAAAGAAGTGCTGTTATTAAAAGAAAAATGGAAAATGAAGATTATTTTAGATCACGTCCGTAGCAATAAAGGATACAAGTGTTTGGACTTACAATACTACTGATTTTAATTTCATTATACTCTTATTTTGTGAGTAAAAGACGGTATTCCTAAATATAATAGGCAATAATTAATTACTGTTCTTGATTAGTAAACCTCATCGAATTCGTATTTGCTATTTAAAACAAAGTCGTCATTGAGAGTAAAATTCGCAGTTTCATGGTTTCAAAAAAAACTAGTGATGATTTAACAGCGCATAATTTCTCTCATTATTTCTAAATTTGCAATTTTCCAACATTCAAAATGTTAAATGAAAATGAGAACAACGCCATTATTTTATGCGTTCCTTGTTACTTGTTCGCATACGTTCGTTTACACGGAACAATATACGTATTACAGAGAACGTTATGTAATGCTGCGGGTAATCGATTTCAAGTTTTTAAGGGAAATACACGAGTGGGTCCCCTGATACCGAAAAAGTTATTTTTTACAAAAAGTTCTGTTACGTCTGTCTCTCTGTCCGTCCGTCTGTCCGTCCATCCGTTTGTGAACACCAATAGCTCCTAAATCATACGTAGAATTTTTCTCAAAATGGATATTTCCAGATCGCTCTGGATCGACTTGAAGATTTGCGATTTTGAAAAACATTCTTTAAAATCTGAGCATACTTTACTTGAGCGTACTTTACTGGGAAATATCCTCAAAAATTACATTTTTTTCTTTAATATTTTTTACAATAGACTCACTTTAACATTTCTTACAATAGACATACAACTTTTTTCTTAATAGTAGAACCGAAATATGCCTTAAAGAATATTAAAAAAGATTAAAACCTTATCCTAAATAGAAATTTGCATTGAAAAATGTGTAGCCTTTTTAAGAAAATGACGAATAAGAATTACTGTAAATGGAAAATTTGAAGTTCTTTTTCAGAGGAATGTATTGAGTTTTCGCAAAACTTCATTTAAAATCATTTGCAGCCTTTACACTAAATAATGCTATAATGTACAAAATTCATAGGAAATATCCATATTAACAGCGTGAGATATATTTAAAAAAATACATTCCTGTAATTTGTGGAAAAAATAAAAGAATACACCAAAATGAACTTTACGGAATATTAAATAGTGCCATTACTACTATCTGTTGGAAAAGTTTGAAGAAAATATTTGGAGCCATTTTTGAGAAAATAGCGTTTGAGAATTTCTGAAAATGCGGAATTTTGAACTCATTTTAACAGAAAATTGTTGAATTTTCGAGAAAGTTTACAGAAAATCGCATGTACGCGTAGCGCAAGTAGGTGTCGAGGAACTTTATACAAAAATCGCGTGTACTCATAAGTACAATAGCGTGGAGAAATCAAATGGAAATATTAGATGTACGATAGAAATACGTAGATGACAATTGGAAAAAAATACACTTTTGTAATTTGTTCACAAATTACATTTAATTTATTTCGTATTTAATAAAATTACATTTTTGAAAAAACAAAAGTATAGAGAAATATTGGCGTTTATGTCATCGTATAAGATTCGTGTGGACCTAACTACCTAATATTTAAGAGAAAAATTTGGAGTCGTTTTTGAGAAAATCTTGTTTTTGTTATTATTTAAATTACAAATATTGCACGCGCTTTGCTGCACAACACACACCTGTTGAAAGTGCTATTCTCTTCACTTGTTTTCGAGTGATCGGGTTGCTAGGATCATAAATACAAATTTTAATAGAAGATCCTGATTTGGCTCGGTGCCGAAAGACTTTCCTCGATAACAGAACTATACTGTGATGTTTATTCTCACACAGTTGCATTTTTTAAACTATTCTCATTTTGGTAATCAATTGGCTTTTATTTACTACATATAATGTACGTATATGATGAATATTTTGGTAGAAATCAAATAGTGAAAACTTTTCTAAAGTTACCCAACGCACGATTATACACGATTATTCTCATAACATATTTTTCCTTTTATATAACCCATGAAAAACAAACTGTTCTAGATTAAATATTAAAAAACTGAAATTAAAAAAGGAATAAAATAACAAAAAATAACCTTTTCGAATATAAAACAAAATAAAAAACTACCCTAAATCTGTTGCTGGGGTTTTGAAGAAAACGTTTGGATCACCCCAGCCCGACAGGCTCGTCGACATTGAGTTACCAGACCACATGACAGTAATCTCTCTCATATTGTCGGCTCACTTGACTGAACTTGTGCGTGTTGATATTTTTCAATGTTTTTCCTTCGATTGATTGATTGATTGATTGATTGATTAGTGATTACGGACGCACCAACTGATAATGACGTTAGTCCCGTAATAATAGTAAATGTCTTCATCACGGGAGGTGGCAGTGTTTGTCGCCCGCTGGCTGGCGAGATGTGGCGCCGAAATACGTTGGCTTGCGGACATTTTCTGCAACAAGTTATCTCCCACAAGCGTAGCACTGTCCCATCTGCGCTAAGCTCTCAGCTCCCGACTGATCTTCCGATATGTGTGGTAGTGTAGTGCATGTGAGTGTAAGCTTATGTAAGTAAGGGGTGGAGGATGAACGAGGAAGAGGAAGGAATGATTGCGCGCGATCCGTTGCGCATTTGTTAGTGTACTGTTTCGGCATTAGCCTGATCGGAGATTACTACGAAAAACGGAAACTACGGATCGGAACCGCAGGCGCTACGGATCGGACCGTAGAATTCCCCAGACAGTGTCTGAATTCGACCTAACTAACAAGGTAGTTCCGAAAATGCTGCCCCTTTTTTTATTCCAAAAACGTATCTCCTTTGAGCGCTGAGAATTCGAAGATAAACTTGAAAAAGCCTCTAGTCTCCTCGTATGTGATATAATTTCATATTTGCCATTCCTTAGCCCTTTTCTCTCGTATGCAGCGGGTATAATACACGCCCTACAGCTCGTACGACATGTCAGAAATACAGCTACTAGTTAGTAATCGGACATGACCCACAACTCGCAGGGCATATCCAAGATGCCGCATCAAAATTTCTAAGTGATTCGTATGGCATTTCACAGATGCTCACTTATTTTCCTGGTACGTAAAATGAAGTTTTCATTGTTGAACCGATCCGGGCTACTATTCTATTTTTAAATAATGTTGACGAAATAATGTGATGTAATAATATTTTATGATCATACACTTGGCATATTGATTTGAAATAGCTAAGGTTCTTCGTGAGTATGTGTAATCTTGCAGCAACCAAGTGACTTTAAACAATGAGTGATTTGGATGTTTCACAAATACAGCACCTATTGGAAGACACTACTTCCAAAAGTATTAGCCATTTAGCAAATAAAACCTCTTTAAAAAGTAGTGAATAGTGCGTTTTTTACTTCCAAACCTATAGCTATGAATTTTCAAAAGAATTGGTGGGAGAGTCCTGGTTAGGGAGAAACTCTACTAGCTGACGGCAGGTCGGCGCCGAATCTCGCCATCCATCGAGGGAAGATCACCGCCTACTGCCGAGAAAAAAATATGCACTATACGTAGGGGACTAGTGATCAAAGCAGTTGACGTGCCCGTAAATACGAAAAATTCAATCAATCGAAGAATACTCTCTTGTGACACAAGTCGCCGGGCGAGACACACCAGCTTTGTACGTTTCGTTTGCCGTCAGATGGACGTGCGATATTGGTGGATCGCGATATTTATATCAGACATAGCGACGGATGTAGGAGGGAAGTGTGCAGTACGGAATTGTGATATATGTTTTTCAGACTCCTAGTATCCGGAACTTACAGAATGATAAAAATATTTTAAGTCTTAATTAAAATTTAGAATATGTTTATACTCGGGAACAAAATTAGAATAGGTAAGAATCGTAGATGTATCTTGCAGTGAACAACTTTTTTTGAACATTAGGAGTCGCTAATAGAAATCCACACGTGCTATAGAATAGGGAAGCGGACTAAATTAGAACAATTATTTGGCGAACCGGAAATGAATTTGTAGTCTCACGAGTGAATTTAATTAGAATTTGGCATTGAGAAGTATTATGGTAGGCGGATGAATAGAATTCGCATCAATGAGGTGACATCAAGAAAGAAGATGTAGATGAGATTTCGACCGGAATGTAACCGAGAAGTCTTCAGTGCCCGCGAAGATATCAGTAAGGCACGAACTTAACTCCCTAATTTGTCCTGTACGGGAAGATAAATACTTTTATCAAAAAGTTAAAAGATTTTCTATTTAAGTGGGCTCATTTAGTATTGTAATAATTAATAAATGTTTGATTTATGTTCTTGGAACAAGGCTGACAACTTGTAGTCAGTTGCCATCAACTACAGAAAATACTTAATTTACAGAACTTCCAGAAATCGCGGGTCAGAAGTCGCGGGCACGTCCGTATTCTGCAAGGTAAGGTCCAGCATGTAGTATATCGATACCCACAAACAAATTGGTAATAAAAAGAACCTAATAAATAATTAATCATTAAGGAAATCGA
Source organism: Teleogryllus oceanicus (assembly GCA_964035755.1). Classification (NCBI taxonomy): domain Eukaryota; kingdom Metazoa; phylum Arthropoda; class Insecta; order Orthoptera; family Gryllidae; genus Teleogryllus; species Teleogryllus oceanicus. The sequence goes on from CAXIVR010000010.1 coordinate 18,805,124, forward strand.
TGAGCAGAGCAGGGCAAATCAATTACGTAAATATTTATAGAAAAATTTCAGATTGGTGTAAATACTTATAGATAGTCATCAAGTAAGTTTCAATGGGGTGCTCAAATGGGTAATAATAATTTAACATTAATAGAGAGTTATTACCAGTACATCAAATGTGACTTATATGCGTATGTGGACTTAAATGCGATTCGTAACACTGAATTATTAATCTGAATGGCATTGCCACCATTCGTTTGCAACAATGCAAATAAAGTAACATTAGCATCAAAATCTATTAACATCACAGTCATTATTAACAATGTTTACAAAATTAAGTGACTCAATAGAAAATGTTGTGGAACGTGATTATCGTCATTAGAAATCTTTATGTAATATTGGTATGTATTGGCATTTATTGAACATACCAAATGTTTGCTTATCAATCAATACAGAATGGTAGGAAAACGTTTTTCATGCACAAATAATTTCTTCATTAAGATTAAAAACAATCTTTTAAATACAATTATAACAGTTACGAAGTCTTGTCCTGTTAATTTTTTTAACTGTATGTGTTTATGGTGTTTATTTAATACACTAACCAGTACCACGTATTTAGAAGTCCAAACACGTGATCACGTGATACTGGCTTCTAAACACGTGGTACTGGATGAAACGAATACAAATGAGTTTGTATTCTCGGCATGGTTTGCAGCTTAGGTGAGGACCAACCTTTTGCCCCTCAACGTCTCAGCTTAGGGCGATCGAGTCATCCGCGAGTAATACACACAAGATTAGATGGAAAAAATGCTGGAAGGTTGATGGAATCATGAGACAAGCATTGGGGGCGACCGATAACAACAAAAAAAGACTTGGTCGGCACCGCGAATAAGACGAAAACCCAGAATTTCAAGAATGCGTCACTTTGAAATTCGGAGAGTTTCCATCACATCAAATGTGCTCGGTAGGGAAAATTAAACAACTATTTAAAAAGTGGTTTGCTCGCTTTTCACATCAGAAATCGAGTTCTGGGTCCTACTAGAGAGGGTGCATGTATGCAGACGGCGTTGTGATGCATAATATAGCAATGTTCAGAGCAGAGACGGTTTTATAAACAATTAGGGGAAGAATTGGAGTGGTGTTAATGAAATGTATGAAAAAGTTGGAAGGTTAGTGTTTCAACAATAACAGTTTATTGCGTTTTCCCCCTTTACAAGCAATATGCACAATAGAAATCATACAGTAAATGATGCTAGGTATACCACTTGCCAGAATTGAAAGTACCAAGTCTTTAGCTGTTTACCGTATTACCAGAAGATGTATCAGTTCGCAGCTGAATTCACAATAATCCAATAGAATAAACAGAGGTTAGGCGCGGTCGGCCTAATGGTAAGTGCAAAAATCATTGAAGCGAAGTCGATCTGTGTCAATAAAATTCTGCTCTTCCGAGTGCCAGGCTGCTCGTTATACATAGAATAGATACTACACAGAAAGGAAAGATGCCCACACTCTGTGTCGATAAGATGCGCATGGTCGCCATATTGAAAGTGGGTAAACAGCTGTACGACCCGGTGTTTATTGTGCGCTGAACGGTTGTGAGAGTTCCTTTTATTTATTTTCGTTTTACTCGTATTCGATGTGTGTGTATATAACGAACAAAAACATACAGTGAGTGTCAAAAGTATTGGAACACCTCCGAAATTTCAGTAAATGAATAAATTTCAGATGTAAAACAAAATACAAATGAAAAATTTTAGGTACCATTTAAAACAGTATATATTTTGTAACTGTTATTAGCAAAAAAGTAACATAACTTATTGGACAATTTAAAACGAAGTTTACAAACATTAGTACACAGAAGAAGGAAGCCAAAAGTATGGGAAAGTATTTGTTTACAGTTAGAAGTTTATTTAAATTGTAACTGTAAACAAATTAACATTAGGTGATATGTCCTTTGACATTTATAATGGCTTATCTTCTCCTGGACATTAATTCTACGCGCCTTGCCGTCATAGGTGTCATGATACTGCTCCATTCCTCCTAGAGTGCGCGATTAAGAAAATATTGATTAATTTTGACTTTGATTGACTAATTTTTGTCGCTAAAATATCCCGTAAAGTTTCAATAGGATTAATGTCTGGAGATTGTGGTGGCGTTTCCAGGTAATGTGGTGTATTGGAAAGGATCCACATTCTTGTGTTTCAATCCCTTTGCTTAGGATCATTGTCCTTCCGAAAAATGAAAACCATCTTGGCCGCCCAATTTTTCAGCACTTTGTATAGTTTACTTTGCACAATATCGATGTACATTGCACGGTCCATTGTACCATTTATGAAGTGAATATTCCCCATACCAGAAGCACTTGTACAACCCCTGCCTAGTATAGAACCATCTTTGAATTTCACTGGGAGCAGCAGGTTGTCTTCGTGAAACAGGGAGTTTCTCTTCCTCCTCGCTCTTCCATCTCCCATCTGCGCCAAAAATATGAAATGTACTTTCATCAGTAAAAATAAATTGGTTCCATATTTAATGAACTGTTTCAGTATTTTTTAGTAAATTCTAAGTGCTTCTTTACTTTCTTGAACACGTGCGTATATACGGAATAATATATATAGAGAGAGAGTTATGTATTGCTGCGCGAAAAAACGGCGGATTTTCGTCGAAAAAAAATTCATTGCCGGACTCTGGTGGCAAAAATGTACATAAAACTAATTGCTAAATTAAGAGACAAATATCTTCTAACACGTGGTGTAGCTTGAATCCCTGTTTTGTGGGTCCTTGATGCCGAAAAAACAATTGGAAGCAAAACGTCCGTGTGTGAACACTACTAGCGCCTAAACTACACGTAAGATCTTTTCCAAATTGATTAATCCTAAGTCGATCTGGCTCTAGTTGAAGTTTTGAAATTTTGAAAAACATTCTTTAAAATTTGGGTGTACTTTATATGACGTCCCCCGGACATTTTCAAAAATTTCTCTAAAACGGCTCCAAATTTTTTCTTTAAATTTCTTGTAGCATAAGAGTAAAATACACTTATGAAGGTGGCATATGTCTGATTTTCACGGTTAACTCTCAATTTTCTAAACTTGCAAAAATTTTAATTTTTCCGGCGTCTTCCTACAACTACAAAATTGAAGACATTTATGAAATTTTTCTTCAAATGAAGTTTGTTGTGCATAAAGGGTTCTTTTAATGTGACCGTGCAGATTTTTTTTGGAAATTTTAATAGTTTTCGTGCAATAGTGCGTGCAATATTTGTAATTTTAAAACATTACAAAAACAAGATTTTCTCAAAAACGGCACCAATAGCTTTCTTTAATTTTTTTGTACGTTTAGTGCCATATTGCTCTATATTGCTCTCTTTTTGGTTTTTCAAAAATTACAAAATTTTAATTTTCTTGACTTGTCTCTCACGTCGGTAATACTTACTTAAGAGGCGATTTCTCCACAGTATATTATTTACGAGAACATGTGCTTTAAATAATGTCAAATAAGGTTTCTCATCTAATTCCGCATTTTCAGAAACGCTCAAACGTCATTTTCTCAAAAATGAATTCAAATGTTTCTTCAAACTTTTGCAAGAGATAGTGGTAATGGCACTGATTAATATGACACATAGTTCATTTTGGTGAACCCTTTTGTTTTACACATAACTACACAAATGCATTAATTTAAATATCAATGGATTTGTATACATTATTGTAGTTGTAAGTGGAAGTGCTTCAAATGACTTGAACTTAAGTTTTTCGAATACCCAATAGATTCTTGTGAAAAAGAGCGTCAAATTTCGCATTTACAGTAACGCTTAACGCCATTTTCTTAAAAACGGCTTCACACCTTTCAATAAAAATTGCTATTTAGGAAGAAGTTTTAACATTGTTTAATATTAAATTAATATTTGGGTTCTACTACTTGGAAATTGAAAAGTTAAGAAAATTTTAAAAAACTGTCATTTGGGTGTTGATTGATGGCAGCAGGGAAGAAGGAGGGGCAAGACTGGACAATCCACAAAAAGAAAATTAGAAAACTTTACAGCGAGAAAGTCTGTGCTATTTTGTTGCACCTCTAGTTTTATTGTAGCTACTGCACTGTTGTATTTTGCTCTTAATTCCGCTGGAAATTTGTCATTTATATTACTTTTTCTGTGTAAAAGTTATTCATATTCTCAGATTTTGAAGGTTTTCCAATACTTTTGACACTCACTGTACGTAACCCGAGAGGACATTTGATTCGTATAGACAAATATTAATATCGCATCTAGGCAAATATTAATAAAAAAACAGCGATACTTAGTGAAGCTACAGAATGGCACAGACTTTCTCGTAGTAAACATTTCTAATTTCCTTGGACTGACTTCACGGTCTGGCACCATCCTCTTGCCAGATGTTATCTATCGTTGCCCAAATATATTTTTTTGACATTTTCTAAATTTTTCGGTTTCCTAATTAGAGAACCGAAATATTACTCCAAGAAAATTAAAAAGAGGAAAACCTCGTCCTAAGGGACAATTTTTATTGAAAAATTTAGAGCCGTTTTTATGAAATGACGTTTAAGCGATAATGTAAATGCGAAATTCGAAGCTCTTTTCACAGAAATCTATAGAGTTTTCGAAAACCTTAATTTAAAGACATTTGAAGCACATCTAGTCACAAATAAAATAAAGTAGAGTTTGAAGGAAAAAATTGAAGTCATTTTTGAGAAAATGGCGAAACTTGTCTGAAAATGTGAAATTTTGTGCTCATTTTAACAGAAAACTGTTGAGTTTTCGAGAAATTTTATAGGGCGTTATTTAAAGCGCATGTACTCATAATATTATTGGATATATTCATTCTATTTTCATTATTTACAGCACGTGTTCTCACGTTTACAAGCTGCTGTTGTTAATCGATGCCATTGACGCGACGCCACTGCCACTGACGACTGCCACTGACGCGAACAACCTTAGCTAGTTTCAATGTCAATGTTTGCATTTTTCTCTAAATAATTGTTTCTCACGAAACGACTTCTTATATGGATTAAAATCACCAAAAACATTTTCCAGACAATTAATATTCCGAAATCGACACACCGACAGATAATTAAAGCAAACGCAAAGAAAAAGTAAGAGATTCTTTGAAAAGTTAACAAAGCCATACGACGATTTTCTGCAACGAAAAACAGCGTAGCAACACAATTTCCAAATCCCAAGACAAAGAGAGCTTCTCGTAACGTTTTAACTGATACAGGTTCTACAGAGTCAAAATAAGACTTCGTAGTGAATTGGTCACATATATAAACCATTCCCTCCAATGCTGGGTTCGATCTGCAAGCGTCACCTTTAATTTTCTGAAACAGTCCAGCATCTACAGCTCTTTGAATCAGAATGTCAAAGCGTTGAGCATGAACCCAATTATTACGAACCATAAATGCTGTATAACGTTGACTGAAGAAACACGGTGGGGGACGAATCAAAGGAATGTTCAGTTGTTGGTAAGCAAACTTAACGGCAAAAGACAACTCATCTTCGATTAAGAATGCTTCCGTCTTTCCATGAGGAGGTTCGTGTGTAGCTTTTGAAAGCAAAGATGCGTGCACACCTTGCACTCCTTCCATTGCTTGCATCACTAGGTAACTTATTATGCTCACGCTTGTAACAATTGCGTTGAGGTCTTCCAGAGTGTTTATTTCTTCTTGATGCCCAGGTGAAAGTATAGATCCGGTCAGATCACCGCCAATAATGTTCCACAGGAAGAAACTCAGAATGCTCATCCAAATCATAAGGCGACCCATACGTTCATCAAAGCTGCCTGTTATGAGGGTGGATATGACTTCAAGCACAGCAAACAGGAGTTTCAATCTATAACTAATCACAACTCCAGAAACAAGTGTTATGACACTGGCAACTGTAGCCAGAAATGTGGAAGGAGGGACCGTTAATACTGCACTTTGCTCAACAGATGAAGATTTTGGAAGGAGAAAACAAAAATCATTCTTATCGTGAGGGTAAACATTACTTATTTTTGAGTCCATCAACGAGCCAATATAAGTTGATTCTGTGTACAAATCTATTTCACCTTTTAACAGTTTCCCAATAGCCGTTTCTTTTTTCCACTTAATACCAACTGCAATGCATGTCAACTCCAAACGAGATTTTACCAAATCTAACAACATTAGGTGGGGATCTATTGATTTAAAACGAGAAACGCTTTGTTTCTCTGCACACCAGTTCCGCAACACTGCTTTATCAGTTAAAGAAAAACCGTATGTAACAGTATTATCAGCTGATGATGCTGCGTTCACTGTCTTCAACGAATGCTTCTTCGATACATTTGATGGCATTTCGTCACAAATAGATTTGTTTTGGAGAGAAAGAATAATGTCTATTCGTGATGAAAATATGAACATCGGATATAAGAGTGTTAAAATCACTATGCACTGCATTTCAAACACTTGTATTTTTCTTCTTTAAAGGAGATAAAGTAGCAAAATCAATCCCAACACAATGCGAAAACTTTTGCGTGTTGAACTAAATTCACTGTCGAATTTGATCCTATTTCGAAGAAATGTGTGGTGCTCGGAGGGTAAACACAAGAAATCAATGCAATTTCCAAATCGATACTTTCTAGCCGAATCCAAATTAAAGGTATGTGATAATGAAGTCAGATGAGAATTGACGATAATATCTTGATAAAATGGTCAAAGAAATCCAGAACCTTCAGAAACAAGTCGCAAGGTTGAAGAGATTACACACAAACAAAATGAAATATTCAGAAAGAGGACTATTGCGATGTAAAATTTCTTTAACTTGTCTGAATCTACTTCTATTGTAAATTTCACAACCTAAAACTTATTGGCTTTCAACCATTTAAGAAAGTTCATAAATTCATACACCTCTCTATGGTGTCTTAGTCGTATGAAAATGCTAAAATACTTTAACAAATATGAATATTTTATATGCAACCTTCTTGCAAAATAATCCTTGTTTAATAGTTTACTGAGTTCGGTTTTCCAAACACGGAAAGAATGTTATATATTTGTCACACGACCATTTATTCTTCAAATATTATGCTTTTTAATTAAATAATAATTGGTTTGTGTTCCCCTTGTTGCGTACTTTTCTTTTGTAGTCCCATACATTTTCCCTGTTTTTTTTTCTTCGAAGCAATTAACTTCTTTCGTGCGATTAAGTGTTTTTTTCCGTGCTGGGCTTGAATACTTCCTACCAGCAGTAGAATTTTATGGAACGTTCTTTGAAATGGTTTGATCAAAGGAAAATTATTACGAAGGCGAATCAATTGAAGTTTTGTTTAATTATCAAAGTAATTTGCAAACCATGAATTATCATTAGTGTGACTTTTGTGTGAATAATTATATAAATACAAAAAATTCAATAATTATTTTAATAGCAAACTCAATAAATATTTTAATAGAAAACTCAATATTAGTAAACTAAAATAATATTAATGTAAATGACTCAACAAATCTATTTCGGTATACTTGTGCTCTTATGTTATACTCGTATACTTATATACTACTAAATATTTCGGTATAATTGTATACGTATATTAGGATACTAGTAAATGATCAAAATACCTCTCACTGTCCTTTAGAATTATTTCATGTAAAACTAGTGGCGCTAAAACAGAACGTAGTTTTTTGTCCTTAGTAATGGTTATGTATTTCTGTATTTCACAATTTCTCTCCAAATTAACACATCTCAGTCATATTTTTTTATAAAACTAATTACAAATCGTATACGATGACCTCATTTCAAAATCTATCTTTAGAGAACAGATTTTTGAAAAATGACTTTTAAAAACGTTTGTATTTGTAGGAAGATGGCGAAAAAATTTCGAACTTTTGATATTTTCAAAAAATCAAGTTGTTCAATGAACATGTGACCTACACCATTATCTTAAATGTCCTTCGCACTATTCAGTAACAAATTTTAATCAAAAACGTTGGAGCCATTTTTTGAAAATTTTGAATATGTTCCAGGGGCTTCATGTTAAGTATTCCCCAAAATTAAAATTTTGTTTTCAAATTCATAGGGCCGTGTCATCACCCAGTTGATTACGAAATATCAAAAAAATCGGCAGAACAGTTTATCTGGTAGCCTTGTTCACAGACCGACTGTCATTACGGACGCAAACGTTGAGCCGTCAATTGATATTTCGGTTTCAAGTGCACACAAAATATTGATTCTGGCTACACCACGTGATAGACGATTTCTTCCACTATTTAGTAACTGGATTTATCCCCTTTTTGTTATCAGGGTTCGGCAATATTTTCTGCCGAATATTCATCGCTTTTTTCCGTGGCATTACATATCTTTCTACTGCATAAGCAAAAGCGAGAAAGTAAAAATTGAAGATATGAGTACAGAAAAAATTCATTCTATTAAGTTTCGTTTGTATTCTTTATTATGAATAAAAATCATACAGATAAATTCATCAGACAATAACTAGAAAAGTATTAAATAAAAAGCGAACTAATTAAACGAACAATTAGTAATATTTTAGTAGGACACATTTTCTTTTACTTTAGAACCGAATCCAAAAGCATTTATTTTTTGCGAGGACAAAAATCAATTTCGAAATTTTAAATAAACTCTCCTCCCATTTTTATGCAGATTTGGACTGTCAGAACGTTTATCTCATTAACATTTAACGGTAATATCGAAAAATTGAGATTTTTCTCCATCATTTGAGTTGACCTTTAGGTTAGGTTAAGACATAGTCCAATTCTTCCCTATTATGTTTTCATTTTGTCATAATAAGCATATTTATTTAGTGATATTATTTTCATTTCTCATAAATACACTGAAGAGCAATACCAATGCAATTTTTTGGGTTATCAGCACCCATTATTTTTTTTAGTTTCCCTGCCGTCCCAAGATTTTAACACAAAACATGGAGCGAACGCGGATTCGGTGGTATAACGATCAGCGTACCGGACTGTTGTACCCGAGTTTGCGGGTTCGAATCCGATCGAAGCCGTGGATTTTTAAGAGCGAAAAAATTACCTCATACGCCTTCCTTCGGAGGGGAAGTAAAGCCGGCTGTCCCATGTAGTAGATTTACTGCATGTAAAAGATCCTCAAGCCTAAAAGAAGCCTCTGAGCAAAATTGAGACCCGCCGGTTTCGTCACCCAAGATAATACCTCCTTTCTCCGCTAGGTGGTGAAATGAACGTATTGAAATTTGCGTGGTTAGACGGAAGAGCGGGCATGATGGCCCGAGTCTCGCCACGTAAAATCAGGCATTAACTAAACTAAACTAATGTCGCCTGTCTGCACCCAGAACTTGAGTATTAAAAGCCAATTTGAGTGTTTAGTAGACCTAGACCAAAACATATTTTACGGACTAAATGTACCAGTCCAGTCACATTAAAGTGACTACCCGTCGAAAGCTTTAATAACCCATTTTTTGCAGCGCTGACCGCTGCGAGACGCGCAGGAAGACAGTCAATGAGGTTCTGGATGGTTTCGATGGGGATGTAGAGCCATGCCGACTCCAGTGTTGTGGACAGCTACGCTAGGTTTCTGTACCGTATTGCGAACAGCCCGAACAAGATGATCCCACGCACTCTCAATTGGGTTTTGAAGTATCCAAAAAAAGACCAGGATCATTAAAACGATTTTATTCCAAAACCAGATACAATAGCTGCTGTGCCGAATCACCAGAAGATTATTCCGTAAGCGAAGCCGTTTCGTTATAAACCAGAGGAAGTCCCAAAATCTGCCAAGTCACCAAATAATCGTAGGAGAGTTCCAAGTTCGTAGCGCAGTCGTCGTCGTAACCACTCTCCACACTTCCAACACCAAAACACTCGCCAAGATACGCTTACTAACATTTCCACTCGCTGTCTGCTCTGGTGTTGCGTCGGAGCTCTCTTATAGCTCGGCAGGGCTATAGGACCGCCGACTAGCTGTGGAGTAGGGGCGGGGCCGAGTTTCTACCCGCCTGTTCGGGCGTGACGGCCTCGCGCAACCGGGCTTGACTAGCTCGCCTCGGTTGTCACCTTCTGCCGCCAGGGGCGGTAACGCTCCGCTGACGTCACTCGGCGGCGGCTTTTTCAATTGTGTGCGGCCGGTCACGACAGGTTTATTTGGAGGAGTTTGGTGGCTATGGGCATATTGCTTTTTGAAACACGTGCGTTCACTGCGAGCTGTATGACACGTTGCATTGTCCTGCTGGTAGATGCCGTCTTGCCGAGGAAAAGCGATCTGCATATAGAGGCAGACATGGTCCCCAGGGATTGCGGCATAATTCTGTGGATTCATTGTGTCTTCTAGAATAATGAGGTTACCTAGGGAATGTCACGAAAACATTCCCCATGTCATCACGCTGCCTCAACTATCTTGCACCCGGTCGGCAATTTTTGAAGGTGATCGTGTTCAGAGGTTTCACTCCGTATACGCCAACGATCACTTTCCTGATGGAAGAAAAAAAAATCTGAAAAGACCATTTGTCGCCATTCAGTAAACGTACAGTTGTGATATTGGCGTGTAAATTCCAGCCTTCGTTGCCGATGAACAACTGTCAACATGGATGCATGAGTTGTGTTGGTTGTTCTCTTTTTGGAGTGAGAGAACGGTGTGCGGTCCAAGTGCGCACTGCTTTGCTTCAACTGGCCTGGAGTAAGAGACAGTCAAGCATCAACTCCGTTGACAGCCGTTTATTCCGAAATGAAGAGTACAGAAAGATCTGGTTACAGCTTACAACTAACTGTCCCCCTTCGTAGGGCGCCTCCGCTTATATACCCGCTGCTTGGCGGGTGACTAAGAGCCACGTGCCGCCGGCAGGCGCCAGGCGAATGCCGGAGCAGTACTCTACCAAACGGGCCACGGGCCACGCGCGATCTTTCCTTCTTCTTCCTTGTCCTATCCTCTCCCCTTACATACACACACTTACAGTAACATGCACTACACTACCACACACTCCGGGAGACCGGTCGGGAGCTCAGAGCTTGTCCCGGCTGGGGCGGTGCCCGCTGATAGGAGAGTCCTGGATAGGGGGAAACTCCATTAGCCGACGGTAGGTCGGCGCCGGTTCTCGCCATCCAGCGGGGGAAGATCACCGCCATCTCCCGAGAGAAACATGCACTACACTAACGGGACTAATGACCAAAGCAGTTGACGCGCCCGGAAGCACGAAAAAATCAATCAATCGCCTGATGGAGCATCTGTACTTACGCGGTTGCTCTCACTTTTGAGAGAACTTCCTGCGTGACACCACGTGTACAATTGTGCACACGTGCCTATGAGTTCACGTGTTTGAGTGGATTGGCATGCTACATCTTAGCCGCAACTTCCGGAGTATTGTTTCTTAATATTTATTAGAATTAAGTGCTTTCCAGAAGCTCAGGATGCGGTATTTCGGTTGATGTAGTCATAGAAATGTGAGGCACAGGTGTGGGGTATAACTCATGAACTAGGCGCTTGCTGCGGAGGCTCATACGCAGAAACATTCTCCAAACGGTTTTGGAGGAGACACTGTAGGTAGTCACTAGTTTCATCTGGACGGGCAGTTGCTCTACGGCAGCGTGTCTATACTTAGGTCTCCTTAGGAGGCAGCTCAGGGTATTATCTTCAAGCCATGATATGCCCTTTCGAGCGTGCGATAAATTTTTATTTTATTTTATTTATTTATTTATTTATTTATTTATTTATTTTACGTCAAAAACAGTTAAAAACTGTGTATGTCGTGCTCTGGGAAGAAATGAATTCTATACCATTTTCAAAATTCCGTGATCCCTACACTAGGCCTTATACTACTTGAATTTTGAATACAGAAAAAAGAAAAAAGAAAAAAACGCTCCAATTTAATAAAATCTATTTTCAAGAATAAATCAGCAATACAGTTTGAGCTCTTATCCATCATACCCTACGTCAAGGAATAGTACTTCCTGCCGCGACAACATGGAAACGATAATTTGAATACCTATATTTTCCACTGAATTCTAGAACATGTTCTCCTATATACGTACGTATAAATAATATACTCATCCTATATACGTACGTATACAAGAAAGTAAAAAATGGAAGATAGATTGCATGAATTTTGGTTATTTCATAGCATTCTTGAGAATGAAGATTTTTGCGTGCCAACTTTTTCTTAAATCATTTTTACTTTAAAGAATAATTTGAATCTCTCCTTGAGAAAAAAAACTATCCTTTAGCGACGGAGGGAAACAAAGCAATGCAAGACAGATTAAATAATCTTCGCTGAAATATCTTTTGGAATCATGTTTCTTTTGTGTATATGATCGGTTAACTGGAAAGAGTGCTAATTATTTTAAAAGTTTACTGATTGATACGATTTGTGTGTGTGTGTGTTTGCACAGAATTGACAGTACCTACGTAAAAGTGTTTACTATTTTTCTCAATTCAATTTACTGTACTACGGTACGGTTACGGTTTACTATAAATCTCAATTCAATTTAAGTGTTGTTGAAACTTAAGCTGTTTTTTATGTCCCCTTTACCTACAGAAATATTGGAAATTATAATTGCCTCGACATAAGAATAATAATAATATGCGTTGAAATGGCATCAATTAAAAATCAAACGATTTGAGCTATTTCCAGTTACGTTACTTTTAAAAGCTATTTAAATTTTTCGTTATTTATTTATAATAGTGTATAGGAACAACAATGTGATTTTCGAAGTTTTTAATCCGTAATATCACGTTAAAAAAAGCGTAAAGACACACAGTTTTAAATGGCCGCTCCCACATTTGCCTACAATATGGCGGAGAGCGCAATGTTCAATTTGTTAGGTTAGTGCTCCACACTCACCATAGGAGCCTTAGTCGCGGCGGAGAGATACTTCTCTGAATTACATGTGATGTTCAATTGTTTAGAAAACTTTCACTTTGGCTCATCCTTAGGAAAATCCTTCTATAGTAGACCTCCCGTCTGTGTGGAGTCATTGCACGTTTATGCCGAACAAAGGCGGTGGTCACATTAATACAACTGGACTGTGTAGCTCCTAAAATGTAGATTTAGAAAGAGAAGGAGAATAATGACAAGAGTGAGACCCAAATGTTACGGAGAAGATGAAGGAGTCAGAAAACTAGTAGACAGAAGAAGACAAGGAAAAAGAAGGAATATATATCAACATTTTCGAACATTTATTTCAAGAGTTTGTGTTTTCTTTCAATTACATTGTTGAATATACAATTTTTATCTTCTCGTTCTTATTTCGTAAGAAGGTAAACTACAGTAGTTATGCGCGGGAAAACAGCACATATTTGTACGAAAATACTCTAGTAACAAAAAGAGGCCATAATACAGAAGAATCCATTGATGACAAAACGTCTGTCTTTTCGTCCATCTGTCGTCTATCTCGCCGTCCTTGTGTTGCCAAAATAAGCGCAAAGGTTTCAGCTGATTTTCTTCAAAATTGTTATTTCTCCACTGATTTAAATGAGAACAATTTTTCATGAAGCCTCAACAAAATGTTCACACTTTTCTTAAAAAATGGCTTGAAAGTTTTCGATTCAACTTTGCCTTCTGACAACTCAAAATAATGGCGCACATCTCATTTACGTTAAAATATATTAATTGTTCGAAAATTGCAAAAGTTAAAACTGTTTTCCGGGGTCTTCCTTCAACTACAAAACTGAAGATAGATATTTTTTCTACACTGATATCTACTTTAAAAGACAGTTCTTCAAATAAGGACATTACAACTATTAGAAAATACGAGTAGTTTTTGCAAAAGATGTAGGCAATTTTAAACAATCACTCTCATTTTTTTCTTTAAATGGTTTTCTCGTACGTATAAAAGGTCAAGAAAACACAGAAAACACCGTGTGAATAACAAATTCAGGAGGAATATAACGCAAAGCAGTGACAACTTACGACAAGAAGTATGCATACGCAGATGATTTGTGATAATTTTGGAATTTCCTCACTCTCCTATAAAGTTCCAACGTTAAAACTAGGGATCCCAGAATTAAGAAAAGGTGCACTTTTCCCAGTAGCAGGTCACATACAGTTTCTTTTTTGATGTAAAATAAATAAATAAATATAAACTCTCAAAAAGACGATACTATTTTTTGTTCTATATAATTTATTAGAGTCACCTGATATCTCTCTGATACTTCTGATATCTCCGGTATCTCTCTAATATCTGTCGTAAAATATACAAAATGACATGAAAGAGTAGTTGACCTCCCAAGTGCTAACATTACTTTCTCTTTCTTAGAACGAATCTCTTTGAAGGTCCAACACCACTGCTAACTCCATATTACAGTGAACATTTACAGTTTCATTAACAGTTAAAATATGATACAGCGTTTGTAATAGTTATTATCTAAGTTTGCCGAATGCACGCCATCGAGCAACCCCAACGGTTTGCCACAATTTGCATCAGCGGTTTCGTTATGACCTCCTCCAACTAAGCAATATACAGAGTTGCTCAAAACCACCACTTGCCGTTCTCATAATATATAATTTCATATCTCAGTGGAGTAGTCTCCTTTCAGGCTGCCTTTTAGGTTTTAGGAGCTGAGTAGGGAAATGAAATTTCATGTAGTCCTCTTCGATGTACTTTTCCTTAACATCCAAGAGTTTCAGCATAAGTCACCTCAAATATACCGTTAGCACTTGTGCATGAAAACAGTTTTATTAACCGCCTTTTAATTGAAAAGTTCCGCCATGTGGTACGGATTTGGACATTTTTATTTGAATTTTGCCGGGTGCGAACAGCAAAGTTAATAAAACCGCCACGCAATCAGTAATTAAACAACCGATAAAATACCGAAATACCCAATAATACCGAAACATACCGAAAAAAAGGTCATCAATATTTATTATGCGCAATAATGAAAGCAAATTTCATGAAGCTATTTCTGGGATACCTACACCAAAATTCTACGATTGGATCGTATTGTCATCTCGTCCGGCAACGTTTTGCTTGCCTGCAAAGTCTACACTTGTTACCTAAATACGTAACTATTTCAAGTCAAACTGTTCAACACCGGACGCGCAATCTGATAGTTAACCCTAGCATTACCAAATTATATGGGCACTCTTTGCCTATTCTTGGTAAAGCTAGGATTAATTGAATCACGCATCGAGCATGATTCCGTCCCCGGCGGTTCCTAGACAAAAATGAAAAGAATGTCATCAAATGTTATTCCCCTCTCCTGATTATTTCTCCTATAGTCAAAAAGTCTTACAATGATCCTCCTCTTGCTTCCATTGTCAAATCATTCATACTCTCGCGTTCTTCAAATAGCGTCCTGGCCACAACCATCACCTCTCCCTTCTCTTTCCCTACCATCGACACCTCGACGTTCCAAACGTCACAATTTTGTCCCCACTTATATCATCGCACACACACTCACTTATATCATTGTCCCCACTTATATCATCGCTCCATTATTATCAACGCACCCACCTCGTTTCCACCCGCAACACACAGCACCGAGAATTATTTCGGATGCGATAGCTCAGCGTCAACAGTGTTGTCTTTACAGCATGGTTGACCCAAGGGGTCGTAAAAGTTTGGGTCCCAGCGGCGACGGATATTTCGGCACTAAGTACTTTGTCAGATTGATTTCAGACACTGTCTGTAGGAGAATTGAAGGGGCTGGCCGCACGGGTCTGTGTTTTCTTCGATCAATACCAGGAAAATGCCGGCGCAGAACTGTAACAAACGGGTGACAGACCGCGCGCAATCATTTCTTCATCATTCTTATCCCCTCATCTCCCCTTGCACACCCAAACTTACCTTGGTTATTATGCACAAAACTACCACCACATGTGTCGTGATATCACGCAGGGGCTTAGAGACTCTGACATACTGTACTTCCTGCCTTTATCCTCGTTCCCTTCGCATTGATTCCATTTACAACTTGTCTTAGCTCTTAATCCTATTCCGTTGTCACACATTTATCTACACTTTTCCTCTACCCCTCAACCCATCCGAATGCATACTCCTTCTGGCCCCCTCCCATTCTCCCCTCCACCGCAATTCCTCTACCTTACCTCATCCCACACATCCATCTCACCGTTCTTCAACCCCCTCCCAACCTCTCCCCAACACCTTCCCCCCCCCGCCACCCAAACCCCCTCCCCAAAGCCCTCCCCAACAATCACTCCAACACACTCCCCAACCACATCCTCTTCAATATAAACGTAATAGAAACAGCAATCACACTGTGAAATTGAAGCGGGAAAGCAAAGAAGTTTAGAAAATACTTGACGAAACTAATGTTCTCGGAGCTTTGCGTCTCTCTCTCTTTTTAGATAACCCCTTTTTCATTATCGCTACCGAATAGAAAGAGTTATGAAATGCTGCACGAAAAAAGTGGCGAATATTCCGCAGAAAAATGTTTATTCCAGGGCCCTGGTACCAAAAAATTGGAAACATCCAGTTGCCGAATTTAGAAAATTAATCCTCTAACACGTGGTGTAGCCAAAATCCGTGTTTTATGAGTCCTTGATACCGAAAAATCGAATGACGGCAAAATGTCTGTCTGTCGGTCCGTCCGTTCTTCTGTCTGTGAACAACGCTAGCAACTAAAATGTCCAGCTCATTTTCCCGAAAGTTGATATTCCCTAATTGATCTGGCTGATGTCGCGATCCCTCGAATTTGTAATTGATATATTAATTTTGGGGGATACTTTACATAAAGCCCCTGAAACGTTTACCATATTTAAAAAATCCGGCTCCAAGAACGTTTAAGAGAATGGTGCAGATGTGATTTTCGTTGTAAACTCTGATTTTTCGAAAATTGCGTAAGTTGAGAGTTTTTCCGAAGTCTTCCTACAATTAAAGTATTAAGAATAGAGATTTTTACCTCAATGAAATCTGTTCCTTAAAAATAAATTATGAAATAAGGTTAGGTACAATTATTCGAAAATTTTAGCATTTTTTGCGTAATTTTGCGTAAAAGTACGAGCGAGAATGTACGTGCTGTTTTAGCATAAATCGTTCGTAACATGCCTAGAATCGTTGGATTTTCTGTGGGTTCGTACACCGTTTAAGAAAAAAATTGGGCAATTCTTTGATGTTGTATGGTATACAGTTGGGTAGATGGGTAAACGGAAAACAGAAATAGTGTTTTTCGTAAGATTTGGGATTTATTTCTCTCGGCTGAAAAGAAAAGGTTTTGGCAGAATGTAAGATAGTGGCAAACGTAGTTTCTTTGCCATGTTTTGGATAATGTCTGTCTACTTGTCAATAAAATACTATTGTTAAATACAGTTAACAGCGTTGCTCTAGAACTTAATCTTTCTTATTCTTTTTTAATAGACCCATTTTATTCTCTTTTTCTTAAATTACCCTACAACCAAATAAACTATTGGCATTTTTTGTTTTCATTTGACTGAAAAATCACTTTTCACTACGCCATACAATTTATTGTACGTCTATTGCTGTTCCTTTTATGCACTATTAACTTTAACATAAAGCTGCTTTAGTAGCCTGTCTTCGTTTCGGAGATTTCCTGTATTACAATGTAAGGACGAAAGAAAAATTGAAAATGGAGCCTTGCCAGGGGCTAAGGAAGGCGCTAGTCTGTGATTCGCCGCAAGTCCTCGTAATCCTCTGAAGAAAAAAGCCAATCTTGAACTACGAACTATCTTGTTCATATTTCTCCTGCTCTGAAAGCCCGTAGAGCGGCCAGAATATGACGGAGAGAGAGCAATTTCTTTTCTCATTATAGATCCAACTGTCGGGCATTGTCTTGGGATGAACGAACATGTGAGTAATTATCCACAATGGTGTATCCACAAATGTAATTATTCACAAATATTTTTACACACACGCATACACCTCTTTTCCGTAAAAGTAATATTGTAGAACATTTGCCATTGTTTTGTCCTGAAGACGTAACGACTTGAGTTATTTAAATAGGACACTAAATGTTTTTACGCATTCATCCTATGTCATATATAGATAATATTGTAAGTCATAAGTCATTGTATTTGGGTGGATGTATAACGAAATGTGTTACTCGGATTTGGTCAACAATTATAATTTCGTCCACGAATGTTTTCATATGTTGTATTCCTTGAACATTTGAACATTATCTTACAGACATAGGCATAAGTCATTGTATTTGGGTGGATGTATAACGAAATGTATTACACGGATTTGGTCAACAATTATAATTTCGTCAACGAATGTTTTCATATGTTGTATTCCTTGAACATTTGCTTATTTGGTATATGCAATTAGTATTAATTCTAAGCTGAATAATTTCTTAAATACCTTCTCAATTTTTCATGAATAGTTTTGTCTTATCTTACTGTTACATTTAACGATCTCCCATTATTGTCTATGAACACAATTTATTTTCACACAAGGATGATACAAATAATAATAATAATAATAATAATAATAATAGTAATAATAATAATAATAGTTATAAATAAAATTTTATTTGCAGGCAGGTTAACGGGGTTTGATCAGAAGAATTTTACAACTAGTTGTTTGCCAACGTTTCGGAAACTTTTATTTCCTTCATCAGGGCTAATATGAAAGAAAATGAAAACAACACTGTTCATGAATAATGTTACCAAAAACACACGTATGAAACACAATTTTCTAGCTAGGTTTCAAAAATTATTTACAATTTCCTTAATATATATTACATAAACATTACATACCTTGCAACATCGTGAACAACTCGACACCATTCACTGCACCATTCTCCGTCTCCGGCACCTCACAAGAAATGAGGGACACATTACCCTCACCACACCAACACACAGCATGACTGATACTAGCAAGATGTTGGGTGGCGAGACGAGCATATATATCATGCCTGAGTGAGGTACACGCTAGCTTCCGGTGCGAGTTTAAAATTAATTAAAAATAGGAAATGTGGTATTTTGGTTCCTTCAAAATAATTCTTACATTGAAGTGATATATACCGGGAGTGGTGGCTCAGTGCATCAACTGATGTCACTGCAGCGCCTCTGACCGGGAGGTCCTAAGTTCAAGTCCTGACGGCGGCAGGGTTTTCGACACTAGCTTTTCAGCTAGGTCGAATTCAGTCGCTGTCTGGAGGGGAATTCTAGCGGCCGGCTGCTCTGATCGGTAGTTCTCCGTGGTTTCTCCGATCAACACCAGGTGCATGCCGGAGTAGTACTCTACCAAAGGGGCCACGGACCGCACGCGATCTGTCCTTCCTCTTACACACACACACACACACACACACACACACACTAACATGCACTACACTTCCACATATTCCGGGAGACTGGTCGGGAGCTTAGAGCTGATCCCGGCTGGAGCGCTGCCCTGCTGGTGGGAGAGTCCTGGTTAGGGGGAAACCCCACTAGTCGACGGTAGGTCGGCGCCGGATCTCACCATCCAGCGGGGGAAGATTCATCTCCCGAGAAATAACATGCACTACACTAACGGGACCAATGACCAAAGCAGTTGACGTGCCCGGAAACACAAAAAATCAACGTATCAATTGAAGTGATATATAGATTTCACATTTGTTTATTTCTACTTTCTTGAGGAGACACTTCTGGAGTACCACAAGGGCCTTAGGTCCAACGTGCCATCTCCTCCATCTCAAGCGCGTGCTCCCCAGCTGCTCGACGCCATGCCTGCTCGCGGCGCGGCCCGCGCGGTTCCCTCGCTTTGTGTTTTTGTTGGAGGTCGGCAGAGGGCAGGCGCCTCGTAAATCAACAGACGAGCATCGGAACGCACAGCGTCGCCACGGCCGCGACACACGCGCGCGAGGCGGTCGTTCCCGACGCCCTCGGTGCACGGCCGATTGTCAGCTAGGGTCGAAATGATTGATTTCGATTGAGGAATGTTAACTCTCTGGTGTGAAATCTGGAATTATCAAGTTCTTGCTTAATCGTTTTCTGGTTGTCATGAGTTTGTGTGAATCGTTTATTTACTCGTTTTAGTTCTGTTTCAGCAGATATTCTGTTATATTTGATTTATTTGGCAGAGGTACATTATTTATTACTTTGCGATCACTGCCCATTCCTTAGCGTTTATAGTCACGTACTGACTGCCAAACCAGAACATGGCTACGTCAACCCCCTGGTTGAATCTACGTTCTACGCTTTAAACATTTTTGTCGTGTAATATATACACGTAGGGTAGCAAACTCGAGTTTTGTAATGGTAATTTTAATATTTATATTTTATGTTTTATCCTGTTAAACTGTATTGTAAATGCTATTGTCAACCCCATTTTATTATCTATAGTGCTCTTGAAAAATACACTCGCTAAGTGATCGAAACGTTGAGAAAGGATGAGAAACAAGAGCGAAACGTTGAAATAAATTTATAAACTACAATTTTCTGATATTGTACTTATGGATTGATCCTGTTCGGTCTGGACCTAAACTTCCCATCTATAAATATTGTTATTATTATTATTATTATTATTATTACTAATGTCTAGAATTAAAAAAGCATTCAATTTAGAAACAAATGTGTATATATTCTATGTAGTAGATTGTAAGCGATTATTTTCTGTCAAATTTACGAGTGATATTAATTTCCTTTATTCGGTAGAGTCCCTCTCACACCAATTCTAGATCCTCCGTCTCTCTAATTTGAACTGACATTTCCGCATTCCGTTATTTTAATCTACTCGTTCATACGTCCAGGGACGCTGAAGAACAGTTGGAGAGATAATGTTGTTAAAGAGAACAGGTTGTAAAATCTACGAAAGAAGAAAAATACGAGAAAATATTACCACTCTTGCCTTAAAACATTACCAATAAAATAAAAAAAAATTCACTAGGTACGTTATTCACATTCGCCACTATTCCTTAAATTTTCAAGTATTTCTACACCAGTTTTAAAACCATATTCTCTTGTCTTACATGTAAAATACCATTTTCCATAACTAATATCTTCGACGCACGTATTATTATTGCGAAAATTTTGTAGGAAACCTAATAAACATTTGAAGGCCTGAAAATAACGGAACTTTTACGAAGAAATTCGAAAATACATCTGTTGTATGTATTTTTTGCAAATTTAACGAGTGTAATCAAATTTCTTGAACGGTGGGGTCCCTAATGGTCTTGAACGGTGGGGTCATCTTCCAGAACTCTTCTTAATTTCATCTTTCAGTAAGTCTTACTTTGACGCAGAGAACATCATTTTCATCATATTAAATCACACTATTTTTTATGATTTTTAGTGGAAACACGTTTTGTTTTGCTACGTTCATTGTTCACATTGTCCCTAATATTATTAATTCTCTTGTGTTTCCTTACCACACTATTACGTCCATTTGATTCTATTATGCGTACGTAAAGACCGAGGCTATTTCTTATAAATCCTAAATGTACTTTCACTGAAATAATATATGATCAATCCTACATGCAAATAAGTGTGGTTCACGTATTGTGATCGCGAACATTTCCTTTTAAAAACGCAGGGAAATTCAGTAAGCCCAAAGAGGTAGAAAAGCAATTGTAAGATATAATTTTAAAATCCTAAATCACAGGGAGGATTTAACTAGGTAATTTAACGAGTGTAATTTGTTTTCTTGCACAGTTGGGTCGCTTCTTTCTCTAATATTCCCACAGGAATTTAAATTATCGCTCTCGGTAAGAATTATATAAGCGTATAGAGCAGACATTTCTGTATTCCAGTTATTGAAATCTACAAATTTATCTAAAATATTATTTCTTTGTGTGTTTCAAAGTTTCTAGAATACCACACTCATACGATTTGTAATACAAAAATAATTCTTTTAAATTTTCATTAGTTTCATTGTATATAATTTTTCTCCTATGTATATTTTTTCTCGTGTCTTTGCTTATAAATTATACATCCGCATTCTAAGACCTAAAAGACACAAAAAGTAGCAATTGCATATACAAAATGCATATTTTATTTTCACAGATCTAACCCAACCCATGCATTACAAACCCGAAAATTACTTGGTGAAATTCTGAAAGTCCCAAAAAGTAAGGGAAAAAAAGGTTATTTACGGCGAAGTTCGAAAATACAACTTCTCTTGGAAATTGTTGCTGCGAATTTAACGAGTGAAATCCACTTCCTTTAGCCGGTGGCCTGCCTTCTTCCTTTGAAATTCACTCACGTATTCTAACCCCTTGAATGCGCAAAAGACTAGCAATTGCATCTAGATACTGCAAATTTCATTTTCACAGAACTATCATCCGATCAACCTTGGCTCGCGTATTATGATTCCGAAAATTACTTGGTGAAATTCAGAAAGGCCCAATAAGTTAAAAAAAAAAAAAGAAATTTTACAGCGAAGTTCGAAAATCCAACATCTGTTGGAAACGCTTGCCGCGAATTTAACGAGTGTAATCCATTTCCTTTAGCCGGTGGGGTCCCTTCTTCCTCTCATATTCCCTCACGTATTTTAATCTCGGCTTCGACCTCTCGCCGCGCCACGCCGCAGGCCCTTTCGCAGGGCCCCCTCGTCCTCGGCCCTTAGCACTTACCCAGCGCCCGCGTGCGAGCTGAGGTTGGCTCGTAAATCAGAACGAGAACGTCAGCGTGCCCACCGACCGGCTCGAAGCGCCCCTGGCGGCGCTGGGGCCAAACTCTGCTCGCTGCGCCGGGGCTTAACGGTCGCAAACCGACGACGGATTTCAAAAGAGTTCAACGATGGATTCTAGCGAAGGATTTTTTTCTTCTTTGTTTAGGAAAGGAGTTATACTGTTGTCATTGTTTAGGTGATTGTTTATTAAAAACTTTCTGAACCCTAAGAGATATTTTTGGCTTTTAACGCTTCTCGGATGCTTGCAACACAGTTCGCAATCGTTGACATGCGTGGGCGCTTTGTGAATATTCCGGCGTTTTTTTTTCAAGCCAGTTTTGCCCATAAACAGTTCGTAACCTTCTTTTAGTACATCAGTAAGACGAACACAGAGAAACATACTGAAGGTTGAACACGTTCTTAAAAACAACACGTGAACGTCATTTTTTTTTGTAAATAAAAAACAATTTACATGTTTCTGGAGTGTTTATAAGTTTCTGAAATGCAAATTTTTGCGCGGAAAATATTTTATCAAACCAACTTCTGAGTGATTATTGCGGCTCAGCCATTTGGAATATCTAAGGAGTTTATTAGACAAAATATGCTAGACATTGTAGTAAGTTTGTATTTTCAGGTTTCAACTCTTCCACCCTGGGCACCTTGTATACTTAAAATATTTTCTGTACACGCTGTCCTTTCCACAGGGGCAGATTTGATGACGTGCTTTTTAAGAACTAGCTCAATATTCTCTACGCTGTTTCGTTTCCACTAATTTTCTCCACAACGACATATCACCGTATCTCAGGGGAGGTAGTGATCTTCCACCGCTGGTAAAATGAGGTAGGCCGTCATTAGCCTGATATTAATCAGAGAAGTCTCAAAAAACTACTAATCAGTGCAGCCGGCCACGAGAATTCTTAACACTACAACGACCGACGCCGTTATTTTTACGGATACGATATATTCAAGTACTGTTGTATTTATTAAAATGACCAGTGAGCCATTGTGATTATTTGACTTTCAATGTATTTATGATTTAAAGTATATGTGAATTTTCGAAAAGTTTCAACCACTCGAAATTGTTATATCGATCGATTTATCTTAAAGGACCGACAGCCGTCAAAACCGTCAAATTGCCAGCTTCCCAATAGCTGCTAAACTATGCCCTCCGTGTGTCGACTTATTTTGTTTATATCATATTATCTCACTTCCGAGAAACTATGGACACTCTCTTTGTTGAAAAGCATTAGAGCTCACCGTATGTGAAGTATCGATATTAGAAGTCAGTGATGAAATAAAACGCTATCAGAACTGTCTTGTGTCATCTTACGACGCAAGGCAACCTACGAGACAGCAGTCAGAATTTTTGTAATTGTTTTATTGTCAATTGCTCAGATTCTTTTAATTAATACAATCAATCAATAAAATGATAACTGAAGTACGTGTTGTGTGCATAAATTCCCCTAAATAGCACATTAGGTTCACGAACCGCCAAAATGACGGTGCGCAGGCTTTCTCGCGGATAAATGCAAGGACCAGGCGTTCTAGTGCTCACCGCAGCTAAATTCGATCTCGCGAATAACGAAAACTCGGGACTCAAACCGTAGGGTCGCTCTGACAGTACCGAAGCAACACCTACACTGCCTGTGAGCCATACCAGCCAGTTTGGAAAGGAATGATTGCATCGCAGTTATGCTTCAGCATTCTCCTGGAATTCGCCGGAGATAGTTACGAAAAGATCGATTAGAGCAGAACCCAACAAAACGTTGCATCTAGAGCAAAGAGCATCATTACGCATTCTGACCTCCCGGTAAAATTGAAGGCAAGAGTGATGAAGTTAAAGACAAAGAAGAGAGGAATAAAAGAAGTTCTATTTGCTCGCACAGCACAAAACACATTTATGAATATGCGAAAATTACCTTCAAAAATGCGTACATCCGAGACACGGTAGAGATGAGCTTAAAAATGTTACGAAATTCGCCCCTTTGATACCAGTTTGAATAGAAAGAAATCACAAAGGAAGTTGAAATTCTGAACATTCAGTATTTATAATAAACATAAACGTATTCCATTTTACTAAAAAAGACTGCAAAATTCAAGACAAGAAAATTTAGAAAGAAAATTGTATTAGTTTTAGAAAATCTTGACACACTCACACATAAACGCACACGCACACGCACACAAATATGTGTGTGTGTGTGTGTATAAAAATTTGATTAACAGTTTTCCGTAAAATCTCTATCTGCAATAAGTAGTAAAAAAGTTCTTTTTACGATTTTTAAAATTTCGGACGTTTTATTGAAAATCAGATCTGCGCTGTTTAAATAACAGATTTTTACTCTAATCGAGCACAAAATGTTGAAGTCATTTATGAGAACGTTTTGACAACGTTGTACAGCCTTCGGCTAAAGTATCTCTCAAAATTAAAATATATTTTTCTATTGCGAGGGGCTAATTCCAGGTGACATCAGCTATTTGAATCATGGAATGTCACTTTTGAGGAAAATGCTTCGTACATTTTAGGATCTAGTCTTCGAAATAATAATTTACTCCATACAAGAGTAAGAAAAATCCATTTTTTTATAAGAGGACCGACAATATCTGTTTTTCTATTAAAATATTGACCATTTCCCCCGCAACATTAAACAACTTTAACTTTATAAGAAGTAGACAAGAACAAGTAGATAAAAGAATTCACGAAAGAAGGAAATCGTATTTTATTTATACCCCTTGCAATAATTTTGAATTCATGTTGTTGTACCGCTATTTCATTGCAGTCATATACTCAGCGATTATTGTGGTAATAATACGTTTTGAGCTCTTGACTTCTCACGCACGTATACAGCTATTGAGCACTGTGATCCGATAGCACTCAAACGGAGTGGCTACCGACCCAACTCAAGTTCGTACATCATTTCCTGCATTGCACCGATCTTGTTGCGGACAAACGTTGGTATCTCCAGCGCGAACATTGCGTGTCCTGGTACGTGATGTATTTGATCAAGCGCTCTCGACAGCACTAAATCACGGATTGTGTGTCGTGAAATTCGAACGAGACATTAAACCGACCCTAAATAGTCAGTTACGTGGATTCGGTTGTAATTCAACGCATTGACAATCGAGGAGATAAAAATTTGCACCCCTATGTCGCGGTGTGTTTGTAATAGAATTAATTTCAATAGGTAGAAGTGCTTTCCGGTGAGTGAATAGTAGTCGATCAGCCAAGATCAAGAGTACAAATGTGCGGATTTGGTTTCACAACTGTTCGTATTCGAAATATTGAAATGATCCGTGTAATACTCATTTACCGATCAAAAAGGATGTACACAAATCAGAAAAAACGAAAAAAATACTGAACAAAATTTTAGAGATGTTTACGAATATTTTTCAAAACGTTGATGTTTAATCGTTACGATAAAGTTAACAGAGTTTAAGTTTCTTTGCAATGTTTATGCTTAATATATCTTAATTGTGTACATTGCAATAATACTGTAGCTGTTTGTGTACTATATTCTAAGGAGTGTTTTACGGAACGGCATATCAGCGTATTCTGAATCTTAAATCTCGTTTCTGGTGTACTAAATCATTGTCATTTGGCTTTGGCTTGCAACATTACATAAATTTCATAATCTTTTGTCATCGAATTTGTAAAATATATGTTTTATTTGTCTCTTCTACTATAAGAATTTCTATTTAAACCACAAAATATTCATTTTAATATTCAACACATTCAATATGATGGGGTTTTATCATTTTAAAAACGTTAAAAAAGACATATAAATTACCCTCGTAACGAATTCTTTTGTGAATATACACTATATTCCTTTATCGAAGCATTCGCAATGGTATCGTCGATGTGTTTACTCGATTCCCCTCTTCGGGGCTCTTTTGTGGCTTGGTGCTGCACCCTGGAAAGCGTTTCCGAAGAAAGCCGTTCCACTCAGCCAGCAACTGACACTCGCCATCGTAAGGGAAGTAGAACAAATGGGTGGGACATGCTCTGTTTGCGAAGCTTCGAGGACACCCACCACAGATTCTCGCCTCGCTAACTTCGCTGCCTTTGACGTCCTTTTGTGGAAACAGTTCCTTGGAATTGCTGCCGCCCCCGTCTTCTTGCCTCAAAGCAACTGTTTCTCGATCTCTTTCAAATAGACCTGCAAACGCAATAGCGGTTCGTGGTTTTGCGAAGTGATTGAGGTAAAGAGGTAGTTGTGCGATGTTACTGGAAACGAAACCGATTGATCCGATTGATCGGATGTTTTGAAATACAGTTGAAGAGCTGGGGACTCACTTAAAAAAGGGTGTGTGTAACGAAAAAGTAAACTTTTCACTACAAACAAACTAATTTCAGGCTAAAACATGGTTTATTTACAAAATTTGTTCAATCAGGATATATTTTCTTACATTCTTTAAACAACAAATATTTCATTGTGTTGTGTAAATTTTCTTGTAAATATTGTGGTACTTTGGGGCCATATATTGAGTCATCTTCTAAAACTCATTTTACATTTACAGGATGTTTATAAAGAATTTTGCTTTTGACATGTTATCTCTGTGCATCAAAAGTGTGTAACTTCAGATCACAGGACAATCAAAACACAAAATTGGAACAGTATCCCCACATGAGCACAAAATGTTTTTTCGATTCTTGATGACACTTCATCCTACACATTGCAAGTTGAAATGGCGTTCTTATGGCTCTAACATGCGGACTTATTTCACGCGTCAACCGTATTTTCTGACTGACGATATTTCTGAGGCTGTTGGACCGGGAGCAGTAGCTCAGTGCATCAATTGATGTCACTGCAGCACCTCTGACCGGGAGGTCTTAGGTTACACTCCCCACGGCGGCAGGATTTTTGACACGGGTAGTATTCAGTCGCTGTCTGGAGGAGAATTCTAGCGGCCGGCAGCTCTGATCGATAGTATTCCGTGTTTTCTCCACGGAACCACGTATGATTAGCTTAAAGCTAAAAATATCTGAGAAGATTTTGACCACGCCATACCGTTTCGTTGTTTCTAAGTAGTCACCATACTGAATCAAATATTTCCAATTTGTCACTCTTATATATCATAGTTACGCACCCGAGAAAAATGTTTTCCCATTATTTTAATGTCTACAAGACGAGTCGGTAGGTGCCACACCGATTGGATATGATGAACGTGAGAAATTAACCTCTAAATTTGTGAAGGTTTTACAAGAGGAAATACTCCTGCACTAAAATTACTAGCAATGTATTGACGAAATACATTATTTTACTTCCAATTAACTTCTGGACTCAATATGACTTCCGAATTAACAAAGCCTTCCTTAATCATGACTTCAAGTACAAGTATACATTTTTGGTTTTCAAGGGCAACAGTCAATGATCAATTATGTTAAATCTCAATCTTGGCTGACCTCATGATTGCTAACATTTTACTTTGTACGGTCGCCAGCTGTTGAAAACAGCACATTAATAACATTAATTTTCGCTACATAATATATAGCGAACTGACCATGCATTTGCCTAAGGAGATAATTATGCAAAGCTAACACAAAAGCTTCTAAGCTATCGAAATTCAAAAGATTGTCGTCACACTTGAACTTTTCAAATGGACGCCCCAGGTTTTTAAAGAAAAGGTATCACAACTTTATAGGATCTCAAATCAGGAGATATGACAATCAAATAACTTTCAACACAATACATTTATTGAATAAACAATTTTACATATATTGGTTTTTCCTGATACGCAGGTTGCAAAGCAGCTGCGGGAAAAACAAAGCAGAATTACAATTTACAAACAAGAATGAAGGACGGTCGAGGCCGTCTCACATGAACAAAGCGCGTTAAAATGCGCCGACATACAGAATTAATGATTTCAGTCGACCTCTTGAAAAACCCCACTTTAGGGCGAGGAAGCTGAAAATTCAAACATAAACCTTACAACAAAAAGGTGAACACTAACTTAGTAGCGCATCAACAACATCGCGCTAGCACATACAGAAATACTGTCTTATAATCTACCTTTGAATGCCCAATTTAGGACGAAGTAGATAGAAACGTATATAAACAAATTTGCTAAAGAAGCCGTATTTAGGCCTTCTTTCCTTACATAGCATTCGTGATAAACAGAACTACATATGAGCCATGGAACAAACTCAGCACGTGACCCCACCGCTAAAAAACTGTTCCTAGACACGAGCGCCGATCAGCGTGCCGCATACAAGGTCAGCACGTGACCCCACCGCTGCGTGCCGGTGACAGCTGTAGCCCAGCCGACTTCTTGGCCGGCTGCGGGGCCGTGACGTTGCAACAAGGGCCGCGGTTTGAGCTACCGCACGGGCCAAGCAAACGCCTTTACGTAGTCTCCCGTGTGCCGAATGCGGCCAAGCGCCGACTTACACTCAGCGGGAGCACCTTTCCATAAATTGCCAAAAGCGGCCAATGCCGTCTTACTTATGGCAGGAACTGCAACATTAACAACATTCATAAGTAATGAGCAGTAAACATTAGCTGAACCTCCTCACCAATCAGAGGTCAGCGACATACATAAACATAACATTTGTAGTAAACGAGCTGCAAACAACATAAGCATTAGTAAATCATTAACATTTCAAAGTAAGAGTTCCATTTCCAAGTCCAAATAAAATAATACATTTATCAATTTCATTAACACATTGTTTGGTTCAAAGGGAACCAACAATAAAAAAAACAACCATGGCTCAGGCTTTACTGACGAAATGAGAAACAATATTATTTTAGTCTTCATAAATTGATCTGATCTATTGTAAGTAAACTAACATACTATTCGGCAAGGAAAAAATTAAAAAGCACTATTTACAACAAATACTATATACAAATTTGATATTCATAACGACTCTGAAGGAGCCGGGCTCTATGAGAAAAATTAACAAAACTACATCACTGGACGTAGCTGAAATAACAAGAGAGCAAGAGAGAGCTTTGTACAAAAGAGAAAGAACAAGAGAGAGCGAGCCTTGTGCGCGAGAAGCGCACGCTTTATATAGGGTTTGGTGAAGGGGAAACAGCCGTGAAGGGGTTACAGCGGCGGGGAGCATGGATCGATAATTTGGAACCTCTTTGCCAAAGAATACGTAAGGGTAGCGCCTGCAGGGTATGTGACCCTCTTGACACCTGTTCGATGCTAGCGAACCCTGTGAGTGTCCGCAGGGACTGTAGCTGCTGCTCAGAATACAGCTTGAAAATATTTCAAATTGACCAAAAAACATCAAATCTGAAGCTACAGAGGTGAGTGAGGTGTCAAAAAAGTCCTAAATTTGATGTAGATGCCGGATTTTGAAAGAAGAACCCGGTAGGACAAGCGTTTCTCTTATAATAAACAAAAACCTGTTTTGAAATGAGAAAAAATTGTTGCATAAAACATGAATTTTTTCTCAGATCACACTGAGGCCAAAACTTAGCTGTTACTAACAAAATCTCAGGTTTTCAAAACCTTCTCATGGCCATGAGATCACAGTTCAACTGTAAAGTATTACCTTTTAAGAAAAATTAAGGTTAAAAAATATTATTCATATGGTACCATACCAAACCTAATTATATGAATAAACCTTATAAATAATGGATGTGTTTTCTTCTCAGATGGTCTTCTAGGATGATTGATGGCTTCACTGAAGGCTTCACATCACAAAACACAGTGAACTGTAGGCACTTAAATTTCCAAATTTAACAAATTACATAATAACTAATAGACATATTGTACCAACGGAAATACAAGATAAGCAAACATTAAACTCAGCAAACATAGGCAGTGATGATGCACTTATTCTGAGTGAAATAAGATTATAACATCCACTAGCACAAACAACACGCACATTCATATTCCTAAAGAAACAATAAGAATTCCGCACAAACAAATCAATAACAGATGCTATATTTATGATCCGTCAAATAGTCGAGAAAGCGAATTCGAAAATAACCCGCTTCCTATGTTTTGTAGACCTAAAGTAGGCAACGAAAGCATTTGATCGCGTAAGGCTAAGATATGTTATCACAATTTTGAAGGACAAACTAGTGCCGAAAATATTGTCAAAAGCCATTGTAGCAATGTATTCAGATTTCAGAACAAAAGTAAAAGTAGAAAACCAAATTAGAAATGAAATAGAATATACAGGTTAAATACGTTGTGGCAACTCTTTAAGTCCAGTAAGCTTCAACTTGGTGATGGATAATACTAATTGACCGCGTAAGAAAAATCGAAGGCTTCTTGATGGATAATAACCAGATAAACATAGACTCCAGGCCGTGAATCAGGCCGCACTGAATTCGCAATATGGCAGCTTGAAAGATTTCCTGTCGGAATAGCCAACTTATGAAACTATAACTCTGATCAAGTCTCTCGCTTTTGTTTTGTTTGTTGTCTCATTCACAATCCTCGCGCGGTCTCAAGTCTTGTCCACTGTTCAATAATACATGTTTCGTTTTTCGGTAGAAATAAAAAGAGATGTTCATCTATAGTCGAATATTAACTCTGTGAATAATTATTAAGTTAATTAAGAATTATCATTATCAACTATTGTGAGCTTAAGAAGTGTTAAAAAGTGTCAAGTGCAAATGAAAAATACAACCTCAAAAGTTATCTGCGGTCATACTTCTATGTTATTAATGCTTTTGGGATGTGTGTCAACAGTTCCTTCACGTTTTGAAGTGGTAGTAATGAGTTTTATTGAACGCAAATAAATACCACAATTATTGACGTTAATTAACGTGATATGCATGGTAGTTTTTAAGTGATCTAATGAAATGTTCCTAATGGTCCAGTTATGTCAATATCAATGCAAATACATCCATTTAATTTATCTGTTCAATTATTCATTAGTTTTTAAAAGTAAGTTCAAAAAAATAATGAAAATCATCATTTGTGTAAGTTTTCAATAACTTATCCATTGTTACCAGAGACAGTCTTTGAAAACGTGTTATCTTCAAAGGTTCAGTATTAAGTATAGACCCACATGTTGTTAGGCTTACCATTATTATCCAGTTATAATTAAAATGAATTCAGAAAAATAATAATAAATATAATATAATTAATTTAAAACAAGAAATACTAAAGGGACACTTAACAACAACAAATAATGAACTACTATAACTATTTCAATTAACTTTATTATTATTACTAAAGAAGACAATTGGAAAATAAGAAATAAAACTCAAAAACGCCTAGTACTACTAAATAAATAAATTGAACGATAAAACGCAAAGAACTAAGAGCACCAAAACGCAAAATGCAAACTTTAGCAACACTCGTAAACTAACACAATTTCACTTGGATGGCTTTGAATGTTGGCGAAATCTACGGAAGTAGTCATTGTTTCATTGAAAACTTAAATTTTAAAAAATGTCCCTACCGCTTGAAGGTAATATATTCAGGGTATTTGTGTGACGGTTGGCAACAACTTTAGCCAACATAAAACGAATCGAAACTACCCTAAATCGAGTATAAATGTATGTTCTCATCCGACAGTGACATTTTTCAAAAGTTGTTCCGTTAGTTCGGCTTTTTAGCTGGCCAGCAGTCTAGTCGGACATGCAAATGACGCACTGTTTATAGCAGACTCGGTATAGTATATTGTATAAATTCATATCAATAAAAAAATTCTACATTATAATAGTTATACAAAAACCAAATCGATGGTAATATTCAAGGAGCCTGTAAGGTGTAAGTTAGAAATAGAAGTCAAAATCATCGAGCAAGTTATGAAGTTCCAATACCTGGCAGTGGATATCTCCAGTGATCCACACACATCCAAAGAAGCGAGGGAGCAAGCCATAAAAAGGTCTCGCGTCAGGATATGTGACTTTGAAAAATGTGCTTAGTGCTGGGTACGCGCCCGACATTCCAAATGCGCGCGACAGCAATTCGGAGAGCACCCGATAGGGCGCATTATTGACATGCAGCGTCGAGGCCATGGAGCTATATGAATAAAGGGAGATGGCATGACGTCACAAACTTGAAGCCCTCTCCGCCAAATATGGCGGTCACCAATAGGTGAGACCAGAAAGATTGTAACATAGGCATACTGCGTGTGAGTGCTCTGTGGCTTGTAGCTCTGCTCGTGCTCAGTTGTATGTTTGGCATCATTTTTAATATCTAAAAGCCTTGTTCTGAATACATGTTGTAATATTTCGTTATAGTTACTTGTGTGGTTAACGGCTGTACAAACCGTACGGGAAACAGGGAAAATTAATTTCCACTAGTAACTGACTACTCCATGTAATTAGGAATATTTAGTAACTTTGTAAGTTACTCGTTGATTTTTCGTTTTCCATGATTTTTTCTTGAATATTTCCTGTAGATTCAAGCGGAGAGCATTGTGGATTAGAGCTGTACGAAGAGGAGGCAATCGGAAGCCTAGCAATTACAGCAGGTCACGTTCTGCTCATTCCTAAGAACACGAGTTTGATAGAACTTCTTTAACGTGTGTAGATTTGCGGGAATTGAATTGAATTGAATTTGCCTTATTTGACGTGGCGAGACTCAGGCCATGAGGCCTGCTCTTCCGTCTGACCACGCAGATTCCGTTACACTCCTTTCACCAATCATGGGAGAAATAAGGTATTACTTGGGCGACGAAACAGGCGATTTGAATTTAGCTCAGAGGCGTCATTTAGGCGTGAGGATCTTTTACATGCAATAAATGTACATGGGACAGCCGGCTTTACTTCCCCTCCGAAGGTAGGCGTATGAAGGATTTTTTCGCCCTTAAAAATCCACGGCTTCGATCGGGTTTCAACCCGCAAACTTGGGTATAGCAGTCCGATACGCTAACCGCTACACCATCGCTGCTGCCGCGTATGGAATTCACAGTTCCATCAAATTTTCAATCTTTTCCACCACACCTAATCGCATAAACAGTTAATGACATGTTGATAAACCTGTAATAACAGAAGGTATTGGTTTGACAGACGTGTTTTGGACTCACTTATATGGCGGACAGTCTTCACTTGCTGAACGCGGAAGAGGTTGGCCCATGCATTCATAGCTCCATGATCAAGGCGACGAAGCTGCCTAAGCAACGCTGTCACCGTCCGGCTTTCTCATTGTATGGCGGGGCATTTAAAAAAGACAACTTTTTCAAGTAGGGGCAGTCGCAGCCGATTTATTTATTTATTTATTTATTTATTTATTTATTTATTTATTTATTTATTTATTTATTTATTTATTTATTTATTTATTTATTTATTTATTTATTTATTTATTTATTTATTTATTTATTTATTTATTTATTTATTTATTTATTTATTTATTTATTTATTTATTTATTTATTTATTTATTTATTTATTTATTTATTTATTTATTTATTTATTTATTTATTTATTTATTTATTTATTTATTTATTTATTTATTTATTTATTTATTTATTTATTTATTTATTTATTTATTTATTTATTTATTTATTTATTTATTTAACGTCAAAAACAGTTAAAACTGCGTATGAGGTGCTACGGGGAGAAGTGAATTGTGTGCACATTTTCAAAATTCTCTGATCCCTGCACTAAGTCATATACAACTTGAATTATTAATTAAAAAAGCTCTCCTATAATCAAATCTATCTTCAAGGATAAATAGACAATACACTTTGGGCTCTTATCCATGTCGTCCTTCGGGATAATACTTCCTGCCGCGACAACATGGAAACAATATTTTGAATAACTATATTTCCCAATGAATTCTAAAAGACGTGCACAGATAATGAAGTTACATTTATGTCCAGAAGCAAAACAAGGGGTCATCCCAGCATTTGCTCAATGGATCAGGGAAACTGGACGAAAAACCTAATCGAGATGGGGGTCATTGAGACAGAAGCTGCGATAAAATACTTGTTACATATTGTTTAGAATTTTCATGTTCAGTGAAACAATAAAATTTCTAGAAAAGTTTTTTTAATTAAGGAAAAAAAATTAAAATTAATGTTACTTTCCTTGTGATGCTCAGTATAGTCTCTAATTGTATAGAAACAGTTATGCAGCAGAAACGATTTCACTTGGGATTTAAACTTTTCTATTGAATTTAATCGTTTAATGTCATCTGGCAGTGTTGTAAAATAATGTACGTGTTTTGTATGTGAATTTTTTGTAATGAGCTGTTGATACTGTCACCATAGTCTCCACCTACGTGATAGTGCGTCACACGCCTGGAATGACCGCGCTACTCTACATGGAGGTGTGGCGTCATACGGGTGTAATCAGTACACAGACGAGAGTGGGTTGTAATAACAGCAGGTTTATTCACAATTTAGACCGTAGTCACAAATAACCAATGCACTGTATACAATGAACTAACTCAATAGACCCCACTGCTAGGAGAGATATTTACAACGGCTACCACACCGCAACATACCACCTAATGTTTCGCCGTGCGTAGTACCGCCTGCCCTGAGACCGACTACATGTCTCACTAGTCACGGCAATAACTGCCGACTTCTTGCGCCGTGTGCACGGTTGCACCTCTCACGGACGACCTACACTTCCGCTGCCAGGATCACAAAGAAGGAAGAGCTATTGTTCTCACGGCCCTTGAATAGCCCTCGCGGTGCTGCTCGCCGCCTCCATTGCCTCCGCCCTAGCGATGCGCACACCGTCAGAAAAAACCCGTGCGTCATACCTTCTGCCTTTGTCTACGCATCCGGTGCACACCGCGCCGCGTGCCCACGCCGTTTTAGCGACACGACGCTAGAGGCAACACTCTTTCCGAGAATCAGCACGGTGCCCATCCCTCGGCACCTAGACGTCCAACCTGGACCGACATCCTCGTACGTGACTAGTTAAATATGGCTTCGCCGACGCTGGAAACTGTTTTAAATGTATTTTCATGTATTGAAAGTTTCCTTCATACTTCATTTCTTTTATGCGTAGCTGTCTTCAAATACGTTCTTACAGTGTCTTGCATTGGACTTACCAATCAATATTGTAACATACCAATATGTGGGACATAATACGGTACACTATTTATTACAAACAGTGTAAATTATAGGGATAAATATAGGAGAATATGCTAACATAGCAACGGTAAGACAGCCGCCGTCAAGGTCGACAATCTTCATGCAGTGACAATCGCGGACACGGCTAGTTCATTTTGTAATAAATTTAGGGATTGGCTAGGCACTGAAGTAAATCAAGTCTTGTCTGTAAATAAACAATCGAAAAGATGAACCGAGTTTTTTAAGGGTTGAAAGAATATGATAGGCATTCATTCTGACTGATGCTGTGGTGTTGAACGGATCGTGCACAATTAATGTTAGGAGTTTTTTGGGACTTGTAAGCATCTACTGGGGAGAAGATATTGGTAGAACTTTGAATTCGAATGCTATGTGTGGACAGTAAAACTTAAAATATTTCAAGTGAACGAGTTAGAAGGACATTGAGGGCTTAGGTGAATTTATCAGTAACTGGACTGGAATGCTAACAGCAGATAGTGTGTTGATCGTTGAGTATTCAGCATACGCGTGGGATGAACTTGGAATTCGTAAATTGGCGAACGACTTAGACTTTATTAACTCCGGAAACAGAGATGAACGGTGATTGAAGCGTGTTTCTGCAAGAAAAGAAGTGAGAAGATAGTAGCTGGACCTGAGGACAGCGACGTTGGAGAAGAATGAAGATGGTACAACGAGGCACCTTCGTCCAAGAGCGCGCGAAGACGAATACTACTTTATAAGGTTGGAACAGGTCATGACCAAGGTTTGTTTTTCATATTGTGTAGAATTATCAAGTACCAAAATTGTTTAATAAATTTCCATGTTCTGTGAAATGAATACATGATTCTCATTGAGCCTATTCTAGTAACGAAGTAGCAAGATAGAAATATATTTGCTTTTCAGATTCCTCGACCACTCTGTATAGATGGCAGATCGGATAATCATCTATTAGTATAGAATAGTGATTATTTCTATGAAACCCATCGACAGGTAGCCGGAAACCAATTTATTTATAATTAGAGTTGAAGGTTGACTTGGATGATAGTATTAGCGTAATCTTTTCCTGGCGCCCATTTATACAAATTCGGAACGGATTACGTTGGAATAATATCAAATAATATTAGAAAGCCGAAGATAGAGTCAGAATTAAAATAAATAAATCATTA
Organism: Teleogryllus oceanicus; assembly: GCA_964035755.1. Lineage (NCBI taxonomy): Eukaryota > Metazoa > Arthropoda > Insecta > Orthoptera > Gryllidae > Teleogryllus > Teleogryllus oceanicus. Next base: position 18,841,653 of record CAXIVR010000010.1, read on the forward strand.
ATATATTCAGTTTGTTTCAATATTAATAGCTGATATTGTTACATTCATCTTCAAAAATTCCCAACATTTTGTATGTTACGTACGTACGGGATATGAACTGGTAATATTGCAATTTTAAAATTGGACTGGTGAAAAGGTATTGATGATGCATATAGTGTTTAGTGCAGCTACTATTACGATTTTTGCTAATATGCACAAATGCACAAAGATATTTTGCCTGTAAGCTGTTCTTATCTAATCCTAATATATCATCGTTCTCAATTACTTCCGAAAATTGTGACATAAAGTCATCTACAACTACATTTGATTCTTCCCCGAATTTGCTTATAACTTTTAGAATTTCTCCCCTAATTTTTGAAGAGAATAAAACTCCACAATCTAAGTTTAATTTGTGTTCACTTCTACAATTGTCTAGTAATTGTGTCGTATGCGAATCTATATAAACATTAAAAGGCGACTGTTTTGTATTTGAAAATCGGTATTTGGATACTTAGGAACGTAGATGTGCGAAATGGGACGTAGAACATTCATTCATTCTCTAACATTGTTCTCCGTTTTCTTTTTCCCGTACTCACTTAAATTTCTAAAGCAATACTGTTCGTAGGTTTTTGTAAATATATTTTAAAAATATGGTAATAGCCCTTATAGATAAAACTTCAAATGCGCCGTCACTTGTTCACTTAAAGATGTCAACATCGGTGTTAACCAAATTCGTGAATTAAATTAAGGCATGCCATTGGGTACTAGAGTTTAATCAACGCTACATACATAGATCTATTTAGGTGGCTTACTCACTAAGATCGTTGCGCCCAAACACTAAAAAAAGGTTTTTGGAAATTTCTTCGAATCTTCTGGCCGTATCCAAAAAGAATTTCTGTTCCCCACCAGGAGACCGAGTCTCGTCGAATGACACTCCATATGTCTCAGTTAGTGCACGGGATCTAGCCATGAGTGACGGATCCGCACATCCGAACATACAAACATCTGCACACTTGGAAGTTACTCAAATACCGTATAGGGATAACGTGTTTATGGCAATAGAAGACAAAATTATATGTGTTTTCTTATGAGGCTGCATCTAACGCATTCCCATGTAAATGTATGTTGTACTGAATATACGTGTTTTCAAGAAAGGACTTCATTCTCATTTACTAATACACAACACTTACTATAGAAGGTATAGCTAAAATCTCTATGACTATGGTAACAGCAATTTTGACATATGCAGTTGAATCTCAGATCGATACGAAGAATACTAAAAAACTATACTAATGAACACATTACGATCGGTAAGAAGAGAGGACAAGGGAGTGACAAGATAAGAAATCAGGTTCCAAGAAATCGGTGTAAAATAACTAATACTACCAAATTTGTGAAAATGAAAAAAAGAATGGAATAACGACATCACACGAATGAGCGATGATAGAGTGGTGAAGATATCAAGGGATATGGTACTACTAGGAAGGAGAAATCCTGGAAGGCCGTAGAAAATGTGAGGAAAAGATATGCCATCAACATCCAGTGAATTCCTTGGATGAAGAATGAAGAAAAACAAGTCTTCAACCTACATAAAAGAAGAAGACAGTCATCTCGAAGTAAAATGGATCATCTAATTGTTTTTATCACATCCTATCTTTTCAGTAACTAAAAGGCAAAGAATATAAGTTGGGTCTTTTGACCATGTCTTTGTAAATATTTTGACACTCACTTAACCCCTAACATGAATCGCATTAGCTGGTAATTTCTTATTTGGAACTACTTGGGTGTGTGGTGTCATCTGCTAATTACTTGTCTGCATTGAGCACTAGGAGGATAATGTAATTGGAGGGCTTTTGCCAGTGTTATTCGCCTCTACAGTTTGAACTCTTATATTGCTATAGATAAAGTATGCTTACATTCGTATTAGTTCTTCATATAGACTTTAAAAAGTTATCGAAGTTATTGTGTGACACAATATTAAATATTCATTTTTAATTTTCAATTTTACGAATTTATATTCATACGCGGCATGTCAATGTGTGTTAGACCGAAATACTAACGTTTGCTTCTGTTTATTAAAGGCACAAATTCCTACAAACTTCTAGCTGGTTCTTAATTTTCATATTTTTTAAATTCCTGATAGAGATTTAATAAATATTTATTGATCCTTGTTCAACATAAATTTGTCTTGATAAAGAGATAATTTTTACAACAAAGGCAAATACATTTATATTTTTTTTCGAAGGGTAGATAATTTTTAGGTGAGCATAGGGAATCACGATTTCACAAATATGTTTGGTTGCCAGCATTTTAACTTGGCAAACCTAATTACAAAGTCTGTTTAAAAGGAATTACGTCATGACAGAAGCTTGAGGAAGCTGAAAGCTGCATTTCCGTTTGTTAAAATACGTGACTGCAAATTGAATTTACACATGACATATCAATATTTTACATCGTCCCTCTTCCGGAAATAATGCGGAAATTAACAAAGCAGTGTCTCGGAGTCTTTATATGTACGGAGGATAAAAGTTGCCTCACTTTTTTCTGGAGTCTTTTTTTTTTGTTGTGTAATAAAAGAAAATCCATTAACGTTATTTCTACGAATGTGTAACTTTATTTCAATCTTTCCAACCTTTTTAAATTTGTAACTAAACAAAAAATGTCACTTAACAACGAATAGTTTTGAATTTTGTTGTTTGTGTAATAATTTAGATAATGAGTAATGTCATAAAAACGACATGACTGATGTAATTTATTAATAACAAAATATTCAGGATGTTATTGCCGTTAGTATTCTTTTCCAGACAGCCTCGAAATTGGAGCTAGCTATCTAGCTAGCAACGCAAATGTGCGATTATTGCTACTTCAAACCTAGGAGTTCCAAGCACAGGATCTGTTGAGATTGGCAATGCTGGTTCCGAGCTATTATTAGCTGATAGTGTCAGCTAATAAGTGCCTTCGTAAGAAAATCAATTGTTGTGAATCGAAAATTATCGATGGTTGTCTTGTCTTTTGCTTTGGTGAGCCTAGTCCATGCTTACTATCATGTTTCAGGGAATCGTACGAACACATTCTGACTGATATCATTTCCAGTACAAATGCACTTTTCTGTCAAAGAAATGTGAGAGTATTTTGAAGCTTTTCCAACTCCTCTGCTCGCTACCTGCGTTGCATTTCAGTTGTCTCAGATTTCAATAGAGTCTACTTTCCTCGTATCCAGTTCATTTAATTTCTCCCATTGGTACCTTACTCCATTGAAAGCATTTCAATTGCTGTTTGACGATATCCGTAAATAAAGGCAATTTTAACTCTAATTTCTACTGACATTGTAATGCAGTCATGCGAAGACTTATGGTAATATATAAAGAAGAATATATATAAACCGATACTAATCTACAAAATCATGGGCTGCTGTCGATCAGAGAAACCGGTCGCTTTATTTCTTCCCCAGATTGAGACTGGAACATTCTGAGTCTAGAAATCATTAGACACGGTTTACATGGAGTAATAGGGTCCGACATTGTGAATGATCTTGGCTGTCCGGGTGACGCCGCGTCGAAGGCTGTGTTGCCAACGTTTCGACCATTTTTTCGTGGTCTTCCTCAGGGTTGGTCTGCCAAAGCCCGACGCGGCGTCACTCGGACAGCCAAGATCATTCACATGACTCCGGCCCCAGAAGCCTACGACTTCACGGGGTCAGACATTTGTCCATCCCTAAAGATGGATATGAGAAGTAGATGAAGGAAAGGTTCGTAGGATGTCCGAGTCGTGTGGAATAATTATCTTCTCCGGAATTCGGTGTGAATTGGAAATCACCTCGGAAATGAGGGATCACAGCCGGCGGTCTGTAGACTTCTCATGAGGTAGTGGCAGGAGCATACACGTAACTTCCGTGATTGAACCAAAGAACTATTGATGCGACCGATTGGGATATCTAGCCTTTAAAATTCTCATCCATGAACTGGGATCCAGCTAGTTACCTGCTGTCGAAAGTGCGTCATCGTCGGGACGAGATCGTATGACCTCCAGGACCATGAAACACGAGAGAGAATGTACAGTTATCTCGTATTCAAATAATATTTTTTGAGGCATATTTTAAAAATTCCATATACGTGACAGTTTCATGTCAATACCTGGATTTGCTTTCGATTTACGAAGAAAAACCTTTACTTCTGAAGCTCTTGCGTTCTCTGCAAGCACAATCTCTGTAAACCCCGTTCTCAAACTAATTAGAACCAATTGTCTCAGATTGTACTTTTAAAAACTGGTTTTATACATAAATTTTGAACATAGTTTGTTCATAATTTTCAGAAAATATTGTGTCATTATCAACAATATGAATTGTTAAACGGTTTATTTACATTAGTTTTTTTATTTATGATTTTTAATATTGAACAAATGAATAATTAATAATATCCAGTAACGTACATAATACATAAATGATTCAGATATTACTGTCACACATAATTTCAGTGAATTTTCAAGTACAACATTACTCTACAGTTCCCAATTAAGATAACCGAAATAATATTCTGCTGATAGTTTAGTAAATTAAATTTCTGTGGATCCCAACAAGTCCATCCATGTGCAATAATAGGATGAACAGAAAATGTGTCTATATATATATATATATATATATATATATATATATATATATATATATACAGAGAGAGAGAGAGAGAGAGAGAGAGAGAGAGAGAGAGAGAGAGAGAGAGAGATGTGGCAATTCTTTCGCGTTCACAGTACCCACTTTTCTTCAATGTTCTCATTACAAAATGTAAACTTCCTAGTCCTTCTCGTTACTTGGTTTATTTGATTATCCCACCTAAGTTACCATCAAACTGAATACCATGATACGTACACGACGATACTATAGGAATGAAATAATAATTAGTTAAAACTTAATTGTGGTTCAGGCCAAATATAATGACTTTACATTTCGATCCGTTGATTTTCATACCATTAATTAAGCCCAATGTTGCAAGTGTTCTAAGTCCTGCTGACAAATATTTTCATCGTTCTTTGATTTCATTACTCAGTATAACACGCAATCATCTACGAAAACCAGTACTTTGAAACGTATGTTACTTGGTTGGTTGGTTAGTGATTCCGGGCGCGTCAACAGCTTAGGTCATTAGTCCCGTTAGTGTAGTGCATGCTTTTCTCGGGAGATGGCTGTGATCTTCCCCAGCTGGATGGCGAGATCCGGCGCCGACCCACCGTCGGCTAGTGGGGTTTCCCCCTAACCAGGACTCTCCCACCAGCAGGGCTCCGCCCCAGCCGGGACAAGCTGTAAGCTCCCGACCGGTGTCCTGGAATGTGTGGTAGTGTAGTGCATGTTAGTGTAAGTGTGTGTGTAAGGGGAGAAGATAGGACAAGGGAGAGGAAGGACAGATCACGCGCGGTCCGTGGCCCGTTTGGTAGGGTACTAATCCGGCATTCGCCTAGTATTGATCGGAGAAACCACGGAAAACTATCGACCAGAGCAGCCAGTCGCTAGAATTCTCCTCCAGATAGCGACTGTATTCGATCTAGCTGAAAAGCTAGTGTCGGAAATCCTGCCAACGTCAGGAATCGAACCTAAGACCTCCCGGTCAGAGGCGCTGCAGTGACATCATTTGATGCACTGAGTTACCACTCCTGGTGTGTGTTACTTGGGAGATCATTTCTGAAAGCTTTGAAAAGGAGAAGCCCTTTTACACATCCATGCGAAGCGGCTAACGTACTGTCGTCGATTGCCGTCGATTTTTGAAATTGCAAATATTGCTGATGTACATTGGATTTTTCCGATTTTATATTTCAGTAAACGCAAGGGCCAACGTACTGACATGAAAATTGGATCGAGACGTAATAGCAAGCAAATTGCTGCCTGTCACCTGATTCGCACTTCCGCATATTTCATTCCACCCCATCCTAACACTTTGAATGCTTGTGTCATGTCTCATTTGGTCTCTATTGCTCGCGTGTCGGGGGAGCTATCAACCTGGAATCTGTATATTCAATCCACTTGATATCTGAAATCCACATCCAGATTTCAATCTGTACATTTGTATGTGGTAAATCGAGTATCATGGAAGGACAGAGTAAGGGAGTAGAATATTTTTGGAAAGGGACATGGAGAATAGAAAGTAAAAGTTGGGAAGAATATGTTTACGTTGACAGAAAATACAGATGAAATGTAGAGGCGTGCATACAATTTAAATTGAAGGGGGTGGCATGCCTATGCCATTTCAGAGTTAAATTTAAAATAACGCATGTTGTGTCACATTTCCTGACTATAGTATAAGGAATACCAATCTTTCTGTATTACTTTATTTGTTGTGATCTTATTTAAAGGGACACAAATTAAATAAGTAAATGCAAAATAGATGCCTCAATGCTTCCCAATATGTAAGACAATCAGATCCAATACCTTCCATTGCAAATCCAATCTAAGTACTATGCTTCATTTATTACAAGCACTAGTTGATCAATTTCGAAAAACATAGTATTACTTGAGCTATACGTGTGATATCTGCCTGACACAAATTGAAGGAAGAGGACTAACTAAACCTATATTACATAGAATTAAAAGTGATGATAAGAATATTCAAAATCCATATGGCTTCTGCGTCCTGGATGTCACAACTTACCTTTGCACTCTCCACAGAGCACGGACGTAGATTGGATTCGCAATGGAAATGGAAAAAGAGAAAGGAAATCGTAAATAAGATCAGACTTGAGAGCAAGAGTCAAGCGAGAAAAAGAAGCTTTGAATGTGCAAAACAAATGCGGCAGTAACTTTTCCTACTTTGCCTCTACAGTACTAGAATCTGGAATGCTGTAGTCGAAACTCGTTAGATAAATATTACTTCGGTCGTGCCATTTTCTCCCTTCTAACAATTTTGGCCTGAAGGAAGGCAGTCGAAAGCTTTAGCCGATATACAGTGGGACGAATGACAAAAGTCGAAAATCATGGCAGAAATTTAAAATAATTAAATTAGTAGTAAATACATTTCTTTCAATATTTTAGAAAATACGGATATGAAACGACATACACATTTTACGCGCATATTGTTAATTGAAGTCAAATTGTTTATAGGTACACTTCAAAAATATAATTATCTTTACTTTTCATTATGCACGTATTGATACAATTTCTATTATTGTGTAAATATCTTCCAATATATTGTAATATATAAAAAAATCTCGAATAAACATGCGCGAATTAAACTATCCGTTAAATGTTTACAATATGAACAGCAAACCTGTTTTCATTTATCAAAATACTGCACGAAATATTTTTTTCCTAAAAGATTTTCTCAGACATACGCGTAATACATTTGAGAATTCCAGTTGCCATTATCGTACTGATTGGGCTATCAAACGTATTTTGTACACTATAAACAACTTACCAGTGTGTATATTTCATTACACTACCATTTTGATGATCATATATGTTAATAAGTTTTGGTATGTATTCAAGTCTAAAATTGTATGTTAATATTGGCTTCTAACTCACTTGGAGGTGAAATAATTTTCCGTCACTTGCTTGGAGTGTGAGTTTGTAAGTAAACTAATTTCTAATGATTGATTAACGCACGTTTCTGGGCACGCCAATAGTCGTCGATACTTGTCTGCAATTGTCCCCAATAGTCGTCAGTAGTCCCGTTAGTGTAGTGAATGCTTTTAGTTGGCGGTGTTCCTGCTTCTGCTCATCTTGCTGGGGATTTCCTCCTCCTCGTATATCCAATCAGCGGGGCACCGCCGCAGCCGGGACAAGCTCTAAGCTCCCGACTGGTCCCGCGACATGTGAGGTAATCTAGTGCATGAATATGTGTAAGTGAGAGTTGAGAATAGGACAAGGAAGAGGAAGGAAAGACCACGCGCGATCTGTGGCCCGTTTTTGAGAATACTGCTCCGGCATTCGCCAGGGGTTTTTTTGGAGAAGCCACGGAAAGCTACCGATCAGAACAGCAGATCGCTAGAATTCTCCTTCAGAGAGCGATTGAATTAGACCTAGTTACCTAGCTAGAATGGAAAATCCGTTACCGTCCTGTCTCCAAGCCTAGGAATTCTCGATCGTACACTTAGGGACAATACAGCCTCTGAGCTAAACTTATCCGGTTTAATTTGCAATAATATTATTTTATTGTAACTGAAGTGTACATTTTATAATGTTTTGATAGCTTTTATAAGACTGCTTAATTGAGTCGCCTTCACCTTACCTGGGCGTTGGGAGAATCTGAAACGTATTAATAGCGGTTTCGGAACTGGAATAAATTCAGTTTCGGAAACAGAGGTTGGCCCCACTGTGACGGGAGCGGAAGGCTACGAAGTCGTGAGAGATATATGTGGCTATCGGTTGTTACGCCTTGCGCGGCATCTGTGCACCCTCTGCTCGGTCGATTGCAGCGGGCGAAGCGCCATTTCGTATTCTGCTGGCGGCCATTTTGTCTTTGGGTTTATGGCGCATTCTCCCTGTCGGAAGGGTTCGACGCAAAGGAAACGTTTATGATCATGGGTCGTGGTCGGTGCTGCTCATAGTTCATGGTGTTAGGGTGGCGAATTTAGCCCCCGAAGAAGCACAGGTTCTATGGGCTGAGGATATTGAAAAAACATTATCTACAATATGGTTATTTACGAAATATGTTTTTTCAGAACCCTTATTAAAAGACGAGATTTGAAATTATTAAACGTTATGCTTGAACTGAGAATAATAACCTAACCTATCGTAATAAGATGTTACGTTGAGAATATCATGTAATATTTTATCCCCTTTGTAAATATTTCAATGCGCTATAATTTTCCTTTAAATTAGACTACTATCCTGTGTAAAGTGTCATGCTAGTGTCATATATAATTATTAGGCTATTGCCTAATAATTGAACACTTCGTGTTCTGAAACACTTATAACCGTAGTGAGTCATAGATTCTTAGAACCCTTCATAATAATTATTATTTAGTACCCGATTTCAGTTTCGTAACGTTTGACATGAGTTAACGGAAAATATGAAATAAATAAAGTAGTTTTCATTTTCCTGCACCAATGAGAGTTTCTCCTTGTAAAATGTCTCTCTTTCGCAACCCTTGCAACATATATGTCTTTCAGTTATGCCTTTCCCCTCTCAGGTTGTACAACTTTAATGTGTATTGGTGGTCCGATCTTGCAGGGGAACGTTTTTGTGGTGCCAGCTTTTTAGACCCATGGTTCGTTGATGAAAGCTACTTCCCTTGACACCTGTGAAGATAGATAATAGCAATCTATCGTGGTAGTTTTAGCCGAGATCTCCTGGTAGTAATTATTTTTGAAAATAGATTTTACTACATGGGAGTTTTTGTTTTTTTTCTCCCTTCCAAAAATTCAAAATTTAAGTAGTATATGACTTAGTGTAGGGATCACAGAATTTTGAAAATGTGCAGACAATTCACTTTTCCCCATAGCACGTCATACGCAGTTTTTAACTGTTTTTTTTTGACGTAAAATAAATAAAAAATAAATAAATAAATAAATAGTTAAGTTTAAATAAATAAATAAATAAGTCGTTAGTTCCTAACGAAGATGAAAGAGATGAGTACCAACTACAAAGGAGTTAATTTTTTTTCATTGAATTAAATATTTTCCAGATATTATCAACCAGTTTCAGAACATTTTCTCCGTTCTCATAAAAGTTCTCGTTCTTCATAAAAAGAACAAAATTAAAAAAGAAAGATTGATGGGTTTAATCGCTGAAAATAATATTAAACCAGCTTCAACGTGACATAAAAATGTGATTTCTAATATTTATTAAAAACTCATTTAATGCGGAAAAAAACAGAAGAAGCCTCAAAGAAGTATTTCTTTGTTTTGGATAATTCTGGCGTTCTTTCTCTAATCTTGCCGATTTTCTCACTTTTTACATTTAATTATAGATTTATTTTAGTCTGTTTATGATAACTACTTAAATATTGGTATTGTTATTATTTTAATTATTAAAAATGTATTTTTCTGAGTAACGTTTAATAAACGTTGAATTATATTTCGTGCTTTTACTTCACGATAACACATTTTTATTATTGTTACAAACGAACGCACAAAACATTAAATACAAAGAACGTCAGTACGTGAATAAATGCCTCTTAAATGAAAGATCTCACAAAATTCTCTTTGAAATAAAATTTAATAAAATCCTGGTTTTTAGATGTGTTTCTCACTGCCCAATATTTCATCAAAACCGTTTTTCTTCGTGCCGTCAATAGCAAGATAATGAGAGTGATCTCAACATGAACATTATTGACAGCATGTAGTTACGTATATTTTCATATTTTTGTATTTTAAAATGGATAGCGTGTTAAATCCCAGTGAATATAAGTAATTGATGTAGAATACAATTTGAAAACGAGTCATCTCACCTTCACTGATTTTTTTGTTTGAAATTTTTTCATTACAGTTATATATATAAACATACGAAAAACAGGAAATAACATAAAATGTCACTAAATGACTCGCAGTTGCAAGGTCCAACGAAACTCTCTTGGAAATAAAAATTTAATAACTCCCAACTTGTTCAGCCATGTGTGACCCCGCGCAATATTTCATCCAAAGGAATTTTGCTTTGTGCAGCAAATAGCAAGACAATGAGAGTGATCTCTACATGGAGACAGCTTTCTGAATGAAACTGTCACTGCGCGAGGACGCCTTCTTCCGAGAGAAAGCATCTGCTTGCAGCGCGAAGATTAGCTTTCTGCTGTGCTCGCTGTCTCTGCCCACGCGGGAGGAAAGAAGGCAAGGAAAGCAGCTTCTGGCTGCTCCTCGCCTGTACGTTCCGCCTGTCTCCATTACAGCAGGGGTGACACGACAGGCAACCCGCACGCCACACGGGTTTATGGCATACAAAATAAGTTCCGCTAAGGTCACGTGTGTCTAATACATAAATGTTAATAAATATATAGGAGAGAAATTATATGACAATAAAATATTTTTTGTTATTTACGTTAGTAAACACGCACTTAGCCCCTTAGCGACCAACCATCTAAATACTGCTTTAAGAGCGCGTCCATAGGAACGGCCGCTAAAATATTTTTAATGGACTCTATATCATTTTAGTGGCCGTTGCTATGAACACTGTGAACTCTCGTGTTTATATTCTGCTTGCATTAGTAGAAAAAACATTCAACTGTCTGATCACAAACAAAGCATCCAGTACCACCAATTCTTGCTACAGAAAATCAAGAGTAATGACAATTCTGAACTCGCGAAAGTGATAAAAGTTTATTTTTAATAAGCGATAAACTAAAATAACAAAAAATAACAAAAATCGTTGTATGTAACTCGTCCTCTATTAGTATTTAAGGACTTAGCCGGAAGGTTAACTACTCGGCTTCGCTATCGCTCCGCCTCGCAGTTAACCTTCCGGCTGCGTCCTTAAACACTTGTTTAGAGGACTCGTGACATAAATATCTATAAAAAATATTATTATACTGGCAGACCACGAACCGTGGATTTGGTTTTAATCATATAATCGGCATCCAGCGGCATTGTTTGCAAAATCGGAAGTCAAAGAATACTCATTGTTAGGACAACCGATCTAAAAAGTTTAATATTCCAAGGTTGGTGTCATAATGCTGTGCAGATGGACATGGCCCCGATCATATTCTATGGAAAAAGTGTAGAGAGGGCTTTGATAGCTGTGATCGTGTAAAAGGACTGAGGGGATCACTCTCTAGAAAAACGTTGAAGCGAACGCTCGTAAGCGGTTGGTGAGCTGCGGACGGATTTTCAGCATAGGCTGAGTATTGGGTAAATGATAATGAAGCGGATATTTATGATTAGTTTGAGCTTTGAGAGCTTGGTATTGTGTAAATTGTAATATTAAATTGTAATTGGGAATTCTATTAATATAGCTTGAAGTTTGAATTAAAATAGATTCCGTGATTCGAGAGGATATATAATATATATATATATATATATATATATATATATATATATATATATATTAGGGTAGCACTGTAGATGGAAGAATTTTTCAAAAAGTATCTATATATAGTTCATACGAAACACAGATATGGAATGTCGCGACCGCGTATTAATTTCTGGGAAATATTAAGTCCTATTAACAGCAAATCGTTGAGGACATTCTGGTACATTTTTAATTTAGGCAACAATGCAAGAATTGGTGTAACAAGGATTCCATGGACAACATTCTGCTAGTCAGTCGAGAAGCCATCTAAAATATTAGAGTAAGTCTACAAACTATAATCAATCCCGTACGATGTTTTAATGTATTACGTTGAAATTAATTCTCATCAGATTAATAGAATTGTAATATAGAGGTTATAAGAATAAATGTAAACCGGTGGTTAAGTTGAAAGGAAATTTAATAATTTTGTGTTAAAATTTCATATTATTCACTTTAACGTGTAATCGAAATTAAAATTAATTTATTAATAAGAATTGTTATAAGTGAATTTTTCCATCAATTACTTGCTTACTATCAAAATTCAGGAACAATTTTGTAAAATTATTTTAATGAAATGCGATATCGTGAGAAAACTGTTTACTTTAAGCATTCAAAAAAGTCTAAATGGCTCTTTTTTATATCCCAACTAATAAATATTGCTGTAGTCTCGTGCGGAGAAAAGGAGGGAAGGAAGATAGAACGAAAGGAAGATGGGATGGAAAGAGAGGAACGGGAAAGGAAAGGGCGGAAGGAGAAAGAAGAGGATGGAAGTAGAAAAGAGAAAAGGAGAGGCGGAGGAAAGGAGTATGAGGGAAATGGTGGGAAAATTGGGCCTTTCCTTTTCCTTTTATAAAAAATTTTTTTTTTTTACAAAAAAGTGAATTTTTCTATTAGTTAATGGCTTACTATGAAATTTCAGGAACAATTTTGCAATAGTACGATGATGTAATGATGGGTATTAATACACGAGTGTGATATTATGATACGAGCGAATATCGTAAACTTCACACGAGTGTATTAATATCCATTACATAGAGTTTAATACGATACTTTTCATACGACTTATAGTAACTTTTATATGTTAAACCTTTGCAATGAATTGTTTCGTGGTAGTTGACATGCAGGATTCAGCCAAGGCCTCCTAGCGGAGACCTATCCTATCTGCCGCAGGTGGTTTTGGTCCGCCTGCGAGCGAGTACAAAAGTTGCGGAAATCATTCCGATGTCACCATTTTTGTTTTTTATCTTATCTCTGGAGGAACCAACCCATCCTCTAATTCACTAAACATCTTAAACTAAAGAAGGCCGGTTGTTAAGGACGAACACGCTGCAGCCACATACAACACAAAATAACTTGCGTTCTGGGAGTCAAAAGTTCCCTCTACCACTACTACTGCGCTAGTCAAATGGGATAAAACTGAAATTACGATTCAAATTATTTGAAATAATATTCCACGTAAAAATTACTGATAATAAAAGAAATTAAAACAGGCAAACACATAATATTAAATGCAATTTTAATGTACACAATGGAACAAACATTTACTAGAGCGATTCTCAATGATTAATAAAGTGTCAATACTTGGGTTGTAAACTTCTCTGCGGGTGGTTAAAAACCTGTATCATAATTTAACCTGTATTATAATCAGTTTTATATTAAACTCATAGAGTGTATAATATGCAACGAGTTGCAGCCATAAAATGACAGAATTATACAATAGGAGTAGAAAAAAATATTGTAATGAAATGCGATATCGTGAGATTTCGTTGGTTTTAATGAAATACATTACTATTTACTTTAAGCCTTCAAAGCAGTCTGTCTCGTATCTGTTTCGTGCTAGTACGTGTAGCAGCCATAACCTTTACAGCAGGGGTCGCACAACTGCCATTCGCTGATCACAGAGGTTTATTACAAACAAAATTGTTGCTACGGGTGTTCCGCCGCAATGTGTATCAAATAAACAGATATTAATAAATACAGACGAAAGAAAAATATGATACAATAAAAAAAATTAAACCTTTAAAATATTTTATTCACACTTACTATTATCGAAAGATAATCAATACGAAATTGAGATTAATTCAGTAATAAAAATTGTTGGAAGAGAAGTTTTGAATCAATTCATTGCTTTCTCTCAAATTTCTAAAGCAGATTCAGAAAAGTATTTTTATGAAATGAGATCACTTGTGCATACTGTTCACTTTAATCGTTCAAAGTAGTTTCAATCGTTAATTTTTGTATCCCTTATAATAAAAACTTCTGTACTCCCTTGGGAAGAAAAGCAAGGAAGGAATAGAGAAGGAAAGAAAGAGCATGGAAGGAGAGTAAGAAAGAATAGGCGAGGATGAGAGGAGAATAGAGAAAAGGAGGGGCGGTGGAAAGGAGAGAAAAAATGTAGGTGCTCTTGTCTGCTTTTTCGCACCAGTACATTTTGCCTGTTTTCATTACAGCAGGGGTGACATGAATGGAACTGGTAGGCATCACAGGTTGGTGAAATTCGGAATGCTTGTTTCGGGGGTTTCGCTGAAGTAATAATATCTGTCAAGTAAATAGATGTTAATAAATGCATTGGAGTTTAGAATAATTTAAATATATAAAGCTTTAGTTTCCTTTATATTTTGTATGTTGTACCAAAAATAAAACTTAACAAAATTAACAATGGAGTACAAAGAATTGTTAGAAGTCAAGTTAGATGTTTACTATGAATTAAAAAAAATGTTTTGAAATTATTATTGCAAAATCCGATTATTTGTACATGCTGCTTAATTACGCTTTTGAAGTAGTTTCAATGCTTTATTTTTTATCCAATCTAATAAGTACTGCTGGACTCCCGTGCGAAGGAATGGTGGGAAGGAGGGAGGAGGAAAGGAACCATCGGATAGAAAAAGAGAAAGAGGGGAAAAGGATGATGATGGATGTAGTATCCAATCAAAGGAAAGAATTTTTAAAATGATTTTTATTCAAGTCCTGGTACAATTGCTGAAGTGCCGAATCACAAGAAGAATGCACCAAAAGCAAAGCCGTGTTGTTGTAGTTCAGAAGAAGACCCAAAATTAGCCAAGTCGTCCAATATCCACAAGAGTGTTCCACGTCAGTAGCACAGGTCGTCGTCGTAGCTCCTCTCCACACCTCTCTCGCCAATTCACTCGCCAGGATACAATCGCTAACACTGCCGCTCGCTATCTGCCCTGGCATCGGGTCGGAGCCCTCTTATACCCCGCTAGGCCTATTGGCCCGCCGACTAGCCGCGGAGTAGGGGCGGTGGCGAGTCCCTACCCGCTTGCTCGGGCGTGACGGCCACGCGCAGACAGGCCAGGCCGGCCAGCTCGCAGCGGTTGCCTTCTTCTCTCGCCAAGGGCGGTAACGCCCCCCTGACGTCACTCGGCGGCGGCTCCTTTAAGGCTAAATGCACCGAAAAATACTTATAGGAAAAATCAATAGATCGCAGCACTATCATACGGAATTTACTAGATCGATAACGTCTGAACAAATTGTCCGATTTTCGATTTGTAAACAGCATTGAACTCCTTTTTAAAATAGAATTCACGCTACGATGCCTTTTTTTCAAAAAAGATTTCCAAAAAATTTTTGAAAACGTTTTCTCATAGTTCCAGGAAGAAATTAAAAAATGTGGGCTTATAGCGCGATGGCGACCTGCTTCCTGAATCCAACGCCGTGTCAATCATGCAAATCGGATGAATAGGAGCGGCGTAAAGTGAAATGTCGGAAAAACTACCTGATCCCCCTCCCCCTTTTTCCCTGCGTCACCCGACCCGCCTGGGCGCGGACGAACGACCAAACCCGGCCGCCTGCGGCACGGGAGGCCGAACTTTCAGACAGGCAAGCTGGGCAGTCAGTCCCTTTCAGTCTCAATATATTTTTCTTCACGTGTCAAACTAGTGATGCTGTAACACAGCCAAACGGTCTCATATCATCTGTAATAGTCGTATAAAACTATATATCTTGTTCACATATTTCCGTCTTCCTTCGAATACCATCAAACAATTATTTGAGGCGGTACTCAAAATATCGATTCCGATTTGGAAACTGATTTCAAAAAGAAAATTGAACTAATTGTGTAGATATCACCAATATTCCATGTCCTAACATCTTATTTTACATACATTTTACGTCTAAGATCTTCAGTTATCATTCCTCTACAAGAATGATGAGCCGAAATTACGCACGAGCTCTTTTATCCTGCGACTCGATTTTTGATCTCAAAACGGCGTTTGTCTTCTTGATAGACTTCACCTGATGAATCTGTTTTCCCAAGTAAAATTTTAAAACAGTTTTCGTACTTTCGGACAAAATTGAAGAAGTGGTAAAATAGCGCGCAGGCGAGATGCATCCTGAATCCAACTCTGTAACAAACATTAAAATATAATATTAAGAATCGTGACATGTCCCAGCTTACTCAGTAAGTTATATTGATATAAAATGATTCTGTTATATTTGTATAAACTTGAAGATTGGAATAAGTAATTCCCGGCGCGTCATTTTGATACAAACTACGTAAATGATAAAGTAAAAGGATGTTGTGTAAATCATTGTATTGTGACACATATATATGTATTTTTAATGCATTAAATTGTCACGAAAGCTAATATAACTTTAACTCTAGACAGGAACACCACACTAGAAGAGGAATATATGCTCATGAGGGGATAAATTATGTTTTGTTATACAGTTATTAATTTGGCAACTTTTACATTTCTACATTAAGATACCTTTTTTCTAAACATCGACACGCTTATCAGTAACATATAATCGGTTGCAATTCAATTTATAAGATTTATATACTACTAGTAAAACGTAGCATACCAGTCACTGATAAACCTCATATTAGGGAATCAGAATGCAAATGTATTAAATCGGCGATCCTTATCTAGGTGTCGAGAATAGGGATGCAACATTGATGTTGATATTTTCAAAACTATGATTTTGTATAGAACACTGAAATATTTCGTAAAAAATGAAACATTTATGAAACCTGATGTTTATTATCGATGTGCTTGATGAGTGGTTGTGAATGAAAAGAACCGATAATCACAATTTTATAAAAAAGTCAAAATATGAAATAATATTGCATTATTCCACTGTCAATACATGTATTCGAATAAAGCGAACGGTGATTGTAACATCCTCATCCAGTAGACTATCTTCAGCCCAAGAAATGACCCCATTTTTCTGGCATTTCCTACGTATGTCCTACCGTACGCAGAGAGAGGCCAACGCAAGCACTCTAGGTGTAAGGTCTCTCGCCCACCTTCCTGTATCCATTTGAGGAAGTTGTGACTCACTCCATAAGACCTCGGCGATAGTTTTCGGTTTAGTTTCGCTGTTATTCTTTTTACTTTCTTTTGCCGTTTTGTCTAAATCGTAATTATAAATTAACAATCACGGCCACTGTCAAACAAAATCTTCCGCACGAACTTGGTCGATGTTTCTAAACCAGGTTTTGAAAGATGTTTTAATTTTTGAACATTGATATTTGCATTCGTATTACTTGAGCATCATTCCTTCGCTTTTCTTGCTATCCGAAACTGGGAGGGGACGCGCCGATAATTCAGCGAGTTCTTCCCTAATAATGGCAGAATGTATGCATGAAAGACTGAGGGTATCAAACACACTGTTCAGTGCGATGATGTCTATTTGTCGGCTCCAGTCCCGGTCAAGCAGCGGCTGTGAGCATCTCTCCTTTTATCTGCAGGTCCCAATTCTTCGCGGGGTCTCAACGCACAGAGAAATAGTACTAGAACATAGATCGCAAGCCATCCCTTGTTAGACCTATCTGATATACACAGCAATAGGATGCTAGAATTTCTTCATTGCTCACTCGGACTCGAACTGCCTTTTTCCTTTTGTTTGTGATATTTTGTATTAGTCATATCAATTACGCCACTACACCCTTTCTTCCGCTTCATTCTATCATTCCAAGCATAATATCCTTTCTAGGATTTTGTTCTACTCACAGTATGTCCAAAATATTTTATTTTCCATTTTTGGCTTTGGCTTTTAGAGAAAGTTCTGTTTTCTTTCAAAATTTCGGCGTTTATCTTTTGCTCCTCCCATTGTACGTTTAATATTTTCTTCCGTGTCCATACTTCAAAAGCATCTTCCTTTTTCGGCCTATCTCAATGTTCAGCTTTACACCACACAACAGGATTAGAAATACCATTTTCTCGATTATTTGGATTTTGGTCTTACGCAGGGCTTGATTTCTAACGGAACGGCGTTCCTGTATCTCGCTGATTCATTCTCGCTATTACATTATATTATAAATATATAATTATTTCTCTTAAATTAATAAATCATTTTGAGCGCGTTCCGGGACCTAAAATTTTAGAAATCAATCACTTGATATGCCTGCATATTTTATGAATTTGTGTAATTTTCTTCCGCTGCTTTTTCTAAAATTATTCCTGTCTTTAGTTTTTCTGTAACAGTATCCAGAATTTGTTATTTAATTCATAAGTATTTAACTTGCCCGCTATATCACTTCTTCCGTGGATGTTCAGACTCTTTTACCAGTTGACATAAATGTTGTTTCTTTAAATGTAAGTTCATAGAATATTAATTTATAATAATAATATATTTAGCTATTATATATTATTACATAATTCTGAATTAAGTATAAATAAAACATCTGCACAATTTTGATGACATAAAATTTTGCGTTTTCTCGAAAAGAAGCAAAGTGGACATGTCACGTTTTGAATGTTTGCTCTCATTTCGCGCTCCTTTGTATCCAAGCCCAGTGCCGTCAGGGCACGCCTTAAGTCACCCTTCTGAGCTGGAAGCAGGGTCGCCCTCTGGCACACTGCTGTTCTGATAGCGTGACTTTTCTGACCTCTGCAGACATCTCAGCGCGTTCTTCGGCGGCTGCGTGTTACACTAGGCAATCTGATATGCCCAAGCGTAGGAAGAGGGCGGTGAGTAGTTTTCAGGGCGAGAAACATGTGCAATGACAGTGGGATTATATTTACTCTATAAGAATTAGTGGAATCATTCGCGTTTCTAATTAATGCAGACCGAGTGTGTGTGTATGTGTATGTTTATATATATATATATGTATATATATATATATAAAACAAAATTATAAATTAAACAATTAATAACAATTATGAAAGTATATTTGATTAATAAAAATTTTGTGAGATATTATTAACTAAAGTAACTTATTTTGTCAAGATGTATGAATGGGAAGCTATTGTTTTCATTGAAAATACCGTATAACGTTTATTGACGTCCATACCGGTAAAGACGTCCAATAGAGGTATTTACTAGTCTATAACAATAAAGGTATTTGAGAAAGGAATGAAAAAATACCGCTATTTTTACCGGTATTCAATACCTTTTCGGTCCCTGTTCACTAGCAGAATCAAAGAAAAACAAACTATCCTTGTTATCTTCTTTCATTTGTTTTTACAGTATTTAAAGCATTTCTTTTTTAAAAACACCTATTTTATGTATTTAAATATATCTTCAAAGATATGCTAAAAACTCAAAAATAGAGTTTTAAATACAAAAATATATATTTCAAAGACAATATTTAAATATTGCTCAACCTCTCTATAAACTAGTATGTGCGATCAGCAGTGTACTAATCTCAGTTCCCAGCTTGAGCGTAGTACTAACACCTATGCCACGAGTAAGTCCGGAAAAATTTGTAGAATGAAATTGCAAAATATGGACATAAATATATAAGGAAAACGCTAAATAAACGAATATGCAAAATCAGATTTTCCTGCATATTTAAAATCAAATTTCATTAGAAGTAATTTAGTACAATTACACTGTGTAAGTATCCTTAAATACAATTTCAAATAAAGCTAGGATGATACATCACACACTTTCTGGCATTATTTCTAAATTTGCAATTTCGAAAATTGATAGAGTTCAACGAAAATTGTAATTCTTTTAAGCGTCCCTTCTATCCATTGAAAAAATTGTTGTGATTTTGAGATTTTAATATATACATCAATTCATTCTTAAATTACTCTAAAACTACAGGGTTTTGCAATAAACTTACATGACCTTTGCAATCTTCGAAAATACAGTGGGGTGGGAAATGAGACCACCATCATATTTTGTATCGTCTTAAACAAAAAAATTGGAGCTCTTTTGAGAAAAAGTTACAATTGTTTTAATTGCCTATACTTCGCCCCAAATTGCAATGAAAACTACTCAAATGTTTCAAAATTAAAACTTGATCTTTTTCAGATCTATCAAAACAGATTTCAGTAAGGAAAAAATATATCATCAATATTATAGTTAAGGAAGACGCTCCCAAAAATTGCACGTTAGCAATTTTCTAAACATAAGTGATGTCAACAAACACATAAATCACATTTCTCTTGAATATCTGTACGTAACTACGAGGACAAAATTTAATCAAATAATTTGGTGACGGTTTGAGAAGATTTCGAAAATGATTTTGAGGCTTAATGTAAAGGACCTCAAAATTAAAATATCCGTTTGAAACTCCCAAAGGATCGAGTTCTCTCAGGTAGATTCGATAAGATCAATTTTGGAGAAAATTGGCAGAGCGGTTTGGGCGTTAGCGTTGACCATAAACGGACAGACATATTTTGGTGTCAATCGATTTTTAGGTATCAAGGACACATGTATTGTATTTTTTCGCTAGACCACGAGTTAGAAGAAGTAATGTAATATTTAGCAAGAGGATTTATCCACTTTTACTTTACCAGGGCCCGACAATAAGAGTTTTCCGGTATCCGATTACATAATTTGTCGGAAAGTAGTTTTAAAATTAACAACAAAGAAAACAATTTTAAAATTTAGCTTCCGCGATTTTACTTGGGAAAACAGATTCATCAGGTGAAGTCTATCAAGAAGACAAACGCCGTTTTGAGATCAAAAATCGAGTCGCAAGATAAAAGAGCTCGTACGTAATCTCGGCTCATACTTTCTGGTAGAGGAATGATAACGGAAGATCTGAGAAGTAAAATGTATGTAAAATAAGATGTTATGGCATAGAATATTGGTGATATCTACACAATTAATTCCATTTTCTTTTTGAAATCAGTTTCCAAATCGGAATCGATATTTTGAGTACCGCCTCAAATAATTGTTTGATGATATTCGAAGGAAGACGGAAATATGTGAACAAGATATATAGTTTTATACGACTATTACAGATGATACGAGACCGTTTGGCTGTGTTACAGCATCACTAGTTTGACACGTGAAGAAAAATATATTGAGACTGAAAGGGACTGACTGCCCAGCTTGCCTGTCTGAAAGTTCGGCCTCCCGTGCCGCAGGCGGCCGGGTTTGGTCGTTCGTCCGCGCCCAGGCGGGTCGGGTGACGCAGGGAAAAAGGGGGAGGGGATCAGGTAGTTTTTCCGAAATTTCACTTTACGCCGCTCCTATTCATCCGATTTGCATGATTGACACGGCGTTGGATTCAGGAAGCAGGTCGCCATCACGCTATAAGCCCACATTTTTTAATTTCTTCGTGGAACTATGAGAAAACGTTTTCAAAAATTTTTTGGAAATAGTTTTTGAAAAAACGGCATCGTAGCGTGAATTCTATTTTAAAAAGGAGTTCAATGCCGTTTACTGATCGAAAATCGGACAATTCGTTCAGACGTGAGAAGTCTAGTAAATTTTGCTTATTTTTGTGCTGCCACGTGGTGGCGACAAATGGAACTAGTGTCGGTACATTTAGCCTTAAACGTGTGCGGCCGGTCACGACATTGGAGAATACAGAAAAGAAAGGTCAGAAGAAAGGGGGAAAGGAGGGAAGGAGGAAAGAAAGAAAGGAGGGAAAGAGGAAAGAAGGAAAGAAACATTATAAATTAATAATTTATTAATTTTTAAACAATTTGAAACAATACATCCAGTGCTCGCAGTATATGAGCATCTTAGACATACTTCGTTTGTGGGCTAAGAGCTCATTTACAGCATAAAATTTATGCAATTCTGTTGAGTGATTAAATATTAATTAATATTTTTCTAAATTAGTCACAAATGTATGTTCTTGTATGATTTGATTGATTGATAGTGAATCCAGGTGCATCAAGTACTGAAGTCATTAACTCCGTCAGTGTAAGGCATGTTTTTGCATCAGGAGGTGGCGGAGATCTTTACCTACTGGATGGTGAGATCCGGCGACGACCTACCATCGACTAGTGGTTTTTTCCCAACCAGATATCTCCCACCAGCGGGGCACTGCCCAAGCCGGGACAAGTTCAGTCCGGTGCAAGTATCCGACCGCTCTTGGAATATGTGGCAGTGTAGTGGATCTTAATGTGTGCGTGTAAGGGGAAAGGATAGGACAAGGAAGAGGAAAGAAAGATCGCGCCAGGTACGTTTGGTAGAGTTCTGCTTCGACATTCACCTGGTGTTGATAGGAGAAACCACGGAAAACTACCGATTAGAACAGTCGGCCGCTAGAATTCTCCTCCAGGCAGCGACTGAATGCGACCTAGCTGACAAGCTAGTGTCGAAAATCCTACCACTGTTGAGACTCAAACTTAGAACTTCCCGGTCAAAGACACTGTAGTAACACCAGTTGCTGCAATGAGCCACCATTCCCGCTGGACATATCTGGCCAGGAAAATTCCGCAATCTGACCTATAGGTCAGTGTTGGATCTCTTTTCCAGTGGAGGGGAACACTACCTCTTCCAGAGTTGTATCATGCACTAGACTTACGGGATATTTGCCTTTTATAGTATCCACATCAAGCAACACTAAAAATCAATTAAAAAACAAATAAAATTTTAAGAAACCAGAAACGTTGAAGAAACGTCAAAACTAATTCTTATGTTTTGATCTCAGGAACCTTCTGTCCAACGCTACATCCGTTGGTGGCCTCAATCTGGAGAGCGTCACTGTCTTCGGATCGCTACCTGACCACAAGCGAACCATACTACTTGAATGTAGAATTGAATATAATTCTTATCATTCTGTTAGAAGTTAATATTGTATTTCCAGTGGGAGCGTTTTACAAATACAATTACTAATACTACATAAAACCAACACTCAAATTTTATTTTAATAGCAGTTTACAAAACTAATGTGTTAACCCCATCCTGCTAGCGTTGACCTACTAATTAATAATATTAAATACAATAATAACTTAATGTAACTCATTTCAATACAAACACATTGTAGACAAAAATAATTAAAATTTATTTAATTTATTTTTAAAATCTTTGCTCTTCTGTGACAAAGTGTGTACCAACACTAAAGGTTTTTTTAGCATCCTATTGACAAATCAAAACTGACATTTAAGCACTTGTATTTATGCCTTTTAAGATTACGGCAAAATTGTTACGTACCCTTACCTTACAAACAAGTATCCTTCTGTTTTTTTTTAATTCTGTACCGTTTTGCTTTATCACACGACATCTAATTGTATTCTTAGAATTGTGACCACATTCCAGCTACCTGCCCCAAGGTGGACTTTTTTCAAAGTTGACCAAAGTCTTCCAACTGCTCCGTCAGCTCTCTCTTTCTACTCTCCCTTCATGACTTCCTCTCTCCTCCTCCTCTCTTATTTCCCCCCCTTAACCCATTCCGCGTCCCTTCTGCTCTCCCCAATTTCATCGTACTTTCCTTATCTTCTGTTCGGATCAGACGCCGTTGAGGAACTCTGAAACTCCACGTTCGCCGGTTGGCGGTTTGCGACTGGCTGTGACGTAGCCGGTGCATACCCCCACCCCACCCCAGCGCAGGGATGTACAACTTCTGGCGTCCAGGACATCGTGGACAATTTTTGAGCTAGCAAACCGGGCGCGGTGGCTCAGGGAATGAAATGATGTATGTCGTTGCAGTGCCTTTGACCGGGAGGTCCTAGGGATGGTGTCCCGAGGGTGGCAGAAATTTCGACACTAGCTGGTCAGCTAGACCGAATTCTGCCGCTGTCTGAAGGAGAAGTCCAGAACACAGCTGCTTTGATCGGTAGTTTTCCGTGGTTTCTCTGATCAACTCCAGGCGAATGCCGGAGCAGCAGCCTAACAAATGGGCTACTGACCGCGCGCGATCTTTCCTTCCTCTTCCTGGTCTTATCCTCACCCCTTACTTACAATACACACCAACATGTACTACAATACCACATATGTAGGAAGGCCGGTACCCCGCTGGCTCTTAGAGCTTGTCTCGTCTGGGCCGGTACCCCGCTGGTGGGAGATACCTGGTTCGGGGAAACCCATCTAGCCGTTGGTTGGTCCGCGCCGGATCTCTTCATGTAGTGGGGGAAGATCACGGGCACCTCTCAAGGGAAAACATTGATTACACTTAGACCGGTCTAATGAATGTAGCAGTTGACGCGCCCAGAACCACTTATCAATCAATCACTAAGCCAGTCTTGTGCCAGAGTAATTTAGTCTCATATACACCGAGGTGTGTTCTGTAAGTGCTGTGCCTGTCTGAGAACTGTTGCTGGCAACTGTTGCCGCAACCGTCTCTGAAACACTAAATTAACACTAAATAGATAGTTTGGTCGAATTAAACTACTGCATGGTAAATAATTTAAGAGACCTGTTGCTCTGATTTGTAGTTTTATGTGGTTTCCTGAAAAAATATCTGATGAATACTGGACAGGAACCTTGGCAAATGGTTCTCTCGCGCAATCTGTTCTTAAACATTGTGCTCTTCAATCTCCGCATATACACGATTACATGAGCTATACTACCAGATGTCATGACGGAACCGGGAGAGATGGTGCAGGGCATCAACTGATGTCACTGCAGTCCTTCTGACCGAGCAGTCCTAGTTTAAAGCCCCACCAATGACAGGATTTTCGACATTAGCTTGTCAGCTAGATCGAATTCAGCGGCTGTTTGGAGGAAAATTCTTGCTGTCGGCTTCTCTGATCGGTAGTATTCCGTGGTTTCTCCGATCATTACCAGACGAATGCCGGAGCAGTACCCTATCAAGTGGGCCACGGACCGCGCGCGATCTTTCCTTCCTCTTCCTTGTCATATCCTCTCCCCTTACACACACTTACACTAACACGTACATATTCCGGGAGACCGGTCAGGAGCTTAGAGCTTGACCCGGCTGGGGCGGTGCCCCGCTGGTGGGAGAGTCCTGGTTAGGGGGAAACCCCACTAGCCGACCGTATGTCGACGCCGGATCTCGCCATTCAGCGGGGAAGATCACCGCCATCTCCCGAGAAAAAAACATACACTACACTAACGGGACTAATGACGAAAGCAGTTGACGTGCCCGGAAACACGAAAAATCAATCAATCAATCAATCAGCTTGTCCCGGCTGGAGTGGTGTCCCGCTGGTGGGAGATATCTGGTTGGGAGGAAACCTCGCTAATCGACGGTAGGTGGGCTCCGAATGTCGCCATCCAGCGGGGGAAGATCACCGACACCTCTTGAGGAAAACATGCACTACACTTACGAGACTAATGACCTAAGCTGTTTACACGCCCGGAATCACTAAAAACCAATCAACCATTACGTCGGGAAACACTTCGGGAGCGTAGTGGAGATTCCTTGAAGAGAAAAAAACCCGCAGTCCCTCATAAATGTCAGATCCGAAAGTAAGGATTTATGGGGACTGGAGCATCATCCCCTCCAGAGATACAGTATCCACTACACTTATGGGAGTAGTGACCACAGTCGACGTCCCGACAACACAAACGTAATCAAACAATTTTACACAGGCACATTAAATAGCACATCCACTTTGAGATTGTGTTGAGATAAAACTAACATGTGTACATTAAAGAAAAATCTGAATATTGTTGGCACGGCGTGTACCTTTCCTATCTTTCTGGGACGATCTGTCAAAAATGATACATTTGTAACTTTGTTATATAATATGTTCCACCACATGTTCGTGGATTCGCTTAGACATCATTTAATGCTTCTGATGTTATCAATATTGATTCCGAACCATCTGTACAGTTTAATGTTGAAATGTGTCATGCGGAAATGCACAATAAATATCTTTTAAATTTGCATATAAGCGACCAAAAAATTACTTACGGCTTTCTTTTACCTGCCCTAAAATATTTTTGTTCCTTTCACCAACTATTTCAACATCCGGTCACTTGAATCTCTCCACCATTTACATTTAAAACCCTGGTTTAGAAGAAAGTTGTATTCCAGAACACACGTGAAAACTGTGTTAATAGTTATAAAAAATAGGATTAACAGTCTATTTCGTGTGCCACTGCTGTTATATAGTTAAATGGTGTAATGTAGTTAAATGTTAAGTGTGTTAAAGGGGAACATGCACAGTAAACCAGTGTTCCTATGTAATTACTGTTTCACTTTCATCACGTTTTTATGATCTTCTAATCGAACTGTACAAAGGTATCTCCCATGACTTGAATTTCTCCATCACTCACGTTGGGTTCTGATTGATTGATTGATTTTTTCGTGTTTCTGGGCGCGTCAACTTATTTGATCAATAGTCCCGTTAGTTTAGTGCATGTTTTTTTCGTGGGAGATGGCGGTGATCTTCCCCGCTGGATGACGAGATCCGGCACCGACCTTCCGTCGGCTAGTGGGGTTTCCCCCTAACCAGGACTCTCCCCCCAGAGGGGCACCGCCCCAGCCGGGACAAGCTCTAAGCTCCCGACTGGTCTCCCGGAATATGTGATAGTGTAGTGCATTTTAGTGTAAGTGTGTGTGTAAGGGGGAGAGGATATGACAAGGAAGAGGAAGGAAATATCGCGCGCGGTCCGAGGCCCGTTTGGTAGGGTACTGCTCCGGCATTCGCCTGGTGTTGATCGGAGAAACCACGGAAAACTACCGATCAAAGCAGCCGGCCGCTAGAATTCTCCTCCAGACAGCGACTGAATTCGACCTAGCTGAAAAGCTAGTGTCGAAAATCCTGACCTCCCGGTCAGAGGCGCTGCAGCTCACTTTGGACAACCCTGGTCTCGAGGCAACGCAGTTCGTATAAGACTTCGGTGTGGACCCATCCGGACACACTGAACGCAGTTAGGGATCCCTTGCTCTAACGCAATTTCGCTGACTCTGCCGGGCTATGCAGATGGCTGTGGGTTTACTAGTGGCCTGGACTATGGACAGATCTGTTTCCATAGAATACGCCATTAAATGCGAAACAGAAGGATAACATCATAATCTACTTTCGAGGTCAACTGTACTTCTTTGTCTAGATATGCCGAAATAGAGCCAGAGACCTGTAATCCTTTCGGTTAGATGTGGCAGATACATTTAGAACGACTTCTTCTCAGATCACGTTAAGCTCCCAAAGTTTTACGTCGTCATTCAGTCGATATCATTGCTCTACTTTAATTCACAATTGCCAGACATTTGTTTCTTTACTGTTTATGTTTTAGTAATTCAATTATAGTAGTAAGAAATAATGTGAGGTTTACTACATTAGCGTCATTATAAAAGTCATTACAATTAGTTTTGTCTTATACGATTCATTCAGCATAAAGATTTTATGCAGCATTAGTTCATCTGCATTATTTTTTTTCATCTTAGCATAAAAATTACGTCAATTTGAAAATTATGTCTTGTTAACTTTTCGTAATCAACTATTGTATTTATTTTCTTTGTAATTTCAAGTACTGTTTCTGTATAAACCTGTAATTTATTTTTGTAATGTTTCTTTTGTTCCATTTGTTCTCAAAAAACACAAATTATTTTTTTATTATTTAAGTTGTCACTAGATATTTTTGTATCAGTGAAGTTGGCTGCATAGCAAAAAAATAATCTTTATTCTGAATTAAACGAAAGTGATAAAACCACACATTGTAATTACTTTAAATTATAGGAATCACCATTGTGAAATGGATGATTCGTAACGGTTTTAAATATTCCATATTTGTTATTTCAATAACCCTTATTCTGAACTTGAACAATTTAAATTCTATTAATAAATATTCCATCATAAATATTCCAATATTCAACCCATTATTGATGCTTAATATGCCCAGTATAGGGAAATAAAACATCATTATATACTATTATTGTGCTTTATTTATTTTAATTTATAATAAAAGTATTTTAAAATACAACTTTTCACCAAACCTGAAAGGATTTTTATTGTGCCAAGTGAGAAAAGTGATTTTTGCATTTGCCGGTAAATACAAAACCTACTTGAGAAAAAAAACCACATATAATTATCACTAATGACGAAATGAAAGTAATTTTTTAAAATTTTAAAAATTGCTATCAATTATATTTATTAATATGTACTTTACACTTGATGTATTAGGGAGAAACATTTTATTTCAAAACTTAAGTTTAATACACAAAGTATATTTACGTTTTCTGTGTTTATCATTTACTGGCAAAGTACATAAGGAGCTAATAGAATACAGAAAAATGTAGAATATTATACTACTTGTCGAATATGATTGATCAAATGAAAGACCAAACAATATTTTATTTATAATAAATTATACAAATTCATAAATTACTACCACAAATACGTAACTTAATATTGTTGAAACGTAAGTTTTCTTACAATATATTAACTAGTAGACACCAAACACACAATAATAATGGCCACATATTTAACACAGGGTCCACTCATATTCATCCCAAAATTTATTTCAGCTCTTAATTACATCCATGTTCAATCTCCACAGAGGGATAGTAAACATCCAACTACATCATAGAGATTTCTCTAGTGAATTCAATCCCGTAGAAGGAAATTCCCCCAAAGTTCTGTGACACCGCTTTTCCGAGTAGTGCATTTTCTCTTGCGTGTATATGTACATGTATGGGTGCATGTAAGCCTTCAACTCCTAACACACACATGCATACAGGAAACTCAATTACGGCGCAAGTAATTTAGTACGATTAAGCAAACTCAATTACGCATTCTGGCTTCTCCTTCCATTACCACGCACGCTCTACTCTCATCAGAGATGGCTTGACGAACCACCAGCCTTCCGTCATGTAGTCGATAACCTAGTATTAGTAATGATTGAGAATAAAATACTTTCAGATTTGTTAGGCAAGCCATATCTATTGATTCATTAGTGATTCCGGACACAACAGCCAAGGTCATTAGTCCCGTAAGTGTAATGAATTACTGAGGGAGGGGGCGGTGATCTTCCTCCCCTGGATGGTGAGATCCGGAGTCGACGTCCCTGTACTGCTGTGTCCACTTTGTGTTTCCCCAGCTAGGTATCTCTCACCAGCGGGGCACCGCCCCAGCCGGGATAAGATCTTGGCTTCCGATTGCTCTCCTGGCATAAGTGATATTGTTGTGCATTTGTGTGTGTGTGTGTGTGTGTGTGTAAGGGATTAAAATATGACAAGGAAGACGAAGGAAAAATTGTGCGCTGTCCGTGACCCGTTTGTAAGGGTCCTGCACTGGCATTCACCTGATGTTGATCGTAGAAATCACGGAAAACTACCGATCAGTGCAGCTGGTCGCTAGAATTTTTCTCCAGATGGTAGTTGAATTCGATGTAGCTATCTAACGTGGCTGGCGCCCTATGACCTCTCGGTCAGAGGCTCTGCACTGACATCTATTGTTGCTCGGAGCCACCTCAATCGGTCCTTAGTTATTAATATGTCATTAGATTGACAAAGAGTACATATCAACCGAGTCTGGAATTTGTGTAATCGGCCTTACGCCTTTCAATAATATTTGTAAAACCACCTTTTTATACAAACTAATCATAAAATTAAGGAATATTTTACACTCGATTAAGTGCACCTCTTTAACCTCTTTAGTTGCAACTCATTTGTTTCTAATGGACAGTAGACTATTAATAGTTAATGAGCCCCAGTATTTAGGAGTGCCTATTCCACCTTTTGTGTAGAAGTTTGGGGTCTCCGGTTATCACAATAACTAAAAATTAAATTTCATATGTTACAAGAAATCAGAAATTAATTTTTGACCACAAAAAACTCTGTTCTGTTTTATCAGACATTTAAAATTATCGAAACTGAGTACGAAACTCCTCGTTTTCAATACTTAAAAGTATGCTCTCAGGTGTGACATTTACTGGTACCTTTCCACCTTAACTCGTATAAAATAGCAGAATTTTTTCTCTTCCAAGCCAACACATACGTATACACACATGGGAAAAAAGTCTAACTTTCTGAATTTGAGATAATTTTAAAGACTGGCAAACTTGAGAAAGAGAATGAAGATTGAAAGTATATAAAGAGCAATTCCTGGTTTATTAAGGACATTTATTTCATCCTCCATTTGACAATATTTTTGTTAAAGAAAAAATTTGGAGCCTTTTTTGAGAGAATTTTATTTTTGTTATTTTTTAAAATTGCAAATATTGCACGCAGTATTGAACGTAAAGTACTAAAATTTACAAAAAATGTGTATGTTCTTAATGATTGAACTATTTACGGACAAGAAATTTCATTTGAAGGAAAGTCGAGGGCTTAGCAGGCTGTGCGAAGGAAACTTGTTCACTGTGTTTTGTTATCTCTCGTTCAGATATGCTTACCTTCAAGATCAAACTAAGGGTTCTGCATAGCAATAAAAATTAAATTAAAAGAATAATGAATTCAAAGAACGTTTATGTGACTTTAACGGAATAGTATATTTGACACGTGAAGTTATAACACAGGTAATGTTCATCAAAGTTTCGTAACATTAAAGGTGAAGTTTGTGTGAAAATATTTGACAGATTTTGGTTGACGTATCAACACCTATTTTTGTAGTAATTGCGATATAAATTTTGATTTAACAATAAATTTTAGGATATTTATATTATCAAAACTTTAAAATCTTGTATATCCACTTTTACCTCTTTATATAGCTTATGAAGCAGTTAATCATTTAACTTCACAGCTAAATGATTAACTGCTACATCGTTTGCTTTATTTAAGAAATTTATCAATGAATGATTGACCCGTTTAAAATATTAAAAGACGTAATAAATAATAATAATAATAATAATAATAATAATAACGAACTGTTCAACAATGTAATGAAATGAACGATGACGTGATCAGAACTGCACGCATTCAAACACCAAATGAAATCTTAATGCCAACTAGGGGCAACGGCATTTACAGGAAGTTAGGCGGCTGAAATCTAACAGATGTTGCAACGGACCGTTTGCCATCTGGGCTCCGAGTTTTCCTACACAAGCATCCTCTCGATCTTCAGGCAACGAATTACCCGGCGAAAGCGACGGCAACGGCGATGGCCTGGAAGCCCACTTGTTTCGCAAGACGACCTTTTGCTCCCGTTTCCGGCGCCCGCTGGCGCGCTCTCTGCCATCCGTCCAAACACCGCCATTCGAGCAGGACCTCGCCACCCCCGACACCGCTTAAACAACGCCCTGCCCCTACCACTAGGCAACTCTCGGCGCCTATTCTACCCCTGTTGTTTCGACCGCTCCCCCGATCTCCGCCGCCCCCGCCGCCCCCGCCCCCAGCCGCCCCCGCCCCTGCCGCCCCGCCCCGCCACCCCGCCCCTCGCCGCCCCCGCCACCCCCGCCCCCACCGACTCAGGTCCGTTTGCTTCGTCAACAAATGGAAAAAGAAGATTTGCAGCACGATATGGAGTACAACAATTTTGCCTTTGTGATTCACGCCATACTTGACAAGGAAATACGGCTTCCTTGTGGAAGGTGCGGGTCAACTCGATTTGTGCTTCCGAATCCATGTGGGTTGGCCGCTCATCTGGATGGCCGATCTTGCTAGACCACGTGTCGACTCAGCGACGTGGTCTGAAGGGTCGAGAGTTCGCGTCCCGCCGTGGACATGGTTGTTCGTCACTTGTCTTTCATGTATGTGTGTTGTCGAGGAAGACCTTCTCAGTTTGCTGACCGCAAGTGTGTCTAGTGTAAAAAATGATTAATATATGTACCGATGACGGACGTAGTGGGTACCCGCCGCCCCCGCCGCCCCCGCCGACCCCGCCGCCCCCGACGCCCCCGCCGCCCCCGACGCATCCACCTCCCTCACCATTCTTCCTCCACCGCCCCCACCATCCTCGACCTCGCCATTCTTGCCCCTGTAACACATTTGATCGGAAATACCTATGGTTTGGATATTTACTGGGTTGATTTTTGGACACTCGTCTGATCGACTTCTTCCGCTATCTGGATAACAATTGTAACATTCCAAAACCTGTGTCCTCTAGTTTTCCATGATTTCTTTTCTACAATTCCCCTACACTTACATCTGAGTGCCACACATGAGGGTGTAACCGTTGTTAGCGTAACTTTTTCCTCTCTGGGGGAGATACCTGGAAGTGGAAAATATACCAAACCATCGAGTTGTCTGACGCCGAATCATGTTTCAGAGGGGAACTTAAAATCTGCTACCTTCCGGAATATGAATGGTTCGTCACACTAATGACCTTAGAATGTAATGCCCAGGGATCCAATCGTCATTAGTCACCACCACCTGTACCTCACCGCCTCACTCTCCCCGCTATCGACTGAAAGAGGTGATTCAAGATATTAACTGATGTAATTGCTGTGCCTCTGAACGGGAAGTCCTAGGTTCAAATCCACACTTTGGCAGTATTTCGACACTAGCCAGATAGCGAGGTCGAATCCAGTTGTTGTTTCGAGGAGAATTCTCGCGGCCGGGTGCTCTCATGGGTAGTTTTCATCTCCGATCAACACCAGGCGAATGCCGAAGCAGTACCCAAACAAACGGGCCACGGACCGCGCGCGATATTTCCTTCCTCTTCCTTGTCCTATCCTCTCCCCTTACACACACACATACTCTTACATGCATGTCGAGAAAGCGGTCGGAAACTTGATGGAACAAAGCGGTCGGAACTCTAAATCCGACGACCTCTCTAAATCTACGACCTCTAAATCTACGACCTCTAAATCCCACTTTGTCCCCCAACACTTGACTAGTACATGTCAGTGTAAGTGTGTGCTATTAAAAAGCGAGGATAAGAGAAGGAAGGCGAAGGAATGAACTCGCGAGGATCGTGGCTTGCTTGTTTGGGTTTACCTCCGGCATTTGCCTAGTATTGATCGGAGAAAACACGAAAAACTACGGATGTGGGCTCCCAGATACTAGAATTCTCCAGAAGCTACTAAATTCGACCCAGGCATGTACGTAGGTGGACCGCCACCGTCGACAAGCGTTCTCTAGGATCTCCGTGGCCGAGGACAAGTAGTGACATCAACCAATTCCCAATATTTCAGTCATTATGGTTTTTGGTAGAGGCAGGGGCAGAGGTGTGATCGGACCGGTCGGATCAGTGCGAAACGGCGGAAGCGGCAACAGGGGCGGAGATGAAGTCAGTGGCTTGGCGGGAGCTGCTGGGGTCGTTGAACGGCGAGGGCAGGGGCTGGGGAGTCAGAGGGTGGCAGGGATGGCGGTGATGGCGAAATGCCGGGGAGCGAGGTTGGACCGCAGCGGCGGACATACGCTTCGCCGGTAAAACTTCCCAACGCGACGGGTCGGCACGTTCCCAAGGCAACGGCTGGCCGCTACTCAGCCGCTCTAATCCGCACTCCACAGTGGGCCCAAACATCAGCGACGAGCGCAAAACGGAATAAAGTGTTGCTTTGAACATTGTCCGAGTTAATATTCAAACAGGAAATTTATATTTATTATAATTATTTTTTGCACTGGCAAAGAGTAAAAAATTGAATGAAGTGTGTTTCAACATTTTCCGTTTCTTAAATTTACCAACAAATTTATCTTTTTTATTATTTGTTTACAGTGCGTCGAAACATTGATAAACTAGTGGTGCTACAGAATGGCACAGACTTTCTCGTCGTAAAAATGTTTTAATTTCCTTGGTGTGGACAGACTTTACGGTTTTGCTCCCTCTCCTTGCCAGCCTTCTATGGCCACCTAAATATATTTTTCTACGTTTTCTTAATTTTTCGGTTTTCTGATTGGAGAACCGAAATATTACTTTAAGAAAATTAAAGAAGAGTAAAACGTCGTTCTAAGAGGCAATTTTCGTAAAAAACGTCAAGCCGTTTTTAAGGAATTTGCGTTTGTGTTACTTTAAATGCGAAATATGATAAATATACATAAATCCATTGAGATTTCGAAAAACTTCATTTGAAGCACATGCATTCCCAAATAAAATAATGTTTATAAAAGGCCACAAATGTGCAGATTAACGCCATGAGAGACATTTAAAAATATATTTCTGTAAATTTTGAAAAAAAACAGAAGAATATACCAAAATTAACATTACATCATATTAAACAACACTATCCTTCGTAAAAGTTTGAAGGAAAAAATTGGAGCCATTTTTTAGAGTATTTCATTTGAACGTTTCAGCAAAATGCATAATTTTGTGCTAATTTTTACGAAAATGTTTTCAGGTTTCGAGACACACCACATACACTCATATATATATATATATATATATATATATATATATATATTCTGATGTTAGAGTTAAATGTTGTTTGGCTTCCAGAGCTAGAAATTGCTTGATTGAGCGAGTCAATATAGTTGGCATTAATATAGCATTTAAAAAATGTTTCTGATTTTTTTCATTTCATTACACAACGCGTTCAATTTCCCATTAATTAAGTTTTGTGTTCCCCTGCATACAGCATATTTTTTTAACACTGATTCCGAGAATACATATTTTTCGCTGCTTCTGACTATTATGTTACAAAAGGCGGTTATTATTTTTATCGTTATCTATTAAAATGTTTACTTTCTCATTACCGTTTAAGCAGTAAGAAGTATAAGTTATGTAATGGTGCACGAAAAATCGACGAATTTTCTGCAGAAAATCATTTGTCACAAGGCTCTGGTAAAAAATACTAGAAAAATCGGGTTGCTAAATTTAGAGAAAAAATCCTGATTAGGGTGTGTATCCAAAATCCATGTGCTGTGGTCCCAAAATAACGAAAAATCTAAAGATACCAAACGTCTCTGTCTGCCTATCTGTGAACAACGCTAACGGCTTAACTGTTCCGACGATTTTATCAAAAATTGATATTTCCTTATCAATCTGGCTAATGTCATGGCCCTTTGCATTGGAAACCGATATTCTAATTTTGAGGGTATTTCACATGAAGCCCCTTTTCAACAATTTTCATTTTTTTCATTCATTGACATTTTCAACAATTTTCAAAAGGGTGGCTCAGTCGTTTTTGAATTTGTATTATTGTTTTAGGAAGGTGTTAAGAATGTTTAAGAGATTGATGAAAGTCTCATTTTATTGAAAATTCTGTTTTGTTTTCCAACAATAATGAAGAAAGGGATTTTTCTTTTAATGAAATCTGTTCATTAAAGATAATTTTGTAATTTCATGTACAATTTTTCAAAAAATTGAATACTTTTAGCGTAATATTGCGTGAAAGAACGGGCGAGAAAGTACGTATGTTTTAGCATGATTAGTTTCAGTTTTGAGAGAGTGATAGGAGTGGCAGAAACGCTGACACGCCTGGCAATTTCAAGAACGGACACTCTCCTATTTTGCGCCTAATTCCTTCTTCAATTCTCTTCGCCTTTTTTTACCTGTAGTTTACGCAAGCCCTCTTGTTACTTCTCTGGACTCATCTCTATTCATTTTCTTCTCACCGGATGCGACAGATCAACTGCAATGTCGGCAGCATGGTTGTTTTAAAAGTGCAAGGGATTTGTGTCTCGAAGTTGACGAATGGCTGTTGACGTTTTTTTATGCTTTCGATATAACTGCATCATTCACTGTCTGGAGAAGAATTCTGATTGGTAGTTTTCAAAGGTATCTTCGATGTATACCACGAGCAGCCACTCTGCCGTGATAAATGGACCATGGACCGTGCTAGATTTTTCATTTCTCCTTTTCCTCTCCACTCCACCCACCACTCCTACACACACATACTGAGCGTAAATACACTTACTTCCACAAAAGTCGACATGTCTGGTGGAATCGTGTATCATGTCCGACCGTAGCAGGAAATCCACATCTCGGATTATAACTATCAGTGCACTTTCGAGACTAATTCATATGAAGTATTTGAATAACTGCAAAAGTGTGTGTGTATGTGTGTGTGTGTGTGCGCGTGCGTGCGTGTGTGTGTGTGTGTTGGGGGGGGGGATTTGTCAACCACAGACAACTTGAACTGTGTCATCCAACGCGATTCGGTCTCCAGTGGGAAACTGATAGATTGTTTTCGGATCCGGCCAGAAGATTCTAAGAAAGTTTCAAAAACATGTTTTTGCATGTTTTATCACTGCGAGCGTAGCTGAGAGTATGAACGCCGCGGGAGAAAACTAATGCCACCTAAATAGGTATGTGTAGGTGACGTTTGATTAAGCCCCAGAAGCTTCATGACGCCGAAACTTCCTTTCACGAGCATGGCAACACTGATTACTGTATTTTTAGAAATAAATTTGCAAAAACCTACAAATAGTATTGCCTTGGAATGTATTAAATATGAAGTATTTCAAAAGAGTATTACAAAAACGAAAACTGATAACTGAGAATGAATGAACGTTCTTACGTTTTAACAACTTATTCTTATTATGCCTAACACATTATTCACAAACATACTGTGACATACCAGACTGTCACAATATTTTGATGGAAATTGGGGCAAGAATTTATTAAATTCTTCGTAAAAAGTGTGAATGTTGAGGGCATAGGCATGCAGGCAGGGCGTTCCTTAGCAACCAGGGGAGCGGAAGTAAATAAACGTAGCGCGGCAAGTAACAGTCAGAAGATTGTGATATAAGGGAATGTAGGATTGGTGGTAAACTAGTAATGGGGTATGACGTAGAAGGAAACTGGAGATTGTTTTGGTAAAACAAGAGACAAGAAGGTATGAAAGTTATGGAGGATTGAACCTAGTAATATTTGAGGAGAGGAGCTTTAGACCGCGTACCGTGCACATCGTAGAGGTCTTTGTAAATGATAGATGCGGGACTTGGTGGAATTTTGCGGGAAAAATTGAGTAGTGAGGACTTATATTTTGTGTGCGTAATTCTATTTGGAACTTTGAATAATTTTGGCACCGGGAGTCGTAAGTGAAAGATTTAATATGGTGAGGAAGACATTGACCCGGCAGCAGACCGAGAACAAGATACAAGAGAGAAGATTGGTCAGAGCGGTGGATTCTTCCTGGCCTCATCGTCCAAGAGCGCATGGGTATATAAATAGTAAGAATAATAGCGCTATTTACAATTTTTACTACCGGTCATTACCAAGGTGACATTTTATGCTACAAAGAATTAGTCGATGAATAAACTTACAACGTTATCATTTTGAAAATGAAAAGCTGATTATTATTTCTTTAGCATCTTGTGCAATCCACAGTTTAATAATTTCTTTCCAGAAACAAATTTCAGATTCCTCGCTTCTCCCGTATGGAGAGCGGAACGAATGATCGTTTGCTAGGAAGAAAGTAAGTACCGACGACGATTGTTTTCGTAAGAACCCAACCGGCAGAGCTAGTTGGATAATTATTTCCCTTTAGATGTGTGTGCGGGAAATTTAAAATTGCAACCCTTCCATGGCGCCCAAAAATGATATACATTCTAAAACCGGTTGCATAAATGATTTGACAGAAACGGAGAGCGTTTCAATACAAAACAGTCACCTTTTAATGTTTATGTAGATTCGCATGCAAAATGATTAATAGGTCAATAACACAAGTAGACGTGAACACAAATTACAGGTATATTTCGTTTGTGAAATTTTAATATCTTCAAACATTAGGAGACAAAAATATGGAAGTTTTAAGCAAATCCGGGAAAGAATCAAATGTAGCTGTAGAAGACTTTTGGAAATTAATTAAGAATTATCTTATATTTGGATTACAAAATAACGAAGAACAACAACTTACTTAATATGTTCATATTAGCAAAATACGTAAGAAAATATAGCTCTACTAACCATTCTCATCATCCGTACCTGTAAGTAGCTTTTACAGCGATTATAGTTTTGAAATTGCAATATTATCAGTTCATGTACCAAATTGAGGTTATATATAAGGCCATTGGGTGTTGGGAATTTTTGAATGGGAGTATATCGCCCCACAAAGGGCTTGGAGACGCGTTGCGTCAACTTCGACGCAACATAATAGAAAAAAGTAAAACATTAACAGCTACTACGTTTCACTGATAAGTCTAACTCCAGATACTGTAAGAGAATATTTGAAAGAAAGCTACGCATGAAAGAAAAAAAACAATGATTGATTCTTTTATTGTAATATTTAGTGTAGGGATCGCAGAATTCTGAAAATGTGCACACAATTCACTTTTCCCCATAGCACGTCATACGCATTGTTAACTTTTTTAACGTAAAATAAATAAATAAAACAATGGAAAAAGTTTTCAACACCTGAAAATACTTTTTAAACAGTTTACAGCGTCGGCGACGCCACAGTCAACTAGTTATCTAAGAAATTATGTGCCTGGAATCAATAAATGCTCACGCGCATCCACATTAATTCCTCGCTTTCTCTACTTTTTCCTTTTACAAGCCAGTCCTCTTCTTTTTCCTCATTTCGTTTCCTTATTTCCTCCCTCTCATTTCGTAAACCAAATAACATTTGTTTTTGAAAGAAAACGTTAACACAAGGGCAGACATTTGTTTGTGAAATCAAAAGAACCCTTTAATGAGCAATTTATTCACAGTATCTCGTTGAGATTTCTTTGTTCAGCCTCTTCTGAGTGTCTTTCATTATTTCAACTCATTGTATTTTACGCTCATGTTTTCTTTCCTTAGTTATACGAATGTTCTTCTCTTTTATTGTAATACTTAGAATGTGTTCCTTTCAGGTAAAAAATAGAAATGATTGAAATGTTTGAAATGATTGAATGCAAAGTAATCCTATTGTATTTTATGTGTAATCGTAATGAAGTTCATTCATTTGTTTACTTTGATCTGAAGAGACAGCTCAGTGAGTCGACCAATGCCTCTGCAGAGCTTCTGAGCTTTAGATTCTAGATTCACGTCCTAATAGTGGCAAAATTTTTAACACTAGCTTGTCAGCTAGGTCGAATTCAGTCGCTGTCTGTGTGGAGAATTCTATGGCTGGCTGGATCGGTAGTTTTCCGTGGTTTCTCGGCGGGGCGTCACCGCCCTCGGCCGGAGAGGAAGGTGACCGTTGCGGGCCGGCCAGGGCTGTCCGCGCGCGGCCGTCACGCCCGAGCAAGCGGGTAGGGACTCGTCACCGCCCCTATTCCGCAGCTAGTCGGCGGGTCAATAGCCCTTCTAGGCTATAAGAGGGGTCCGTCCCGACGCCAAGACAGACAGCGAGCAACGGTGTTAGCGACTGTGTTCTGGCAAGTGGTAGTGAATATTCAACGACTCGGCAGCTTATAGGACT
Source organism: Teleogryllus oceanicus (assembly GCA_964035755.1). NCBI lineage: Eukaryota > Metazoa > Arthropoda > Insecta > Orthoptera > Gryllidae > Teleogryllus > Teleogryllus oceanicus. The sequence continues at coordinate 18,880,724 of CAXIVR010000010.1, forward strand.
TCTTCTGGACTTCGATGAAACGGCTTCGCAATTGGCACACTCTACGGCTCATACGGAACTTTGGCTATTGTACCTAGTTATTGAATAAAAATCGTTTTATGAAGTTTTGCCTTTGATTGGATACTACAGTATGCAACATCGATATCCATGGTTTCAAAACATCGTGTTTTTTGTAGAAAAAGATCTTTTAAACTTCGATGTTTTACAGTCTACGTTGTTTTAACATCGGTGTTTTTAAATTTTATTGTGTTAATTTTGAAAACAAAATTACCAGAGTCAAAAGTTTGTAAATTTTAGTATATGAAATAACTAACGTCTTGTCAGTTAATGTGTTCGAAGAACACCAAAGGCGGTTTGTACTACCTTCATCGAGCAGACTCGTTGAGCCTGACCGAAATCTCCCTAATGCTCTGCAGATTTTTACCCCTAGTATTTCGCACATTATAAGGCGGTCAATGAATATGCCATAAGCGTAGGACTTCATCTTATTTACCGTACCTTTCTTTGGTTAACTGACAATTGACGATGCGACAACTGATGATCCTGTGCTCTCAGGGATTGAGTTTCACTTTTTTCAATGTTATTTCTTAACTTTCTTTTCTGATAAATCTGAATTTATTATTGAACACAGCTACTGCCAAATTTTATTTAGTTGCCAATGATTTAAAGTGTTACGTACTAAGCGTTTTAAAACATAGCTGTTTAATTAATGCTGTATTTTGGTCAATGAATTAAATTATATATATATATATATATATATATATATATATATATATATAAACGCGCCGCGTTTCGCAACCAAATGGGAAGCATAACAATTTAAATAACGCGGCAGTTTTGGCAGCTCCCGTGTGAATTGTTTAGTACGAGAAAAGATCCCGTGGTGTGCGAGAAAAAACGGACAGGCAGACGCGAGTAAGCTGGAGTTGGAGAAGACGCTTGGAAGGAAACGAAGGTATCGCGCGTGAAGTGGCGGATGGGAAAAAGTAGAAAGACTCAGGTTGTGAGATGTACGATGAATGGCAGTAAGTGCCGTAATTAATAAAGTAATAGTAAGAGTGTGGACGAGTCATCGGGAAGAGAGAACTGGGTGTCTGGCGTAAGCGGCACGTGAAAGAAGTAAGGAATGTGAAAGGCGTTGTGATAGACCTTGGGAAACAAGTGTGGGTGGAGCAAGTAAAATAAGAAATATATTGTGAGTATGGCAAGGTGATGGGAATCGATCTATGAAAGAACTGGATGATATATTAAGTGGGCGCCAGAGGCGAGCAAGTCCACGTGGTGGTGGGGTAGCGGAACACCATGCCGGCAAGAACTGAAGCCGAATTTGTTAGTGATTACGTGCTCCTGGAATCGGTGGCGCGGCAGTTGTGAATCAGAACTAGACTTCGAGAGCGCGTGGATGAAGATACCGCGGACCGATATCGGTCGGGCACGCGTGGGAACGAGCTGTAGCCGCCGCGGTCGCATTACCGCCATGCCGGGGAAGCAACCGAGCGACGCCGAGTGGTGCCAATCTACTGGGACACAAGCCGAACGGGAGGGAGCCATGAAAAGCAACGCCGCTTAATGAATACCAGATTTTATTTTGTATTATTGTAACTGATCTAGCCAGGACTTAATTAGGGACTGCAGTGACTCGCAGCATGATGATTTAAAAGTTAAGACAATTTTAATGTGTTTGTATGATAATAGAAATAAAGTTTTGTATGATCCCTGTATTAGAAATCTGTTGTTTCAATGTTTGCATGAACCCAGAACCCATTCACAAAGAAGGATACCTGTCCCCTTAACTATAAATTTACTGCTGCACAGGACTGGAACCCCGGTCCGTCACAATATATTATATATACCGAGTGGCCCACTTCAGATATTCCCTTCAATTTTCTCCTGAACCGTGGCAGATACTGAGATGCGGTTTTCACTAAAACCACTATATGCAAGGGGCAATATTGTCATGCATAATATTATTCTATTGCATTTTTATGCAGAGATATTGACCCAAATTTGATTTTTTAAATGGAATCCTATAGACGTTTTAGCTCATCGTAACAAGCGTGAAGAGACGAGTTCATAAATATGCATATCCCCATATGTTACATAACAAAATTTTCGAGAAATTACGAGTTTTAAAGACGCACGCCGACTGCTAATTTCCCTAAACTGAACGAGAAATTCCGGGTGACATGCGGCGAGACCATTCCTTTCCGTTGGGTCGGGTTTTCGTGAGCTCCTTTGCACATTTCATCACTACATTTACCGCAAGGTCGACGCAACGGAAGGGAATGGACTCGCCGCATATCACTCGGAATTTCTCGTTCAGATTACGGAAACCAGCAGTCGGTGTGCGTCCTTAAAACTCGTAATTTCTCGAAATTTCTGTTGCAAAATATGCATATTTATGAACTCGTCTCTTCACGCTTGTTACGATGAGCTAAAAAATCTATAGGTTTCCATTTAAAAATCAAAGTTGGGTCAATATCTCTGCATAAAAATGCAATAGAATAATATTATGCATGACCATATATGCCCCTTGCATATATATATATATATATATATATATATATATATATAATATATATTGCAACGGAACACACGTCGTGGCCTTCCCTCCGACGTGCCGCGCATAATACAACTCTGTTGCGATAAGGTGTCGTTAGCCCTAAGGATGTGTGAGATCGCGTGGGCGTTACCGGCGTCGTTCGACAGTTCACTGCCGTCCCGACGTCAGACCTCTCGAGTTGTTTCGAATGGATTGCCTGGATGAGGCTTATGTCTGAAAATGCACCTGGGTGAGGAATACGGGCAGGTTTATACTCCAGCAAAACACTTGTGGCTCTGGCATACAAGGCTGTATATTCTATACTCAAGGAATGAAAAGAAACAAACAAAAAAAAACACACATAAATTGACACACAATCACGTATAGAGCGTGACCTTCGTGCTCGGAAATGAATATCCGGAGCAATTATTGCTACCTCTTTTTACAATAATTAAGTATTTCGAATGATTCATTTAATGAATTGTACTTTGTACACCATTTGGTGCAGGCATGCCTTGGTCTTAAGGACCCAAAGAATACAAAGTTGAACCTTCCTACTTTGAATTGCTTTCATTCCTGACAAATGGTTCTTAATCTATAACACACTTCAATCTCTACTTCTTAACAAAACTCGACACAAAGTAAAATTAGTCAAATTATTTACAACACCCCTTTTTTTAACACTTGATTAATTGGGTGACTTGTTTAAATTGAATTATTCATTGCTGTTCTTAACAGGGCTTTCATTCAGGAGTTCTACACATCAATACTCACAAATGTGGCTTGAGATACCTAATACTTGAAAGCTTTTAAGAAACAAACAGTGTGGTTTAGAATAGTTCAATTACATTTCTGTCGTTTCTGCAACCGTCTGTCGCACGGGTACTCACGCTTCTCCAATGGGATTTTACGTGAACTGGCTTAGTCGAGTGCTGCGAGCGGCGCCTTGGCGCCTCGGCGTTTGGGGACGTGGCGTTCGCTTTACGCGACCTCCGGAACTCGCTGCGCTGGCCTCGACGGCTCGTGCTGGCGACGTGTCGGGGTAGCTTGGCCTCCACGATCCTCCGCTCCTTCCGCTGCGTTTCCGAACCAAATTTCTCGGCCGGGAAGTGCCTCGGCCTCGCCTCTGCGCCCGTCGTCCTTCCCCAACACAAATGCTTCTCTGGCGGTGTTTTCAGGAATGGTTATCGCCTTGGCTCCTTGCTTCGGTGATGTGACGTAGCGGCGATGCAGAAATTGTTCGGCGTACGCCGGAAAAGAGTCCGATTCAGCCCTCACTGAATTCACATAATTCACTCTCACTGATATGCGTTTCTTCTCCGTTGCGAGTTATCAGCAAAAACGAGTACAGTGTTTGTTCTCTTCTCGTATTCGGATTAAACGAATCTCGCGTGAAGTTCCCTGCTGGCGACTAGCGATCCGTCCTCCTCCGAGATTTTACTGAGAATCCTTCAACTTTTAACGGATAAAATCTCTTGCAGTCGGCTTCCCTCGTTTTTCGGTTACCGGCCAATCATAAGATCTCGTTCCCAAGCTTATCTTTCGAATTTCTTATTCGTGGACAAGTGTTTCGCTCGACGCGGCCGCGGATGACGTCAGATAGTGACGTATAGTGATATATATATATATATATATATATATATATATATATATATATATATATATATAATATAATAAAGTTTTGTGGCACTGTCGCATGACTAGTTGGGATTCAAACCCTTGGACATGTTTCGATTAATAGGTATAGAAGTGATAATTGACTTTACAGAAGAGTGGAAAAGAAATACGATTACTAGTTTTGTGTAAAATTATGTAGAATATTCGCTATCAATATATTTTTCTCTAAATTCAGTTGATCGCGATCCAACAATTTCGTGTCTTCAAAATATAAAATTTTTATGTACTATCTGAATTGATTTTTGAATGATCTAATAAAGCAGTTTATGTTTTGAGATAAACTAATTATAATATCACGTTTCACCTTAATAAGTGTTGAGTGTTAATAATATGTATTGCACTCAAAAAAATCAAATGCTTTTAAAACGTTGAAGAGTGCCATTCAGTGCGATTACAGTTTCAGTAAAAGATGAATTATCGAGATTTTGTTGCCGTGATCTCTTCCATTTTACTGAGTCATGAAGTATTTTATCTCAATATATCCTTTCAATTTTTAATCTTTCGTTTTCTACTTCAGCCTGATTACCTTTTTTAAATTAAAAGTTGCTTTTTGTGCAAATGAGAACCTTTTGTGCGCATGGTATGATATTGCTGTCCAGCTACACTTCAGCTTAGATGAAAGTTTTATTGCATTTTACCTAAAATGAAACTGGAAACGGCAGTTCTTCAATACACCTATTAATGAGAATGGCATTGTGCATTGAAAACAGGTTTGTTGTGACAGGAAATTATCCATATTCCAAGCTGCACGTGTTAACATTGATCTTATATAGCCTCTTTCTTCTCTACTTTTTGATACTCGTATCTTTGTGCTTTATAGGATTGAAATTCATAAAGAATTCATAAATAATTTCAAAAATAATCCGTTAAGTATGTTGAAATTGAACACATTTATTTAAATTTAAAAATGTAGGTTTGTTCAAATTTAAAAATTTAACAACTTACACTTTTTTAAGAGTATTTGCATTAGTATAAATTGCATTAAAAAACAGGAGTATGTTCTCTAAGCAATTTATATCTTGAATTTTTTTAAATTTTAAAATCATAATATTTAAAATGAACGGTATATAGTTGAACATATTTTTCGTTTATTTAAGTAAGTCTACTCATTCATTACATGAAAAGTTGTTGAATTTCTTAATGTTAAAAGCACGCAGGCAATTAAAATTTCACCTTGCAATTAAAAATTAACTTCTACCAATGAGAATACAGAAAAGGAGCGAAATCGTATAATTAAGAAGCTATAAGACAGACCTAGAAAAGTTATTTACAGTCGGCCATTAAACATCGACACAAAAACTCATCACATATTACGTATGTATTTTTTAGAAAATTTTGAAATTATCCGGGGAAGTTAACGTAAACCCAAATTTTAAGGAATATTTTTCAAAATTTCAAAGATTCAACTAGAGCCAAAAGGACAGGGGTTTCTTCAATTTGGAAAATATCGTACGTACGGTTAAGGCGCTAGCTTTGTTCACATACGATAGATGGACGGATAGACAGACGGTCGAACAGGCGGAATGACAGGCGGACGGACGGACTTTTTGAAAAAAACAAAAACAAAAAAAAAAAAAACACTTTTCGATATAAGGGGCCCCAACGTGTATTTCAGTTGGAATCTCGAAATGTATTTTCCGCATCATTACATAAATTTATCTGCTGTACATATATCACTCACGTATGTACGTGTGTATACGAGAAAATAATAATTCGAAAAAATATTAGCATTTTCTAACTACTATGTAGTTTAAAAATATCATCACGCACAACCTGGCCGTAAGGCGGGTAGTATGGGACTCAGACAAGGCGAGAACGGTGACAAGGACTAGGGTGTGTTTGGTTATCTGATGGCAGAGAGAGCAGAGCTAGACACAGAAGGTCACGCCAGGCCAGACTAGGAAAAAGATACACTACAGACAAAATGCGTTCTGTTATCTGTCTTATTAGATTAATAATGTAAATAAATATCCAGACAAATATTCCCGTACATTAAAATGACACCACGCATAACATATCGGTAATGCGGGTTGCATCAGAGTAAAGCCGCAACAGCACGAGGGTGGTGGCAACGATGGCGATGGGTTTGAACGATTCGGTGTTAAGGCAGGGCAAACCAGGGTACGGCAGTGCAGATCAGGGAAGGGCAATGCAGCAAGGAGCAAAACAGAGCAGGCAGAACAACGCCAGGCCAGGCCAGACTAGACTAGCGAGAATATACCATATATTGAGAATGCCTTATTTTCCTGTCTGAATAGATGAATATGATAAATAAATATTCGAACAAGTAAAAGGACGCGGCTTTATATCGGCCGGATGTTCTGATAGGTGTTTTTCAGTGGTTTAACCGATACTACCAGGCTAATGCAGAAATAATACCCTAACAAACAGGCCACGGACCGCGCGCGAATATTTTCTGCTTCTTCCTTGTATTCTAACCCTTTTCTTACACACACTTACATGCATTACACAATCACAGACGCTAGGAGACGAGTCGCGTGTTTAGAGATGGTCCCGGACGGGGCGGTGCCCCGCTGTGGAAGATACCTGGTTGAGGAAAGCCTTGCAAGTCGACGTGAAGTGGGGCGCGGGGGGGGGGAGATGTCCAAGGGGAAAGATCAGTGCAACTTACCGCGGAAAATTCATGCCCATGCAGTACTGTTACGTGACTTTAGGGCATGTTATCACTACTCAATCAATGAACTGAAGGATTTGTCAAATAAATAATATTCCACGATAAAAGTAATGTGACTATTTGAATTATATGAAATTTAACCCTCAACTCGTGAATCTGAATTTTATTAAGCATGTAAAGCACCATGGACTTTTGGACCCTGATTTAAAATTAAACTTTAACTGGGGTGAAATAAATAAGAATATGACTTTTCGCTTTTCGCTACACTATAAATATTTTTTTTATTTCACTGAAACAACTTAAGAGATATATTTAGAGGATTTGTGTTATTTAGTGATTGAAAAATAAAACAATACAGTGATGGGGAAATGAAAGTACTGGAGTGAAGTTTGGAACGTAATAATATATTTAACTTGTTATAACTAAGTAAACACTGTGTAAACATTGAGAACATCCTGGAATGTTTTTAAAATTACCGAAAAAAGAGTATGGATGAATTAGGATTGTTGGTTGTGTGAATGTTTATTTATATTATTTATTTGGCGAAATATATATATATATATATGTATATATATATATATATATATATATATATATACACACGCTTTTTTGAAATGCTCTCCGTTTCTGTCAAATTATGTTTGCAACCGGTTTCCGAATTCATATAATTTTTTGGGGCGCCAGGAAAGAGTTGGAATTTTAAATTTCCCGCACACACATCTAAAGGCAAATAATTATCCTACTAGATCTGCCTGTTGGTTTCTTACGAAAATAATCATGGCCGGTACTTTTTTCTTCCTAGCAAACGATCATTCGATCTGCTCTCCATACGGAAGGTGCGAGAAATCTGAAATTTGTTTCTGGAAAGAAATGATTTAACTGTGGATTGCACAAGATGCTAAAGAAATGATAATCAGCTTTTCCTTTTTAGAATGAAAACGTTATAAGTTTATTTATCGATTAATTCCTTTTAACATGAAATGTCATCTTGGTCATGACCGATCGTAAAAATTGTCTATAGCGCTATTATTTTTACTATTTTAGATATCCATGCGCTCTTGGACGACTATGAGGCCAGGAAGAAACCACCGCTCCGACCAATCTTCTCTCTTGCATCTTGTTCTCAACTCTCCGCTGTCAGGTCGATGTCCTCCTCATTTTATTAATTGTTTCACTTACTTCCCTATTCTTTGTCACGGATGGGCACTAACTCCAAGACAGTCACGTTTTATTTGTTCCACTGTACACGAAGGTCTATTTCTTCTAATTAATTCCTCCAACTTTTAACGCGATAAAATATAAAGTTCATCCCCTAATATACAAGATGTGTTTCGAGCCTCTCTTCCCTGCTCTCACGTCTGTATTTTCTTCAAGTCCGATTTGCTCACTCCCGGTGCCAGAATTATTCAAAGTCCCAAATAGAATTATGCCCACAAAATATTTATAAGTCCTCACTCCTTACTTATTTCTCGCAAAATTTCACCAAGACCCGCATCTATCATTTACAATAACCTCTGCAGTACGACGTGTATGGTACACGGTCTAAAGCTCATCTCTCCAATATTACAAAGTTCAACCCTCCATAACTTTCATACATTGTTGTCTCTTGTTTTACAAAACATTCTCGAGTTTTCTTCGACGCCATACCCCATTACCAGTTTACCACCAATCCTACATGCCCCTATATCACAATCTTCTGTCCGTTACTTGCCGCGCTATGTTTATTCACTTCTGCTTTCCTGGTTGCTAATGAACGCTCTGCCTGCATGCCTATGCCCTCAACATTTATACTTTTTACGATAAATTTAAAAAATGTTTGTCCCCAATTCCCACCAAAATATTCTGTGTCAGTTTGGTATGTCACAAAATATATATATATATATATATATATATATAAAATTGCGCTATAGTTGATTGTAAGAATGGAGAACAGCAAGAACATTTTTAGAAATATAATTTGGAATAAAAACTATATTCAATCAGTGCAATGTTTACATATTTTTATTATCCATTCATTGCAAATTGGTATAAGACATGTTTTGCAGACAAATAAATCTTTTCTGTAGACAAATATACACGCAAAAAAGCATACTACATGAAGACAAAATCACGAAACACACGAATCGAGTCTCAGGGTCTACGGGACCCTTATTAATGCCCACAAATACATAACTACACGACAGCATGTAGAGCAGAACATATCTATGCAGAACATAGCCAAACATGAGAAGAGTAGTAAACATACTAAAGTGAATTTACATAGGATTAGCAATTCTATAAAACTCCTTGCGGAAAATTCTGAACCAAAGGGAAAGGTCCCCAGAATCTTGGATCTCCAGTGAAGGGTAATCTCATCGCTCAACGTTATTGAAATAGGTACTCGCGAATAATATAACTTGTAATCCTGTAATGCACAGTTTAGAGACTGACTGTTCAAAGTTGGGATCGAGTATGAAGTGATTTTCACTTTTTGTCCAAGACTACTTTTCACACAGAGAGCATTTGGGTCTTGAAAACATTGTAAATCATATTACCTCACTTCGGCTTGGCTGGTTCGGACACCTATGTTGAATGAAAGAAGAAAGAAAGGCCATGAATGTTTATGATTCGCCCTGGACTGCAGCAAGAAAGAAAGGGAGACAAAAACTCAGTTGGAAAGATGATGTTGTAGAATACATTAAGAGACTAGGGATTAGGAATTGCCATGAAGTGGTTCAAAATAGAGGAAAATGGAAGACTATTGTGGAGCAGACCAAGACATTCAAAAGCATGTTATAGCGCCTTGAAAGAAGAAGAAGAAGAAGAAGAAGAAGAAGAAAAGAAAAAGAAGACGAAGAAGAAGGAAAAGAAAGAGAAGAAGAAGAGGATTCTGCTCTTGATGTGTCGAAGTTACATTTTACAGTAAATTATTATTTGGGTATTGATATGTTCGTTCGTAATCTCAGTTTTGTTAATTTATTTGCTTTCTTACAGGAAAGAAATGTCTTGAGACTGTAAAAAGACTTATTGCTAAGGGTATTTAGGAGCCCCGGTTTAGCAATCCCTTTTCAACTAGCCACGTAATAAAAGTTGCTTCAATTAAAAGATCTGATGTCTTCTGGCGTCTAATTAAGTTGGTGAACAATATTGCAATTTATAATCGTGTAATTTATTACTTTTTCCTCGTATACATTGGAAATATTACTCAATAACAGTAGCAAGCAAAAATATCAACACTATTATTCTAAGGTTATACAAAGTAAAGAAATTTCACACGGGTCTGTCCAGTAGTATTCCATAAAACAATATCTTAGTTAAAAACAACATTCCAAAGGTCATTGTGATTCATATTCACTTATATGCGGGAGCATTGAACTCAAAAAGAGAAATTGACTGAGTATTGTCAGTCTGCAGTTTGAAACACACACCTTCAATGTAGTTTCAAAGAAGATAGCGCGTTCCCTGTATTTAAGCAGAAACGTTTCTCTTCTTTTTCTTGGAAAATATTATGCTTGAAATTTAATTAAGCTTCGCGGCTTTAATCCCAAGATAAACGCTACTTTCAAAATTACACTCTTCTGGTGCCATTGAGTAAATGAGAATGAGACAAAGCCATTTTATATAAAACAATATCTGGATTATCCTTTTTGATTAAGTAATTTTCAATCTCAGTATTTCTAGAAACTCATTTAACGATATTTATACTTTAAAGTTAAATAATAGTAGCACGTTAGTATTTAGATAGTCATTTAATTTGAGAGAATATTAAATGTCCATGCTATCCATCATTTAATTATGCGAATACCAAACATACTTTAATCAACTGGTTCTAATTCCCAGTATATACGTTGAAATGAAAATATGAACTAATCATATATTATTCTCTATCACGATACGTTGCTGTAACAAAATGTAATCATAATCTCGCTTATCCACTTTAATTTGTTGTAGCACAATATGAAATTACATTGATCTAAATTTAACGTGTTATTAATGCTTTAATGTTTCAGTGCACTTGACTGAAATGACAGCTTTTCAATTGGATTACTTGATCACTTTCAGGTACGTTTTATAATGGAAGCTTGAAAATGAACAAATTTTCGTTAATAAGTTGCCTGATATTACTTCAAATAATACACACCAGAAAACTCTTCGAGGGGCGTTGGGTCCAATGCCGTATGCTGGAGTGTGTAATGGCCTCAACTCAAAAGAACATACGACAAGAGGCGTTAAGACCACCATGGAGGTTTCCTCCGGGTCTCTTTTTGTTTGCTTGTCATTTTGTTGCGAAACTGAGAATGGTCGCACAGTTCTCAGTACCTTTCAGGGAACATCTTTAAAGTCGATTTGGGGATGCGGAGCCGTGTGGGTTAAACCCTTCACCGGTGACAACGTATTTCTTAACCCTGTGCGCTGTAGCAGCCGGCGTTAAGGATTTTATATGACCACAAAGAATGAAGAACAAACTAAAAAACATTGTTGATGGCATGTGGATATTTCATTTTAAAGAAAAGTAAATTCTAATAGGTATTATTTTTTCTTACAGAAAGAAGGCAGTGCGGAAAATATTGAATGCCACACGGTCAGTACCACAATACTGATTTAGTTGGTTATGCACCTCGGCTCTTACCTCCGTTTAAACATCAATCACATCCGTTAATTTCTGTTTCGTAGTATGGATATTTTTAGCATTTTGGAGTCGGATTAATCCTACTATTGCCAATCTATACGTGATTCGAGGCATGAACCATGGTTTATTTATTTTCTACGTCTGGCGGAGATTTTTGGCAAGTCTGACGCACTTCAATCACCGTATCTAGACTTATTGGCCTGCATCGATTATTTCTTTCGTCACACTGCTATAGAAACTGAGACAATTTGTATTAGAAAGTTAGAGCTTCATTTTTGCTCAGACCGCAATCTAACACCCGATCTCCGCAGATAAATCCAGCACGCTGTCCATGAGCAACCCGAGGGACCTCTATTAGTGTAAGGAAAAAAAATTCTAACATCGCACATGGTACCTTCACAGAGATTTTAGAAATAGTACTAAAATGGTCAAGTAAGCCACCAAGATCTCTAAAACCACCATCAGATTAGTGATGCTAAAACGGCATGTCCACTCTCGCCTTTAGTAATGGTTATATAATATTATTAATACCACCATTTCTCTCCGAATTAAAATATTTGAATCATAATTTTTTGTAAAACTGATTAAAATCGTAGAACATTTCATGCTCAAACTAAATATTTTCAAACAAATATCAACATAAAGAGTATAGTCAAAAAGGGCGGGGAAAAGTGCCCCCAAGCCAAATCGATAATTGCGTTGCTCATAGAAAAGAGGATAAAAATGCCGTAGTTTCGCAACAAATCTGCCTCCTAGGGTAATCTGTTGCAGAGTAACATAGAGAAACGTGTTTTAAATGTTTTTCCAACTTCTATTGCATGTATCAGGCTGAAAAATTTGCAGAGTCGAGAAAGAATAGTTGAATGTAAAGTATTTTTGTGAACCAATTTTGACTCCAAACTCGTATACAAAAAAAATATTTGAAATTGGATGTGATAACGTTGGAGTGCTGTCTCAGTCACCCTATAACATGCCTTATAACATTCTGTAACATATGTTTTTTTCAAATTTTTAAACAATGTCGACAATAGTGAAAAAACATAAAAAACAATTTGGTCAGGTTAAAAATAAGAAATTCGCACCAAAATGTAATTGGAATTTCTTTCACCAATTTTTAAAGCATTTATATTCATGTTATTGAACGATTTCACCAAGATGATTTTCAACTTTTGGCTACAAATGTTTGTAGTGTTAGAACAATCTTGTTCTCTATTTAATATGCCTAATTACATTGCATTCTCTTGAGCGCACATCCCGTGCATAGCCAAGCTCAGTACAAATTATTGTATTTAATTAAATGTATGCATTCATACTTTACCTTGGACCCTCGCCAACCGCTATTCCCGACCGGATGGCGAATTAAATATCGCAGCTGCATGAAGCCCTTCTCGTAAATTTGATTGCTTCGCTCGCACGTATTCTAACCAGCCCGCTCCGGGAATCTGCTCACGGATTCAGCACGCACCTGCCTAGATGTCTTTACGAGAACAATTGCACCATTCAATTTGTCTGAATGAAATATCTACACAAACTATATTACAATTTCTAGGATTCAAAACCTTCAACTGTTATATAATTCATTTAATTAATACATTTGAACCGAGAGGAGTGTCTCAGTGCATCAACTGATGTCATTGCAAAGCCCTGTCCGGGAAGTCTTACGTTCGAGTCCCAACGGCGGCAGGATTTTCGACACTAGCTTGCGAGGTAGGTTGAATTCAGTCGCCGTCTGGAGGAGAATTCTAGCGGCCGGCTGCTCTGATCGGTTGTTTTCCGTAGTTTCTCCGGTCAACACCAGGTGAATACCGGAGCAGTACTCTAACAGACGGGTCACGGACCGCGCGCGATTTATCCTACCTCTTCCTTGTTCTATCCTCTCCCCTTACACACACTTACACTAACATGCTCTACACTGACCCCGCTAGTCGAATTTAGGTCGGTGCCGGATCTCGGCATCCAGGTTTGGAAGATCACAGCCATTTCACGATGAAATAAACATGCACTACACATACGGGACTAACGACCTTAGTAGTTGACGCGTCCGGAACACTACCAATCTATCAATCATTCATTCAATTAGAGATTGAATTTTTATTTATTGCAATTTATCACATTTGATTACGCACTCGCCTATTGGTCAATACAAGAAGCGGTGCTAACGGCGGATCACATCTGTGCAGACGCTACATCTGCAATCAGTTGATTTCCTAATCTCTTGGCGAACCAGTCGTTGACGACACTGACAAGGCTCGCTCGTGGCACATAGCGAAGTCGCTAGCCTTTCACCACTGAGGTCCGGGTTCGATTCCCGTCGAATCTCATGTGCAATTTGTTCCAACAAAACGAGTTTGGCCACTTCACAAGGGCTAGTCCAACCCCTATGAAGTGTCCTAAACCCTACCCCATTCGTAATTCCTTCCCAATTCTGGCCGCTGAGTAGTGACGCAGGGGCGCGTGAAGTAAGAGGCGCGTATGCGGAGATGCTACCTGGCGGTCCTCTTTGACAACTGACTAGACGAGACGAGACATAAAAATACAGCGTACTCTGGAATAGAGGTATAGATAATGGAGGATTATTCCGCGCTCATCGCTCGACCAGGGGCGAAGAGACGCGTTGCGTCGATAAGTTGAATTTAGGGCGCAACGAATTAAAAAAAAATCAATGTTCCGCGAGCCCACACTGCAATATCTTCACATCACAATGTCTAAGTATACACGTGCGAAAGATGCTAAGTATACACGTGCTTTAACATGTTACTCCAACAGTTCAGTGAATTCTACGATGAACTAATTAGTGTTGTATTAGTTGCTTAAAGCATGAGTGATAAATCGCGTACACTTGCGTACACATTCGACCTATTTTTGAATGCGGTTCAGTTTGTTGGGATTCTTATCCTGTAGGACAAGTAAATACTTTAAATAAAATTCAACAAATTGTATTGCGAGGGAAAATAAATTCAAATAGTTCCATGGGGGAATCCTTGCAGAAACATCGGAAAATATCTAGACTCTGTGCTTTCTTCGAAGCTGAAAAAGGCAAACCAGGTTGGTAGGGTATTCAGAAGCGACTCTTAAAAGCATCATTCAATAGCCGCCAGGACCTCAATTGCAAAATTATAGGAAGAAGGCATAAAACTGATATTGGCAAATTTTATTTTGTTAACTAGACAAAAAACTGGAACGAATTACTTGGAGTGCTGCTTGAGACTCCATCTCAGAGTGTGGGAAAGTGTAAAAATAATTTAAAAACATAAGTTACTAATATTAATAATTGAAAATATGTTAGACTAGAGCTAATGTTGTATTCATTGTAGCTAAGACTCTAATTTTGTATTCATTTAGTATTAGTCATAATTTGTATAAATATGTTTTTAATGTAAACTTCATGTAAATGTAAAGTTAACAAAACATAATCAAAAAATTAATGTAATCTTATTGTGACCGTCCGTTTTCTTACATTTCGAAAACGTGTCACATCCGACCTAAGAAAGCAAGGGAAAGGAATATTTTGAACGCACGCCAACGCGGATGAATATTAGGAATGCTAACTAGAAATTAGAACAAGAGAGACCGCCACCATAGTCCGAGGGCGAGACCGGAGGTCAGATGAAAGAAAAAGTTATTTCTGAAGGTAGCAGCTGAACTGGGCGGACGTATGGAAAACGGTACGCCAGGAATTGACATTGCAGCGGACTTCAGATTTGCAACTTTGAGGAAAACTCTTCTAGAAGACCAGAAGAGGTAATTATTCTATTATAAATTGATTTAAACGTAATCTTAGAAGAAAGATAAGAAACGTTATGAATTTATAATGGAAGAATTAGGCAGTGGAGTTTTGAATAGATGGCAGTAATTAATAGATTGCATTCATTTCCCTTTCCAGTTTTTTTTAACATGCTTTTCTTATATTTATATACTCTCTTGAAGTTGGTGCTCGTGTAAAAAGGGGTGATCTCTGGATTCATTTTAACTCTGAATATCCAGTTGGTCATTAATCGTAATTGAAAATAAAGTAAAATTCATATGAGAGTACGCAAGAATATAAAACTTGAACGAGAAGAAGAACGCGTTTTCTGGTGGGCAACGACGTTCTCAACCCGAGGCCACGACGCTTCAAGGCCGAAGCAGCTCGGTGGAAAGAGGTAGAAGGAAGCACAGTGGACTGCTCTACGCGGCCGAGCAGAGAACACAGTAAGGTCGTTCCAAATAAACTGTTTTTGTAGGGATAGGAGTGTTTCAGTTTAATCAGAAAGCTTATTCTGTATTCGTCACGTAGAAAGAAAGGGAGGGTAACAGATTTACCATGCTTAAAAGATAAGAAAAGTAAAAGTACATTTGTTTCCGACTTCTAATACGTGAGAACAGAATCAATCTTTTCTTTCAAAAAAGGATTTGAAGATCTAATATTGTAATTTAGTGATTAAGAGCTTGTGTAAGACACTAATTATAATAGTAATCATTCTCTGGATTTTAGAGAGAGAAATAATTTCTTTTTTTTGTGATAGTAATGTTAAGTCAACAGTACTAATTTTGATTTTCAATGTGTTTTTTTTTCATTTTTGTATAAAGTAATATTTTAACGATTCTTTCGAATTTCTGAAAGTGTGTGTTTGTTAAACAATTGGGTTGTAAAGAAGAGTAGGAAATTGTGTATTGAGTTATTAGTGTGTGTGTTTTTTCTTACAGACAGTCAAGAGTATTCTGTATTTGATTTTTTTTCTGTGTGCCATTGTATGTATCTGTCATAGCAGCAAATATTTTTAGAATATATTCTGAATTTAGTGAAAAGTGATTCTCACCCGAGTTGTTTGTAATTTTTGCATCCAATCCATAAACGATCTTCACGACCCTGCCCCCCCTATTTTTTATTTATTGTGTCCACACTGGGACGTCTATACTGAGCTAGTCGACCATCTGGTGAATTGTGTTCGCCCCCCCCCCCAAGACGTCTCATGTCGGGTGCTGGCCTTACAGCTTGTACCGGACGGTACTGTGGCTCGCATTATATGTACTTACGGAGAGCTGCCACCGGGATCTTCCCAAAGCTGTAAATATTATTATTATTATTATTATTATTATTATTATTATTATTATTATTATTATTATTATTATTATTATTATTATTATTATTATTATTATTATTATTATTAAACATGCGCGTGCGTGATACTGAACTGTCGATTCATTATTACATTTACTTAATTATCGCTATTATTTGCGTATTGCATAATGTACTTATTTAATTGTGTTTAAATAGTGATTGTATGGGCAATTACTTTCTTGGGCATATACGCTTATCATAATGGTCACTTGCTTCTGCTGACGTGGCCATTCATTTTATTGATTGATGTTGTGAATGTTGTCAACTACATGTTGGTCTGCTAGTCTCACGGCAGGCAGTATAATCATGCGTTCCACCGTCGTCGCAGTGTTCGACACAGCCTCTGGAGCCACAGAGCTGACCTCTACGACACTGACACCGCAGCGTGGGCTTGTCCAGTGCCTTATTCCGCTGTGAAACTCAGTCATCGAACGTAACATCCACGTCATGGTTTCTTTCAGCATTATGTACTAATTACACTACTACATTTTTCATGTTTGCCTACTTTGTGTTTATGCCATCTTCGTGACCTAGCAATCTCAAGCATTTCATAATGATTTAATTACGGCATGCCCAAGTGTAGCTACACTGTGTATTCTTTTTAACTCCACGCTTTATGCCTTCACAAGACATCACTAATTTGCCAACTTAATTTTCTTTGTAACTTTTACCTAGTTTAATTATATACGCATTAAATCTCAGTGTATTTACTGATTCTCCTGACTAATGCCAACTATTCTCAAATCACCCAATTTCATAAAACGCGTCCGTAGCGCATCCGAATAGTTCTTTGAGTTGTCAAGGTAAGTGGTAAAGGGTTGATGCTAATTGTGCATTCCGCCTCTGAAATCAACTCCCACCAAGTGGAAAATATTTCTATTATCGAAATAAGACCATCAAATCCTTTTAAGTTTAGATTTATGTATTGTTTCTCAAATAAATCAGATTACTAGGTTTTAGGTATATGAATCATATATGTTTATGATATAAACCAAATTACTCAGTTGTAGATTTATTAATCATTGATATTAATTAGACAATCCCATACAATTAATCATTGTCACTGTATTCTTCTATAAATAAGATCACTCGTCTCTTTATTAAAAAAAATATTTCAAAATTTCTGTTCAACAATGTTTGCTAAGTGCTGTCTGCTAATAATATGATACAAACTAGTACGTGAAGCTCAATGTCTGAAGTAGGATGATCGAGAGCCATCTCTATCTTTCCACCATGGATATTCTGATTGAGATTGGGTACATAATCGATTTAGTAACCCATAATATTTAGAGTTCAAGTGACGTGATTAAATCTCTGTGTAAATATCAGTTAAAATATTTTTCGAATCATATATTGGCGCGAATTTCAATTTTTAAAGTGATAAAATTGATTGAAATGTTTTTTCACTGTTGTCCACATTGTTTAAAAATCTGAAAAAGTATGTGCTATAGATTGTTATTATGTGTTATAGATAATTATATATGTATGCGTAATTATATGAGTATGTATAATTATGTGTGTAAAAAATGTGTTATAGATTATTATAAGACACATGACGTGATTAAATCTCGTAAATCGTAAAACTGAGACAGTACTTCAACTTTACCAAGTCAAACATCAATTTCAAAAAGGTATTTATTTTTTTATCTGCATTTGGCGTCAAAATTGGTTGAAAGAAATACCTCAAATTAACTATATTCCCCCGTCTCTGCAATTGTTTTCAACCTGATACATGCGATAGAAGCTGGGTAAAAATTAAACCCGAAAAACTTGTTTCTCGTTGTATTTCTGAAACAGTTTGCTTTAGGAGGCGGAATTCTTATGAATCTACGGTATTTTTATTCTCTTTCATATGAAGATCGCAAATATTGATTTGGTTTGGGGATAATTTTCACCATCTTATTATGCTACACTCCTTGCCAATTTCATGCATCTAAATCATGTCCCAACAATGAGTCTTTATTCCGGAAATTCAGTTGCTAAGTATCAGTGCGGAATGCCATTGTTGCATTCCAATCTGATATCCCTGGAGGCTAGCAATTTTTCCTTCATATATTTGAAATAGGTTTTAAATCATTTCTGAAAGATTAATTCGTAAAGTATAACAAAATCTCACCATCACCACAACCACCACCACCGTTACCGCTTCACTCCAATCCTACGACCGGGTGCGGTAGCTCAGTGGATCGACTGATGTCACTTCAGCGCCTCTTACCGGGAGGTCCTAGGTTCGAGTCCTGACGGCGGCGGGTTTTTCGACACTAGCTTTTCCGCTAGATCGAAATCAGTCGCTGTCTGGAGGAGAACTCTAGCGGCCGGCTACTCTGATCGGTAGTTTTCCGTGGTTTCTCCGATCAACACCGGGCGAATGCCGGAGTAGTGTCCTAGCAAACGGGCCGGAGTAGACCGGGTCCGAATCTCGTCATCAAGCGGGGGAAGATCACCGCCATCTCCCAATGAAAAAACATGCACTACACTTACGGGACTAATTTCCCAACCAGTTGACGCACCCGAAATCACTAATCAACCAACCAATTCAACCCTTCCACTATCACCACCTCCACCCCCCCACCCAGAAACATCCCGTCGCCGAGAGGTTACTCCCAGTGGCTGCCGACTGATCCCTTGCAGAGGTAATTTCTGTTGGTATGAGCGAGGCAAAGCGGCTTGATGCCGACAGATCACGATTTTGACTGCAGCGGTTGCCGGAGCCCCTTAGGGAGTCGCTTTGACGCGACGCGATGGGGCAGGGCAGAGCAGGAAGCGGGGAGCGGGGCGGGGCGCGACGGAGCGGGGCGCGACGGAGCGGGGCGCGACGGAGCGGGGCGCGACGGAGCGGGGCGCGACGGAGCGGGGCGGAGCGGGGCGGAGCGGGGCGGAGCGGGGCGGAGCGGGGTGGAACTGGGAGGGACGGGTCGAGGACGAAGCCAGACGGAACGAGACGGAGCGGGACGAAGCAGGGAGATGCGAGGCAAAGAAAGCAAAAGGGTCAAGACTGGGCGATGATAAGGTGGGAAGGGGGGCAAGCGTGACGATTGTTTGTCTGGTGAATATCAACTCTTAAAGACATTAGTCCTGTTGTTGCTTCGTTGGTTATTGATTCCGGGCACGTCAACTACCGAGGTCATTAGTACAGTAAATGTAGTGTATGTTTTTCATCGCTAGTTGGTGGTGATTTTCCCCCGCTGGATAACGAGATCCGGCGCAGACCTGCCGTCAGCTAGCGGGGTTTTCTCCGCCCCAGCCGGGACAAGTTCTAAGTCCGCAACAGATCTCCCGATAAGTGTGGTAGTGCAGTGCGTGATAGTGTACGTGTAATAAGGGGAGGAGAGGACAAGAAAGAGGAAGGAAAGATCGCGCGGGGTCCGAGACGAGTTTGTTAGAATACTGATCCGGTATTCGCCTGGTGTTGATTGGAACCACGGAGGGGGGAATGACGCAAGGGAGCGACCAAATTTCATCTGGTCGAAGCAAGGAATGGCGGGGAGAGACGACACGGAGTAAGGGTGGGGCGAAGCGTGACGAGGCGGATCGGAGTGGGGGCAGAGCAACAAGGTCCATGGCGTTGCGGGTCGTGCCCGGGTGAAAAAGGGGCGGAACGGAACATCGCGGGGCAGGGTGGAGCGAAGTAGGGCAAAGCGGAAGGAACGGGGGCGGCTGGGTGGAGTGAAGCAAGGCAAGGCGTGGCGGCAATGCGTGTGGGCGCAGTATAGTGGGCAATGATGGTGCTGGGGCGGGGCGTGGTGGAGTGGGACAGACGCAGCAAGTCGAAACAAAAGACGGAACGAGGAGATTCGCGGTGGGGCGGGTTGAGACGGGATGGGCGGAGGCGGAGCAAGACAAGTCACGGCACCGGTAGCGGTAGCTCAGAGCATCAACTGATGTCACTGCAGCGCCTCTAACCGGGAGGTCCTAGGTTCCCTCTCCCCACGGCGGCAGGATTTTCGACACTAGCTTTTCAGCTATGTCAAATTCAGTTGCTGTCTGGAACAGAATTCTAGTGGCTCTGATCGGTAGTTTTCCGTGGTTTCTCCGATCAATACCAGGCGAATGCCGGAGCAGTATCCTACCAAACGGGCCACGGACCGAGCGCGATCTGTCCTTCTCTTCCTTGTCCTATCCTCCCCACTTACACACACACTTATACTAACATGCACTGCACTACCACATATTGAGGGAGACCGGTCGGGAGCTTAGAGCTTGTCCCGATTGGGGAGGTGCCCCGCTGGTGGGAGAGTCCTGGTTAGGGGGAAACCCTACTAGCCGACGGTAGGTCGACGCCGGATCTCGTCATCCTGCGGGGGAAGATCACCGCCATCTCCCGAGAAAAATCATGCACTACATTAACGGAACTAATGACCGAAGCAGTTGCGCGCTCGGAAACACGAAAAAGTAATCAATAAAATTGGGGGGGGGGGGGGGGGGTTGGGGGAGAGGAGGGGGGGGCGGAGACGGCGGGTACGTCGGCGCGAAGGGGGCGGTGTAGATAGGAGCGGGGCTGGCAAAGTGAGGGGACAGGGAGGGGATGGTGAGCAAGGGCAAGGCTGACAGAGGGTAGGCCGAGGCAAGCCGAGGCTGAAGGGGCGTTGGGGGGGGGGGAAAGAGGGAAGGCGAGCGTTTCGGGGAAGGGAGGGGAGCCAGACGGACCCTGTGGGGGCGTGAGGGGCGGGGCGGAGCGGAAGCAATGACGTGCGCTGGGCGTGGCGTTCGCGGCATGTTGGGAAGTGGCGGGGACGTCGGGAATGGCGGGGCGGAACAGAGCGGCGTAGGGAGGGAAGTGGCGAGCCCTGGCGAACTGTGTGGAGCAAGAGGGGGCGGGGCGGGGGGAAGAAGACGGGGCATGGCGAGGGCAGAGCGTGACGTTTGAGGCGTGGTGGGGAGTGCCGGGAGGATCGTGGTTCTGGGTGGTGGCTGGGCAGGGGGCAGGGTGTAGCGAAGCGAGGCGTGGCTGCGCGGGATGGGGGAAAGAGGGGGGTTTCGGGTCGGGCAAGAGGCGGGGCGGGGGGCGTGGCGAAAGGCGGCGGCCTTGCCACGGGGCGCCTGCCAAGCGAAGGCGCGCGCCGCGTAGGCGGAGCACGTAGCGGGCGCGGGCGCGCAGCAGCCCCAACTGCCGCAAGTTAGGGGAAGCGCGCAGTGGGGCGAGATCGCTCCACTCGGAATATCATCTCAAATTAGAATATGGTATTGCCTCTGAAATGTTCAGGTCCGGAGTTGAAACTGACATTAATAACTAGGGATCGGAGTTATTATTTTTGGGGACTAAACCAAAGTTCAAAAGAGAAATGCAATCAATCGAGGCCACTGTGCACTTTATGAAAATTTCGAATGTTTTCGTGGATGATGAAAAGTAATATCGATTAGAATCGGTACATAATAAAAGATGCTCCGATAAAGGCAACAATTTTGGAATTTAATTCAAGAAAATAGTTTCCTATGTTTTATATCGAAATGGAATACATGGCGAAATACATGTCGTGTTTGGAAAATTGCATTTCGTTTCAAAGGATGCAAATGTCGTAAAATAATGATGGGTTAAATAAAACTTAATATTTTTCTACAAGTGTCAATTTTAGCAGTATGTTATCTAATTTACTTTTGAATCACGCGCTCTACAAAGAAGTTTTATTATGACATCACCAAACATTCTCCCAGTTGCTCTGACGTGCCATCACCTTCGCTTGTCTCCAAAGAACATGGCACACTCCATTCGTCCGTGCTGCAGTATGTTGTTGTTGTTGATGTTATGTTTGAGTGTGCGTCGTTGTAAAAATGTTGCTTGT
Organism: Teleogryllus oceanicus; assembly: GCA_964035755.1. Lineage (NCBI taxonomy): Eukaryota > Metazoa > Arthropoda > Insecta > Orthoptera > Gryllidae > Teleogryllus > Teleogryllus oceanicus. The sequence goes on from CAXIVR010000010.1 coordinate 18,903,068, forward strand.
CGTTTGTGTGCGTGTTATGTTCCCCACGGAAGAACAGAAAAATTGCAGAAAGTATTTCTGCATAGAAGATGGACTTTTGGACAATGGACTTTTCTAAGAACCAGTGCAAAAATAGCCAAGAAAAATAGGTCATCCAGGAATACTGTGGAATAACTGGAAACCAGTACAAGAGAGAAAAGAGATGTGGAACAAAAAATAGAAGATGGTAAGGATAGTTGGTAAGGAAGTTTTGAAGAAGCTGAACGGTATGTTATGCAGATAGAATACTCTAAAATTTCATGTGCCATTTTTAAAGGCAATGTGAATCATTACTTCGCAATCTAATGAAATTAAATAACCAAATTAATCATGTCACATCAGTACATAAAATATGAAATGTACAGTTGTGTTGTAGATGGTATTAAGAAATTTGTTGGCGGTATTTTGTTTTATTATTTTTTACCACAACTTTTTAAAATACTAGAAAACCACTAGAAATATTAAAAAACCGACATTAAATTTTTTACATATTATTAAAATAATTTTTTTGTTTACCAAACAGAATGTAACAGAAGGGGCATGACTAAAATCTATTACAGGTTTAATATATTAATTCCAATTTTTTTTTGTTTGGTTTTTGGTACGTGATTTGTCAATTATTAAGAACAAACCATGAGTGGTTGCAACTTAACACTGTTCCTTAAACTAGAAGATAATTTGTTTCACTTGTTCCTTATTATATTATATTAAAATAAATATTACAATGTTGTCTTTTACATTCATGATATTTGTGTAGAAATGAGTGTTTTGCATGTTTACAAAACTAATTAGAAGTAGTTTTTTTAAAGAAAAAAGAAAGAAAAAAAAAAAAAAAAAATTTTGGGTTAATGAAGTGATATTACCAAGTATGAAATTAGGAGTTAATTTTGAATAGGATGACAAAATTAAGATTTTGAAATTAGTTGAATAATAAAAGAGTACTGAAAGTAGAAGAAATATTCAATATTTTTCTTTGCTTTGGAAAGAAAGGAAAGGAGCATGTGATGGACTGATATAAGTAAATTGTTATATATAAAATTAAAGAGAGAAAATATTAAATGTAAAAGAAAAGGAATTATTGGAAAGGAAAGAAAAACAAAATGAAGGGAATAACGTTTAAGGAGAATAAGAAATAGAGATTGTTAAAGTATTACTATTACAATTATAGTGGTTTCACTTAGATGAAGGGGAATTGTGAGATGATGTGTGAGGGGAATGTTTTAGACAGTGCGAGATGATCAAAAGTGCTAGAGATATGATTGTGGATGGATAATGGTAAACAGTAAGGTTGTAAAGAAAGAGAGTAAAGATGGTTAATAGGAGTAAGATATTCAGTAATTTATTAACTCTTAAAGCAAGTTTGATCTAGGTATAGTAGTATACTTGGGGCGGGGGGGGGGGCGGCGGCGAGGGCGGCGGCGAGGGCGGCGGCGAGGGCGGCGGCGAGGGCGGCGGCGAGGGCGGAGGCGAGGGCGGAGGCGAGGGCGGGGGCGAGGGCGGCGGCGAGGGCGGAGGCGAGGGCGGAGGCGAAGCGGAGGCGAGGGCGGAGGCGCGAGGTGTTAGAATCCGTGCGGGGCGAGCGGGTGGGCGTGTCTGAGACGACGCTGGGTGGGAGGAGGCGACGCATCGCGTGCAAGAGCAAGTGCTCCGAGCCAACACGACGAGTGTCGCGATGATCGCGGGGAGCGGAGATTACAGGACGCGGAGCTGCATCAGAACGGCGAAGCGCGTAATGGAGACTCAGGAGCTGCCGCTTTACCCGGCGCAGTCCGACGCAGCGCCCACAAGGCCCCCCTTCCACTTCTGTTCCCCATTTTCGCTACCCCGCGATTCGCGCCTCCGTTGGCACCGCCCCGCGCAACCCCCCCCCCCCTTGCCGCCGTCCCCGTTCCCATCCCGTCCCCATTCCCCCGCGATCACTACCGCCGCCGCCACCGCCTTCACTACCACCGGCACCACCGCCACCATCTTCCCGAGCCACCCTTACACCCACCACCACCCAACCGCCACATCCACTCTCGCTGCAAGCATCATAGCTGATAGCTGAAGCGGAGATGGAGCGAGCGCAGGAGATAGTGTGGAATGGAATGTGTCTAGGTGAAGTCGGGCAAGCCCTCGAGGAGAATGGCAGCAATGGAAAGACAGGAGCTGCAAGTCGGGAATTGCGGAAGTGGAAATCTTCCATAAGGAATAATGAAATGGAAACTAGCTTGCAGAATAAGTTGAAGAAATGGAACGTTGTGCGCGAAAGGCGGGGTGGAACTATAAGAAACAAAATACTATAATGGAATGCCGACAAAGTGTGTATGGAGAATGGATTGGAAAATTGCAGTAAATGAATATGCAATATGGGAATGGGGGGTTAAAAGAAATTATAACATATAAAAGGTAAAGAACGGATTCTGGTTATGGGTAAGGGAAGATAAAGAAAACGGGAAAGTCGGAAATGAAATAAAGGAGGTGGAGGTGGGAAAATTTTGAGGAGTGCAAGAAAGTGAGGGACAGAATATTGAACGCAGCACCGTGCGGCGCATTCTAGATCAGCCTAGCGCAACAAGACAGGCATTACGCAAGTTCCACCCAACGCAAATGAGGTTGGAATAGCCCGGCGAGACAGAGGAAGTGACAGTGAGAGAAAACGGGGTGCGATACGTACAGAAGCCGTGTGCATGCAATTACTTTTGTGACGGCTTCTAGCATAGTGGCTATCACATACTCATTTTATCCTCAGGGTCCAGGTTCGATCCCACGACCAATATATATAGAATTTTCGGCACCAAAAGTGACCTCTAGGGGAGTTTTCTCGGGGGTGGGAGGCGAGGATCGTTTCCCTATCTCTCATTCCATTTCTCCATCCCTAATTTCATCCTCTCCAGATTATAGTTAAACGCCAAGAACAGGTGATAGTTTTACATAATTTATCAATACATAATCTCAGAATTGTCGTATTGCTGGAAATCAATTCTCAAATTAATTTATTTATTTATTTTACGTAAAAAAATTAAAAAGAAAGGGGAAAAATTTTCAAAATTTACTAATGTTAAAAACCCTAATAAAATTTTAAAAAAAAATAAATTTTGAATTTTGAAAGGAAAAAAACAAAAAAACTCCCATGTAATAAAATCTATTTTCAAGGATAAAAAGCAATAAATTTTGAATTTTGAAAGGGAGAAAAAAAACAAAAAAAACTCCCATGTAATAAAATCTATTTTCAAGGATAAATAAGCAATAAATTTTGAATTTTGAAATGGAGAAAAAAACAACAAAAAAACTCCCATGTAATAAAATCTATTTTCAAAGCAATAAATTAAATTTTGGCTCGTATTACTTCTGCCGCGACAACATGGAAACGATAATTTGAATAATTGTATTTCCCACTGAATTCTAGAAGACGTGCACAGAAAATGAAGTTACATTTATGTCCAGAAGCAAAACAAGGGGCCATCTCAGCATTTGCTCAATGGATCAGGGAAACTGGACGAAAAACCTGATCGAGATGGGGGTCATTGACCCGGAAGCTGTAGTACAATAGTTGTTACATGTTATTTATACAGTCCAAATGGTAAATAATGCATTATGTCTCATTGTTAAAATTAATGTTACTTTTCTTGTGATGTTGAGTATAGTCTCTAATTGTATAGAAACAGTTATGCAGCAGAAACGATTTCACTTGGGATTTAAACTTTTCTATTGAATTTAATCGTTTAATGTCATCTGGCAAAGTGTTGTAAAATAATGTACATGTATTGTATGTGAATTTTTTGTAATGAGCTGTTGATACTGTCACCTGATGAATATGATTTCTACGTCGAGTGTTATAGTAATAGACTTCGGCATTTTCTGAAAAAATATTCCCGCCCTTGAGCAAGTCATTTTTAACAACGAATCAAAGGAATCATTCCATACAGTTTCACCAAACAGATTTAACATACATCACTGAAAATGTTATAATTGGCACTACTTAACCTGTCTATTTTGAATTTTGCATTACAATATTACATGCAAATGTAAACTTTGTAAATTTAAACAATTAATGGATATTAAGGATTTAATAGAATTTTTTATCAGTTGACCCATGCTCTGAATCCGTGTACCATTTCTTCTCAAAATTTTATTTTTGATTCATTTGACTAAGAAATAAACATGTACAGATTTTTTAAAAATGCATATTGGTTCGTTTATAAAAATATTGTCAATAGCGTTTGATATTGTTCTTTGATTTTTAATGCTCAAATAAAATATTTAATTATAATGGATATACATGGCCATATAAAACGAGTGTTTGATCATTTTATTAATCTTCTTCTTATGCTCCACTTATAGCGGAGCAGTAAGAAATAAAGCGAGAAAGCATGTAGTGTTTTAGCACCACTAGTTTTGGGACACAATTGCAGCCACAAGCGACATGTCAAAAATTTCCCTGTTTCCGGGCAAACCACTACAACACTTTCTCTTCTTACGAAGTAAGGCATTACCATCATTGATCCTGTAGAAGTGACCGCAAGTACAGAATATTTGCAAAATATAGGCCTTTGTCATTCCTCAAAAAGTGAAGTAAGGAGAATTCAAGAGGCCGATTGCTCTGTTTGGAAGGTTTCTCCGTACAATATCCGGCGAATATTGAAGCAGGATCATAACAAACGAACCACGATCTTTCCTTCTTATTTTTCCTTTACCTATTATTACCTTTACTTACACACACATTTACATGTACTACACTACCACACATGCACGAAGATCAGTTGAGATCTTAGAGTGTGTCAAGACTGGAGCAGTTGTGGGAGATACCTGGTTGGGGAGAACCCCGCTAGACGACACCTAGGCCGGCGACGGATCTCACCATCCAGCAGGGAAGATTACTGACATCACGAAAACATATGCACTACACTTACGGGACTAATGACTTTAGCAGTTGACGCGCCCGGAATTACTAATTAATCTTTCAATCAAAATGTGATGATCATAATAAACAAATAAGCAGAACATGATTATAATATATTTGTTACATATTCATCAAAATAATTTAAATATTCATTCTGTTGTATTTCAAATAATATTGGGGTCCCGCGTCACCACCTCTCTCATTAGAGTTCCCTGGGCAGAATGGCATGGGTTTCCGACTTAAAATATAATTTAAAACATGCGGAATCATCATCTTTGCTATTCCTAGCGGATTACCTAACCGTCATGTCCAAGCGGGATGGAAGCAGCGGGTCAAAGTGAAATGGGAGGAACTGCGAACTCATATGTGGAGGAGGGGGACAAAGTGGTTCAGGAGGAATTGTGAAGTAATCGTACTGCCCAAGCGGGATGTGAAGAAGCGGGTCTAAGTGGAACGGGAGGAATTGCGTTTTCATATGTGGAGGAAGGGGACTAAGTGAGACGGGAGGAATTGGAAAGCCATTTGTGGCGGAGAGAAACGATTGATTGGTTGCTGATTTCAGACGCCTCAACGGCCACGGTCATTAATCTTTTATTGCATGATTTTTTTTTTTATTACTATATTTCACATTTAAAAAAATTTCTTCAAATCGTTTATGTGATAAAATAAGTATCAATCAAGTCAATAAATAAAGTATCATTAGTATTTAATTAGATTATTTTCCTAAAAGCGTTTCGTTTCTGATATACGGAAACATAGTGTGTAACATGGACGTTCCGATTCACGACGCGACTAAATTACTATCAATTCATCTCGTTATCTTATCACGTTTACCGCCTAACAATCCATGGGGTCACCTAAACGCATGATGTTCATTATGTGTAATATAAAATAGTTCATAATTAAATCATTAGAATGTGTTTATGACCTGACAAACATTGTTACAGCTGAGTTACTCTATGCAATAAAGGGTTAATGCTGTAGGTGAAGTGAATGCTTTTATCGCGGGAGGGGGGTGATCTTTCCCCGCTGGATGGCGAGATCCGGTACACAGCTAGTCGTCGGCATGAGGGGTTTTCTCCCAATCAGGTAACTCTCTCGTCCCGGTGGGGCACCGTCCCCGCCAGAACAAGCTCTAAACACCTGACGTGTCTCCCGGCATCTGTGGGAGTGCTGTGTATGTTCGCGTGAGTATGCAATCAGGATATAATAAGGAAGAGGAAGGAATGATCGCACGCGTTTCGTAGCACATTTGTTAGGGAACAGCCTCAGCTTTCACCTGATGTTCATCAGAGAAACTACGGGAAACTACCAATTAGAGCAGCCGGCCCCTAGAATGTTCGTCCAGACAGCGGCAGAACTCGACCTAGCTGACAAGCTAGTATCAAAAATCTTGCCCCTGTCGGAACTAGAACCCTAGGACTTCCCGGTCAGGGAGCGAGACGAATTGGCATGCGAGGAATTGTGAAATTTTATGTGGCAGAAAGGGACGAAGAAATATGTGAAGAAATGGGAAATAATTTGTGGCGAACCAAAACAAAGTGGAACAGAAAAGGAAGTATTGGAAAGTCGTATATGATGAAAAGAGAAGAGCCACAGGGCGTTTCGGAGCTGGGGTACCATTGTGATTGCGGTGAGGCGGACCGCGGCGGTGAATATCTCAGTAATTCATGGGTCGTGTTTTACATGTGACGTGACTTTGCGACATATGTAAGAGCTTGTGCTTTCCGTTTCTTAGAAATTTAAACTATTAAACAGAAACTTTCACAGAATTATTGCACAGTTAAACTTGTATTAAGCGACAACACTTGCTTTGTAAAAGTTTTACATATTAGAAAGACGTTTGTTAAATGAATGTTTTATTAATCTTATACATCATACGTTTTGAAAGTTGCCTATTTATGAACGGTTCCATATAAAAGTGGATTAAAAAATATTTTAAATAAGTTATTATTATTACTATTATTATTACTATTATTATTATTATTATTATTATTATTATTATTATTATTATGTTTTCCCTTTATATGCCTAAATGGGTCATTACAAATTCTCTAAAATGCGTTTAAAATATGTTTATACCCATCTCTTGGATAGAAATATACATTTGATTTTTACTGTAACGTGGTAGGATGTGTTGGTCTTTGATCCGGAGCTCGATTGCGCTGCCTGCTTAAAATAACTAGCTCAACTGCACCATTGTTTAAAAAACGAAAAATGAAGACAATTGAATGACACTACATGTTCCCTTACGGATGCAATTATGACAGGGAATTTTTGAGTGGCGGTTTTCAGAGAAGGAATTTAAAGTGGATATTTTTAATGGGAATATTGAGAGGGAATTTGCTGAGGGAATTTTTAAAGGGAATTTGCAGGTGTAATTTAAAGAGGCAATTTAAAGAAGCAATTTAAAGAAGCAATTTAAAGAGGGAATTTAAAGAGGCAATTTAAAGAGGGAGATTTGACGAGGGGATTTGACGAGGGGATTTGACGAGGGGATTTGACGAGGGGATTTGACGAGGGGATTTGACGAGGGAAGGAATTTGAAGAAGGAATTTGTAGGGAAATTTGACGAGGGGATTTGGCGAGGGGATTTGACGAGGGGATTTGACGAGGGGATTTGACGAGGGGATTTGACGAGGGGATTTGACGAGGGGATTTGACGAGGGAATTTGACGAGGGAATTTGACGAGGGAATTTGACGAGGGAATTTGACGAGGGAATTTGACGAGGTTTGGAATTTGAAGAGGGTGATAAAATGCCCTCGGGTCAAAGATTTTTGGTCAATATGCCGACGCTTGATCATTAGATCATCCCTTACAACGCATAAATGCATAAATGACTGTTAAATCATTTTCAATTTTACATTTGCGGTTATTAATCTCTATTTTGGGAACACCCAATAAGTCATTCAGTCATTCATGACATATTCTCTTATTATTATCACTTCACTTTATTGAAGTCACAAAACTAAACTATAGGAGGTGAGAATGCAATGCATTACTTTTTAGAAGAGACAGTTACAGAAAAATGTGTAACTTCGTTTGTTGTAGCGACACAGTAATGGAAAAAGATTCTGTGAACAGTTTTAATTTTCAAGATTGAGAAAATATGGACAAAAAGTCCAAGCAAATAGTTACTTTAGTAATGCAGGAGTGACTTTCGTTCTGAGAAATCTAATCACTTGTCAGACAAAATGAAGCAAAGTGGTGTGTTCTGAAGGTTATACCAGGAAATAAATAGCTTTTTGCAGAAAATGCAATATATAATTGTATTCTCCGTGTTTCACAGAATTCTTCTGTGCCCGACAAAAGAAATGGGATTTTCAATTCTATTACGTCTTTTTATTTGACATCAATTTGCGTTATCTGTAGAATATAACCTGTCTCTCTCGATATGTTGAAAACTGCAACGTTCGCTGCCTTTGAGTCTACACCTGCACACGTCCATTCAAGACTAAATTTGACCGTCTGCTGGCGCAACGTACGTGTCCAGTGTGCATAACGTTCGTTAAATCGGAAGAGGAATTTCTCGAACAAAAACTTGACGAGGGAATTTGACGAGGGAATTTGACGAGGGAATTAACAATAAAACAATATATACAAACAAACAATATAGCTGAGTACTGATTAGTGACGTATCGACCTGGCTGTGAGGGAAGTGTGAAAAATTTTGCCTCTGACTGGATTCGAACCTTCCGAGCTTTCGGTCAGAGACACTTCAGTGTCGTGAGTTGATTCCCTGCGCCACCTCTCGCCACAATCGATCGGGTCGGACTGTGGTAGGAAGGTTCCGCGTGGATTGCTGCGCCGCGTCGGTCCGCGGTGTGGGCGAGCGCGAGGCGTTTGGAAGGGATGCGTGGGGGTGCGAGCGAGTCGAAGCCCCCGCCCTCCCCCAGGGAAGGGGCGGGTGAGCGCGCTTCACCGCCCCATTACGCGAGATGCCACCGCCAGCCGCAGCGCGGGACCGTGGGAGGAGCAGGCACACTGTGGGAGTAATGAGCGCCGTGGGTGGAGGGAGGGGGAAGAATTAGATGAAGACATTGGAGTGGGAGCGACGTCGAAGGTTAAAGCGTACGGCGAAAGATGTATTGATATACTGTGAGATGGAATGGAAACAATTGGTTCGGAATAAATGTTACAAACTTCTAGGGTTGTGTAGAGAGTGTAAAAGAGAAGCTCTTTTTGCCAAAAATTATGTAGGATGGTTTCGAATAAACGTTACAAACTTCTAGATGGTGTTTAGAGGGTAAAAATAGTCACTTTTGCCACAAATCATACAAGTTGTTTCAGAGTAAAGGTTGCAAATTTCTAGAGAATGTACGGAAGTAAAAGATGTCCACATTTTGCCAAAGAACATGTGAGAAATTTCAAAAGCTGATTTTACAACTAATATGTATTTCTTAGTGTTCCTATTAGGTAGACAGCTAATTCTGGAATGCCAAGGCAAGTGCGCGCGCTTTGCTGCCCGTATATGTGAGATGCCACTGCCAGCCGCAGTGCGTTGCCGTCGGAGGAGCGGGCACTCAGTGGGAGTAATGAACGGTAGAGTAAGGGAAGGGGGTAGAATTAGATGAAGACGTTGGAGTGGGAATCGAGAGGCTAAAGCCCACGGCAAAATTATATAGGATGATTTGAAAAAAAATTGGGGAATAAATGTTACAAAACTTCATGGTGGTGTATAGAATATAAAAATGACCACATATGGCCACAAATCATACAGGATGTTTAGGAATAAATATTGAAACGTTCTAGAGAATGTACGGAGGTAAAAGATGACCAGATTTGGCCGACGAACATCTGAGACATTTCCAAAGTGGATTTTCCAACTAATATGTATTGCCTAGCGTTCTTATTAGGTAAATAACTAGTTCTGCAATGCCAAGGCGAGTGAGCGCGCTTCGACGCCCATTTATGTTAGATGCCACCGCCAGCCGCAGCGCGGGGCCGTGGGAGGAGCAGGCACACTGTGGGAGTAATGAGCGCCGTGGGTGGAGGGAGGGGGGACGAATTGGATGAAGACATTGGAGTGGGAGCGACGTCGAAGGTTAAAGCGTAGGGCGAAAGATGTATTGATATACTGTGAGATGGAATGGAAACTGTTGCTTCGGAATAAATGTTACAAACTTCTAGGGTTGTGTAAAGAATGTGAAAGAGGAGCCCATTTTGCCAAATAGGATGGTTTCGAATAAACGTTACAAACTTTTAGATGGTGTAAAGAGGGTACAAATGGCCACTTTTGTCACAAATCATACAAGTTGTTTCAGAATAAAGGTTACAAATTTCTAGAGAATGTACGGAAGTGAAAGATGACCACATTTTGCTAAAGAACATGTGAGACATTTCTAACGCTGATTACAACTAATATGTATTTCCTAGCGTTCCTATTAGGTACACAACTAATTCTGGAATGCCAAGACAAGTGAGCGCGCTTCGCCGCCCGTTTATGTGAGATGCCACCACCAGCCGAAGTGTTGACGTGGGAGGGGTAGGCACGCAGTGGGAGTAATGAGCGCCATTGGTAGAGGTTGGGGGTGGGAGAAGAATTCGATGAAGACGTTGGAGTGGGAATCGAGAGGTTAAAGCTTACGGCGAAAGATGTATTGATGTAATGTGAGGTGGATTGGATATATGATGGTTCTAAATAAATGATACAAACTTCTAGGGGATGTAGACAGGGTAAAAGATAACTACGTTTTAACATACAGGATGGTTGGGAATTAATGTTAAAACTTCTAGGGGGTGTAGAGAGAGTAACAGATAATCACCTTTTGCCAAACATTTTACAGGATGTTTCGGAATAAATGTTACGAACTTTTAGATGTAGAGGTGGTAAAAAAAGATAGTGGGAATAGTATAAAAAGTATAGAAAGATAGTGAGATGTAAAATTGGCCACTTTATGCCAACAAACATGTGAGAAATTTCAAAAACTAATTTTAAAACTGATATTTATAACATAGCGTCCCTAATTGGTGGATAACTCAATCTGAAATGGTATATAGGGGTGCAATAAGTCTCAAGTGACCATCTGCCCACCGACGGTGACAATATTGGTTTGAAATGTTTGCCCAACTTCGACTGTGTCTTGTGAAAAGCGTCGCATATGAGGTTTGTTGAATGCGTGTTAATGGCGATGCCCCTTTTAAACTAGCCAAAGCAGATCGGAAAAAACAAAATTCTAGAGTAAATTATTCAACCATCTAGGAAATAAATATAATATAAATATTTATAAATATTCAAAACTGAATTAAGTGAAATGTTCGAGTATATGAATAGAACTTCCGGATATGAGTATAATTAGACGTTTATTAACTGGTATTATTTCCTTAAGTAGATTTTTATCCGGTATTCTCTATCTTCTAACCATTGCTATATTCATACATTTAACAATCACATACCAATGTCATTTGGTAACCAAAAACACAAATTGGAGAACTCTTTACACGTTCTGTCCTTTTGCAAGGTTGGCGAAATATTTTTCTTAAAGTATTCCACTTTTCATTCACTATGCTTCTCTGATTGCACAAGTGTTCTCTACATCGACAATATGTCATTATTCATATTTTGTCGATCATCGACAAAAATAAGTTTTCAGGCCGGGAGCGCTAGCTCAGTGCATCAACTGATGTCACTGCAGCGCCTCTGACCAGGAGGTCCTAGGTTCGAGTCCTGACGGCGGCAGGTTTTTCGACCCTAGCTTTTCAGCTTGGTCGAATTCAGTCGCTGTCTGGAGGAGAATTCTAGGGCCGGCTGCTCTGATCGATAGTTTTCCGTGATCAACACCAGGCGAATGCCGGAGCAGTACCCTACCGAACGGGCCACGGACCGCGCGCGATCTGTCCTTCCCATTTCTTGCCCTATCCTCTCCCCTTTACACACACACTTACACTAACATGCACTACACTACCACATATTCCGGGAGACCGGTCGGGAGTTTGTCCCGGCTGGGGCGGTGCCCCGCTGGTGGGAGAGTCCAGGTTAGGGGGAAACCTCACTAGCCGACGGTAGGTCGACGCCGGATCTCGCCATCCAGTGGGGGATAATCACCGCCTTCTCCCGAAAAAAAACATGCACTACGCGAACGAGACTAATGCCCAGAGCAGTTGACGCGCTCGGAAACCCGAAAAAATCAATCAATCAATAATATTTCAGCGTGATGATTGTCAGGCGTGACTGTAAGAGAAGGATGGAGATTGAATGCCGCGATTACGCATGGCACGGGTTGGAATTTTTTCGATTCGTAGTAAATATTTGATTAGGTTTGAAAGACAAAACTCCCACGATGGGTTTTATAATGGTTTTAATAATGAAGAAATATAAGGAACTTTTCACCTAAACAATGTTAGAAGCAAGAAACGACGCAGATGACCATCGCTCGGTCGCTGGTTTCTTGCTCGTTGATATGCAACAGTTAAGTAGGGGAGAGTTAGGTTAACTGGTTGATTTTATTAAATTTACTTTAAAATATTCTTCACTTGACGTATACACGTGAAATTGAGCATGTTATTTCAGTGAGGCTTTTTTCTTATATTGTAATAACAAACATTATCATTGTGACTACAGTTCTTGTCAAATATGGAATGATTTATACTTTTGCAATAGGACCAGTTAATCTAACCGGTAAGGTTAAGTGGACTGAATAGTTAAATAAAATGTGATTAATATTATTAATTGATAAAATGTGATTAATATTAAAATAATAACGTTTTAATAAAAAAACATTATTTTACACATTGATATAACCTTTTTTACACATAAATGAAGAAAATGCTTAATGAAGATTGTAGTCTTCCAAATTTACGATAAAATAAATCGTGTCTTTCAATATTTCCCTGCCGTCCTTCAGCAGGAAAGGAAACTGTAACAATATCTAGTGTTGAAACCAAAGCATTTTGGCTGGTCAGGGCATCAACAGATGTCACTGTTAATTGCAAATCTGCAAATACTACTTTCGAAAAACATAAATGGGGTATCGGCCAGTCCACTTAACCTAACATCCCGGCGGTTCAGTTAATCTCACCGCACATATTTTCTTTATAAGCCCGAAAATATACAAGCCGCGACGTATTATTTAAAAAAAATACACACTATTATAAAGCAGAAATACTAACAATTAATCACATGTGAATATTTTTCTTGTATTTATTGAATCGCAATAAAATTGCTAAGCAGGTGAATGGTAGAAAATACTTCTGACATTTCAGAATAAAAAAGCCTTACTGTACTCAACAATGAAGACCTGCAACTAATGAAAGGGCTTAGGTTATCAGCCCTGTCATTCTACGAATGCCATCCACTGTAAAAAGCAGAAATAAATTCCCACCTACATTTATAAACATGGACCATTTAATCTAACCGGTACAGTTAGCCTAACTCTTCCCGGTCTGCTGAAACAATTGTTTTTATTTTTATTTAATAGGTAATTATGACATACAAATAAGAAAACTTGATGCTAAGTGGCTAGGCCGATGGCCTTTAAGCCATTACAATACTTACATTCCACCGCGTTCTAACCTTTCGTATTCTGGTACTCACCCCAAATGGTCTCTCCATCGCATCAATGCCGCGGAAAAGAGACCATAAGGTACGGCTGAGGAAAAAAACCCTGAAGGGGAAAAAGCTGCCGTCAGAAGCCGAGTATATGCTAATCTATCCGATTTTTGTTTTTAAATTATTTATTTATTTGGCGCGGGCGTCACGCATTTTCCTTCCGGTGTTTGTCCTCCTCAGCACCTGAAAACAAACAGCACCACAGAAGATCGTCCGCACCAACGGCTCTGCCCTTACATTTCCGATTCCCACTTCCCTTCGCCCCCTAATGTGCTTATTACTTTAACCGTTTCATTTTATTTTATTTTTATTTTCTTGTAATTTATATAATTTATTTTAATTTAATTTATTTGTATTGTTTTTACTGTTTACTAACTTAACATAACTTACTGATTAACTTAATTATTGTTAGTTTATTGACTTATTTATTTCTCTCCAGCCTAGGTTCCGCTCGTACTAACCAGTGCTGTTTTCCCACTCGCTAATTTCAGTTTCCCTAATGGTCCGAACCTTTCCTAAAAATGTTCCTATTCTCTCATGAATTTAGATCTTTTATCACCTAAAATGTTTTGAGCGAGGGTTACGATCCTATGTTGGAAGTAGTAATTTCCCATTCCCATCGATTTTCCTCTCCAAGTTTCGGTCGCACTGCAAATTAAAAGGATGTGCATCCAGTCTTCCCTATCACCGCAAAGCACACAGATGCCATTACCATTAGAGTCCTTTAGTCACCGTTGCATCCACCCCGCGATCCTGAACCAAGCGTATCCCCCTCTTGCGTCCTTTTGCAGTGTGTGTACGTAACGTTCGCAACCCCATAACGGACTCGTGTGAATTTGCGCAACTAGCGAACGTTTTTTGGTCGTTGCTGCCAGGATCTCTTGCCTTTGAATATCCGAAAGTCTATCGGAAATTAGCCGTTCTATCTCACATGTTCCCCTATCTCCCACCATCTCCGGAGAAACGTCTCCCAGACCTGCACGTTCCAGTAGCAGTTTAATTTTGTACGACCAGTAGCGTTGGTTGCTTCCCTGTAACTGCACTCTAAAACATCTATGTATAAGTGTGTCAGCCTGATCACCTGCAAATTTAATCCAAAGTTCAATGGGTTTCATTTTAAAATCTTTCCAAATTCCTACACTACCGACCTCTCTTAAGACTCCGGCATTTGCTGCGAATCTAGAGACTCCGAGAATTAATTTGAAATAATCTGTTTCAACACTTTCTAGTCGATCTATCCTAATCCACTCCCCAGATTTCTGCCCCATAATTCATAGCTGGGAGAACTAGCGATTTAAACATTGTATCGCACACCTTTAAAGGCAATTCTGGAACCCTGCGCACTGCGCAAACGATTTCGTTGAGCGCAATTCTTCCTTTACTGTGCGCCACCGTGGCAATTGTTACGCGGAAGAGTAGTACGGAACTATTCATTACGGCGTACTGAAACAGCGATATATTAAGTAGCAGAAAAAATATAGTAATGAACGAATCAAGTATATAATGATAGGGATAATTGCATGAATGGTGTGTTCACGAAAACAAGCGACGATAGGAGCGAGGTTTCTTATATACCACGAGTACAATTATACCCCTTTATATACATGTCACGATCAATATTTTTTCGTTTACACTTAAAAGTAATTTAAATTTTAAGGAATTCAAACACATCTTTACCATCCGAGGCATACATTTCATGGCGTAGTATTGCTTCAGAAAAAGATATATTTTAGTGGACCTTGAATTGTTTTTGTTTCCACGGAATATTTGCAAATGGAAGGTACTGATCATATTGCGGATAAAATATTAGAAGCTGAGAAAAACATTATCATTAAAACATTGCTTACTACGAAAAGTAAAGACAGATATGAGAGTGAATACATGTATAAATGATGGGCGGAAAAACTGGTCGCTTCTGACAGAGTTTTGCTGTAGCATACTTTTTAGAACTGATAAACACAACTGACGTTTACATTTTTTTACATTCGTAATCCTAATACCAAATGTTTTACGCGCAAAACATTTCATTTATTCACGTTAAATTTTTTATGTGGTTTCATAAGTCAGCTGGCTTAACGTTTACTACCCCAATTTAGTTTTATTTATTCATTTGGTATATGTAGGGTTATATGTAAGTAGGTTGTAGGTGTAGTATATGATGTAGGGTTATATATAAGTTGTAGGTGTAGTATATGATTTAAATTTTTGTTCATGTTCCATGGCCGACTGGAAATACCTTGGTTTCTTAATAAAACGATTTAGCTCCTTTTCTGAATTCCGATTGGTAGGTGTGGATTTTTATTTGAATGGTGGAAGTTTAATTGTTGGCGTGCTATTAACATAGAAATAATCAACAAGTTTTCATGGAATTAATTAGTATATTTAGTTAATTAAGCGAAAAAATATTAAACAAATTGTTGTATAAGAATGTTTCGTACGTTTAATTGATGAAGGTGGCATTTTTAATGGAGTTTTTATACTTAAAACATGCAATTTTACTGACTTAAAATTCTAAATTATTTCAAAATACTTTGTTTCAATTGGAAATGATAAGAGGGCGATAAGGGATCGTAATGAATTTTGTTCATTAATGTCTGTTTAGAAATGATTGTATGTGACTTTAATAACCTTCACTTGGATTTTACGACTGAAAACATCTTTTACATTTTGCAATCAATATCAATA
Source organism: Teleogryllus oceanicus (assembly GCA_964035755.1). Lineage (NCBI taxonomy): Eukaryota > Metazoa > Arthropoda > Insecta > Orthoptera > Gryllidae > Teleogryllus > Teleogryllus oceanicus. The sequence goes on from CAXIVR010000010.1 coordinate 18,919,203, forward strand.
CACCATGACATGCGCAAAATCCCTTGCACTTTTTAGATTCAATAAAAAAAAATATAACACAATAATTTTGGATTCCGCATAGGTAAAGTAAAACGATTTCATTTTATTAGTCTATGCTAGTACATGATAGTTCATTTTATTGGTCCATATAAACTACACAGATTGGAGAAAATTATACATTTTTATGTTGATATAACTATTTTGAAGTGCTCGAGTATTTGTTGAATACTCATCTCATGAATATAAAATAACAATATCGTTTTCTGAGGATAATAAGGAAACACGATTTCAAAACGTGTAAATTCAATTTATGTACTCCCATTTACCTTAAGAGGTCCTTAGCGTCGATAATGCAATTTGTGCAGAATTTGAAAGGTGTGAAGAGTCAATATTGCACCTTAATGTGGAACTATTCAATACTTTTTAGATAAATTACTGGAGTTCATCCCAAGTTGGAACTATCGATAAGTTCTTAGTTGATGAAGTTGCAAGAGTTTCTAGTTAATTAGCAGTTGCAGCTCCTAGAGAGAACTAGTGATTTCCCGGTGCACGAAAGCCAGGAACGGGAGGAAGAGAAAGAGCAGGTATGTCCAAGGCAGGAACGGACAAGATAGTTGAGACGGTGGTAACTGTGAAGTTGGAGAAGTAAGAAAGACCTCGTGTAGCTAAAACAAAAAAGTAGAAAACTATGAGAGGGTTTGGAAAAAAAGGGCAGAAAAATTCAAAAAAGAGATATTGAAATACATAGAAAATGAAAAAGAAAGAAAATGGGGAGGAGAATGGAAAAAAGTGGGAAGGAAGGAAGTAAATATAATGAAGAGAAAAATTGAGGAGAAAATAATACATAGTAAAAGGAACAAGTGGGGTCAATCAAAGAGGAGAAAAAAAGTATTTTGAATGTCGGCTGAAATAACAATAGGTCAGAAATGGAAGTGGAGAATATTACGGACAGGTCATAAAAGAATAGACGATAGAAAAAGGAAGGGAGAGGCGAGGGGGGTAAGAAAATGAGAAATTCGTGACAGAAGAAGGCCGATTCTGGGAAGAGTCCCATGTTCAGCTCTTCTAGGGCTGGTACGAAACACAACATGGTGGGCCGGGTGGAGACTGCACCTAAACGGCAAGAATGTAAGAAGAATAAGACAGGGGAAAAAGACGCAGGATGGCGAGGGGACTGGCGAGATGATGGGTGGAAGCGGGAACTGGAGCGGAGAGGCGAAGAGGCTGGGTAAATAGGAAATGGGTGAAGCGGAGGCGTGGCACAGCGGAGCGGAAGCGGGGCAGTGACGCAGGGCGGAGGAGGAGCGGTGGCGGGACGGTGGCGGCGCGGAGACGGGACGCTGACGGGGTGGAGCGAAAGCGGGCTGTACGCGGGGCGTAGGTGGGGCGTAGGCGGGGCGTGGGCGGGGCAGAGGTGGGGCGGAGACGGGGCGAGGGCGGGGCGGAGTCGGGGCGAGGGGGGTGTAGGCGGGGCGTAGGAGGGGCATAGGCGGGGCGTGGGTTGGGCGGAGGTGTGGTGGAGACGGGGCGAGGGTGGGGCGTAGGCGGGGCGGAGGCGTAGTCGGGGCGGAGTCGGGGCGGAGTCGGGGCGGAGTCGGGGCGGAGTCGGGGCGGAGTCGGGGCGGAGGCGGGGCGGAGGCGGGGCGGAGGCGGGGCGGAGGCGGGGCGGAGGCGGGGCGGAGGCGGGGCGGAGTCGGGGCGGAGTCGGGGCGGAGTCGGGGCGGAGTCGGGGCGGAGTCGGGGCGGAGTCGGGGCGGAGTCGGGGCGGAGTCGGGGCGGAGTCGGGGCGGAGTCGGGGCGGAGTCGGGGGCGGAGTCGGGGCGGAGTCGGGGCGGAGTCGGGGCGGAGTCGGGGCGGAGTCGGGCGGAGTCGGGGCGGAGTCGGGGGCGGAGGTCGGGGGGAGGCGGGTGCAAACTGAGGCGGAATGGATTATGAGAGACGGGGTCTGTGGTGTCCGGGATGGGGCGTTGGTGGAGGTTGAGATGGAGGCGGGGGCGGGGGCGGAGCCGCTGCCGGCTGCTGCCGAGCCACGTCTCGCCGCGCCGCCTAAACACAGGCGTTATTGACTCTGAATTCGCAATCAGCCTGCGCGCCCACCCTCCGGAGGCGCCCTCAATTAATACCTCTCCCTGAGGATTCCTCCTCCCTCCCTGCCCCCACTCCCCCCCTGCCCCTCGCTCCACCCGCACGGCGGCTCGGCGTCGTCACACTGCCGCGAAGACAACTCAAAAGGTCTCCGTCTCTTCCTTTTAACTCGTTTCCTCCCATTTCATTGGGTTTTACTTCTTTTTATTTTCTTCTCTTTCCCTTCTCAATCTTCCCTCTCAGTTTCCCTCTCTCTCCCTCTGTGTTTCTCTCTCTCCTTTCTCTCCCTCTCCCTCCTCTTCTCCTCCTCTGTTTCCTTTCTCTCCTGTCTCTCCCCCTTCTATCTTCTTTCCCTCTCTCTCCCTTCCTCCCGCCTCTCTCGTCTTTTCTTTCTTCTCTTTCTACTGCCTCCTTTCTCTCCTCTCTCCCATCTCCGTCCTCTTTCTCTTCTCTCTTTCTCGTGTCTTTTCTTCGTGGTAAATGATGATTTCCCTCATAGTGGTCTGGGAGCTCTAAACTCAGATAAATGGCCCCACACAATTTGCAGGTGCTGTGTCGTAACTTCCTCTTTTGTGTTTTCTACCTGATTTCTACCCTATAATTCGTTTATCTTATGACATACTTCCGCGCAGTACTGAGATTCTCAAATTGTGATAAAGATAACTCCGAATACAATGGCCCTGCTTCGGTTGTTTTTTCTCACTTTTTTTCTGTTTCGTCCCCTGAAATCTTTACCCTATATATTTCTTTTTCTTGCGTTTCATTTATAATTAGCTTTCTCTTGTTTCTTGGTAATTTGCTCTTTCTCGGTGTGTCGGGTTTCTTAATCTTCAATTCAAAACTGCACCGTCACGGCCTTTTTTAATTTCTCAATTTTTCTTACATCTCTTTCTTTGAACTGCTTTCCTCCATTTTTCCATTTGCTTCCTACTATTTTATTATCTCTTTATTCCTCTTTCTTTCTATATTTATCTCTTCCTCTCTCCCTCCCTCTCTCTCCCTCTCTCTCCCTCTCTCTCCCTCTCTCTCCCTCTCTCTCCCTCTCTCTCCCTCTCTCCTCCCTCTCTCTCCTCTCTCTCCTCTCTCCTCTCTCTCCTCTCTCCCTCCTCTCTCCCTCTCTCTCTACTTTATCTCCAGCACTCCTTCCCTCTATCTTCTCTCTCCTTTCATTTAACTCTCCAGCGCCCGCGCTCTTGATTGTAACAGGCCTACACGCGCGCGGACTGAGAGTCCGGTTGTCCCTGGAGACGGATCGAGGCGAGGAAGCACTTGTTTTCTTCGCTCGTGGAGCAATACTATCCTAATTGCGAGGGTCTGAGCGGTTCACCTTTTTGGGAGCAAGGGTATTGCGAGAGGAGTGATGAACGTTTGTAATCGGGGCGCATCTCGCAGCCACTGTGCTGTTCACGAGACGTGCGGTCTTTGTTAGTCGACGACTCTGTTGGTGCTGAAGTGAAGTTTTCCCACGAAGAGTCTTGACGTTCACCGGGAATCTTCTATTCTAGTATCTTGATCTTAGGATTGAAAATTGTTGTCCTCTAATTTGAATATCGATTTTCCGAAATAGTAATAAAATTATTAAATAAACAAGGTTGATTTCCCTAAACCTAATAATAATATAACACGAACTCTTTATACTAAATCCCTTCCAGGAATGCTTTGCATGTATATTTCTATTTCGACTAGTCTTTAAAATCGCGTTGACTGAACATCCTTGCACCATGAACAAGTTGAACTCCTAATAATTATATCTTCCATATTTAAATATTCCATACAAGCTTCCCCTACCTAATCTAAATAGGTCTAACAAATGTTCGCTACCGTGTCTGAATTTTTAAGTGCTCGCTACCAAGTCTGAATAGTTTCTACATGTGCCCGCTTCCAAATAGCTTCAGCGTAAATTAAGTTCTTGATGAGGGAGAGGAGGAAGGGTACTGACCCAAGGATGGTTTAGCGAGGAGTGTCGGGTGAGCAGGCGTGAAGCAATAGTAGCCTTAAGAATGTTCAGAAACAGTGGAACTGCGGAAGCGAGAAATAGTTACTTGTTACTACGTAGGCAATACGAGGCCACAATTAAGAAATCGAAGAAATCTTGGCAGGATAGTGAGACAGCAAGAATAGAGGCAATTTTAAGAAACAATCATAATAAATCAATTTGGGACGTTATAAGATCACTGCGTAATAAAAGAAATGTAAGTAATGCAATTTCATCAGACGCGTGGGAGCAGTACTTTTCACGGGCGCTCGAAATAGCGAATATTGAAACAGGGATAGATATTATCACGGACCGGGATGTCCCTGAATTAGACGAACCGATAACCTGGAATGAAGTGAATAGGGCTATGCTAGCCATGAATAATAAGAAGGCAGGCGGCGCGGACGGCATTCCGACAAAATTTATTTCGGAATTGTGGCACATAGACCCAGAGAGTATTCTAAATTTATTTAATGCAATAGTTGATTCTGGATCGTATCCAGAAACGTGGAGTACAGCGATCCTCCAACCAGTCTTTAAGAATAAAGGTAATACGAATTGCCCACAAAATTATCGCGGAATTAGTCTTTTACCAGCGCTGAGCAAACTATTTTGTAAAATACTCAACGGGCGACTGAGTGAATGGGCGGAAAAGCACAGTAAAATATCAGAATTGCAAGCAGGCTTTAGGAGAGGCTTCGCGACTACCGACAATATCTTTGTGTTAGATACCTAGTAAAGCAGGCGCTTGCGCGTAAACAGGGCCACTTATATTGCAGTTTTGTAGATTTCGAAATGGCTTTTGACTCTATCAATAGAAAAGCTTTATGGCAAAAACTTAATGAGCTAGGTGTCTCACGTAAAGTTTTAAAAGTGTTGCAGAGCATATACGAAGACGTAAATTTCTGTGTCAGGTGCGGTGATGGAAGTACAACGCGAAAAATAAAATCGACAGTAGGAGTAAGACAGGGCTGTCCTCTCTCACCGCTATTGTTTATCTTGTTTATAAACGATTTATTGACGTGGTTACAGGATGCGGATACATCTGCGCCGGAAATTGAGGGCCTGAACATTCCCGGACTACTATATGCTGATGATTTAGTTTTATGTTCGGAGACTATTGACGGCTTACAAAAAAGTTTAAATATCCTAGAAACGTATAGTGAAACATGGGGATTAAAAGTAAATATTCAAAAAACCAAAGTAGTTGTCTTCAAGAATGGATTTATCTGGGGTAACAAGGAGAAATGGTTTTACGCTCAGGAGGAGATTGACCGGGTAAAAACATTTACATATCTTGGGCAAAATTTTCCATGAATGGTGGATGGAGTAATCACATAGTGGCGGCGCACAGTAAAGGAAGAATTGCGCTCAAAGAAATCGTTTGCGCAGTGCGCAGGGTTCCGGAATTGCCTTTAAAGGTGTGCGAGACGATGTTTAAATCGCTAGTTCTCCCAGCAATGAATTATGGGGCAGAAATTTGGGGAGTGGATAGGATAGATCGACTAGAAAGCGTCGAAACAGATTATTTCAAATTAATTCTCGAGTCTCTAGATTTGCAGCAAATGCCGGAGTCCTAAGAGAGGTCAGTAGTGTAGGAATTTGGAAAGATTTTAAAATGAAACCCATTAAACTTTGGATTAAATTAGCAGGTGAACAGGCTGACTCACTTATAAATAGATGTTTTCGGGTGCAGTTACAGGGAAGCAACCAACGCTACTGGTCGTATAAAATTAAACTGCTACTGGAACGTTCAGGTCTGGAGACGTTTCTCCGGAAATGGTGGGAGATAGGGGAACACGTGACATAGAACGGTTAATTTCGGATAGACTTGCGGATATTAAAAGGCAAGAGATCCTGGCAGCAACGGCCGAAAAACGTTCGCTAGTTGCGCAAATTCACGCGAGTCCGTTATGGGGTTGCGAACGTTACGTAAACACACTGCAAAAGGACGCAAGAGGGGGATACGCTTGGTTCAGGGTCGGGAGTGGATGCAACGTAGATTAAAGGACTCGAATGGTAATGGCATCTGTGTGCTTTGCGGTGATAGGGAAGACTGGATCCATATCCTTTTAATTTGCAGTGCGACCGAAACTTGGAGAAGAAAATGGATGGGAATGGGAAATTACTACTTCCAACATAGGAACGTAACGCTCGCCCAAAACATTCTAGGGATAAAGAGCTAACTTCATGAAAGAATTAGGAACATTTCTCGGAAAGGTTCGGACCACTAGAGAAACTGAAATTAAGGAGTGGGAAAACAGCAGTGGTTAGTACGAGCAGAGCCTAGACTGGAGAGAAATATGTAATAAATATAATGATATATAAAAAAATAAACTAACAATAATTAAGTTAGTCAGTAAGTTATGTTAGGTTAGTAAACAGTACAAAAAAAAATAAAAAAAATAAAAGTTATAAATTGTAGTCAATTGTTAAGTATAAGTAGATAAATAAGTCAATAAAAAAATATATATTAACTTAAAATAATTAAAATAAGTTAAATAAATTAAAATTAAATTAATTTAAAACAAGTTAAATAAATTAAAATTAAATTAAAATAAGTTATATAAATTAAAATTAAATTAATTAAAATAAGTTAAATAAATTAAAATTAAATTAATCAAAATAAGTTAAATAAATTAAAATTAAATTAATTAAAATAAAATAAAACGAAACTGTTAAAATAAAGCACATTAGGGGGCGAAGGGAAGTGGGAATCGGAAATGTTAGGGCAGAGGCGTTGGTGCGGACGATTTTCTGTGGTGCTGTTTGTTTTCAGGTGCGGTGGAGGCCAAACACTGGAAGGAGAATGCCTAACGCCCGCGCCAAATAAATAAATAGTCTAAAAACCGGATAGAGTAGCATGTACTCGGCTTCTGACGGCAGGTTTTTCCCCCTTCAGGGGTTTTTCCCTCAGCCGTACCTTATGGTCTCGTTTCCGCGGCTTTGAGGCGATGGAGAGACCATTTTGGGTGAATACCAGAAGGCGAAAGGTTAGAACGCGGTAGAATGTAGGTATTGTAATGGCTTAAAGGCCTTCGGCCTAGCCACATTGCATCAAGTTTCTAATTTGGCTGTAATAATTACCTATTAAAAAAAAAAAAAAAAAAAAGTTCTTGATGAAAAATTTCACCTCCAGTTTCACTTGTCTCATGACTTTCTATAACTAATTTTGTCGTTGGCTTTAATCTGTCTGCCGGCAGTCGCTTATTCAGTATTGACAGATAAGAAAACTAGTCACTATTGGTAATATCTTTCCCTTTCAGTCCATTATATGACGCTTATTAAAAAAAAATATTTTAGCACCGGACGTATCCCGAATTTCGGAAACGTCGCTGGTCCAGGAACCCACGGGGGCTCTACCTGCTCTATTTTGAGATTCGAATTTTTCTTCTTCCCGGCGAAACAAAAATCTAGAGTTACTGAATAAGAATAGATAATTATATAAGTCATTTTTTATTTTAAAGCTACATGTACTACTCATTATTTTGTAAACCAAAGCTGGAAGGAAATGCATTAAATATTTGTGAAAATGAATTGTTTAACAACTTCTAAGAAAACATAATACAGACGAATATTAATACAAACATAATACAAACCACGAAATGTCGTATAAATATCCGGTGTTGTGCTTGCGTAATAAAATACTATTGAAGGCAAGTTCTACAAAAAGTCCTTATCAGCCTACCAATAACTTAAAGAAGTACCCGACAATTATTTTCAAGAAAAAATAGTAATTAAATATAACAAAAATATTTGCATTTTTGTTGTTTTTTTGGTAATGAAATATAGTTAACAATTAGCGATTTACTCTCTTTAAGTGGACTAGTACCTTAACAGCGTGTGTGATTGTGCAAATTATCGCCAGAGAATACATCACGATTGAAAAGGAATACTGTTAAAAATAGGCTCTATTTGTAGTCCATTGTTGACAGGAATATAAAATTTCATACTCACATTCACTCTCAAACTCACAATCCGTGGCGTGTTTACTAGAGAGTAGAGGATTATAAGGCCACTATCTCTTTCACACGTTCGGTCGTTTTCAAGTGCGACAAAAGTTGCTTTGCCTCCTGTCTTACCCTGATTTTCCTATTGCTTACTTTTTTCATGATTTTGTATCTATCTCGTTTCTTCATCACTAGCAGAAAAAGTCCCAATGGCCTCTTCTATCTTTGAATAGACTGGAGAAAGAGCACTGTATCTAAACTCACTCTCTCAGTACTCGTATTTCATTTCCTCGACAATTTCATTCTACGCTTTTTCTTCTCTTTTCTCGCAATATTTTGTATGACTTTAAGTTGTAGGTGAAAAATTACTTCCAATAACTAATTTTGTTATTGGCTTTTTCTCCGCGTTTTCTGTATTTTTTCTGTGCTTTTATTTCTCAAGACTTTCACTTGGCAGTATGAGTTTGCGTTGTTTCTGAATTGGTATCTTATGTATTCTCATTATTTCTTACTAATTTTGTTATTTTCTTTTTTAAAATTTTGGATTACTCTTTACAGTAGGGACAATTATTTATTTTCATCCTTCATTTGGAATGTCTCCATCACACACAACAGGTTTGTCTGACTGTCTGTACAGGCACGATAGCTCGTCATGCTGCCACGGACTACCAGCGTCGTCCCGGGCTTGCGGCCATGGGTCCAGGGGTACATGTAATTAGCGCATAGCGATCTCTACGCCATAACTCATATCTTCTCAACCTGAGAAGTGAGCTTTCTTATCGTCACACAACAACTGACACTGAGACATTGCAAGGAAAGCGCACACTTTAATCTGCCCCTACCGGGAAGCGAACCCGGATCGCGTCATGGATAGCGAGCATACTGATCAAGCTATTCGCTATTCGTAGGGCCGCAAAATACAGATAATATTTTTTAAATTGCTCGAAGCAGGATGACGTTTTACCCATTCACAATGATTGATTGATTTATTGATTGATTGATTGATTTTTTCGTGTTTCCGGGCACGTCAACTGCTTTGGTCATTAGTCCCTTTGATGTAGTGCATGTTTTTTACTTGGGAGATGTCGGTGATCTTCCCCCGCTGGATGGCGAGATCCGGCGCGGGTCACCGCCCCAGACGGGACAAGCTCTGAGCTCCCGACCGATCTCCCCGAATATGCGGTAGTGTAGTGCATGTTAGTGTAAGTGTAGTGCATGTTAGTGTTAGTATGTTAGTATAAGAGGAGAGGATAGGACAAGGAAGAGGAAGGAAAGATCGCGCGCGGTCCGTGGCCCGTTTGGTAGGGTGCTGCTCCGGCATTCGCCTGGTGTTGATCGGAGAAACCACGGAAAACTACCGATCAGATCAGCCGGCCGCTAGAATTCTCCTCCAGACAGCGACTGAATTCGACCTAACTGCAAAGCTAGTGTCGAAAATGCTGCCGCCGTCAGGACTCGAACCTAGGACCTCGCGGTCAGAGGCCATTCACAATGTATACCAGTATTTTACAACGACAAAAAAGCTAAGGCACAGAAATTCAAAAACATTTAATAAAAAGCCTGATTTCCGACATCGCAAACATTAAAAAGTAAATAAAGAAATATGTTAAATACATCTGAAAAAATTAAAATGAGACTTTAACCATTATTTGTGGGAGGAAAGCAAAATTCAATCGATTTGTCCGTAAAGAAGTGGAGCTCCTCAGTAATGTTAAGTTTTTCTTATTTTTGTTTAAAAAAAAGGAATTTTTTAACAATCATTAGTGTGCCGTAAAAAACAAAAAATTTATTTCATTTATTACTATGCCACTAAACTTCTCAAACCCGCACTTAAAACAAGCATTCTTTTTCAGCCGCCTATCAGTCAGTTAGATACTCCTTTCCCACGATTGACCATCTCGGAATCACTCAGAAACTGGGAATTGTATGCGGAATCAATTGGCCTTCCTTTTGTTTCGTCTCACTTTTGATGAAGCACGCACTTCTTGGCTTCATTACACCCTCCCTACATTCTTGGACAGGACGTCCGCATTGATTGATTGTTTTATTGTCATTGATTTCGGTCACGTCAACAGCTAAGGTCATTAGTACCATACGTGTTATGAATTAGTCCCCACGGAGGAATATTGTGGATTCTTTTCTTTTCTGTTGGAGTTATCTGGAAGCCGAATGTTTGCATAAGTGTTTAAATTTTTGCATATAAGGGAATGTATCTCGAATCTTCTCTGTAATCAGCTTGATTCACTGGATAAACATCGTGAAGTATTATTGGGTTGATTGAAAGCAGTAGCGTTGATGGCATATTTCAACATTAATGTCTTTCTGCGATGTGCTAGATTTGGTTCGTTGGATTCAATTAGAATGCTTCCGATGGGGCTTGTGCGGTAGCAACCGGTACATATTCTTAAGCCTTGGTTGTGTATATCGTCTAGTTTCTTGAGGTCGTTCCGTCGGGCATAATCATAAATTACAGATCCATAATCTAATTTAGCTCTTACTATGGTTTTATACGTTAGTAATTGTACTTTCTTTAGAGACGCAAAAGAAAAAACACTACTAACTGGCAAAGTGCGGTGCGCACTCGATGAGAGTTAGCCTGCTACTGAGGTGGAATCCTTAGGTCTCATTCGGGCCAAAAAGGGCTGATAATTTTCCTGAAATGCATTTCAAAACAGTAAGCTCGCGAATTGTTTTTTAAAGGTACAAGAAGAATCAAAGTTCTAAACGAAGCGTAAATGTAGGTTTCAGAAATTTCGCGAAGTCACAGGAGTCCCAGAGACTCCACGTCGGTAGCTGAGGGTTATAAATCAAAATATTAAATGTAATTTTTAAAAACAATTTAATTCCTAAGCGAGTTTGTCAACACCCGCCTCCAGAAAATTTCCCGGCTGGTCGCAATTGGTTACGGAGTTGGGCACAGCTGTTTTAGACTTAAACGCATCAGAATATTATGTCGAACTGACCGATGGACTTAAGTAGCTTAAGGCATTAACTGATGTTACTGCGGTGCCTCTGACCGGGAGGTGCTAGGGGTCGAGTCTCAGATGGCAGAATTTTCGACACTAGTTAGAGAGCTATGTCAAATTTAGTCGCTATCTGGAGGAGAATACTAGCGGTCAGTTGCTCCAATCAATGTTGTTTTATGTTTTCTCCGATCAGTACCAGGCGAATACTGGAGCAGTATCCTAATAAACGGGCCACGCGGGATCTTTCATTCCTCTTCCTTGTCCTAACCTCTCCCTTTACACACACACTTACACTAGCATGCACTACACTACCACATATTCCGGGAGACCGGTCGGGAGTTTATAGCTGTTCCGGCAGGGGTGGTGCCCCGCTGGTAGGTGATACGTGACTGGTGGGTGCCCCGATGGTGTGTGATACATCCGCAAGCCATCGTATAGGTTAACACAGGATCTCCTTATCAGTGGAGGAGGCCAATCGACACCACCCGTGACAAAAAACATGCACTACATTCACGAGACTAACAGCATTAGTAGTTGACGCGCCCGAAAACATGAAATAATCAATTAAAGTTTCCAGGTTTTCTTTAAATGAACGAGAACGGACTGTATGAGAGAGGAGATCTGCCCATCACCCAAACATAAGAATGGAAAAGGAGACAGATTGAAAAAAGATTGCTTGCAGTTCGCAATCCGTTGAGTGGTTGGAATGTTTTGTCTCAATTCAATATGATTGAAAATGATATTCGGAACTCTGAAAGTCTACAATGCACATTGTTTTTTAATAGATTCGTTCGTTATATTTCCCTAAAATGTTCGAGGACACAACTGATACTCTTTAACGATTGGCACAAAAATTAAATCAGACGGTTTACTATTGTATTTTCAAATGAAGTTATTTTAACTTTAAAAACAATTGCGTTGAGCGAGAAATGTTTAAACCAGCCCCCCTAATTCAGTAATATTTTGTTACTGTTTAATAAACTTTTTTCCATGGATTTATATTCTGAGTGTGTTTTGCAGTACACTACTCTTGTCTCTCTCTTTCCCTTGCCCTATCTTTCAACCCTTATTTTTTGGTCGTTTACTCTGACCATTACTTTTTGTCCTTTCCCAGACTTCTTCTTCCCCGACACCTTCAAACTGCTTGACTCCTATCTCTATTCCGGTACATTTCACATAATCTTCCTCCAATGTTCCCAAGACCACCTTGTCTTATCAGCAGTAGTATCGCCTCCCAGTTCACGAACTCTTCAAGAGGTTAGCTTCCTTCAGTTCTCTTCTACTCTCGTGATTATGCTTTTCGAGAAAAGTCATTTTAAATTCTTCAATAGAAAATATAAATGCCCAAAATTTTCATTTCAATGCAATGTAACTAAAGAATATTACTTGTCGATCCAGATGGTGGAGATTGCTACAGCAGACATACAGTAGCGATTACCGTATGATTAGTCATGTGTTTGAAGTCATATTTGACATGGTTTTTTACCCATGTGTTAAGGTATGATGGACATTCAATCAAATGCGTTCTCGGTCCATGTTCAATCAAATGCGTTCTCGGCAAAGTCTTCGCTTTTTTGTTATCAGTCGCCTCCAATCAATGCTACCTTCATGTTCATGCACAATTTTTATGATTTCACACAAATGTTATTAAATATATTTCTTCCTTTTAATTATCTCACATAATACTCTATTACAATACATACATACAGAGCTACATTTATAACATTTTAGGTCCAGGACCGCGTCCCAAAATAATTATTGGTTTATTAGAATAATTACATATTTATTATATAATTTAATAATTATTCCCGAGGTGCCGGAACGCCATTCCGTCTTGTTTCGCCAGAAATCAAGCCCTGCATACATGTAAAAACATAATTCTGAGACTGCAGCAGTGCGGAAAACGTTTGTACTTCACTTACTGTAATGAGAAAATGATAATAATGATGATTATGACGGTGATGGCGGTTGTGTAAATCCCAAGTTTGAAGTCATACAAACAGAAGGCTGCTTCCTTAGTCGCATTCCAAAAAGGGGGAAGCAAACTGAACCCTAATTTTTTCCCTCAATTATTGTTCAAGCGATGAGTTATGTTGGGACATTTATTGTTAGAAACTTTTCTAATCCTATGTGACAGTTTTGTCTTCGATCTCTTATCGCTTGTATTAAAAACTGTCGCCATGCGTAATTACTTAGTTAAAAGTCAGACGTCTCTTACAGCCTAGCCTCTCCATAAATTCGTTAAGATCTCTCTTGTCAAGCGTTAAAAACTGAAAATTATTTTATCACAGACTCGCAGAAAATTAATGATTCATGAATATGCAATAATGAAATATGAATAAGCTCCTTTAATTTTTGCTGCAATTTATTCTCTAGTTCACAGTTAATTTCTCTCCATTGTGGTTCCGAGTAACAGAATAGCACTAATAACCGACCGTTAATGTATTCCTTCGTTTGTGGCTTCGAGTAACAGAATAGCACTAATAAGCGACCGTTAATGTATTCCTTCGTTTGTGGCTTCGAGTAACAGAATAGCACTAATATGCAATCGTTAATGTATTCCTTCCTTAGAAGCTCCGAGTAACAGAACATCACTAATAAGCGACCGTTAATGTATTCCTTCCTTTCTGTGATCCAGGTAGGATACACTGTCATGTGAATTGACGCCACAGCACCTCATTGAACACATCAATACGCAGAAAAAAGGTGAATACAAGGACATAAAATTGTCTTGTATACTCTCATAGAACTCTCATAGTACTTATAGTCACTTCTACATTTCCACCACCGTTATGAATTTTTTCCATCACTAATTCCGAAGACAAGTTTAGGAGTCTCGAGGGCCGGATAAAATCTCGGCATGGCTAATACTGCCCGTAGTTTAAGGAGACCCTTGGTTTAGATCTTTTGTGACCCGAGTTCGGGGCTGTTCTCTACGTTTCTGTACTTTAGAGAAAAGCAGGGTAAAGTGACGCTTTTGTACTTTTAGATTGCGTGGTTAGAAGGATACTTTGGTTCAATGAATGTGTGGTGCTTTACTTAACAATGGTTTAGATTTGTTCGTTTTCTCTCTCCTGATAAGATCTTTCTCATTTGTGTTTACGTCGTATTTCTCTCGGGATCTGATCTTATCAAGAGTAACCTTTCTGGCACGCCGATTTCCGTTCAGCGTAATTTTCGGTTTGATGTTCACCCCACCGTATCTGATCTTAACCCTTTTACTTTTTTTCTTGCAATTTGTGTCACCGTTTTTCGAAGCTGTTGTTTTATACATTTTTTCTATGTCTCTTCCAATACTTCCTTATTTATTTCCATGGCATTTTTGACGTACCCCTATTTGTCAATGTCTCAGTAACGCTTTTCTCTGCAAAAATAACCCGCTATTTATCTTACTGATTCTCTGATTATTATTTAACATCTGCAACTACATTTCCTTTATTATAATTTCCCACATTACTTCTCATTGTCATATAATTATTTCACCAAAAATTGTTTTTGTCCATTCCGATAATTTTTTTTTTTTAATTTATTTTTCTTCCCCCTTAACTCTTTCTGAACTATCCTTTCAAATTATTTTCTTTCTCTATGTTCGCGTTCCTCATATAAGCTATCTTTCATTGTCATCCTTAATTCATACTCATTCCTCCCATCTCACCTCATTCAATCTGATCTCATCCCGTGTCATCCCATTTTCTGTCATCTTTCTCATTTCTCCATCAGTTCTCATCTGCAATTCCTCCGCTCAAATATTTTTCCTCTTCAAGTTTTATCTTAGTTTTCTCATCCACTAGAGTTCCATCCACCGTTTGTTTTCGTGCACATTTTCAATTGTCTCCTTCTTCTTTCTTTTATTTACATGTTATTTTCACATTGTACTCCAGAATTTTAACCATTACTACCTCCTCATAACTATACTCCGATTTAAACGTAGTGGCACGTGAAGCTGAAGACATGGAGGGGGAGTTTGTCATCCGATCGTGAGCTCTAATACTAAAAATTGAAGTTGTAACAGAGCTCCCAATTGGATGACACTGCCCCCCTCTCCGTTCTGCTTGTGATCTTGAAGTGTAATTTTAAATCGAAGTATACTCCTCATTTTCCTCAAAAATAACTTTTTATTTCAGTCTTTTCGTATTCGTCCTCCACATTCCTTCCCACCGTTTCTTCATCCTTGCATTTTTCTTCTGATATTTTTTGACATTCTTTCTAGCCTATTGTATCCTCCAAATTCTTCTCTATCTCCTTGCGCTAATCCACTTTCCTCTTTCCCTTCCTTCCCCTTTTCCTTTTTTCTTCATAACTTTATCCTTTCTCCATAACTTCCTCTTCCTCCCAACTCTTTTTCTTCCACCCTTCCTCCATCTCGACATCTTCTTCCATCCTTTGCAACCTTTTCTCTTGCACTAGCACCTTCTTATTCCCCCCTCCGGTCTACCGCATCCGCCCCCAACTCCTTCCTCCCTCGCACCACCCTGGATCACGACCTCCTCGACGCGGTCGGGGCGCCGATAATTGAATTATTCCGCGGACTCTTAATTAAGGTGCCTGCAGCTCGCTCTGGCGACGCCCAGCTCAACTAGAGGGCGGTGCCGAATTGGTCGCGCGGCTGGGCGCCGCCGAGCAGCTCAACAAGCGAGCTAGGCAAGCTCAGTTGAGCAGCTTTGTTGAACGAAGCAAGTGAGGCGCGGGTTGAAATGCGTCCAATGAGGTTTGAGATCAGGTTGGACGGGGAAGTGGTAGGGAAATATGACGAAGTGGGCGTCACTGACATTGGAGAAATAAATGACGGTCGTTCTGGCGTGAGAACGTAAGGAATTCCACTCTAGAGTTTGATTTAGTTGTGGTTGGGGAGAATGTGTGATTAAATTTTAATGCAGGGTGAGGGTTAAATGCTTCGCGATGAGTACCAAAAGAAGTTTAGGGATGGTACCAAGGTAGTTCTAAATTTATTCTGAGATGCGGCTGTAGATTTATAAAACATTAAAATTGTTCAAGGTTATTTATTCAACTCAACTTTTTCTAGCCTAATTGAGAAAATTGTGATATACCGGAATGTATAATAACTCATCTTTGATACTCAACCTCAGGAACATTAGTGTATCGTGTAGCCGTCAGCGTGTTAAATCAGTGTTACGAGTAAAAACGGAACTGTGTTGAAAATAACAATTAAAATATATATATTTTTTAATATAGTAGTATACTGTGAATAAAACAGGCGAAAAGTAAAATACTGAAACTTTTTTTCCTTTAGGAACTTACAAGAAGTAGTCAATGGAGTACGTAGTAGATAATATTTTAGAAAAGGAGGCAAATTAAGGTTTAGAAAAATTACTGAATAGATTATTGCAGAGGAAAATGCATGCAAGGTCAACAAATCATGCTTTAAGTTTACTTCATTAACCACAAAAAAACAATATAATGATCACTGTTAAAGCTTTTAGTGCTACTCAAATATGTTACAAGTAACAGAATAATGCGCAATATAATGTGTTACTCGTAAAAGGTCACATAAAAAAGATAGAGATCGTCGCAAAGAGATGGACAAAGAAATTTTGTAGCGATATAAACTTATTGAATGAATGATCGCATCTGATCATACACGACTGCATCCTGCAGGTCACGACTCATTTGAACAGTCACACTTATAAATCAAAATAAACAAAACAGCCCATAAAGTTTGCATGTATTAACAGTAGTTTATAACTATACATTTCCCCAATAATAGTCCCTGCAAATTGTCTCCCAATAGCAGTCACAACGCAATCCTCTTTTGTGTTTGAATTTGAAACGACGTTACATTGCCAACTCTCCACGAAATTCGGAAGTATGAAGTTACACATTTACGAGTGCAATTCATGTGGTAATTTGTGTAAAGGACTATTGAGATAATGCCAAGTCGAGTGAATTATTAACGTATTGTTTGATCGGCGATATTTGAGAGACAATTAGAAGTTCTGTGGATTCAGTAGCTCAAAAGAAAATTCAAAAGCAAATGCAAATTCATCTCACTAATGAATTTTAATTTTATTGCAATTTTTATTTTATGTAATACTACATAATTATGGCATTTCACTGTGTATATTTTTCTGCATTTATTATAAATTAAAGCTAATAGGCCGTATTTAAAAATGTGTTACTAATATTTAATTAACTTGCTTTTACTTCCTCGTATACGTACTGTACCAGAACACAAGTAGTACGTGGACATGTAGTGTAGAGAAAGATATGTGATGCTGCAGAAAGTCAATTGCGAGATTTCAACGGAAATACACGTTTTGGGGTCCCCTGATTCCACAAAAAAAGTTGTTATGTCTGTCTGTCCGTCTCAGAACAACACTAGCGTTTAAACTTTTCGTAAGATTGATTTTCCCCAGTGTATCTGGCGCGATTCGAAGCTCTGTGATTTTTAAAAACATTGTTTATTGGTACTTTCTATGAAGCCCCTCGACATCTTTGAAATTATCTCGAGAATGGCGAACATTTTTTTAAAAAGGGTTTTTGTAACAATATAGTAAAATTATGAAAATGGCGTTGGTTTTTTACTCTCAACTCTAAATTATTGTACAATGGAGATTTTTTTTGTTATCTTCAACTACAATATTGATTTTTCCTTCCATTGAAATTTGCTCTCTTTAATTTTTCTTTTATTAAAGTCACACATATTTTCACGCATTATAGAGTGAAATATTTGCAATATTCAAAATATCAAAAAACAAGAATTTCTAAGAAAGCACTCCAATTTTTTCATTAAATTTTTTAAGGGTAATGATAAATAAGGATAACAGATGACATAAGCGCCATTCTCCTACATTCTATTTTTAGACATTAAGCAAATGAATTCTTAATTTCTCGTATACATACGTATATACGTAGGATAGAGAAAGTTAGGTAATGCTGCGGAAAATAGATTTAACAATTTCAACGGAAATACTCGTTTTCGGGTCCCCTGTGCCGAAAAAGTGTTTTTTTAAAAACGTCCGTTCGTCCGCCTGTCTGTCCGTCTGTTCGTCCGTTCGTCCGTCTGTGCACACTACTAGCGCCTAAACCACACGTACGAACTTTTACGAATTGAAGAAACCCCGGTACATCTGGCTCTAGTTGAAGCTTTGAGACTTTGAAAAACTTTCTTTAATATTTGGGTATACTTTACATGAAGCCCTAGGAACATTTTCAAAATGTTCTCAAAACTGCTCAAAATTGTTTCTTTAAATTTCTTGTAAGAATAGAGTAAAATACACTTATAAACATGGCATAGGTACAATTTTCACGGTTAACTCTGAATATTTGAAAATTGTCAAAATTGAAGAAATTTTTCCTTCAAATGAAATTTGTTCCATAAGTAGTTCTTTCATTAAGATAATGTCAATTTTTAAAAAAATAGTAGTTTTCGCCCAATAATACGTGCAATATTTGCAATTTTTAAAAAATTACTAAATGTATATTTTTTCAAAAACAATTCCAAATTTTAAAAAAAATGTTTGTACGGTTAGTGTCAAACGGTAACATAAACGCCATATTGCTCCATTCTTTTGTTTTTTCAAAATTGAAAAAATGTAATTTTTTTGACTAGTCACTCACGTCAGTAATATGTACTTTAAAGGCAATTTCTTCACAGTATTATATTTATGAGAACATGTGCTTTAAATAATGTCAAATAACGCTTCACAGAAACACAACAGTTTTCT
This sequence comes from Teleogryllus oceanicus, assembly GCA_964035755.1. Lineage (NCBI taxonomy): Eukaryota > Metazoa > Arthropoda > Insecta > Orthoptera > Gryllidae > Teleogryllus > Teleogryllus oceanicus. The sequence continues at coordinate 18,937,864 of CAXIVR010000010.1, forward strand.
TTAAAAATGAACTCAGAATCCCGCATTTTCAGAAACGCTCAAACGCGATTTACTCAAAAATGGCTCTGGTTTTTTCTTCAAACTTTTGCAAGGGATAGCATTGCTTAATATGACGTGAAGTTAACTTTGGTGCATTCATTTACTTTTCAAACATTACACAATTTTGTTTTCAATACCTTTCACGTCATTAATGTGCACATTTAAACGTGTTTATATACATTATTTAATTAGTGAGATGATATTCTTCAAATTACTTTAAGATAGTTTTTCGAGAACTCAATAGATTGTCAAAAAGAGCATCAAATTTTGCATTTATAGTAACCATTAACTTAAAGACGGCTCCAAATTGTCAATGAAAATTGCTATTTAGCACAAGGATTTAGTTATTTAACATTCTTAAAACAATATATTTCGGTTGTACTATTTGGAAACCGAAAAGTTGAGAATATTTTTTAAAAAACGGGAAAATATTTTGTTCGGCGATAGAGGCAACAGGCAAGGACAGTCAAGACTGTACAGTACCAGTCTGCACCATGGAAATTAGAAAACTTTACTATGAGAAAGTGAGTGTCATTCTGTAGCACATCTAGTTTTAAATATCTTTCAATGCGATAATATTCACATTTTCAGCGTTTTCTACACTTTATTACTTTTGCGTGTGGAAGTGATTCAGATGTCTTCCATTGAAGTTTCTCGAAAACCTAAAAGTATTCAGTGAAAAAGAGCTTGAAATTTTGCTTTTACATAACGCTTTCTCGACATTTTCTTAAAAACGGCTCCAAATTTTGCAACAAAACTTTCTGTGTAGAAGGAGGTTATACTTTTCAATAATATTCTTAAAGTAATATTTCGGGTCTACCATTATGGAAACGAAATATTTAGAAAGCTAAAAAAAATACTTTGAGTAAACAAAGGAATACAAAAATATTAAAATCCATATATACAATTTGGAGCCTTTATCAATGCTCAATATACAATATTATGAATTTTATTAATGTTTTTTTTAATTTTTTTATTACGTAAAAATGTAATGTTTATACTATTGCCAACCACATGTTCTATATTGCTTTAGAAAAGGCACATGCCTAATATGGGAAACGAAAACCTGAAAATAAATATTCATAAAGTATAAATGTCTTAATTCCTGATATCCTCATGAGATTGAGCCTAAAACGTCCAAAAACACCAGCAACGAGCCATCTATCTGCAATATTAAAATAGGATCAACAAGAAGAAATTCATTTATTCGAATAATAATAATAATAATAATAATAATAATAATGATAATAATAATAATAACAACAACAACAACAACAACAACAACAATAACAATGAATGAGTTATGTCGTTATGGTTGTCCAACAGTGTCATCATGTTACCTCCAATTATGGTGGCCAATATTTTCTAACATCATATTTACTTATTGTTCTTGTTTTGAACAGATTGTAAATTTACAGATTTAAATTAAAAAAATTATTTTACATCAAGCGTTGGCTCAGAAGTGTCGTCTTCTGACTGAAGATAAGGTACCGTACTTTAAGTACCAAGCTATGTGTGTTCTGGAGAACGAAGAGTGGCGCTTGTATTGGGATAGAACTATCTTAACAGATCAGACAGTGATTCACAAGAGACCGGATTTGGTTGTAATTAACAAGTGTGAGAAACATGTCATGCTTCTTGATGTTTCTGTCTCAAATACTGACAACATTCAAAGCAAATGCACTGAAAAATCAGTAAATATGCAAACCTTATTGAACCCGTTGAGAAACAGTGGAGTACGAAAAGAGTCAACGTTATCCCGATAATTGTTTCAAGCACCGGAGTCATCCCTAGGAGTCTGATGTGGGGCCTTAAGCAACTGGGTTTGAATGAAGACCTGTACAAACCCATGCAGAAGGCAGTTGTCATTTCAACAACAAGGATAGTGCGGAAATTCATGGGAAACAATGTATCATAAATTATTTTTAAAAAATAGATGTATTGTGCTTTGATTTTGTATATCTGTGCAATTCATTTAAATGTGCCAATAAGATGAGAAAATAGTAATAATGAAATATAATAATAATACATAACATAACAATAATACATAATAATAATAATAATAATACATAATAATAATAATAATAATAATAACAATAATAACACTCTCTAAAAAAACTGGGGATCGAGACGAACATTATTATCAATCTACAGAAAGCTGTGATCCTGAGCACGTGTTCTTTAGTCAGAAGATTTATGGGTTCCTAAATAAATTTGTGCTAAAGAATATAAACTAAGTGTTTATATTTATATTTGTAGAAATGTTTACCTTCTAATAGTTCTTAAAATAAATATATTTTTGTTAAAAGTAATGTTCTACGGAAATCATGCTTTGATAAAAATATATGTATGACTCCTCAAATATGTGCCAGAAAGTTGTGAAAAACAAATAATATAAAGCAAGTATAGGCTAAATACTTTTTTTCCGGTACATATCACTTCTTACTTGCTGTTTCGAGATGCGTACGGCCCCTGTCTTTTAGAACACGCACTAAAACACCAACTCCCCTCCCCACGTGCAGTGCCTGCAGCTTGATCATACAAGCGACATGTGGACGCCAGTGAAGCTCAAATAGTTGTAAATGGGTTACGTTGGAGACGGAAGAAGACGAGGACAAAGGGAAAATAAGGAAAACGTAAATCTGTGTCAGAATATGAAGAATGATAGGAGATTTAAGGAGTTCCGGGAGGGCAAAAAATTATGAAACATTCGATTTTCGTTTTTTGGTTGCATATTAATATTTTCAAATTTGCTCTTTAATTTGATACATAATTTAGGCTCTTTTGCAACGTGTTCACAATTACTTTTGAAGAGAGGGGACTTGGCCATCTTGGGGGCAACTGACAGCGGTGACGTCTATATCAATGTGCGATTTGCTTTGTTTACTTTGCATTACCGCTGTAAAATTCCAAATGTCAAGTTCCGAAGTTGGGTACACTTATAAGATCTTAATTTGTCTGTACAGGGTCCACATGTTTTTGATGCTTCTGTGAGTGTTTGTTTACATTGTGGTGTTCTGTCTTTAGTGAACATTTATTTGTCTGTGAAGTGAAGTGTGTAGATAACTCATAATTAAATGTGTGATTTATTGATCTGACTCTTTTTAAATTGGGTTAAATGGTTTTTACGTGTCTTTAAGAAAAAGGATAAGCTGAAATTCAATTGTTAACTACAACTTCATCTTTAGCGAGCAAAAAATTCACTTAAGTTAGTAACGCTTGATAAAGAAAGGCCTGATAAAGACAGACTGAGATCTTGAGATAAAGCCCTGAACAAATAGAAGCAAATCCATGTGAATGACGAAGAAACGTAACATGGAACATTGTAAATAATTAAGACGACCAAATATGATGCTGTAATGCACTAGAAACTTTATCGTTTTCGTCAGTTTACTTTTCAAATTTAAATATTTTTTTCTTTTTGCCCAAATCTACTGGACAAAATTGATTTGAAATTTTACAGATCTTCAAATATTCTATTCTCCGTAGTTTTATATCAATTTTTTAAAAAATGAAGTTATTATAAATATTTTCTGAGGAAAGGTGAAATCAAATCCGTGAAATTTGAAATGGAAGAGATTTCCAGTGCTCCTTAAAAGAGACTCGGGAGAGACCCTTAAAAGAAGAGACAGAAAATGAGAGGGAATATTAACACGAAGGAGTGAAACACAAATATAGTGTAAATATTTAATTTCTCAGATACATATCACTACGTGCTGCTTCGAGATTGCATACGCTCCGTGCCTTTTATAAACCACGCACAGAACCACCACCACCACCACCACTACCACGTGCAGCGCGGCTACACGTGCGCGCCGGTGAAGCCCGGGTAGTAGTAGCTGGGGTCGTCTCCGGGCTGCGGGGGCGGGTATTCCGCGGGCTGGCGGTACACGCCGTCCCGCCTCGCGCTCCAGGTACTCGCGGTACAGCTGGCACGGCTGGCGGTCCCGCTTCCGCTTCGGCCGCTTCTTCTCCTTCTCCTCCTCCTCCCCCGTCACCCGCTCCGCCGCCTCCGCCGTCTGACACACAACGGCGAACGAGTTCACCTCTCAAGGTCGCTTTCAACAGGTGCAGGTCGAAATCGGGCCTCATAGTTTGTTTTTTTTACTTTCTCGCTACGGAGTAGATAGAACGTTATGTAATGCTGCGCGAAAAAGGGGAATTTTTGGCAGAACAACTCTTTATTACAGAGCCCTGGGACCGGGAGCGGTAGCCCAGTGCCACTGCAGCGCCTCTGACCGATGCCACTACAGCGCCTCTGACCAGGAGGTCCTAGGTTCGAGTCCTGACGGCGGCAGGATTTTCGATACTAGCTTTTCAGCTAGGTCGAATTCAGTCGATGTCTGGAGGAGAATTCTAGCGGCCGGCTGCTCTGATAGCCAGTTTTCCGTGAGTTCTCTGATCAACACCAGGCGAATGCCGGAGCAGTACCCTACCAAACGGGCCACGGACCGCGCGCGATCTGTCCTTTCCCTTCCTTGTCCTTTCCTCTCCCCTTACACACTCACTTACACTAACATGCACTACACTACCACATATTCCGGGAGACCGGTCGGGAGCTTAGAGCTTGTCCCGGCCGGGGCGGTGCCCCGCTGGTGGGAGAGTCCTGGTTAGGGGGAAACCCCACTAGCCGACGGTAGGTCGGCGCCGGATCTCGCCATCCGGCGGAGGAAGATCACCGCCATCTCCCGAGAGAAAAACATGCACTACATTAACGGGACTAATGACCCAAGCAGTTGACGCGCCCGGAAACACGAAAAAGTTAATCAATCAATACAGGGCCCTGGTAACGAAAAATAAAGCAGTTGCTAAATTTAGAAAAGAAAATCCTCTGCACCTGGTGTAGCCGTAATCCATGCTTTGTGTGTTTTTGATACCGAAAAATCGAGTAACGGGAAAATACCTGTGTGTCCATCTGCGAACAACGCAAGCGGCTAAACCGTTCATTTGATTTTCTCCACAACTGATATTCCTCAATCGTTCTGGTTGGTCCCATGAATTTGAAACCGATATTTTAATTTTGGGTATTTTACATGAAACCTCTGTGAGATTTTCAAAACTTTCAAAAAAATGGCTCCATCCTTTGATTAAATTTTGTTGTTGGATAGTATGAATGAACTATATAGTACGAATAGTACTCATAAACGGATAGTATGTTTAAGAGCACCGATTGAAAGATCTCTTGCCAGAACCAGTTTGCCGCTGTCTCAGCGGAGATTCTGACCCGAAGGTGCTCTAGCACCGTAGCATTTGCGCCAATGGCTAGCATATATTTTGCGCCCGTCAGTAAACTTCAAATTAGAGTTTTATTATGTGATTTAGCGGGTACACTCTAAATAGAACCCAGTGGTGGGGTCCATGACACGTGCCGTGCTTGTCTCTGCACTGACACAATAATCGCTGCTTCTCTCATATTGTTTGTTGACTCAGTCACGTTATTTGGACATAAAGAGTACTGTGCAATTGTCCTTATCTCTAAAGAAACGTTGAGAAATAATAAGCAGAGTGGTAAATTTAAACGCAAAACGCAAAAATACCTCTGAATTTATTAGTATCTTTTATAAACTACTTTTATATTTTTCGGTTCAGCTTTTTACGTCAAAATGACCATATTTTCAATTACAAACGTAGATTTGAAGATGTAAGTTTGTTTTAAAGTAAAGTAATACTCGAAATATAATAGATAACTTTTATGTTTATTAACAATAAAGTCAAATTAATTACTTTAATCTAAGATTTTAATATTATTTTAATATAGGATTTTAAAAACTTCCAAATAATATGATTACTACTTGTTACAACGTATTCTCAATGGGAACATGAAGCCTGTTTTGGGGAAAGTTTATAATTTAAAAAAATATTTTGAGTAAAATCTAAAAGTTGAGATTTTGACTGAAAATTGACATCATAGAGATCTAATATGTATGCAATTTTCACATTTTTTATCTGATCTCCCAACAGAGATATTACAGTTGAAATTTGCGAAAAAAACCTAAATATGTTTAGAAATGTGTAATTTTCAAGGGGTACGTTACTTACTAATGTTAAATTACAGAAAGTAAATAACACTCTTATGTGTAAAAGGACAGAAAAAAATAGGGCTGAGATTCCATTCCTTCTGTGAGAAATTACTTTCTGAAAATTGAACTTGGTTCATTCGGGTTCCATAGATTTGGTTGCAAATATTTCTCAAATAAAAACATAAAAAGGTGGTAAATACTATTTCAATTTATGAGACAGAGTATACTAAATTTAATGCGTTTCATTCTAGAATGATAGAACAACCCTGAGATGAATAATTTAGAAAATAGTAAATGTGTACAAATGCAAAAAATGGCGCACGGCGTAAAACAAAAATGGCCGCCATTTATTAACCAGATACAATAAAAGCAAATCAAAAATGGTTTTGAACAGCCAAAACAAAAGGAAATTTATGTACCAAATATGATTGTTTTTCGAGATGGTCGAGCGACCAATTTTTTAAATTCTGGACCTCTTAAAATGGATTGACCCCTAGGGATCGACACCGCCATATATTATCTGCTTATTACCAGCCGAATGCCTGAGAAGTACCCTAACGGGGCATGGATCTCGCGCAATATTTCCTTCCTCCTTTTTGTTGTGTCTTGCCAGCACCAGCATGGATGCATCGCACCAGCTGGACAAGCTCTAAACATCGACTGATCTCTCATTTGTGGGGTGTAGTGCGCATAAATGAGTTCTCGTAATGTACGGTGAGAGAAGAGGGTAGGAAGAAGGTAGCGCTCGGACTGTGGTCTGGAGGTTAGAGTAGTGGCATTCGCCTGTTATTGACCGCAGACACCAGGAAATACCGATCACAGCAGCCGACCGCTCAATTCTCCTTCAGTTGGTTGCGACCCAGCTATGAACTGAGCGTCGAAATTTCACTGCCATCCGGACGCGAATTCTTTGTCCTTCCGGCGAAGACGCACAGTGAACTGTGCTACAATTGATCTATTTCACCAAAAAATTGACGGAGACTTCCGGGGTCACAGTCAATTACCCTAATCCATTTTGAGATAAAATCTCATTTATGATTTGCACAATTTTAATGTTCAAATCAAGAAATGTTAATCAATAAAACTGGAAAAGTAAACTTTGTTGGTAAATACGGGAATGTCCAATTTAATTAAGCATCGGTTATTCGTCAAGGAAATCTGTTGCAGACTGAAATCTGTTGTAGAACAATCCAGAGGGCACATGCATGTCCACATATTACTCATTACGTCCGGAATTAGAAATAATAATATTTTTTGTAAGATCTCTAATTATTCACTTGCTTTTTATTTCACATCCGTTACAACTTAAGTAAATATACTGTATTAAAACCAAACATATATTTATTTAGTATTTTTCTTATCAAATGTATAATTTTTAGGTAATATAGCAATGCATAAACGGACCTATTTAATTCATCACTTGTAAATTGTGCACATTTTAATGTTGGAATATTATGCTCTACGCTGGTTCTCTTTTGATTCAGACCAAGACAAGAGTAATTTGGAATAAGTACTTTTACACATTTTATCTTCAACTACATATTCGTCCAAATATCGCATTCGAGTTTATTGCATACAGTTTCAATTACATATTTTTTTACTGCTACAACACGCATGATTTTTAACACTTTTATGACTCGCATACGCATTTTAAAGAGCATATTGCGTATTTTTACTTAAAATCATTTTAATTGTATCAGCGCCTCTTTTAACATATTTAGTTTGTTGAGTTATTATAGTTTGTTCAATCAACGTGGAATAATGGATAAAACAACCACACCCCTCGAAGCTTGAGGTTAAACGTCCGTAAAGATATTTTGCAATTAACCATAAATATAAATACTGGGTTTGTGATCTGTGAAATTTAATTATTTTTACTTCCAGCACTTTTGTGAATTCTCGACATACTAGTGAAACTATTCCACATACTGGCTAGCGTAAAAATATGGGCAGATCTCTTTTCATGAATATTGTCAATACATGAATTGCGCTACAATTTAATTGCTGAGATTTGGTAAAACACCGTAAAAATGTGATCGGTATCGTGACTAGTACTAGCATCGGTGCTCTGTTTTAATACGTTTGAAATACTTAATTTCCCGCACTTAAATATTGTGTTCGTGCTTGTGAAGTTTGTTACAAATTTAAAACGTGTACGATTTTTTTTAATTTAGGAAATTCAGAATAAAAGAAGTGTGACACTTTTATGGATTAAATAAAGTTTACAGATTTAAATTAAATGCTAAATATATTGTACAATTACATAAACACTAGCTGGTCCCTCGCAAACATTGAGAACTTGGTAAATTATTGTATCCTACTTGAAAGAAGATTCATTCAAGCTGCTTTCGTAACTTCGTACGACCATCCTTTGTAGCACAGGATGTAGTGCAGGTCACTGCATTATACGTCCGGTAGTGTGTGTGAATAAACATTTTAATATTGCTAAGCATTGAGAGTAATTTCAGAAAATAATATAGTCAGTAATTTTTAGGGGTATATTATTTCCGACGTCATTCCTTCAGTGTAATTCTACATATAATTCGAATTTCTACTTGTGATTGATGAAGCTACGATGTAGGGGTCCCCTAAAGTTCTTAGTCATCATTAGCGAATTATATGAAGAAATAATGATTTTACAGTAAATAAACATTCCTACAAACGCAAAATACTATCTATGACAATTTTGATAAATTTAATTGGCGATTATAATGAACGTGAACTAGTGTGTTAAGAAATTTATTTTCTGAATGTTCTAAAAATGCACCGTAACGGTATACTATGTTCACTGAATTTTTTACGCAATTATTGTCCTGTTTAAATTATTACGTGACATCAGTGTTATTACAGTTCGTTACTAATTCATTCAATAAGTAAAAAGCTAAGGTAAAGGCACCAATAGATGACATGTCAACAGTAATTGACACATTATAATACACAACAAAGAATTCAACTCCAAATGATAGCCAGATTAATGTGATGGTTAATGCAGATGGCTTCAACGTACAGAAATCGTGCAAAGTAATAATTACAGGGTAGTTATTTTCTTGTTTATTAAGCATTATATTTGAAATTGTCAATTACTGGTGACATGTCAACTATCGGTGCGTATATCTTAACTTAAAACATGGATTTTCATTCCCTCTGCGGACGACTAGTGAGCACTTGGACATGTGAGGTTTGTGGTGGAAAAGAACACCTTAACTTCCTTGATATCTTAGGCGAATGCAGTTCATTGGTCCCCAAGTTTCATAGTTGCCTTCAAGTGTTGAACCACATCCACATACAGCATTGCGCGCGTTTACACATCCTTATTTACTCGTTACTTTGATTGGGCGCAGTTCATTGGTCACCAAAGTTTGGTAGTTGCTTTCAAGTGTGGAACTTCACATATACCTCGCATTGCGCGTGTTGATGCGTCCTATTTCACTGGTTACCTTACTTTCAGTGGATACTAATAGCCCAGGTAATGTGGCAGCAGAAATAACAATTCATCGTTTCACAGATGTCTCGCGATTAAAATCTCCATTTGTGTTATGAACGAATAATATGGACTGAACCTGTACTGCTCGCCTAGAAGAGGGATGATGTAACAACATCTACATCCCATTCCGCGTGTGTTAATACGTCGGCTGATTTTCGAGAGGGCACAGTTCAATGGTCCCCAAAGTTTGATGGTTGACTTCAAGTGTTGAACCACACCACACTGCGCGTGTTAGCACCAGCTTTGCTGGTTTCCTAGAGCTTTCCGGCTTCCTAGAGCGAGAGTGGCAGCAAGCCAGTCACATCTCCGGGCAGGTAGTCCAGGTAAGTACAGCGGTAGAAGTAACATACGAATTTCATGAAACGGTCCAGAAATATCTCGCAATTGGAATCACTCAAATAATATCAACTGTCGTCAAAATCGCTCGTCTACTGGAGCGAGGTTGTAGCAACATCCACATTCTGTTCTGCACGTGTTAAGACGTTGTCTAATGTTCGAGCTGGCACTGTTAATTGGTCTCCAAAGTTTGATTTCAAGTGTTGAACCGCGCGTGTTAATACATCCCGTTTCTCTGGGCACTTTGGCAGTCCGGCCACGTCACCCAGCGAATAGCCCAGGTACTGCGACGGTAGAAATAACAAAATTTAGAAAACGGTCCATAGATGACTCGCAGCTGGAATCACTCGAATAGTATAAACTCTCATCAAAACCGTCTAGAGGAGGCACCGTTCCACGCTTGTTAGTACTCATCTAATGTTTGAGCGTATACAGTTTATTGGTCCCCAAAATTTGATTGCTGATTTCATGTGTTAAATTACACAACACTGCATGTGTTAACAATTCCTATTTCTCTGATTTCCTTGGACATCAGGCAGGCTAATGAATCACACATATCACTCACAGCTGGTGTTAACACGTCCTGCTTCGCTTGTTACCTTGGGCGGCAGCGGCAGCAGGCATGGCCCACTTTCCGTTCCGCGCGTGTTATGTTTGAGCGGACACAGTTCAATGGTTCCCTAAGTGCTGAAGCACATCCAGACCCCCGCTCGTGTTAAGGGGGAACCTTAAAACCTTAAAAAATTCGATTTTTAAAAACAGGAATATTTTAGTTGAAAAAATATTTCGATATCTGCGATAGTTGTTGAGTTATGATTTAAAAGGTATGTCACTGCATTATTCATCTATTAGAATAGTAAGGTAAGCAAAACTCATGAATCCAAATTCATCCCTTATTTTCCAGAATTACTGTTTCTAAGATCCGTATCCCTTGTAACCCAAAAATATGCATGAACAGGATGTATTTACACAACTATTATCTACAAAACCATGCTAAATAATACTCTTTAGATAAAAAGTTTTTCTGATAAAAATTATAAAACTGAAAAAAAAACTATTAATAATCGATATATCAATTATGGATTCAAATTAAAAATATTATTTATCCAGAGATATAAATGGAAGAACATGGTTTTGTGCCTGCAAGTATTAAAAGAAGAAATTTGCCAAAATCTTTCAAATTAGTTGGAAAAATCTTCAGTGTTATCAGGGAAACACTTAAGTCAGTGCATAAAAAACGGGTTGAATTTTGATTTTTCCCAAAAAATTTAAAGTTAAAAGCAAATGTTTCATTGCAGAAGAAAGATATTTCTGTGTGTCAATTCATTTTTACTGCTATGGAGTACGATTTTAAGTGGAAGGAGAGAGAAATGGGGAAAAGTGATGAAAACGTAACTGCCGTATGCTGTATCTTTCTTTCTAGGGTTTTTTTCCAGCCGACAGCCGGTTACCTTTTACGTCCCGATGGGACGCATATTCGACCACACACTAGACACCAACACACTTGCAGGCTCCTCTGGGGTCAGCAGAACGCGAGGCCCTCCGCGACAGCACATACATACAAAGACAAGGGACAAACAACCATGCCCAAGGCGGGACTCGAACCCGCGACCCTTCGGACCGAAGCGCTGAGTCGGTACTCGCTCTTAGCCACCTCGGCCATCCTGGTCGGCACTTATAATGTATATTTACATAAATTAAAAATTCAAGGCATAAAATCAGGGCAAGTAATTTGAATTCCATTTTTCCTGGGCCAGCGCACCATGCGAAAACTCTTGTGGGTATGTTGGAACCCGCCCTCTCGTTCCTCGCACATAGGCATGGAAGGAAAAAATGTATTAGATAGATAGAAATTTATTCTACAATTGGGCAGATGATGCCCGGTGGCAGAATGCAGAATTACAATTACAAATAAAATAATAATATATAAAAAATAAATATAAACAAACAAATTGACTTTGTCATTTCCTATGTATGCAGATGGCATTTACATTCCTATACTAAGCATTAAAATGTATATACACTAACATATAAATGAATAAGTTAATATAAATATAACATATAAATGAATAAATATGTAAGTTCCCCCTAGAGACGCCCTGCGTTACCTTTGGCGGCAGCGGCGTGAGTCCGGCCACGTCGCCGGGCGGGTAGCCCAGGTAGTGCGGCGGCAGGGCCGTGCGCACGCCGTACTTGAAGGCCACGTCCCACGCGGCCGTCTGCACCTCGCGCGCCACGTTGAAGGCGCCGTCCATGAGCTGGCGCGCGCGCTGCGCCACGCACGCGTCCTCGCCCTCGGGCACCTCGAGCTCCGCCAGCGAGAACATGCGCGCCGCCTCCTCCAGCGCTTGCACCTTGCCCCCCGGCCGGTGGCGGTCGATCGCCTTCAGCAGCTCTTGCGCCAGCAGAGCGCTACGCACACAAATCAAATCAATCAACGATGTCATACTTTTTACTTTCTCGCTACTGCTTACGCGGTAAAGAGAATGTTATGTAAAGGCTCCCATAGGACCGGGAGCGGTAGCTCAGTGTATCAACTGATGGCACTGCAGCGCCTCTGACCGGGAGGTTCGAGTCCTGACGGCGGCAGGATTTTCGAAACTAGCTTTTCAGCTAGGTCGAATTCAGTCGCTGTCTGGAGGAGAATTCTAGCGGCTGGTTGCTCTGATCGGTAGTTTTCCGTTTTTTTCCCGATCAGCACAAGGCGAATGCCGGAGCAGTACTCTACCAAACGGGCCACGGACCGCGCGCGATCTGTCCTTCCCATTCCTTGTCCTCTCCTCTCCCCTTACACACACACTTACATCAACATGCACTACACTACCACATATCCTGGGAGACCAGTCGGCAGCTTAGAGCTTGCCCCGGCTGTGGCGGTGCCCCGCTGGTGGGAGAGTCCTGCTTAGGGGGAAACCCTACTAGCCGACGGTAGGTCGGCGCCGGATCTCGCCATTCAGCGGGGGAAGATCACCGCCATCTTCCGATAAAAACCTGCACTATACTAACGGGACTAATGACCAAAGTAGTTGATGCGTCCGGAAAAACGAAAAATCAATCAATCAATCAAACTCCCACAGGCCAACGCGGAAGAGTTCGCAGCCTAGGCGAATTGCGCACGGAAGTTTCGCGTCCGTGTTCCTTAAGGTTCAGACCGCGCGAAGATCCGCAGCTTACGCTGATTGGCCGCAACGCAAGTTTCGCGTCACGTGTTACCATATAAGCACGTTCAGACCTGCGCGACAGCTGCTCCGAGCGTCGCGGCAACGGATTGGCAGCGTTTAGTCATCGGCAAAATTTGTAAGCAGTCAGACGCGTTTCTTCCGCTACAGCTCGAATTTAGTGAAAGTCCGGCCGGTTCGGGAGTCTTCCCTTCCCTCTGGGTTGAGTGATCTTGCCAACAGTCGCCAATCGCTGACTCTGTGCTCTGGTGTGAAACGGTCCCGCGAATTCCGCGGCCGCGTCTAGCTCGGAACTTTCCGCACCGCACCCGCTGTGGATATACCGCGCCGGTCTGTGGGAGCCTTAAAGCTGCCCGAAGAAACGGCAAATTTTCGGCAAATAGCTCTTATTAAAGGGCTCTCGCAACAAAAAAGTGGATAAATACAGTTGCTAAATTTACAAAAGAATCCTCTAACACGTGGTGCAGCCAGAATTCATGTTTTGTGGATCCTTGATACAAAAAAAATCGATTGACGGAAAAAAATTCCGTCCGTCTGTCTGTGAACTACGCTAGCGACTGAACCGTTCTGCCGATTTTTTCCAAAATTAATATTCCTCAATCAGTCTGGCTGATGTAGCAAACCCGTGAATTTGTAATGGATATTTTAATTTTAAAACGTACTTTACATGAAACTCCTGAAACATTTTCAAAATTTTCAAAACAATGACACCATCGTTTTTTATTTTTTTGTTGGATAGTGTGAAGGACGTTTAGCAGAATGGTGGAGGTTTCATTTTCGTTGTAGTACCCCATTTTTAGAAAATTGCAACGATCCTATTTTTTGTCGGAGTCTTCTTATAACTAAAATATAAAAATAAAATTTCCTAAATAAAATCTTATCTAAAAGAGATTTTGAAATAAGGTCACGTACAATTTCTCCAAAGTGTTAGTATTTTTTGCGTAATTTTGCGTGAAAATACGTGCGAGAAAGTATGTGTTGTTTTAGCAACACTATTTTTGCCTTATTTAAATGACTTATTTTTCGCTTTAAATAACATTATGTGTAACAGTATTGGTATAGGGACACACACAAACAACTATAGCCCGGCCGGGATTCGAACCCGCGATCCTTCAGACATTAGGTAGAAACGGTTCTTTGGCCTTGGGGATCTCGATAATCCCGGTCAGCTGGTTCCTTGCTTTAGATGGTATCAGGCCATCAGGACTGCTCTTCCGCCTGTCCAAACAAGTTCCTTTCACCATCTAGCGAAGAAAGAAAATAACGACGAAACAGGCGATTTGAATTTTGCTCAGAGGCTTATTTAGGCTTGACAGTCTTTTACACGCAGTAAATCTACAACACGGCTTATCCGGCTTCACGTCTCCTCCAAAGGCATAATAAAGAAGGTTTTCTTCTTAAAAATACAGGGCATTGATTGGGTTCGAACCCGCACATTTGAGTTCAATTCACAGCCGAAAAGAACTACATTACACACGACATATCAGACATGCGATAAGAGACTTATTAAATCTACAACGCGGGATGCCTTCTATGTACGCAATGTTCTTTCACTTTTATTCACATGTCGTGCCCGTATAGGGGGAAACCCCACTAGCTGACGGTAGGTCGGCGCCGGATCTCGCCATTCAGCGGGAGAAGATCACCGCCCTCTCCCGAGAAAAAACATGCACTACACTAACGGGACTAATAACCGAAGCAGTTGACGCGCCCGGACATACGAAAATATCAATCAATCAATCAATCAAAGGCCACAAAGGCTGCTTCAGTGGCCTCGTATAGCGTGTTCCTTACTTTATTTTCTAAGCTGTTTTCAATCTCTCACCGTTAAGTATTTACTTAATATTATAGTGTTAGTTCGATATCGGTTCAAGTTGCAGATAATCAAAACACGTTGCAGCTAAAGATAACGTATGGAAACACGTATTTAAAGGAAAGTACTTTTATTTATTTTCTTATAAGAAAGCGGTATAAGTTACAAACGACCATGGCCGAATAAAATAAAATCTTGCTGGTCATTTGCTATCTTTCAACTTAATAACGTTAATAACTAAAACGAGATCATTAACCACATAACACAAGATGCTGTTCGCGTACTGGAAGTATTTTCATTTCCATTCACGCTTCTACGTATGTAAACGTCATGGGATTTCCCTTTTTACTGAAGGCAGTCGTGTGTGCATGAGGTGTCGTAGCGGCCTCACAGAGAGCACACATTAATCCTCCTACTTGGAATGCTGTTTTGAGACGAAAAGTTTCTTTCATATCAACTTTTCACCCCACTGCTGGGGCATTATCGATGTGTGAACCTGACCGTGAGGAACATTGTGTCGACGCCTTGGCAAAAGTCTTCCCCAAGCACACACAATTAAGAATGTTATAAAAGAGCAAGAAAAGGAAGATAATAATGAGGTGGAAGGGGTCGGTAGAGAAACAAGGGAAGGAGAAGAACGAAGAGGAAATATTATTTCCCTAGGTTTGTGATATCATCTCCAGAAAGCGCTATATTATACATTATGATATGCTTGGTAACAAAACAACAGCAATAAAATAATAATATAATAATAAAACAATAATAATAATAATAATAATAATAATAATAATAAAATCAAAAAAAGGTTGAAATACTTTACTCATGCTCATGAAAGCATTGCACGCTGTTTCACTGAAGTGCTCAACAACCCTGATAAAATGCCTGACTATCTGAGTGAAGGAGACACTTTTCTAATCTTCAAAAAGGGAAACGAACAAGCTCCAATGAATTATAGACCAATAACATGCTTATCAACCGTATACAAGCTCTTCACTTCTGTTATTAGTGAAAAAATACACCTCCACTGTGCAAATAATAATATCTTTGAAGAAGAACAGAAAGGTTGTATTAAGGGGGTGGGGTGTAAACATCAACTCATCATTGATTCTGTGGTCTTAAAGCAAGCTCAAACAAAGAAAAGAAATCTCCACTTCTGTTACATTGATTACAGCCAAGCTTTTGACTCCGTTCCTCACAAATGGCTAAACAAAGTACTGGAAATATATAAAATCTGTCCAAATGTAAGAAATATTCTTCAACATCTAATGAATAAATGGCGTACAAATGTACGATTCCAAGGTAATATCTTGGGAAAAGCTGATGTCAGAAAAGGTATATTTCAGGGCGATTCCCTATCAGCAGTATGGTTTTACCTAGCTCTAAACCCACTATCAACTCTTTTGAATAACACTAAATGTGGCTATAGATTGAACATGAAAAACACAAAAAGACTAACCCATTTACTGTACATGGATGACCTTAAGCTCTACGCCGAAACGCATGATAAACTAGAATCGCTTATAAGTGTAGCAAAAATGTTCAGCGATGACATCGGAATGAAGTTCGGTCTTGATAAATGTGGTATAATAAATATTCATAAAGGAAATGTACAAAACATAAACCAAATTTTCTGTGATATTAAACAGATACCACCTGAAGAAACATATCGCTATTTGGGAAACCCTCAGAACCATCGACTGGACCATAAGCGTATCAAGGAGGAACTTCGAATAAAATATCAAAAGCGGCTAACAAAGTTGTTTAACACTTATTTATCAGGGGGTAATCTGATTTCAGCTATCAACGCCTGGGCTGTGCCGGTCCTAACCTACTCGTTTGGTATCGTTAAGTGGACTGAATCTGACTTGGAGGAGCTGGACAGATCAACGAGAAGACTGTTACATAAATTCCGTTGTCTTCATCCAAACTCCTCAGTAAAAAGATTATATCTACCTCGAACGATGGGAGGCAGAGGGTTGGTTAATATAAAAACACTTTGCCTGACACAAGAGGAAAAACTGCGACAGGTCCTTTTAAACTCCACCGACATATTAATGAAATTAACAGTTAATGAGGACCGCGGCTTCACTCCGTTGAACCTCCATGACCGAAACTATGATTTAAACATATCTACCCCCAGTCGAACTTTAATCAATGGAAACAACAAGAAATACATGGAAGATACCCAAAACTCTTGTTTCGAGATGATGTAGACAGACGTTCCTCGGTGGAGTGGCTTTTGGAGAAATAAATATATCCTGAGACCGAGGGTTTTATAATATCAATTCAAGACAGAGTTATCAAGACCAGAAACTATCAAAAGTATTGTTTAAAGATGTGGTGGATTAATGTAGGAAGTGTGGAGCTGTAGGAGAAACTATAGAACACATCACAGCTGCATGCTCTTCCCTCTCAGACAGTGCTTACTTAGGAAGGCATAATCAAGTTGCGAAAATCGTGCACAGGGCAATTGCAATAGAGCATAAATTATTGGATGAATCAACACCGCCATTCTATAAGTACACCCCTCCTCCAGTGCTGGAAACAAGTTCCACCCTTTTGTACTGGGACAGACCAGTTTTAACTGATCGTACTGTCGATTACAATAGGTCAGACATTCTCCTTATAGATAAAAAGAAGAAAGAAGGAGTAATAATAGACATCGCAGTACCATTATCCCACAATATCAAGCAGAAAGAAATAGAAAAAATTTCGAAATATGAAAACTTATCCTATGAACTAAAACATATTTGGAAATTAAATTCTACCAAAACATACCCGCTCGTGATATCGGCGGAAGGCCTGGTCAGTAAAAACGTCCTTAAAAACTTAACAGAACTTAAACTATCCAAAAACGTTCTGAACATGGGACAGCGCGCAGTTTTGTTGCAAATTGCCCATATCGTAAGAAAATTTTTATCTTAAATCCAGATATAAGATGAAGTTCTTCTTCTGTGACCGAACCTGTCCCCAAAACAACTCCGGGGAAGGTGAGCATTTCTACCAGCAATAATAGCTGAGAAAACGTAGGATAAAATAATAATAATAATAATAATAATAATAATAATAATAATAATAATAATAATAATAGCTGGAAGAGAAGGCAATAAAAGAATAATAATTCTGCCTTTGTGTAGTCGTCATTCTCTGACGACCAACCACATCGAGCAAACAAGCCGTGCACGACATATCAGACACGCGATAGAAGACGTATTAAACCTACAGCACGGGATGCCTTTTATGTAAGCAATGTTCTTTCACCTTTATACACGTCATCGATCGTTTCACTAGTACGCGACGTGACGCGTAGCCACAAAGGCAGCACCTGTATGCGAGCAGCATGTTGTCGTCGCCGGGGCAGAAGTCCTCCCCGAGCAGCACGTCGAAGAGGCGCGAGTTGATGCTCTCGGCCTTCATGAGCAGCGGCTCCTCCTCGGCCGGCCGGCCCGGGGCGAGCGCGCGCTCCACCACGTCGGCGGCCGCGGCGGCCGTCTCCACCGCCGCGTCCAGCACGGCGTGCGCCTCCTCGCGCAGCGCCTCGGCCAGAGAGAGAAGAGAGAGATGAGAGGCCCCCCCCCCTGCAGCAGCCCGCCCGGCGCCGGCCCCGCCGCCGCCTCGCGCTGCTTGCGCTCTGCGAGGGTGGGGATGAGGATGGTGAAGTCGTTTATGATGGAGAGCCAAGAGAGAGAGAGAGAGAGAGGGAGAGAGAATGAGAGAGAGAGAATGAGAGAGAGAGAATGAGAGAGAGAATGAAGAGAGAGAGAGAATGAGAGGGAAGAGAATGAGAGAGAGATGAGAGAGAGAGAATGAGAGAGAGAATGAGAGAGAGAATGAGAGAGAGAAGAGAGGAAGAGAGAGAGAGAATGAGAGGGAGAGAAGAGAGGAGAGAATGAGAGAAGAGAAAGAGAGAATGAGAATGAGAGAGAGAGAAGAGAGAAGAGAAGAGAGAGGGAGAATGAGAATGAGAGAGAGAGAAAGAGAGAATGAGAGAGAGAGACGTGCGATGCACGGCGGTCGAGACCAGGATTAGCGTGGCAATGAGGATGGTGAAGTGGATCGCGATCGCTACGAAAGATCGCGCGCGCGCCGGAAAACTACCCGATGAACCGTCCGCTAGATCCTGCCGCCGTTGGGACTTGAACCAAGGGCCACCGCTCCCGGTAGGGAAGATGGAAATGAAGAATATGAACAGATGAAGGAGGCGATGAAGGAAACGAAGAAGGCGTTGGAGGAGTTGAAGGGGCATTGATGAAGATAAAGGATGGGATGGAGGAGGCGAAGATGGAGATGAAGAAGGCGATGAACATAAAGGAGGAGATGAAGCAGGCCACGGAGAAGATGAAGGAGGCGATGAAAGTGATTGATGAGACGATGGAGATGAAGAGTATGTTAAAGAAGATGGAGGCGATGACATATTAAGAAGGCGATGAAAAAGACAAAGGAGAAGATGAATGAGGCGGTGAAGGAAATGGAGTAGGTGAGAATGAGATGGGTGTTTCGAAGAAGATGGAGGAGACGATGATCGAGATTAATATGGAGGAGGTGTAGATAAAAGAGGAGTTGAAGGAGATGGAGTACGAAATGATGAAAATCTTCTAGATGCTGATGATGACGGGGATGGTAATAGAGATAATGGCAGAGATATCGGGAGGGTGGTGCGAATAATGACTTGAACAGTGACAAAAATAGAGACGGTCATGGTAAGGAAAATTACGAAAATGTCAATGGAGGAATTTCTATTGGAAAAATCGGTGGGAGATGTTAATGGGGAGTTGTCAATTGGAAATTGTCAATCCAAAATTGCCTATTGAAAGTTGTCCATTTACAATTGTCGACGGGGATTTATTAATTAATTTGATGATGGATATGTTGATATGTTATTTATGTAGAGAATGGAAGATGGAATCAATTTGAGAAAGACTTCGAACGTTTGGGGGGAGAAGAATGCTGCTATATTCCGATTTAAACATAGTGGCATATCAAGACCAGGAGCTCGACGGAGATGGGAACAGTCATTCAAGCGGGAGGTTCGTTACGACTTAAAATTATGATAGTAGAGCTCTCTATTGGATGAAAATGTCCCCCTCTCCGTTGATCTCATGACCTTGAGGTACCACTACATTAAAAATCGGGGTCTAGAATCTGAAACATGTGTTCGTTAAAATATTTCTAAAATATCAAGAGGACGACTCGAGGAAAGCAGAAAACATTGTGACGATGATATAAATAAAAGAGGTGAATAATGACACTACCAGCAACCGAAATCAGGTGATGTTATTAATTTCCACTTTATATTCTTTTGACTTTCTCCCTATGGAGTAGACAAAAAGTTATGTAATGTTGCGTAATAAAACGATGATTCTTCGAAAGAAAAATGGTTATTACAGGACCCTAGTAACGAAAAGTCGAAAAACACAGTTGCTAAACGTAGAAAAAATTATAATTAAAAAATTATTAAGTGTTATGGCCAGAATCCATATTTTGTGCGTTCTTGATATCAAAAAATCAAATGATGGCAAAAAACTTTCCGTCCGTCCGTCCGCTTCTTGAATTTGAAGCTGATATTGCAATTTTTGGGTTAGTTTACATAAAGTTAAAAGGACGATTTTCAAATTTTCAAAAAATTGCTGCATCGTTTTTTTTATTAAAATTTATTGTTGGGTAGTATGATAGACGTTTAAGGGACGTTTAAGACGCAGATCTTATGTTGGTTAAAACCCCCTAATGTTTTGAAAGTTGCAAAAGTTCAAAGTGTTTTCGGAGTCTTCCTACAACTACAATTATAAAGACAGAATTTTTTTTCCTTAATGAAATCTATTCCTTATAGATATACTTTTAAAGTAGGTCACGCGCAATTTGTCCAAAATTTAAGTAGTTTTCGCGTACTTTTGTGTGAAAACACGGAGAAGCAAGTGAGTGGTGTTTTGGAACCACTAGTTTTACGTTTTACACGCTCACGCAACGTGAGTTCGAACTGCGTACCCGCAGAGGAGGGCTGCGGCGTGGGCGGTGGGGCGCCGAGGGCGCTTTCTACCACCTCCTCCACCAACCCCCGGCACCACCGAACGCGCCCCGCGGCCTGGTGCGCCCCGGCCCCCCCCGCCCGTCACGGCCATGTCGGCTGCCTCGCCCATCAGCGCCTGCGCGCCGCCGTACGGGTCCGTCGCTGCCGCTTCCGCCGCGTGGTCCACCACCCCGCTCGCCTCGGCGGCTGCGCACACAACAACGCAACGCTCCGCCGTCTCTCAATGATTCGTTCATTTTGTGTTTCTCGGTTAGTTGTCGACGTGGAGATGTCGACGGGAAGATGTCGACGGGAAGATGTCGACGGGAAGATGTCGACGGGAAGATGTCGACGGGAAGATGTCGACGGGAAGATGTCGACGGGAAGATGTCGACGGGAAGATGTCGACGGGAAGATGTCGACGGGAAGATGTCGACGGGAAGATGTCGACGGGAAGATGTCGACGGGAAGATGTCGACGGGAAGATGTCGACGGGAAGATGTCGACGGAAGATGTCGACGGGAAGATGTCGACGGGAAGATGTCGACCTGGAGATGTCGACGGGTCGACTGCTAAGGTCATACGTCCTGTGAGTTCAGTGTATTTTATCGCGACATGTTTCGGTGATCTTCCCCACTTAAAGGCAAGATTCGGCGCCGACATTGACGTTGGCTTGCGGGATTTTTCCCAATCAGTTATTTCCCATCAGCAGGGCATCATCCCATATTGTACAAAAGCTAAGGTCCCTTCATGCGTAGTTGTGTAGTGGTGTATGGGAAATGTGCATGTAAGAAATGAGGATGGTGTAAGGAAGAAGAAGGAAAGAGGCAGGTCCGTCTCTCAAGTGTTGTGAAAATAATTAGCAAGGGTTTATGTCCAACAAAAGTATATTTTTCGTTATTTAAGGTCGCATCAACATCTACGTTATTATCGACTACTATTGGAGTTAACGGTAACAACATGTTAACAGTGAAAATGAAATGATTTGGTGATGATAATGGGTGAAAGGACGAACACAAATACAACTGTGTCCGAGGCGGGACTCAAACCCGCGACCGTTCGATCCTAGATCGTCACGACACTACTGCCTTAGAGATCTCGTCCACCGGATAAGCAAAAGTGTAATTTTATGTATTTGTAGGCTTGAAAAAATTGATTATGTTACGAATAAAACGAGAAAGTATGTGTTGCTCAGTCGCCTCTGCGTTCGCTCACCCGATGTGAACTCAGACTCAACACTTCTTTTCAAATAACAAAACTTGTCCTGGCTAAGGCGGTGTCCCACAAGGTCAGGAATTCTAGCCTATAAATTCCCAATAAAAAACGACGTGTATATCGGCGCCAGATCTCACTATCCTTCGGGAAATAATTACCAATCCTGCTACAAATCTTACACCACACTCACGGAACTGGAGACCTTAAAAGTTGACGCGCCCGGAAACACCAAACAGTTTCCTGCAGGGCGATTGTAAGGCTCACCCGGGTCGTAGGCGGCGTCGGCGGCGGCGGGGTCCACGACGCGCTGCACCTGCTCGGCGGCGGTCGCCGGCCGCTCCGCGCCGTCGTCGTCGCCCGTCGCCGCGCCCAGCGTGTAGCGCAGCACGGCCTCCGCGATCTCCCGCGCCACCAGCGCCTGCCGCACGCGCACGCGGGCCTCGCTCAACGCCCGTCACGCCGGGTGCACGTTTGAGGAGCAAACATTCGAAAGGTGACATGTCCACTCGGCAAAAATTGAGATCTGTTGTTTCTACCGGGAGCGGTAGCTCAGTGCATTGACTAGTGTCCTAGAACCGGAAGGTCCTAGGTTCTAGTCCTGACGGTGGCAGGATTTTGTCTTCGTATAGTGGTGAGTTGTAGTTGACATTTACATAATTGAAATGATTGAAGGCGTTGTCATTATGAACAATACTATTTATTTCAATAAGAGCAGCTTTCGATGGCTTAGCCATCATCATCAGTTTTCTGCTGTCTGTGAATCACAAAAATGACTACGAAGGGTCGAAAAGAAATGTATTTACAAAACGGAGATAGTCGTTTTTGTGACTCCCAGACAGCAGAAAACTGATGATGATGGCTAAGCCATCGAAAGCTGCTCTCATTGGAATAAATAGCATTGTTGACAATGACAACGCCTTCAATCATTTAGGATTCTTGTCACTAGCTTTTCAGGTAGATCGAATTCAATCGCTGTATGGAGGACAATTCTAGCAGCCGGCTGCTCTGATCGGAAGTTTTCCCTGGTTTCTCCGATGAACACCAGGCGAATGCCGGAGCAGTACCTTACCAAACGGGCCACGGACCGCGCGCGAACTGTCCTTCCTCTTCCTTGTCCTATCCTCTCCCCCCTTACACACACAATTACACTAACATGCACTACACTAATACATATCCCGGGAGACCGGTCGGGAGCTTAGAGCTTGTCCCGGCTGGGGCGGTGCCCCGCTGGTGGGAGAGTCCTCGCAAGCCGACGGTAGGGCGGCGCCGGATCTCGCCATCCAGCGGGAAGAGATCACTGCCATCCCCCGAGGAAAGAATCGTGCACTACACTTACGAAACATTGTTTAAGATGTTGACGCGCCCGGAATCACCAGCCAACATTGTTTTACATAGAATTTTATTTCCAAGAAAAAAACGTGAGATTTCTTACAATGCATTAAATAGTACTCTATTCGTTAACGTAACATCGGTGTTGAAAGGTATAAAATGTGTGCTATATTTCTAATTTTTATTGAAAACGTGCGAAGGGGACTTGTCACGTTTTGAAAGTTTGCTCCTCATTGTATCTTTCGTCCGTGTGAGGTTCCTCAAGTCATCAGCCGGTGTCGGTTGCGTTCTTCTGACCCAGAGGACTCACTTTAGGACGGGTGTACTTCAGGGTGGACGGGTGTACTTCAGGGTGGACGGGTGTTTAAATTTATAAAATTAAATTTAAAAAAACTCCCATGTAATAAAATCTATTTTCAAGGATAGAAAGGTAATAAATTTTGACTCTTACCCATGTTGTCCTTCGGAATAATACTTCCTCCCGCGACAACATGGAAACGATAATTTGAATAATTATATTTCCCACAGAATTCTAGAAGACGTGCACAGAAAATGAAGTTACATTTATGTCCAGAAGCAAAACAAGGGGCCATCTCAGCATTTGTTTAATGGATCAGGGAAACTGGACGAAAAACCTGATCGAGGTGGGGGTCATTGACCCGGTGGCTCCAATACAATACTTGTTACTACACTATTGCAATACAATACTTGTTATTCAAGTAGTTGAGGCCAGGAAAATTTTACTACTTTATTCTTGATGGAATGGCCGAGAATTATTTATGTTTTTTGGTCATCTTTGAACATTTTTAATAGTTATAATGTACAAGGTTTGTTCCGAAGCATTAAAAAAATCATCGAAACCTAATTGATAGTATTACTTTGAATTTGAAAGAACTTCTTTTTAACCCATGTCATTAATATTTGCTTGGATATAGTCAGTTTGTAGTGGTTTCCCTACCACATTTGTCATATTATATCAAGTAAACTTTTATTATATTACAAATTAACGTTTGAAGCAAGACTTCGTGTTACAATACGAAGAATAAGTTGCAGTCTAATTGGGTATAACCACAGTAGAAGACGGATAGCCAAGTGCTCAATGCTGTAATGAAACTGTAGTTTCGTGACTATTAATCCTAGGAAGATACATACAAGAGTAATTCTCTAGTGGAAATAATAATTCTGTGACAAACGTTCACATTTAACACAGTATGTCTTATATCTTGGTTTCGGTCAACCTCACAATGTACGACTTTCATTTTACCCTTCCTAACCAACTAACGATCTTCATTTGCTGTAAGCTTGTGTTACAGACCACAATTTCCTTTCTTCGGCTATAAAGATCAATTTCTTTGGGTATTGCCTCCAAATTAAATTTACTGTGCTTGTACAAATACCGTACGGAGAAACAGTTTCTATCTTTGCCCAGTCATTCTTCTCACCTAATGTTTCCGCTTGGCGGTTTCTGTTAGAAGTGCAGTACTTCAACGGAAAACCCAATTATTCAACTTTACTTTGATGCTTCCAACCGTGGTCTGTGGTAAATAATGTCCCATAGCAGTGCTTCATACTGCATATCATCAATGCATTTTTTTATTTTTAATTATTTATTTAAGGTCGCCTTATAAACATTGGCGACCACAGTTACAAAAATACTGTATTTTTGTAACTGTGGTCGCCAATGATCTAGCTGTTAACCTTAAATAAATAATTTAAAGAATGCAATGTTTTATGACCATGAACAATTTTTACCATGATCTGTCATATTTTGCAACGAGTTGGAGTTTTGGAACCTGTCGTGTTTAAATTACTTTGCATGGTTCTGCACGTGACTAAAATATTTGATTATTTCACCACCATCATGATTTATCATCAAATATTTGACTTTTCTAAACCTTCAACATCTCTGATCGGGTGACTATTATC
Organism: Teleogryllus oceanicus; assembly: GCA_964035755.1. Classification (NCBI taxonomy): domain Eukaryota; kingdom Metazoa; phylum Arthropoda; class Insecta; order Orthoptera; family Gryllidae; genus Teleogryllus; species Teleogryllus oceanicus. The sequence continues at coordinate 18,963,209 of CAXIVR010000010.1, forward strand.
TCATCTATTTTAAAATTACTGTAATTGTAATGATTTGTCCTCCCCAAAGCCTCCCAATATCCAAGTTTCGAAGACAAAACACAGTAATCAATATCCTTGTCAAAAATGTTGTGTTGTAGGTATTCTGTCATATACATTGAGCTACTACATAAATATGTGATATTAAACTACAAACTTATTTGAGAAAACATCTTTAGTAGGTTCAATTATTTCTCCAGCTTAAAGCCTAGTATCTACAAGGGTAATAAAATATTGAAACTTTCTTTCTTGAAAATATTTTTTTTCGCTTTCTATGTTTTGGCATATAATACAGAATGTGTGTGTGTGTGTGTGTGTTAGAGAGAGTGTGTGAGAGAGAGAGAGAGAGTGTGTGTATGAGAGAGAGTGTGTAAGGGAGTGTGTGTGTATCTGTGTGTGATGGAGGAGCAGAAAAGCAGATTGGTAGTGTAGTCAGGACAGAACAGATGGGGTCTTTACCAAAAAGTCGATTGTACGCTGCCTTTGGTATTAACTCATTTTTCTATCAAAAAGATGGTTGTAATTAATGTCGGGGAACGTCGGGTTGCGTCCACTAGTGAATGTCATAATAACATTCCTAATACCCCCCATTCCCATATTTTTCGAGTTTTGCAGCCCATACTCAACACGTGTTTGCTATATCATTGCCTTGACTAAAACTTTTTATAATAACTACAGTTAATATTTATTATATTAGCACTTCAAAAATGTAACCCACAAATTGGGAGCAACATGTCAAATTAAAAACTTTCACTTTTCAAAAACTCACTCTATCAATTATTTCTTGTAATATAAAGCTAATGTATGCAAAGTAATAGAAGTCAACAATAACTCACTATTTGGCCAAGCTACATTTCCTTTTTCTCGATGACATAAATTAGAAACAAAATTTCAATTCCCAAACTTTTAGCTGGAAAAAATTATTATTATATAATTTATTATTCATTGTGTATTTTCTTCTTGCGAAACATTTTGATGTCAAAAATGGGAGTAAGAACTCATTTTCTAGTTTATAACATTTCTCTCTGGCAGAAACCGGGTATAAACGTAGCGTGGCAACATCTCAACAACTAACGCAAATTATTTGTTTCCAAAGAATCAGTTTTTTTTTCTAGGTATAGTGAGTTAAGCCGGACAAAACGATTCATTGATCGATCGTTTCCACTGACTTGCTTTTGTAATCTCCGAGAGTAAGCGGGCTTCTTTATAGTTTTCTGTTGCATCTACACCTTGACGCAACGCGTCTCCAAGCCCCTTAAGGGGCGTTGAGCGCTTTGCACTGGGGAGTAATCCTCCATTAATGTGATTTGATTTTTGGAATAATCCTCCGTTACAATAATCTCAAGTCAAGTCTCGTCACGTCGTAGTCAGTCAGTGCCTTTTATCCCTTCGGCCAGGGGCTCGACGCCGTTAGATCCCGGGGTTCCTGGCCGGTCACCCAACCAAGAACCCGCGAGTCTCTAATTCGCTTAACCTTCGGGACTTCAGAGAGCGTAGTAAACGAATTCGGCTGGCGCCGCCGGCTTTAAAAATCTATGAAATCTACACGTTGGTCTGTACCAAGGATGGGAACTCTCAGTACCTCTCATTGTTAGCTGTTTTGGGAAGAATTGTTGAATAGTGCTCTATGCACAGTTTGCTGGAAGCTTCAGGTTTTTACGCGTGAGAAGCATCGTGAGTGCTTTTACAAAGGAGAAAATAATTTAATAGAGAATGTTAATTCCATTAAAAAATATTTTTTTAAATTTTAAATGAAGCCTCCGGAATGGCTTATGGGCAGCGTACTTGCTTCCCGTGATGTGGTCCCGGGTTCGACTCGCTGTCGAGGCAAAAATGAGTTGTAGTTTTCCTTTATAGTCGTCCCAGTTTCGTAGCTGTGTGACGAAGAAACGCTGAAGCAGGCGGACCTTGCTAGTTACGGTGAAGAGAATACGTCATATTCACCTCAAGTCGCCTCAAGCATGGGAATTTAACTAGGCCCAGACTAGGGGGGGGGGCACCGGTAGCTCGCCGGCGAAGTCGGACTAGCGACTCAGACACGTCAAGTACGTATATATTTTAAATTACTACTTCCGTGCTTGCACAGTCTCAGTTGCACAAATATGCAGTGTCTTGTGCGATCAAATTTTAATTTAGTTTTCCTCTTTTTTTAGACCACGCCATTTTAGTTTGTACACATAATTCGGTTGCTCTGTCCATGGGAAGAGGAATAAGTAACGTCTTAAAAATTTAATAAAATCGATTTCGCAATAAACAGTGAATAGAACCGGTGACATCTTCAGTAATTGTCATCCATTGTTGCCTATCCGTCCGCCGACAGGAAAGGCTTAGTCCCATAGCAGGCAGAGTAGGTAGGATTCGTGCTCGGTAATAACGGGGGAACTAGCATTGTTGGATATGTGGTAACGATTGATTTGGTTTGTTTTTTTCGTGTTTCCGGGCGCGTCAACTGCTTTGGTCATTAGTCCCGTTAGTATAGTGCTTGTTTTTCTCGGGAGATGGCGGTGATCTTCTCCCCCTGAATGGCGAGATCCTGCGCTGACCTACCATCGGCTAGTGGGGATTCCCCCTAACCAGGACTCTTCCACCAGCGGTGCACCGCCCTAGCCGGGAAAATCTAAGCTCCCGACCGGTCTCCCGGAATATGTGGTATTGTAGTGCATGTTAGTGTGTGCGTGTGTGTGTGTGTGTAAGGGGAGAGGATAGGACAAGGAAGTGGAAGGAAAGATCGCGCGTGGTCCGTGGCCCGTTTGGTAGGGTACTGCTCCGGCATTCGACTGGTGGTGATCGGAGAAACCATGGAAAACTACCGATCAGAGCAGCCGGCCGCTAGAATTCTCCTCCAGACAGCGACTGAATTCGATCTAGGTGAGAAGCTAGTGTCGAAAATCCTGCCGCCGTCAGGATTCGAACCTAGGACCTCCCGGTCAGATACGCTGCAGCGACATTGTGGTATCGACGCGTTGGTATCTTTGCCGAGAATGGCCGGATCTAACAGACAGTAACGGTCGTCGGAATAGATACATTCGTGTCTCTACGTAATTACAATGACTCTTCGTGCATGGAAAGGTACCGTTCTGGCTGTTCTGTGTCACTCTTTAACTAAAGGCCTCAAGTGTTTGATGAGTTTGTACTACGATTGTTTTTTTCTTTGTTTCCAGTAGCTTCGTCAATTTTAAATACTATCCGTGAAGAAGAAAATTTTCTTATTTAGAATTTCTGTCGCCGTGAGAGTTCGATACAAACTAAACCTCGTACGCACCATAGCGACAGAAAGGTGGAGTTGCATATGCAAACTGACAGCGGGACGGGTGTGCACTTAGTGATGTGTGTTTGTGTCCATGTGTGTATCTGTGTGTCTCATTAGTATATTCGAGTAAACGCTAGCGATGGAATATTCTAGCCACGATTTTTTGAGATTTCTCGACTTAAGCACTGCCATGTTCTGTCTTTTTATTCTTCTGACAACCAGCGGCCAGTGGAGCAGTTTTCTCATTGAGTATTTATTCTAGCATCTCTGGTAAATTTACAGCATTAATGACGCAATGCCTTGCTTAGTTGAATGGAAGAGCACGGGCAAAATAGTGATAATTTTCAGCATGAAAAGTTTTGTTGATCAGAGGAAAAATAAAGTTCATGCTATTCAGGCCATCTTTTATTTTCTATGCACATACTTTTCTGCTTACGTAATGTTCGTATGAACGTTTGTGCAGCGTTTGTATCTTGTTTATTCACTGAGGAACTTCTAAAATCTCTATTTTCTATTTGTGGATATTGCCACCATATATTTAATTAAAATAACTGTATTATACGCGTGTTTACTTAATCTAAAGTAGAGTCATTTCATATTAGAAAAAGCATATTCATATTAGAAAAAGCATATTCATATTAGAAAAAGCATATTCATATTAGAAAAAGTGAAGAAGTATGAAATGAAAGGTTTAGAAAACCAAGCAGTATTTTGTAAGAAAATGTGTAAGGCCCCAAAAACACAGTAATTACATTCATTCGATACACTAGAAAGACAAACAATTGTAGATGAAGATAATTTCAACGGTAGCCAAAAACCTAAATTAAATTGTTGTGTCATTTTATTTTTATATACTCCGCTTAAATGAGTTGTTAAAATTTAAGAACCCTATTATCCCTGTTCGTGCGAAAAAGAATGATTTATCGACGTCTTGAAAGTTACCAGGACCAATTCACCCAATCACAAAACCGTGTATCTCATAATTTGTGGCGCTTTTGCCGTTCTTAAGATGTCAAACAAAAACTTTGCCGCGGGTCATTTTCTCAAAAATATCGATGTTCATGCTAACTTCTATTGGAATTTAGCAGGACCACACATCTAAATTCGCTAATAATGTAAGTATATATACCAGTACTCCAAATTTGACGCTTTGTATTTATAAATGATTAGTGAAGAAAGCATATTAATATCTCCATTTTTTCAAAAGATATTTACATAAAACCAAAAATTACACCTACGTTCCTACGGCGAGCGCAATCAGAAAGAAAGAGACACGTTACCTCCTGAACGAATAGCCGTAACAATTCATACTCTACGCCAACATTTGCCCTTTACCGTTGCAAAATGTATTGTGCAATAAACAAATTTACCGCGGACGAGCTAGTTTAAAATACCCAGGTTCGAACCCGAGAAATTGAAGCCTTGGAAGCTCTCTACGCAAGAAAAAGACACGTTTCCTCCGGAACCAATAGCCGTAACAATTCATACTCCACGCCAAAATTTGCAGTTAATCTTCAAAACTGTAATTTGTAATAAACAAATTTGCCGCGGACCGGTTAGTTTAAAATACCCAGGTTCGAACCCCAGAAATTGAAGTCTTGGAAGCTCCCTGCTCCAGGAAAAGACACGTTTCCTCCTGAACCAATAGCCGTAACAATTCATACTCTACGCCAAAATTTGCCCTCAGCCGTTGCAAACTGTAATTTGTAATAAAAAAAATTGCCGCGGACCGGCGTGTTTCAAATACCCAGGTTCGAACCCCAGAAATTGAAGATTTGAAAGTTCCCTGCACCAGAAAAAGACAGGTTACCTCCTGAACCAATAGCCGTAACAATTCATACTCTACGCCAATGGTACCATTTAACCGTTGCAAACTGCAATCTGTAATAAAAAAAACTCTTGGGCGAAACGTGCCTCTTTCTTTCTGATTGCGCTCTCCATAGGAACGTAGGGGTAATTTTAGGTTTTTTATAAATATCTTTTGAAAAAATTGGGATATCAATATGATTTATTCACTAATCGTTTATAAATAAAACGCGGTAAATTTGGAGTACTGGTGTATATACTTACATTATTAGCGGATTTAGATGCGTGGTCCTGCTAAATTCCAATGGAAAATAGCATGAACATCGATTGTTTTGACAAAATGACCCACGGCAAATTTTTTGTTTTGACATCTTAATAACGGCGAAAAAGCAGCGAATTATGAGCTATACAGTTTTGCGATTGGGTGAATTGGTCCTGCTAACTTCCAAGACGTGTATTGATTCAGTGGTGAGGTGTAGTTGACATTTACATAATTGAAATGATTGAAGGCGTTGTCATTGTCAACAACTATTGTTGACAATCACAACGCCTTCGATCATTTCAATTCCAAGACGTGATTTACCGTCGGAAGAACAAAAAAGTGGCGAATGAAAATGACGCCGGAGGAGACGTCGTATACTCTATTTTGGCAGCGAGTAGAACTATCGCTTGATAGCGGATGCGAGGTACGAATTTGATTCGATGAATCAAATTCAAGTTCAAGTGCTAAATTGTTCTCAGTAAGTAGTAAATGAGATGGGGAATTCTATTTCCTGCAGTTTAACTGGAACCCATCTTTGAGCTAACTTCCACTCAATCGCAATTATGCCGTATTTCGTTCCGCAAAGAAACTTTATTTAATTACTTTCGAAATAAACTAAACAGAACTCAATTCAACTCAGTCAATTTCACAACAATTCAGTTCAATCTAACGGTCGAAATCCATATCAGTTGAACTATATATCGACCTCTATTACTCTTAAATGAGATAAGTAAATATTGGCTCTCAAAGACAGGATTACAGTGACCAAATTGCACAAGTCTCGGAGCAAAATATTTTAGTATGTTAATGTTACAGATAATGAACGTCACTGGCTCATTCCGGAATTAACCTTTTGATATTCTCATTGTCCAAAATACATGGATAGTATCTTAGCTTCGAGGCAAGCTTCTGACCTTACCCGAATGTATTTATTAGAAAACTTAAGAAGACGACGTGTTTTACTGTAGGAAAGAGGATAAGATATGTGATAAAAATGGATAAATCTGCTGTTAGGAAGTTTCTTTGGATAGAGGGATGCAAAGTGCAAAGTTTCCATTTTCACACTGTTGTTTGTAAATTTCTTTACCGTATATTCTTATTTTATCATATACATTAGTTGAGGCGCTCATAATAATATGAATTAATTAAATACATATATTTCCGCTGCACTGTGGCATTACCCTAAGTCAATAATGATAACATACAATAAAAATAATATAAAACGATAATATGCAATAAATCCATATCTATAACCTTGAAAATCAATAACGGTAACCTACAGTAAGGCGATATCCATAATAAGCAAAATTAATAACGATAACATACAATACGTCGCTGTCTATAATATGCAACGTTAATAACTAAAACCAACATTAATTCTAATATACAAAGTTAATACGATAACCTAGAATAATTCGATATCTCAAACCTGCAAAGTCAATAACCTTATCTATAGTAAGTCGATAACTGCAACCTGCAAAACCAATAACGATATCGTACAATAAGTCCATAAATATAACGTGCAATGTCAATAACGATAACCTACAATAAGTCGATATCTATAACCTCCTAAGTCAATAACGATAACCTGCAATAAGTCGATATCTATAACCTTCTAAGTCAATAACGATAACGTACAATAAGTCGATATTTATAACCTCCTAAGTCAATAACAATAACCTGCAAAGTCAATAACAATAACCCACAATAAATAAGTCGATATATATAACCTCCTAAGTCAATAACAATAACCTCCTAAGTCTATACCGATAACCTGCAAAGTCAATAACGATAACCTGCAAAGTCAATAACGATAACCTACAATAAGTCGAAATCTATAACCTTCTAAGTCAATAACGATAATCTACAATAAGTCGATATTTATAACCTCCTAAGTCAATAACGATAACCTACAATAAGTCGTATCTATAACCTCCTAAGTCGATATCTATAACCTCCTAATTCAATAACAAGGACTCACCTTGGCTTCTTCGCAGCCAGCCGTGCTCACCCGCCGCGTCACCTCGTGCCCCACCCTGCTCGCCCAGCGGTGCGGGTCCTGCAGCACGTGCGCTTGCGGGTCCAGCTCGTTGATAAGTTCCTCCGCCACCTGCAGGCAGAACGCCAGGAGATCACAGTGTTTCAAGTCGCGGGTTTGAAAGACGTAACTCGGCAATTGTGGGGAGAATCGTACTGCGCATGCGCCGGTATCAAATGATGGGATTTCGATTGATGGGTCTCGTCATTCTTACTGTTTTGTCGTCTAGGACAAATGTGTTCGTAACTTACGCTTTACATAGCCACTCATCACGAATTCAACACTAATAAACAATGTGTAGGAAGTAATGAAAAATACAAGAAACATACTACCAGTATAATATGGCACTTAATTGTTAATTTTTCTCAAGTTAATTCAGATATGTCAGGAATAAACTGATGTAATTGTTTAGGATATGGAGGTTATGTATATATTGAAGCTACATTGATTGTCACGAAAACATTATTTATCTATAGGGCATTATAATAGCCAAACGTTTCCCATTCGTAATGGAAATCATTTGAATATGTTATAGTAAAATATCGGATTATCTAAAAAGCTATAGTTTTATTTGGAGATAGGCATGTATTATATATTCGTATGATACAATGAAATTTCATGTATTATACGTTTTACTACCTTGTAATGCTAATAAAAGCAAAAAGAGACTCAGAGATACACAGATTTCCTTAAACTACTATTAGATCCTTTTAGAGGTATTCAGTTCCAATTAGTTCCTAATTTTAACGTACGTTTGTGATTTTGCGACATGCAAAAACTCATTTTTCTGAAAATACGTTATTCCCTTTCGACAATAATGTTTACGTACTACGACAATGTATTTGTTTTGTAAAAACTCACTATTGTGTTGAGCTACGCCTTTCAAATCGATATCAATCTTTGCGTATGTGTCAACTTCAGTTCGGGCCAACTACTTTATGCTTTAGATAGATGCTTTATCCGGGCAAACCGCAGACATGCAGAAGCATAGGAATATCTTAGAAGAAGATTGGAAACGACGTTATACCGCCGTATTCAACTTCAGATACTACGTCCTTAAAAAGTGATACTATCTCTTAAAAGAGAAATGGTAAGGCAATGAAAGCCTGTTCTAACCTAGAGGTCATCCTGTCATAATCTTCTTGGGTGTTATACATTCCGATATCCGAAGGGTTGTAGTTATACACTATTTGTATTTATCTTGATATTTCCATTATATTGTTATGATTTGCCCATTGGCATTTGTAGTCTTTGATTTTTTCATTTAGGTTGAACATTTTTAGGGTGGACCTCATCTCCACACTTGGAACGTGGTCTGCCAGAGAATATACAGCTACACTTCTCACGAAGCGCATTTCTGAAGATTCAGTTCTCTGTTTCTCTGCTCTGTTCAATGACTAGTTCTCACTACCATACATCAAGACTGGAACTTCCACGAATTTCTAAAGCCTTAAGATTCTCTCTTCTTTCTTTGTTTTTTTTAAATCCTTTTAATGGTTCCACAGATATGTTTAATTTTTTTAAACTTTTGTTCTTGATCGATGTGATTGAAGAAGGAAACATAGCAGCCCAGATAAATGAATGTGTGGGCTTGTTCAATAGTTTAGCCATCTAGAACAATTGAATAGAGCGAGTTGTAAATCGTATTTGGAGGAAGACATAATAACCTGGTCATCAGCAAATAACATAGTTTTCCTACTGCCAGTGTATAATTCTGTAATTTGATGACTGCAACCCGTTGCATAATGATACTTATTACGATACAGATTTCATTACGGTACAGGTTCTTGACCAATCCCAGAGATGTTTACAAACCAAGTATTGACACTTCACTAATCATTGATAATCGTTCTAGTAAATGTTTTGTTCGCTTGTGTACATTAAAATTGCAATTAATGTTATATTATGTTTATCAGTTCTAATTTCTTTTACTATCATAAATTTTTGTGTAGAATATTCTTTAAAATAAATTGAAACCGAATTTCACTTTGATTCTATTCGACTAGCGCTGTGGTTGTGGAAGAGGGATCACTTCACTGACGTTAATATCAGAACTCAAATTATTGTGTATAATATGTTGCTGCCATATGTTAGTCTTTTAAAACCGGCCAATAATTTAGATTGAAATGACCAGTGAATCAGAGGATGAGTTGGCACCTCCAGAAATAAGAGAAAAAGCGAAAATGGTGACCTCGGAATTATTGCCGCAACTTTTGTATTCTCTCGCAGTGGTAAACCGAAGACACCTGCGGAAGGTAGAGTAACTGTCCGCTAGGTGTCCTTGGCTGAATCCTGCATGTCAACTGCGACGAAACGATTCAATGTAAAAATTTCACTTATAAAAGTCATAGAATAAGTACCGTATGATACTCGATGTAAGGGGGTATTAATACAGTCGTGTGAAGTTTACGATACTCGCTCATACCACCGGGAGCGGTAAATCAGTGCATCAAATGATGTCACTGAAGCGCCTCTGACCGGGTGGCCCTAGGTTTGAGTGCTGACGGCGGCAAGATTTTCGACACTAGCTTTTCAGCTAGGTCGAATTCAGTCGCTACCTGGAGGAGAATTCTAGCGGCCGGCTGCTCTGATCCGTAGTTTTCCGTGGTTTCTCCGATCAACACCAGGCGAATGCCGAAGCAGTACCCTACGAAACGGGCCGCGCACTTGACGCTTTAACCATTAATTTTCGGACTGACATTGTCGTCTGCGAATTCCTTATAATCAGAGACCGATTTCATGAGGTTTGATTCCAAACAGTGGCAGGATTTTTGACGCCAGTTACATAATTTTAAGTTTATTTTACAAACATATCTCTCATGCCTATGTAAAAATGGTCTCATTTTTAATAAAACTTTCTGCGATAAGTTTTAATATTTTCGATTCCATTTCATGTCGTCATCTGTCATTCTTTGTCGTCTTCCTTTGATGATGAAAATACGACACAGCCCACTGCGGCATGATCACTACCGTTCGGGAGCAGTACTCTACCAAACGGGCCACGGACCGCGCGCGATCTGTCCTTCCTCTTCCCTGTCCTGTCCTCTCCCCTTACACACACACACACACACACACACACACACACAAACTAACATGCTCTACACTACCACATGTTCCGGGAGACCGGTCGGGAGCTTAGAGCTTGTCCCGGCTGGGGCGGTGCCCCGCTGATGGGAGAGTCCAGGTTAGGGAAAAACCCCACTAGCCGACGGTAGGTCGGCGCCGGATGTGGCCATCCAGCTGGGGAAGACCACCGCCATCTCCCGACAAACAAACATGCAGTACTCTAACGGGACTAATGACCAAAGCAGTTAACGCGCCCGGAATCACGAAAAAAACAAACCAAACCAATCGCTCGTACCTCGCTCGTATTGTAATATCACACTCATGTATTAATACCCATCATTACATCATCTTTTCATAATGTACTAATTCCAAACAGTGTGATTTAGTGTAACATTATTTGACAGTTGGCTTTGCCATTCTTCGATGACGGAGTCTATGTTTATATTAAATAAATTTGGAGAAGTGGGCACCCTTGACGTACTCCTGTGTTCATGCTAGCAGAAATATTGCTAGATTTATTGATCTTAATGAAAGTATTTCTATACTATTCTTGTATCATCTTAATTAGATGTTCAGAATAGCCTCTGTCTTTCATTACTGTCCATAGTTTTCGTCTGCTTATTTTATTGAATGCTTTATAATAAGAAATAAACAGCAAATAAGTTGAAATGTTGAATTCCCTGTTTCTGTATAATTTGTTTAATCATAAAGACACAGTTTGCACATGATTGTCCTTTACAAAACCCATGTTTTATTCTTGTAATAGAACTTCAGAGATTTATTTAGTCATCTAGTAATTATTTTATCAAAAGGTTTGTATGATCCGTTGAGAAGGCTAATACCCCTGCAGTTATTACAGTCCATTATATTGCCCCTCTTTAATATAGGACATCTAGTTGCTTCTTTCCATACGTTGGGTATTTGGTGTGATGTCCATCAGATGTTGAGGATATTCAAAAATCTCTCCAACTGCCCTTGGAGAATACTTTATTAATTCCGTGTTTATATCGTCATTACCAGGACGTTTCTTGTTCGTAGACTCTTTTAAGTTCTAGTTCTTTCATAGTTTATCTTGTTCTTCCATAATTATAAAGTCAAGAGAATGGCATGTCATTGTTTTGGGAAGCATTTATAATATTTCTTCGCTAGGGAACCAAAGGCTTTTATAATAATTTAGCCACGTCTCTTCGGGTATGTTGCTAATTTACTGTAGTTCACGAACTGAAAAGTTCACTGAAGTATTTTTGCGAAAATCCCTACCAGATAGAGGTAACACCCCAAAAAGGCAGCATTTTCTTCTGATTCTTGAATCTCAGACTACTAATTAACAATAGTACTCATACGAGAGCCAAATGTTTAGAACAAATTGATTTCTAAAGCAAATTGGTCTGAGTTAATCTTAGTATTATTTTCTACAACTCGAACTCAGTTATGACATATTTTATTTCTATTGAAAATCCAGATTTGTTTTAATTTTTGACCGAAAAATAGCCTTTGAGATAAAGTCCTCATTATATGTAGCAAAAGTTGTCAGAAGACTATTTTATTGCGAAGGAAAAATTTTGAGACATGGAATCTTGGGAGAAAGCTTGTGGTGATACCCCAAAGAATAACAGAATGAACAAACTTGCGTTAGTGTTACCTAATGAAAATATTGCTTTTGTTACAGCATTACGTACGATCCTTCTTTCTCACGATCAAAAACAGCAAATGTATGTTGCCCGTCTTTAAACTTAAAAACACAATATATGTTGAAATGTAGGTACATTTTCTACTAGTAGAATGAACAAACCAGATTGAGTAATCTCACAAAAGGAGGATTGGGAATTTTGATATCCAATACTTGGTTGTTGTCAGACACGTATTGTGCGATTCTAACAATCTTTCCGCATTCGTAGTTAGATGTATGAAATACTATTGTTAATAGCTGTTTTCGTCTGTTGAAATCATTGAAATTGTATCTCTGAAAAAATTGCACTTCAGTACTGTTATTTCACAAAGTGATTTCTATTGAAAAATGCAAAACCTTTGGTTTGCAAACACTTCATATTACGATAAAACGCAGATTCTATTTCATTCTTACTAAATCGTTTTTTAACATGCGTGTTTCCATGAATTTTATTGTTTGACTGTGAAAACACGCACGTTGAGAGGACATAAATATTCCCATCATTCTAGTGTGAAGTTCCAATGTTTTGCATGCTGTATTGTGTCTTTACCTGAATACGGAATTGAAAGAGTGAAAAAGAGGGAAAATACTATAAAAACAATGCTTGTTTTACTACGGAAAAACCTTATATTTGTTCGTATGTCCATTCTTTACTGGATTTCTGAAACATTTTACGTGTAGGAATTGAAAAAGAATAATCTACTTTTCTCGGAAGATTATTACGCGTGCTTATAAGAATAAACATCCACTAACATTTTAAAAAGTCTCTGACATTGCCCCACTCTTTCTTTGGACGTGTAATTTCATTTCCTGAATGTATACTACCATAGATAGCCAACGTTAGAGTCCTAAAGAATAGTGAAAAGAAAAACGGCTAAATGTTAATTTTTTAACGAATTTGAAAATAATAATTGAGATTGTTTCTCTCATTTCAATATGTTTCAAAATCTTCTGTAATCATATACCGTCACAGTTTTATTAGATACACAAACAAAAAGTATGAACTATTATAACAATACTGGTGTATACTAAATCCTCTTATTTATTTCCAAATAATATTTTTGAGAGTATTTAATACAACTATGCAATTCATTTCTCTATATATAAGTTTGTTATTTCTTCGTTTATGAACGTTTTTATGTGTACAGAAATTTACTTCGTATCAAATGCAGTGCTTGCAGATTAATATAATATTTTTTTGTAAATTCATGAGAGAAGAGCATGAGCAAAAGTAGTGAATGTAACGTTAAGGTATTCGCGTTTTAAAACACAAACGCTTCAATTTTCAAATTACGAGACCTTTTAGGATTATTTTAACTTCCAATCAAAAAGTTTGGTTCCAAACAATTCATATGAAGAAATGTCAAACCTAGAGGTGTGCTGCCTTCCCCTTTAGGTGCCTAGGTTGATAGATGCATTTCTGCGCATTCAATTGGGGAAAATATAATATTCATTTCTTAAAACTATCTGAGTTTGCTGTACTTTACAAGCTAGGTTTTCTCTTCCAACACCTTGACGCAACGCGTCTCCAAGCACCTTAAGGGGCGTTGAGCGCTGTGCACCGGGGAGTAATCCTCCATTAATGTGCTTTATTTCATTTTTTTTTTTTGTCAAGCGTCGTCACGTCGCAGTCAGTCAGTGCCTTTTATCCCTTCGGCCAGGGGCTCGACTACTTTAGATCCCGGGGTTCCTGGCCGGTCACCCAAACACGAACCCGCGAGTCTCAAATTCGCTTAACCTTCGTGACTTCACGGAGCGTAGTAAACGAATTCGGCTAGCGCCGCCGGCCTACTAGAAGGCAACTCTGATTTCGCGTACGCTTTTGTTAATTAGTTATAAATGAAATAAGAATTACAGTGTGACGTCACTTGCAGTACGTGCATTATTAATGTTCTCGACTCATAAAGTCTCCTTTCCGCGACTTTGATGCGACGGAGATACTATCTAGTGAAAGGCCGTAAGAAGACGGGGCGCTCGAAAGACGTTCGTATCTGTTCGGCGAACTATCGTTTTCCACTGGCCAGTGAGAATTTCACCAACATCCGAAGCAGAAATTTGGACACAATAATGAAACTGGCAATAATAAACATATATTGAATTAAAGAAGCCCAATTATCTATTTATTTGTTTACTTAGAGTCCGGATCACTTAAAGGTGTATGTGACATATGGTGCAAATGTGTGCAATTTGCGCATCAAAGAATGTTTAAAAGTAAATGATAAACATTTTATTAACGATTCAAGAATCGTGAATCACACAAAAAGGTTGTAAAAATGGAATTAAATGAAAGTTTATCCTATTATTTTGATTCAAAATATTTTAAATATTGTAGCGCGGGTATTATCAGATTGAAAATATTTTTGTGCTTTGAAAGTTCATAAAAAATAGATTTTAAACAGATGACAGTTGCGCGACTTGCTAATTTCTGGGCGCAGAATGTTATTTGAAACATCAGTGTTTCTAATAATAATGTTTATTTAATTAATGTTTTAACATAATGTTTATTTAATTAATGTTTTAACATAATGTTTATTTAAAACTTTGTTTCATTACACTTTTTGTTGTTTCATCGTCTATAGGATGAAGAAAATGTTAACGATTCATGTAAATGCCGCAAAGAGAGTGTAATAATTCGCAGACTTCCACCAATATACTAGTAGGTGCTCCGAAACTTCAAAAACAACACGTAGTTTTCCAGAATATTTCCAAAATATTCTTGAGGAAATCGTTTAGAAATTGAGGAAATCTATTTGTCTTACGAAGAGAAATCGAACAAGAATCAGATCAGTAGGTGCCATAGGTCAACCCAAATACGTTTTAGTTGCTCGAAAACAACATGAAACACATTTTGGGGAGAACATCAGAAGTTTGGGGATGGATCCACAAAAGTATTATTAGATCCCCCAAGGACACGAAGTATCTAATGACACCTCATTTGTCTCGATTGGTGGCCGGACGGAGTGTCATAGGGAAGGACGCAGGGTATTCGATTACTTTAAGATTTGGTTCCTAACTTAAGGACACAACGAAAAATTTGACTTTTAAATCTTAATTTAAGAATGAAGGAGAGGAGAGAGGAGGAAAGATAAGAGAGGAAAGGAGAGAGGAAAGGGAAAGAAAAGGACTAAGGAGAGAAAGAGCCTAGAGGAGAGAAAGGCCTAGAGGAAAACCGGACTAGAGAGAGAGTGAGACGGAGAGAAGCAGGGAGAGAAAAAGACAAAGACAGAGAGAGAGAGCGAAACATAGAAATGCAGAGGCAAAGGGAGACAGACAGACAGAATCAGAGAGAGACAGAGACAGCGAGACAGAGACGAGACACAGAGAGAGAAAACAGAGACAAAGAGACACAGAGAGAGAGAGGGAAAGAAAGAGAAAGAGAGAAAGAGAGAGCGAGAGAGAGAGAAAGAGAGCGAGCGAGAAAGAAAGAGAGCAAGAGCGAGAGAGAAAGACAAAGAGAGAGAAATACAGAGACAAAGAGACACAGAGAGAATGATGGAGAGAAAGAGAGAGAGCGAGAGCGAGAACTAGTACCTCTCTGGCGAGGCGCGCGACGGATGGCACGCCGAGGGGCTGGCCCGTGTCGGGGTAGGTGAGCTGCGCGCGCCGGCGCGCCCCAGCCCCCAGGCCCCCGGCGCCCGTCCACGTGCCGTAGAGCGGGCCCGCCGCCGCCACCTGCGGCCACGCCTCGGGCAGCTGCGGGGTTCCCCACGGCACGCCCCCCACCCCCCCCCCCCACGCACCTTCGCTCACCCGTACACACCCGCACCTCTACTACTATGGGCATTTTATTCGCCGTCGTATAGAGAATAGTTGTTTTTTAATTCCGGGGGTGGCGGTGATTCTATCTTCCCCGTGAATGTGAGAATTACAACTGCACAAGCCCACACCTTCCTCACCCGTACACCGCACCTCCTACTAGGATTACAACTGCAACAATGCCCATACACCTTCACTCACCCGTGTACACCGACACCTCATCTACTAGGGGCATTAGTCGTCTTAATGTGGAGAATAGTTTCTTTTTTAAATTCCAGGATGAGGCGATGATTCCATCCTTCCCCTCTGAGTGATGAGAATTACATTGAAAGAGTCAAATATAACCAAGAAAACAGTGCTTATTTTACTATACAAAACATTAGATTTGTTTCTATGTGGATGATTCCATGCAAAAAATGGAATATGTTTTGACACGGCATCAAACTTACAATAATGAATTATTGTGGCGGGTAGCGCATTGTCCATTTCAGCTCAGTTGAGTATATTTAATGATAACTTTTGTTTCTTGATGGATATCAAGAAAATTTTATAGCTTATTAACATTCTAAGTACAATATTATAGCAGATTTTCTTAAATTTGAAAAGGTTCTCTTGTGAGTAATTGCGTTTTAAATATACTCACAAATTTTTAGAATTTGTAGAAACGTTTATATGAGGGCAAAAAAGTTACATTTTAAGAATGTAATGTTGCCAAACAATCAATTAGAAAATTATAATATTGTACCTCGATAAAGGTATCATGGACAACAGTATACCAAAATAATTTCAAGTTTGAAAGAGTCATGTCATAAAATCCCCTTTTGGGCAAGGAATGACTCATGTGCATTACTTACTGCATTTGTCAAAGTGGTTAGTATAGGAATTGAATAAGAATAATCTGCTCTTCCCAGGAGATTATTATGCGTACGTCTTAGTACAAGCACCCACTAAAATTTCCTCAAAAGGCTCTGACTTTGTCTCATTCATTATTTGGATGAGTAGTTTCATTTCTTGAAATAACTACGACTATAACTAGTCTCCTTAAATTTCTAAAAAAATGATGGAAAAATATCTTAATATTTGTTTGGATTAACCCATTAGCGCCTAGCGTTACCATATGGCAACGGCGCAGCGGTATTGTTTCAATGCCCTTCTTCGAACTCTTATCAGCGCGTTGAGTCATTGTTGCGATTGCAATGAGTCGGGAAGGAATTCAGGCCGATATGAATCAGTCGCTATTCATCTGTGTGTATTAAAAGTGTTAGAAACCGGTACTCCTTTCAACATGGATTTTGCAGACTGCGTCTGCAGGTATTTTTTTTCGTTTTTCTACTATAAAAATATTTAAAACAGAATTTGTTTTCTTTGGAATTTGTTGTAAAGGTTTAAGACTTTTTATTTTGTTTGATATCTTTTTATTTACATAAAAGATAATTATTTCTCAACATCATGAATTACACCGTTGCCATATGGCAACGCTAGGATAAATAGGTGTTGTAGCTGAAACTAACATCATTTTTCACAGAGATTTCGCGTCTATCTAGCACCCCATATAACTGTGGCTGAAGCGCTGGACATTCTGTTTGAGGATGAAAAATCAGGAAATGAGGCAAATTGCGTTTTTCCCATCAAGTCTGTTTTTATTGATCCTCCAGAACCAGCTATTTTAACAGATGAGGATTCGGGGAAGGGGAGGGGTTCCTGAAAACTTGAATCATAATCAGCTGTATGCACCTTCAGAAATACGAATTAAATATATCGAGCAAATTCACGATGGCATGAGACCCACAAAATTTAAAGAAAAGCGTACTTATATTGATGGAGACCTAGTTGACACAAGTGTGAATATTTTAGAGATGATCGTAAAGGAAACGGGAAAATATGCATAATTTTTAAATTGCTCTGATCCCCAAATTAGCGAAGAAGAAGTTTTCTGCTTCTTTGGAATACCTATCGTGAGTGGTTACAATGATGTTCCGAGCAAGAGACACTTCTGGGATACGGTAGACAATCTGAGAAATCCACTTGTGTCAAATGCAATGCGTAGAAATAGATTTGAACAAATTTTGAGATTCTGTCATATTCAAGATAATAATAAATTGAATAAGAAAGATAACCTTTTTAAACTTCGCCCACTCATCGACAAAGTGAATGAAAATTGTAAAAAGCATTTTGTTCCTGAAAGAGACTTGTCTTACGACGAATCAATGATAAGATATTTTGGAAAACATTCCTGCAAACAGTTTATAAGAGGCAAACCCATTAGATTTGGGTATAAAGTTTGATGCCTCAATAAAGCAGATGGATATCTATCTGACTTTGAAGTTTACCAAGGAAAGTCTATCAGTGACAATTCGTACAATGAACAATGTTTTGGGAAAGCTGCTGCACCACTTGTAGCTATGATGGAAAATATCTCCAAATTTCCTTACAGGGTTTATTTTGATAAATTGTGTACGTCATTTGACTTACTGAGTTATTTTCGTGAAAATGGGATTCAAGCAACTGGAACTATTAGAGAAAATAGAATTCCTAATTACATTCCAAATGCGCATGCAGAAACTGTGCTTCCTTTGTGAGAACAATGTGTTCTAAGTGTGAAGTGGGGCTTTGCATTTACAGTTTTGTGCTATTTCACACAACTTAAATTAGAAATACAATGAAATTAAAAATTATCAAGTTTAAAGAATTTCATTCTAAATGATGTTAACAAAAATTTTTCATTTCTAATTTGCTGCCTGTAAAAGATTTTTGTTATTACCACCAATGTATCATGGGAAGTGCTTAGTGTTGCCATATGGCAACATTTAATAAATATTAAGATAACAATGATAATTTTTTAAAATTATTTTTTCTAGTTATATTATGGTCCCAGTAATCGAATCAAATCACCAAAACCAAAAGAATGAAGAAAAAAATAATTTGGGCACTAATGGGTTAAATGACAATTTGAAAATATTTGGTTTTGTACTCTCGATACGTGGGTAATTGTGAGGATAGGGAAAGGGAAGATCGGCGTGGTATGTGTTTTAGAGTACTACTCAGGCATTCGCCTGATATTGATCCAAGCAACCACGAAAAATTACCGACCAGAGCAGCCGACCGAATTCTCCTTCCGAGAGTGACTGAATATTATCTGGCTACATAGCTAGTGTCGAAAATCCCTGCCGCAGTCGCTCTTTGTCGCGCGCGCACACACACACACACACACACACACATACACACATACACACACATACACACATACACACACATACACACACATACACACACATACACACACATACACACACATACACACACATACACACACTACACACACATACACACATACACACAGATACCCACACATACCCACATACACACACTTACACACACATACACCCACACACACACATTGCAACGACTTATCTTCAAGACTGCTGACAAGAAAGGAAGGAAAAGAGAGCGTAGTAAATTTGGCTCAGGCCATATTAACAGTTAAGTACCCTAATGTGCAATACTTTTTACATTTTCGTCTATAACTTCACAAATAAGTGCAAATTGGAAGACTAGTGTAGATAATTACTTTAACTAGTTAATATTATTCACTAAATTTTGTTAGAAATTCACGATATTTCGCTTTTAAAAAAGGTCTATATATATTAGACATTAGACGTACCCTATTCCTAAAGTGGAATACAGAAATGCTTTTTCTTTTTAGCAAATAATAAATTCATAAACATCTAAAACAAAGTTTAAGATAAAACACACATTTGATTTAATATTATCGACAATTCCCACAGACGAAATTCGTTTTTGGATTACCTGTACGTGGGACATGAACCCGATTCTTACATTTCTGCCATTTTCTTACATTTCTGAGTTTAATCAGTTGATCTCTTGGACCATACACTTCCTCAGTAAGGTAAAGAATCTCAACATTAACATGTTAGAAAACTGAACTTATTGTATACAGCCAAAACAGGCATGTACATTTTACAAACACGAGCAATACGGAATATTCTACATTAGGACAATGCTCACATTCCACATTAGAGAGATAGTAGCGATATTGTTTAGAAGCTGTTTGGCGGTCAAAATCTGCTTCAATGTTTTTTATATATTATGTGATGGTTTTGCAGCAATGGAATGCAGTTCTCATTGTTATCTCTTTAGCTAATTGTTTCATATAAATTCTAAAGAGCTCAATGGAATATCGAAAATGTTTAAAATTATAGAATTACAATGCGCAAAAACGTAAATACCATTTTTAAATATCTTATTTTTTTGGAACTGGGAAAGCACATCCACAATCCCACAACCCTAATTATAAGACTATAAAAATCTAAATTGAGAGAGAAAGAATTAAGAACATCCAATATACGTCAGTCAGTAGACCTCCCTTTCTTTTCCTTTCTTCATGTATCAATTGTTAACATTTGGGAACGGCTATTGCCCTATCATATTGATTATATATTACAAAACAAGTTAATATAGTTAATAAAAATGTAAAAATTGTGTTATTTTCTTAACATAAAAAGAAGTAGAATATAAAATAATGGAGGTACATTGTGTAAATAAATATAAATGCACCTCAACTGACTAATATAAATAGTGGGCGGATTTTAATGAAATGTAATTTTTTTCTTTTCACTTAGAAAAATACTATTTAGTATAGAATTTAATTTTATATTATGATAATTTTACGTTAAGAAATTAAAAGAGAACAGCAATAACCTCGTAAATTCTGTGGCGACGTGTTTCCAGTTTCTTGTGGTTCATTTTCCTTCGGTAAATCATCGCTCTCTCTCTTGATTGGCAACGCCTTCCACCTTTCGTCACCGTTATCCTTCATTTTTGCACGTTTTGTTTCACAAACTCTTGGTTTTTGATCACCAGAACTTGGAGCCCTGTCCGGATCAGGTTTAATGGCGACTTCCAGGATTTGGGCAGAATGTTTATTGCTTCCGCAAGAATTCTGATTACAATCCGGATTTCGCCTTCCGATGCTGCTAAAGAATTCCTTGCCACATTTACTTTCATTCGGGTTTTGACTACACTCCGGTTCAAACTTAATTACAGATTCAATGAAATCTCTATAACATTTAATACAACGATGAAATTTTTTATCACTATGAGGATCGTGATGAACGATGATTTCCAAAAACTCCTCACCACTTCTTCTACAATTAGTAGACTGGCTACAGTCCGGATCTTTCTTTACAGAGCAGGCACATAATTTAGATTCATTTTTCCTGAGAATAAGTTGTTGATCACTGACCCGATTACTTTTTAAACAGCGCTCAAAAAATTCTTGCCGCTCTATCGGAGCTATCCCGAAAGCTTCTGCCATACGCCATGCCTTGAGTGTCATCGGAGGGGGGTCAAAATACCTTCTCCATTTCTTTCGACGAGGGTTGGAGTCGCTCTCCCTGTCGTGTTCCCTCCAATTGGAAATATTGTAGCGTCGACGCTTCGGATACGAGTAAGATCCAGTGGGCGAGTAGTTGCTGTACCTGGGCCGATCACGATTGTAGCACGGAGGAATCACGTGATAATTGTCCCGACTGTAGAACAGTTGCGAAGTGTGCCTTTCGGCGTTACTTGCCGGGAAATCGCTCACGAAAGCTCTCAAGTCTCGCCAATATGGCGAATTTCTGAAGTAGGGACACGGATCATAATATCTCCATGCATCACTTTTATATCTGGCGTTCATGTTTTTTTTTTTTAGATGTTTGTTTTAAATTCGGCTGTAATATATGAGTACAAGGTAAAACTTTGCTCTTAATAGGAAAATGCAGGCATTTGTCACTGTTGAGAAACAAACAACTTCTTCATTTGCAAGTTGTTGTTCAATTGTTTCTATCGTGCAAAAATCCAACGAATAGACTCTTTCTATATCGAGCGGCTGAAGCCCGCTATCTCTGAGGCAAATTGAATGCCGATCGTCCGTTTTTCACAGACAAGTACAGTTGAGTGTGGTACGTGCGTAATTGAAATCCTCATATTATGAGTTCTAACGACCAAAAACAAATAATTTTAAACATTAAGCACATTGTTTCGGGGAAAAATTGAGAAACCTTAGTTAGTTTGATTTATTTTTGTCAAATAAGAACAATAACTGTATGTGACCTTGGAAAAAGTATAATCTGCGCACGTTTTCTTGATCTCCAGATTCCCTGCCCCAGACTTTTACTGCACAGTTGAATAAAGAATAAAAGTAGTTGCGATGTGAGGTAGGAAGCCTTTGAAAACTAGACATTTTCGTTCACAAATAATTAAAAGTTAATTAAATCGGCAAATCAACAACAGACTTGATTTGATTGCCCTACTAACTAAAGAGTGACCTTCATCCCCGACTACTCCAACACCGACTTGCAAAAGGAGACATCGAAAAAACCGTGTGCATAGGGAAATTACGTTAAGTACAGAAGCCAAACAAAAGGCTGATATATGAAAGTAGACAAATATTTCGCCAAATTAATAAATGTTTTAGTATATTTTAATGTAATAAAATGTAATAACATATAATTACAATAATCATATAAGTTTTGGGTTGATCCCGGGTTTAGGGTGGCACGGTTTCTTTGGTTCATTTTATGATTCATTATTTCTCGCGATTCCTATGTTTATAGTTGCGCGGTTCACTATAACAACTGAATTATTTATGTTCAATGTTAAATGAGAACAAGTCACCTGATAATTTGTTGGCGTGGAATTGTGTGTATTTTCGCATTTCAAGTCTTCTTCAAATAGGTTTGTGTGTCTACTCAGATGGAAGGTATGCATTTTCTTAAAAGTGAGTGTTCCCTTTAAAATAAATTCTCTTAAAAGTGAGGGAGTATATAAGACAACGTGAGCGCCGGAGCGACAGCGGAGGTGCGAACCAGGTCTCGAGAGCGAGGGCCGGAAGGCCTCGCGAACTAGCACGTTGGATCCGTCGGGTAGCGACGTGCGGTAGCACGTCGCGGACCACTTGGTGAAAAAAATGCGTTGGTTAAAGAATTGTGAACTTAACTACATGCGACTACTACGTATAAACAAGGATTCAGTTCATGGAGTCGATTCTCTTCTAATGAACCGAATCAGTGAATCAAAGGAACCGTGCCACCCTAAACTCGGGATTTACCAAGTTTTGTATTCCAATACTCTTGTCGCTTCTATTTGTGCGTTTAATTTTAGCCGAACGAGAGGGTACCATTTTAATTTCGCTCACCTATGTACCAAACGAAACGAAACACCCCAAAAACGTGTACTTTAACAATAATAGGCAGCAGCCGTAAATATCGTTTGCCATCAGAAAACATTAATTGCCATACACTAGTGCAATTTGATTTTTCAGATCTCTGAATTTGCACAAAATTTCTGTCTTTATAATTCAAACTCATTGTGCTGAAATAATAAAATCACTCAAAACATACGAAAATTTGCTCAGTGGTTCAGCAATAACGTTTGCCTTGCTTTTATTTTTGCGAAAAATTGTGTAACCCTCTAATAATGTTCATATAATAACTAACCCTATAAATAATATCTAAATAAAAATATAAAAACTCAAGAGTGTAATGCAATAATATATTAGTAAGATAATTTGATTTGTCTCCATATGCAATAATAATTTTACTAATATTAGAATGCATTTTTAACTACAAATTTAAAAAGTACCCTTTGTACGCCTTGTACCCTGAAAACAGCATACAAGTTAGTCTAAACCTAATATACAGATAAGCATTCAAATAAAAAAATAGGTCTAAATAAAACTTTAGGAAGCAAATATTTAGTTATGGAATTATGTTTCTCCAACCACATTAACCCCAAACAATGAACCCATTCTCTGGTATCTTCCACGTAAACCCATCATTTACTCCGCATTGATACCAAAATGAATCGGAAAAAGTACATGGGCAACAAAATAATACGATTGAAACAGATGTAACTACATTCACTAACAAATGGTATCATGGCCGTGATGGGAACATCATCATCGAGCATTTTCACAACTGATTTAACATTTCAGTCAAAAGCCCCTTTCATTTCAACTATTATTCATAAAATAATAACACCAATTCGACTTTACCCATGCTCATTATGTATTAATGCTTCAAAAACAAATCATAACAAAATGCTCATATCCCAAAATCATTTATAAAAACCTTCATTAATACACTACCGTGGTTCACATCAAATCACTAGCTCAACAACGAATTTAATCTCAAACCTATCATACAATATGTTATTTATCTCTCCTATTTTTAATATTAATCCTAAAAATCTGTCTTCCTTCTATCTATGCAATCTCATATAATATTCTCACATGGTAAATAAATACCTATACCATATGTTCCAAAAAGTATACTTATAAAAATATTTAGAAACAAGTTTCACCATGTTTTCCTCAACGTGTATTAAGTGTACGCTTAAGTATTAATAGTTAAGCAATGCACACAAATGTGTTTTTTTATTTTAAACGAAATAAAGCTAAAACAAATAAATTTTAAAATTATGGAACCTGTAGAAAATGCTCAGTTGCATTTTTAACAATTGATGTATGTTTATGGTGAGAATGGAATATAATATTATTTTTAAGATAGTATATGAATTAAAAACTCTTAATATGTTATAGTGGGGTTTCAAATAACTGAAAATTATCAAATCTCCTTCTACTCTTTTCTACGCAAACTAAACAAGATGAAACATTTATGTGCCAACTAAGTGACTTAAAAAAATGAATATATTTCACACAATATTTGTACAAGATTTTAAATAATCCAATACACTTTTTGATATTGATCTCGCAATCATATTTGAAAGACTAATGAATACTATATAAATTACGCTTTAATGTGCAGGCAGAGAACTTCATACCCTCTTTGGTATCATTATTGGATTTTGAATGGTGAACCATTTTTGCTGCGAAAATTAAGTAATTTTTCACGCATAGCGTTGCCTTAAAAACCTTAACACCACATTTATTCTGATTACTACACTTCCGACCACTATATGGATTGCATTCCGATACAATAAAAGCACTCCGCACTATTTTGGATATAGTACGTTAGACCTCTAAACCAAACATGCTTCAAATAATGTCCAATGAAATCTTCATGCTTCTTCGTAACTAACTCCCCATGTCTTGCCCTTACATCGTGCTCTAATCTTTGGAGGAGTATCAAACGCCTTTCTTCCATGTGTGCTTTGGCATTGTAGCGGAGCTTTCTGTAGTGTTCTTGCCGGTTTAGATCATTTTGACGTTGCTTCCAGTATTCTTGCCAAATGCTGGTAGTAATCTTGCCATCGATTATTGACGTTGGGTATTTGGTCTGCCAGTGGATCTGGGTTGTTTCCAGTTAGATCATTTTGGGCTTGATTATATTGACGTTGAATGCAGTATTTTTGCCAGTTGGAATCATTTTGATGTTGCTGGTGATGTTCTGGCCAGTTGAGATCATTTTGAGAGTGTTTGTAGTATTCTCTCCAGTTGAGATCATTTTGGGATTGATTACAATAGTTTTCCCCCTTCAAATCATTTTGACGTCGTTTCGGCCCCGATTCAAATCCATATAATGAGTAGCTGCAGTAACCGTCATCATTGGATGAGTTGGGGATTAGATGCAGAGTGTATGTTTCGACATTTCGTGCATGAATATCCTCCAAAAGAGGTTTCAATTCTCGCCAATAAGATGAGTGTCTAGCATTCTTGGATCCATCTTTTCATCATTTTCGTTAATAAAAAATCATGTATTTTTTACCGTTGCTTTGAACAGGCATTTGTCATTGTTGATAAACAAAAACTTAATTTTTTCGCTATTTGTTATTCACAATTTTGCTGTTGTTTCCATCGTGCTAATATAATAAAATCACTAATAAATCTTTCAAAACATTGATCTGTAACTCAACAATAACTTTTGCCACACTTTTCTTTGAGCAAAAAATCGCATCAAATCTACAAATGATTCTTCTTATAAAACCTGTAACTGATTTTGCTGTAATGCATCACTTTTAATCCTTAACTTGGTCTGTTGGCGTCTGTGTGGACCCCAGGATATTATAAACTCAAGTTAGTAAGTAAAAGTATTGATATATTGTGCTGTGAGTCCTTGTATTCCTCGTTCAAAATCCCCAGCAGTTGACCATGTTTGTCAAAAATTAAAACCTAATTACATTTTTTATTATGTATCTGTGGATCCCACCAGACAAGGAGTGTTACTAAATTTTAATATTTTGTATACGTTTATTCACTTCTATATCTGATTTATATGACCAAAAAGTTGATTCACAAAACAAAAGACCCAATGTGATCATTGATTACAACACCGAAGTGGGCATAAATGAAACTTTCTATCAACTACTCTGTGGCCTGGCGAACTCGGTGGCGGAGGCTGTCGGTGACCAATTGTGATATTTTATGCAATTCTTAACATAGCAGGAGTAATAACTAGCATTATCAAGTATTCCGATCAAAATTCCAAAAAATAATCCAGTAAAAAGCTGTTGATGGAACTTGATTGTTTGATTGATTTTTTTCGTGTTTCCGGGCGCGTCAACTGCTTCGGTCGCTAGTCCCGTTAGTGTATGTTTTTTCTCGGGAGAAGGCGGTGGTTTTCCCCTCGCTGGGTGCGGATATCCGGCACCGATCTACCGTCGGCTAGTGGGGTTTCCCCCTAACCAGAACTACCCCACAAGCGAGGCACCGCCCCAGCTGGGACAAGCTCTAAGCTCTCGTCCGGTCTCCCGGAATATGTGGTAGTGTAGTGCATGTTAGTGCAAATGTATATGTATGGGGTGAGGATAGGACAAGGAAGATGAAGGACAGATCGCGCGCGATCCGTGGCCCGTTTGTTAGCGTACTGCTCCGGCATTCGCCTGGTGTTGATCGGAGAAACCACGCAAAACTACCGATCAGAGCAGCCGGCCGCTGGAATTCTCCACCAAACAGCGACTGAATTCGACCTAGCTGAAAAGCTAGTGTCGAAAATCCTGCCGCCGTCAGGACTCGAACCTAGGACCTCCCGGTCAGAGGCGCTGCAGTGGCATCAGTTAATGCACTGAGCTACCGCTCCCGGTTTGATGGAACTTCGGTGTAGACTTGTACAGCCACACATTTCATGTTGTGATGTTCTTTTTTTGGTGTCCTTGTTTCTGTTACGTGAAATGTGAGAAATCATACTGAAATTTGGGGTCCACTTGTGACGAAACTTCAGAAACACACTAAAGCACGTTTTGTGCCAGATGTGAGGTGTGACCGAGAACAGCAGATAGGAAAACAAAATTTGTTTGCATTAACTGCGCCAAACATATTTGTATATGTCATGCAAAATCTATTTGTAAAAATTGTAATTAGATGTTACAAATATTAGCAGTTATAATTTAAATGTTCTTATGCGTGATATTTGTAAATATAACTTAACATTTTTAATGAAATTTCATTTTATAAAAGGGGCCCTACCCGGACCCCACCAGTCAAGAAGATTTTTTTTTCAACAAACCAATTAAGGATTAATGTAATCATTGAAATGTATTTGTAAAGAGATTCATCTAACTGTTTATTGCTGAACATTTCGTTCATTTTCATACACTTATACTCAATCTTTAAACTTAAAATACTTAATATCTCTGTTTAGCAATAGCACGTCATACGCAGTTTTTAACTGTTTTTTGACGTAAAATAAATAAATAAATAAATAAATCTCGTGATGCAAAGACATCCTTTAGCCCAGTCAAATTAGATCAAAACTAGTGATTGAAATAAAATATCCCAGAGTTTTGAATATTGGAAAAATATTTCGTTGGTACCTACCCTTACGATATTTATACTCGTCTATTCTTTTTGCAATTAATATGTTGACATGTACACAATCCTTAACCAAATATTTGTTCTTGATCTTTATCAAAGAAACTACGGATTATCAGTTTTTGTACCCGAGGTAATCTCGGTCTCAATGATCTCGGATACTTGCAAATATGTACAATGTTACACAATAGGATTTGATAACATTTATAATGTTCATGTTTTGGGGCAAAATATGCTTCTACAAATTGTTGATATTTGTTGAACAAAAATAAAATTACTTGTGTGCATTGAACATATCACATCATTTTTTAATGAAGATATCTGAAGAAGGTCCATGTCGTAAACTAAAACAAGGAGTTTTATAGCCTATCACTTTCAAATGATTAAATTTACAGCAAAACATAGTAGGAAAGATGTTGTAAGAAAGTTTGCCAACTTTAATAATGCATAGAACATAATTTATGGTGGGATTAATCTGTATGGTACATGCAAACAACGTAGAAAAACGCTTTTATACCCATCCCGCTCACCCCATACACAAGGATGTTTAGTATAATGTTCGGTAGGTACCCACAAACAATCACAAATTTCAAAATACCGGGAATTGTTTCACTTTATTTGTCTAATTTGACTGGGTTACTTGTACTTCTGTTGTATTTTGTTTTGTCTTAAAAAGCGTGAAGTTAACAAATGTTTGCAGATAAACGTTCATTCCATTAATTTTATGTTTTTATGAAAGTTTCGTGTTAATAAAACTTGTTGTTATTGAAATGTAGTGTACACACAAACAAACGGAATAGGTACAGTTCACTCTCTACAGTAAGACACAATGATAAGTATTTATTTTGGAACATTTTGAGAAAAATTCGACCACAATATCACAAAACCGGAATCAAAGTTTCATTAAAATGACAGAACTCATGAACCATAAGCTCAACTAGCATTTCATGTTTTCGTTACTAAATTTTTCATTTAATAATTTCATTTGCTGTCTTGCATAAATTCACAAAATTATTCTAATATTAAATGAGTTATCTCTCTGCCCTTTGGTTCATTTAATTGTTATGAGGTTAATTTCAATTTTTTCAAATTATATATTAATAAACTCTCAATCAATCATGTATTAGTAATCACTTAGTTCTTAGCTGAATGTTTTAATCTCTTTATACATTATTGTATCAAGAAACTGATGATAACTGCTAAATCATTGAAAGCGGCTATATTTCAATAAAAAATATTTTTAAGCAGACGTTTCTAATTATTTGAATTTTATCATCATCATCATCATTAATTATTTTGTTTCCGAATTCGTCAACATCCATAATGATTACGATAAAGGACCAAACCCTACCGATTAGAGCAGCAGTGATATAATTCTACTCCAAAATGTGGTTAAATTTAACCACTATCTGGGGAGAGAATTCTATCGGTATAAAAATTTCGTCACTGTGAAGACTCGCACTCCAGCACCTCCTCTTTTCATTTTCTCCCTCCTCCTCCTTATTACTCCTGCTGTTCCTTCCCTCCTTTCTCTGTTCGTCTTTCTCATCCTCCTCGTTCTCCGTCTTCCCATACGCGTCCTTCTCTTTCTCCTCCTCGCTCTTCTCATTCTTCTCCTTTTCTTTCTACTCATCCTTCTACTCTTTCTGTCTCTCTCTTTCTCCCTTTTTCTTCCCTCTCTTCCTTTACTCTCCTGCTTTTCATCCCTTTTTTCCTTCCCTTAACCTTCCTTTTCTTTCTGCTCCGTCCTTCTCTCCCCCCTACTCCCCTCATCCTCGTTTTTCTCGTCCTAAACGTTCTTCTCATCCTCATCCTACTCGTCATTCTCATCCTCGTTTTTCTCGTCTTAATCATCCTCCTCCTCCTACTCCTCATCCTCATCCTCATTTTTCTCGTCCTAATCGTCCTACTCATCCTCCTCCTACTCGTCATTCTCATCCTCGTTTTTCGAGTCCTAATCGCCCTTCTCATCCTCCTCCTACTCGTCCCTCTCATCCTCATTTTTCTCTTCTAATCGCCCTTCTCATTCTCCTCCTACTCGTCTCTCTCATCCTCATTTTCCTTCTCCTAATCGTCCTTCTCATCCTCCTCCTCCTCGTCTCTCTTTCATCCTCATTTTTCTCGTCCTAATCGTCCTTCTCATTCTCCTCCTACTCGTCTCTCTCATCCTCATTTTCTCATCCTAATTGTCCTTCTCATCCTCCTCCTACTCTCTCTCTCTCCTCATTTTTCTCATCCTCCTCCTACTCGTCTCTCTCATCCTCATTTTTCTCATCCTAATTGTCCTTCTCATCCTCCTCCTACTCGTCTCTCTCATCCTCATTTTTCTCATCCTAATTGTCCTTCTCATCCTCCTCCTACTCGTCTCTCTCATCCTCATTTTCTCTCCTAATCGTCCTTCTCATCCTCCTCCTACTCGTCTCTCTCATCCTCATTTTTCTCATCCTAATTGTCCTTCTCATCCTCCTCCTACTCGTCTCTCTCATCCTCATTTTTCTCCTCCCTAATTGTCCTTCTCATCCTCCTCCTACTCGTCTCTCTCATCCTCATTTTTCTCATCCTAATTGTCCTTCTCATCCTCCTCCTACTCGTCTCTCTCATCCTCATTTTTCTCATCCTAATTGTCCTTCTCATCCTCCTCCTACTCGTCTCTCTCATCCTCATTTTTCTCATCCTAATTGTCCTTCTCATCCTCCTCCTACTGTCTCTCTATCCTCATTTTTCTCGCCCTCATAGTGGCGAGGATGGCGCGCGCACTCACTGTACTCGTAGCAGGGCTGCCGCAGCGCCGCGCGGCGCGCCAGCAGCAGCAGCAGGGTGCGCGCCATGTCGTCGTCCAGGTGGTCGCGGCACTGGTCGAAGGCGCGCCAGATGATGGGCTCGGGCACCGTCAGCGAGTACAGCCCTGCGCACGCGCAAACGACGGGTCACTCCCAAGGGCACAGCTCACACAAGTACACGACAGGCTTACCAACTTCGTTTAGGTACTCGGTAAAAAGCATAGAAAATAAGTTCACGTAACCACACATTAATTGGTTTGCTTTTGTAGTTAATTCAAAAGGACGCAGCTTTATCTCTATTATTAACAAGATGTAAATGGTTTCGTGCATTACAAAGGATGACGATCTACGTAACCAATTGCCTTAATTTTCATCTTATTGATTTATTGACGATTAAAAATTGATGTAACCAGTAGCACATTTTGCATTCATTTAAACAAAAAGTTGTTTTTTTGTTGGCTCTGCAAGTGGAAAAATTAATTTTAGTGCATCAATATATGTATTTAAGGACAAAACATATTTTATGCTCATTTTAAAAACAGACGGTGTATCTTCATATACAAATGTATCTTTTGAAGACATGTCTGTATATCTTCATACAGAAGCGTATTCAACTACATTATAGTTTTTTCTTCCAGGGTCTTTTTCCAGCGTCAGGGGATGCCGATTTTCGCCTATCCGCGTCCGGTATCCACTATGCCCCTCATTAATCTTTACATTTGCCAGACACATTTACGAGCTCCTCGGTCTGTGGTCAACAGATTCATAAGGTCTTACGCGTCAACACACATAGATGATAGACAAGGAACAGACAACCATGCCCATGGCGGTACTCGAATCCGCGACCCTTTGGATCGAGGCACACGCTCTAGCCACCTCGGCCATCCAGGTCGCCTTTAAACTACATCGTATGACAATACTTAAAATACTGTAAAAATTTCCAAAATGTGTTGAATGCTGTTTTCAGTTTCGAGTAGTTTGGCCACAGTGGGGCAGTTGCTTAAAATCAAAGGCCATAACCACTCGTGGGCACACGCCTATTAAACAAAATTTCGACATTCCTAAAAGCAAACACTTCACTAATGTCCTACGAATATACCGTTTTTCGAAGCCCTTAGCATTTTTAAACAAATAATAAACAGGGAATGAATAAGTATTTATGGTTTCAATGTGTGTCAGCTGTTTTTGTTTCCAATCTCGTAAGTGTAGTACATGTTACATCCAGCGTTGTTTTTACCTCCGACGGGGGAGTAACCTTCTACGTGGTACGGAAGCAGAGAAATCGCTAAAACAAACTGAGCCTAAATAAAGTCATTCTCAGCCAAATTACTTCAAAAACACTTGCTCATCTGATTAAGGAGAATACAGTGCTGAAGTTTTGTCCATCTAAAAAGACTCGATAAAAGTGTAGTCCTACTTTCGTGAGATAGAACAGATACAACTTCGAACTTGTTGCTCACATACGCAATTAGACACTTGCAAAAATATCTGCAGAAGTTGGTGCTCTGAAATAACTTTTTAATTTATATCTCTATTTTGTTTCAGGTAAGTTGGCATACACTAAGATAAAGTGTGTATACGTCCGAAATGTGAGTACAAACTAATTAACAACACTTGATAATAATGTGACAATGACAGCTAAGTAAAAATAATGTGCATATTTGTGGTTGTGCAGTGTAAAGCACACTCTTTATTCTATCTACTGATATTGGTTTGTACACAACCAATAATTCAAAGTTGGTGTTTTTTAATTTTACAACTTGTTAAGTATTATAAAAGCGTTCATTTCAGGATTTTAAACGTTGAATAGTAGAATCCAAAACTCATATTGCTGAACCATCCTCAGCACCTGGACGTTCACGGAAATAGTTTCTACCAAAGCAACAAATCGTTCGAAACAATGGATAGGTTCATACCTAATACGGTTAAGGAAGTGTTTCGATATTCCTTTCAGTTTTGATAATAATACCTTTCTAATTCAGTTTTCAAAATGTTTTACACGTTGTCCCTACATTTGATTAAAGCAATTCAAAAAAAGTCCACCAGGACGGGTGAGCCGCGAAAAATGAAAGGAAACCCCACATACAATACACTCATGAGTTGATGTTTAATAATCTTTAGAACTGAGAAATGTTTATTGAACTATCTGAAATACATATTTCTCAAACTGTTGTTTTACATCCACAATGTTGTATAACTTGAAATAAGGTGAAGTAAGGTCCTTTAAACTTAACATTTCAGCAAAACAGTCTGTGTTTTAATGTTGCCTTTAAAACTTTAGATGGTCTAGGGCTTTTAAACTTGGTACCATATGTTATACACCATGCTCCTTAATATTATATGTTGTAATTGAATTTAGAATGAAGACAATGAAAATGGTTTTGCTCGGAACATACGTGTTATTTGCTTTGTAACATTG
The DNA here is from genome assembly GCA_964035755.1 of Teleogryllus oceanicus. Taxonomy (NCBI): domain Eukaryota; kingdom Metazoa; phylum Arthropoda; class Insecta; order Orthoptera; family Gryllidae; genus Teleogryllus; species Teleogryllus oceanicus. Next base: position 18,996,043 of record CAXIVR010000010.1, read on the forward strand.
ATATTCTTGCAACATGTTTTGGGTGTTTCTAAATGTTTGAAAATGTTTCTAAATGTGTCTTTCTGTTCCATCTATCCACCTGCATGAAAAGGTTCCCTATTTCCACCTACGTGAAATATTTCACTGTTTGAATGCAATATTATGATTAATTTTGTTTTCATTTTCTGTATTATATTTCTATATAACATTTCTATACTTTTAGCAATTCCGTAAATATTTGTTACCTGATGACAAGAGACTGGATTTTTATGTGAATACAAATTTTTTATCTTTATATATACTTTTGTCTTACCGCTCTCAAAATTTTAATATTGGAGAATTGTCGCCATCCTAACACAATATCCAACTATTTCGTTACATGTTTGTACTATTTTACATATATAGCTATTTTCCCAATATATTTTCTTATCTCCATTTTTTTCAATTTTATTACACATATTTGTGAAAATAAGAATTCAAAAATCAGCAATGTTTCCTGTATTATTACTGCGTGCTACAGCGAAGTGTATTCAAGGTACGTTACGTGCAAACGTGGCCGGATATTCTCACAGTCCGGCGCCCGGATGATTCAGTTATCTCAGTGGTGGTTAGTGCGCGTCATTGACAGATCATTTATACCTTTAGGTGTGAAAACTAACATTGACGCTATGTTTGACGACATTTTACCTTAATTTCCAAGGAACTTTGGCGATCGATGTGTAACATTTCGATGACAATATTCTTGATACAATGTTGGTTTGCTGGTCGTAGATATCGCCATTTTGTTCGTAGGCTTCTATTACGTCTAGTCTGGTTGCTAAACTACTTTCTTGGATAGCAATTTATGAAGGTTTTACCACCCATGGGAAAGTTGTATGGTGCAAAGTGTGTATCAGCTTGTGCTTTCCAAATGAAGTTTAAAGCTTTTCCATGGGGCATTTTTAAAATTTGTAGAAGATGTTTTATAAAAGTAAGTTCATATTATCTAAATGTGTTTTGTAATTAAAGTATTTTAATATTACATATTATATCCGATTTTACATATTTATTACATATTCTTACTGTTACATATTTATGTACCCTTACCCTCAGATAAAATGTCCAATCACAGTGTGCACCAATCACAGACAACTGTGGTTCTACCTGCTAGCGATTGGTCAACGCGTCCCTCCCCCTGCCCTCCCCCAGGCCGAGGGGTGTCCAAGTTTGTTGGCGCGGTGTGGAAGAAAGAACTTTGCCGGACATTTTATCCGAGGGAAAGAGTACATATTTTGGCGTTTCATATTGCATATTTTTCCGGTCTCTACTGATGAATCAACGAGTCGAACCGCTGTACGTATACACATTGAGAATTTTTAAATGTTTATTCAAAATTGGTAGTTAATATTTTGTTAGTACTTATTCTGGCCGCAAAGCGATCCTTGCAAACTTCTCTTACGTTCGTGATGTGACGGACGCTGCTGCCAACGCGCTCTTTCTGAATGGATTTCAAAATGAAATTTACTTAAGTACTTATTTATTTGTGGGAGTCAACGGAAACAGTTGTCCATTTAATTTTAATTGAGAGAATAGCAACTAATGTGAATAAAGTTTCCACTACAACTCCCGTTGGGTAATGTGAACACTATATCACAAAATTACCGGAACTATAGAGATCATTTGAAAACTAAAGACTTTCATGAGGTTATATTAAATGAAAAATGAATGTTTAATTTTCACTATAAAATTTATTTTTAAGGTCACTTCTCGAAATGTGATAAAATGCCATTGTCATGCGTCTCAAAATTCTCGAATTTATAAAGATCAAAGCCTAACACAAGTTCAAACTGTAGCCTTTTACAAGTTCTGGATGGAAGAAAATACATTTCATGAATAAAGGACGGTTTAATTCCCACTATTGAAACAGCTTTTGACGGCCTCTTCTTGACATGTGATATCAATGTAACAATATGGGCGAAGTTATGAATATCTCTTAAAAACTGAAGCTTCTCATTAGATATTTTGTTTATTAAAAAATAATGAAAAGCTTCTGTTTTCGATGGTATGAGTAGCGTTTAATGAAAGAAGAACGGTTTAATTCCTACTATTGAACAGTTTTAAACAACCACGTCTCGAAATGTGATCTCATTGTAACAAAATGCATTAAATTATGAGTATAAAAACTTAAGCTTTTCAGTAGGATACGGTAACAGTTGTTCTTTAAATTGTCTCCAAGTTTAGTTTTACAGTCTTCTGGGGTGAATGAGGAGTCAATATTTACTTTTTGCCAATAAACATGCCAGTGAAATTGCATTCAACGCAGTTTGATGTGTGACAATGGTTTGTTATTAGTAGGAATCTCATCATTCACTACTGTTCATACTGTTTGGCTGATACACAAAAATCTTTTTGACCGGTTTATAACGTTTACCAGTCAAATAGCAAGGTTGAATGAACTCCCAATTAATTGGGGGCTCGATGTTCAGAAATATTACTTACATGCAATTTTCTAACACAATATTTTCCATTATATGTTCGTTGGCAAAATGAGAGCATCTTCGATGTCCGACATATCTTAGAAATGTGTAACATTCATTCTGAGGCACTTGCTTGAAATTTAAAAATAACAAACATTGGAATTTTTTACAAAAAAAAGCATGCAAGAAAGTAATATGAACAGCGAGTTTTGAGAAGTATGGATTTGAGAGAGCTTCACGATTACCGGTGTGTTCGTCTCGCCTGGAGCAAATACCTGGAACCATAGGGCTTCACTAACCTTAATTAAGGGCAGTGGACGTAGATACGAGCGAAGACTCTAGATGGTGGGTGAACTTCCACTATTCACATTCGCACTCACTATTAAAACTGTGATAACGTTGTATGGTCTAATGAGTGGGCGTGGTTAGACTGTGGTACGCACATCGGCGATGTGTATCCACGCACCCACCCTCTTCTAATTGCGCCGTTCACGCTCGCCTACACCCGGCCACACCCGCGTGCAGTCGCCCAAAGCCGCACATGCACACTCTCAGCAGCTTTTGCCCGCCCAAGTCCCCCAATTGCAGCTCTCGCCCTGCCATGGTGGTGGTCGCCCGTCAGCGCCCGTCCTCACTCTTGCCCGCCTTCGCCCATCCACCCACGCCCTCTCAAGACCGTCTATCAACGCCCACGCTCACCTCCGCCCACCCCCGCCCACCTCCACCCACCTCCGTCCATCCCCGACCACCCCGCCCAGCCTGCCCACCCCGCCCATCCCCACCCACCCACGCACACACCCGCCCATCCCCGTCAACCCCCGTCAACCCTCGCCAACCCCCGCCAACCCTGCCAAACCTGCCAACCCCGCCCACCCGGCCCACCCCGCCCATCTCCGCCCAACCCTACCCACCCCCGCCCACCCCCGCCAACCCCCACCACCCCAGCCAACCCCCACCCACCCCTTGCCCACCCACGCCCGTCCACGCCCACCCCGCCCACCCATGCCCACTCACGCCCACTCACGCCCACCCACGCCCACATCCGCCCACCCCGCAAACCCCGCAAACCCCCGCCCAACCCCGCCCATCCCCCCAACCCACACGCACCACCGCCCACCCCCCCCCCCGCCCCCCCCCAACACCCCCCGACCCACCCCCCCACGCCACGTGCTCGCTTGCCGCGGCCCCTCCCCACCATTCCCCCGCGTCTGGGCCGACACACTGTCGCCCGCCATCACTCGCCCACGCCCCCTAAGCTCATGACCTTAACCGCCAGCATCGCTCGTCATCTCCCCCAAATCACTAAGCTCACCCACTACGTTTTCGCATGCATACACCCTACCACTCGCCCGCCATTTCCACATTTGTGTAAGCTCTCCCAAGCACTCCTACACACGCCATCACACGTCTTAACATGCCTTGCTATCCCCCACTCACCCGAATCACACCCCCCCTTCGCCTAGCCCCACTCTCGCCCGCCATTTCCACGTTTTTCCACCGGCGCCCCCCCCTCGCTCGTCCACGCCTGTTCGCTCCATCCCCGCCTGCCCGTCCGCCCGTCCGCCCGTCCGCCGGTCGTCCGCAGCGCGCACCGCTGCGGTCGCAAGTTGCGCGATAAATCACTGGAGCGCGCCACCGCATCCTATGCCCTCCCACCCCACCCCGTCCTTCTCCCGCATGCCGAGGTTCCTGCTGCACGCTACAGTGGGCTAGACTCTCTCTTGTTCTACTTAAGTGTTCCTCAGCCCTTTAGATGTTGCGCAACCGCCGACAGCGGTCTTCATAACTCGCGGCACCCTGCAGGAAAACACCTGCTCCGTGAAAAATACGAGAGCTGTGGGACGCGGTGTCCAAATGGAAGAAAAGAGTTTCTTTGTGATGTTCTGTTCTTTGTTACATTTTTCTACGTACACAAAAGCTCGTTCTCGCGAGTTGGCAATATTTGATTTTGACTGCTTAATTCGCCTTATTTCGATCATGATTTGAACTTTCATCGGGGATACACATCAAACACAACTTTAGGAATGGTCCTTTTGAATTTCAAGTCACTTTTGCTATCAAAATCTATTCAAAACATTAAAATCGAAAATTAGTGTTAACGTCTGTGAGTTCGCAAATTTTGGTGCCACATGCGCGATCTCAACACCGTACTTTTGCTGTCGACGGACTTCATCCCTTGTTCATGTTACTTTAGCTTCCTTTTTATCGTGTCTCGTGGAGAAAGTGTATACCCGGATAAGATGGTAAAAATTAAATGATATATCAGTAGTTACAATATAACTCAAAAATAAAAATTATATTTTTGAGAGGTTTCTTAGGCCTCGTCCCACTACACCCCCCCTATAAGCTAAAAAATATGTTTTTTTTTTCAACTAATCCTGTGTGTAATACATACGCTTTGTATACGCTAAGGAAAGACAGTGCTTATTGACAGTTTATACGAAACCATTGATACAATACCTTGTGTGATACGAGTGGGTACAGATTATACTCGAGCCCTACATTGATTACATTTGAGAAGAAGAAAAAACAGAAGTTTGCAGATTACAACATAGAAAGACAAAATATTACTGCAACACATTTTACGATCGCGAGGAACTCGGAATAGATGCATCCTAGCTCTTTTAAACCAGGTTTGCGTGTTCCAAGGAGACACAACTTCTTTTTAGTATAGATAAATTCTGACAGAAAACATGTTTTGTGAGACTGGTAGGTGACAAGTGGGGAAATGATGAGGGACAGTTCGGATAGAGATGATGGATAGATTCGGGACAGTGAGGAAATGAAAGGACACAGTACCACCATCCAAAATACGACCATTTATAATATTGCAGATTTACTTTTCTTGGGTGGACCCACTCCATAGCATGGGCGGACAGAAAAGAGCAGAAGCCGAAATCATTGTAAAATTAATTTAAAAGAAGATACCGAAATTATCTTTCACGATAAAATATAGAGACTATTTTATTTTCTGTGCATTTTAATCACAACGCTCAACAATACTGGAATGGTTTCTCGCACAGTACAGGGACTATAATGCTGTAAACCACATTCTGGGGGATGGACGTTAGCAGTTGAGGGCTGTTTTTTTTTCAATTTCAGTTTTCATAAAATTATTATTTACAAAGTGCAGAATTTTTGCACGTGTCCGGATTGAATATATATTGACAACTTTTTTCTCTAGTCTGAATCGACTACTGATGTAAGAGCATAGGCTTCCGCTGCAGGAGTCAGTAACAACTTGGCCGTGTCCTAAGGTGCCAACGTTTGAGCCGCCATTTTGTGACCTTCTCGAGGATGCTCGCAGGTGCCTAGGGCGCGGCGTCAACCGGACAGCCAAGTACTTAACTGCGAATGCCCTAGTTTTCTTTTACCTATGGCTAAGTAATTGGAAAGATCGTAAAAAATGCAAATGCCTTCTGAGAAGAAGTTTTAAGATTATTTTCGTTCCTCGACCGGTGTTCTAAGACACAGTAAACAGTTCTTGTAAATCCGGATCCAACCTTCATTTCTTTACATGTTCCCCTTCACCTGTGACCAAATTGTTTTCTCTTAAACTGCCAAAAACTATGTTTTCTTTCCCTTGTGTATGAAATACTATTACAAAAGACTATAACGCTTTAAAAACAGGATAATTTGTAACTATATTCATTTTTTTAAATTTATTTATTTTACGTCAAAAAACATTTAAAACTGCGTATGACGTGCCATGGAGAAAAAAGAATTGTGTGCACAATTTGAAAATTCTGTGATTCCTACACTAAGTTATATACTACTTGAATTTTGAATTTAAAAAGATTCCCATGTAATAAAATATATTTTCAAGGATAAATAAGCAATAAATTTTAGGCTCTTATCCATGTTGTCCTTCGGAATAATTATTCCTACCGCGAAAACATGTTTGATGGACACGACATTGAAACGATAATTTGAATAATTGTATTTCCCACAGAATTCGAGAAGACGTGCACAGATAATGAAGTTACATTTATGTGCAGAAGCAAAACAAGGGGCCATCTCAGCATTTGATCAATGGATCAGGGAAACTGGACGAAAAACCTGCTGTAGATGGGGGTCATTGACCCAGAAGCTGCGATACAATACTTGTTACATATTATTGAGAATTATACAGTCCAATGGTAAACAATACATTAAATATCACTGTTAAAATTTATGTTACTTTCCTTGTGATGCTCAGTATACTCTCTAATTGCATAGAAACAGTTATGCAGCAGAAACGATTTCACTTTGAACTTAAACTATTCTATTGGATTTAATCCTTTAATGTTATTTGGCAAAGTGTTGTAAAATAATGTATATGTATTGTATGTGGATTTGTTGTAATGAGTTGTTGATACTGTCACCCGATGAAAATGATTTCTACGTCGAGTGTTATAGTAATAGGCTTCGGCAGTTTCTGAAAATATATTCCACCCTTAAGCAAGTCATTTTTGACAAAAACACTGATTTGTAAATCAACTGACAAGGTAATGGTAAAATTCCTAGATTAATGAAGAGAGGCTAACAAGAACCACGTGGGTGGGATTTGGTTATTATTCGTACAATTCTTTTTTGTAATCTAAGAGTCTAGGAGCTATAAGATGTATTTCCCCAAAATATTATGTCATATCTCAGGCGGGAATAAACACTCGCGAAATATACCCAACGAGCAGTATGAAATTAACTGAATTTGAAAGAATAACTGGAAAAGGCTGACTGAATTTGAAAGAAGTCTGAACGCGTAGCATAATGAACTTAATTTTGTGTTCAATTCATTTAAATGGACGTTCCATTTAAGGTTTGACTGAATTGAGAGACCTAAAAAGTTTGTTGCCTTAACATCAGTCAATGGTACACCTTTCATTTTCAATGGAGCACATAATTTTTTATTTGAAATGAAAAACTGCATTAAAACCGTTTTCTTTACGTTAACTATTAATTTGTTGTTTCGGAACCAATGTTAAACATTTGATATTATACTATTTACGGTTTCTTTAATGCAAAGGATGTTCGTATCACCCGCAAAGAGAACCGTTCTTCCGTTTCGAATCGCCGAGAGCATATCGTTTACGTAAAGTAGGAACAAAATAGGGCCTAAAATCGATCCTTGAGGAACTCCACGCGCAATGGGCAAAGAGTCGGAAAGGTGCGTACGTAATGTTGCATCATTCCAGTAAGGTATTTCCACTCTCTGAGATCGTTGTTTAAGATACGAACATAACCAATCTAGAGCAATACCACGGATTCCATACGAAGACAATTTGGAAAGTAAAATGTCATGATCAATGACGTCAAAAGCTTTTGAGAGATCTAAAAATAATCCAATAGGTGCCTCGTTTTGATCCAATGATGAGGTGACATCTTTATGAAAGGAAAATATAGCCGTTTCCGTTGATTTTGATTTTCTAAATCCATGTTGGCAATCTGAAAGCGCATCGTATTTACTGAGAAAGGTTTCCATTCGTACGTGAAAAAGTCTTTCTAATATTTTGAAAAAACTGATAGAAGAGAAATGGGCCGATCATTTTGAATTTCATTTTTGTTGCCTTTTTTGAAGAGCGGCTTAATTTTAGCTGTTTTGAAAATATCTGAAAATGTTCCAGTACATAACGATGAATTAAATATGTGAGTTAACTGGTGTATAATGGTATACGCACAGGTCTTTAACAAAGAATCCGGGAATTTATCTAAACCGGACGAATATTTATTTTTTAGTTTACCGATTATTTTGAGAATTTCGTAGGAAGAAGATTGGAAGAAGATCGGCAGCAATTCTCGAAAAGTGTTGGTTAAATAGACTAGCCAATGTTGCCGGATCGTTCACATTTATATCGTTATATTTTAAAACAACATTCTTTACAGGGTTTCTAGTTGATTTGGTAGTATTTTTTATTATATTCCACATTGCTTTTGTTTTGTTATTTGAGTTCAAAATATCCTGATCGTGTTTCTTGATTTTAGTCTGCCTTATGACTTTTGTAAACAATGATTTGTATTTTTTAAAGTAGATAAGGAAATTTTGAGATACGTTATGACGTTTAGAAATGAAAGAAAGAATTCGCTTGTTTTTACAAGATGTCCTAATCCCTTGTGTTATCCAAGAATTGCTTTTCCGTGAAATATTTAAAGTTATAATTAATATTCCGAAGTCAAAATATTAGTGGGTGCTATATCAATGTATACAAATGTATAATAAACACTAAAGAAAATGCATAGAAGTTCAAGACATTTTCTAAATAAGTCTTCTAAGTGATTTTAAGACTGGAAAATGGTAAAAATGAGTTTTATTATTTTAACCGCAGCCTAGCAGTTTAAAAAATCTTAAATAAATTCACATCACTTTGTGTTTAGGGAGGAACTTTTGATATTTTTTCGAACCTGTTCCAGGGTTTTCATGTCACAATTTTTTTGATATTGTTTCAAAACTATTCTTTTTTTGACATTGAAAAATATTTTTAGATAGTATAAATTATTTTATTAGTTTTCTTTTTTTCAGTCAGATAAATAGCATTAATTTGACGAAAACATTAAAATAAAAAAACACGTTTTGGCTGTAGAGTAGTGTGGGTGATGGGGCGCCGGCTAAGAAACTTTTCATATAATATTATTTTTATATTATCGTTATAGTGTAACTACTCATATGCTATTTGGTTTAAGGGAACTTCTTACTATCTTATCTGCGGGTATCCTTTAAATACATCAAGTACTCAATCAACATCAATATTATCAAGTACTTAATAAACGAATTTAATAGAAAATGTTTAAACCATTTTCGCCAAGAAAAATATTATTTCTTACAAGGGTGATTGTTGTTTGCAAAATCAGTCTTCAACCTCTATTTTCGAAAATTCTTGGCACTCTGACAGAAAATATAATAGAAACACAATAAAAGAAAACTAAATTTTACAAAAAAACCGTGAAATAGGTACTTTTTAAGGAAGTCAACCAATTTGAAAATACCAATACCTAAATTAATAATCTACCGGCAATTTTCCGGATATTAAGAAATTGAGAACTCGTTTTCCAAAATAGTGAATACTCGAAAACACAATAATTTAATAGTAATAATATCGTTTTAACTTGATTGCCATTACGTTATATTATATCTTCTTTATCATCAGCTCCCTCTCCACAAGTAAAGGAAACCAGTTCTTTTTGTGAATGATTCCTACTAATAGTTCTCTCTAAAGTCTAACTTTTTCTAGTGATCTGGAAGGAATGGGAGTTCCTTGGGCGTGGCTGTAGAAATAAATTAAAATGTTTTTAAAATGATAATTTACAAGTTTGTGGAAACACAGAATTTAATAATAATTCCTTTATCGTAAAAGGAGTCATAAAATCTTTTGGCTTTGGTTTCCGCTTTAGTACAGTACAAGTACGAAAAAATATCAAAATTTCAAACTGATACAATAAAAGAATATATTATCATCTTCTCTTTGTTTTTGCAAATCCCCGTTCACATTCCCATACCTTATTCCCCCACCTTTCCCTGTAAAGCGTATTTAAAATTATACTTACTGGACCTTCTCTTTGTCAACGTCTCATTTTTCTACATTACCCTCCCCCAATACTCCCTTACTTTCTCTCTCATCATTTCTCCTCCTACACTTCCAAACGACAAACAGTATGTCTTCACACTTAAATCTACGGTTCATCTTTAATTTTACCTTTAAATGTAGCTTCACTATGCAAACCGTTTTGTTGATTTCTCATTTTCTAGTAGTGATAGAAGTAGAGCTGGGGATGTGGGTTATTATTTCCTTAGCAATACAAAAAAAATCAAATCAGCAGTTTCTTAATAGATGCAAATAAATTTTCGATAACTCGGGAGCAAAAATGTATAGTTTTCAAATGTTTCTAACCTCGCATTTTTAAAAACGTTTTTTCATCATTCAGCCTCTAAATTGTTGAGAAGAGATACTGGAGCTGAAGAAAATGAGCGCAGATGGTACGTCTCCCACATACTCGCATAGAGTTTTTACTGTTCTTTGACTACAAAAATCAAATGAAATCGTTCGCGACGACGAAGCACCTGGACATTATAAACGAATACAGATTTTTGACAGTTTATTCACTCTAAAACTAGTTTTGTCTACCGCAAACGAGTTGTGGAGACCAATATTGGCAATACGCTGTGTTCCAGCTATGATCCTGCGTCACGCCACGTATACGGCATTATTATGCCCAGTAAGCGTAAAATTAACATTGTAAATGGCTACTCTTCGCATCACTGGCCCGATGCAATGGACTCAGACCGCCATGGTTTCTAGAGCGAACTGATGTTATGTATAGAACATGCTAATCAATGCAACTACGTCATGAAAATGCATCACTGCACCTACCTCTGACGATTTTTTCACAGAGGGGGGTGATTGGATAGGACATGATACAAACGTGGTTGGTTGTTCCGGAGGCCTAGGCAGAAAAATGTAAAATTTGTTTTCCGAATCTCATGTTATATTCCGAATAAAATAAAGCAAATTAAACTTATAGGATTGTGAATATCAAAATATTATTTTGTCACACTAAATGGAAACCGCACATTTAGGTGCCTAATAAAATATTTTCCTTTTCCTATGGTTTTGTCGTCTATAATAATATAATGATCAACATCATAGCTTCACTTTCAAACGTCACTGATTTGCAACTTCATTCTTTCAACTAATTTCACAAAAAGATTCTAGTGGATTAGTTATTAGAATCCTACACATACCTATAATCTGAAAAATTTCTCCTGGGACACATATTTCTCCTGGGACACAACTTGTAATGAAAATATGAAAATATCAAATCCAAGAGTAATACAGAATTTTTATTCTTGTTGCTCGTGCATTTTAAAAGCTTGGTAATTGTATATCCTTGTGCTATTCTGTTTCTGAAAATCACGAGTAACCGAATTTATCTATCCGGGCTTATGATAGGTCAACGCATTAACGTAATGGAATCTACAAGCTGCAACATATTGACGTCTGATAAGGAATAGAGTACTTTAAACAGTTTACACAATAGTTCAGCTCATACCTCGTCGATCATAGGTCTCTCGGGCCATTAATCTATCCGTTCACTATTTAAATTAAAAAGTATTAAGTCTCAGAACTAAATGTAGCTTCGACGATGTAATTGATCGGGTATTAATTTCTAGAGTGATAAAATCTAGAAAAGGGGGGAAATGAGAGAATTATTCCTATCAAAATACACTTTCTAGAGAAGGGAGAAAAGTGACGTTGAACGTTTGCGACTATAAAAGAATCTAAAGCTCTAAAGAAGTGATTAATTTAAATTTTAAGACCGTTCATTGGCAAACTAATAACTTATTGACTACTAGATGGCGCGATGATGCCACTTTCCCTATTAAACTGACTCGAGTCCCATGAGAGGAGGCTAACAAATTAATGTCTGATATTGAAATCTACTTTAGGGATTGATTTACTTACGAAACTAACGGTAACCAATAACTAATCTGTGAAATTATTTCGTTCGTTTTGTAAAGATCACAATGTTTCGTGGGCAGTTCCGGATACTTTATAAGATAACAATTTTTGTGGTTTACAAATCGTTGAGTGAAATTGAATTTGATAGACCTTTGATAAAATGTTGGTTTACTGATAAAACTTGCGCAACAAATGCGCGTTCGTAAAACCTGTTTTTTAGCACCAATGTAATCGTTGTGAATCCTAGTGTGGTTGCAATAGTAGATGATTTACAAACGCATATGGAGGGTGAATGTAATGAAGGAAGGGAGAAACAGAACATACACAACTCGTGCGGCTCAAGAGCACGAGAAATGGAGAGGAAATGCTACACAAGGAATGTGAAGTGCTTCCCCTTTATATCAAGCTCATTAGTGTACTCTTGCTTTAAGTGAGTCACAGTGACTTCGAGTTTTTGACTTTCTACTAATTAAAGAAATTTCTTGAAACTTATTTTGATAAATCCCTTTACATTGCATTTTCTTTAAGGTTTCCACAATCTTCAGAGTAACTTTTCATTGTAAAGTTTTGATATATTTTTCGTGTCAAGTTATTCGTCGTTACCTGAGGACTATGAAAGTCACTGTAACACTGCATATGTGTTTACCTTACTATTTTTGAAAGTATGTTTTCCTTACAGTTCAGGTACTAGAGCGCGTAACTATTTGCTTATATGATATAAGCGTAATTTGTCTATTTATTTAAAGTATTATAAATGAAATATATGATATTAATTGAACCGAAAACGCTTCTTTGATAGTGGCTTCTCAATCAGAGAAGACAAATGAAACGATAAATCCATGCAACTTATATTGGTGATTTCAATGATGTCAAAAGTTGCGAAGGGGAAATATACTAAAAAGAAGCCAAATTAGATATCAGAAATATAGTCATTAATGACATATTTGGATTCCCACTATCAGTTTTTTCAATAATAATTTAATTTTTTCGTCATATGATATAAACAAAAAATAGTTTTGTTATAACGGAGAAATATAAATTCTTCCGATTGTAGAAATAAAATAAAACTTAGTTGTAAAAATAATTTAAAAAATTATAATTAATTAATATTTTATCTATTTTTCAAGACACTAAAATGCGTAAGTACAAGAAGCGCGTGTGTCTTTATCGCATAGCAGCATATATAAAGGCAGACTCACATTTTACGAATTCCACGAAACACCTTATGTTTGAAACACGTTTTGACATCCCTGACTTGAACCTTTACATTAGAGGCGAGGCGCGAGATGCACAAGAAATAGAACACGAAGAAAGATTGACGTCGCTGCCAGGTTGAGGCGAAGGAAAGCTAGCACTCGAGAGAAAGGCGTTTTCAGAAAGAACTGAGTCTCCATTTCATAAACAACTCTCAAGAAAACCTACTTTATTGAGAGTTCTTATTAAAAATTACGAATTTAGTTCTGGATAAGCTTGAAAATATAATTTGGTGAAATGTGGATGGTATGTATTATTTGTAGCAATTTGAAAAAAATAATATTACAGGAGAGTTCAATTTCATTCCTTACCTGATCCGGTAGGTTTTTCATTTCTCCTAATTCAAAGAATATATTTCTTGAATATTTACTACTTCTACGGATCATGTACAATGAAACATATTATTACGTTTTCGAGACGTCTTCGACTGTTTTACTCAATCGCAATATTACAATTTTGAAGACTTTCTTTTGTGAATTAATGTTCACATATAATGAATCGTTAGTCAAATGCAATAAAAGATCGCAAGGTTTTGATTTCACTTCATATTATTTATTTAATTTTTAGGAATCTTCAAATCGTGCAGTAACTCAGAGACCAACTAGTGAAAATGTGATTACATTTGTGGCGAGTCGTTTATAAGTGAATAGAATAACCCAACATCCAAAAATAGTGTATCCATGTGTCCGTTCGTAACACAAATTAAGCCTCTGTTAATCCGCCGTTCAAGGTAAATGAAGCGTCATTCTCTGTGACACGGTTTGTTGGCGGGGAACTGAAAATGTTTATCAAGTATATCCTCTACTCCAAGAGGATTCAAGTAAATTGTGTATGGGGAGTTTAAAACGCAATTTTTTGCTGTTTAAAGCATCTATAAAGAATATACGTAGCTTATTTGATTCCTCTTGACAGAACAATTTGATTGGCACTTGCATTCGATTCACCCTAATTCTTCTACAATATTACTAAAATAATTCTAGAGAACCTTTTCAGGGGATATTCAAAGTACATGCATGGATGACACGTGTATTATTACTGTACTAGATTTCTAGCGTATTATAATATTTTGCGACTTTATTCATTAAATAAACAAATGGAAATTTTTGTAATAATACATACAAATTTTAAAAAAAACTTTCTTCCGGTATTTTTTTCATGTAACGTTTCATGCGTAGCAATTAAGGTGCGAAGTAAAACATTTTTATGAATGGCTTTTACAGCACAAACAAAATTTAACAAAAACTTCCGCTAAGACGCTAACATAAGCTTGTTTTTAATACCACAATATCATTCATATTTTCTATTTCTAAATTTAGATAATTTTTGGCAACATGACCTCCCTCATCAGTCTTTGCAACAATTTACAACATTTACATTATTTTTCTTTACAACATTGTCTCTCGAGAAATGGGCAGTACAGCAATGGAGAAATAGGCAGTACAGCCCTGAAGAGAACCGCGTTATGTCGGTCGAAACGTCGGCAACTCAGCCTTCGATGCGGCATCACCCGGACAGCCCAGATCATGACTCTGGCCGCGGAAGCTTCCGATATCAAAGTTTTCTCTCACTTCTGAGCAGAACCTTACCACATTAAGCCGACTACAGAAGTATCCAGTCATCTCAATCATGTGTTAAGAGGAATTGTTGAAACAGTTAGTGAACGCCAAAGTAGTAATTCCACAACATTTCGCGACCTTAAAATAAAAAGATTCTATCTAACATTTTTTCAAAAACTGACTTTTTGCAATCTATATAATGGTAGCAATGTAATTTACATAATCTCTAATTGATTGATTGATTTCTTCGTGTTTCCGGGCACGTCAACTGCTTTGGTCATTAGTCCCGTGTGTGTAGTGCATGTTTTCCACGGGAGATGGAGGTGATCTTCCCCCGCTGGATGGCGAGATTCGGTGCCGACCTACCGTCGACTAATGCGGTTTCCCCCTAACCAGGACTCTCCCACCAGCGGGGCACCGCCGCAGCCGGGACAAGCTCTAAGCTCCCGAACCGGTCTCCCGGAATATGTGGTAGTGTAGTGCATGTTAGTGTAAGTGTGTGTGTAAAGGGAGAGGATAGCACAAGGAAGAGGAAGGACACATCGCGCGCGGTCCGTGGTCCGTTTGGTAGGGTACTGCTCCGGCATTCGTTTGGTATTGATCGGAGAAACCACGGAAAACTACCGATCAGAGCAGCCGGCCGCTAGAATTCTCCTCCAGACAGTGACTGAATTCGACCTAGCTGAAAAGCTAGTGTCGAAAATCCTGCCGCCGTCAGGACTCGAGCTTAGGACCTCCCGGTCAGAGACGCTGCAGTGACATCAGTTGATGCACTGAGCTACCGCTCCCGGTCATAATCACCAAGTTACATTGGTTTACATAGCTTACTTTCTGAGATACGGATAATGTAAAATGGTATTATCTGCATAAGGTATGTTCAAGTTAGGGTCAAAGGTAGATTCAAAGGTTCTCTCTGCTTTGCCGCGCAAAACAAATGTGTTTACATGTTTGTGAACTGTCTTGTTGGCTACCCTGTTTACACGATTCTCGCACACTATCCAGATATTAAAAGGTTTTTTGAGGGGCCATAATTATATTTAAAACATTCATTTCCAGCAAGCATTTTTCCAACTATAATGCAATTTAGTTTAGAAATTTTTTACTATTTACTCCACATTAGTTGTAATTAGTAACCAGGCAGATTTTATAATAGTTCGCCTAAACTAATTGGCAGAATTCCTTAGTATGCCATGCTAACTCTACAAATTTATACATTACCCATGCCATTATCAACTTGTAGTCCGTTTCAGTTGATATAATGATGGTGCCTATAAATCTAATTTAGAATACATGTTATAATGATTTTATTTTATTCGGATAATGAGTGCGTAGTAATTTCCATTGCAATGATTTTTGTTTTATATTAGATATTACAATTTTTTTAATTTAATCAGAAATTTAATTTTTACCTAGAACCAGTTGCATATTCTAACTATCTATATATTTATTCACTTTTTATAATAATTAATATTGCTGTATTTTTCAAAATACTAATGATGATCCTGAGATATTTTATTCTATTTGTAGTGTTGAAGAGTGTCGTAAAGCTACTTCCATATTCCAGTTCATTGTGAGAAAGGGAAAAATATCCAATCGAAGAAATACCACTGCATACCAAGAAAGGAATTTTAATAGAAAGGTTTGAAAATAGTTGAAGTATCGAAGAAACATCAAACTAGCTTAGCTCAAGCTAGCATACAAATTATAGGGTAGAAGTTATTGTTTATAAAGAACTTAACTCAACTGCAAAATGGGTATTTTATTCTCGTCACAACTGCGCACGAAACGTCACTCCAGAAGAGCACCAAGGCTTATTTATTTAAATTCTTGAAAGAAAAAACTTTCGTCTACAAGTTCAATATTGCAAATATATAAATTATTGTATGTATAAAATTCAACCTCAATACATGTGCTACGATCCAGAAGATGATATATAATGCGCATTTATTCAAAGTTAAAGTAACAGGAATACCAAAATTGGGCGGTTGAAGTAGCAACACTAAGGACAAATACCTGAAGACATAAAAGCCAGAGCGAGGGCACACATTAAATCTTTCCCTAAAACAGACACACTAATGTAGGACAAGGAGTAACTCGACTCTAACTTAAATATAACGAAGATGTACCTCTATAAGGAAAGTTATGTAAAATTATCTGTGTATCGGAAGATTTTTACTGAATGAGTGCATTCGAATATGATATTCATAGTTTTTGAAATTAAATAAAGTGAACTCGTGAAAAATAAGGAAAACAAAAAAGAAAGAGAGGAAGATCGTAAGAAGAAAAATGAACATTAAATTGTAGTGAGCAACAGTAAGTAATTTCTTCTACAGAAAATTATGAAATATTTTGCTGTACTATATTAAATTTAGTTATAAAAGAAGTGAATAATGGTTTGGAGTAATAGAAAAAATGTGTTTCAAGGACTTATATATAAAAGTATAAAACATGTGCATTTTTATAAATTGCCATTCTCTCTAGTTTCGCAACTAAAATTCAGTCAGACACGTTAAGTAGGATATAAAATGAAACATTCAGTTCTTTTCTCATCCATCCACTTGCAGACGTACGTGACCAATGATAAGATTAGACGAAATGAAAGAGTAGCCAATTGAGCCTACATTTTGAAATGGATGGCAGCACGGGATCGAAACTATTCCAAAGAATTGCTAAAAACCGAAAAAAATAACTTTACAGCTATTTGACTGTAAGATATATGTAAACTATCGTTTCAAATTTAAGTGTAATTCAATTACATACAATAAGAATCTTCTCCATATTTAATTGGTTATTTCCAAGTAATTATTTGAAATTAAAATATTATTATTGTTAATTACTAGAATACGATTTATACTAAATTTTTAATTCCTGGATAATTTGAATTATTTAAGCATTATAATAATCAAATTTTCCTATTATAAAAGATAGAACCTTTTTATTCGAACTTCAAAATAAGTATTGAGAGTAAAAATGATCTATCTGTAAAACTTGGATCTTGGTTCCTACCAAAGTTACAATGCTTTATGATTCATTATCAGCCTACAGTTTTGTAATTTGAAGTTAAATACACTGACAAAGTTTGAATTGAATTTTTGAAATATATTTTGTTTTAGAGAGGGCCAAATATTTGAAAGACTTTCCTGTAAAATTCACTGCGGTGCAGATAGAACCTTTTTACTTTAGTGCCACGATTTGCAAACTGACACATTTTTAATTTATCTTACCAACATATATTTATTTGTATAGAAATCTGTATTTCTCATTTTCAATGCGCACAGAAATCGAAAAAAACTATGTAGCTTCCCGTCATGTGAATTATAGGAGTCTATAATATTCTTTAAATACTCAGAAACTCGTGAAAGATACAAAAGCAAATAATGATTTTTGATACTGATTGAAAAATTCAAAACTTTCATTAGGTTATAAACAGTATTTCGCATACTGCAAGCCCCAACTGAATTATTGTTCTGTTTCTTACAGTTCACGATACAAATAACGTTACGCAAGAGAAAGGCTTTCCGGAAGAGGCAGCTCGCATTTCAATATTTGGTATTCACTAGTTGCGTTATGGAACAGCATTTTTTCATATTTTTTTCATAAAGAAGTTTTGTGCAGTTCTGTGTTCTAGCGGTATTTTAATTTCTTGTACTCTACTATATTATTCCAGTATTTACGACTGTTTTTGTTAAAACATTTAATTTCATTCAGTGTTATAACTAATAACCTCCGTAGTTGACGTGCCCGGAATCACATTCAGTGTTATACGAACGTATTGTGTTGTTTTATTGAGCAGCAATTTTGTGGTTGTCTTTAGGAATGTTGGTAGGAACATGAAGATCGAAAATAATAAATCTGTATCCACACTTTCTTGTTCTACCACGGAATTGATCCTCGAGATGGACACCTAGGCGTTAGACCCTATCTTCACCACCTTCCAGTACCTTCCGGCTGGTATCCGTTTCCCGCCGGAACGTAGTTACCTTTCACATGCATTTCCCCAACTTACGAGTAGACTGGGTCAGGGCTCTGTGCAACCTCAGATATACCAGCTCTTTAGATTAGCGCCTGAGTCAACTGAAGCGCCACTCACATGCAACGGAACAAGACCACACGTCTTCCTAAATGGCCAAGAGTATCTGACACTTGCCCGACGAATCCAAGTGCCCAACTTGGTGGCCGCCCGGACTAAGGCCCAGGTAGGTCGGGACCACTAATCCGTCTCCTCACTGCCTCCCCCTTGAAGCTATCGACGTGAGTACCACCGACGTGAGTTCCGCTGACGTGAGTACTGCCGACGTGAGTACCGCCGACGTGAATACCGCCGACGTGAGTACCGCCGGAATGTAAAGCAACCTGACAGGGAAGTCGTGCTCCCCGTCGGACTGGCACGAGTCCTCCACACGCATTGGGACAAATGGCGCAAACAAACCTACCCAAAAATCAGTGGAGAACCACCTTCTTGCCTTGACGCTATCGACGTGAGTACAGCGGAGCATCCCGGGTCCGAGTAAACGTTTCCTCTTCCTCTAAGAGCGTCAGACTTTGCAACCATCGGACCCCTGCCCCCTCCTTTGTGGAGGAGCATAGAACATAGAACCATTAGTTTTATTTTGCTCGTTATTTTTTCGACATCTGGCCCACTGTGCACCCTTGCCCTGCTTCTCTTCGAGTCGTGACCTCTCCCCGGCCACCTCCACCACTGTGACGCACGCGATCCGTCCGCGGCACTCGGCGGGAGTCGCCACTGCGATTTGTCTCTCGCTGGTCGACATAGACGTCGGCACATGCATTGCGCCCACCTGTGCGCCCTCTTCTATCACGACGACACATTTTACTTTCTCGCCTTACTTCGTAAGAAGAGACAGCATTGTAATCGTGTGCCGTAACTATCTATCAACAGAAGAACTCATATTGTCCGGTTCTAGTAAAAACTGGTGATGTTACAACAGCAGATAATCTCTGGAATTATTTATAAATTTGCAATTTTCCGAAATACAAAGAATTCAACCAAAATAACCTCTCTTCCATATTTTTAAGCGTTCCTTATTATAACCATCGAAACAATTTTAAGAAAAGTATTGGCGGTTATAGTGATGACGGTAGCAATGATAGCGGTTTTAGCAATACTAGTGGGAGCAGTGATGGCGGTGATAGGAAACTTTTGAAAATTGGAGCCTTATTGAGGAAAAAGTCCAGAATAATTTTAAAATTGGCTTTATTTCATGCAGAATTACGCGAAAACTACCATGAGTAGAGCGCGAAAAAAATGAGTAGATTGATATTTAAATTTTTTAAAAATTGTACATGATATTTTTTCAAGATTGGTCAAATAATAGATTTCAAGAACAGATTATCTCTATCTTCAATATTGTAGTTATAGGAAGACGCCAAAAATGTGAACTTATCATTTTCGGAAATTTAGGGATTTCAACAAAAGTGAAATTTACACCATTCTCTTCAGCGCTCTTTACGCTATCCGAGGCCAAAGTTTAATAAAAAAGTTTGATACATTTTTGAGAAAATTTTGAAAATATTGAGTCTGTATATAAATTACCCTCCCAAATCAAAATATCAAAATCGATTGGAGAATGTCAATTTTGGAGAAAATAGGTTGAATGGGTTGAAGGCTAGCGTTCTCACTAAGCTATCAACTTGTTTATTAAAGTACTTTTATTTTTTTATTTAAAAAATTATACACGATATAACAACTTATCGGTTCATTCTTCATACTCTCACTCTCTCTAGTTATCGAATATTTGAATTCGATACACGCGGTTATTTGTCCAAATTGGGTAAATTGATTCAGTGGTGAGGTGTAGTTGACATTTACGTAATTGTAATGATTGAAGGCGTTGTCATTGTCAACAATAGTATTTATTTCACAAATAGCAGCTTTCGATGGCTTAGCCATCATGATCAGTTTTCTGTTGTCAGTCCGTTTTTGTGGCTCCCAGACAGCAGAAAACTGATGATGATGGCTAAACCATCGAAAGCTGCTATTTGTGAAATAAATACTATTGTTGACAATGACAACGCCTTCAATCATTCCAATTAAATTGGGTGAGAAAAATTGTCAACTTGTTGGAATTTATGATTTGATAAGAGCGCAATGACTCTGATGATGTGTCGAATTTTGTGTGCTATTGGTGAGTCTTTGTAGACATGTCTCTTTAATATGTCACGCTCGTGCATTTACCTACATTTCCCGAAAATGATCAATCTCCCACAAAACGGTATGACGACTACCTCGGAAAGGGAAGGTTAAATTAAAATTAAGAAATATTTTTGCCCCGTAATTATATGTCAAAACATTTAGATATTTGATATTAATACAATGTTTACAGAAATTATTTATTTTTCTTTAAAAAAGCATACATTTTAAGTAATATTGAAAGTCATATTTCAAAATTGAATTTTGAAATATTAAACTTCAGTTGAAATTTTATTGTTTGCATATTTTAAAACAGAAGCTTATTGAAAACTTTTCTTCCCAGTTTTTAATTCTAATTTGGCTGAAACGGAGGCTAGAATATTTCCTACAGCTTTGAATTTGTATGAGCCATAAATTTTATAAGAGGTAACTAATTCACATTTGACATTAATTTGTCAGTTGCAAATTATTAAAACGTCTGCAGATGTCGCTACCATCGATATTAGGATATACGAATATACTGCATATAAATATTTTGTTCATGGCTGAAAGTATTTAAGTCGTAGTGTATTTAAAGTAAACAGTATTTGAAGTTTTTAGTTCTATAAACAGAGAAATTTCGTCATAAGAACAATCTAATGCGTCAGCACCAATATTGTGTACTGTGTGTTAACCCGAGAGTACACGCGCCTCTTTCTGTAACGTCAGTGCACGCACGTGGTCTCACAGACCCTTATGCTTGTATTTGCCTTAACTCAATTTTTCCTTCTAATTTTGATCAAGGGAGTGCACCAGAAAAAAAGATTGATATTATTTTCAATAATGAGATAAATTTTTAAATAATTGAATTCTGTATTTAGTAGTTTTTATGCAAATTAACAACACTGAAAAAATGAAATAGGCTGAAATATTGTTTTCAATGTATTTGGTTTATTTTACATATCTGACAACTTTCTTTCATTGCATGATTTACAGAGTGATACTGAATGCTCTATACAAATACACTTTTGGCATATTTGGCACTAATATTTTGTTAAGTCGAGTAAAGTACTGTACGAAAACCGTTGCAGGAGTTCACGCAGGTGGTCTGTGAGGTCCGTGCAACGTTTTGGAATTTCTCGCCGCTAGAAAAGATAACAATACTCACTTTCTCAAAAGAAGTGTGACTCATATCAGTGGAAGGAAAGGTACCTGGAAGCAGTGATCACGGGCGGCCAAACTGCAATCACAATCACAATATGAGAGTAGTCGGCCCGGTGGCCGAGAAGGCAAGTAGTGTCCTAGTGATCTCGGACCGAGGGGTCGCGGGTTCGAGTCCCGCCTCGGGCATGGTTGTATTTGTGTTCGTCCTTTCACCCCTTATCATCACCATATCGTTTCATCTTCATAGTTACCATACCGTTAACACCAATTGTGGTCCCTAATGACCTAGATGTTGATGCAACCTTAAAACACCAATAAAAAAAATTAGAGTAAAGGCTTTCCTGGTCTCTCAGACCACCTGCGTGCACTGCCGGATTAATAGCATTGTAGTTAGCATTTTATGTACGCGTTTGCGCAAAATCTTTTCTCCAACTCAGGAGAATCAAGAATAATACTTTCATTGTACGTTTCTTCATAAGTTTCTTCATAACTATACTTCGAATTCAAGACACTGTAAATTATTCCACAAATGTTAACTCTGACTCTAGTCACGTATTGCCATTTTTAAGTGGTAATTACCATAAGATTTTTGTGATTTAAAAAAGGAGATAAAGAGGAATGCTCCAATTACCGTGGTATAGCCGTCCTGAGTTCCCTTGGAAAAATATACGGTAAAATTATTAAAAACAGATTGTAAAATGACATAAATGAAATGAAAGAACAGAAATGGCAGATATTATATTTACCATCCGAAAAGTTACAGATAAGTGGCTGGCGCATAACCTTGAGACAAATCTAGTCTATATTGACTTGCAAAAGGCGTACGACAGTGTCTCTCTTTCAAAACTGTGGATGGCCGTGGAAACCCACATATTAATAGCATATCTGTATATTAAGGCCATTACAGAATTATATACGGCCAATATCGCTTATGTCTAATTAGGAAATAGCATATAAAAATAAATGAAGATAAATAAAGGGCTAAGACAGGGGTGAGGTATTGCACCTACTCTCTTCAAAATATATCTAGGAGAAACTCTAAAAAATTGGAAGATAAAATGTGAAAGGATGGGAATAAAATTAAATGACGATATGTTATATTCACTAAATTTTGCAGATGACCAAGTGATATTCGCAGAGGATGAAGACGATGCATCATTTTCTTAGGAAATTAAACGAGAAATATGAAAAATGGGGCTTAAAAATCAATTTCAATAAGACAGAGTACATGGTGATGAGAGGGAGAGGAAAAAATTTAGTAATGGAAGATGACTCGGTTGTTAGGTATTGTCAGATGTATACGTATTTAGGAACAATTTTAATAGACCAAGGGGGCAGTGAAGAAGAAATTAAACATCGCAATCGGCAAGAAAAATATGCTATTCGGCAATTGCATTCAATAATATGGAATAAAAATATTTCCCCGAAGTAGCATCAGAGTAAAACCTGTAGACTAACATCAGCGAGCATTAAAGGCGATACATGGTCCGCGTATTAGTTGCCGTCTCGTGTTATCGCTAAACTAACAAAGAAGCTGTCACATTAAAAACGCATTGTTCAGTCTAGCTATCAACCGGGAGCGGTAGCTCAGTGCATCAAGTGATGCCACTGCAGCGCCTCTGACCGGGAGGTCCTAGGTACGAGTCCTGACGGCGGCAGGATTTTCGACACTAGCTTTTCAGCAAGGTCGAGTTCAGTCACTTTCTGGAAGAGAATTATAGCGGCCGGTTGCTCTGATCGGTAGTTTTCCGTGGTTTCTCCGATCAGCACCAGGAAAATGCCGGAGCTGTAACCTATCAAACGGGCCACGGACCGCGCGCGGTCTGTCCTTCCTCTTCCTTGTCCTATCCTCTCCCCTTACACACACACTTACACCAATATGCACTATACTACCACATATTCCGGGAGACCGGTCGTGAGCTTAGAGCTTGTCCCGGCTGGGGCGGTGTGCCGTTGGTGGGAGAGTCCTGGTGAGGGGAAACCTCACTGCTCGGCGCCGGATCTCGCCATCCAGCGGGGTAAGATCACCACCATATCCCGAGAAAAAACATGCACGACACTAACGGGACTAATCACCAGAGCAGTTGACGCACCCGGAATCATGAATAAATCAATCAATCAATCTAGCTATTACCACAGGTTTCAGGCTAACATATTCCAATATGAGCTAGCATATACGACAAAAAATTAAGATCTAGGAAGTCTGCGAGAAATGTTTATAATTGAGAAATTTATATATCGCTGCTTCAGGAAGTATGCGAATCCTTCTCGTATTGGAAATATTGGCATTGAATAACTCACATACGCACACTCAATCATACACACACATCCCTTCGAACTACAAACACACAATTTTAACTCGAATTTTCTGTTTCAGAAATAAAATGTTTTTTCTACCATACAATTGCGGTTTGTTCCAACAACAAAATCTATTCACTTCTTCCATGAAATCTGTAGTGCGTGTGAAGAATTGTCTTCGACAAGAGCCGAAAAAAAAACAACAACAACAAAAGATAGCGAAACAAAAAGAAAAGAAAAAGCACAGACGAAACAAACTTCCTCAACACGAGTGCGGTGTCGCATTTCGGTGTCGAGAACGACTACGAGGAGTGCGAGCTAGAGGGGGGACAGGGGTTGGGGGGTGGGAGATAAACCGGATTATGCCCTGGGAGTCGCCTCTCACAACAGGAACATGGCTAGCAACGGCTGCTGCAGCAGAAACCCCTTACGCAGCCGAGGCAAGGCAGCTCGTGCTACGAAAGGCGCCGCCGTGCTCTTCTCACGTGCCAAGCGGTGACGAGCCGCGGTGGGGGGGTGGGGAGGGGGAGCGGAAAGAGTTGTTTGACGCGCACGTGCAGTGAGTTCACCTCCAGAGCATAGCGCTCGGAACGCAGCTTCCCAGAAAGTACGCGTCAGCTCTTGAATGTGTGGTCATGAAAAGTTTAACATCGTACAGACCGTTTCACGTGTGATGTTTTCGGTATGGTCAGAAAATACGTTTTCTTTTAGGTTTGAAGCATAAAAATACCTGCAGCTGATTGTCTTTCGAAGTTAACAAATGATAATACAATTTATACGACCTGAAAATATATAGAATATCGTAGAGAGGAATATAATTTTTTTTTAAGAGATGATACTATGTATAACATACATTTCGTTTTCAAAAAGTCGGAATACAACAGAAATATGAAACACTGCTTCATTATTGCACGGCTTTTCAAAAATGTTTAAAGAAACCTTTTCTTACTTATTAATAAAACGACAAAATGAGATTAATAAACAAACAAACAAACAAATTTAATTCAAAAAGCTGACCTAAAATTCAATCTTCCTTTGAAGATATGTGAAAAAGAAGGCAACATTACATGGTACCCTAAATCTCTTCTTCTTTTTGGATACTTCTGTCGAAAATGCCTCAATCATCTACGCCAACAATAAAATATCTCAGACACATTGTATCACATGAAATATATTTTTTTCTTCCAATGACTTTTTCCACCTTTAGGAGATGTCGATTTCGACTATTCGCGCCGGGTACCCACTGTGTCCATGGGAACACATTCTATAGGGAACGGACTTTTTGTAATAAAAAAAGCAAAATATGTACATATATATATATATATATATATATATATATATATATATATATATATGTACTTATTTTTTCAAAAATATGTAAGAAAAAATAGGAAATATGTGAAATAAATATTCGTTATAATGTTTATAATTCCATACTTCAAGCGTTTTCCGAGCAGAGTACGTTGCCGATGAGAACTTTACGTGGATTCAGAGAGGCTGAATGAAAGTTTTACATCTACAGAAGCAATTATTCGCTAGCTACTTCCGAAACATAATGTTTTCGTATTATATAAAATGTTGTTTACGAGGAGCCGGAGCTTAAGTGAATAGTACCGTGTAGCCTGTGATAGAAAAAGGGGGGGTAAAGGGAGCATAATACCACCCCAACTCCAGAAAACGAAAAGACAATGATCTGATTTTTTTATCGAGTTACGCATGGGGTATATGTAACACGAGTAAGCACGTGCTTCACATACTACATTCGCTCATCGTTGCTCCCGACTACGCTATTTCGAAGAAGCAGTGGGACGGGGTGAGATAAGTTTGGCAATTAATAGCGATTGTCCAGCGTTAATACAAGCGCATCGCGTATTTTTAAGTATTTCAGTAACTAAGTTAGTTTTCAAGTAAAATATATTTTGAACATCACAAGTGAAATGTTCATTTTCGACCTATAAATATATTAAAATGTAACGAAATATGTAGCTATAGCTAAAATATGTATAAATATGTAATTATACCAAAATATGAAAAATTTGTAACATAAAAATGGTTCCAATTAGTTCAGAATGTCGTGTTAAGTGTAAAAAATATTAGTGAATGCAGGTATCTTGTCCCTGTAAAAATATGTATTTACATGAAAATCCGTTCCCTAACTTGACACTTGACACACTAGCGGGCTTCTCGGTCTGTGGCCAACAGACTCAAAAGCTTTCCGCCACCACACACATAGTTGAAAAACAAGGGACAAACAACCATTTCCCCTGCGGGACTTGAACCTGCGGCTCTTCGGGCTGAGGTGCTAAGACGCCACATACTCTCCAACCACCTCGGCCATCCAGGTCGGCACATAATACTCATTTATGTATCAAGGGCGTTGAGTAGATGTTTTTGCCCCGAGAGTGACTTCCAACCCCTGGGTCCAGAGGCCCACAGGATTGGAAGTCGCCTGAGGGGCTACAACATCTAGTAACGCCCGTGGTGCATACAATACTTTATAGTTTACTAGCTCGTGGCTGAAACAAACGAGAGTTAGAAACCTTTTATAATTTTTCTAGCGAAAAGATGCATTGCATTAGTCATTTGTCAATATGACGTCTGATAAAACAGCGTGCATCTAATTACTATTGCATAATCGTTGCTGGACCGTTTTTTCGTACATATTGAAACAATATTGTGAAGTTCCTACGGAAATTCTGGCAAAAGCTAACAAAACCATGGACAATGGTTTCAAGAAAAACTGTCGAGAAATATATGAAAATGTTTGTGGTGCATTTCAGAGTTATATAAAACTGTAAATAACAGTGCAAATTACGCTAACGAAACGGTACATTTAGATTATTTGCCTCTATTGCTAAAAATTATTAGAAGTATGCCATAACACCAAAAACTAAATTTCTAGGATTTTAGTGGATGTGCCGTACACATCTGGTACTGCTACTTACTGGTAATGCTACTTAAGCATATGTCTATAAAATGTAATACGTAGCAGTGAAATGTACATGGCTGATGGCAATTATAAATTCACTGGAACATTCTAAATTGCAATTTTGATGATTATTAACGAAAATAAGTATTATAACAAGTTATTGTACTTACTTGAGCATTATGACATTTATTTACAGTATTCGCTTGCTTGCATCTTAACTTTAATAAATCGAATTCATAAAAATGTATGTGTGTTGGTATTAGAGCGGGCCATAAAGTACTCAAAAGGCCCGAGAGCATAAAGAATCAGAAAGGCCCACAAGGGTATTAACAATACCATTACGTGTTTTGTTTCAGTTCCGTAAATACACACCAACGAACTAGAAAACTATAGAATCTATTATTGATCAGTAAAAATTAGTAACAATCTCGCTTTCCGACGTTTCGAGTTAAAAGCAATTGCATGACATTTCCTTGTCTTCGTTTTTGCCAAGTGTCGGACTTCGACGCTCTAGCCTGTCTAGGGTCTGGGTCACGTGGGATGCGACTTTTTTGGTCGTCCTTATTCCGTGACAGCAAGTGGAGAGCGCGCAGTATCTCTGTGCTCTGCCGTGTCGTTTCGCTTTTTTCCAGAGATAAATGTCTCTGTCGCGCCACCCCGCGAGTCGCCCACGCCCTTGTACAGTTTCTTATTATGGGAAATATATGGGGCCCACGAACACCTTTAATTGGCTCTCGGCCACGGAACGCTTTTGCTCTCGAGACGTCTCGGCAAAAGATAACTTTGGGAGCTAAAACTTTTAATTCGTGGGCTCGGGAAAAGAACGACATGACTTTGGTTCCGTGGTGTCGCAGATATCGAACGAGAAGTGAAAGTATTTTTCATGGTGTTTTTTTATTAAAGTAATTTAAATGTAAATTATCTGAGATTTGGGCAACAGGGAAGACTGTTCTGGTGGTGTAGGGGAGGGTATTCGTGCCAGTGCCAGTGGTAGTTTCTCAAGAGACTGATTCCTCACATCCAACATAGACTTGCTCTAGCCACACAAAGAACTCACCAGCTTTTCCCAATACTACGTCGATATTCTCCCCTATAAATACGAGTACAAACCGGTACCCATCTACACAAAGCTATGATCAGACCTATGCTTACATACGCATGGCCAATTTGGGGCTCAGCTGCCAAATGTCACATTTATAAGCTCCAGAACTTTCGAAATCGTTTCGTAAGGACCATCACCAAAGCACCTTGGTTCATACCCAATGAACTACTTCATCTCGAGCTCCGCATACCCCTCATTACCACCAACATCAAGCAAAGCGCTCTTAAGTAAGTTTTACCACAAAATCCCTTCAATCCCACAAGCCCTCCACTTCCAATTAGGGAAACAAACCCCAAATAGAGCACGTGTACGCAGGAAACTCCCCAGACACTTTTTCGACCCACCCTAAGCATTCACACACCCACAAATTCACTAAATCAATATAACATCTAAATGAAACTCAATTCAGTAGTTTCATATCTAATGTACTCCAACCCATTGTAAAAGAGGCTGTACGCCTAAAAGCAAATACGGAAATTTAAAAAAGAGGGACTGATTCGGTGATAAGATTTCACAAAGTATTGTTTGAACTCCCACAGTTTGTGCATTCCAAAACGAAAGATAATTCAAACCATTTAAATGCTGGCAGTCGGAGGCAGTCGTGTAGTGAACACTTCAAAATGCTGAGATATTCGGCGTAATTTGATTTCATTATATGGAAATAAGACGGAAGTATGTTTTTTCTTCGCTGTCTTTAGTTCTCGTTTGACTGAATCGGAGACTGAAGTATTCTAAACATCTATACATTTGTAGTTGCCATCAATTTTGTTCGTGGCTGAAAGTATTTATGTTTTGATGTCTTGCAATAAATCAATATTACAAGTTTTCAGTTTTATAAAGAGCAAATTTAGCAGTGGTAGTTTCTGAAGAGACTAATTTGGTAATAGTGGCGGTTGTGGTGAGGGGGGCTAATTGCAATGAAGGTGATGTTTTTGGTAATAGTAATGGAGAGTAGCGGTAGTGGAGATGGCATAAGAGATGGTGATAGTATGTACGTGTTGTGTGACCGCGCGAGCGTATGTGATATTGCACAGGATATTCTGCACATCCACGCAGGCGATATTAAGTAAAAATGATGGAAATTTTATTTAGATGTAATTTTATCTCTTTTGTGAAGATCTGTGTTTTATGCTGCAATTAACTTTAATTAAATAATCGAAAATGCTCTCCAAATTTGTTTCTTTGATATTCTGGAGCAATAGTTTAAAAACTTGATAATATCGAGTAATATATATGAGTTTGATTCAGGTATAAATTAATCTGTAACAAAGGCCAAACATGTTATTTATAATTTACTAAATTACCCTACGTTTCTAGAGTGTTATTAATAATTATTATTCTGTGTTACACGTGAGTCCACTTGGAT
Source organism: Teleogryllus oceanicus (assembly GCA_964035755.1). NCBI lineage: Eukaryota > Metazoa > Arthropoda > Insecta > Orthoptera > Gryllidae > Teleogryllus > Teleogryllus oceanicus. Next base: position 19,025,708 of record CAXIVR010000010.1, read on the forward strand.
GGTCGAGGAAGCTGAAGCATGTGCCGACTAACCGCTTTGGTCCGAAGGGTCGTGAGTTTGAGTCCCACCTTGGGCAAGGTTGATTTAATTTGATTTGATTTTTTCGTGTTTCCAGGCGCGTCGACTGCTTCGGTCATTACTCCCATTAGTGTAGTGCATGTTTTTTCTCGGGAGATGGCGGTGATCTTCCCCCGCTGGATGGCGAGATCCGGCGCCGACCTACCGTCGGCTAGTGGGGTTTCCCCCTAACCAGGACTCTCCCACCAGCGGGGCACAGCCCCAGTCGGGACAAGCTCTAAGCACCTGACCGGTCTCCCGGAATATGTGGCAGTGTAGTGCATGTTAGTGTAAGGGGAGAGGATAGGACAAGGAAGAGGAAGGACAGATCGTGCGTGGTCCGTGACCTGTTTGGTAGGGTACTGCTCCGGCATTCGCCTGGTGTTGATCGGAGAAACCGCGGAAAACTACCGATCAGAGCATCCGGCCACTAGAATTCTCCTCCAGACAGTGACTGAATTCGACCTAGCTGCAAAGCTAGTGTTGAAAATCCTGCCGCCGTCAGGACTCGAACCTAGGACCTCCCGGACAGAAGCGCTGCAGCGACATCAGTTGATGCACCGAGCTACCGCTACCGGTACGAAATCGATTGAGAGGGGGAAGTTGTCATCCAATCGCAAGTCCCAATACGAAAATTTTCATTTGTATCGAAGCTCTCGATTGGATTTGAGTCACCTCTTTTCGTCCAGTTCGTGACCTTAAAGTGACACATTAAATCGGTGTATAAGATGGTCGTGGCTTCTATTAACATTGTTATGTGCAATGTAAAAATTATTTATTCATTGCTCATCACCGACAAATTTAAAAAAAAATGAGTTGAACTTCAAAATTATATCCGATAAGATATTTAGTTATGTCATGTCTACCTACCTAAAAATAGTTAAAGTCGGTTGAGTAGCTTAGAATGAAATAAATAGAAGGAAGTAGTGAAAACTATACCCGAGAAAATAGTTGACCTTTCATCAAAATCGATTTAGCCGTTCTCAAGAATTGCCCAGTAAAACTACTGGTAAGCTGTTAAACACTCGAGTAGTTTTTATATACCATGGCAATTAGCATATGAGCTATAAAACAGAGTTTTTTGAAATCATAAGGTCAGTAAAGAAATATAAAATAGTAATAACTCCAATATAGCCTTGTAAAGAAATCAGGACACTTCTTTAAAAATTAGATCTGAAATCAGAAATATTGTTTACTTCCAATGTAAAGGAAATTTCGAAGGTAAACAATTTTTAAGCCACAAGGGTAAACATAAAAATGTTGTTAACAATCAAAGAAATAGTAAAGAAACCAGTGAGAAGACTGAGAAGACTCTATTTTATATTATAAGATATTAAAACATTAGATATCACAAAAGGAAGAATATTGCTGTAGCTCGTAAACATGTCTTAATTTTAAAAATACGCCGACTCCTTCGAGTCTGTCAAAGTGTAATGGAAAAATATGGAGTTATTTTGGCTTGTAAAGTAGTTCTAGTGTAACTGACTATGGAGGAAAATCAGTAAATTTTATGACAATTTGAAATTATAAAATAAAGAGTAAAATCCAACTTTCAAGTATTATTGCTGCATATCGCAAGAGAAAATCCATTCCATGCCAGCGAAGAAAACCTAGCTAAATGAAATCTTAGTCGTGTTCATCTTCGTCTATCCCCAAGGGGAAAATTCAAGCAAAGTTTCTAGACAGACAACGTAAGATAAGACTCTTCAGCACCTTAAGCTTAAATCAACAGAGTAGATAACTAGAGAGAGGATAATGAATTGGACTGGGAAAATGAAAGATAAAAAGCTATGCAAATAAAGTAAAATAACATTGTAAGATGGCGAAAGAAAAGAAGGAGCAGTTATTTGGATTTCTTTTAAAATGTTGCTACAAGATATTTATAGCACTACATAAGGTAATGTTCCAGCGGAACATGAAATAAAATAATATATTGAAACGACTCCGATAAATTATTAATAAATAAAATGTACACTCCCCAAAAAGATTTTTTGTCCATTTAATTCGTCAACTTGATTAAAAATGTATTCAATAATTCAACAACTAATTTCGTGTATTGAACTAAGCGTCTCATAACATGCTTGCCTCCAAAATTGTTATTGATTATTTGTTGTATTGTTCACACCAAATATTATAATTTTATATTCTGTATGTTTAATGTTAAATCTTGAAAGGTAAACATGTCGAAAAAGGTGGAATTAATAATTTTTAAAAAATAACGAAAATGTACAAGTACATAACAAAAGGATAATCATTGAAATAGGATAATTAACTTCAAGTCGGCGGTAGAATTAGAGGAGCAAAGCAAGTTACACTTCGACCAAATTTGGTGTTGAAATCCTGAGTTAGAATCTTGAGAACACAATTTGAAACAAAAAAGGGCTTAAAAGCTAAGCTCGAGAATGCCTTATTTAATAGGGCAGAGCAAACGTTTCAAAGCATCTCTAAAATAACGCCATTTTTTCATTTATATGTGTGCATTTATGAATATTTTCAGTCAATCCATGTCACTACAAGCTCTGAATTTGGGAAAGGAGCAAAATTTCAATTTCTTTGTGATGATGTTCTGTAACTTTAGTACTCAATATGTGTATTTTTTGTCGAATTGTTTTCTTCGATATTAGTTCTTTATAAATTTTATGTGTAAAATTTTAATATATTAGATGTTTTTGTGTGATTTTGAGTGGAAACGTCAGCCATGAACATTAATCAACTACTTTATTCGTCAAATATCTACCTGGCTTTGGTTTCATGTCTTTTGGGAAGTGAAACTTATAAATCAAGGTATCACAATTATGATCCCTAAGGAACTCCACGATTTAGAAAACAACATACGATTTGGTATGTTCCGAACGCCCATGACCAATAACGAGACCGGTCTGGAAGCCCAGTATTTCACAAATGCTCGCTCTCATCCCGCTCTCTCTCAAAAAAAAAAAAAAGAGAACAACATTATTTTCCGTCGCAGATCCGCAGCACGAGATAAACCGCTGGAGCTCAAGCGCGTGCGAATATGTTTCGTGAGGGAGCTTCGCGTGCCGGTGAGATAACGGAATAAATTATTCCATCTCCTGCCTTCTCTAGTCGTAGCAGTCGTACGTCTACTTCACTCCCCTCCCCCTCCCCCTCGCCTTCCCTCCCCTTCCCCTTCCCCCTCCAACTTCCGCCACTAGAAGAAGAACGCGACACTCTTTCCGTGAGTTTCAACCGTCCCTCTTTCAAACTTTCTCATTAACATCCGCCCGCGCCCTTACACTCCAGTTGACTCGACGTTGCTGCTACCTGCGCGGACGAAACAAGGCCCAGAATCCGTCCGAGTTTGCTCAGCTGAGAGAGACAGAAAGAGCGGCGTCTCCTTTCCAAAGCGCGGTGGCGCATGCAGAATGTTGTGTATACAAGAAACTCCGACGATATTAAGGGATTTGCTCCGCTAAGTATCTTTAAATACGGACGACGGAATATGTATCTCATAAAAAGAACTTCTGAAGCTGTCTGGGAAAAGAAGCGTATTGGTGCTGAAACACCTAAGTCGGATGGGAAAAGCGTGGTGGATAAACCTTAAAGCACTAGCTCTGGGGTGTTTCTTGTTAAAAGAATTTTATTTGTAATAATATATTGAAACAAGATTCTAGCTTCCAGAAGAAACGAAATTGGAAAAACGATCCCTCAAAGGCCGATAGATGGAAATCGGAAAGAGGTCGGGCAAAAAGGGATCGATTGTTCTGATTATGATAAGGTTGTTATTGTTTTTTCTGACTAGTTTGTGGATTCTAGATTTAAGTATAGGATCACGATTAATTGAATTATACAAGAAAATAATTATTTAAATAAAATAAGGATTAGAAAAGTTATAATAGTAAAAACTTCTCATGGTTTTTATAAATAGTATTGAAACATCATGTTAACTTTATTCCACATTGTGACATACCGATATGTCACATGAAAATAAACTAACATTTATTTGTAGACTATATGATGGAACATGCATTAGGAAATATCACGAGAGCAAGGGCTTAGCAACGACCGTGAATAAACAATGTAGTTTTTGTTTTTTGTAAATGCATTAAGAGATGGCTGGATGCCGAAAGTAGAAAATTTGGGATTGGGCGAAGAAGTTTAGACGATCAAAAGGTCAGCTACACCAAAATATAACGAACGTATGGATTGGCTGGGTGAGAGAAGGACGGTCAAATGTTATGAAAAAAGAGGAAGGTAGTTTAATACGAAGTCTTCGAGGCTGAATCATGCAGGAAGATTTCATTCTGACCGGTATCGCGTTTCTAAACTGATCGTAGGTTCGTGAGAGGGAACGAGTATAATACAGATAGTCAGAATCGGGTTATCAGATCGTGAAATGTTAAGGACAGTAAATGATATTGCAAATATTGCATGTGGAAGTAATATTGATGCATGAATTGGGATTTTGTCGGGAGTGGTAATCGAGTAATAGATTTCGGGACTATGTCATAGGACGTAATTGGGACTGATAATTTTGATAGTTTGAGACCAGCTGGGATAGGGGCAAAAGAGAATTTCTTGGGACTTTGGACTACGGCAAGCTCGCAAGATATTTCGACTGAGAAGTCTACGAGGGACATCAACGAAGAATAGATAAGTTAACCGCGGTATAAAATTGTAAATTCAAAGATATCTTGATCAAAGGCATAATATCAAATCATTTTATTAAATTCACTAAATTGTTTGCTAAAAAGGTAACAATAAACTTTGTTAAATTTTGTTCTTTAGAAAAGAAAGTGATCTTTCATTTAGTCAATCCAAACAGTAATGAACTAAGAATATAATCATTCTATTTCAGATTCCCAGCTGCGCTGTATAGTATGCGGATCCTATAATCCATTATAAAGGTACTAAGGATTATAATATATCGTGACCCATTGACCCAGCAAGCCGGACGCTAAGATCTTTGCCAGATATTAATGTAGAGAAATTTTGTATATCTCAACATACTTGTATCCTGGTAATGTAACCGTAAGTTCATGCAAATAAATTTCAGTACCTATCCAAAACCTGAACAAAGTCAAGTCAGAAAACAAAAAGAAAACGTGTTTGTTGAAAAATCCTCCAACTGTGCTCCTTTCTTAAAATAAAATGTAAAGTTGAGTTATCAGTAATAAAGCAACAACATGGGGTCTTCTGTGCACCACATTGGTTTTTAATAACTGTATTAACCGTACAACATGCGGATAGTCCATTATGTCAATAGTATACATTCGTTTCTTAAGGAAATTTGACGTAAGGTTTTGACAAATAAATATCGAAAATGTAGCCTACTGGCCATATAAGATTTTCAAATATTTTGTATAGACAGTACATGTCATTAACACTGTCAAGATGAATGTAAGTAAATTTCACGTAAGATTACTCTAATCTGACGATAGATTTTTTACAAATAAACCCACATATTTCCTCATTATGTAACCTTCCATTCTGCAGTTGTTCAAGAGAGGAAACATTACATCTACCTTTCTGATTTGCAATTAGGCACAAAGTCTGAAAGAAGAAGCCCCAATGTTTGATAGTGTAGTGCATGTAAGTGTAAGTGTACATGTTTATTAAAGGAAGAACAAGGATAAATTGCCACCCATTTGTTAGGGAACTGCTCCAGCATTCGCCAGGTGTTGATCGGATAAACCACAGAAAACTACTGATCAGAGAAGCTAGCCGCTAGAATTTTCTTCCGCTACGCTCTCCACCGTCTGGCTGAGAAAGAAGGTATGACTAGGGTAACGAAACATGCGTTTTGAATGATGCTCAGAGAATTCATTTGGGACACTGGTCTCTTTAAACGCAGTGAATCTACAACATTAGACAGCCGGCTTTACTTCCCCTCCGAAGGAAGGCGTACAATGGACATTTTTGCTCTGAAAAATCCACGGTTTCGATGGAGTTTGAACCAGCGAACTTGAGTGTAACAGTTCGATACACTAACCGCTCCACCACCACTCAAAATTACAATCTGGATGAACGTGCAGGGGGGAGGTGACTGACCTTGCAAGAAGCGCTCCTCGCACAGCACCGACTCCACGTCGCGCATGTCGTGCACGCTCTTTGGCTGCTGCACCTTGGCCAGGGCGGCGCGCACGGCGCCCTCTACCGCGTCGCGGGCCGCCTTCTGCACCATCGCGTCCGGCCCGATCGCCGCCATCACCTGCGCGCACCCACCACACGCACCGGTCAACGTCCGTCGTCGACAGGACACGTGATTACTACGGGGCGGATTTTGGTGACCTAAATCATCGCCAAAAATGATCAGTGAAATGCTCTATAAATGCCCTAAAACCGAAGGAACTAGAGACAGATCGACTGGGGTGCTTCAATTTAGAAAAGATCGTACCCGTAGTTTAAGCGTTAGTAGAATTCACAGACGGACGGACAGACAGACGGATGGACGAAAAAAAAACAAGACTTTTTTCTTGATCAGGGACGTCGAAACGTGTGTTTCATTTGAAATCTCCCAATCAATTTTCCGCAGTGTTACATAACTTTCACTATACTACGTGTATTACTACGTATATACATATGTATACGAGAAAGTTACGACGTAAAATATCTTATCAAAACCAGTTCGGATGAACAACTTAAAGCTGTTAAATACGTTACTGATGAAATCGAGGCTTCTTCCATTCGTTCGAGAGAACTCAGATTGTATACTCTTAGTTTGGACTGTTCTTTACCAGAAAATCTCTTTAGTTATTCCGAAATTGGCCGAACCGGCAATGGCGCTGATATACGTCACAATAATTATATACTCACAACGACTGTCAAAACAATTTCTGAGAAAACAAATTGAATAGGTACTGAGTAATTCTGTGAAGACATTTTGTTGCATCTCGTGAAGATTATTTAAAGTATTATAAAAATGACATTAAAACCAACGAAATCTGCAAAAAAGCATTACAATGACGGGAAAAGGTAAAACATGACTTATTAGTCAAAATCGACAAAAAATACGAAACAGTGATCTATAAAAATAGATCATTTCCTTTTGTCATAACATAAAATTAATTTCTATAATAAACAGCATTGTTCTAAAGCGTAAAGAAAACAAATACATTCATTAAAATCCACCTCCCTAGAGATTACTATACTGCAGGGCAGCTACAGTACCGGTTTATTTGTTCATTTATTTATTTGTTTTAAATCAAAAACAGTTACAAACTGTGTGGGACGTGCTACAGTGGAAGTGAAATCTGTGCACGGTTTCATAATTCTGTGATCATTACACTAAGCCATATACTACTTGAATTTTGAATACAGAAAGAAATCAGCTTTTTTGTTAGGATTGTTTACAAAATATTTGCTCGGATGTAATAAAACATATTTTAAGTGTAAATCAGCTACAAAATTTGGGCTCATATCCCTCCTCATGACGTTCGTGAAGGAATACTTCCCGCCGCGACAGCATGGAGAACGATAATTTGAATAACTGGATTTTTCCATTGAATTCTAGAAGCCATGCACAGATAATGAAGTTAAATTCACGTCCAGATGCAAAGCAAGGGTCCATCTCAGAATTTGCTCAAAGGATCAGGAAAACTGGACGAAAATCTTGGAGATGGGGTCATTGACCCCAAAGCTAAAGTTCAATACTTGTTACAGATAGTTTAGAATTATATAGTCCAATATGTAATAGATTGATCATCACTTAAAACATACTGTCAGTACATTCAATATCACTGTTAAACCGGCAGCGTATAAGCGTGTCTGATAGTTCTTTTGCCACGTGCTGTGGTTGTTTGATAACTGCTGATTCCGGGCGCGACAACGATTAAGATCATTATATGTTTTTAGGTAAGTGTTGTGTAGATGGGTTGATTAATTGTTTGGGGGTTTCCTCTAGATCCCGTATATCTAACAAGAATATTTCAACTTGCCGAATACTGCATGATTTGTTTGGACAATTTCTGCGCGAAATTAAAATTAGGAAAACAAGTACTATGAAGGTATATGATATGCTCACGCCCACAAAATAACAATTTGAACTTCATTGACTGCGCACACCCCAGCATATCAGTTCTCTTGATTGATGTCATGTGTACCCAACATGGCAATTCTCCCTGAATCCAAGGCCTCCAACCCACTATTTCTTTAAAAGTCATTCAGTCATTCATCTAGGCACAATACAATGATTTTCTTCGTACGTCTTCGAAACATAGACACTGAATATCAATGATTCACGCATGGTCTGCGGACATCACTGAAACATTGACACACTCATTACACATTTTTTCCACGTTCGTGATCTGCGCGAATCCCAACAGTACTCACACCAACGACAACAAAAACATTCATGATATGCGTACTTTTTTGCCCCAACATAGTGATTCTCTAAAATTCCCTGATTTACGGAAATACTAAATATGAAAGGAGATACCACATTTTCTCTTTTAGACTCCCCATTGACCTGCATCTTCTAAATGTGACGACAGCACTAACATCGGTGCTTTGTATCAGCTAAATAATGCAGCTATGAAAATTTCTGTTGATTTGTTTTATTCTAAATCGTCCTTGACCTCGGCTGCAGTACATGACTTACCACCACAATGAGCTGGGCATACGCATTCACAACCCTTATTCTGTATTAAATAATGATATAAAATTAAGAACATTTTACATGCTGAATCTCTTCACGTTAAAACAGGTAAGGAAGTATTTGTAGTAGAAAGAGATGAGTTCTCTAGATATACTAACCTCTAAGCTAGGTACGGCTTGGCCGTTCTGGAAGTAAAAGCGACTAGTGGAGGTCCTGCTCCTCTTAAAACTTCTCACAAACTCGGGCGTACAAAGAAGGACTGGAATATGGACTAATGTTATTTACGATTGCACCCAACTGCAGTTGTGGAAGGCAACACTTCCCTCGTTCTTCGCTCGACCTTTCGCACCTTGCACTCTCGGCCGCCTCTCTCCCTCTCTCTCCCTCCCTCTCTCCCCCTCTCTCCCTCCCCCTCTCTCCCCCCTCTCTCCCTCCCCCCTCTCTCCCCCCCCCCCCCCTCCCCCCCTCCCCCCTCTAACCCTCACTTACTCATCCACAAAGCCATGTGCCCCATCGCTACGTCACCTAATCGTCCACTTGCTAACTCGTCCACATACCAACTCTCCTCTTCTCTCTCTCGTCCACTCGTCCACACGCCCGCTGGCCCACTAGCCCACTTACCCATATTCTTACTCCCCTATTCCCAGTAGTCTACATTTCCACCCGCTCACATCCCTTATCGTCCACATCTCTTCTCGCCCACATTCTTACTCACCATATTCCCAGCAGTCTATATTCCCACTCCCCCCCCTTCCCCATCACACCCACTGTCTCCCTGCTCGTCTCTTCCCTTCTTCTCACTCCAGGGCCTTCGCCCCTCGTTCTTTCCCCTCACCGCCTCTCGCTTCCTCGCTCATCGCCTTCTCGTCCTCCCTCCTCTCGCCCTGCATGTGTAGTTTTTAAACGTTTGACGCACGTAATACTTCAAAAAGCTGACAATATCGATTTGCGCCACACGTTGTAGGTGGTTATTGTGGTGGTGCCCTGCCATCCCGTTTCTCGGAAACGCGCGTTAAATGCAACACGCGACAATAAACGCGAGGACTGAGTTAAATCGCTTCCCAGAGGTAAAGTGCTGGATGAAGTGAATAGTACTTCACCCCAATTGAGACACATGTTTGTATTTTGAACAGATAATTCAAATATTGTATCACTTAACGGAATGCGTTAGAAGCTCGACGTTTCGTGCTTCTGCATGACGATGACGATTGATTCTCACAGACAAAAAGAACAGACTCGTGTTTATATACATGTCAAAATCTGTGATCGCGTGCAAGAACGTTTATGTTAGAGATGTAAGCGTCACTACAGTACTTTGCGGGCTGTCAGAGTTTCACGATTAGTTTGCCCTGTGAATGACGATAACTTCTAGTAAACCTAAATCATTTCAAGCGACCTACAGTCTAAATGTTTTGTGAGCTAAGGAGTATTCGGAGTTTAGAATTTTCTAATGTACTTCTCAGAGTGGAAAAAAATAGCCGTATAGCATTTCTCATTTAACCTACGAGTTTTGCTGTAATATGTACTTTCATAGCGGATATATTCATATTATACATTCTGGGTGGGTCATTTCAGTTGATAAAAACACATCAGACTGATTATATTCATAACCAATAATATCTTTGAACTTTTAGCCTTAGAAGCATAGATTCCTGAGGAATGTTTTTTTTTATTTCACGCTAGCCTATATATCATGGAAACTTTGTTGGTATTTCGAAGGCTCGAGGCGCTGTTGTAATTTTGTAGAATTTTTCCTGAAATGACTCTCCTGGATGAATATACTTACGTATATGTATATATTTGGCATTTTTGGTCAATTGTCCAATTTCCGGTCAGCTAACTGTATCCCCCTTGCCTAGGCCTCGATGATTTACTCGGTTGGGGTGTAAGGGCGACAAATATAAAACAAGCATTCCCTTCACCGTTACTAGGAAACTCCGCCTGCCTGAGCTTTTTTTCGTCACACGGCTGCAGAAACTGAGACGATTTTAAAGGAAAACCAAATATATGTGAGTACACGCAAACATGTATGTTTAAAATGTGTTCTCAATGTTTACTTAAGTCCTCTGTGGTGTGTCCAAATATGGCTGCATTTGTGGCGTGTCTTTCTGATGTGCAGAAGTGTAATAAACTGAATATCTTCATGCTTGGGCCATTCTAATTGTATTCTCTGTAAATCCTACCTGTATGTGAATGTATAATACGTAAACTATATACACAGCATATTTTTAATTCGATATTGCGTATATATAGTATGTAAACATTGTATATATTTTAATGTGTATTCACTGTATAAATTATAATGTGTGTATATTGTATACATTGTATTCTGTGTATATTTTGTGTGTTTTACATTATATATTGTGTTCTGTGTATACATTATATATATTGTGTTCTGTGTATACATTGTATATATTGTGTTGTGTATATATAGTGCGTGGCGCTCGTTGCGATGGCCCTCTCCGCGCCGCGTGTCGCGCCGCGAGCGCGGCGGCGAGGCTCGCGGTGAGTCTGTCGTCCGCACGCGAGGGGAGACAGGCTCACCGCCGCCTCGGCGGCCGCGCGCGCCGCCGCCTGCGGCGACATGCCGTGCTTGCGCACGGCGGCGGCGACACCGCCCGCGCCACGTCCTGCGCCGCCGCCTCCGCCTGGTCGGCTTCCGGTCCGCCCACCGTCGCCGCCAGCGCCGCCTCCACCGCCGCCTCCATGGCCGCGCGCGCCGCCGCCAGCGCCTCCGCCTTCTCCAGCTCCGTCAGCCGCTCGTCGCGCTCGATCAGCACCTCCCACAGCTTCGGACCTGCGCAGGGGGCGGAGGCGGCCAATTGCAGCGAGATAACGGTGCGGAGGGAATCAATGTGATGCATACGGAATCGAAGTGAAGTGGAGCGAATCGAAGTGAAGCGAGGCGAATCGAAGTGAAGCGGAGCGAATCGAAGTCAAGCGGAGCGAATCTAAGTGAAGCGGAGTGAATCGAAGTGAAGCGGAGGGAATTGACGTCAATGGAACGGAATTGAAGGGAATCGGAGAGAATTGAAGTGAAGCGACGCGAATCAAAGTTATGCGGAGAGAATCGTAATGCACAAGAGGGAATCAATGTGAACAAGAGGGAATCGAATGAAGAACATGCAATCGAAGAGAAGTGTACAGAATTGAATCGAAGTGAAGCGGAGGAATAGTATGGAAATAAAGTGGATAAAATCTAAACTGAGTGAAGCGGGGAAATCGAATCGAAGAGAAGTTTCGTACTCGCGCGCGCACCAAGAGGATGATTCTTATTAGTGCCAACGAAAGGAATTAATGGTGATAATTATTTACCAGATAAGAAAATGAAATTGAGGCGTTGTTCAGTCGTATATATTTATTTTAGCATAAAGCTTTTTTTGGCCGCATTGCGGCCATCTTCAGTGCTACAAAAAAGGCCGAAAAAGCTTTATGCTAAAATAAATATATACGACTAAACTACGCCTCAATTTCATTTACATGATGTAAATGTTAACGCCGCACCATTTCCTGTCATACCACATAAGTGCCATAAGATATCTAATTGCAGTACGGAATTGGAAATTATAATACTAGTTCATTAGACCGACGTTAATAACGAATTGGGTCTTGTTATAAGATAATGTGAAAGTTGTATAGTTTGATTCACCTTTTCAATTTTCCATTATCTACTTAGGATCAGCGCAATTACTCACCGTAAGGTTCTTACGAGTAGCAAGTGAAGTGAATACAAGAGAGATAAGAATATGAAACAATGTTATAATAATGAGTATTAAAAGAAGGTTATGAAGTATATTACGGCCCCAGCGAGAAACGAGAGAATGACGCAAATTTCATGCGAGTGTATTCTTACCCGTTACATTGAGTTACACAAAGTGCATTTTGTACGTCTAATGTTAACTTTTACAAGTTGAACCTAGTTATCGTTTCTACTTTATCTCGAACTGTATTAATTCTGTGTCAGTCAATCTTTTATTTTTGAGCATTAATCTCTGTTTTGGCTCTGTAAGTACGGTTTGGCCGTTGTTTCAATAGAATGAAATATTTAGTAGATTGGTGACCAATGGGTAACTGCGCCACAATGCATTTTTTAAAACCTTCAATGTGATTGATCAAATATCTGTTCTTTAATGAAGATGTATCATCTTGTAGAGCAATTATGTAATGGTCGTAAAAAGTTTATTTTATTATCGATGTCCAATCGTTTTTGTTAGCTATTCGTTCGACAGACCCACCAGACGACACGACACGACAACACCAGACGAATGCTGGAACAGTACCTACCAAACGGGCCACGGACCGCCCGCGATCTGTCCTTCCTCTTCCTTGCTCTATCCTCTCCCCTTACACACACTTGCACTAACGTGCACTTCACTACCACATATTCGGTCGGGATCGGTCGGGAGCTTAAAGCTTGTCCCGATTGGGGCGGTGCCCCGCTGGTGGGACAGTCCTGGTCAGGGTGAAATTCCACTAGCCGATGGTAGGTCGGTGCCGGATCTCGCCATCCAGCGGGGGAATATGACCGCCATCTCCCGCGAAAAAAACATTCACTACACTAACTAATGTCCAAAACAGTTGACGCTCCCGCAAACACGGAAAAATCAATCAACCAACCAATGCATTGAACTTCTCTGCCTCCGACAGACGCTTTTTGAAAAAAGCCAGCATCTTCTATCCTCCTCAGTCCAAATACTATTTTTTTTCGATTTGAAGAAAATAAATATACTTTTCTGACTTAAATGATCATTACGAATATAAAAATATTTTATTCGGAATTTTAAATGTTTCCAATTTTTAGAAATTTCATGTCCAGTAGACTGGACATCAGGTTCCAGCTTGGTATGTACAGGGAACACCAAGGATTATATGACGTGGGAATAACATAGGGGATTCCACTTTTAAATTTATATATTTATTGTTCTTTATCAATAATGTATAATTTTTAGTATCAATAAATATTTTTCATATGTGAGTGTACGTTAATACTACTACTACAAGTATACTCATAATTTAAATAATTCTGAAAATCATGTGTGAAATTCAAAAAAACACTGTCTGTCCTTGTTGATGCAGAGAAAAACATCACATGAAATACATTTGAAACGTGTTTTTCCAGTGCAGTTAACATTTCTACATCTCATGAATTGTTGACTGTCCTGTACTGCACAGATTGGAAGGTGCGCGTTTCCTGTCTTGCGGCTGTCTCTTGTTGGAATAGCCATTGGTATTCTTTTCTTTTTGTTCAAAGTGGCTTGATGATCACCGGTTTGGTTGATATCTAGAGTCTGGAGGGGAGTTCTCCTCTTCAAAGCATTTCCAGTAGCACCTGTAGAAAGGGATTCACCTATGTAAATTTTAAAGCTTAGAAGATCCATGATATCTTGGCGCTTCATTCCACTAGACAATTGGTCCATTTTATAAAGGATCCATGAATTTATAATGGCAAGGTCAATGAAGTGCCAAAAAAACTCAAGCCATTACAGGCCATTTACGTGTTCTCATGCTAATTCTGTAGTAAGAAATAAGTCTTCACAAAGATCTACTCCTCCCATAGACGAGTTGTAGTCAACTACTGTTTTGGGACATGGAACAAGCATATATTTTTTCTCTTTTTTATCCCATCTCCTTACATTTTGGAGTGGCTTTGCTCCCGTTGCTGTAGTAGCCATAAGAACTGAACGATTGTCCATCCATTTTAGCACACTTATTTTATCATCTTCACAAACCAGTTCTTCGTAACTACCTCTTCCTTTTTTTAGAAGCTCTGCATCTGAATGAAGCTTCTGGCGTGCATCTTTTGAAACTCTGTTTGCTTGAATGGTGCCAACTGCAAGAATTCCTTTTTGAGACAAATGTTGGAAAAGTGGAACAGATGTAAAATATCTGTCACAATAGATTACGTGCCCTCTTTTGACGTTTTCAGTTAGCTTGTGAACAACAGAGCCACCAATTCCTAAATCTTGCAAAGGCTTTCCATCAGGCCAAGTATTAGCTCCCTGGTAAATAAAGAAATCAAAAACAAGTCCTTGTGGGGAAGCCATGACAAAATTTTTCAAACCTACAGGATTTGGTTTACCTTTTACATATTGTTTGAGACTTGTGGTCCCTGAAAATGGGATCATTTGTTCGTCAATACTGAGATCTTTACTCAGAGGGAGAGAATTGCACTTTCTTTTTACAACATCGATAATTGGTTGTACTTTCCACAGTCTGTTGTTCTTTTTCATGTCAGAAGATACGGACAAATTGTCAACAAAGTGAATATAATTTCTGAGTGTAAAAAATCTGTCTCTAGGAATTTGTGTCACAGCTGGAACTTTCAAACCTAGTCGATAATAAAGCCTCAGCCGAGGTAGTTTCATAACACCTGTAATTACGTGGGCCCCGACTAATTTCTTGTATTCTTCTGCAGTGGCTCTCAAAGGTTTTGACAGGTTAGCCTGAAGAGCTCTCCTGTTACTTTGATCTGCTACAAGGTTCCAGAATGAATCATCAAAATATTCATTAAAATAATCAAGAGGAGACCAGGAGGTCCGTTCTTCCACATTCCATTCGTCATCATCAACTAAATAAACATCCGGATCAAATTTTGTAGCTTTCCATTTTAGAGGGCGGCTTTTCTTAGATTCTGTCTTGTTCTGAAACGAGATATTGCATTTTGATACAACAATGTATCTATTTTAATGTGAACTTATCAATAATAAATATTCAAAATCAGAAACAGATTCTTGCTAAATGAACACTTTCGGGAAACATACCTTAGGTGTATGTGATTCTGCATTTTCTTCTGTGTCATCTGACATATCCTCTTCGCTAACAGAACAAGTTTGTAACTCACTGTCTTCCACATCTTCATCAGATGATGCACCTTCAAAATCACTTGCATCAAGGAATTCAATAAGCTCTTCATCACTTAATTTTCTGTTGCTCTCCATAACTGCAAAACAAATTATATGTACTCTTTCAGTTGACATAACAGACGATTAAAATATCTGTTTAATATTATATTGTTATATATATATATATATATTATAATGTTTACTGAACAACAATTTAATAATCAGTGTGTACATTTATAATCTGGATATTGTAAACACAGAAAATCTGAAAAGACGAAAGTGGTTACAAAGAAATGCATTCTGAGGTTATGTTACACCAGTTACATGAACTGAATCCAAATGTCCAGTCGGCTGGACCCAAAGTTTTAGGTTAAGTATTTGTTTTATTATAATGGAGTTGCGAAATTAAATGCAATAAAACATAATTCTAAATATTGTAGAATCATTACACAGTCCATTCGTTTTAATGTAATATGTATTAACCTAATAAAAAATTATAACATCAACTCACCTGCGCTGACGACCTTCCCTCTCGGCGCCATTTTGAAGATTGCAGTACAGCCAATATTCACAGTAGTGGCACGCAAACAAAAAAAATGCCATTCATAATTGAGTTGTCCAGCTTGATAATCACACGATTTCCAATCCTTTAATCCAAACGGAAGTCGAGAAAAAAAAACACAAAAACTGTCCAGCCGACTGGACACGAGGACTGAGGAGGCTATAGCTTTGGACCTGCGCACACATATGGCTCTCACTTGTACCAATATAGGCGATATCAAGACATTTATCCATCGGTCCTCGATGTCTTTATCTTTTTTGGTAATTACAGTGGACAACTAAAATTACAGTGTTTCCTCAACTTAAATCCAGCTAAACCTCTATAAACGTACATGATTGACAAGAATTTAATTAACGTAAATAGATGCGAATTGAAATAAATTGATGGTATTCAAAGAGAACTGAAGAGTTTTGAAATGTAATGGTCTGATAAAGTGATGTGACGCAATCCAAAAATGAATTTTGAACCTTTAAATACAATTACATTACCGATCCTAACGTCTGGTCCAGTTTATCCCTCTCTAAAAGAAAGCAGCTGCAGAAAAGAAACTGCACCTGGCTCTGTCCAGAGAAACGAAAACGCGCGATGGCACCAGGTGCAACTCCGTATGTCCAAGGAAGGAGGTGAAGCTTGCACTCAACCGTCTGTCTGTGTGTGTGTTGGTGTATGTGTGAGTGAGAGAGTAAAAATAAGTGAGGTTACACTCAATTCGAGGGACGCTATACTCTTCGGTCGTTGAAAATAAGCCACCCGGACGCTCACACAAATGTGTTGGCAAATAGAAATCGAAGAAAAATATCGTGCTTCCTCTTAAAACTGCGGTACAAGCGCCAGTAAAATCATTCAAACACTCGCGACTATCCCTCAAATGGATCATTTGAATTTTAGCTAATATTCCTTCACATGCTCAATATTCGATTTTTCAGGCACAAAAACGCATTAAGCATATTTAATAACATATAAATTATAATACTTTATTAAACTACAATGTTTATCAATAACAAGAAAAAAATATACTTTCTAAAGTTGTAAAAGCTGTAAATAGTACTACATGCTCCGGTCTGCGTTATAGACACGGTTTGATTAAGATTGTTTTGGTTACGACAACATAAATTCTATTGGCACGAATTGACTTCTGATAATAATAAGAGAGAAGGACTATGTTCTGAGAGGGATAATGTTCTCAAAAATTCCAATGACTCTCTACCAACGGAAGAACAATCATCTGAGAGATCGACCGCGTGTACTGCAGGGTGAATGATAACAGATCCAGAAGAAAGAATACACTGTAGCTACCAACAACCGAGAGTGGTCATCTCGTATTTTGTACCGTTTAAATCGTTCAAGATCAAACGTACATCTAAACTCCAGATCCAGATTATCTCTTTCTAAACGAAAGCAGGTTACGAAAACATTATTCGCAGGTATAGAGCGGTGTCCCAAAGGATGAGCCAAAGTGACAGCTAGTGCTGGCAACATAACTGAAGGTTCTGTGGTCGTTTTGACCTCGAGCCCATTAGACTCCCTTCCTGCATTCGTTCGTTTGCAGTGGGCTAACTTGTAAATGGCTTCGACGCTTCATTTTGTGATGTCCTCGTCCGACAAAAATATAGTGCGCCGCGAGAAATAATTGAAATTAGGAAGTGCAGTGTAATGTGCTCTTCTGTAAAAAATATTTTGTTTCTTTACATATTACATTGAATTTACTTTTGAGTGATAAATATTATGTTTATTTTAAAGTCAACACTTGAAAGCGAGATGCGTACCGATCTACGTGGTTTCGGGCTTTGTGTTGTTGTGTGGCGCGCTGTGATTGAGGGCTTTCTATTTACATTCGTGGCAGTTTCCTTTTACTGATTGTGAGAGCATGTTAAGAGATATTCCACATACGAAATTGTATTTAAACATTTCCCGGACTCGCGTACGTGCATATACCTCAGAAAAACTCTTAGATTTCTGCATAGGGATATTTTCACAGGAGTCATTAGCACTTTATAAAGGGGCGTGACTGAACAGCTGTCGCGGCGGAGGGATACTTCTCTGAAATGTATGTGATGTTCACTTGTTTCCGCGAACTGTCACTTTGGCTCATCCTTAGGAAAATCGTTCTATATTCACGTGGTCCGGTGCACCGATCTACCTCTCAATTGGGTCCATGATTAGTGGACGGACTTCATAAGTGCGAAAACAAAATACGTTGTCTGCCAATGATCAAAAACTTCTTTCTTCTTTTCCTGTCGTAACTTGAGCAAAAAGAACGCTTAACTGAAACTGCATCTTCACTACAAATAAAGATTTTTATTTATTTCCTGTTGTTCCAATCCGAGAAAAGGTGAACCGTTACGGCAGTATTAAATCACAAATCCAAACACTTAAATACAAATTTTAATGAAACCTTTCGCCAATAACTTCACTCTTTTAATTACATCGAAAATGATAATAATCAACGTTATCCTTTTTAAAATAATTGAAGCCCGATTGATTACGCCATGAACTACTACAGAAATATTAATAATTTCTTCAACACTAGGATGTATTAATAGTATTTTCTACTTTCTAATATAGTTGATAATAATTTATTGCTTTTTTAAGAGTACCTATTTGTAATATTAATCTTTAATAAGTCAAGTCTTTTACTTTTTACACGCTTACTAGCATTTTCAGAAACAAAACTGAGCTACTGCACCTGGAATAAAAAAAACTCTTGGTCTTCACTTGTCTTCTCACTTGCAGGTACGATAAAGCAACATTTCGTATGCATACAAAACACTCATTGCCAAACTCTGATGGAATCTGCCTCCAAAATTATTTTCATCTCATTGAGTTCCAGAAATAAAAATGTACCGCTGCAATGAATAACCGCTAGTGTTATTCTCGTTACCGAAGTCTCGAAAAATGCATATCGTTTTAAAGTTGTAAGATCAGAGAAGCAAACTGCAGGTCCAGGCTACTCCTCTCTAAACGAAAAAATATTCAGGGGAAAAAACTACTCTGCAGCTGCACGTGATCCTGCGCATGGAAATGAAAGCGTGCGACTGCACCTGCTGCAACGAGACCCAATGGGCCAAGGCCATATGTGCCGCAGCAAGCGTTCTGGGGGAGGGATGGGGGGAATGGGGGGGCAGGAGGCAAAATGAGGAGGGGTTTGGTGGTGGTGGAGGAGGAGATGTGGCCGAACGAAGCTCCTCAGGGGTGGGTGGAGCCCTCGGTTGCATACATAACACGTGTTAGCAACCACTGATCCAACCTTTCTTTTCTGTTGTTTTGTTTCCTTTTGTGACTCGAGAGAATATCCAGAAGTAATACTAGTCCCCGGCATAAAATAATCTAGTTTTATTTTGGTTGCACGAAAGCCGAGAAAAATTGTAGCGTTTAGAATTCAGAAGCTCAGAGATTGAAATTGTTCTTTCAGAAAAACTACTTCAGAAAAAAAAACTACTCCATCGTTGCACTTGTCATTGCACATAGAAATGAAACTGTGCGACGCTACCTGGTGCAACAAGGCCCAGCGAGGCGGGGTTAGTCACACCTGTCAACTGCTTGCGTCATTAGTCCTGTTAGTGTAGTGCAGGTTTTTTTCTCGGGAGATGGCGGTGATCTTCCTCCGCTGGATGGCGAGATCCGGCGCCGACCTACCGTCAGCTAGTGGGGTTTCCCCCTAACCAGGACTCTCCCACCAGCGGGGCACCGCCCCAGCTGGGACAAGCTCTGAGCTCCCGACCGATCTCCCGGAATATGAGGTAGTGTAGTGCATGTTAGTGTGTGTGAGTAAAGGCAGAGGATAGGACAAGGAAGAGGAAGGACAGATCGCGCGCGGTCCGTGGCCCGTTGGGTAGGGTACTGCTCCGGCATTCGCCTGGTGTTGATCGGAGAAACCTAGGAAAACTACCGATCAAAGCAGTCAGCCGAAAGAATTCTTCACCAGATAGCGACTGAATTCGACCTAGCTAAAAAGCTAGTGTCGAAAATCCTGCCGCCGTCAGGATTCGAACCTAGGACCTCTCGGTCAGAGGCGCTGCAGTGACATCAGTTGATGCACTGAGCTACCGCTCCCGGTTGCCCACACAGCATGTAACGGCAACTACTAATCGAACCTCTCTCTTGTTTGCTTGTTTCTTTTTGTAACTATATAGCATGTCCAGAAGCAAAACTGCCGTATTGAAAAAGATAACCGATAGTGTTATTATGGTTGCACAAAATCCGAGGAAATTTGTTCCGTGTAAAAACCAGTAGGTTAGGATATCCTTTGCTAATCGAAAGCAGGTTCAGAACACAAACTATTGCACCGCTGCACCTGACTCTGCACGTAAAAACGAAACTGCGCGACTGCACCTGGTGCAACAAGATCCAGCGGGACAATGTGTGTGTGTGCGCGCGCGAGGGCGTATGTGTATGTGTAGAGGGATTCGTGGGTGATCCCGAGCGAGGCTTCTCAGTTGCGAAAGAGGTAGGCGGGGCTCTCGGGCGAATTGCGAGCCGTCACCGGCACCTGGGTTCGCGCCCTGAAGGATTACGCCGGCCCTCGCTTCCCGCTAAACGCACTCGCCGCCAACAACGCCACGGGATCGCTGCTGTTCACTATTTCTTTCTAAATTCCACAGTCAGACAAATTCCAATTAGAAACAAACAAGTGAACGGAATAGTTGGACCTGCGTGAACGCTCTATCCTTAGTACACCATCCCTTTAGAAGAGAAAGGAGCTTCATTGAGTGATTTTTGGACTATTTCAGACTCATCTTAACTTGTATATTTTACTTCTTGATTTATTTTACATTTATCAGTATTGTTTCCAAAATTTTTCAGTATAGAAAACTAGACATAAAAATACTCTAAATGAAAATAGCTTCGTACTGGAATTAGTATGAATCTATTATCTTTCTTCTGCGTACTGTATCAGAGACGGAATGTTATGTGACTATTTGTCAACGTAAAACAAACACGGGCATAAGTGTTTTAAAATATATGTGAATCAATATCAGTATATCATGTATATATTATTCAGTTTGATGTTCATAAGTTGTTGTTTTTATTATTAGTATTATTATTATTACGATTATTATTTATATTCTTATTACTATTATTATCACTATTTTTATTATTATTTATATTATTATTACTATTAATATTTATATTACTATTATTTTATATTAATTCAGCCAGCTTTCTACTGTAAGAAAAATATTTCTTTAAAACAAAGGGTTCCTGTATGCTGCATTTAGGCAATTAGTGAAAAATGATTAAATAATAAATTTGTACAGGCATTGTGATTACTGATTAAATAACTGCACACTCGATTCACTTAATTCAGAATAATTTTAATATATATATTTTTTTTTGATTTTATCAAACACGTTAATTTTATCTCCAACTAACTTTGTTGGGTGTTTTTGATGTTTTCTCAATTTTATATTGAAATCTAGCAACAATAGGTTTGCGAAAAACATGGGCTTTTCCCTTACGACGTGGTGGTATTCATTTGAATGATTTGAGAATTTGAACAAATTCATTTACAAATTTTACGTAAGGAATAAGAGCTGCAATAACAGTAGATAAGACCACCCATTCGACGCTTCATACCTGGTTCCATCATGACATCCCATTTATTGTATTTATAGCATTTTATTATTACTGTTCTTATTTTTATTATTATATTTTTGAGAACAAAGGCGAACTGAGAGAAAAAAAACATTTACTCTTAAGCATGCAATATAATTTTGCGTTAGATTTTGTGTATTTTTGAAGTAATGGAAATTAAATTGTGTAGACAATTTAATTGACAATTTACTGACCATGTAATAAAGAGAAATATGGTGACATGACAATTTAAATGACATTTAACACACAGAAATACCGTGTTTTTTGCATATCCGACATAAGAAGAGCCATTAAATATGTTAAATCAACACCTACAAACATATTAATTTTTAAACTTAAGAGGGCAAAGAGTTTCTCTGCAAAATACAAATTACAATTTTTTTCTTACTTCATCTTCCTACGACATACAACCAACTCTCTTAACATATATTTGTTTTATGTTCAACTTGTGATACTATTTAAGAATGAATTGTCTGTACTAGATAATGTCTGGAATGGAAGACTAAGTGAAGTATAATTAATTGTTATTGCTTGCGTATAGTATCACATCCCAGTGTCACACTCCGTTGTATTATCTCAATTAGCCTGACTCACTGTTCCGACTCCCAAGTGAGATTTTGCACTCTGTTCGATGGTGATTCCGGGCGCGTCAACATCTTAGGTCATTAGTTCCCTAAGTAGAGTGCATGCTTTTCCTCGAGAGATGGCGTTGATCTTCCCCCGCAGAATGGTGAGATCCGGCGCTGACCTACTGCTCGCTAGCGGGGTTTACCCCTGACCAGGAAATTTCCACCAGCGGAGCATCGCCCCAGCGGGGACAAGCTGTAAGCTTTTGACCGGTCTCCCGGAATATGTGGTAGCGTACTGCATGTTAGTGTGTGTGTGTGTGTGTGTGTGTGTGTGTGGTGCGTGCGTGCGTGCGTGCGTGCGTGCGTGCGTGCGTGTGTAAGGGGAGATGATAGGACAAGGAAAAGGAAGGAAAGATCGCGCGCGGTCCGTTTCTTAGGGTACTGCTCCGGCATTCGCCTAGTGTTGATCGGAGAAACCACGGAAAACTACCGATCATAACAGCCGGCCTCCAGAATTCTCCTCTAGACAGCGACAGAATTCGACCTAGCTAAAACGCTAGTGTGAAAAATCCTGCCACCGTCAGGACTCGAACCTAGAACCTCCCGGTTAGAGGCGCTGCAGTGACATCAGTTGATGCACTGAGCTACCACTCCCGGCTTTTGCCCTCGGAAATCGGCCAACACATTCCCGAGGGTGAGCGTGGCCGAAAAGAGAAACGGCCTTTGAGGGTTGGCAGCAATTGCGGATTGCAGCGACGACGGGCAACCTTAAGAACAACGACTGTCGCGACGCGACTGTAACAGGGGAAACTGCGTCGTCTGTCTTCCACGAGGTATCGCGGTACATTTCCGGGCCGGAGAGAAAGATTTCCGGCGCGGTCGCTGGCGCCCAATGAAAATTCCGCAGATTCCGTGTGGAGCCGATTTGCCGAGCGTTCGTCAGGGGTGACACTACAGCAATCGCACTAAATCTCACTCCTCGCGGGGTCGCCAACATAAAGTTTTTCGTACCAATTGTTCTCATACTACCGACAAACCTGATACGTATTGATCTCACTCGCTCAAGCAATATGTTTCAATCCGGTGACAATTTGCTTCCGTTGAATTGCACAGACATATTCGATTGCTTTTACAAATATGCTTTCTTCACTAGTTTGTACACCGGTATACCTGATGCCGTTTTATGTAACTTCTGCTATAAAAATATGGATGTGACATAGGTTAATCTTGTTACTCTTGAAATGTCGATGTGTTTAATGGCTTAGATATATTTTTTTAGAAATTAAAACAAACAAATTCGATTATTTTCATGTGTCAATCCTTTACAATGGGTGTACGCTTGGACCAGGGAATTTACCTGAAAAATCAACACTGTCGTGATTGGAACCTAGAATATCCCTGCATGCGATGTACCTCTAACATTTGAATTTAGACATTAAATGTCCCGTAAAGGGCAATTGCTCTCGATGCATAGATCTCGGGATTCCAAGTTGGTCACCCTACCAGAAACACGCAATGTCTAGAATTCGCAAAAAACTTTGCGACTTCGCGGTGTTGGACTTTCAGTACAACCATCCCAGCATTCTCTCGGATGACCAAAGGAAACCACAAAAATCATGGTCAGGATGGCCAGCACGGGGATTGAAATCGGGTCTCTTGAATGTAACGTCAACGCGCAATGCCCTGAGTCACTTCGCTTGATGATGTGAGATCCAAAAGGAGATCTTCTGGATACTTAACTACACACCCTACTTGAAGACGTTTATTTCAAAGGAAATCATTACATATTTGTCCCTTATAATCTTCACTTCACTTCCCGGACCTCGTCGAATACAAAATTAGATTGGGAAAGTTCCTATCGAGATTTTGTTCTTCGCTCGCCAATTTTTGAAGCAGCGTGGTCCAGACGTATATTAGTAGTACTCCCTTTGTTTTCAACCTCGAGAAAATTACAGTCAGCCTTCGGTCTGTGTCTGAAACTCACTACGTGCGGAAGATTAAAGAAGATATACCACCCTTGCCTAGTGTTCCGAGACGGAAAATGCGTCAAATATTAATTTCCAACGGACTCACGATGTCCTCCACCAACAACAAATTCTGACGTCATGATGGTAAGTACGAATATGTTTCAAAATAT
The DNA here is from genome assembly GCA_964035755.1 of Teleogryllus oceanicus. Taxonomy (NCBI): domain Eukaryota; kingdom Metazoa; phylum Arthropoda; class Insecta; order Orthoptera; family Gryllidae; genus Teleogryllus; species Teleogryllus oceanicus. Next base: position 19,050,024 of record CAXIVR010000010.1, read on the forward strand.
TTTAATGCCAACTTTCCTCCAGGTTTAAGTTAACTTGCTAAGGCCCGCTCATTTCTGAGTTGATGCCAAAACTCCATCCTTTTTCTTTCGCGATTTATATACCACAAATATGAAATATACATCCATATTTGATGTATCTCAATAGATCTGACTGAACTATAAAAGAGAACTTAAAACGTATATTTGAATTTTAGGGGTACTACATAGAACCTTCAATACAAGTTAAATATTTTCTCATAAATGGCTCCAAATTGATGGTTTAATATTATTTGAGTAAGTACGCTTAAAAAAAGCCTCAGTTCTCATTTTCGTCGAATTCTTTAAGTGTTTGAAAATTGAAAAAGTTTCTAATAATGCGGGAAAGTATGTGTTATTGTAGCACCACTAGTTTTAGCTTACAAAAGAAGCAAGGAATGGTATATTGGAGTTCGACTAGCAAAACTTGTCAAACTTATCCGCGAAAGGTAGTACATGATATGTATCCCTCCTCTTACAACTCATACGTGTTTCTTGGAATGGTACTGTGCGTTTAGACAAGCAATCAGCTTCAAGAGACCATGTGCGAAAAATTGTACACAATATTTATTCCTCCTTTTGCAGCGCGTTCTGCTATCTTGGAATGGTATTATACGTTTTGAGGAGAAATCTGCATGAAGCGAATATCTGCGGAAGATCAAACATGATTGATTCCTCGTATTGCAACATTTTCTCCTATCTTGGAATGACATAACATGTTTCGACGAGCAATCCACATAAATAGATAGAAGATATCCCTGGATATTAGATGAGTTGTTGGAAGAAACATGGTAACCTACATGAGGCTCGGTTTGCTCTAACAGCGATGCCGTCGTAAATAATAAACAAAGCAAAAATTTTATTTTATTTAAAACTTGCTTTTAACGACCAATTCGCAGCATTCTCTCGAAACACATATCCCAAGACCAACACTTTCGTAGCACCAGAGATTTCTAGGGCACTATTCATAACGATTATTGAAATTTGGTTAATCGTGGTTTACCATGTTTTTTGCCGGTAACCGTTCATTTATTCCTCCTTTCACAGCACGTGTGGGCCTCTCGTACATCAGCGGCGACGTAACAGCGGGTGTAAACTGAACACGACGCTCCGGAGCGCGGCATTAGGGAGTTAGAGGAGAACGGCGCGCCAGTTGCAGCGGCGGCTGCAGTCCTTGAGGGAGCGCGGCGCATGCAAATCGTGAATTGTAGTCGCTGGGATTAGTTCGACAGCAGCGCGACCCGACTCGGCGCAGACCTTGTGTACCACTGCACGCCGCTTTCACGCCAATGGCCCGCGGGACACACAGTTGACTCAAGTGAGGCCGGGCTGGGGATAGGTCAGGCGGGAGTGAACGAGGGACGAGAGAGAGAGAGAGAGAGAGAGAGAGAGAGAGAGAGAGAGAGAGAGAGAGAGAGAAACGAAGAGAGGAAGAGGATGACAGAGCGTGATGATGAAAGGGAATAAGAAGAGTACAAACCAAAAGAAAAGAAGAAATAACTCATGTGAAATAGGAGATTGTAGAGTCGGAAAACACAAAACCAAAGAGAGGATAAAGAAGAGTGGGTGATAACATGGAAGGGAAAAGAAACAAACAAAACTATAAAACGAATAAAAAGTATCGATGTAAATAGTAGTCTATGAAAGTGAAAGGGAAAGTGAAAGAGAATGAAAATTCATGTGCTATATTCTGCACACCGGTTTTATGCCAAAGGGCCGGGAAACATTTGCCTCAATTGAGGCTGTGTTTACGTAGGTGGGAAGCAACCAACGAGAGAAAGAAAGAGAGAGACAGAGAGAGAGAGAGAGAGAGAGAGAGAAGAATGAAGTGAGAAAGGAGATTGTAGACTCCAAAGAAAACAGAAGTGACGATGAAGGCGAGTGAGTAATAACAAGAAGTGAAAAAGAAAGAAATGAAAAACATTGAGGAAGATAGTAGACATAGCAAGTGGAAGGGAAAGTTAAAAGAATGAAAATCCAAGCTCAGGTGGTATATTCTGCACACTGCTTTTATGCCAAAGGTCTGAAAAACAATTGATTGGAGTGAGATATGAGATCGTAGAGGCGAAAGAAAAATAACGAGAAAAATGAAAGGGAATGGGTGATTATTTGAAAAGAAAAAAGGATATGTCGAAGAAAGAAAGAAGCAATTAGGAAAGAATGAGGAGAGATTGAGGAAAGGGAATGAGAAAGATAATCTGAACTGAAACGGAAAATATAGAGGTGTAAGAAAATAAACTACAGATAGGTAAATGCATAAATAGATAAATATATGGTATAGACAGCCAAGGTACTTCATAGAGATAAGTAAAATAATGTGCGGATGAGTATGTTCGAGAGAGAGAGTGGGAGAGGAAAAGGTCGAAAAAATTAAATGAGAAAATGAAGAGGAGTAAAATGTAGAAATAATGGATTAAGAGAAAAGTAAAAAAGGAAAATAAAGAATGAGAAACAAGGAGGCTAGGGCAGTGTACTAATTTATCCAGCTTTCAAGCTACGTTGAACAAAATCGTGTATCAACACTTACGAATACAGAGAGACTTTTCTCACATTGTTAATACATTACCGGGCGGGATACAAACACGGCTAAACTTTTAAAATGATCAATATTTAAATAATTTCTCTCAATAAATTCAATCCATATTTCTTAGTTGAGTAAGAGTAATAATCAAAAATATGTTCAATTGTGTCATGATGAGACCAACATTCATCTTAAAAACATTTCAAAGAAAGCCATTGACTTTATAGATAATATTTACAATTCTATATTGAGAACAATATATTTTTCTCATTCATCTTTAGCATTCATCTCCTCATCTCCATTCACGTCAATCATTTCATTTTTCATTCATCCAATACCAAAAACCAAATAAGTATCCCTCAAGATCATAAAACTACAGACCTATCAGTATTCTGCCAGTAATGTCAAAAATCTAGAGGAACAAATACACATCAGATTGAACAATGACATCAGCGAACCAATCAATATAACACAGCATGAGTTTGGCTTCAAATCACAAGACTCTATAGCAGATTCCCAATGCACTCCAAAACTGACAACATACTATCACTGATTTTATAGACATTTCGCGAGCTTTTGACAGAATAAGGCGTCCAGTTCTCTATTATAAATTGATTTTAAGAGGTAACCCAAATATCCAATTTCTATAATCATTATCTATATCACAAACAGAACATTTTCAGTATCTGTCAATGATCACTTCTCAAATACAGGAATGATTACTGTGTATTCAATGTTCACCACTTTGTTGTTCAAAATATACACTGAAAATCTACGTTCTTCCTCACAAATAAACACTGTCCAACTTTCCGATGACATTGCAATCCACTTCTCAGGAAAGTCTTTAACAACTCTCAAAACACAGTTTCAAAATCACTAACATTTACTTGTAAATTGGGCTAATATCTGGAAAATAGTGCTGAACTTAAGAAAAATGGCAGTAAAAACATTTACATAATTCCCGTTCCCACCCCTCCCCCATTATGTATAAATAATATGCCATAAATATAATATTCCATCAATTGAACACCAACAAAAAATAATAAAATAGTTAGGAATTTTACTAAACTGGAAACGATGTATAGGTAAAAACTCAACAAACTAAATCTAAACTAATTCAACTGCTACTCTGTAATAGAACTGCCAACTGTCTTCATGGAATGCAATGTGACTCTATGAAGCAATGATCCGGCCGACAATACTGTATACTTGTCCCATCTAGCCCAATGCTGCCAATCCCAACCGGAATAAAATGCAAGTGATCGATTACAAAAACATCATGGCCCATCATCAACTAACCACTGCGCAATGGTTTAAAATTAATTGCAATAAAAGACTATCTTGCAAATTTTTAAACAATCCTTTCCCAGATACAGGCATCATATTACTATAAACTACACAAAAATCACAGTTATCCAACTAGAATATTTAACCATTTCCCCTTCATTCACTCTAGAAAGCTTTGAAAACATGAAACAATACATGAGTGAGACGCTTTTTACTTCCTCTATTATCTAGCTCTTCCTATATGATAGATGCCACGCAGCCCAGAGATCAAGTTTGATCATGCTCACGGAAAATTATTTAGCGATATGATAAAAATAAAAGTCGTGGAGATCTCAGAAAAGTACAATGAAGAAATAAATGAAATATCAGACCACTGTTGCAGCGCAATAATTCAGGAACATAAAATTGCTGTAGCTTGGTTCTCACAGATCTATTGCGAGAACTCCCGGTTTATGTACATATAATGGAATGAATGTTGTTATGTATCTTTTATATTACACATTTTCTATTAAATTAATTATATTATTATTATTATTATTATATTAGTGCTTTACTTACAATTACTATAATTTATTATCAAATATTTAAAAACCAATGGTTTGGTTTGTTTTTTTCGTGTTTCCGGTCGCGTCAACTGTTTTGGTCATTAGACCCGTTAGTGTAGTGCATGTTTTTATCGGGATATGGCGGTGATCTTTCCCCGTTGGATGGCGAGATCCGGCGCCGACCTACCGTCAGCTAGTGGGGTTTCCCCCTAACCAGGACTCTCCCACCAGCGTGGCCCCGCCCCAGCCGGGACGAGCTCTAAGCACCCGACCGGTCTCCTGGAATGTGTGATAGTGTATTGCATGTTAGTGTGTGTGTGTGTGTGTGTGTAAGGGGAGGGGATAAGACAAGGGAGAGGAAGGACAGATCGCGCGCGATCCGTGTCCCGTTTGGTAGGGTACTGCCCCGGCATTCGCCTGGTGTTGATAGCAGAAACCACGGAAAACTACTGATCACAGCAGCCGGCCGCTAGAATTCTCCTCCACGCAGCGACTGAATTCGACCTAGCTGAAAAGCTAGTGTCAAAAATCTCGTCGCCGTCAGGACTCGAACCTAGGACCTCCCGGTCAGAGACGCTGCAGTGACATCAGTTGATGAACTGAGCTACCGCTCCCGGTAAAAACCAATGTTTGTTTGTATTCAATGTGTTGCCATACTGTTCATGCAATTGCGGTAAAACTGTGTCAACATATTCCTTACAATTGCGCAAAGAATATACCTGACCTATAACGGGAATGTGCGTATGTCTGTCGCAGATAGACACGCGTTAATGATGATTTTATACGTTTATGCTAAAGCGCCCCTGAACACAAACCTTATGCAACCCGCCGCATCCTCAAATATTAAGTGTGTCTTCACATACCTCAAGTATTAAGTGTGTCTGCATACCCTGCCCCTGTGATTGTGAAATTTTGGCCGGATTTATTACTTGAACTATCTCGGCCAAGTAAATCAAATTTCTGCAGGGCATTTCCATACCGAATGCACGCCTGAAGTTGAGGTAGAACGTTTTGAAACCATTTCCAAACTGGGGCGTAGAACAAACCCATACACGCAAAAAAGTATTTCATGTATTAATAGTTTTGCATAGCGTGGTTTAAAATGAGATTAATAATGACGTGACAAAGATTGTGTGAAGAGTAATACAATGCAATAACCAAGCATTACCGGGACCACTAGTTTAACATACGTAGTTACAAATATTTTTCCATACAATTTTTAGAAAATTTAACTCATTTACTTTCGTAATTAGTCCGTGGTTCAAATAATGAGTTATTTTCAATATTTTTTAAATAAATAAATTATTCCCACTTCTCAAAAGGCAGGTGTAGATAGCACAACCAATTGTCTGCTGTGAGAGTCAAGTCACTTAGGTGCATCTACAAATCTATTTAAAATGTATATTGTAACTCCATAACATGCACGTTGAATCCATTAAATCTACGGTTTCATTGTAAAAATGGTTTTTTTCATATTTTTACCCAAGCTAGTCCCTTTTTTTTAAGGCCACATTGTAAAAATGAGTTTTTCGTTATTATCATCCGAGATAGTCGGCCACACTACGTCTTTGTAATGTGGTAGGGTGTTTTGTAATCTAGGGTTACTCACATTGTAAAAATGAGTTTTCCTTATTTTCACCTAGATAGTAGGCCACACTACGTCTTTGTAATAGTGGTAGGCACAGGATGTCTTTGTAATCTAGGGTTAATCCCTTGAAAATATTTTTCGTAGTCGGCCACACTACGCCTTTGTCATGGTGGTAGGCACAGATGTCTTTAAGGTTAAATCCCATTGTAAAAATGAGTTTTTCTTTATTTTTACCGAAGCTAGTCGGCCATACTACGCCTTTGTCATGATGGTAGGCACAGGATGTCTTTGTAATCTAGGGTTAACTCCCACATTGCAAAAATGATTTTTCGTAGTCGGCCACACTACGCCTTTGTATGGTGGTAGGCACATGATGTCTTTGTAATCTAGGGTTAACTCCCATATTGTAAACGTGCGTTATTCCTTATTTTCATTCAAGATAGCCGGCCACACTACGTCTTTGTAATGATGGTAGGCACAGGATGTCTTTGTAATCTAGGATTAACTGCCACATTGTAAAAGTGATTTTTCCTAGTCGGCCACACTACGCCTTTGTAATGATGGTAGGCACACGATGTCTTTGTAATCTTGAAGAAGCGGACTCACCCTGCGTGGCGAGCACCAGCGCGATGCCCGGCGGCGCGGGCGGCATGGGCGGCGGCGCCAGCCAGTCGAAGGAGGGCGAGGGCGTGGGCGGCTTGGGCTCCCACGGCGGGCGCGGCGTGGGCCAGAAGCGCGCGCGCGTGTCCAGCACGGCGCACGCCGTGATCACGATGGGCACGACGGGCGTCTCGTACAGCGTCTTCACCTGCTCCACCTTGCGCAGCACCTCCGCGCCCTCCACCGCCTGCCTGCGCCACGCCCACTTTCCTCAACGGACGGCGAGGAGGGAACGCCCGCTTTCCTCAACGCGAAACGGCGTGTGGTGACGAGATTTTAACTCTTCAGTGATCGCGCTCAAAATTGGGACGCGAGGGGTCGCATTGATTATAGTTTAATTTAATTAATAGGTAATTATTACATACAAATTAGAAAACTTGATGCTAAGTGGGTAGGCCGAAGGCCTTTAAGCCATTACAATACCCACATTCTACCGTGTTCTAACCTTCCGATTTCTGCTATTCACCCCAAATGGTCTCTCCATCGCATCAATACCGCGGAAAAGAGACCATAAGGTACGGCTGAGGAAAAGGGGGGAAAGCCTACCGTCAGGAGCCGAGTACATGCTAATCTATCCGATTTTTGTTTTTAAACTATTTATTTATTTATTTGGCGCTCATTCTGCTTCCGGTGTTTGGTCTCTTCAGCACCTGAATGATCTTGGCTGTCTGGGTGACGCCGCGTCGAAGGCTGTGTTGCCGAAGTTTCGACCATCTTGTCGTGGTATTCTTCAGGGCTGCTCGCAGACCAGCTCTGAGGAAGACCACGACAAGATGGTCGAAACGTCGGCAACACAGCCTTCGACGCGGCGTCACCCGGAGAGCCAAGATCATCCACGTGACTCCGGCCGCGGAAGCCTACGACTTCAGCACCTGAAAACAAACAGCGGAACAGAAGATCTTCCGCACAAAAGCCTCTCCCCTATATTCCCTATTCCCACTTCCCTTCGCCCCCTAATGTGCTTATTACTTTAACAGTTTCATTTTATTTTATTTTTATTTAATTTATTTTAACTTATTTTAACTTATTTTAACTTATTTTAATTTATTTAATTCTAGTGACTTAGTTATTTATTTCTCTCCAGTCTATGCTCCGCTCGTACTACCCACTCCACCTTGTACCGCTTCGGCGATACATATACTAAAATTGGAACGATACAGAGAAGATTAGCATGGCCCCTGCGCAAGCATGACACGCATTGATTATAACTGTAATACAATTTTTAGAAAATATTATTAATAATATTTTACAGCCTCTTATCTGGCTCGTGGGCATCGTACTAACTTCCCGTGCCGTGGTCCCGGGTTCGATACCCGGACGAGGCAAAAATAGTTGTAGCTGTCGTTTAAAATCGTCCCAGTTTCTGTAGCTGTGTGACGAAATCAATCTCAAGCAGGCGGATCATGCCAGTTACGGTGAGGAGTATTCGTCGTGTTCGCCTAATGTCGCTATTACCCCCAAGCATGAAAATTTAACTAGCCTCAGGCATTGGGGACACCGGTAGCTGGCCAGCGAAGTCGGACTACCAACCCAATAACGACAAATACAAAAATATAATATTTTACAGAAAAAATCATCTTTTACTTCAAATATAGACCGGTAATGGTTTCTAAAATACTGACAAGTTACAAATTGCATTAAATATATTAGAACGTCCATATATTGCGAATTCTATGAAATGCTACACAAAATTGCATGTATTGTGCCTTTAAATAAGTATACTCGAATACATGCGATTAGATGTTTGTTTTTGAAAAGTCTTGTGCTTTACATGTTTTGTGAAATTGATGTAATTTGCATTACTGTTATTAAATAAAGCAGTTTGACAGAATTCTTTAAACATTTGGAGCCTTTTTTCTGGACGTGATTCAATGTCAACAACAATGTGTGCGAGGCACACCCACAGGATACAATGTACGCAGTTCGGTTGAGTGATCTTATTTCAAGGAAATCCACAGAGATAACAACGTTCCACGTTGCCCTTTACTCCGCGGACCCCTCGGTCCCTTCTCGGGTTCCCAGCAGAAGTCTCCAACGCGCTTATTGCCGCCGGCACAGCTTTTCCCTCGATAGCCCTTTTCATTCCTGGTTTTATAAGGGACAAAATGAGATCCTTTAGGAATCCTCTCTTAGTCAAACTTTCTCCTCTATTGTTCTTTGCGTTAACTTCCACATAATTGATTGCAGCGATAAACATGATATCCGCGTTTGTCAGAAACTGAACCGCGAATTGTCCATGGTATAATATTGTAATGCAATCTGTTATCAGAGCTTATCGTGTAGAAGATATTACTTCAATTATATTTTGCTATAATTCAATAGCTGGAGCTTTCTACGAAAGGTACTGAAATGTCCATGCGAAACGTTTGTAAACTCTCGCTGTAAACAGCTAATGAATATGACTGGATTACAATAGTAATCCATGCGACTACTGAAGGGTTAAAGTGCAACAAAAACGAGCAAATGAGCACTTCAACGCAAAATGGCGTCTGTTGACGCTTTCCTTTAGAGTACACCAAAACAAAACCTCCTTTCGTAAACGAGCAAGACCGAGCAGGTGAACACTTTAACGTGAAATGGCGTCTACGAACGCACGCCCCTCTTCGTCAATGTACACCCAACCGGGATGCCGTCTTAAAGAAAAATAAGAAGAAATAAAAGAGGTCATCTTCGTCAACATAATGTAATATGTGAAAAATGATCTCTCTTATTTCTTTTTATAAGAACGTCAACAACACCAAATCAGAATTCCCACAATTTTAAGGAAAAATGCACAATTCTTCGCCATCGCGATTATCCGTAAGCATCTACGTGTCTTCCACTGCCTATCTGCGCCACTTTTGTCACACCCTCACTTCCGTCAACTTCCCTCAACGTTCAAGCAGATGAGTAATTCAATAACAAATGGTCTCTGGTGACGCACGCCAACTTCTGTCAACGTACAAGCTGATGATCTCTTCAACTTGATTCGATTCACTTGATTACGAATTATTTGAATAAAATATTTCCGTTTTCTTCAGACACGGTCACTTTAACTTCACTAACCTTGTTGAGTGCTTTTGATTTTTTCTCATTTTAATATTCAGATCTAGTGGCAATAAGTTACCTACTTTATGAAAAATATGGGCTTTACCCTTACGACGTGGTAGAAACATTCTTTTGAATGATTTGAGAGTTTGAACAAGTTCTTACACATATTTTACGTAAGGAATAAAAGCTGCGATAACAGTAGATAAGACCTCTGATTTGACGCTTCATATCTGATTCCATCATGATATCTCATTTATTGAATTAGGGCATTTTTTATTACTATCATTGCGCCACTTTTTTCAACGCGCTCAATTCCATCAACTTCCTTTGACGTACGAACAGATGAGTAATTCAACATCAAATTGCCTCTGATGACGCACGCCTCCTTTTGTCAACGATTTGATGACGCACGCCAACTTTTATCAAGAAGCTGATGATGACTTCAGCAAGAAACGACGACTTCAGACGCACGCATCTGTCCTCAACGAACAGAAAATATAATCAGACGAGCACTTTATCGTAAAATGCATCTCAGTGAATCACGTCTCCTTTCGTCAACGTCCAGAAAATACGAGCAGATAAACACTTGAACACAAATTGCAGTTTGGAAACGCACGCGTCATTTCGTAACCGTTCAACACGTTCACATAGATAAACAATTCAAAGCGAAATGTATTCGAGAGATTCACTTCTCGTTGCGTCAAAATACAGCATGTATGAGAAGATAAACTCAAAAATGCATTTTAGAGACGCACGCCTCTTTGGATCAACATACAGCAAGTACGAGCTGGTAAACATTTCAACGCAGATGAACATTTAAACGCGTATTTCAATCTGGATACGCGTACCCACATTCGTCTATGTACAGAAATTACGATCAAATAATGATCCAAATGCGAAATATCATCTTGTGACGCACACACTCGGTGAATGTGCCACCACGCGGATTCCGTCTTCAGACTACATGTGTCTTTCATTTCTTTTTTGGGATTATCCGAAGCACCTCTGCACCCTTACCTGCTTGCGCAAATTTTAAGAAATTCTTTGCTTTATACTAGGAAAAAACCTTTTTAAAAGATGTAGTCGTGCGTGAGGGAATATTTTACACCGGTCTTACAACTTTCATTGTTTCACATAAACTTACGCGAAATTATTTCGAACAGATTGTACATTATCTTATTTAAAAGTTTAATTCTGAATTAAAGTTTTATTATGGAAAATATCTGTATCTTCAATTATGTGATGGTAGGAAGACTCCGAAAAGTTTGAAGTTTTCCAATTTTTCAAACTTGTGCATTGAGACATTCAATAAATTACCGTTTTATAGTGTACTTACACTATACACACTCAAGTAAACTACCGCAGTTGTATTGCTGACACAGTCATCGAGGTATGAAGTCACCGTTGTTAAAGTGACACATGGTCAATTTTATATCAATTGTTATTCGGGATTCACAGTGTCAAGTAAATCACCGGTGTTTGGGTTCAACTGGAACTCTTAATGAACGATTGTCACTGTAAAATGAACAAACAAGTTAAGTGAGATTGAGTTGACAATACCGAGAGAGGAACATTTGGCCTGAAGTGATATTCGCAAATATTGCGTTAAAGAGAATTTCAAACTTAAAAGAGGAAAATACAAAAGAAGTCGCACTTCTGTGTCATTATCGTAGTACAGATAGTTGATAGTTTCGAATTTCTGTACTATAATAATAAAAGTTACCTCACGAAGTGTGTATCAAAGCTTTCAATACGCCACACATAAAGGAGAAATGGTATTTATCGCACAACTTACGTTTGAGTTGAAAAACTCTCCTTTTGTTATTAAAATTAACTTACTAACTGATGCTTACAGAGACTTCAGTGCGGATATTTAGTTTTTAAATCACTATGAAATTGATAAAATAATGAAAAGTATATGACACCTAGTTAGGGTTCTTTGTTAGTAATTCTCGCAAAGTCAGTGACAAATCTTGACTGAGTCAAGAGTCGGGATAAAATGCAAGCCCTGACGACAATTTGTGCCGAATGTTTGCTATCAAGCTGAACGCACATCATCATTCACGAAACGATATCAATGAACGTCATTACGCGTAAAAATATTAACTAGAAAAAATTACAGCCTATGTGAGCTCGATGAAAAAAGCGTGACACTGAAAAACGTGCTCTGGAATATTGCGATTCCAGCAAGTGTGTGTGCCAATCAATCCTTCACGTTTGAAGTCACTCGTTATTTTGACACTGCGGTGCATTGTACTCTGATCCGTTGACGTTATTGTCACGTCAGATTTTCATCGGCTTTTTACGGCCGTGTCGTTCAAGTTGGCGGGCAGCATACAAATGCCCATATGAACAGTGTGACGTGAATTTTTAATATATTTGATATTTTATGTGCCCTAAAATATTTGTCGCCGTGAATACCGAAATTGTGTCATGTTATGTTGGCGCACATTTTAAATATGTTATTTTTACACACACACACACACACACACACACACACACACAAACACACACACATATATATATATATATATATATATATATATATATATAGTTATAATAATATTACATGATTAATCATTTCAGTGATCTTGAAGGTTTTGTGGCAGATACAAATCTATTTACTCTTACATCAATATAAATTATTATTATTATTATTATTATTATTATTATTATTATTATTGTTATCATTATTGTCATTATCAGAGTCTTTTAAAGTAATTAAAATAAAAATACGAAAAATATGACATGCGCATCGGCCAGATTACAATTTAATTTATTATCATACGTAAGGAATGCTTCTTTCTTATTATTTTACTCATCTATACCCTTCTAAATTACACATTTATGAACATAATATAGAAATATGTAAAGCGTTGTGTATACAGATTTGAAGAAAAACATAGTCAAATGCACAAAACGCCTTATTATGTATTGAGAATGGTGAGACCGCTGTTTTAATTTTATAACGTCTTAACTTAGTTTAGGAAACTCCTTCCACTCAGCAAAACTTGCTCCATTGTACCGTGTTGCCGGCTCTAGAATCAAGAGGATTATAGAGTGAAGCCAGATGACTGCAGGACATTGAATTAATAAATTAATATGAAAATCTTAATTAAAGCATCTCGTAAGAAGAGCAACGTAGTAAGTGCATTAGTACATGATTGAAATAAAAAAGTAATATAATATTTTAAAAAACCTGATGTAACGTGGGAACAATAATGCCAGAACATTATTCGAGTTGCAAAAGTAATCCTAAAAAGCAATACAAGAAGACGGCAATGAAACCGTTGCAGGTCAGTGTTATTACTCAACATTGAGACTTATTTTTAAAACCAAATTTATTTTTCATTGCGAAAATGGGAAAATATTTCAAATGATACTTGTAGTAATAAATATTGATATTTTTCATTAGAACAGGGCGCAGTAACAAAGTAAGTAAATACCTATCTGAATCCGATTTGAAACTTGAGTTGGATGATAATTTTTACCATAATGAATGGACGGAGCGGGTTGCTTTCCACGGGTCACTAGTTCGATATCCGAAGCTCGAAGGACCATGGACGTGGCGGGTTACCTTTGCTTGTAGTGGACTGTATTATTGGTTGTTGAAAGTAGGTAGGCAATCCACTCAGTCCCTTTCGACGCTCGTTAGGAATTTTGTAATAATTTGGATTATCATAGAAACACACTTCTCACCTTGCAGAACGATGTTTAATTACCTTTGAGTTATCACAATTGTTCTTTACAATAAAATTACACTAAGTTATTGTTCTCAGTGTGAGAATACAGGAATATTCCATCTTGAATCACAATACATTAATTAGTTCAATACATACACAATACTGAACTATAACAAATTGAAACAATGTGGCTTTCACTTGGCCACAGCATAAGAACAGAATATTACTTTCTGCATAAGAATTTACGTGATGTTTTAACACGGAGCCCGAGATATACTTCTGCACTGGCTGCTTCTCAGCGACTGATTTATACACAATGCTGAACTACAACAAATTGAAACAATGTGGCCTTTCACTTGGCCACAACATAAGCACAGAATATTACTTGCTGTATAAGAATTTACGTGATCTTTTAACACGGAGCCCGAGACATGCTTCTAGCAAGGGTGCTACTCAGCGACTGATTTCTGTTCGGTTTGCGAGTTCTATCGGGCACGCGAAGAGGGGATTTGAACTGATTTGAACTGGCCAATTAGCGACTGCTTTTCCAGCGGTTGCAGTATGGCGAGGTGGGGTGAATTTGAACAGTCCAATAGGCAATTGCTAGAATTCGAATATGTTCTAGAAGGTTTTAGAAGGTTTGTGTCACGCGGCGCGGTGGTGCCGGTCGGCTCATGGAACTTCCCATGCCGCGCTTCCGGTGTTGCCGCTTAGGGTGTAGGAAGCGTTTTATATTTATACGTCCCTTTCTGCTTTTGCGTGTGGGCCCGAACAATGAAGAAAAAATGATATCTGTAATGAGAGTGAGAGTGAAAAAGAAGATACAAGTTGAAATGTTTGTGTTAATGAACATTATATTTATGGTATACATTTTTAATTCTCCTTTCATACATTGCGTTATAGAAAGAAGGTTTGTCAGTGTAGGATTAATTCGTACTATTTCAAACGTAAGTACTAGAGAACGGATTTTCTTGTAAATACATATTTTTCAGGATCATAATACCTGCATTTAATAATATTCTTTAGAGTTTACAAGATATTTTGAATTAAAACCATTTTTATTTTACATACTTTTACATATTTTAGAATAATTATACATTTTTACATGATTGATCTATTACTACATATTTAGTTACATTTTAATATATTTATGCGTGAAAAAGGATCATTTCAAATACGAGTTCGCAATATTACTGAACGCATCTTTCTTACAAAGCAATGCAATGCGTTTCGATGACCTCCGGACCTGCTTTATCAATTGTCAGCCTGACTCCTCTCCTTAATTTTTAAAAATCGCGTTCTCGAAATCAGGGATGAGCGTATATGTGTGAAGTATAAGTTATTTCAACCGCGTGCTGGCTCAAATTTTATACACCTCATGCGTAACTCGATCAAAAACTAACAATTCTTTTTATAGATCATTGCATTATCGCGATGTTGAAGTTGGAGAAGTACGTTTCCGTACGTCCTCCTCCGGGATCCTTAATTGGAAACACGATACTATTATCCACGCGTGTACCGGCTCCTCGTAAACAACGTAAACAACATTTCTGTAGAAATACAACTTTCTTTCAACAGCTCCGAATCCACTTTACGATCTAGTCGGTGATGTTTTGTTCTCGAAAAATGGGTATATAGAAAAATTTTAACTACTATAATGAATATTTATTTTACATATTTATTATTTTTCTTACATATTTTGCATAAAAGGAATACATATATGTGTACGTATTTTACTGTTTTAATTACAACATGGAACGGAATATATACAAATTTTACGGAATTATATACAAATAAATGGAGAGGCCTAGGCTCTTATTGGAATATGTTTAGGATATAATAAATAAATAAATCTTTCATCTCGGTGAATAAGCTAATAAGTCATGGAAACTACAAGTGATAATATACATTGTGAGTCTCGTAACTTTAACACCTCCTGTAATTTTTGAAGTGAGACTGGTGTATTTGGCGTTATTACTTACTAGAGAACGTTAATGTTCCATTCACTATTTTCACGTTCACTATTTTATTTTTTTAATTACAATAAATTCCGTTTTATAGTAAGTAATAACGCAAGTAGTTCGTACTACCAAAACTCGTAAGAGTGTGGCGTTCCCATTTCAACATTTCGTACACCAAACTCTCACTTCCTGTATGGAATTGCGTGGATCTCAAGGTTGGCATGCCGAGTTGGCTGGCGGCACTGAGGCCTGTATGATCTGTTTTGAAGGTCGGCGACGAAGGGAAGCGTCGTGCGAGCGGCGTACAGTAAATTTATTTGATTCGAGTTGAATGGAACGTTGGGCGTTACAAGAATTGCATTGTGTGAGGGAAGACCGAAAGAGAGACTTATACTCGTAAATATGTAAAGGTTGTGTGTGTGTGTGTGGCGGGAAGGGGTGTGCTTTATTTAAATGATATACATGTAGCATGTTGTTAAGGCAATTTTATTCTTGAAACTTGTCCATTTCATTTAAAGAGATTTATCTCCAGCATCCCTCCCACACTGGGTACGTCAATAACTTGGTACAGTAGGAAGCGCGTTGGAGTGTTGAAGGGACGTTCAAAGCCAAATCCACTTACATGTTCGGATAGTTATTTATCACACTAATTCTTCTCACAGGAAAGCGAATGCATGTCGTAGCATGCTCTGCCCTGCTCTGTTCTGCTCTGATCTGCTCTGCTGTGCTCTGCTTGCTTGCTCTGCTCTGCTCTGCTCTGCTCTGCTCTGCTCTGTTGCTCTGCTCTCTCTGCTCTGCCACCCCATCCTGCTGCTTGCCACCGTCCTCGCCTTGTGCGTCCTTGCCTGACCCCAACCCGCCTTACTGAATACTACCCGCCTTACCGCCAGGTCTTGCGTGATGTCCACATTTTTTTTTTTTTTTTTTACTAATATACATAGTGAATCATTTACCTTTAGCATCTCCTGCAGTTTTTGAACGGTTGAAGTTATTACAATGCAGCTTTCACAGAAGTGCATGAGAGCATGGGGATGAATGATGAATGTATGCATCTCTATTTTATCATTTGTATTTTCGAGATATTGAGGGAACTTTGCTGTTTTTTTGTTTTTTTTTCAAATAGAACAATACGTATTTGTTTAGTCTATCATGACGAGCGTAAAAGGATGAGTACAATAATATACATATTTCCATATGTTAGATGAGCTTTCTGTTGAGTAATTTTCGTTTTTTGCGATTCATTTCTGACGGATATTGTAATGCCCTTAGCACGTGCAAGCATGCAGAGCGCTGCAAAACCTTGGTTGTTGGGCTGTTACATTTAAAATATACGTTAATCACGAGTTTAACACAATAAAAATTACTCAAAAAATGCGTATGTAACGTATGGCAATATGTGTATCATTGGATTCATATTTTTACGTTCGTCATAATAGACTAAAATATATGTATAGTTCTGTGTAAAAAAAAAAAAAAACAAAGTTACTTCAATATCTCTTAAAATCCAAGAGATAAAATCGAAACAAATACATGCATCAATTAGTCCTAATCCCTCATGCACTTTCGCGAAAACTGTATTGCAATAATTTCAACCGCTCAAAAATTACAGGAGGTATTAAAGTTACGTGACTCACAATGTATATTATCACTTGTACATTTTATTTTTTTGATCCCGTTAAATAAACTGATATCATGAAAACTTATTTTTACATGAGGGCAAAACACAACTCTCAAGTGATGCTGTAAATCAGGAAATCAAAGATATTAAACGTTACCTTCACGCAAATAGTTTCGTTTGAATATTACCTTCCTTCCAATATCATTATTCCTTGATTTACTTCACTTGAAAGTCGTTTCTTTCTCCTGTAAAATTAAGTTTCCATGACTTATTAGCCGAGATGAAAGATTTATTTATTTATTATATCCTAAATATATTCCGTTAAAAGCCTAGGCCTCCCAATTTATTTGTACATAACATACGCAAAAATGTGAACTAGACGAGCAGACATTGAGACCTTTCAGCTCTCAATCAACTTTACACATTTTATAAATTACATATCGTGGATCAGTTTCTGTTCTACACGGTATCATGGATATCTCTGCAATCGATATTATGAATGTTTATGCAAAGAACAACAGTGAAGAAAGCTTGACTAGAACGGAATTTCTAAAAAAATCATGCCTTGTCCTTTATGAAATCAGAAATGAAAAACAAAATCGAGAGGAAAATGTGCCGACAGCAGTAAGAACACGCGGGAGGCTTCTCCTGGGAATCCGAGAAGGGACCGAGGGTTCAGCGGAGTCACAAACGGCAGCGTGGAAGGTTGTTATCTCTGTGGGCGTCAACGAAACAAGAGCACTCGACAGTACTCCGTAAACTGTGTCCAATTGGTGAGTAGTATTAGGAGAATCTCTGAGATATTCGTCTAATATTGATATTTAAACACATTCAAAATAGAGGCTACTGATATTTAAACAAATTTGTCGAATTGCTTTATTTAAAATTCGTAATGCAAAGCATATCAAGTGCACAACTTGTATATAGAGCAAATACTTTTCATAAACAAATAATTACTCGCAGATATTTGAGTATAATTGTTTCAAGGTATACTATATACATTTTTGTGTAGAATTTTAAAAATTTGTAATATGTCAACGTTATAATAATTAATAGTATTTTGTAACTTGATTGATTGAATTTTTCGTGTGTCCGGGCGCGTCAACTGCTTCGGTCATTAGTACCGTTTAGTGTAGTGCATGTTTTTTCTCCGAAGATGGCAGTGATCTTCCCCCGCTGGATGGTCAGATCCGGCGTCGACCTACCGTCGGCTAGTGGGGTTTCCCCCTAACCAGGACTCTCCCACCAGCGGGGCACCGCTCCAGTCCGGACACGCTCTAAGCTCCCGACCGGTCTCCCGGAATATGTGGTAGTGTAGTGCATGTTAGTATAAGCGTGTGTGTAAGGGGAGAGGATAGGACAAGGAAGAGGAAGGACATATTGCGCGCGGTCCGTGGCCTGTTTTGTAGGGTACTGCTCCGGCATTCGCCTGGTCATCGGAAAAACTACGGAAAACTACCGATCAGAGCAGCCGGGCGCTGGAATTCTCCTCCAGACAGTGACTGAATTCGACCTAGCTGAAACGCTAGTGTCGAACATCTTGCCATCGTCAGGACTTGAACCTAGGACCTCCCGATCAGAGGCGCTGCAGTGACATCAGAATTTTTCAAATTGATTACATTTGTATTTCACGTGACCGCTCGCGTTCCAATTTTAGGTGCGACCACTGGAGTTAAGAGCTGGTTAAAAAATTAAATAATTATTTCTGTTTTTGCTTGATATTATGGTTTTATATTCCTTGGATGTCAAGGGCTAGCCTGTAAATTACTCGTAAAAGTATAAAAAACATACGTTTTAATCTTACATTTGACACGGTCGGGATATATTTGTTACGTATCAACTAAATTGTTATGCTTTTTCAGTTTACACATTAATACTAGTGTGTGAGCCAAAATGAGGCTCGGTTCTAAAATTATATTTATGAGTAATAATACAAAAGTAATTTGAAAGTTGTTTTTCTTTTTTACTTTTTCAAGAGACCTAGAAAGGAAAGACAGAAAGTGGTTCAAAACAAAAGAAAATATGGTTAAAACGAAGGGGTAGTTTAAAACAAAAATGTTATAACCTGCTAGATGTCTTTATTTACTACTTACATTACATTTATTTCTAGATATTTTCATGAAAAGAAAAGAAATACTTGTTGTTTCTCATGTTTCCCCTATTCACTTTCATTGGGCAACATTCATTACATTTAAATCACGTCTTTCCTTAGAAATTGTTCAATACATCTACTTCTCTTGTTGTTTTAGTTATATTAATAAGGATTATAAAATAATAAATAATAAATTATTAATAAGGACATTATAAAATAATCACTTGTTGTTGGTCAAATTTAGCGAAACGATCTAGGGGCTCCACGTCAGTAGCCGTGTTACTTTCAATGGGTACGCGTCGCACTATACCAGTTAGTACTGTATGTTCTGTGGCGCCTCTGAAGAAAGTGCAATGTACAGAAAAACATGACTAGGCCGTTAAGAGCGTGGCTGAATATTACTGACGAAGAGTCTGATGAAAACATTTCGCAGTGGGTGAAGCAAAACGACTGTAATTGCGCGAGCAGGTAATTGAATGTGACTATGACTGATAAAAAGGGAAATCGTGGGTAGAATCTTGGGAAGAAGACAATAATGAAGAGTAATTTCTTGAGAATGATGAACTCGAAGAATAAATAACTGAGAATGAAAATACTATAACGGAAAGTACAAAAATGTCTGTAAGATTTGCGCAGAAAAAGATGTCTGAAGAAACTATTGTCAGAATGTTTGTGTTTGTTGTAGTAACATTCTTGTACTTGATTGTCACTTTTATAGTTATAGTAGATTTTCAGTTCTATAGTAATATTACATTTACAATTCTAT
The DNA here is from genome assembly GCA_964035755.1 of Teleogryllus oceanicus. NCBI lineage: Eukaryota > Metazoa > Arthropoda > Insecta > Orthoptera > Gryllidae > Teleogryllus > Teleogryllus oceanicus. The sequence continues at coordinate 19,069,790 of CAXIVR010000010.1, forward strand.
AGTTATAGTAGATTTACAGTTATATAGTTACAGTTCTATAGTTATAGTTTCATTAATATATTTTTTAATCTTCAATAAATTTGAAAAATAACGATAATTTTTTTTTAAATTAAAAGTAATTTTACTATCCCTAATCAGACGATATTCCCTCACTAGATAACGTATTAAGAAATATATCTTGATAATTATTTTCTTTAGACATTATAAGTTTCATTGCTTTTAACTTGAAATAAAATTTAATACTGTAATATCTGCAACTAAATTTCGAGAGTAAACGGGCCTTCACGTCGGTACCAGTGTGAATGAATTCACACGTCGTGAGCTAAAGGTTAAGGCTCATTTACAATACATTTCAAACATAAGCATAACACATAGACATAGACATTAACATAAGTGAAGGGTTAGCGTATTCACAATGTCGAACATAAACATAGGCAAAATAAGAGTTTCTATTGGCTATGAGACATTCTAGTTTTCTATTGGTTGGATATGAGAATCGATTTCGAATAAATCAACAAACCGACGAAATTTTGAGTTATCGAACTGTGATTGGCTCATTCCTTATGTCTCACATAAGCATAAGCACAGAAGCTTGAAGCTTGCAATCTCTTAAGTTAACGTCTTACGTGTTATGCTTATGCGAACGCATTGTGAATGAGTCCACTTTTAGACGTAGTCCTAACTTTTATGATAACGCCATGCTTATGCTTATGTTTGCATTGTGAATGGGCCTTTATTCTAGGAGGCCCTGACTCGGTCGGGAGCTGAGAGACGTTCCCGGTGCACAGTGTGCCGAAGCGCTCACCCGAAGGCCACGTAGTGCTCGTCCATCCACTTGCTGGCTTCGAGCGCGATGAAGAACTGCGACTGGTTGGTGTTCGGCCCGCGGTTGCACATGGACAGCACCCCGCGCCGGTCGTGCTTCACCGCTTTGCTCTCGTCGGGGAAGGTCGCTTGCCCCAGCGCCGAGTGGCCGCCGCCGCCGATGTACTTGGTCGTGTCTGCGCATGCGCCGCCGCAAGCAAACCGTTTGACGTGAGAGCGCTCGTTTGCGGTAGACATTGACGCTTCGTGGAGGAATGTAATTTTAACTCTTTCAATCCCAAATTATTTATTATGAAGAAACAAAATATTTGAGGAATGAAAAAGTTGATAAACGAGCACATCAGAAGACTAAACACTTGAGTGGGCGTGCGGCGTACAGAGTACGCCGAAATACGTTTCTGACCTTCTCTTTCCGAGAATTTCGATAAACTGGAAATGCCGACGCCTAATACCCTACCACCATTTGTTGCTCTGCTGATTGCGAGTCGGTACGTATTTTTCTTTGTGTTGGGTAAGTCCTGTTCGAACTCTTTTCCTATTCCCGTACCGGGAGCGGTAGCTCAGTGCATCAACTGATGTCACTGCAGCGGCTCTAACCGGGAGGACCTAGGTTCGTCCTAGGTTCGAGTCCTGACGGCGGCAGGATTTTCGACACTAGCTTTTCAGCTAGGTCGAATTCAGTCGCTGTCTGGAGGAGAATTGTAGTGGCTGGCTGCTCCGATCGGTAGTTTTCCGTGGTTTCTCCGATCAGCACCAGGCGAATGCCGGAGCAGTACCCTACCAAACGGGCCACGGACCGCACGCGATCTCTGCTTCCTCTTTCTTGTCCTATTCTCTCCCCTTACACACACACTTACACTAACATGCACTACACTACCACATATTCCGGGAGGTCGGTCGGGAGCTTAGAGCTTGTCCCGGCTGGGGCGGTTCCCCGCTGGTGGGAGAGTCCTGGTTAAGGGGAAACCCCACTAGCCGACGGTAGGTCGGCGCCGGATCTCGCCATCCAGCGGTGGAAGATCACCGCCACTTCCCGAGAAAAAACATGCACTACATTAACGGGCCTAATGACCGAAGCAGTTGACGTGCCCGGAAACACGAAAAAATCAATCAATCAATCGTATTCCTATTGATCTAGGCATACTCTATACGGCACGTGCTTAGTTATGAAATTTTAAAGTTTTCATTTTTACAAGAGAAAGTACGCGTAACTAGTAAGTAGTAGCGCTTTTCTAGATACAAAGTTTGCAATGGAATCAAATTTAAAAGAACGGATCGGCGACGACTTTTCAGATAATTAATCGGAAAATGTGGAAATGTACGATCACAACAGTGAATCTGAAGGAGGCATACGCAATCACGATAGCGATAGCGATGAGTTATATGAATATGGCGGAAAATACATTTCTAAACTCATTTTTAAACACAATAGATCGTGCACGAAGAAACAAATACAAGAAATTAATCAGTGGAAAGCCCCCGTGAAAAGGGGAAAGAATGTTTTGAAGAAAATTATTCCAACCTCAAAAGTGGCTAACAACGTGAAAGTCGTTCTATCTGCATTCATCAGTTTCATAGATATTTTAGATGAAATAGCATTGTACATGAATAAGAACATCGTGCAAACGAGACTTTCTGCCAGGCTGGAATTTTTTCAATTTATCTATAATTTTTGTCTACATTTTATTTTACTTTGTTAAAAAAGGGTACTGTGGAAATGTTCGAACAATGTTTTAGTGTAATAAATTTGATAATTTAAAGTATTTAGTTATATTTAGTCGCTCTACTTCAAGCAAATGAAATGGCGTTTAAAACAAGTTTTTAAATTTTTTCGCACACTGGTTTATTTATGATTAAATGTTCCCATATGACCACAGTAGACACATTGGGAACATAATATTAGATATTAAATGATTCAAATAAATCACAGGAGTAAATAGAAATAGCAGTTATTGTTTAAAACTATATTCAAGCCAAATAATCACACCAAGAAAGTGATGTAGCCATATGGCTACTGTGGGACTGAAATGGTTAAAATCCCACGTTCCTGTCAACTGTTTTAGAGGTCATCCTTATCTAGACGTCATGTTTCTTTCAATTCCACTCACAGTCATGAGTACCTAGACGTCATATTACTTTTAACTATTCAAGGTGATTCTATCCAGACGTCATGTTTCTTTTAATTCTATTCGAGCTGAGTATATCTAGATGTCATATTCCTTAACTGATCTCGCGGTTATCCGTACATAGACTTACTTTTAACAGTATTCAAGATTATTCGTACCCCACGTTACTATTAACTGTACTCGAGTTAAACATGTCTAGATGTCACGTGCCTGTCAACTCTATTCGACCATCCGTGTCTAGGTGTCACCTTCCTTACAACACTTCTCGTGATCATTCATACCTAGACGTCACAATTCTTTGGAGTGTACTTAAGGTAATCTGTGTACCTAAACCATCAACTCTACTTGCGGTCAACCATACGTCATGTTTTTTGTGTACTCGAGATCATACTCGAAGACAATTATATCATACAATATTTTGATGCTTATGTTTACACGGTAACAAGTAGTAAATCCACCATGTGTATTTATCGAACCCAATGCTTTCTGAAAGGAAATGAATCTTGTAGCTTTTACGGGAAAATATTGACGTCAACTCGATTTCACAAAATAATTTCTATGAATTAGTCTATCGTTTCTGAGCCCTACCTTTATTGTCGAGGCTGTCATAATTTAGAGAAATTCCTTTTTAACGTGAAACTTTATAAATCTCTTCACAAATAGCATTTATTAAAGCATGCATGATACGTATTTGATATATTTGATAGATACGATAGATTTTTCATCAGCTTCTGAGTTAGGCTATAAAATAATGAATTGTAAAATATCTGTATTTTTATAAAAAATACTATAGAATAAATAAAAATGTATGCCTGAAACAATAATATGGTAAATGTGCCATTACCTAAATTCATTAAAGTGTGCGTAAATTGAAGCAATGTTTTAATTAATCACAAACCCCTTTTTTTGCCACATACTATTTACTGAAACCTTATATTTTTAACCAAGATATAAGTTCATACTTCTCACACCAAGGTTAAAAAATATTAGACTACTTCTTGATCATCTCCATTCCTTTGTGAATATTACTATAATAAATGAAAATGAAATAAATTATGATGTAATACATTAATTTCTTGTTTTTTACTGCTTTCATTAGTGAGTTGTGGAACTTGTCACAAAAAATCAAGGTCCATTCTTGTTGGAGTTTGAGATGAAAAGTTTAATTTATCTCTGACATAATGTATGGCTTTGGCAACCCAGTCTATTTTTAGGACGATTTTGTGGCTTATAGAACAATGACCTAGTCTGCAGTTGTGCAAGGGGCAGTCAATTGTTCCGAGACTTTTTATAGTTTTGTTATTGCGGATTGACCTAATTTTTGTTTGGTACATTTATGGTACGATAAATCATTGGTCTGTCACACATGTTCTCCTTCGACAGGATCAACGAATCATGGAATTGCAGAACACTCCATTTTTGTTGAAGAATAAAGTTTTCACATTAATTTAATGACACTGAAATAATTCGAGCAAATCGTATAAAATAATGAAAACAATTTATTATACAAATTCCTACATTTTTTTCCCTTTAGAAATGTTTGATAAGGTATAAAATCTTCATCCGACCGGGTCCTACTTTGTCACATATCCAGTCGTGTATTGTCTTAGATACAAAATTGGAATCTTGACAGTTTTTCACTACTCTCATTGTTGTTTCAATCATGTTTAAATACTTGCGCATATTTATATCTTAAAAGTTTTTCGTATTTTGTATTGAATAAAGATTCGTTTTAATGGAAAAATGTTATTAAATATATTTTATTCTCTTTGGTTACATAATGTGAAACTATGAAACTGAGATATATGTGGTAATATAGTTATTTACAACATAACAGTTAAACGTAATTATCCACGATAATATTTTGCCTTTTTTTGCTCTGCTCCATTTATTTAAAAATTTGAAGTATGCACATTATACACATGTTCGACTCTGGAACAAATGTCAGGCTAATTCATTTTTACAAAATGTATAATCTATATGTCAATATGAATTACATTTGCTTCACAAATCACTGCGAGTGATGTTGATTACATAATTGTGAGGTGCACTTTTCACGCATGCTATTTTGGGATTAATCTGATGAATACACTCATGCAACTTTTTAGCCAGTCTGCTCATAAATATATATTTGTAATATTGTTTAATATGACGTGGTTGAAATTCGTAAACTGAGACAATAGATGACCGAGGTGTTTAACCAACCAAGTCCCTTGTTTGCCGTATCAGCTACATGACGTTCAATACTTTCGTAGCACCACTTTCTTTTAAGAAAAGAAGCATATAAAAATAAACCATTTCTTTGATTGGTTAATTGGCTGATTGGTTAGTGATTCCGGGCACGTCAACAGTTCGTCATTAGTGCTGTAAGTGTAGTGCATGTTTTCCCCGGGAGATGGCGGTGATCTTCTCCCGATGGATGGCGAGATCCGGCGCCCACCTGCTGTCGGCTAGCCGTGTTACCCCCTAACCAGGACTCTCCCACCAGCGGGGCACCGCCCCAGCCGGGACAAGCTCTAAGCTCCCGACCGATCTCCCGGGATGTGGTAGTGTAGTGCATGTCATTGTAAGTATGTGTGTAAGGGGGAAGACTATGATAAGGAAGAGGAAGGAAAGATCGCGAGCGATACGTTTCTGTAATGTTCTGACATTCGCCTGTTGTTGATCAGAGAAACCACGGAAAACTACCGATCAGAGCAGCCGGCCACTACAGTTTTCCTCCAGACAGCAACAGGATTCGACTAGGCTGAAAAGCTAGTGACGAAAACCCTGCCGATGTCAGGATTCGAACCTAGGCCGTCCCGGTCAGGAGCGCTGCAGTGACATCAGTTGATGTACTAACTACCGCTCCCCGTCATTTCTTTGAAGAACAGTGAACTTGTATGTCATCTTTAACTTCAAGTAATTTGTTTCCATTGTTAACGGCCAGCTGAGTGGAAAATTCTTAAAGGATACCGACGATAAGCTTTCTGTGATTTCGTGTAACCAATATAACAGTATTACGCGCAGAATCGATAGTACAGTATCACAAAAAATTATATTAAAACATGTGGTAAAACAGATGTCGAAAACGTTCAAGAGACAATTAGGACTTGAACTTTATACAACCTTTTGTTCTCACTAGATGGACATCACGGTCCACAATCCTGAAATGTAATTCACCCCATATAAGGTATAGGAAACGAGTTCAGTTATTTCAGTCTGGGTACTTCCAGCCTACCGCATATTCCGTTCTATTTTGCCCCAGCCAGTCCCCGTTTCTGACACAATCATCTCGAGCGTGGCGAGTGGTGCTGATCGAGGTAACAAAGTTGAGAGCCAATCCCGAAAATGTCGGAGCGGCGTCAAGAGGAAATCTCGGAAAATAACTTTCCAACCTCATTTGAACAACTGCTATAAAAATAACAGTTTGCTGTATCACGGAATAACCTTTCCATCGTTTGTCACATGGGTGGAAAACGCATCTATCAATCTGACGTTCAAAGGACTCCGGATATAAGATTTAGGTGAGTTGTTTTAGAAGGTTTATGTCTACCTGGGGGTTGGTCAATACTGTTTTTGGGTTGCTGGCCTCATGGTGGCTGAACTCAACTTCGTTGGTTTGAATCGGAGTAGGCGGTAGAGGTTTGTGGGGTGGGACATCATCAGTGTGCAATGACAGGCGTTTGGCATTAAGGGAGGAATTTACAGAGACTCTTAATATTTTCAATTTTTCAGTAATACTTTTTATTTATTTATTTATTTATTTATTTATTTATTTATTTATTTATTTATTTATTTATTTATTTATTTATTTATTTATTTATTTATTTATTTATTTATTTATTTATTTATTTATTTATTTATTTATTTATTTATTTATTTATTTATTTATTTATTTATTTATTTATTTATTTATTTATTTATTTATTTATTTATTTATTTATTTATTTATTTATTTATTTATTTATTTATTTATTTATTTATTTATTTAGTGAAAAAACAGTCAAAAACTGTGTGACGTAAGGGGGAGAAAATCATCGTCGCATGCTTTCTTGAGTTTCAGTGTCACTTCCCAACAATTTAACTATTAATAGTTGAAAGATGAATAATAATAATATTAATAATAATAATAATAATAATAATAATAAGAAGAAGAAGAAGAAGAAGAAGAAGAAGAAGAAGAAGAACAACAACAACAACAACAACAACAAATTTACAAATGCGAGGAATTAACATTTCAAAAACTAGATATTTTCGTTGCCGAATTATAGAAAACTTATTTTTCACGGTAAAGGAACAAACAGATTTGATTTTTCTGTATTGTTAACAAAATAGAAACTCACCCTAAGCTCTATTACAACTACAAGCAAAAGGAAAGTTCAACAAAACGTGCGCATAGTGAAGCTACATTTACGTCCATAAGCAAATCAAGGGGCCATCTCAGAATTTGCTCAATGGATCAGGGAAAATGGACAAAAACACGGTCGAGATGGGGGTCATAGATCCGGAAGTACATTATTTGTTACAGGCATATTGAGTCTGTTTTTAAATTATACAATGCGAATGTAAACGAATTCATTATACTATATCTTGTTTTTGTTGAAGTAAACACTATTTTTCTTTTTGACGATCAGTATAGTCTCTAATTGTATAGAAACAGTTCTACAGCAGAAAATATTTTACTTTTAACTTAAACTTGTATACCAATTTTAATTGTTTAATTTCATCGTACGTCGTAAAGTGACGTACTGTGACCGCCCGTTTTCTTAGATTCCGAAAACGTGTCACATATCGCCCTAAGAAAGCGAGGGAAAAGAATATTTTGAACGCGCCAACGCGGATGGATATTTGGAATGATAATTAGAATTTAAAACAAGAGAGACCGCCACCTTATACCAAGGGCGAGACCGGAGGTCGGATGAAAGAAAAAGTTCTTTCTGAAGGTAGCAGCTGAACTGGGCGGACGTATGGAAAACGGTACGCCAGGAAGTGACATTGCAGCGGACTTCAGATTTGCAACTTTTTGAGGAAAACTCTTCTAGAAGACCCGAAGAGGTAATTATTCTATTATAAATTGATTTAAACATAATCTTAGAAGAAAGATAATAAGAAATGTTATGAATTTATAATGGAAGAATTAGGAGTGGAGTTTTGAATAGATGGCAGTAATTAATAGCTTGCATTCATTTCTCTTTCCAGTTTTTTTTCATCACATGCTTTTCGTATATTTAAATACTCTCTTGAAGTTGGTGCTCATATAAAAAGGGGTGATCTCTGGATTCATTTTCACTCTGAATATCCAGTTGGTCATTAACTGTAATCGAAAATAAAGTAAAATTCATATGAGAGTATTCAAGCATATAAAACTTGAACGAGAAGAAGAAGGCGATTTCTGAGGGAGCAACGGCGTTCTCAACCCGAGGCCACGACGTTTCAAGGCCGAAGCAGCGGTGGAAAGGTGTAGAAGGAAGCAAAGTGGACTGCTCTACGCGGCCGAGAACACAGTAAGGTCGTTCCAAATAAAATGTTTTGTAGGGATGGGAGTGATTCAGTTTAATAAGAAAGCTCATTCTGTATCTATCACGTAGAAAAAAAGGGGGGTAACAGATTTACCACGCTTAAAAGATAAGAAAGTAAAAGTACATTTGTTCGACTTCTAATCGTAGAACAGAATCAATTTTTTCTTTCAAAAGGATTTCAAGATCAAATATTTTAATATATGTTTAAAGAGTTTGTGTAAGAGTAAAAATTATAATAATAGTAATTCTCTGGATTTTGAGAGAAAAGATTTTCCTTTTTTTTTGTAAAAGTAATGTTTAGGAAAAGTTTTAAATTTTTTGATTTTCAATGTGTTTTTCTTTCACTTTTTTGTAAAGTAATTTTTTAACGATTTTTTCAATTTCTGAAGTGTTTTTGTTAAACAATTGGTTGTAGATGAAAGTGGGAAATTGTGTATTGTGTTATTAGTGTGTGTTTTTCAGTCAAGAGTATTCTGTATTTGATTTTTTCTTATGTCCATGGTATGTATTTGTAAAGCAGCCAATTTTTTTAGAATATATTCTGAATTTAGTGAAAAGTGATTCTCACCCGAGTTGTTTGTAATTTTGCACCCAATCCATAAACGATCTTCGACCCTGCCCTATTTTTATTTATTGTGTCCACACTGGGACGTCTATACGACTAGTCGACCATCTGGTAAATTTGTTTCGCCACCCCTAGACGTCTCAGGTGGGTGCTCCACGGCTTGTTCCGCACACGACTGTGGCTCCAATTGCGCCCATAAGCGGGCTCGATTATTGGATGCATTTGACAAACTCGATTTGAATAACTGAGACCAAAAATTTGGTAACTAAAATTACTAGTACAATTGAATCCAGTTCACTAAAATTTCTGCCAGGTTGCAGAGTATAAGTGTTTTGAGTAAAAGTGTGTTATTTAGGAGTGTTTTTTAAAAAGGATATTTATTATATGAGAGTTTTATCAGTTTCAAATTGTGTCTGTATTTCTGTGGAAATATTTTGGAGAGGTGTATGGTGCCCGGGAAAAAGAATTGATTGATTCTAGGCAGTTAATAGATTCAAAATGGCAGATAAGTATAACGTGGCTAGGAATCTACCTGCCGTGGAAAGGGGAACTTCTGGGGAAACAGATAGCGATAGGAAACTGGGGACAAGCACCAGGTACGATGATCGGGGAAAAACGACAGGGTAGAACTAGGAAGGGCAGGAGAAACTAGTGAGACGTCGCCGACAGAATCCAGCCAACGCCAACACGAGATCAGGATGAGGAAAAAACAGAACCTAGAGAGGGCTAATTCAATGATGCAACGGTTAATAGGTCAATTTTGCAACAATTAGATGTGAGGTTAGTCATGCAGGAGGAAAAAACAGAGGAAACCATAAAAAATTAGGGTTACTTTGGAAACTAAACTAGAGGAGAACAAGGTTACTTTGGAAACTAAACTAGAGAGAACAAAGTTACTTTGGAAACTAAACTAGAGGAGAAAAAGGCTACTTTGGAAATCAAATTAGAGGAAAATAACTCGGCAAAAAATGCATTGGAAACAAAATTCACGGAATTCGACACGAAATTAGAAGAAAATAATAGGAAGTTAGAAGAAAATTTAAAAGCACGTTTACTGAATTGCGGAGCAGTGGAAGGTCGAATTTAGAACGGGTTCAACAAGAATTAGCACAGGAACACGAGAACTTAGAAAAAATTCACGGAGCTGGGACTGAATTAGAAGAAAAGGTTGATCAAGTAACGAAAGAATTTGAAAATAGGATCAAGAACACAATCGGATCTTATAACCGCCGTATCCGACAGGCAGATTGAGGAAAGAAAAAGGAGTAGAAAAGTTCAGAAATTAAACTGAACAAGTTCAGGTTCAAGCTAATAAATTAGATAGGGAATAAAGTCTTTCTGAACAGGATGGCGTTCTACAACATCAAATTAATGCATATAAGAATGAAGTAGTAGAATTGAAAAATCAATTAGAAAATTTACCAGAGTGGAGGAAGTGTTCAGCCCACGTATGTTTCATTACCGTGTACCCCTAATTTCAGTGCAGCGGAGATGAAAATCCATGTGTATTTATGAAAGAGGTAGATAATTTCTTTCTTTAAATTGTTTCCGGACAGTAGAAAACTCGATCGTTTATCAGATTTGAGGGTAATGCACGAATCTGGGCAGATAGTTTAGGAGAGTTTCCCAAAACTATGGCCAACTCAAAGAAAATTTTATTGAATATTGGAAAAACGAAACCCAAATAAATTTTTAAAAGTTAACGTAATGTATGGGTACGTGGAAGAAGTGATGTCCATGCAGGAATATGCAACGGAAAAATTTAAAGCTTGTTTCAAATTATGTACTCCGACGATACCGGATGAAGAAATTGTCTGTTTATTAATACGTCTTTTTCCTTCCTCGACGCAAAATTTGTAAGAATCTCTTACCAATGTCCACTGAAAAATTTAATAACGCAGCTAGGTTGTATGATGCCACTTTTTTTATAATGAAAGGTTACAGAAAGCAAGAGCAAATGCTAATGGTCCGTAAATGGTCAAGATAGCAGAACCCAAAAACATAATGTAAGCAAACCAGAAACAGGAGAAACTTACAAACCGAAACATTACCAAGAAAAACAAACTTATGCTAGACAAGACCCGGACCTCGTCTAGGGGTAGAAATAGAAAAATTCTATTGATAGAGGGTTTTCAACCCAGAAATACAGGACAATCATCTCGCGGACATGAGTCGGGGAAAAATTTGAAAGGTTTGTTTCGACACGCCATCCCGCCGCAAACCAAATAGAACAATCTAGTGAAGAAGAGGTGGCGATATTATCAATCAATTAATCTCATTTGATGATGAACCGTGGAACGAAAGAACAAATGCAGATCGGATCCAGGAGGCAGTGTCCGAGAATTAAAATTAAATGTGAGGTGTTGATACTTCGGTATTAGTAGACACAGGTTGTGCAACTTCCGTCATAGCTGAAAGTTTGTTGCATGAATTAAAAAACAAAGGAGTGGAGGTACCTACATTTTCCGCTCTGAAATCTTTTCTGATAGGTGCGAATCGGAAAAATCAAAACCAATAACAAGACAAGTTTATTGGAAATAGAGATAGGCAAGAATAAGTATCAAGTTGTGTGTCTTGTAGCGTCAGAACTTTTATATCCACTCATACTGGGAGTCGATTTCATGAAACAACACGAGTTGTTATCAACAGAGAACAATACTTTAACTGAAACCGAATAATCAGCAGGATCTTGAATTCGATTCATTCACGTGGAATTATTGGAAGGTAATGTTTGGAGGAAGAGATGTGAACCTACAAATTCGTTCAGTGTGCAGAGAAACGATAATCTTAATGCATATCAGAAAAAACAGTTGGACTGGGAAATATTGCTTAGGAATCAAAAGGTGTTTGCAAAAACAAGAATCCAGTAAAGATTTTCAATTCGAAATAAATTAACAGATAAAACACCATTCACGGGGTTTCCAATATGTCATTCCAGAAAAACATAAGGAAGAATGGATAAGCTCATTTGCTACCATGGTCAAGATGATATCATCATGAAGTCCAAAACCTCTTATCTAAATCAATAGTGCTCTAGAAAAAAGTAATGGGAAGATAAGGTTTTGTTTAGATGCAAGGCGATTGAATCAAGTTACCTTACCGTACAGAGACAGACCGTTACGTGAGAGGATTTAACTAATCAATTATCCGGCATCAATGGTTGAGTTCAACCGACTTCACTGCATCGTATGGCAAATAGCGATAGCACCTGGAATGAGACAATATACAGGATTTATTCACCGGGAATTTCGTATGTCTTCAAAAGAATGCCATTTGGACTCAAGAACAGTGCATCTGCTCTTGTACAATGTCTGACAATATCATTGGCAGAAGATGTCCAGCGATTTTTTATCTATATTGATGACGTGCTGTATTCTAAGACATTTGAAGAACCATGACTAAACTAGATATTTTTTTGGAAACGTCTGATTGAAAATAATTTAAAAATGAATTTGGAAAGAGTAAATTTCACTAAACAAGTTAAGTTCCTGGTTATGATGTGACATTAACGAGTCAAAAAGAATATGGAAAGGATGCGAGAGATAGATAAAATTGCACCCCCAAAAACACAGAAACAACTTAAAAGTTTGTTAGGTTGCGTCAATTATTACGCCAGATTTATTCCTAATTTCGCCATGCACATTGAAATATTTCTTCCGTTGCTGCGAAAGACACTAGATGAAAGTGGAAGACAATCGGAAAGTACAATTTCCACAGTTGCACCATTTAAAGAATGAAATAAGTAGCAAAATGATGAAACAAACAAACAGATAAAGTAACCGACAAGAATCATGTAAAAGAAAAAAAACAAGAGGGAGAAAAAAGGAGGAAAAGAAGAAGGAAGATGAGAAGAAGACAATAGGAGTACAAGAGGGAAGAAAACAAGATTGCTCGACGTTCTAGAATCAAGAAAAAAAAGAGCATAAATTTTAGTGAAAAGATTTTTACGGCATATGAAATCAAATCCCATAAAATCTTTTTTCGAAAGAAGGGTTATGTGACCGCCCGTTTTCTTAGATTCCGAAAACGTGTCACATATCGCCCTAAGAAAGCGAGGGAAAAGAATATTTTGAACGCGCGCCAACGCGGATGGATATTTGGAATGATAATTAGAATTTAAAACAAGAGAGACCGCCACCTTATACCAAGGGCGAGACCGGAGGTCGGATGAAAGAAAAGTTCTTTCTGAAGGTAGCAGCTGAACTGGGCGGACGTATGGAAAACGGTACGCCAGGAAGTGACATTGCAGCGGACTTCAGATTTGCAACTTTTTTGAGGAAAACTCTTCTAGAAGACCCGAAGAGGTAATTATTCTATTATAAATTGATTTAAACATAATCTTAGAAGAAAGATAATAAGAAATGTTATGAATTTATAATGGAAGAATTAGGGAGTGGAGTTTTGAATAGATGGCAGTAATTAATAGCTTGCATTCTTTCTCTTTCCGTTTTTTTTTTTTTCACATGCTTTTCGTATATTTAAATACTCTCTTGAAGTTGGTGCTCATATAAAAAGGGGTGATCTCTGGATTCATTTTCACTCTGAATATCCAGTTGGTCATTAACTGTAATCGAAAATAAAGTAAAATTCATATGAGAGTATTCAAGCATATAAAACTTGAACGAGAAGAGAAGGCGATTTCTGAGGAGCAACGGCGTTCTCAACCTGAGGCCACGACGTTTCAAGGCCGAAGCAGCGGTGGAAAGGTGTAGAAGGAAGCAAAGTGGACTGCTCTACGCGGCCGAGAACACAGTAAGGTCGTTCCAAATAAAATGTTTTGTAGGGATAGGAGTGATTCAGTTTAATAAGAAAGCTCATTCTGTATCTATCACGTAGAGAAAAAGGGAGGGTAACAGATTTACCACGCTTAAAAGATAAGAAAAGTAAAAGTACATTTGTTTCCGACTTCTAATACGTGAGAACAGAATCAATCTTTTCTTTCAAAAAGGATTTCAAGATCAAATATTGTAATATAGTGATTAAGAGTTTGTGTAAGAGTATAATTATAATAATAGTAATTCTCTGGATTTTGAGAGAGAAAGAGTTTCCTTTTGTTGTAAAAGTAATGTTTAGGGAAAAGTATTAATTTTTGATTTTCAATGTGTGTTTCTTCACATTTTGTAAAGTAATATTTTAACGATTCTTTCGAATTTCTGAAAGTGTGTTTGTTAAACAATTGGGTTGTAGATGAAAGTAGGAAATTGTGTATTGTGTTATTAGTGTGTGTTTTTTCAGTCAAGAGTATTCTGTATTTGATTTTTTCTTATGTGCCATTGTATGTATTTGTCAAAGCAGCCAATATTTTTAGAATATATTCTGAATTTAGTGAAAAGTGATTCTCACCCGAGTTGTTTGTAATTTTGCATCCAATCCATAAACGATCTTCACGACCCTGCCCCCCCCTATTTTTTTTATTTATTGTGTCCACACTGGGACGTCTATACTGAGCTAGTCGACCATCTGGTGAATTGTGTTCGCCACCCCCCCTAGACGTCTCAGGTCGGGTGCTGGCCTTACGGCTTGTTCCGCACACGACTGTGGCTCGCAGTACATGTATTGTATGTGGATTTCTTGTAGTGAGCTGTTGATACTGACACTTGATGAACATGATTTCTACGTCGAGTGTTGTAAGTATAAATATCAGCATTACATGAAAATAAGTTCCCACCGTTAAGTAAGTCTGTTTTGACAAATACTACAGATTCATAAACAAATAGGCAAGGCAATGGTAAGATTCCAAGCTCAATGAAAAGAGGCTTGCACGGATCACGTTCTAATACATCAACTCTCCTCATTTTCATATGAGTGGGGAATGAGTGACCACTTATTTCGATTAAAGCGCTCATTCCTTAGGTAGACTTCATTCGACCTTCTCTTTAGTTTGTTAGTATGCGAATTTAATATCTACAAACCGGGAGTGGTAGCTCAGTGCATCAACTGATGTCACTGCAGCGCCTCTGACCGGGAGGTCCTAGGTTACACTCCCCACCGCGGCAGGATTTTCGACAATAGCTTCACATCTATGTCGAATCAGTCGCTGTCTGGAGGAGAATTCTAGCGGCGGGCTGCTCTGATCGGTAGTTTTACGTGGTTTCTCCGATCAACACCAGGCGAATGCCGGAGCAGTTCCCTAACAAACGGGCCACGGACCGCGCGCGATCTGTCCTTCCCCTTTCTTGTCCTATCCTCTCCCCTTACACACACACTTACACTAGCATGCACTACACTACCACATATCCCGGGAAACCGGTCGGAAGCTTAGAGCTTGTCCCGGCTGGGGCGGTGCCCCGCTGGTGGCAGAGTCCTGGTTAGGGGAAACCCCACTAGCCGACGGTAGGTCGGCGCCGGATCTCGCCATCCAGCGGGAGAAGATCACCGCCATCTTCCGAGAAAAAACATGCTCTACACAAACGGGACTAATGACCGAAGCAGTTGACGCGCCCGGAAACACGAAAAAATCAATCAATATCTACAACGGAAAGTAATGACAATGATTTCGCAGAAGTTTCTGCGGTTGAGACACGTCATTCGTATACAAAACAATTCTTCGGAAATGGAATGTCCATTAGAAGTATACAATTAAGAATTATCTAGAAACCGATCAAGCCATGCTGGAGGGTATACCGGAGAAACAGATTCAATGTGTAGAATTATTTGTAACTCTACCACAACTACCTGCGGCAAATATCACTGTGTAATATCTTCTTTCACATTTTGTATTATTAGTCACTTTGTAATATTTTCTTATTCTTTATTTGTAATATTTCCTATACAAAATAAACGTCAATAAAATACATTTCAAACAACTACGCACGTAGTAGTTCATGGAAATAATCTCCTAATCTGTTGTTCCCGCTATATCCGTACAATGAGAGAGGTAAAGAGAGGTTTTGTGACCCGTTTGAAAGGTCCTTCAGCTGTCAGAAAAAAATTAACGGAATCCTCCACGTCGACCAACCGGACGAGCAGGAAGAATTCGCTTTCAAATTCAGGTTAATTACAACATTTTTACTCGTAAACGTTTGTGGTAAATGTCCCAATTTTTTTAAAATTTATCATCCATTCAAACATTGAGGCGCAGGCAGAATTTTTCTCTGGAGGGATTCAATATTAAAGTCCAACATATAGTCTTCAATGCTCTTTTGAATATTTTATTTATGCTAAATATTAAATGCTTTTTGTTGATTTATTTATAATGTAAAAATGTACTGAATGACATTTTTTACTACACCAAATTGGTAAAAGTATTTTATTATATATATATATATATATATATATATATATGTATATATATATATATATATATATACATACATAAAATATGTATTATTGGTGGGTGGGCATGAAGCCTCATGAGGTTCTTTCCTTTGGGTGCGCCACTGCACATAAACACAGAAAAAAATGTACGCTTCATTACGGCTCTAGTAGAGACCTCCGCACTGGATCCAGCCGTCTTGGACGATGCGGTGAATGCGGGTGCCCTTGTAGCAGAACTTGTCTCCCTTTTCATTTGGCAGCCCTTCGCCCGTGCACAGGAGCATGAAGTTGCGGCACATGATGGGCGCCAGTTCGGTGTACAACTGTGGACAAACACGCGTTTGTTTTTTAATTGGATATTTAAGGTCGCATCGACTTCTAGATCATTAGCGACCACTATTGGTGTGAACGGTACGCTAACTATGAAGATGAAACCATATGGTGATGATAAAGGGTGAAAGAACGAACACAAATACAACCATACCCGTGGCGGGACCGAGAGCGGTAGCTCAGTGCATCAACTGATGTCACTGCAGCGCCTCTGATCGGGAGGTCCTAGGTTCGAGTCCTGATGGTGGCAGGATTTTCGACACTAGCTTTTCAGCTAGGTCGAATTCAATCGCTGTCTGGAGGAGAATTCTAGCGGCCGGTTGCACTGATCGGTAGTTTTCCGTGGTTTCTACGATCAGCATCAGGCGAATGCCGGAGCAGTCAAACGGACCACGGACCGCGCGCGATCTGCCCTTCCTCTTCCTTGTCCTATCCTCTCCCCATACTCACACACTAACATGCACTACACTACCACATATTCCGGGTGATCTGTCGGGAGCCTAGAGCTTGTCCCGGCTGGGGCGGTGCCTCGCTGGTGGGAGAGTCCTGGTTTGGGGGAATCCCCAGTAGCCGACGGTAGGTCGGCGCCGGATCTCGCCATCCAGCGGGGGAAGATCACCGCCATCTCCCGAGAAAAACATGCACTACACTAACGGGACTAATGACCAGAGCAGTTGACGCGCCCGGAAACACGAAAAAACCAATCAATCAACCGAGGCGGGACTGGAACCCGCAACCCTTCGGTCCCAGATCACTACGACACTCTAGGGATCTCGGCCACCGGGCCGACACGCGTTGATTTGTTTTTGGTTCCGGACGCGTTAACGACTTACATTAGGTATCTCGTACGTGTAGTGCATCTTTGATCCCAAGAGGTAGAGGTGTAAGTTCTTTGCTGGAGCGTGACATGTAGATGTGGGCTTGCGAGTTTTCACACTTACAATATATCCCATAGTGGGCTACCAAGCCAATCAGGACGAGCCTCAAGCTCTTATCGGGTCTCTGATGTGTGTGGTAGTATATTGTAGGTGTGTGCGTATGTTTGAGAAGAAAATAGAACAAGGAAGAATAAGCAAATTATGTACGCGTTCTGTGGTCCGTTTGTTAAGGTACTGCTCCAGAATTCGCCTGATATTGATCAAACAAAATCGGAAGATATCCGGTAAAAACTATCGGCCGCGAGAATTTTCCTTCAAACAGCACGCATGTGCTCAAAAATCGAATTATCTATACAGTTAGTTTCGAAAATCTGCTATCTTGAGGTCTGAGACCCTTTAACATCCCTGTCAGTGTTACTACAGAGACAGCGGAAATGCTGGCCCTGTGATTAATTAGATAGTGATACAACTCTGGTGGCAATCGCCAGATATTGATCAAAGAAAACACGAAAACTACCGATTGGAGCAGGCGGACGTGGTAGAATTAGAATAAATAGTGTTTGAATTCAGCCCAGCTCGATTGTGTCGAATATTCGTTCCTCTTATCCATAACCATCTGGACTCGTACCCTAAGGTGGCGATCAGAGTTTAGCCGATTTTGGCCAAAACTTTGGTGGCCCGCCGTAAGGCGATTTCTTCCGATGAGCCTGATTAGTTCAAGTACGCGCTGTTTAACGGGAATGGTCGTAGTGAACCCAAACAACCTCTTTCAGCGACGTTTGAAAACATGGACTTACGGGCAAATGTCTTTGGTTTGATTATGTCGGTTTCATTTGCATGAAATCAGCTGGGTAGTCGAGACCATCTGTAATACGAAGGTCATCTGCAGTATGTGCCCTTGAACATACTTCTCGGAAAAATTGCAAAATGAGTTGTGCATAAATTGTCTGACCTCACTTCGGATGATTTCGGGTACAACGTGCGTGTGTTAATTACTACAGAGTGCCCAAATTAATTTTGTGTGTTTAGAGTTCGCCCATTGTCGTCCCGTCCGTAACTGCAGAGTCATTGTTGGAGCCCTTTGGTGCTTACTTTTGTAACATACAGTGTTAATCCTATTTATAGTGTTGTGTTGCTACATTATACCAGTAGAGCACTCCAAAATACCAAAAAACGTATTACATGAGCATTTTGATTTCTAGAAAAAGTAGCAAAACCGTTACAATTTAGCTACATATGCCCCATATGGTGCAAGAGAGTATAGAAGAAAAGGAAACAGTGTTGAATTCATTCAATACCTCTTTTATTTTTTTAATTTTCTTGGTCTCTTTTTTTCTCTTCACTTTTTTATTCCTTTCCACATTATTCGGTTCCTTTTCTTTATTCATTCCCTCCTCTTCTCATTACAAAACTGATTTCAAAATACAAATATTTTTTTCAAATATTGAAGAGGATGAAAGGATTTTAAAGTAAGTAAAATACTCTTAATTGATTAGGTTGAAAGATTCACAATTTCAGATTCCAAAATTATTTGTAGCACTTCAGCCGATGGTCGAGACAACTACCTTCCAGCTTGAGCTCACCGCTATGTGAGCCATTCGTTCTTGTCCTGGGACACGACCCGTCCAGAACTGATGAATTATTTCCGTTTGAAGTGGGGTCCTGCATGATACAGTGTTTTCATTTCCTGTTGGAAACTAGTATGTAACCTACCAGAACTTGATTTAAAGTAACATGTCTTTGTGAGAATTTTGTGTATAACCTCAATTATGAAATTGATCTTCTCTACCACTTTTGAGCTTTGTGTCGTACATTTTTCTGCCTTCGAGAAATACGGTTTCCTCAATTTTTTTAGCGAGGTATATAACTTTCTTTCCCAATAAATCTTTTCATTTGTGTCCCGAAAATATGTTACAAGCACACGAAATGTTTCAAAAAATATTTTTGCTAATTTCTAGGAAGTAATGATATATCAAAGTTCCATCAATCACATCATTCCTTATTATATTTTATGTAGTGGTATATACTATTTTACACACTAAAACGGTGGAAAACACATCGAAAGATTTTCGATATATTTTTTTAAAATAAATAATACAAATGTAAAAAAACACATCATATTAGTTATTAGTTAATAGCCATATTTTGTTACAATATTCTTTTAGATGAAATATGTATTAAATTTTTGCGTACATTAAATTTAGAGCAACATGTACTCGTAACACTTTTAATCCTTCAATTAAAACATCATCACCAAACAATGTAATCCAATTATCTCTGGTTTCTCGCTTACATTCTATATATTTGCGTTGCATATAATAATAGTGTAATAAAGTAGATAATTTATTTGTAGATTGGTGCCATCTTTAACTAAAATTATCAAAGAAAAACGTTCTGAAAACATTAAAAAATAAAATATGTAAATTAGTTTTTAACTCTCCATTTATGCCTAAGTACGCATTGTCAAAAGTGAAATATTCTAAAAATTTCCAGGATAGTGCCATGTATTAATAATTTATCTAAAAATGTTATAGTTGTGTACTATGAAGGAAACATTTGTTTTTTAACCGATGCAAACAAATAATTTTTTCTCACAAAAAGTTCAGAGTTATTTGCGAACGTGGTGAACAAATTCAATAAAATATTTTATAAAAATAATATCCTGGAAACTCTTAAATTACGTTGTGATACTTTTAACCGAAGTAAGTAATACTTGATTAGGTTAAAGTTAAATGAAAACAATTTATAAACACTTGTTTTCAACAGCCTGTAATATTGTGTCCAAGGTTAAAATATGCATAGTGATCAGTTAACACAGCTCGTAAGAGTTACAATGATTTATCACTTAGCAACGCCAACTCGTGAACCCAAATTTTTTCTTGTTATGAAGATAAATTTGAGCTTTCCTGAACATTTCTTATATTGAATGTCTTTGACATCCGCCGATTAATTGAAATTATGCATTTGACTGCGAATTCCTTACAATCAGAGACCTATTTCATGAGGTTTGATTCCAAACAGTGGCAGGATTTTTGACGCCAGTTACATAATTCTAAGTTTATTTTACAAACATATCTCTCATGCCTATGTAAAAATGGTCTCATTTTTAATAAAACTTTCTGCGATAAGTTTTAATATTTTCGATTCCATTTCATGCCATCATCTGTCATTCTTTGTCGTCTTGCCTTAGTCTTCCTTTGATGATGAAAATACGACACAGCCCACTGCGGCATGATCACTACCGTTCGGGAGCAGTACCCTACCAAACGGGCCACGGACCGCGCGCGATCTGTCCTTCCTCTTCCTTGTCCTCTCCTCTCCCCTTCAACACACACTAACATGCACTACACTACCACACATGCCGGAAGATCAGTCGGGAGCTTAGAGCTTGTCATGGCTGGGGCGGTGCCCCGCTGGTGGGAGAGTCCTGGTTAGGGGGAAACCCCACTAGCCGACGGTAGGTCGGCACCGGATCTTGCCATCCAGCGGGGTAAGATCACCATCTCTCGAGAAAAAAAATGCACTACACTAACGGGACTAATGACCAAAGCAGTTGACGCGCCCGGAAACACGAAAAAAACAAAGCAAACCAAACCAAACTTCCATTCGGTAGAATAATTTGACCGTTTCCTTCCCAACTTTACTTCGCTGAATGCAGATCCAGTCTCAACGCTGCCTATCAACTACGAAGCTACCTTTCGGAAACGTTTCCACTCGGCCACTCGCTCGCAAGTACCGGTTGATTCACTGCCACTAACTTTAACGCCCGTAATCGCAAAAACCACACCGCTCTATTAAAGTGAAGGGGGCGTCCAGGTGAACATTACTGCACTTAGAGCGCTAGTGAAGAACGGCGTGGGGGTAACAGGAGGTTCTTGAGCCTTTGCGAAATTACCTCGAACATCATGGAGCCGATGGGTAGTTCCCCGACGCGGAAGTCCATTGTGACGAAGAGGCTCTGCAACAAAAGAAGCAAGAGGAGCAGCTCGTTAGCCCTTAACTACTGGCGTGAGATCTATAACCAGGGTTGGGGCAAACACTTTAAAGTTAGTATTTGAAGACTTTGCCAAAATACTTTGAAAAAAAAAGTATTTAAATACAGTCCCAAAATACATTGTTTGGAATTGCAACATACATGTTTCTTTCAAATACTTCAAATATTCAAAACACAGTAAATACAATGATTTTTATATTTTTTTTATTGTAAAAAGATATTGAAATTGTCAACTTTCTGTTTCAAAGTACGTGTTTTTCGTAGTTCTGAATTATCAGTCCTTTAACTTTTAATTACTAAGTTAATAGTAAGATATCATTAGGTACCTGGAAAATTAATATAATAATTATCGTCATCAGATAACAATAAATAATTTTGAACTTTATTAATGTGAAAAAGTATTTATCACATAAATCTCTGTTCTATTGAATCACCTTTACAAACCCGTAAACTTGAAAGGAAACAAAAAAGGCGAATTATGGCAAAATCATTTTGAAAATTCAACGAAACATATTTTTTCCACTACATTGAGTCATTGTGAACAAAATACATTTTTTAAATAAGAAAGTAAAATTCTATATCGCATTTGTCAGATACTATGCTGTTGTTTGTAAAGTGAGGCCAGAAAATCATAACATTCTTTAAATTGGAGTTCTGATATGCCAAATTATAGTACAATTGCTCGCCCGTCTCGTTCGTCATGCACCTCACACCCGAAAGGGATGTCTCTCTTATCATGAAAGTTACGACTGTCTCACCCGTCATGCAGAGACCCTTATCACGGTTTCCTCACTTGTCATGAACGTCACACCTGTCTCGCCCTTCTTGCACGTCACGCCCGTCACGGTTATCCTACTCATCATGAACTTCACATCCCTATTGTCACACCCGTCCCAGATGTCTCACTCGTCATGCACGTCACCCCTGTTTCACCCGCCATGCACGTCACGCCCGTCACGGTTGTCTCATTCGTCATGCACGTTACGCCCGTCACGATTGTCTCACTTGTCTTGACGCCACGTCCGTCTCAACCGTCATGACGTCCCGTTTGGTTTTTCCCCCTTCTTGCCTCCACTCCCGGTTTTTTTTTTTTGCTCGTCATGCACGTCACGCCTGTTCACTCGTCATGCACGTCACGCCTGTTCACTCGTCATGCACGTCACGCATGTTCACTCGTCATGCACGTCATGCTCGTCACGGTTGTCTTACTCGTCATGCACTTCACGCATGTCACGCCTGTTATATCTGTCACGCACATCACTTCCATCCCGCTTGTCACACCTTCCATCCTTCATCTCTCTATCCCATTCTTCCATCCTCCCTCCCTCCACCATCCCCTTTACCAGAGACGCCTAGCGTGCTTCCGCAGAAATGCTGTCTAGACTGTTTGCTTAAGAGGGCGGTTGCTCTGTGAGTGATAAATTATTTTCAAGTATTGTAGTTCGTCAAAATCATATACGTTTTGAACATAATGTAATAGTCACCACGGTACTCCGAATGAAAAAAAAACTGTTCTCTACGTCAACTATACTTAAATAATGTATCAATGTTTATATGGAAGGTGTTACTGTAAGAGAACGCTGAGTTTCCAAAATGCAATTATGGCGGATTGTTTTTTAAACATCCGAAAGACGAAAAAAGACGAAATTATCCCAGTTCTATTTCTATCAATTCAAGCATTTTCTATCAATAAAAGTCCTAAGTAATGAAATAATGACACACAACGACGGTGAGATCTGTCATTCGTAGACGACCGGTGAAAATAAGAAATAACGTCTATCATGAACCCGACCTTTTCTGAACTTTCTGAATAGCTAGAGCAAACTTTAATGGATGGGAAACTCGCGTAGGTAGGAAACTTTATAATGTCAGCCTTTTGTATTCAACTTTCATCGTTCTTCCCATGACAGTTCATATCATCGGTTTAGCTTCATTAACTTTGTGGTTATATTTTCTACCTTGATTGAGTTTTCCTGGAATTAGTTCCGTTCTCAAAATTGTATCATGAAGGTTACGACTTTCCGATACAAAACCACACCAAACTCTTCATGCACTCGCGCACATAATTATTTACTGCACTAAAAATGACCACACTGCAAGAAGAACGTGGGTCGAATACGTTTACGGTGAGATGTATTTCTACGTGCACTCGTTACCAGGTGTGACAAATCCCTCGTTCTTTCTCTCGTACCTCAAATTATTCCTCCTGTTAACTTACTTTTAGTTATATATTCTGTTTTGATTTCTAACCTTTATTTTTCTCTTTCATATCCTGTACTTCTTTATATTTTTTTGAATTGCACCTCGATAATAAATAGAGCGATTCTTCACTGACTTTAGTCATAAAATGCTAGATTTTTTTTGGTTTTATGATATCCTCGCGTGTAAAACACCTATTACTTTTTCGGGTTAACATTTGGAAACAAAAATGTACTCTCGTGCAGGGTCTTCTCACGGCGTGTCGCTTCTATGGAAACAGCTCTGAGAGTCTTTGTGGTATTTGCGGGTGGCAGCAAGATTCATTGTCGCTTTTTCTGAGAGAGCCGGAAAATGTATCTGTTCTGAGTATGAAAAACAGACTTACTCATATAAACATTCTCTTACACCGTCTAAGAAGACTCAGAGACCATCCACGTGTGTAGAAAATTTGAGAGAGGTTATTTACTACGGACATAATTATTAAACATTTTGTTTTAAAACAACTGTAAGATCGGAAGGGAAATGAGTTGAAATGAGGAGATGGATACAATGCCAAGAAAACCGACTTGTCCAGAAGTCTGGAATGATCTCGCTAATGAGAATGATAACAGTTATATTTAGAAATCTTTGAAAAAAAAATGCACGAGCATCTCCACTGAAAATGTACTGATAGTGTGAAATACATACGAAAAATAATGATCATATTTTGAAAATCTATTTATGATTCAAATACCTAAATTTCATATATTTGTTTTATAAAATTGATGTACTTCTATTCTATAAAATACAACAAAAATCAGTAAATAATAATTTGTTATGCGAGAGGTTAAGGATCATTTTATTCTGCAAGGAGGAATGGTTGCAACGTGAGAACAGTAGTCTAAGTAACGTAATTCTACGAACAAAAGGAATCTACTTTTATCACGTGTGCCATATGTTATTTTTGAGACAAGCTTACTGACTTTCAATCAATTGCAATACGTATGTAATATAAATCACTAAATTATGAACTGTCACATGAGGTTCAGTAGTATCTGATGAAGTCACACTTTTATATGAGTATTTGAGCGCCAACACTTTTTTAGTGCTGGTGCGGAGAATAAAACTTTTAGAATGCCGTATTATGCACTAAAAGAAACCGCTTTTTTAGAGCCGGGTTGTGTGAATATGTATGAAAGCGGTTGACAAAGCTTCACACTGAACGAAATGAGAAGAAAAGTTGCTGATCATAAAGGATTTTTTTAACATATTTAGATATATAGATATTAATAAAAACTAGTGGTGCTACAATAGGACAATTTTCTCTCATTATTTCTTAATTTGTAATTTTAGAGAATTCAGAGAGTTCAACGAAGATTAGGCCGGCACCACTTTTTAACGCTTCACTTCTTATATCAATGGGGAAAAAAATTAAAGAAAAAATGTGTATATTTAAATTGCCTATATTTCGCGACATATTAAAGGAAAACTACTCATATTTTTGAAAAATTGAACATAAATTATATAATTTAAAGATCCATCTTTAAGAAACTGATTTGATTAGGAAAAATATGTATCTTCAATATTATACTTGTAAGAAGTCGCCCCCTCCCAAATAATTGCAATTTTGCAATTGTCAAAATATCTGTAATTAAATTCGGTAGAGGCCGCAAAGATGTTGTGTTAATTATAAATTCAAGAGAGCAGAAGTATCAACCACTAGTAGACAATATGAATTTAATATGCAGAAATTTAATCCATACACGTGTTTTGGGACTTCATCCCATCATCAGTAGATTTACAATATTAAAATTTAAAAAAACAACAAATTAGCATGTGAAGAACTAAGACATACAAAGAAATACATAATACAAATACTAAAATTACTTAAAAAGAATACTAAATCTGGAACAAACATGAGACCTAAATCTTCAACAAACATGAGACTTGTACAATTCTCTTAAACGTTCTTTACTTTAACCGAAGAAAAAATTTACTAAAAAAAAATGGTGCCAGTTTTGGGACTATTTTGAAAATATTTTAAGGCTACTTGTAAAATACTCTCAAAAATCAAAATATTCGTTTGAAACTCCCAAAGTTCTTTCAGATCAATTGGGGAACATCAACAACATCAATTTTGAAGAAAATCGGATGAATGATTTAGCCGTTAGCGTTGACCGTAGACGGACTGACAGACAGACGGACCGACAGACGAACAAACTGACAGAGAGACAGACGTTTTGCCGTCCATCGACTTTTCTGCACCAAAGACCCAAAAAACATGAAGTATGGCTTCACTAAGTGTGAGAGGACTTAATATATTTATAAACCGGATTTACCCACTTTTTCGTTTCTACTGAAAATTCACCATTTCCGGCGTAATATTACTTAACATTCTCTTTTTAAGAAGTACCTCCGTAGAGACGAGAAAGTAAAAATCCAAATACCTACAAAAAGAGGTTAAGTTCAAGAAATTTATATAAAAAATAAAATACATAAATAGCCAAATAGTGACCTTGGGCTTCCGCAGGATGTCGTAGTAGTCGTCGACCATGCGCAGGAAGTAGTGCACGCTGTTCTCCGGCAGGTTGAAGATGACCTCGGTGGCGATGTAGCGCAACAGGTCGAAGTCGTCGCCCACGAAGTAGTTGGAGTCCCACACCAGCACGCCCGTGCGGGCCGCCCACAGCCGCCCTCCGTGCGTCTGCGCAACCAATTCCTCGATTCCTCAAGCACTGTGTGTTCTCCGTACAATATTAGAGACTATCTTCGCCTTAACAACTATAGGTTTCTATTAAGAGTGGTTTCGAATGAAGAAAAAATAATAAATTAACGTTAAACATTGAGAACATTTATGAGCATAGCAGTATGATGGAAGAAATAACATTATTAATAGCAGCAGAGGAAGTATCCCCTACATAATGTTTGTATACTTATTTGTAGATAACATCTAGATCTAGTAATATTAATATCCTAGAAGGAAGGGTATTTCTCAATATCCGAAAACGCTCTGAACCCGCAACACCGGCCGAAAGAAGAGGAACGTAAGCGTCCTTTTCTGCTTAATTTTCCGCGAACCTTTCAAATTCAAGGAGCCACGACATCAGTCGGATCGATTGAGGAATGTCAATTGTTGATTCATTGATTGATTGATTTTTTCGTGTTTCCGGGAACTGCTCCGAAAATTAGTCCCGTTAGTGTAGTGCATGTTTTTTTTCGCGGGAGATGGCGGTGACCTTCCCCCGCTGAATGGCGAGATCCGGCGCCGACCTGCCGTCAGCTAGTGGGGTTTTCCCCTAACCATGACTCTCCCACCAGCGGGGTACCGCCCGCAGCCGGGACAAGCTCCAAGCTCCCGACCGGTCGCCCAGAATATGTAGTAGTGTAGTGCATGTTAGTGTAAGTGTGTGTGTAAGAGGAGAGGATAGGACAAGGAAGGACAGATCGCGCGCGCTCCGTGACCCGTTTGATAGGGTACTGCTCCGGCATTCGCCCCTTCAGTTGATGCACTGAGCTACCGCTCCCGGTAGGAATGTCAATTTTGGTCCAAATTGTGCTTGCGGTACAGCCTCTAGCGATGTTTACAGACGGACGGACGGACAGACGAACAGACGGCAGAGGTTTTGCCGTAAAACATTTTTTTGGTATCAGGGACTCACAAAACGTAATTTTGATTTCTCAACGTGTTAGAGGAAGGCATTAACTATATACAGGAAAAAGATGTACCCATTTTCCCGGGACTAAGGACAGACAACAAGAGATTTTTTTTAAATCACCTTTTTTGCGCAGCATTACAATACTTTCGTTATACTCCGTGAGCTGTACAGGATAAACAGTAAGTAATTATGGCTATGTTTTGCCTCGAAGTGTTAAGATTGTTTTGAAAAGAAAAATACTGCTGTTTGTTGTCATTTCTTCTCATCCTTTCTGTAGCTCACCCGCCGTTCTGCAGTAACATATTGGTCCCACTGGAAGTCCAACATTCCTTCAATGATGGGTTCTTCAAATTTATCACCCAGGCATGCATATAACTTCTGTAACAGAACAAATAATAAAATGTCAGTGATGCACTTCCCCGTTAATTACAATTTGTTTAATCTGTGATATTTTTATGGAAAGATTTACACTAAATAGTATATAACGTGCCTTTATAAAATTTGTATAATTTCGTTTTGCTTTAAGATACGCTAATTTAAATACAAACAAATACTAGTATTGGATATACGTTTTACTATAGTAAGTAGTTTTCACTGTCACACTTGAATTGTGCAAGCTGTATGATGTCAGTTTTTTGTTTTTAAATACGTTTAAAAAGTCCAAAAAAATAGTAAACTAATTGTTAAATAATTTGAATGTGTTTGCACTCTCATATCCCTTCACATCATCCCACCTCAGAACTGCAAATGCAATGTCTTCTATGTTCTGGTCACCAAAAAGGATCCGGTTACTTATATGTTCCATACACCACCAAAAAAGAACGTAACAACTTAAGGATTTATATGAGCACTCGAAAACAAGAGAACCAGCCTTTTCGCAGAATTGCACCCACTGTTACCCCAGCGGCGCGACTAACCTATACATTCTGAAAGTCGCGGCAAGAGGTTGTCTACCACACCACCAAAGTCTAGATTGATTGATTGATTTGTTCGTGTTTCAGGGCACGTCAACTGCTTCGCTCATTAGTCTCGTTAGTGTAGTGCATATTTTTCTCGGGAGATGGCGGTGATCATCCCCCGCTGGATGGCGAGATCCGGCGCCGACCTACCGTCGGCTAGTGAGGTTTCCCCGTAATCAGGACTCTCCCTACAGCGGGGCACCGCCCAGCCGGGACAAGCTCTATGTTCCCGACCGGTCTCCCGGAATATGTGGTAGTGTGGTGCATGTTGGTGTAAGTGTGTGTGTAAGGGGAGGGGATAGAAAAAGGAAGAGGAAGGACAGATCGCGTGCGGTCCGTGGCCCGTTTGATAGGGTACTGCTCCAGAATTCGCCTGGTGTTGATCGGAGAAACCACGGAAAACTACCGATCAGAGCAGCCGGCCGCTAGAATTCTCCTTCAGACAGCGACTGAATTCGACCTAGCTGAAAAGCTTGTGTCGAAAATCCTGCCACCGTCAGGGTTCGATCCTAGGACCTCCCGGTCAGGAGCGCTGCAGTGACATCAGTTGATGGACTGAGCTTCCGTTCCCAGTCCAAAGTCCAGATATTACACATGACGTGTTGTGAAGAAGCGGTAACGAATCAAAAGTATAAGAATCACTTCGAACAAAGCAATGCAAGTTTGGGTGATGTATCGTTTTCAACGACCTGAGAGTAAAATAGTTATGGGCAGAGACATATTCATTTTAGGAAAGATAGGCTACTGAGATACATTGACCTTCGTGTTTTCATACGTCACCAGAACTCAGAATAGCAAATCCAATGTTTCCTACGTTCTGGCAAATATATTTGATACAAAATGTGACATATCAAGGCTTAATATTACCAGCATTCGGGCACAAGAGAACCCACAGCAATGTATACTTAATATTTTTATCACTCGTCAACAAGAGAACCCATCTCTACGCAGAGCCATGGCCAATGGTACCCCTGCAAAGCGACTAGTCCATAAACCCTGAGAAGCACGACCAAAGATGTTTCTTCTTATCGCCAAAGTTCAAACATCGATCTCGCGTGCAGTAAAAAGGCAATAAGAAACAAGACGAGTACTAAGCATAGCTAACAACTCAAAATATGCAGATCCTAGGTTAGGTGAGGTGGTGTATCCAACGACCGTTACAAAAACCGCATGCATTACTGTAGAAACATATAATAATTTATGGGAGGATAGATCACGTGCATACGGTGACCCGAGAGTTTCCACAAGACATTTCACCTCAGAAAAACAAATACGCCGTAACACAACATTGCAGGCGTAATATTACCAGCACTCATTAAAGGGAGAATACATCTTTTGTATAGTCATGCACGGAGGTACCCTATCGAGACCAGTCATGACAAGCCCGTCAAGATCAGTTCTTACCCGTACATCCTGAAAAACCCGACCCACAATAACCCCCTATCCACTCAGGCTCAGATATCAGTTACGTGTGTTGTGGCGAAGCACTGACAAATCGAAACAATTAGGAAGCACTTCGAGCAAATCAAGCAATGCAGGGACTAGGTTGGGTGGGGAATCGTTTCCAACGACCACGAGAGCAAAAGAGCTGCTTGCTCACCAGAAGAGCGGTGAATCATCTCAGGGGTATATATCACTCGGATCGTCGTCACCATATCTGAACGATATGCATCCCACCTCAGAAGGGCTCCACTCTTCATCCTCCCTCAGAAGGGCAAATCCCAATACCTCTATGTTTCGGGAAATAGATATGAAAGGAAGGCTTAACATTACCAGCTCTCGGTCACAACACAACCCATCAGTACGTATAACCGTTCCCGTTGGTACACCAGCAACGTAGCCAGCTCATACACCCTGAGGAACACACGCAGGTCGTCTCTACGCCCCCAAAATTTGAGCAGCAGCTGAACATGATGTGTATTGATGAATCAGTAACAAATCAAAACGTTTAGGAAGCACTTCGAACAAAGCAACCAATGCAGAGGTAAGCTTGGGTAGGGTATCGTTTCCTAAGACCGTGATAGTAAAATAGCAATGTGCAGGAACAGATCTTCATTTCAAGAAAGATAGACAACTCGCTTTCACACCTCGGAATGACAAATCTAATGTCCTCTATTTTCGCGGAATACACATGAAAGGAACGTGACGTCCCAAGGCTTCAAGATACATTAATGTTCATGTCTTCACAAGACATCTCTCCTCATAAAAGCACGTAACTGCCTCTACACAGCGCTATGCGTCTTATTACCAGAACTCGGTCACAAGAGAACCAAGTCAGGGAAATAGAGATGGAAGGAATGTGACGTCTCAAGGTTTCAAGGTACATTAAGTCTACGAAAGACATCCCACTTTAGAAGAGCATGTACTGCCACTCTACAAAGTTAGGTTTCGTACTTCCAGCACTAAAGGAACGTGATGTCTCAAGGATTTCAAGATACATTTATTTTCGTGTCTATACAAGACATACTTCCTCATAAAAGCACGTAACTGCCTCCAACAGCGTTAGGCTTCTTATTACCAGCACTGGCACAAGAGAACTTGTCCGGGAAATAATATGAAAGGAACGTGACGTCTCAAGGCTTTCAAGATACATTAATCTTCATGTCTACACAGGACATCCTACCTCACAAGAGCACGCAACCGCCTCTATACAGCGTTAGGCTTCTTATTACCAGCACTCGGCCACAAGAGAACTCTGTCCGGGAAATATATATGCAAGGAACGTGACGTATCAAGGCTTCAAGATACATTAATTTTCGCATCTACACAAGACATCCCACCTCACAAGAGCACGTAACCGCCTCTACACAGCGTTAGGCTACTTATTACCAGCACTCGGCCACAAGAGAACTATGTCCGGGGAATATATATGCAAGGAACGTGACGTATCAAGGCTTCAAGGTAGATTAATTTTCACGTCTACACAAGACATCCCACCTCACAAGAGCACGTAACCGCCTCTACACAGCGTTAGGCTACTTATTACCAGCACTCGGCCACAAGAGAACTATGTCCGGGAATATATATGCAAGGAACGTGACGTATCAAGGCTTCAAGGTAGATTAATTTTCACGTCTACACAAGACATCCCACCTCACAAGAGCACGTAACCGCCTCTACACAGCGTTAGGCTACTTATTACCAGCACTCGGCCACAAGAGAACTATGTCCGGGGAGTAGATATGCAAGGAACGTGACGTATCAAGGCTTCAAGATACATTAATTTTCGCATCTACACAAGACATCCCACCTCACAAGAGCACGTAACCGCCTCTACACAGCGTTAGGCTACTTATTACCAGCACTCGGCCACAAGAGAACTATGTCCGGGGAGTAGATATGCAAGGAACGTGACGTATCAAGGCTTCAAGATACATTAATTTTCGCATCTACACAAGACATCCCACCTCACAAGAGCACGTAACCGCCTCTACACAGCGTTAGGCTACTTATTACCAGCACTCGGCCACAGAGAACTATGTCCGGGGAATATATATGCAAGGAACGTGACGTATCAAGGCTTCAAGGTAGATTAATTTTCACGTCTACACAAGACATCCCACCTCACAAGAGCACGTAACCGCCTCTACACAGCGTTAGGCTACTTATTACCAGCACTCGGCCACAAGAGAACTATGTCCGGGGAATATATATGCAAGGAACGTGACGTATCAAGGCTTCAAGGTAGATTAATTTTCACGTCTACACAAGACATCCCACCTCACAAGAGCACGTAACCGCCTCTACACAGCGTTAGGCTACTTATTACCAGCACTCGGCCACAAGAGAACTATGTCCGGGGAGTAGATATGCAAGGAACGTGACGTATCAAGGCTTCAAGGTAGATTAATTTCACGTCTACACAAGACATCCCACCTCACAAGAGCACGTAACCGCCTCTACACAGCGTTAGGCTACTTATTACCAGCACTCGGCCACAAGAGAACTATGTCCGGGGAATATATATGCAAGGAACGTGACGTATCAAGGCTTCAAGGTAGATTAATTTCACGTCTACACAAGACATCCCACCTCACAAGAGCACGTAACCGCCTCTACACAGCGTTAGGCTACTTATTACCAGCACTCGGCCACAAGAGAACTATGTCCGGGAATATATATGCAAGGAACGTGACGTATCAAGGCTTCAAGGTAGATTAATTTTCACGTCTACACAAGACATCCCACCTCACAAGAGCACGTAACCGCCTCTACACAGCGTTAGGCTACTTATTACCAGCACTCGGCCACAAGAGAACTATGTCCGGGAGTAGATATGCAAGGAACGTGACGTATCAAGGCTTCAAGATACATTAATTTTCGCATCTACACAAGACATCCCACCTCACAAGAGCACGTAACCGCCTCTACACAGCGTTAGGCTACTTATTACCAGCACTCGGCCACAAGAGAACTATGTCCGGGGAATATATATGCAAGGAACGTGACGTATCAAGGCTTCAAGGTAGATTAATTTTCACGTCTACACAAGACATCCCACCTCACAAGAGCACGTAACCGCCTCTACACAGCGTTAGGCTACTTATTACCAGCACTCGGCCACAAGAGAACCCACCTCTACGCAAAGCCGCGCCCGCTGGTACCCCAGCGACGTGACCAGCCCGTACACCCTGAGGCAGGGCCGCAGGTCGTCCTCCACGCCCCCGAAGTCCGGGCACCGGCTGCACGTGCGGTGGGGCGAGGTGGGCGACGGGCGCGCGGAGGTGAAGGCCGGGGCGGGCGCGCGCGGGGGCGGGCTGCCGCTGGGCGAGTACGGCCCGACGAAGGCGCCGCGCGTCCGGAAGTTCCCGATGTCGGACGGGGGGTCGCGGGCGAGGCCGACGTCGTGGGCGGGGCGGCCGCCCGGACGCGGCCCGCCGGCCGGCGTCTGCGCGGCGGCGCCGACCGCCTGCGCGCGGGCGGCTAGAGGCAATTGTTTCGCCATGGCGCGCGCGCGCACCCGCGGATGGCACTGTGGTCGCCATCGCGACCACAACACTAGAGGGAGGTGGTCGCCGTGGAAATGAATTCGTTTCTGTGGAAAGTCAAGGTAGGTGCTACGCAAAGAAGTACATGAAAGTACTTGAGAGTACAAAGGAGTAAATGCTTTTATAAGCAATTTAAGAAGTCTGAAGGGTATGTCGCCTTGCGTTCCCGCACGGGCGACGAGAGGCAATTGTTTTCCAATGGCTTGCGCGCGTTACCTGAAGGGCTCTTTAAATGTGTCGCTTTGCGCCTGTGCGCGGCGGCTAGAGCCAATTGTTTTGTAATGGCTCGCGCCCATTCCCGGATGGTACTGTGGTTGCCATCGCGACCACAACACTAGAGGCAAGTGGTCGCCGTGGAAATGAATTCGTTTCTGTGGTAAAGGCAAGGTAGGTTTTTAACCTGCTACGCAAAGAAGTACAAAGAATAGCCGGCCCGGTGGCCGAGATCGCTAAGGCAGTAGTGTCGTAGTGATCTCGGACCGAAGGGTCGCGGGTTCGAGTCCCGCCTCGGGCATGGTTGTATTGTGTTCGTACTTTCAACCCTTATCATCAATCACCATATCGTTTCATCCACATAGTTACCATACCGTTAACAGCAATAGTGGTCGCTAATGACCTTAGATGTTGAAGCGACCTTAAATAATCCAATTAAAAAAAGTACAAAGAATAAACGCTTTTGTAAGCATTTTAAGAAGTCTGAAGGGTATATCGTCTTGCGTTCCCACACGGGTGACGAGAGGCAATTGTTTCCCAATGGCTC
The DNA here is from genome assembly GCA_964035755.1 of Teleogryllus oceanicus. Lineage (NCBI taxonomy): Eukaryota > Metazoa > Arthropoda > Insecta > Orthoptera > Gryllidae > Teleogryllus > Teleogryllus oceanicus. The sequence goes on from CAXIVR010000010.1 coordinate 19,103,807, forward strand.
GCGCGCGTTGTCCGAAGGGCTCCTTAAGTGTGTCGGTTTGCGCCTGTGCGCGGTGGCTAGAGGCAATTGTTTTGTAATGGCTCGCGTGCACCCCCGGATGGCACTGTGGTCGCCATACCGACCACAACTCAACCCGGGGGGTGTCACAGTGGAAATCAACATGTTCTCGCAATAAAACGAAGGTAGGTTTTAACCTGCTACGCAAAGGAATACAAAAAGTAAACGTTTTTATAAACATTTACGAGTTGCCTGAAGGGTCCATTGGCGTGTCGCTTTGCGCCTGTGCGCTGGGTTCTAGAGGCAATTGTTTCGTAATGGAATGATCTTGGCTGTCCAGGTGACGCCGCGTCCAAGGCTGTGTTGCCGACGTTTCGACTATCTTGTCGTGGTCTTCCTCAGGACTGTTGTGCGGAGTAAGACCACGACAAGATAGTCGAAACGTCGGCAACACAGCCTTCGACGCGGCGTCACCTGGACAGCCAAGATCATTTACATGACTCGGGCCGCGGAAGCCTACGACTTTACATGTTTCGTAATGGGTCGCTTGGACCTCCGGATGGCACTGTGATCACCATAGCAACCACAACACTAGTGGCAGAAGGATGCCGTGGAAATGAACGCGTTACAGCGGTAAAGCCAAAATAGGTATAATCTACGACTGTGTATACACGATATTATTTCTTTTCCGGTGTAAATACGTGAACAATTCCTTTCTTGCATTGCACGCGTGATTGGTTGCAAGCTAAACAGGTTTTTAACTGGCTAAGGAATATAAGGAATAAATGTTTTTTAAACATTGTAAGAACCCTGAAGGATTTGTCGCCTTGCGTTCCCGTTGGACTTTCAAGTTCATTGACATTAAAACTAGAGTAACATACAGACACGAGAATCGTTAGATGTTTTCGGAATTACTGGTAAAGATCAGCAATATATACCTCATCTATTTTTTAAAGTTTCTTTTACAAAATCACAAACTATTGTGATATTCTAATAATCAAAGAAATTCGTCAAATAATATTTACGTTTGATTAAGCTATGATTATTTATTGTTGTCATTTCATTGCCAGTTTGCAGTTTGCCTACGAAATCGATATATTATAACTCGAAATTATTTAATGACATTAAATCATTTCATCAGAAGCTGGCAATACAGCAATGAATTGTTAAATATTTCATCGTTTAGTTCTGGAGATAAGGGAATTAATGATTGCACAACTGTCGGGTATACGATAAGTATTACCTGCTCGGTTATGGACACGCAATCAATGTCAAATAATGAAATAAAAACTATTTCCTGTTAATTTACTCGCACGGCATGCAATAGAATCCTACAATTTTTATACTCTCACTCTAATTCTAGACAATTTTCCTTCCTCTCCATTCCCCATTCCTTTTATGTAATTGAATGTCTACTGAAGAACACTTGCTATTGACTCCTTAGAGTTGCTTGTAAAGAACAAATATTGAACATTGGAAGTACATGATGGAATAATTTGTTTCCTCCTTAGAAAGATGTATGTTTACAGATAACATCATTTACACATCTTTTATCCATAATATCCTTAATTACCTCTAGTGAATTGTTTGTATCAATTTGAACCATTAAACATTGTACAACGTACAAAATAAAAGGTAACTACAACAACCTCTACAGATTAAATTGTGTTAAAAAATCTAAATGTTAGCATTAGTATTCATCCACTTAAAAAGAAGTATTTATCTACATAATTGTTCTACTTGCAATGATTTTTTTATCTAATTAAAACAGACATAACAAATTATTTTAATAATTTATTTCTTTGACATTCAGACCTTAGTTAGGTATTTTCAAAAAAATCTAGAGTTCAGGTTCGTTGAAAACAGTAAAAAGTAGCATTTCATAAAAATGTCAATGTTATAAAAAACAATTGTCACGTATTTTAATAAAGTCAGAAAATGATTACAAGTAAACAAGGAAAAAGACGTTAATATCTTTCTTAAAATTGATTGTTGGATGCTGAATATAACCATTTTACACATCTTTAGTTTTAAATATACTGCAACATAAATTATGAATGACTTTTTAATTAATGAATTATACATAAAATATAGAAGAGTTAAATTTGTCTAACTTACCGAATTCCATTGCATATTCTTGCAGCCATCAAACAGAAAATTTGCAAGACATTGAAAACTACAAAATCAGAGATATTTCGTACTGATCAACGTAGCGTTGGAAGTAATTTCAGAAGATATAAATGTACTTTACGATGTTTCATCACCTTGCATGTCAGCGAACATATCAGTAACCACTGGAGACATTATGATCTGCGGATTATAACTTTTTTCAGAAATTCACCACAACCACTGTGACTGCAAAGCACCAGACCTGTGCAATTCCTTCACAATGTAACACTCCTCTTCTTTATGGAATACTAATGAGACACTGTAAATAAACATTAACTGATAATAGTTTTTCAAATGTTTAATGACGTCGCAGCAACATTGTTGGAAATATTTTGTAGTGTATGACGTAGTATACCTGTAATGGCAAAATTGTGTCACGAATTTTATTCATTACATTATCGATTAGGAACTGATATTTAAAGTGTATTGCATATTCATCGAAATACTTCTTAGCTTCTTTCTGCAAGTTAACGTTTATTAGAAAAACGTATTGTTACACAAAGATACTATTATTGAAACGGTAGTGAACATAAAATATTTTGCACCATTAATTACTTCAAAACATATTCAAATATCATGATCTTCAAATATCATGACAGCGATGTCGTGATAATTGCATACAATTTAATTAATTGTAGATTTGACTGACGATTAAGGTTACATAATATTCATATTTTTCGGTAAGGTCTATATGTCCACATTGATGTTGAAGAAATCCTCTGCAATGTCATAAGTTGCTACTCATTATATGACATCAAATTTGTAAAAAACAGTTAACATAGGTTTTTTTAATTATTGTTTGTTTATTTTTGGTGAATGGCTACCCAAGTAAACAAAAAATTGAATAAAACTGAGTTTTCTCAGATTTATGAGAGAATTAATTCACAACTTATATATCAATCAAATACAGCTTATATACCACTCAAATACAGCAATATTTGAGTGGTAAAAACAATTCCAGATGAATATTTGTTTAGGAGATATCTTGTTTTTTGTACCGGAAGTATCCAGATTCCATCAATGAACTTTTCCTAAGCCTTTATCTTGGCCCAAAACAGCTTAGCCAAACTGCATCCTTCTGGTGTTCTATATGATTAAAAAGAAGAGCAATTTTATATTCTGGAGATCAGTTTTAGATTACTACTATTATTAAAAATAATAATAATAATAATAATAATAATAATAATAATAATAATAATAATAATAATAATAAGTTCATAACAACCCAACCCATTTAAATTACTATTAAAATAAATTTATGAAATGGATTTTGATGTTCAGTGAAGACATATGAAACATTTATGCATCAGAGACGATTTTACCTTGCTTTAAAGCATGTGTAGTGATTTCTATTGTTTAATGTCATCTGGCAATATTATGTAAGAGTACCTGCACTATATGTGGTTTGTTAGCAGTGAGCTATTAAAGGAGCTCTGCCTTCAGGTTGATACTGTCAACCTGATGGTCATACAATGGACAGATTCGTATTTTTCAAAACTTCACTTACAAAGAAATTGCCTAATTGGGCTCTGAAGCCATAGAAAAGTGTTTCACTGCAAATTTGTGGTTGTAAACTCTACATCGTTTAAATTTTGTTTGATGCATAAAGGACGCAGAGTACGGTTTCCGAAACGTTCGTTGCTTGCTTTAAAGATTGTATTAAAACAATCCTATAATTTCTGTTGCATATTTTTAGTTTAATCTGCCTATAAATTTGTAATTATTTGATGTAATCGGCCGACTTTAAAAATAATCAATTCTTTTCTGTGAAATGATTTTTCTAGAGTTTCAATTGCCCTTCTCTGCTCACATATCCATTTTATTTTTAACTATTTTCTCTTTTTAATAATATGATATTGCTGACTGGTCTCAACCGCATTTACCTTCCAAATATTATTTTATCTGTGAGCATCGGCATACGACAACTTACCGCTTACTACTCGCGCAACTTTTCTTGAACGATGACCTTTCTTCCCCCTCCTCCCTTGAGCAATAAATAGTTGAAGGCAAAAGCTCGCAACGAGCACTGATGACAACATTCCAAACCCTAAAATTTCGTTGGCGCGAAACAGAAGTTAGTTGCTTTCATAATCGAGAACTTATATTCAGTTTTATTACCATTATATAAAGAAATGGCTGAGGTAGGTCCAGGTCCTTTAAAGGAGGCACCTAAAACTCCTGTCTAGTGTCTGGACTCCCTACAGTTGCCTAGCGAGAGCGATGACCTGGACGCACACGTAACAGGTTTGACTTTCATTTTCCAGAGGTTAGCATTATTGTAAATACTCTTGTGGCCGACTTGATAACTAATACCCCTACTCCGCCCGCATTTATTCAATCCATCGTTCAAGAAAAGTTGCGCGAGTGGTCATATGGCCTGGTCATATGCAGACGGGCTCTCCGTACGGATCTGCGATTTCTGAAAATTTCTGTTTGACGGAAGGGATTATTTGATTTCTTTCGGATATTCGTCGTTCTAACCGGGTTCTAATCTGTTATCAATTTCCAACTCTAATCCTTCGAAAATGCATTTATTTATTTAATCTAACCACTACCCTGTTTATTTGCCGAGGTCTATTAGTTGTGAAAACTTTTTTTGTGGGTTGACAGGACTGCCCGTACGGGTTACAAAAATTTACGTAATAAATATTTCTCGTCTTTATTTATTTGAATTTGGTAATTCTCCTCACCATTACATAAATAATAATCTCCGTTTTCAAATCAACAAGGCGTTATAATCCGATTTTCTTCAGCTTAACACAAACAAAAACATACATAGCACATTTCCAGAGCATTCGAAGTAGAACAATAAAGAATAATAAACCTTTACATATGTAAATATTCCTGATTAATCTCCCCTTGAATGCATGGTCGTTTACTCCTTGATATGCTAATTAAAATCATTAAAATCTACAACAAACCTTGATGTTTCTGCAATGCTTGTGTTAGGAATGCTCCTTTTTTTGTTACTTCCCTGTGTGGAGTCCTTTTTGACCACAAAATATCACATACAGTTTAGATTATATTTCAGCATAGTCCAAGTATATCATTTCATTTTTCTCTCCTCTATTCAAGATTTGTACTTTTCCGACTTGTGACATTTGTACAGTTAACCATGCCAAATAGTTTTTCCCATCCCATAACCACCGATTCGAAACATATTCTACCTCCATCTGATCATCACCGAGTCGGAATACCTTGTGCCCTCTTCTTCATAACACGCGTCAGTCTTCTATTCTCCGAAGATGCACAGTACTGCACGGTTTTACGTTTCTCTTTATTTTTCTGTTTTGACTCTCCCCTTCCTCGCACGATTTCTCATTTCTGATTGTCTAATTCCGTCTAAGCGTCATATATAGTTTATTCCACGAACAATCAATTCTTCCGTTATTTCCGGTAAATAACGACAACCCACGGAAATTTCTTCTGTGTCCATTTGAGATTATAATCACAATGAATTCTGCTATTTTCCCAGTTGATTATTCATATTGTCCTTCCCTTACATTCTCATTATTTACAAACTCATCATATAATTTCTTTAGGCACCCCATTGTTGACATCGTGTATATGATGCTTAATTTATTTATTTTTCATTTATACTGTTTTGTACCGTCACATATTGAATACAGTATAATATAATTTATCAGCCTTTTTACAATAACAAATAGAGTATTACACTTAAATTAGTAACATTTGCTTACTGAGATACATAATAATATTATTCCTGATCACATGCTCATAGTCATTCTTTATAGAAATCAATCGAAGTGTTTCGTTGCGTACTTCGAATCTTGGCAAGGTCAAGACCTCGGATGAATTCAAGCCAAAGAAACGTCCAACATTTCACGACGTCTTCTTTCTTCAGTCACCGCGATGTATTTATTCCCTGTCTCGTCCTGTTTCAACGCGATATGCGGTGTCCGTCGTTAAAGAAATGTCAAATCGCGACTCTGTCAAATGTCAGCTGGTCCGTCAGATAATTGTCAGTTAATTTACACGCACATGCGATAATTCCCTATCTTACTCCCCTGGCGAGTGCCTCACGGCATCACTTCCCAATGTTCATAAATAAAACGTTCAAGGGATGATATGGCTATGAAATATTTTCTAATCTAAATGATGTTAGCATACGCGTGATAGTTTTCTATTCAATCCACAAAACTGCATTTCGGTAACATTATTTAATTTTTCCAAAAATAACTATACAAAGAGTAAGCAATTCTCTTGCTTTCCTACATTCAACATTATGTCCTTGCTAATTTACTACGATACCGTCCACCATGCGTCCCTATCGAATGCCAATCGGCAACATTCCAGAGACGATGTATTCAGCTCGAGTGCCAGTGATCAAAAGCAGCGTCTAACTATAATTACGGCTACTCTTCCCCGATGTAGACTATGTTGTAATACTGCATTGGGAGCATTCATTTTTTCACGAATTTGTTTACGCCCGTTACCATAACGACAGCCGAGCTGTTTAAATTATCTCTGTATGACCAAATAAAGCATATTAACGTGGTATTTTAAATTTCTTTCATGATGCCACTGAATAAATAAATAGAATGTTCAAGGAGGAAACGTCGAAATCTATAAAATTAGCTCGTTGTATTTTGTAAAAGAAACTTTGAAAAATGGATGAGGTATATATTGCTGATCTTTACCAGTAATTCCGAAAACATCTGATTCTCGTGTCTGTATGTTACTCCAGCTTTAAAGTCGGTGAACTTGAAACTCCATCGGGAACGCAAGGCGACAAATCCTTCAGGGTTCTTACAATGTTTATAAAACATTTATTCCTTATATTCTTTAGCCAGTTAAAAACCTGTTTTAGCTTACAACCAATCACGCGTACAATGCAAGACAATTTTAAGCATATATTGTCTCATGAACTCCTTGGATATTCCTAAAGGCTGAGCCGCAATAACCACTCAAAAATTGGTTTGAAAAATACTTTCTATTCAAATATTTGAATTGCAGAAATATGTAAACTCTCCAGAAAACGTATATTGTTTATTATTTACAAATGAAATGAATATATTGGTTCAGAAACAAACATTAACACAGAAATAAAAAGATGTCAAATTGTGTAAATTGGGTGCTTTTTATATTCCTGTGTTATTTTTTCTTTCTGAATAAATATATTAATTTCTTTTGTAACTAATAAACAATTTACATGTTTCTGGAGAATATACAGGTTTTTGAAATGCAAATGTTTGGATAGAAAGTATTTTTTAACCCAACTTTTGTGTGCTTATTGCGGCTCAGTCATTCGGAATACCCAAGGAGTTTATTAGACAAAACATGCGTAAAATTGTCTTAAGTGCATATTTTCCAAGTTTCGACGTTCTCTCGCTGAACGTCTTGTATAAAGACAGTATTACCTCGCAACACGTTTTTAGGATGCGCCGGCACATAATTTTACGGTAGTGAATTGACCCAACACTCTCAAGAGTGGAAAACGTCTGGGCTTTGTAGGTATAATCCCAAAGTTTAAACCTTTGTGTCTCTTGTGAATTGATACTCCATGAAAGAGCGAAAACTCTGAAGCCACGGAGTAATTTTTCTGGCGTCCACTTTTTCTTTGAAAGCACCGCACCCACAATGGTCTTTGCGCTCCCGATGAATTAACCACAGAGGGACGTCGTCTTTTGTTTCAACGAAATTTCATTGTTTGTGGAGAAGCTGGGTCCCAGGAGATGAAAAGGGACTCCCAGACTATCGACTTAGATCTTTTGATGTAACTCCCTCCTGGATTCGCGTAATTGGTGGCGCTGCCTGTGTGAATTTACGACTTGAGCTTGGAAACTCCTTGGTGGTTTGCATACGACTTGTACAATTTGCATGAATCTGTCTCAGGCTCGGATGAAAATTAACGGAAATGTTGTCGCGTGTAAAAGGAAAGTAGAATATATTACCTTCACGTTGCCCCTGGCAATATTTTCACGTTGTATATCTCTCTAGAGAAGGATTATACGATAAGGATTACATTAAGGTACAGAGCCGTTGGGAAATATTTAGTAACAACAAATAAAATAAATAATGGTCATAGAGAAGAAATTAAATATTTTTCTTGTTTGGAAGTGGCATGTTGTTCCTATGTCTTCACCTTTTGAAATAGGAAACATATTTTATGAGTCAAGAATTTATTATTTCAACGTTTCGTAATATTTATTGGTAAAACTATATTCGTTATGTATTACAATTATGTCTTGGAACGTTTTGAAAATTAAGTGTTAAATATATTCTGAAATTTATAAAAATTGCTTTAAACATATAGTGGAACGTTATTTGATTTTCTTTACTTTTCTGTTACAAATATTTTCCCTTACGTTTCATGACGGTTGTGTTTAATCATTTCGTACTCCTGTTTAACCATGATCTTTGTTGATAGTTTATTTTTTAATTTTATTTGTATTTACTCTTTTAGGTATTTATTGTTTTTTTTTATTTTAGGTCATGAATGCATATTACGCTTAACACAATTAATCGTTGATTCTGATGACAATAATTCTACGGTAATACACCGATACCTGGTACCATCAAGAGTTGGGTCATTTGGAAAAAATAAACTAAACAATAACGGAAATGAACTTATATAATTTGCCAGTATAAACAACTTAAAGATCTTTAAAACTTCGTTCAGAAAACGAGATGCAAATAAACATACTTGGCGCACAAGAGGACATAAATCAATAATTGATTATTTCCTAAAAAAAGAAACCTTGAAATCACAAATAAAAGATGTGCAAGTTTCTCGAGGGTGTGATATAGGTTCTGATCACTTTATATTAATTAGCAAGTTCAATCTCGGGAAAATATGGAGGACTACAAGATGACAGAAACGTAATTTAGAAGAAGTATACCAAGTACATCTTCTGCAAGAAGAAAGTATAAAAATGCTGTATCAAACTAGATTACAGAAATACTTATTAGAAACATCAACTGAAAACGATGTAGAGATAGAATGGAATAGTGTCCGAAACTGTATTGAAAATTTGGCAAGAGAATCTACAGGCAAAAGGAGAAAAATAAGGAGTAAAAAGAGTCTGAAAATTTGGAACAGCGTGATTGAAAACCTAGTAAAAAGAATAGGAAGGAAAATTTGCGAAGACGTATCAGGCACGAGCATAATTCATGAAGTGCAGAAGAAGAAGATGACTCTGAAGTATATTACTTACTGCACCTTTGTAAGGGATATTCCCGTAAATAAATGAATATTTACATGTTACAAAATATAGTCTTGTATTCTGTTTGTTTTTTTAATCAAAATTATTGTTGGATAACGTTATAATACCACGAGTTTTCAAAGCATTTGCACAGGGAGCGGTAGCTCAGTGCATCAACTGAAGTCACTGCAGCGCCTCTGTCACTGCAGCGCAAACATAATTAATATTGTTTATTTGCGAATAACTTTCTTTCCTCTAACATGTCAACAGTTAAGACAATTTCACCAAGAATATTCTGGAACGTAACATCAAGCAAGCGTCACCTCCCGCTTCCACAGGGCTAACGCAGTGAGTTGCGACCCAAGCGACCGCTGAGAATTCCCGTGCAACCGCTGCGCCGCATTGACACCTCCTGGGGTTTCGCGGAGTCACCCGCCCAGAGGGGGCGACGGGAGGGATGGGGAGGGCTCGGAGGCCCTTAACGCAGCGCAGCAGAGCGCCGCAAAGGGCGATCGCCGAGAGGACGGCTCGGCCGCGCCTCTTAGGGGCAATCGTCCGCGCCCCCCGAGGGGAAGAGCAGGGCCGATTCGAACACGCCCACTACTCCACTGCTCACAGCTGGCCCGATCACAGCGTGCTGCTGTGCCCGTACTCGCGCCCGCTAGACCGTCTGCTTGTCCGTCTGCTAGGCTGCAAACCCTTTCCTGGGTCCGTTTCAACACCTATGTTTCCGATCGCCCGTGGTTTCGTTCGTTTACCAGTTTGTTCGTTAGTCAGCTCTTCCGCCTCTCCACATGCCCTCTTATCCGTTTGTACATCCAATTGCCTGTCCGTCTATTCAGCTCCCCGTCCGTCTGTCCGTCTGTCCGTCTGTCCGTCTGTCCGTCTGTCCGTCTGTCCTCTGCCCGTCTGCCCGTCTGTCCGTCTGTCCGTCTGTCCGTCTGTCCGTCTGCCCGTCTGTCCGTCTGCCCGTCTGTCCCGTCTGCTCCGTCTGTCCGTCTGTCCGTCTGTCCGTCGTCTGCGTCCGTCTGTCCGTCTGTCCGTCTGTCCGTCTGCCCGTCTGTCCGTCTGTCCGTCTGTCCGTCTGTCCGTCTGTCCGTCGTCGTCTGTCCGTCTGTCCGTCTGTCCGTCTCCGTCTGTCCCGTCTGCCGTCTGTCCGTCTGTCCTCTGCCGTCTCCGTCGTCGTCCGTCGCCCGTCTGTCCGTCTCGTCCGTCTGTCCGTCTCCGTCGTCTGTCGTCTGCCGTCTGCCGTCGTCCGTCTGCCGTCTGCCCGTCTGCCGTCTGTCGTCCGTCTGTCCGTCTGTCCGTCTGTCCGTCTGTCCGTCGTCCGTCTCGTTCCGTCTGTCCGTCTGTCCGTCGTCCGTCTGTCCGTCTGCCCGTCTGCTCCGTCTCGTCCGTCGTCCCGTCTGCTCCGTCTGCTCCGTCTGTCCGCTGCCGTCTGCCTCGTCCGTCTGCCGTCGCCGTCTGTCCGTCTGTCCGTCTGTCCGTCTGTCCGTCTGTCCGTCTGTCCGTCTGTCCGTCTGTCCGTCTATGCGTCTGCCCCTCTGCCCGTCTTCCCGTCTGCCTGTCTGCCGGTGTGCCCGGCTGCCCGATGTCGTCTGTCCGTCTGTCCGTCTGTCCGTCTGTCCGTCTGTCCGTCTGTCCGTCTGTCCGTCTGTCCGTCGCCGTCTGTCCGTCTATGCGTCTGCCCCTCTGCCCGTCTTCCCGTCTGCCTGTCTGCCGGTGTGCCCGGCTGCCCGACTGCCTGGCTGCCCGGCTGCCCTTTCCCCCCTGCCCGTCTGCCGGTCCGTCTGTCTTCTTTTTCGTCTGTCCGCCAGCCGGTCCATTCGCCTGCCTCTGTGCCCATCTGCCTGCCTGCCCTTCTCTTTGTCGCCTTTCTGCCCATTTTCCTGTCAGAGGACAAACGGACGCATACCCTTCCGCTTGGCTCTCTACTCTCTGACAACGCTCTTACTATCTAGTGTTCTGTCCTGATACACACACATTCACACAAAGAGAAAACATCGCCCGATGTTTTCACCCTCAAACATTATCCGCACGTTTTTCTGTAACCTTCTCATCGCTCGGTTATTTCATTTGCTGCCGGTCAACAAATGACCCAAAACCACTACCACCCACTAATACACTGATTTCAAGAATTTTCCACTTATATTTCTTTATTTCTGGCGCCTTGTATTCTCTATTTTCAATTCTAACCTGTTTTTGGAAACGCAGAATACTATTAAACGCAGAATATTATTTCGGAAGCGCAGTATACAAACACTGCAAAATCTGCAGAGACAGAAAGGGATGTTTATCCTGTCATAGAATACGAATTTACAATACGTTACTGGTAAACATGCGCCAAACGCTCGGACGTGCCAGCAAGGACCACAAGCCACCGTGCCCTCAGGGGCTGCAAAGGGCTTTACCTGCTCTCATTGCAGGTATCGCTCGTTTGTGTAATTTAATCTCTCATGTGGCGCTTGCACTCTCCCACTGGTGACCATAAAGAACATGTGAGTATAATTCGCATAATTTTTCCTTCAACAAAACTATGTGTTGATAAAAATGTCTAATACACTGACACATTATTCATTGCTAGACTTGGTATTTTTGGGAAAAATTAGTTGACAACAAATATAATTTGTGTAATTATAAAACTTACCTTTATTCTTTACATACAAACTATTTATTGATTTAAATACTGCAGTTGAAAACACCAACTGGAAAGTATACAGACCTGTAAACTTTTCTTCCTACGTGTGATGTTTTGAAAGGCAAGTGGCCACTGCAGAGAAAATCATATTTTATTTTGTGGTAGAAGTAGCCTTGCTGGGGTACTTATTAATCATAATTAGGATTCTAATGAAATGTTTTTTTTACTTTTTATTTTACTTTACGATAACTAAAGGCAGTAATTTCCTGATAAAAAACAGTTCAAATCAAATGATTGCAAACTGAAAGTACTTTAAACAAACGAGGCAGCATTGATTATATCAATAGCCCACCCAACAGCTTGAGTTGCACGGGTTTTGATTAACTCTTAACATATTTTTTCTTTGATTTTAGAGTATTTTAAAATCACATTCGCTTGATAATGTTTGTCGATATTTTTGCTCATCCAAATGCGTCCCCTAATCATAGTCATTCTGCGTCACCTGGCCCGTCCTGTCTCTCCCTAATCTCACATGTTTGTTATGAACATCGGTGCTACAACCATAGTTGCTGTGAACAACTGCAAAGAGATGCATTCTTGCTTATACCCGACAAATGGCCAGTTACAAATTTAGTTACATTGGATGTAATTTCGTTTTTGGGAATGAATAAAAATGCACTGAGTAAGAACATGGTCTTTAAGAAATGTCAAATTAACATTTATCATTGCACTGTTTGTGAAATAGTTATAAAAACGGAAAAGCAGCACACTGTATTTTTTCTCTGAGTTAAAAAGAGAGTAGGAGAAATTAGAACAAAGATAGTAAATTTCATTCAGACAGTAAATTTCTTATGTTTCTCAAGTTTATGTGAACAAAATTTTATTAAGTATGGAATAAAACTGATTTATACAGATAAGAAACGTACAAAAGTTATTGATACAACAAAAACCGAAATTTTTTAGTAGACGAACTTTTGTCCGAGAAAAAACTCGAACATCCTTTCAGAGGAACATTAAAATCAATTTAGCCGTTCCAGAAATTACTCCGGACAGAGAGACAGAATGACAGTCAGACGTTGTGAAAGCAATCGAGCGGTTTTTATATCATGTAAAAAACGATATGAGTTGAAAGAAGCAGGTTTTAAATCACAGAGAAACGCTTCATTTATATTTATATAGATATATTCCTAGAATGCAGGGATCCTGCAAACTATAAGAATGCAAATGCAGGGTTTATGAGATTGCCTAATATAATCATGAAAAATGCACATAAAAATTTTCTCTTATTCTTAATATCTTCGTATTCTCAATCAAAGCATACTCCTAATGATTATTTATTTAAATTATCACTAAATTTTATTTCTTTTCTTTGTCTTACCTTCTGCTGCACCATTGCATTTAAGTTTTGCCACTTTGGAAACTCCCCTTATGGCGCCCTTGCAAACCTGAGCCTCCTTCCTCTAAGCTATTGAACTTCCTCGCTTCGCTCCATTCCTGGCACGACCGCCTCCGCGTTCCCTTGTGACGTGTACTGCTCTTGCAGGAGTTGCAGCAGAATTGATGCTCTCATTCCAGGGTTATCGCATCGAGCCCCTGTTGCCTCGGGCGCTGGAAATTCGATTTACCTACTCCGCATGTTCGTTCCTTGCCTAGGCTGCTAAGCCTCCGGGCACAAGGAGACCATCTCAAATCCGGCGTTTTCGTGTATGAACTTATCATGTAGCTGTAGGAACTCACAGTGCTATCTCTAGTTGGTTTGGACTTGGGTGGCTCAGGGCATCAAATGATGTCACTGCAATGGTTCTGATTGTGAGGTTCCAGGGTTTGAGTACCGACGGAGGAGGAGGGATTTTCGGCCGTAGCTACATTGATAGGTTTGAATTTGTCGCTGTGCGGAGGAGAATTCTAGCGGCCGGTTGTTCTCCTCGGTAGTTTTCTGTGGATTATCTGATCAACATCCAGGTGAATGCCAGAGCAATGTCCTAAAAGGTGGGCCACGAACGACGCACGGCCTTCCCATCCTCTTCCTTCTCCTATTCTTATCCCTTGCTTTTACCACACACACACACACACACACACACACACACACACACACACACACACACACACGTGCACTACACTACCACGCTTCTTGGGAGACCATTCGTAGGATCAAAACTTGTTCCCGTAGGGGGAAATACCCGGATGGGGAACACCGTTAGTCATCGTGTAAGTCTGCGCCATCCCGCAGGGAAAAATCACCGACAACTTCTGTGGTAGAATATGCACTTACGGGACTAATGACCATTGCAGTGACACGCTGGAAAATACAATCAATTTTTTTATTAATAATATAATATAATATAAAAATGTCTTTATTTTGCCATTAACATTGAAAAGTTACAATATTACATTCAAATGATGGGCAAAATAATTAGGGATCCCCTAGAAATTTATTCAACATCGGCCCTTTACAGCCGGGTAAAACAGATATAGAATATATTGACAGGTATAGAATATTTATAAGATATCATGTGTCGTAAAATAAAGAAAATTCTAATTGAAGATACAATAAATATTGGAGTTACATACGTGACAAGACTCATCGCTTTGTGTCAATGATCGAAAATTTCTCTAGGTAACTTTCCCTCTAACCTTTTGCGTTGCGACCGGGAGTGGTAGCTCAGTGCATCAACTGATGTCACTGCAGCAGTCCTGATTGGGAGGTCCTAGGTTCGTGTCCCGACGGCGGCAGGATTTTCAACACTAGCTTGTGAGCTAGATCAAATTCAGTCGCTGTCTGGAGAATCCAAGAGGCCGGCTGCTCTGATCGGTAGTTTCCCATGATATCTCCGATCAACACCAATCGAATGCTGGAACCCTAACAAACGGGCCACGGACCGCGGGCAATCTGTCCTTCCTCTTCCTTGTCCTATCCTCTCCCCTTACACACACACTTACACTAACATGCACTACACTACCACACATGCCGGGAGACGGGTCGGAGACTTAGAAGTTGTCCCGGCTGTGGCAATGCCCCACTGATAGGAGATACCTGGTTGCGGAAAACCCTGCTAGTCAACGGTAGATCGGCGCCGGATCTCTCCATCCAGTGAGGGAAGATCACCGGCACCACTCAATGAAAAAACATACACTACTCTTATGGGAC
This sequence comes from Teleogryllus oceanicus, assembly GCA_964035755.1. Taxonomy (NCBI): domain Eukaryota; kingdom Metazoa; phylum Arthropoda; class Insecta; order Orthoptera; family Gryllidae; genus Teleogryllus; species Teleogryllus oceanicus. The sequence goes on from CAXIVR010000010.1 coordinate 19,118,925, forward strand.
TAGCGATCACAGCAGTTGACGCGCCCGGAATCACTAATAATCAATCAATCAATAATTTAGCGATGCGCACTCTTTGTGAAAGTGAATAACTAAAGGAAGTTGTAATAATGTAGAAAACAATTTTATTGATAGAAGAGAAACGTGAACGGAATGGATGTAACACCAAGTTCATTATGTAACTGTTTATTTGGAATATCACAGGAAGCGTTCATGATCGTGGTTAGGAATCTAATTTGGAAAATTTGCATTTTTTCAATATTTGTTTTGGCTGAGCAAGCCCAGCCTGCAGAAGCATCGGATACTGTGGAACGAATCATTGATTTATGTAGAAGTATAGCAACAGGTAGTTGAAGGGAGACTGATTTTTAAGAATGGAATATAATATATGGACTTTACTAGTGGTTAGTGCAATTCGGTGTTGTATATTTTGTCACTATATAAGGTTTATCAAAATGAACTCCAAGATTTTTGACAGTTTGGGAGGGAGACAGGAGATGTTTTGTAATTGATATGTGAGATTTGGAGGGATGTCTAGTCTACGAAAGGTAAATATTTTTGATTGACTTACATTTGTAGTGTGAAGAGAATGACATTAAATTATGAAATTTTTGTAGCACATAAAAGAACACGAGATAAAGAATTGAAAGGTCGAAAGCCAGTTGACTTAATGCACTATTTATTGTTTATTCATTTTAGACAGGCCTCTTTTTGTTTCAATTATCTAAAAAACCCTTTCTTAATTTTTTAGCCATTTATACTTTGATGATACGAATATTTTGGCATATTATCGTCCCCAATTAATCAACGCAAAATCAAACGATAGCCCATTCCTCTCCTGCTGCACACGTTGTCAGCGGCCACTATAATATTTTAACGTTCACACGCAGTTTCACGTTTTGCTGCTCTTTCCGTGACGAGTCCGCCTATTACTCGGCTTTCCCACACGCTGTCTGGCACGCACGCCAGCAAACATTCTCTCGCTCCGAAACGTCCACACACACGCCTCATTATCCACGAGCGGTATGCCACGGCAGCGCTCTCGTCGTTTCCCAGCTGCCCTGCGCCTGGAGGAAGAGGGCTGCTTTCAACCACTTGTTCCCGGAAATACTCCCGCCAGTGGCGCTCCACCAATACCTCCATCGCCAAGTGGTGATGAAACGGTGGATATTTTCTTGTATTATTGGTTACGTAATATAAAATTATTGCTACGTCCATTTTACTCCAGTCGAGAAAGAAGCTTCTGCGATATAATTGAGTGTATTGTGCTCCATTCTTACTCTTTATGGCTCACGTCGCTTCCCCAACAGCCTTTGGAAGAGGCCTGCTTTCAACCACTTGTTCCCGGAAATACTGCCGCCAGTGGCGCTCCACCAATACCTTCATCGCCGAGTGGTGATGAAACGGCGGATATTTTCTTGTATTACTAGGTACGTAATATAATAATATTGCAACGTCCATTCTACTCTTCAATAATCACTTGATTTATTCCTCACGAAACAAATTGCCGGAGATTCGAACAGAAATTGTATTGTTTGGAAAATTGAAAAGTTCGAATGAAAACAGTATGTAAAATGGGCCCGCCTTCCCCCGCAAATGCTCCCGTGAGTAGCGAATTGCCAATGTCACCGCGAAATGGTGATAAAACAACGTTATTTTCCTTTTGTTATTGGTTAACTAATATTATAATATTGCGGTGTACATTCTACAGTTCAGCCAAAACTTATAATTCCTAAACTAGCAAAGCGCAGGTTCGAAAATAGACCTATTTTAGTTTTTGAAAATAAAGAGAAAGGAACTTCTGCCGTTTAATTGAGTGTATTGTGCTTTATAAATAATGTTTATGGCTCAGGTCGTATCCGCACCGGTAGCGGTAGTTGAGTGCATCAAATTATGTCACTGCAGCGCCTCTGACCGCGAGGTCCTAGGTTTGAGTCCTGACGGTGGCAGGATTTTCGACACTAGCTTTTCAGCTAGGTCGAATTCAGTCGCTGTCTGGAGGAGAATTTTCAAGGCCGGCTGCTCTGATCGGTAGTTTTCCGTAGTTTCTCCGATCAGCACCAGGCGAATGTCGGAGCAGTACCCTATCAAACGGGCCACGGACCGCTCGCGATCTATCCTTCCTCTTCCTTGTTCTATCCTCTCCCCTTACAAACACACACTAAAATGCAGTACACTACCACATATTCCGGGAGACCGGTCGGGAGCTTAGAGCTTGTCCCGGTTTGGGCGGTGCCCCGCTGGTGGGAGAGTCCTGGTTAAGGGGAAACCTCACTAGCCGACGGTAGGTCGGCGCCGGATCTCGCCATCCAGCGGGGGAAGATCATCGCCATCTCCCGAGAAAAGCCATGCACTAAACTAACGGGACTAATGACGAGAGAAGTTGAGGCGCCCGGAAACATGAATCAAACAATCAATCAATCAATCGTATCTGCAGTAGCTCTAGGACTGGAGAAATAGACCCTCTTTAATCCACATTTTTCCGGAAATGCTCTCGCCAGTGGCGAACCACCAATGCCTTCACCGTGAAGCCGTGATAAAACAGAGTATATTTATCTTGTATTATACATCTTGTATTACTGATTTTGTAATATAACTAGTGGTGGTAAAACAGCACGTAGTTTCTCACCTGTACTTCCACGCAAAATTACGCAAAAAGTATTAAAATTTTTCAACTTTGCCCATGACCTTATTTCAAAATCTATCTTTAAGAACAGATACAATAAGAGAATGTTTTAGTTGTTGGAGGACTCCGAAATAATTTTTGCAATAAAAAAACAGGATTTTTTAGGAACATGAGTCCTGCACAATTTTTTTCAACGTCTTTTACATTATCCAATAACAAAATTTAATTATAAATTTCGGAACAATTTTTTGAAAAATTTTGAAAATATTCCTGGAGCTTGATGCAAAATATCCCCAAAATTAATACATCGGTTTCAAATTCAAGAGACAGCTACATCAGCCAGATCGATTGGAAAATATCAATTTTGGATAAAATCGGCTGAACGGTTTCTAGCGTTGTTCACACACGGGCAGACACATATACGTTTTGGCGTCATTAATTTTTTTCGGTATCAACGATCATGGTATCATGGATTCTGTTACACACCGTTAGACTTTTTATGAATTTAGCAGCTGGATTTATACACTTTTTTACCAGGGGTCTATAATACGAGTTTTTTTTTGCTGAAAATTTGCCCTTTTTTCGCGAATTACATAACTTTCTCTCTACTCCGTAGCGAGAAAGTAATAATATTGCAACTTCCATTCGACACTTTAGATATCACTTAATATTTCTAAGCAGAGAAGGCGCAGGTTCGAAAATAATACATATTTTAATTTTCTGGAAATAAAGAGAAAGGAGTTCTGCCATTTAATTGAGTGTATGCTGATTTATTCTTACAAAATGATTACGGTTTATGTCGTATCTGCTGAAGTTTGGAAGATGAGGTTCACTTTCAACTTCTTGTCCCCGAAAATGATATTTTCAATGGCGAACCGCCAAAGCCTTCACCGCGAATTGGTGATAAAACAACGTATATTTTATTTTCTTATTGGTTAAGTAATATAATATTAAAACGTCTATTCTACACTTCAGTCATCACTTGAAATATTCCGAAGCATATAAATAGCAGGTTCAAAAATATACATCTTTTAGTTTTTTGAATGCAAAGAGAAATGTGCTTCTCTCATGTAAGTGAGTGTATTTGGCTTTATTTGTTTATGGCTCACGTCGTTACCACAGCAGCTCTAGAACTGAAGAAAGAGGCCCTCTTTTGTTCACTTGTTCCAGGAAATGTTCCCACTAGTGGCCAACCGCCAATATTTTCATCGCAAGGTAGTGATAAAACAGCGTATTGTGACGTAATATATTGAAACTTCTATTCTACATTTCATCCAAATTTTTGAAAATTCAAACGTTCAAAGTTAAATGGGTTTCTGACATATTTGGATTGTATCGTGCTTCATTATTACACGTTTAAAGAACAAGCAAACACAAATACAACTTTTCGTCTACAATTTTCAGTTAAGCTCTAGGGATAACGATACAGCAGCAGCAATTTTACAGCGCTTCTATTGGCACAAGGCAAGCATTTTGAAAAGGCTACAATGTATTTTACTGATACGGATACTCAATCTATGATAATGCAAAATTACGCAAAATATAATGACATTTTACAAGTTATTCATAAAATTAACCTATTATCTCATATTCAGGAATATATTATATTAAAAATACCTATAATATCACTATTGAAGGCGTAGAAAATGATTGTCAGTACTTTTGCGATTTTCGAATTTCTAGAAATTTTGTACAAATTCGGATCTGTGGCACATTATGAGGCCTGCTCAGAACTTTTCCAGCACATAATGTAAAGAGATATTTGGAGTCGTTTTTGAGAAAGCTTTGTTTATATATTTTTGATTGTTACGATTTGACTCATAATTACGAAACAATATTCATTTTCTAAAAATACTGAAAAACTGTACGTGACTTAGAAGAGATGAATATAATCTGCACACGTTAACTAACAAAGCTGCCACATAGTCACATTTAAAAAATGAAAACGTAATTTTCTCAGTTACATTTAAAAGATCTTGAAATCAGCTGTCCTATAAATCCTAATATGTGATTATAAAAGTCTCGTACGCAACTTTCCTGATTTATGGTCCATAATAAGATGTTGCATTAAAAACCTCTACAAATTTGAAGACAAGCAAAACTTGTTTTACTCAACATAACTTACACCTTCAGTTTCAAAGCAATTGATTTCTCACTCATTCCAATTCAACCTAGAGATTTGAGTCTTTAAACTTCTTTTTTCTCACCTTTATAAAAAACTCTGTAGTTATTGAATGCTAACTCTAAAAGATTACACAATCACGTACGTCACTTTTGGGTTACTTCCTAGCATCAAATTAATGTCTATCATCGTGGCGAGGTATTTGCCCTGAATGTGGTTCTACTGGCTTTATTATTACAAAGCTTGCTCTCAATGTTTTGGCCTTAAGCCGCCATCCTCATTTAGGTTTTTTTCTGGGTTTACTCAATCGCGTATGTCGGGATGGTACCTAGTATTGCATCCCAGACGTAAATGTAAATATACCCCCTATTTATTGTTAACAGTTGAGGCATATCGATTAATGACGACTAACATTCCGGGCGATTTTAGAATTATTGATTCTAAGTGGAATAAGTAGGAACTCTTTTTTTTTTATCTCATTGTTTTAGAATGTTCCTTACATCAAGTCTTTCCATTTTGCAAAATTTCAAGTATGAACCAAAAATGACAAAAATTCATTTGACTCTCACAGATAAACTAATGTGGATGGTAGTCACAAATTTATTTCTTAATTCTGCGAATGAAATGTCTGTTAATTTTAATTACATCTGAACGCCTCAACTGTAAGTTGTAAGTTGTAAATTGTAAATTCATTAAATTGGCTAGGCGGAAGAACAGGCCTCAATTCCTGAGCCTCACCACAAATAAAGATAATTATTATTATTATTATTATTATTATTATTATTATTATTATCATTAATATTGTTGTTATTATCACTGTTATTGTTATTATTATTATTATTATTATAACTCTGAAAGGAGGAAAGTTTGATATAAAACGCAATCCCCCACTTTACTTCACATCAATACGTCTGATGTGGAACGAGAGATCAATTTCCTATCCGGTAGAATACTCTCAGATTTATATATTAATGGTGCTTCATAAATCAGAAATATTCTCTCGTCATTCCTTATCGAATTGTTTTGAAAGCGGATTTTTATTTCGTTCCTTATTTTAATATTCGTGATGCTTCCTCGAATTCCCCGTCCGTGCGCCTGCGTATTTGACAGCTCCCTAAGACCTTTTGTCGCCGCATGGCACTCCGACATTTCCTGCGCCATTGTCTATTTCAGCGTTCGCCTTTTGACAGCGGCATTGTCTCCGCGTCTATACACACCAGCTCCCGCTATCACCTTCACCGCCACCGATGCCACCGCTTCCACTTTGCTTCTGCCAGTGAGGCACCGTCAACAACGGCTCCGTCAACGACGGCTCCGTCAACGACGGCTCCGTCAACGACGGCTCCGTCAACGACGGCTCCGTCAACGACGGCTCCGTCAACGACGGCTCCGTCAACGACGGCTCCGTCAACGACGCTCCGTCAACGACGGCTCCGTCAACGACGGCTCCGTCAGGACGGCTTTGTCAGCGACGGCTCCGTCAACGACGGCTCCGTCAACAACGGCTCCGTCAACGACGGCTCCGTCAACGACGGCTCCGTCAACGACGGCTCCGTCAACGACGGCTCCGTCAACGACGGCTCCGTCAACGACGGCTCCGTCACGCGGCTCCGTCAACGACGGCTCCGTCAACGACGGCTCCGTCAAGGACGGCTTTGTCAGCGACGGCTCCGTCAACGACGGCTCCGTCAGCGACGGCTCCGTCAACGACGGCTCCGTCAACGACGGCTCCGTCAACGACGGCTCCGTCAACGACGGCTCCGTCAACGACGGCTCCGTCAACGACGGCTCCGTCAACGACGGCTCCGTCAACGACGGCTCCGTCAACGACGGCTTTGTCACGACGGCTCCGTCAACGACGGCTCCGTCACGACGGCTCCGTCAACGACGGCTCCGTCAACGACGGCTCCGTCAACGACGGCTTTGTCAGCGACGGCTCCGTCAACGACGGCTCCGTCAGCGACGACTCCGTCAACGACGGCTCCGTCAACGACGGCTCCGTCAACGACGGCTCCGTCAACGACACCTCCGTCAACGACGTCTCCGGCAACGACGGCTCCGGCAACGACGACTCCGTCAACGACGGCTCCGTCAACGACGGTTCCGCCAGATATGGTTCCGCCAATGATGGCTCCACCAAAGACGGTTCTGGTAACGACAGCTATGCCAATAACGGTTTTGCCATCGACGGCTCTGCAAACGATGACTTTTCCAATGACGACTCCGTCAACGACGGTTTTGGCAACGATGGTTCTGCAAACGACGGCTCCGTCAACAACGACTCCGCCACCGACGGCTTTGTCAACGATGTCTCGGCCAGGCACGGTTTTGCCAATGATGGCTCCACTAACGATGGCTCTGTTAATGACGACCATGGAAAACTACCGATCAGAGCAACCGGCCGCTAGAATTCTCCTTCTGACAGCAAGTAAATTCGACCTAGATGAAAAGCTACTGTCGAAAATATTGCAACTGTCAGGACTCGAACCCAGGACCTCCCAGCCAATGCCACTGCAGTGACATGAGTTGATGCACTGAGCAACCTCTCCCGAGCCGTTCTTGGAGAGGGGTGCAAAAGTTCGTAGAGCATACTCGCTGGTGAAGAATTCTAGGGGCAGTTGCTCCGATACTTAGTATCTTATGGTTTCTGCGAACAACACCAGATGAATGCCGGGACAAAATCCTAAGAAACGGCTACTGCATCTCTTCTTGTACCCCCTTCATCTCCTCCCACACCTCCTACATCTCACTCTATTCCTTCTGCATATCTTTCTACGACTCCTGCACCTCTTTGCTGCCTCCTACATCTCCTCCTCTGGCTACTGCATCTATTCCTGAACATCTTTTCTTACGCCTCTTGTATTTCTTCCTATACCTACTGTGTCTCTTTCTATGCCTCCTGCATGTCTTAAGCCTTCTGCATCTCTTCCAATGCCTCCTGCATCTCCCGTTACGCCTACTACATCTTCTACGCCTCTTGAATCTCTGGCGCGCTTCCGATCGCTGTCTCGTACGGCGACGTCTGTATCGCCTACGCGGCCGTCTGTGAACCAGGCGGCTTCGATTGTCTCGCCCGAGAGAGCTCTCGTGCTGTCACTGACGCTGCATTTTACGCAGACCCTATTCCGGGATGGCGTTGTTCGAAAGCTCCAACTCCCATAGAGGATGTCTCCGAAATTCGACTTCTACCGCCTTGCTCGCTTTAAGTGCTGATTGTAATTCCGTGTCCTATGGAAAAAACGAATGTGATGAAAATAAAAACTTTAGAGGACGATATTGTGAGGAATGTTATTTAGAGGGCGACTTGGAAAAAAATTCTATTACCCATTGTAAGCATGATATCTGTACATTAGTTTAAAATTATACATTACATTTTAATAGTAATGTATAAAAATTCTGCTGTATAAATAAAAAATAAATGGATGTTGTGAGAAGGGAAATAGCCTTTGAAAAGACATACAAGAATTTCGGGTGAAAAATAAAGTGAACCTAAAAATTAATTAATTAATTAATTTTTCCGAGAAAATTAAATTGTATTTCCCGTAAAAATAAAAAAGCTTAGATATTCTTACCATAGAATGAGGTCATGAAGCTAGCTTTTCTATATTAACATGTCTGAGAAACCTGTAGCCATGTAATAAAGCGTGCATCAAAATATACCTAAGATATCTTAGATTGATATCTAAATCAGATTGATAACGAGAAAATTGAATTAAAAATTAAAAGTAACTTCTTTTGAAAATAATCACCATGAATTCCTAGGATCGTTGTATATGACTCAAAATGGCTGCAAGGAAATGCTGGTCTAAAAGCTTTCCATTCCATACTGATATGTGTGTGTGATGTGTGTGTATGTGTGTGTATGTGTGTGAATGCGTGTGCATGAGTGTTTTGTTTTGCCTATTCTCACACTGGCCATTTTGACTCATTGTCATGCGTCACTGCGCACGACAGAGCTGACGTCATGAAGCAGCTCCAATAAAAAGGATGCCTGCCATGAAATATTTGTTGTTCACGTGTTGCGTTCTGAAATGGCAACTGTTTGATACTCTTCGTTTCTAAAACACTGTTGTGCAGTATATTAAATATACTATGTTATTGCAGTATTTGGGAAGACAGTTATTGTTAAAATATTTAATGTACTGCCGAGTTTTACGAGAGTTTTAGGTTTTAGCAGAGTTTGGGCGGATTTTGTTAACACTATTTATGCAGTTTTGTGCACCGTAATGTTTGCTTCGACAAGTCATTGATTTCCTTTTATTATGAGAGAAATAGAGGAAGAAGATAGGGGAATCGTTCTTAATTTTCCTTTAATGAATTAACTGAATAGAGAGAAAAATAGAAATATCTATTTAATTATTTATTTATGGCTAATGATTCTACGGCATACACCGTATTTTGAATATGATAACTTTCTGAAATACGAAATTCAAACGCTTTCAATTTCAAAATAAAAGGAAACATTTATTCGTGTCAACAAAAATTAAATTACATAGTGTTGTTTCCAAATGTAAAGAATAATATAACACTTAATTAATAAGACATTTTCCCGACTGTACTTAAGTTTATATTTTCTTCACCTTATCTTTCAAAAACAAAGTCATTTCTTTTTTATGTTCGACTGAGTTTCACCACTCCGACTAACTATTTCATTTATCATCTACGTCATTTCAGAACGTCCATTTCCCGTCCGGTTGCTGATTTCATTCCTTTTCTTATGTCTATCATCTCCTGGCATTGAAACTATTGCCAACCTGCGTTGCTATTCCAGTAGGACGTACATATACACATCTTCTTGATGTCAAATATGGTTGAAATAATACTTTTAATTTCCACTCGTTACAATAAGATTCAGATATCCAGAGCTTGAAGCTAAGGAATTCAGCCACTATGTCTCATCCCCTGAGCAACATCTGTTCTCGAGAGCTTTCCTTAGAGGCATGCTCCTCTGTCATTCCCGCGTTTACTTCCTGTCAACTTCCTGTAACCCCCTCCAAGGGTGGAGTGGGTGAGGGAAGCGTCCGAGCAGATGGTGGGGAGAAAAGCCTTTGACCCTTCGCTTGCGCAGTCTGCCCTGCGAGCAGACACCCTTACGAGTTTGTGTTTGCGCGTGTGTATACTGATTTGTGTGTGTGTATGCGTGAGTGTATTCGTGCGTGTGTGAGCGCTTATGTAAGAATAGGAGTGAGTACATGTGTGCGTACGAGAGTGTGCGTACGTGTGCGCAAGCGTGAGAGTGTGTGTGTGTGTGTGTGTAGATGTGTGCGTATAAGTGTGATTGTGTTGGTGTGTGTGTGTGTGTGTGCGTTTGTTCGTGCGTGTGTGTGTGGGGCGGGCGCTTCCGCCCGGATGAGAGCAGAGAAACCTTTGAGTCCTTTTTTATTACAAATGAAAAACTGTTCGGTGTTACAAAAACGGAATCAGTATTGGATCGTTGCTATACCGAAGCAGATAGAAATCAGGTAGTCGAAGCCGAAGTCAGAAGCAATCCCAGTCACTACGTCTCCACCCTTCGGTGACAGCTGTTCTCAAAATCTGCCCTTAGAGATTCACTCACCCACATTCTCTTCGTTCTGCCTTCTTGCCAGAAAGCCTGCTCCAACGTGCGTGTTTTTCATGTGTGTGTGTGAATGTGTGGATGAATGTTAGCGTTCATGTGTGTGCGTTTGCGACAGAGATGCAGAAAATCATTTTTATTCTAAAAAGTGAACAACATTCGGTCGCAAGGAAACGAGTAACTCTCATTGTATATTTGATAATCTGAAGGATTTAGGAAACTGGTAACCTGAACGAAAAATTCAACCATTTCCTCCACCACGATTCTTCCCTTCGGTGACATCTGTTTTCAAGAACAGTTATCAGAGACAACGCCCACCCGTTCCTGCATTCATTTCCTGTCACCTTTCTGACAGATCCTCTATTCCAATTGCTATGTGTGTGTTTAATATGAATGTGTATTTGTGTGCACATGTTGGTATACATGTAATCACATCCGTTGTATATCTGACCATGTATGTATGACTACGCATGCGTGCTTGTGTATCTACGTATGCGAACGCGAGTGGTTGTGAGAGGGTGATTACATGTGTGTGCGACAGAGGTGCCGAAAAACCTCAACTTGATTTTACTCGTATCTAAATAATGAACATAATTCGGTCTCAAAAACGGGTAACCATCTTTGGATGTTTGATATCCCGAAGGATATAGGGAAACCGGGACGGAAACCCCAAGCGTTCTCACCACTACGACTCAACCCTTGGGTGACATCTGTTCTCAAGAACCGTCATGACAGGCACGCCCACCCGTTCCTGAATTCATTTCCTGCCTCCTTCCCTTCCCTATGGGTACGTGTGTGTTTAATATGAATGTGAATTGTGCACATATGTGCATGCATGCGTGGTCGTGTATATTTGTATATCTGTCCTTTCACGTATGTGTAAGCATGTGTGCTTGTGTATGCGAATGCAAGTGTATGTGTGTGTGTGTGTGTGTGTGTGTGTGTGAGTGGGCGCAGAGGGAGAATCGCGTGGGAGCAATCCGTGGCGCGTAAGCCGATAAGCGTCCCCTCCCCACCTCTTTCCCCCTCCTTCTCCCTCCTTCCCCCTCCACCCCCTCCCCCGCCACCCGTCAACGCCTCCCTCGCGGATCGCGTGCGCCCTGGGGCGGTTCCCCGCCTGCCGCCTGCCCGCCTGCCTGCCTGCCTGCCTGCCGCAGGCGCCGCGACGCTTGGGACTTCCCCCCACCCCCACTCACCCACGCATTACCCCCTCCACCGCGCCGCGCCACCGCCGACACCCCCCTCCCCCTGCCGGCGGCTGCGGGTTGAAGCGGAGCTGTTAGGCTGCGTTGCGGCACGCACGGCACATTACATAAATAAGTCAATAAAATAAAAAAATAAACAAGTACATAAATAAATAAATACACAAATGAATGAAAGTGCATAGTTAGATAAATATTTATACGAGTACAAATAAATAAGTAAAAACATAAATAAAGAATTATTAATGAATTTCTTCACTATTTTAAAGTGAATATAACAGTAATAAGTTAATCATAAATATTTAAATAAGTAAACAAATAAATAGAAATATTCTCTTTCCCTCGTGTAATACGCGTGGCCTGCATCAATCTGATTACATGTAGACTTCACAGTTAAAATGTAATATGTTGATGATAAATTTTGCTCAATTTTTGCTTGTTGGGTTGAATGGTAGGGCTGCGAAAATATATGTAAGATACACAAAATCACTAGTAGGACAAATTTGGAACCAGTGTTCATAGAGCTGAGGATAGCGACATCCACATCAGAGTCGAAATCGGTTTGAAGCAACTTAGTAAGTATGTGAAACATTTGGAAAATCTTCTTATTAAAGAAAAGTGAAAATTAAGTGTTAAAATGAAAGTGATTAAAATGAATTGAAGAACGGAGGTAACAATGAACAGTGACCAAAATGAACACTGATTAAAATAAGCAGTCCTTAGTTAAAATGATCAGTGGTTAAATTGAAGAGTGATTAAAATGAATAGTGATTAAAATGAATGGTGATGAACAGGAACGGAGGTAACAATGAACAGTGACCAAAATGAACAATGATTAAAATAAACAGTCCTTAGTTAAAATGATCAGTGGTTAAAATGAAGAGTGATTAAAATGAACAGTGATCAACATAAGCAAGAATGAAAATGGGTAGTGATTTTAGTGAGCAGTGATTGGAATGATTAGTGGTGAAATCAATAGTACTGATCTGAGCAAAATAGTGGGGTACTATTAATTTAGATCGTACGGAAGTATTCTAAGACGTATACGTTCGTCAGAAATGACCTTTATGAGGCCCCTCTGTCTTTTCACACACACTTTTCAAGTGAGTGATCTTGCTCTAGTGAGTATGAATTTAATAATTTTTCCCAGGGCTTATATCCAGCCAACAGCCGTTACCCTTTACGTCCCGATGGGACGCATATTCGACCATACACTAGACCAACACACTTATGAGCTCCTCTGATCTGGGGTCAGAATAACGCGAGGCCCTCCGCGACAACACATAGAAAGTCAAGGGACAAACAACCATGCCCAAGGCGGAACTCGAACCCGCGACCCTTCGGATCGAAGCGCTGAGTCGATACTCGCTCGTAGCCACCTCGGAATTCCAAGTCGGTGGTTTAGTAATAATACTGAAAAATAATAGAATAAATATATAATACTATAATGATAGTAATATCACTGAAATAATTAGAAATTGGAATTATTCTGGTAACAGGTTATAACTTCCTTTTTTGACACTTCATAATTTATATGCAATAAAAAACTTTTATAGTACATTTTCCCCCCTGCTCATATATATTTCAAACCAAAGATATAATCTGCTTCTATATCTAGAATCTGACTCCAAAAGACACTATCTCTTTCCATTCATTCTCGCGCAGTCTTTTGAGTTCGCGATTTGCTCGAAGGCACGAAAGTTTTCAACTGTAGCGTTAAAGCGAAATACGTGTCAACTGGAAATTCTCTACTGGGGAACATCTTACTCTCTCTCTCTCCCTTTCACTCCCTGATTTAATTCTTCATTCTCACTCTTATGCTTTTCAATGATTCTGTCTATCTTTTTCCTTTTTCTGGTCAATTTAACCATTTCAAATATTTTTAGATTTATATTTCCAAAACGAATATAATGTAGTCAAGGAATTTAATCAGCATTTAATAAATTATTATAAAAGGAATTTAATCACCATAAAATAGCATAATTGAGAAACATTTTAATCATTTAAAAAAGAAAAGAGATATTTTCAAAAAAATAAAATTTAAAAAAATCAATTTTGCACAGTATACTTGTATTTTTTAACACGGCGTCTCAAGGTCACGCGCGAAAGAGAGAAAGGGAAGTCAGACTTCAATAGGGGCCATAAAAATCGGAGCTGTAGTGATGTTGCAGCTTCCCATCGGAATCTGCCTTCCCTCTCTCTCTTTCATGCGTGACCTTCAGACGCCACGTTGAAAAACAAGTGCAGTAAAACAACTCCAGGGTATGAAATTGAAAATATAGAACATCAGGATTGTATGAGTTACTAGTTGTTCCAGCGATAATGATTGGCACGGAGTTTAACAGTCGCATACCATAGCGACCTATGACCGATGACCTATGACCAGAACATCAGAGATAGGGTGATGAATGACCGCAGAAAAAATAGCAATGTAAATAAAACGTTGTAAACAAAAAATAATGTGAACAGAATATTGCTTTGGAGAGTTCTTAAAAAAAGGCAATACCTAAATCACCTGATAGGATTTATTAAATGCCTGTACACGGAAACCACAGTGTGCTTAGATATAAACGGTAAATTAACGAAGGAAATTCCCACAAATAAAGGATTGAGAGAAGGCTGCAGCCTCTCGGCAACAATTTTTAATATTTACATGAACGACATGTTCAGAGCATGGAAAGTGCAGGTAGGTAAAGGAATTCATCTAGGAAGAAATGTTTACTTTAACTCGTTATGCTATGCCGACGACGAAGTTATCTTGCAAGATAGTGAAGCCAAACTACAATACGCGGTGCATATTTTAAATCACATTGCGAAAATACATGATTTTAATATTTCAACCAACGATACAAAACCAATGAATTTTAAAGGCTCATTTCCAGTTAGAACCAAAATTGTAAGTGAAAATACACTGTTAGAACAAGTGAGTAATTTTAAATACTTAGGTTGCTATGTTACGTGCGAAAAAGGTATGGATTTCGACAATAAATTAATTAAGTTTTGAAATATATAAGGGAATATTCACAGGAATTAAAAAAATAAAACTCGTAAAGAAACACCTATAAAGTATTTTAATACTACTGCTGTTCCTGTAATTTTTTATGGAAGTGAATCGAAAGTAATCTTGGAAAGAGAATAGAATTAAGGCGTTGGAAATGAAAGTTTTAAGACGTACTCTAGGATATATCTTCCTAGATGATAAAGGAATGTGGATGTAAGGAAAGAGTTAAATATCACACCTGTGTTAGATAAAATAGTACTAATATTAAGAAATGGTATGAACATTTGGAAAGGACGCCGAATGAGAGATTGCCGGCATTACCTCTTCAATATATTCCACAAGGATAAAGAGATGTACGCAGGCCAAAGAAAAAGTGTACACCGGAACAGATTAAATTCTAATTCTTGTTGGTAGAAGAAGAAGAATAACTAGGGATTGTATGTTTCAGAATTAATCTACTTATATTTATCAATATACCGCAATCCCTTTTTACAATTCCTCATGTGGACCAACACATATCTGTAGATTTCAGATATGTATTTGATAGTATATATAAATTCAATATATTGTTTAAAATTAATTTTAGATACATTTTTAGATACACGAAACAACCAATAAACACAATTTTGTATAGACCAGTAATAGTTTCATTTTATTTCTATTATTTGTTCTGTTTTTTTATCCAGCCTTTACGCATATTTGACCATACTCTAGACACCAACACACTTGTGAGCTCCTCTGATCTGGGGTCAGCAGAAGGCCAGGTCCTTTGCGACAATACTCACATGAAAGACAAGGGACTAACATCTATAGCCAATGCGAAACTTGAACCCGAGTCCTTTAGGATCGAAGCCCTGAGTTTTCCACCGCGGCATTTTCCACCTAGGATCTATCCAAGTCGGCTGTATTGTATTAACTTACATTGTTTGATTTGATATTATTACATTTTTTTAAATGTTAGTGATTTAGTGGGTACAGTCATAATAGATTTGGGAACTACGAGTAATATAATTAAACGGTGTTTAAAATACATATCACAATACACACAATACAAATTGGAACAATTAAATGTGAATCATATACCATACAACTGTGATCACTATCCTATTGAAAGAAGTTTATGTAATGAATATTTGATACTCATTCATATTTTAATTTATCCTTAAATTACAAATTACATTCATCCTCAATTTGACATACTCATGATTAACAACCATATTCCATTATTGAAGGTAATTGTAGTGAAGTTCAAAAAATAAATATTTATTTGTAGATATATCGACAAAAAATTCCTTCAGTCTTTTAAGCGAAATATTTCACAGGCGTATTTAGTTCTATTAGCATTGTCAATAACTGACTTTATTGAGCAATTGAAATTAAAACCTCCAAAACACTTCTTCAAAACAGTTTCCGGGTTCCTTGGTTTGTGGAACTTTCAGTTTTGTGGTTAAAGAACTTCTCTTCTTACACGCATACTGCTTCACGGGTAATTGTCTCTCTTAATCTTTATGACGCTGACTTTCCTCTGTGTTGTTCTTCCCCAAGTTTTTGGGAGACTTTCTTATACAAACTACATTTACACGTTACGTTTGTATTTCTCGAATGGGGCAAAGTTGGAGATACGTGTAAACACACTTTCCCTTCTCAAACTCGTAAAGCAAATTCCACAGTGACTTCTACTAAACTTGACATTTTGATAGCAGAGAGAAGCGTACTCATAAAGGAGTATACTACTTCCTTTCTTTAGAGTTTCTCATTTTCAGGCTGAGGTACTGAAACTTTAAAAAAATATATTGTACCTGTTAGTAGTGTTAAGCGTTACTTGGTGACATATATATTTAATCCACGCCAATTTTCTGCTATTTTGTTTTCCACTCTTCTTTACTTTCTCTTGAGTTCTCCTGCTTTTTCTACCATAGATTTTCTAACACGAAAGTATCTTCGTAGACTAGTTTCTCTCTACCGTCATCCGTATATTTATATTGCTACACCATCTATTTTCTTTTAATATAAGTATTCATTTTTCAAATTTAGATGTGTTATTTTATTTTCTACCTTCCTGTTTCATGTAGGCTCCATATAACTATTATTTAATCGTAGTTTATGTAACTAGTTTATAGTGATACGTTTTATTCCTGAGTACATGTTTTGAAAACGAGCGACGGTAGGAAAGACTTTTCTAATTTGTACCACTGCAATAAAGCAACTTTATAAACTATTTTTGCAGACACTATTTTTTTACAACAGCTTTATGAATTTTTAAGACAATGAAATTTAATTCTAACTTAAGGATTAAGTTAAACTAGAGTGAGGTATAAACGGTTGTAAGGTGGTGATTTTAAGATTCACGGTAAGTCATGGGTAAGGTTTATATACTACCGCCTACAATTTGACGAAACGCATCTCCAAGCCCTTTGAGGGGCATTAATCCAGCGGCCAGAATTGGGAAGAAATAAGGATAGGGGGTGGGGTCTAGGACATTTCACAGGGGTTGGACTAGCCCTTGTGAAGCTGCGAAGCAGCCGAACTCGTTTAGTTGGAACTCATTTTGCATGATATTCGACGGGCATCGAACCCAGAACTCAATGGTGAAATGCTAGCGACTTATCTATGTCCCACGACGGAGCTTTTTATTATTGTATATACGATAAAGGTATAAAAAATATTCAAATACGTTAGACAAAATAAATATTTTGCTGCAAAATGTTTTCTCATAAAAATGGAGAATATCTTAAAACATACTTCAAAGCGTATCTGTGATTTTAAGTTATGGTATGCAATACGTTCGATTTAAAATATAGCTTCCATCCATCGATCTGACAATGGGGGCCAATAAACATTTCCTTATACATGACTGGCGTTTAAAAACCTCACATACGTATCGTGCTTTTTAAGATGTTTGTTAGATAAAGCAATTTCGATCGAATTGTTACGAAGCCAAGTCGTAAAAGAGAAATGTTCTTTTTGTGTCGGCACTCAAAAAAGCTCTGTGCTTTGCCTATTCATGTTGATAATATTTTCAAGAACGTAAGTCATTTATTCCCTGAAATAAAAAGGAAATAAAACTGTCAATACACAATGGGTTGTTTTGAAATACAATATTTTTCGTCTTATCTCTTCGATTGGGAAACATCACGAAAGAGACATAGTCCCTTATTGTGCATATACTTTCATAAAACATAATGGCTGAAAATTGTAATAAATGTGTTAGCACAACATACTGTGATATACCAGATTGTCACCAATATGAAATTCAGCGAATTGCATTAAAAATAACACGTTATTAGGAAAAAACGCTGGTTGTCATGGTACCGGAGTGCAAGATATAAACAATGTCTATTAGTTCAAAGGCGGACGATAAGTAGCATCCGTGAGTTATTGGTAAAAAATTATGACGTAGATGACGCCGCGAGGTAGATCGCATAATTTTGTTTTAAACAAGAGAGCAAAGGATAAGAAAAGTTGACATGTTGAAGAAGAATACAAGAAGATTCATTCGAGCTCTCGACACAATAGCAATCGGATCAGAGTGCTAGATATATAGCAGTTTACTTGAACATAGAAAATTTACGTGAGTTCGGACGTAATGATTTGTCGTTGTTAATATTCAAAAGATACAACTCAGAAATTGTTTTATACGAAGTGAAATATAAATGCCAAAAGTGGGACTTATAAATTTTATTAAGCGGAAAAAAAAAAATGCTAATATTTTAACAGCACTTAAGATTTTGCTTAGGTAATGAACAATAAGGAGTATTAAAACTTGAAGCAATTCAAGCAGGTGAATGGGGATGGAAAGCCAATGGATAAACAGTGTACATAGTGGTTTATGAGAAGAAACGACAAGATACGGATTTGGTCGGTAGCAAGAAAGAAGATTGGACAAGGCCCATTGCTGAAGTCTACGGGGAGACATCCTTTACCAGGAAAGCGTCCAAGATTCTCATGGATAACAGGTTCTATAGCGCTATAGTAAAGGTCATGACCAAAAAGAATGATATACTTTGTTACTAAAATTTATAAATAAATTCGTTATTTGTTATTGGTGAAAGCTGATTATCATTTGCCGTCACGTGCAATCCAGTAGGATATTTAAATTTTACAATTCTGATTCCACGCTTCTCCGTATGGGGGGCAATTAAGTAATCGTAAGTATTCACGATTGTTTCGGTAAAGAACCCGCTGACTGAGTCAGCAACCGAGTTATAAGTAAATATCATTTGAAAGCTCATTGTCGTAACCATTTCCTGGCGCCCGCATATTTATTAGAACTACGGAAACAGTTGTCATATTTAAAACTTTTGAAATACAAAAGAATAGAGCAATATGGCGTTTATGTCATGGAATAGGTTTTGCGAAAATTGCTTACATTCTCCAAGTACCGTAATTTGTGGGATCCTTACGGCCCACCTTCCCTTTGCGCGGGAACGCGGAGGTAGCTATCCGCTAGGTGACATTAGCTTAATTCTCCATGCCAGTTGTCTCCATGCCATGAAATTGTTTAATGCGATAGTTTCACTTTAGTTATTTTGTCTTACGAAGGTATTTTATTTTACTACAAATTATGGGTATGAATACGCGGAATTAAAGTTTACGATCCTAGCGCGTATCGTTATATACTTCATGCTAGTGTATTAATACCCATCTTCACATAATTTATTCTTAATAATACTATTAACTAAAACATTGATCTTCTCCTGCATTAATCAAATTACATTACTTAAACTATACGTTCAATTTACATGGATGTGAATAATAATTTTCCCCAATTTTAGTGCAGAGAGAATCGTTCTCTTTTGATTATTTTATACCTCTTCACAAATATGGTGGCTAGATAAGTCAAATTAATTTTATTTCATAACTGACTTAGCGCCTGTTATTATTAGGATGTCACTCATTCCAAACAATTAAGAGCTTTTGTTATAATTGACGAGGAAAACTCGTGGGACAGATTGCTCAGGTGAAGTACTCAGAGACGTTTATAGAGCAATGGTTTATTTCAATAATTTAATACGAAGACAATATATTTATTGATAATTGTAATTGTTCTTACCTCTGTACGAATTGTAAAACGCGCACAATCGTTCCTTCCTCTCCTTTGTCTTATCCTCTCCTCTTACACACACACACACACACACACACAAACACACACACACACTAATATGCACTACACTACCACACATGCCGGGAGATCGGTCGGGAGCTTATACCTTGTTCCCGCTGGGGCGATGCCCTCTTGGTGGGAGATACCCGGTTAAAACGTGGTGAAAACCCCGCTAGACGACGGTAGGTCGGCGCAGGATCTCTCCAACTAGCGGAGGAAATCTCACAGAACCTCCCGAGTAAAACATGCACTACACGTACGGGAATAATCACCTTAGTGGTTGACTCGACCAGGATAACTAACAATTAATCAGTCCATTGTTCCTCCCCGCCTCACTTCGATTGGCCACAATGGGTCTCTTCTCTCCTTTCCAGTCCCGTCCTCCTGTCAGCAAGTGTAGCGTCCCGCAATACCGTACTACATTGCGGGTTGCATTATTTCCCCTTCTACACTTCAACCCTTCATGTAAAAGTGTCTGAAAAATCCTTTCTTGGTCCTACAACACAATGCATCACACAACATAATAGGAACATACTTAAGGGATATAGTCAAGTCATATTTAAACAAGTTTCTAGCTAACCTAATAATATGCTCTGCGATTATGTCAGTCAAAATATCATTGTTCTTTTTATGCCTACCTATATATATATATATATATATATATATATATATATATATATATATATATATATATATATATATAGTGAATAGGGCTATGCTAGCCATGAATAATAAGAAGGCAGGCGGCGCGGACGGCATTCCGACACAATTTATTTCGGAATTGTGGCACATAGACCCAGAGAGTATTCTAAATTTATTTAATGCAATAGTTGATTCTGGATCGTATCCAGAAACGTGGAGTACAGCGATCCTCCAACCAGTCTTTAAGAATAAAGGTAATACGAATTGCCCACAAAATTATCGCGGAATTAGTCTTTTACCAGCGCTGAGCAAGCTATTTTGTAAAATACTCAACGGGCGACTGAGTGAATGGGCGGAAAAGCACAGTAAAATATCAGAATTGCAAGCAGGCTTTAGGAGAGGCTTCGCGACTACCGACAATATCTTTGTGTTAGATACCCTAGTAAAGCAGGCGCTTGCGCGTAAACGGGCCACTTATATTGCAGTTTTGTAGATTTCGAAATGGCTTTTGACTCTATCAATAGGAAAGCTTTATGGCAAAAACTTAATGAGCTAGGCGTCTCACGTAAAGTTTTAAAAGTGTTGCAGAGCATATACGAAGACGTAAATTTCTGTGTCAGGTGCGGTGATGGAAGTACAACGCGAAAAATAAAATCGACAGTAGGAGTAAGACAGGGCTGTCCTCTCTCACCGCTATTGTTTATCTTGTTTATAAACGATTTATTGACGTGGTTACAGGATGCGGATACATCTGCGCCGGAAATTGAGGGCCTGAACATTCCCGGACTACTATATGCTGATGATTTAGTTTTATGTTCGGAGACTATTGACGGCTTACAAAAAAGTTTAAATATCCTAGAAGCGTATAGTGAAACATGGGGATTAAAAGTAAATATTCAAAACCAAAGTAGTTGTCTTCAAGAATGGATTTATCTGGGGTAACAAGGAGAAATGGTTTTACGCTCAGGAGGAGATTGACCGGGTAAAAACATTTACATATCTTGGGGCAAAATTTTCCATGAATGGTAGATGGAGTAATCACATAGTGGCGGCGCACAGTAAAGGAAGAATTGCGCTCAAAGAAATCGTTTGCGCAGTGCGCAGGGTTCCGGAATTGCCTTTAAAGGTGTGCGAGACGATGTTTAAATCGCTAGTTCTCCCAGCAATGAATTATGGGGCAGAAATTTGGGGAGTGGATAGGATAGATCGACTAGAAAGCGTCGAAACAGATTATTTCAAATTAATTCTCGAGTCTCTAGATTCGCAGCAAATGCCGGAGTCCTAAGAGGGTCGGTAGTGTAGGAATTTGGAAAGATTTTAAAATGAAACCCATTAAACTTTGGATTAAATTAGCAGGTGAACAGGCTGACTCACTTATAAATAGATGTTTTCGGGTGCAGTTACAGGGAAGCAACCAACGCTACTGGTCGTATAAAATTAAACTGCTACTGGAACGTTCAGGTCTGGGAGACGTTTCTCCGGAAATGGTGGAGATAGGGAACACGTGACATAGAACGGTTAATTTCGGATAGACTTGCGGATATTAAAAGGCAAGAGATCCTGGCAGCAACGGCCGAAAAACGTTCGCTAGTTGCGCAAATTCACGCGAGTCCGTTATGGGGTTGCGAACGTTACGTAAACACACTGCAAAAGGACGCAAGAGGGGATACGCTTGGTTCAGGGTCGGGGGTGGATGCAACGTAGATTAAAGGACTCGAATGGTAATGGCATCTGTGTGCTTTGCGGTGATAGGGAAGACTGGATCCATATCCTTTTAATTTGCAGTGCGACCGAAACTTGGAGAGGAAAATGGATGGGAATGGGAAATTACTACTTCCAACATAGGAACGTAACGCTCGCCCAAAACATTCTAGGGGATAAAAGAGCTAACTTCATGAAAGAATTAGGAACATTTCTCGGAAAGGTTCGGACCACTAGAGAAACGGAAATTAAGGAGTGGAAAACAGCAGTGGTTAGTACGAGCAGAGCCTAGACTGGAGAGAAATATGTAATAAATAATAAATTTAAATAATAATAAAATAAAATAAATAATATATATATATATATATATATATATATATAAAATAATTAAAATAATTAAAATAATTAAAATAAGTTAAATAAATTAAAATAAGTTATATAAAATTAAAATTAAATTAATTAAAATAAGTTAAATAAATTAAAATTAAATTAATCAAAATAAGTTAAATAAATTAAAATTAAAATAAGTTAAATAAATTAAAAATAAATTAAATTAAAATAAAATAAAAGGAAACGGCTAAAATAAAGCACATTAGGGGCGAGAGGAAGTGGAATCGGAAATGTTAGGGCAGAGGCGTTGGTGCGGACGATTTTCTGTGGTGCTGTTTGTTTTCAGGTGCGGTGGAGGCCAAACACTGGAAGGAGAATGCCTGACGCCCGCGCCAAATAAATAAATAGTCTAAAAACCGGATAGAGTAGCATGTACTCGGCTTCTGACGGCAGGTTTTTCCCCCTTCAGGGGTTTTTCCCTCAGCCGTACCTTATGGTCTCGTTTCCGCGGCTTTGAGGCGATGGAGAGACCATTGGGGGTGAATACCAGAAGGCGAAAGGTTAGAACTCGGTAGAATGTAGGTATTGTAATGGCTTAAAGGCCTTCGGCCTAGCCACATTGGATCAAGTTTCTAATTTGGCTGTAATAATTACCTATTAAATAAATAAAATATATATATATATATATTACTAGATGAAGTACCCAGCGTTGCTCGGGCATTTATTACAGTAAATTATAATACAGGAAGTGGAATTCAATCTTTTCATGCCCTGCGGCGGGACCTACCTCAATCTCTTCCATTGTATCGCTTCTCCGTCCTACCCCATGCCATGCTCTGCCCGGCCACGCCACGATAGCTGCCTTCTCTTTATCCCCATTTGGAAATTTCCGGATTCCCGCGATCACTTTTGCACAAATAATTACATTTTTCTTATTTGAAGTTCCAGTTTCTAAACATTCACTTGATAACTAAAAGCAATAAACAAATCTAAACTACAAAATAAAACACTTGTGAACTCACATACATAAATTTTGTGAAGTTTTATATTCCAAAGCTATCAATAAATTGTCACGTAAAACGTATTCAATTTTTATATTTTTTCTTCTATTGTATTCATAAAGAAAGTTTTGAAATTGATCTGTCAACTCGTGACCTTGAAGGGACTTACTGTTTTAAGCTGAGTATAACATGCAGAAGTTCATGCACGGGTACGGTAGTATGTAGATCCGGAGTAATAGTTATAGACGTCATAATGTAATTTATGAATCATAATCATAAAAATAAATGAAAATACTTGTATCTAATCTGAAAAACCTTTTTAATTACGATATATATATATATATATATATATATATATATATATATATATATATTGTGTGTGTGTGTGTGTGTATGTGTATGTGTATGTGTATGTGTATGTGTGTGTATGTGTATGTGTATGTGTATGTGTATGTGTATGTGTATGTGTATGTGTAGTGTAGTGTAGGTGTATGGTGTATGTGTATGTGTATGTGTATGTGTATGTGTATGTGTATGTGTATGTGTATGTGTATGTGTGTGTGTGTGTGTGTGTACACACAGAACGAATCAAGCTGTAAGATCCCGACCGGTCTCCCGGAATATGTGATAGAGCAATGCATGTTAGTGTAAGTGTGTCTAAGGGAAGAGGCTAGGAAAACGAAGAGGAAGGGAAGATCTCGCGTGATCCGTGGTCCATTTGGTAGGATACTGCTCCGGCTTTCGCCTGATGTTGATCGGAGAAACCACAGAAAACTACCGATCAGAGCAGCTGACTGCTAGAATTCTCCAGACAGCGACTGAATTCGACCTAGCTTAAAACCTATGTCGAAAATCCTGCCGCCGCCACGACTGGAACATACGACATCCCGGTGAGAGGCGCTGCAGTGACATCAGTTGATGCACTGAGCTACCGCTCCCGGTTTTTCTTCCTTGTCCTTTCGTCACCCATTACTTACATTCACTAACAGTGTCAAGCGCTACACTATCACTCGCGTCGAGAGCTGTGAACTAGTTCCCGACTGGAGGGGGCGCTGATGGTGGGAGATTCGTGGTTGGGGAAAGCCTGCAAGTCGACTTGTAAGTTGGCGTCGGACCTCGCCATCTAGCACCGAAATATCACCTCCCACGCCCGTGGTAAAACAGAAACTAAAGTACGAAACTAATGACCACGTGGCGCATCCGGATACATCAGTCATTAATCTAATTGTCTAGATTGCTAATAGGACTTTTTAAGCTTACCAGCTTCAAAATGGCTTCGCTTGCTTTGCGCATGGTGAGTTTCAGCGTTATCACCTAATGTTCGCTACACTGCACCAGCGCACCAGATGTTGCGACGTATCCCCTTTTTATGCCAAAAAGGAAGTCTTTTGTTATTCGTTTTTACTTTCTCGCTATCCCTTTATCGCTACCGCGGTAGAAGGAAAGTTCTGTGATGTTGCGCGAAAACGGAAAATTTTCTGCAGAAAATATCTTATTACAGTGTCCTGGCAACAAAAGAGTTCATAAATCCAGATGTTAAATTTAGAAAAAAAAACTCTACAACGTAGTGTAGCCAGAATCCGTTTTTGTGGGTGTCTGATACTAAAAATCGATGACCAAACGTCTGACCGTCCGTCTGTTTTGCAAATATTTAATTAATAACAATAACAAGGGTATCTTTTATTTCTATTCATATTGTGCTTGTGATTCCGCTTAAATGAAATTGAAATTCTCAACCACAATTAATATGCTATTAACTATTGTATGAACTGAATCATATTAAACCATTCAGTCACGTTTTATCTCTCAAAAAGCAATTCTGTTGATGAACCAAACGTATAAAATTATCTAAAATTTACATCAGAAATTCTAAATATTCTTCTTGTTTCTTGGAAACAAAAATATCTTCACTTAACAATTTAATTTCGAATGAAGTGCCTACAGGTTGTTTATTAGGTGTCGTTTCGTGGCAGTTCAATGACTTTCAGGAATGTTTATTTTGTTATCAGTGTTCAAAGAGGTATACATTTCCAGGAAAACTTTTCAGTCCTCTGTCATCTTTCTGAGAAATGTTTTTGACGCACCGCATTCCTGGTACTTCGCAGAACACTTTCATCTCCAGCGTTCCATATTTAGAGTCCATACAAATTCAGAGAACTGACCTTTATTAGTCGAAATCAAAATTATTCAAGTAGACATTTCTCTCAACAATGAAAATTTAATTTACTTCTGTGAGTTTAATTATATCAAAAAGGCGTTAATATTTCCGTAAACGCATCTTAAAATGCTATTCCACAAATTAAGTTTACCTTTAAACAGTGAACTAAAATGCGGATGATTTTATCGGTCTAAGGTTTTTTTGGTTTCACTTTAAGATTTCTAATTGTGACAGTTAAAACAATCCGAAAATTAACTTAAACATAACAAAATGTAGATCACTGATTTAAATGAAGTATGCCATTCTCCTGGCATGTACTGCTATTTTCGACGACGAGATAAGAGATTTTAGAAACTGCACCTCCTTTCTTCTTGTTAAATACGAGTATTAGAATAACGTTTTTTTATATTTTGATTATTGAGCTTTGAACAAACCATGCGACTATTCCATCTATTCATTATGAAAAAGATTTTTTTCTGAGTGTCCCACAAATTTACTGGTCGATTTTTTGCTACTTACGTATTAAATATTATGTTCTTTCTTATCTTTAGAACGAGGATTCTCTGACTCAAAACCCTACAGATGCAATAAGTTCCTAGAAAACTGCAAAGTTCCTGTATCATTCTGAAAGTTTTGCTTCCAATCATGGTCACATTTGCTTTCAAAGACAGTCCATGATACGTCCGTAATTAATAGAGAGTTTGCCCAAGATAGAATACTCTAATTACGGAAATTCTTATTACAAAAATAAACCTGTTGGAAATTTGAATAAGAATTATCAATATAGTGATAATGTGATTCAATATAGTGAAAAGAGGGAAAATGAATCCCACAAAGAACTTTCACCATTCACTACAAGCATTTATTTTAAACAACTGCATTCTGGTACTATGAAAAAATATTTTGTATGGTTTTAGTAGACAGTGGTACTATTTTCGCTATTTCTGAACAAAAACTCAAATAATGTAGTGTGAAATTAGAGTTTTTATTTCAAAACAACCAAATCAATTTCGTAAGAAATTGTTGGAATTTAGAAAGAAAATTGTTATTTGATTTATTACGTCAAAAATCAGTTAAAAATCATGTGAAGTATGAAGGAAAAATATTTAATCTTCTCACGTTTCTGAAGGTCCCGTATTCCTATCTTCACTTTTTTACTACTTACTAATATATTGCTTCATTTTATAGAATTCTGATTTTGAATTTTTAATATTATTTCCAACTCTCAAAAATAATTAACTACTGGATCCATAACATATTAAAGACTTTCTACCTAAAGACACGAGGAACAATCGTTACCGTTTATAGCGAACTTCTGGGAATTAACATACTTGCTTCACTATATTCGAGGTTCATTATATCCGATTATGTCAAAATAAGGTAGTATTACTCCATAACGATTGACTTTATTTATATTGAGATACAGAAAAATACATTAACGGAACGAACTGAAAATTTCAATATTTTTATTTGCCCATAAAATGTAAATTACTTTCAATTGTTTGCTTCCTTCTTTTTTATTAGTAATTTCTCCAGATACTTCTCCAGAGTTCGTGCTATCTCCATACTACATTCTGCATTTTCCTCTGTGCCTAAGTATCGTAATGCAGTCTTTACACCATTCAATACCACTTGCACTGTTGGGACGCCGTCTCACTCACCGATGTTCCTTTTAGTCGTCTAATAACATACGAGATGCTTTCAGTACCGGAAAGACGCAAGAGACGAATGATATCAAACGCTTTCCGTGAAGCACAGTGGATATCGCCAGACTGTGACAGTCACGTGCTTCCAGTCACCTACTAGTCGCGCGCCTTTTCTTGACGTCTGAGCTCCCTGGTGCTCAACTCAGCACGACTCGGTACGGTCTGGTCAAAACATTGGTCTCACACGGAACGGCACGGCACGATTGTCAGGGCTGCCAAGCTCTGCTTTCCAATGAATTCAGTTCTCGCGTTTTCGCTGTTAGTGTTATGCCCTGTGATTTATTCGATTCGGATTTTGGTAATATCATATCTCCTTAATAAACAATATTATCGTTATCTAATTACTTTCATTTGTGGTTGCTATTAGTTGTGTTATTATTTATTATATTTTATCGTCTATAATGTCCTGTTGTATTAAAAGCGAAAGAGGTGCGAACAGCATTAATAATGTTACAGTTGGCAGCACCCGTTGGATGTGACGTCGGGAGAAGCCTCCTCTCCCCCCACCCCGCGCTGGGAGACGTCAAGAAAAGTCGCGCGGCTAGTACGTAGTAGTGACTGGTGTAGAAATAAAGCAACGCGCTTTATCCCGCCAAATATCAAATGACACCAAGATTGGAAGTGAAGCAAGCAATCGCACGTCGGGGCCGCTTGGTGTTGCCCACGCAGGACACGGCCTTCGCTTCCGCAGTGAAACTGAGTGGCATAAGGGTGTCCATTTTGGGTCCGCTAACTTCACTTCAGGAGTGACTTCTTCGGTTACGCTCTTCCGCGGAA
Organism: Teleogryllus oceanicus; assembly: GCA_964035755.1. Lineage (NCBI taxonomy): Eukaryota > Metazoa > Arthropoda > Insecta > Orthoptera > Gryllidae > Teleogryllus > Teleogryllus oceanicus. Next base: position 19,146,849 of record CAXIVR010000010.1, read on the forward strand.
GATCGTTTTCAAATTTCCTAGTGTTGGAATTTGTGGCTTGGAGGCGTTATATTCTTTTCCAGGAGGGAATTAATTTTCAGGACGTTGTATTACCTACGTTCACTGTAGCCGAGGTTCAGGTTCACCCTAACCGAATCTTCTTATAATTCTATGTAATGTGAGTGAAACGGAACCATTGACTTATGTTCATTATAACCGAGAGTTCACTATATCCGGCTTCACTATAACCGGAACATTCTGTACATCAGTCCGTGACTGTAAGATACATCTACTTCATGGAACTCCGCGGTTCCGATCACTTCCTAAATATCTGCTTCGCTGCTTGGGGTTTCGTTACTATCATACGATATCACTTCTTATTGCCCCCAATTCTAAAATGTCCTATTTATGTGTAGAAACGATGATAAATGACCTAATGTCGTACGTTTTACACTACAATAATTATGATTTCTTAAAGCAAGAATAATTACAAAGGATAACGAATTTATATTCTAACTCATTATCATCTTTAAATTTTGATGCTTCAGAGATCCTGTGTCTCCTCGTTCTGCGTCTCCAAGATACATCGTCTCCCCGGTGCAATGCAAGTGCTGACACCTTTCTGGTCCAAAGACTCAGTGCTTGAGACCCCTTCATGTTGCACTCAGTCTGCGTGTTCTAAACATAGAAACCATCCTCATAAACTCTTTAACAATATTAAACCTTAAATCTAAAATAAAAGATTTAAAACCCAAAATAATACTAAAGTTTTCATGAATAAAATAGCAAGAAAAGAGTCTAAAACAAACACAGTTCCGTCATTGTTCCATTTACCTACTAAAAGTGTGCTGTGCTAGTGAACATCATTCTTAATTTCCTACATCACTGATTTTTAATTTTTCAAATAACATCTCCAACACTAAAAGATGATGGCAGATGCCGATTAGTTCGTAAATATCTGCTTTGCTGATTAGGGTTACGTCTTTCTACAATAACACTCCTCATCCCAACCAATTCTACAATGACTTTTCCCGTTTAGAAACTATTATCATACTAGATATTTTAAAAGAATAATTTTTTGTTTGTTAGTTATTGAAGGTCGCATCAACTTATAGGTCATTCGCGACCACTATTGGTGTTAACGTTATGGCAACTGTGACGATGAAACGATACAGTGGTGATAAGAGGTGAAAAAACGAACACTAATACAACTATCCGCGAGGCGGGACTCGAACCCACGACCCTTAGGCCCGAAGTCACTACGACATTACTTAATTAGCAATCTCGGTCACCGTATCGAGGAATCATTCTTATTACTCTAAAAAAGTCCAATTCTAAGGAATAATTAACTTCTATCCTACCCCCTTATCACATTAAAGATATTATACTTTCGAGACCCTATGTTTCCTCACTCCGCGTCCTCAAGATACATCTACTCGCCGGCTCCCTGCAAGTGCCGACATCTTCCTGGCTCTCCGCTTCGGCGCGTGGCTCCGTTCCCGCGTAGGAAAAGCCTTCGTGACACTCGTCCTTCATCCTAAGTGAGAGAGGGAGAGGGAGAGAGAGAGAGGAAGGGGGAGGGAGAGAGCAAGCGTTCTCGGAAGGCGAAGACACGGCTCTCATTAATTCTGTGAATCTGAGCGATAGCATCGCCCGCGCCTCGCAACCACCCCGCCTGGCACCGCCCCGCGGGCGACGAGCCCTTGCCCTTCCCTTCGCCCTTTCGTTCTTCACCTTCTCGCCCCGGGCGATCCGGGTGACGAGTGGCGAGGCGCAGTGGCCGGAAGGGGAGACGCAACGGCCCTAACAACTCGATACCGTGAGAGTGGCTCACGGCATTAACCCATGTCCCTACCGTGCCTCTGACAGGGATGTCCTGGGTTCGAAACCAATTAGTGGCAGGGTTTTCGACACTAACTACGTTGCTGGATAGATTTCAGTCACTAACTGGATGAGAAGCTCTGATCGGTAGTTTTCGTGGTTTCTCCAATCAGCTCAGCGGGAGAGATGGCTCAGTGCATCAACTGATGTCACTGCAATGCCTCTGACCGAGAGGTCCTAGGTTAGAGCCTTGACGGTGACAAGATTTTCAGGACTGGCTTGCCTGATACGTCGAAATATGACGCTGTCTGGAAGAGAATTACAGAGGCCAGCTGCTCTGATCGATAGTTTTCCGTGTTTTTCCAATGAACACCAGACGACTGCCGGAGCAGTATTCTAACAAACGGGCCACGGACCGCGCGCGTTCTTTCTTTCCTCTTCTTTGCCCTGTCCTCTGCCCTTAAACACACACACACACACACTAGCATGTACTACAGCACCACACATGACGAGAGACCGGTCGGGGGCTTAAAATTTGTCACGGCCGGGGCGGTGCCCCGCTGGTGGGAATACCTGGTAGAGAAAAACCCCGCTTGCCGAAGGTAGGTCGGTGGCGGTTAGGCGAAGGAAGGTTAGCCGGCGATAGGTCCGCGCCGGATCTCGCCATCCAGCGGGCGAAGATCACCGTCATCACCGGGGGAAAACATGCACTACACTAACGGGATTAATGACCAAAGCAGTTGACGCCCCCGGAAACATGAAAAAATCAATCAAAACCTCTCATTTTGTCTCATCCAGAGTCGCAGCGAGAATATGGGGGAGACGCTCTAAGCTTCCAACTGGTCGCCCGGTGTTTATGGTAGTGTTCTGATCAAATTATAATTTATTCTTACGCTAAAGAAATTTATCGTGCCGTCACACTGGGTAATGCACTGATAGTTTTGTAAGTATAGATATGATCTCATAAGAGAAGTTATTAATTTGAAAGAATTATTTTTTTTAGATATAATGCTCGAACGACAGAATAATACAAACATGTTCGATTTTCCTGTTTAAATCAAGAAAACTCACTAATATACCGCTTTTACAATCTTCACAAAATTAAAAAACGAAAAAAGTATAAGTCATTCTAAAAAATCTTAAAATCCAAGAACAATGTACACTCTGTCGAACAATATCCCTTAATGGATGAGAAACACGAAAAATTATGTCTCTATAGTTTGCATTAAATTTTTATGATCAGCGCCCTTTCTTCTTAATTCCACATAATTCTCCTTTCTTTAAGAAGTTACAAAATTCAATTTGTAACATAATTACAAAATTCTTTTAAGGGTTACTAATTCTTGTTGCGTTTATTTTATACTCTTTTGTTTCTTTCTTAACTAGTCGTAAATTACGAACTTCATTATCAATCGTGGTAGAAAAACAATGATAGAGACAGTGAGAGAGAGAGAGAGAGAGAGAGAGAGAGAGAGAGAGAGAGAGAGAGAGAGACCCGAATATTATTTGGTCAGAGTGACCTAATGATTATTTCGTTGAGAATAGAAATGTTTCCTAACATAAAATATAAGTATACATTCCTTCTGGCCTTTTCTGACCACGCCTTCGTGAACGCCTCGTTGAAGCAACGGGTCTCATTGGAGGGGGCAGTTCGACCTTCGTTAAAGCATTCTTCTAAAAATGTTATAATATTACCTGTAGTGGAAAATAGTCTGCTTGAATATATAATTCTAGTCGAGATTCGGGTTGCAACACACGAACTGTCTACCTGCTAATTGTTATATGCCTAGTCAAAGATTTCTTCCAGGCTGAAGGGCCGTGGTCCATTGGAAAACATATTTCCAGACGTTTCGTCCGCTACTACGGCAGACATCCTCAGTGGCGATGTGGTCTCGGACGAAGAACCCTCTTCGAAGGTTCCCCGGTGACTGACAGAAGTGCCCGGTCCGCGGGGATATTTGTATCAGCGGGACTGTGGTGGGGGTGTATACAGCGCCACAGGAATTTATTATATATTTTATATATTAATTTGTTACATGCCTAGTTGGCAATAATCTGGAAACTCCGCACTAAAGTGAGCCAACTCGCAGATAAAAGAAGTTATAACGCTGTTCAAGTCTTTGCTGATCTCCTGCGCAAAGAGAGCCGGCGCTGTATTCACCTGTTCGCCACTAATATCTTGGTAATGGGGGGTCGTCACTTCTCGCGGACTGTCAGGACGGTAGAGGAGGATTACCTCAAGTGTAGTTTTCTTCGGCCTCAGCTACGACGAAGACCTCTTGTTTTAAGTTCATCGCCACGATGAATTAGAATAGCGAGCGGTGTAGCTGTCACGCGGATCCAGTATGTGCGTCAGAACATAGTTGTTTCTCGAATCTTCGAAAATCCAATTAAAATTTACAGCCAGTATTCAAATATAGGGTGTAAATTTAGAAAAGAAAATAGTAAAAAAGCTGACCATGATAGCCGAGGTGGCTAAGAGCGAGTACCGACTCTGCGCTTCGGTCCGAAGGGTCGCGGGTTCGAGTCCCGCCTTGGGCATGGCTGTTTGTCCCTTGTCCTTGTATGTGTTGTCGCGGACGGCCTCGTGTTCTGCTGATCGCAGATCAGAGGAGCCCGCAAGTGTGTTGGTGTCTAGTGTATGGTCGAATATGCGTCCCATCGGGACGTAAAGTGTAACCGGCTGTCGGCTGGATAAAAACCCTAGAAAGAAGAAGAAATATTAAATAATGAAAATAAAGAAATGGAACAATAAATAAAGCTGAAATGAATACAGAAAATGTTCAGATTAGCAACGTGCTGCTTAATTGCTGATTTACTCGTTACTCAGAGAATATTCCCCTTATTCATGTATTTCTCATTATAAAATATAAATAACTTGCGCAAGACAATTACTTTCTTAATATACGGAAATTTTTTACTCGACCTTATTATGCTGAATATTTCTATAATTCGTCGTATCCTGGTTCTGTTCACACAACTTTCCCGTTTGCACGCAACCCCGAATTTGGAGCTTTTCTGTAATGACAGATTACTAACGAAAGTCTTTCGCAGTCGTTCGAAGCTGGGTAGGGCTTCCCGATTGGTGGAAATTTTTACTACTCTGATCAGACCACCATCTTTCGTTCTATTTTCGCTCATTGATTGCGTGGCGGTTTCCGTGCTATTCGCTGGTAGATGGATTCGTGGTAGATCTATATCCATGACCGGACATACGTCACAGTGTAGCGTATATTAGTTTATCTTGGTAACGGAAGAGGAGAGGACAAGGAGGATGAAGCAAAGATTGCTCGTGGTACATGGCTCAATGACTAGAATTGTCTAGTGTTGTTCGGAGAAATCATAGATGCATAGATGCAGAAGGGGAGCAGCTTAAACCATTTTCCTCGCGTACAGACTTAGCAGTGATCCGGGAATTGGTTTTCAGATAATACTAATAATAATGGATTTACCTACATTATTTCCATTAAAAATTAACAGTCATTATTTTTCTACATGGAGAAATAAATTATTTTTATGTATGGGTGTCAGAAATTTGGTTTGAAATAAAGAGCTTCGTGAATCCACTTCCTCAGTCTCTACTTTTCTGCCTCAAGTTTTCTCTGAGCACCCCTGCATTGATGCTTTAAAGTTTAATACATTTTTCTTCTCGCCTTCACGCACATAGGTGTTTAGCTCGGCTTTTCAAAACACGCACCGTACTTATTCAGCCATATGTTCACAAACGAATTTGTAAATTCAATTCCAAGAGAGAAAGGAAGTGGAGGGAGCCATAAAATGAGTTTTAAGAAAGTACATTTTTGTTTCAAACAGTTTTTTATCGTTAATGACTGGGAATGACGATGGTAATGAATCGGCTTGCTTGCACCTTCAGATATATTCAATGGTTAGTGATTGTGAGCACGTCAACTGATACGGTAATTAAATTCTTTAGTGGAGAGAATATTTTTTCCTGGTAGTTGCAGTGAGACAAGTGACAAGTTGAAGTGTGACAAGTGAGTGTGATAAGTGTGAAAAGTGACAAGTTGAAGTGTGATAGTTGAAGTCTGACAAGTGAGCTATCCGATACCCACGGATAGCTCACTTGTCAGCGCACTCGTTTTCCATGACGCGACCCCGGATTTGGTTCCCAGTCTGGGCAGATTACAATGTGCGCTTAGATTGCAATGCCCCAGTATGAGTTGTTATGTGACGATGAGAAAGTTCACTTCCAAGTGAAGGTCAGAATAGTATGTGCTAACTACACATACTACTTAACCCATCACCGCAAGGTCGAGATGCCGTTGGTAGGTCTTGACCTCGTCAGAGACTGTTGTACCAGTAGAGGCAGACAGGAGGCGATATTTCGTCCTCGCTGTATGATGTTATAGGGCGACGACATACTCTTCAACTCGCGGGGTATTTTCTTTTCTAAGTATCTTTCCCAGTGAGGTACCGCCTCAACCGCGAAAATCTCTAATATCCAGATTGGTGTCCTGACTTGTGTGGAAGTGTAGAAGAAGTAAAGATAACTATGTGTGGGAGGGGAGAGGAAAGAACACGAAAGAGAAAGAAAGATCCCGCGTAGACAGTTGATCGTTTGTTAGGATACTGATCCGGAGTTTGTCTGGTGTTTATTTTAGAATGTATTTACACGGGAAACTACCGATCAGAGCTGCCGGCAGCTAGTGTCTACCTCCAGTATCTGGATTAGGTATGTAGCTGGTGTTTAAAATACGCCACCATCGGAATTCGAACTCGACAACCATCCGATCAGAGACGCCGCAGAGTTAGCGGCAATGCTGACTTTTAGCTAACTCAGCAGCTCCTCCCGGGAGAGATGGTTCAGTGCATCAACTAATGTCACTGCAGTCCCTCAGACCGTGAGGTCCTAGGTTCAAGTCCTGACGGTGGCAGTTTCGGTGACACGAGCTAGCCAGCTAGGTCGAATCTGGAAGAGAAATCTAGCGACAGGCTGCTCTGATCGGTTGTTTTCCAATCAACACCAGGCGAATGCCAGAGCAGTACCCTACCAAACGGGCCACGGACCTCTCGCGATCTTTCCTACTTCCTCGTTCTATCATCTCCCCTTAAACACACTTACACGGACAATACCTACACTACCACATATACCGGGAGACCGTTCGGGAGCTTGTCCCGGCTGGGGCGGTTTCTCGCTGTTGGGAGATACCTGCTTGGGGAAAACCCGCCAGCCGACAGTAGCTCGGTTGCTCATTCAGTATCTTCCTACTATCAGTTTATAATGTAGTTCTTTTGTTTGGGTTTATTTAGTGGAATAAGTGGAATCGGAATCATCGATGATTGCAGACCTCCAGAGCGGCGTGGCAACCGGGTTTACATCGTTTGCTCAAGATATTTATAGCTGGAAGAGTAAGCCATATAAGTGATATAAGTCAGGAATGAAATACGAAAGCACATACATGTGGTGCTAAGTGATTGTAATTTCTTAATATTCTTTTATTCGGTACTTTTTGCCAGAATTTTGATTATTCTTTATGAACTTTGAAACTCTATTAATGATCATGTTAGTTACTTTTTTTCATTTTTATTATCTTTTCATTTGAAATACTTGAATATTCCTGAGTTTTTAGAGGTTCTTTTTACATCTAGGCTAACATTACGAGTCTATTTTGCCTGCATCAACTTCTGCCCACGTACAGACATTCAGTCGCCCTCCACTATTAACGTTTCAAAATACAACGCGTCTGTTAACGATAATGCATTCCTCTACAGTTACTCTTCAAGGGCATCTAGTGTTATAAGACCTCTTCATCAGATTCCACAGCATTTCAGGATCAGCCCGTGATTACCTTGGCTAAACGCGTTTGCATGCACGTTGAAATTATATCCGGCGAGCTGGAGGTAATTCTGTTAATGCTGTTGGCGCGGTAACTACCACCGCTCCGACGATTTCCCGAAACGGCTCATACGTCAGTCAGTTACTCTGGCGCGTTACTCGCTTAAGTTATTGTTCCGCGCAGTGGGTTATTTCTGTGCAGCACTGCCCTGTTATTTTATCTCTGGGCATCTCTGGCCGTCTCTCCACTCTCGGCAGAGTTCAAATGTGAGTTAGTGCTTGAAATATTTGTTCTTCTCTTTGCTCTTATTATTTTGCACATTCTTCCATATTTCCTTAATTTTTCTTTATCATTCTCACTCATCTTTTCTCCTTTTTTCCATTTTTCTGTCCTCATTCTTCTTTCCTCCTTTTTTCCTTTTGTTTCCCTTTTCTCTTTCCTTTCGTTTTTCTCCTTCTGATCTTTCTCTTCTTGGATTTATTCAGGTTCTTTTTCTTCTGTTGTCGTGGATGTAAAGATTGTTCTGCAGTTTTTCATTTGAGTCACGTATTTAATCCCACTATGTATCCGATTTTGCTGAGATGTAGAAATTATCTCGGAAAAATTGGGTTAAACACAAGGGTTGTTTACCGCGAGCAAACATTATTTTTGTATTTTTCAGATGTTGAATTTAATTATTTTTGCTTCGTTCTAATTCCACCATGTTACTATATCTTTACTTTCACTCTTCTTCTAGAGCATTTCATGTACTACATCTTTTTGTGTCAATTTTTTATATTTACGAATTAGACCTATGAAAATATGTCTCTGTCGATGTATGTAAGTTTCCAACGTGATGGGGAAAATTCAAACTTGTGCGAAATGAAGCAGAATTCTCTTAAAAACCAAAATTTTCGATAGGCATTAGATGAAAAATTTATTCAAATTCATATATTTTATGTTGGTTTACTTAAGAACGTCTGTGTTAAGACGGGATTGTAATTTGTCATCATTATTAATAAACACGTGTATAACGTTTGGACGCACGAGTGAATGCGAGCTGACACGGGTACAGGACATCAGTTGGTGTTCCTGCTGACGTCGCCCTATTTCTCATCTACTGAAAACTATTCTCTCGGAGCGAATGGACGCTCGTGCCATAAAACACGCTCTAATAGAGATGCGTTATTACAATTTGGCCTTCTAACCTTCAGCTCTGGCTTTTTCAACAGTCTCTAAATACAGAGTATCGCAACTCCGCCATTTCTTATCCTCTCACTGGATGGCTGCGTCAGGCAATATGTATTAATTGAAAAATGATAACTATTTGCGGCATGATGAAGATTTCCAAATATATTAATATTGATATTGGATGCATTGATGGCTCGCAACAATATATCGTACAGTTTAAACTCTTCTGGCAACAATAGTTTTCAAACATTGCTAACCTTGCATTTTCGGTAGTTTTCTTCATCATTAAACTAATTGTGGCTAAAATAGGTGGATAAAGAAATGTTGAAGCTCAAGAAAACGTTAGCAGTCGTCACATATATATTTTACTGCTCTTTGGCGAAGTAAGTAAAACTAGTTATAAAATGTCGGGTTCAGAAGCGAAAAGAAATGCCATACGTTCTGTATCTAAGGAATAGTTATCTTGTGGCTGCGGCATGTACTTGGCTACCGTGGAAACTAACTGTACGTAATTGGCGCATTTTCATAAATCTTGAAAACTTAAGAAAATGATTACATTTAACGTTAAATATTGTCACATTCCTTAAAAAATCGTAACAACTGTTATCATATTTATTCCTGTAGATTTCATATTATTGGTGAGAAAATATTGGTAATATAAATAACCTATACGATGAAATTTGGCACTTGGAAACATTTCGCTCCTTGTAAGTCATAGTTTTAAATGCGAAAATAGCATCATACGTGAATACAATTTTGAGCACATCTGACCAATTGATTGATTAGTGGTTTTCAGCGCGTCAACAGCTTAAGTCATTTATCCCGTAAGTTCAGTGCATGTTTCATCGCGGAATGGTGTAGTGATCTTCCTACTCTGGAAGGCTTGCAGAGTTTTCTGTCAACCAGGTATCTCTTACCAGCGGGCCACCGCCCCTGTCGGGATAAGCTCTAAGCTCCCGACACCGACCGGTCTTCCAACATACATGGTGATTTAGAGCATATATGTGCTTGTGTAAGTAAAAGGTAAAGATATAAAAAGGAAGGGCAAGTAAATATCTTGAGCTGTCTTTGGTCCGGTTCTTAGGGTACTTCTCGTGTTTATTAGAGAAACCATGGAGAACTACCGATCAGAGCTGTTGGCTGCAAGAATTCTCTTCTAATCAAAAGCTGAACTCGATCAAGCCATCTAGCTAGTGTCGAAAATTCTGCCACTGTCGGAACTCGAACCCTAGGATATCTAAGAACGGAAAATTATGCATTGTAATAACGACATAAGTATTTTCTCACGTTTCTAGGCAAAATAGCAAATAAAATCCAAAGATCTCGAAGAAGTGTAAATGCGAATTCCCAGCACAGAATTTGTCTATTGAAAAAATTCTTATAGGCGGTTTTGAATTTGCCAACAATAAATGCGAGTTCTCTCAACTAGAGAATGTATCACTAAGCATTTCGATGCCTCATAGCTAGGGGGCGGGTTGTAACGACCTAAAACATCGCCAGAAATGAGCAATTAAATGCTTTAAAAATACCACAAAAGCTAACAAAAACTACGTAAAAAATTTGATCGAAACCAGTTCAGTGAACAAGTCAGTCTGTTGGATATGTTATTGATGTAATCGAGAGTTGTTCTTTGCGTTCAAGGGAACTCGGTTTGCTAACTTTTGGTTTGGACTCTTCTTTACCAGGATATGTCTGCTTTTAGTTATCGCGAAATGAACCAAACCAACAGTGGCCCTGATAGGTGTCGCAGGAACTTTGGATTATATACTTACAACGGCTCAAATTACAATTTTGTAATGAAGAAATTGAATAGGCTATTATGGAATTTTGTGGACAATTTGTTGCATGTCGTAAATATAATTTGAAGCAATTACCAATAAAATTATGTTAAAATCTATGAAATCGGTTTAAAATGCTTTGAAAATGGCTGAAGAAGGTAAAAAAACACTTATTAATCGTAAGGGCCAAAAAATGCAAAAAATGGCATATAATTTCCTTTTGTATCATAAAATAAAATTAATGCCTATATTATTACGCATTGTTCTAAAGTGAAATGAAAAAAATAACATTTGATTAAAATCCGCCTCATACTCATCACCTATTGTTAGCATATTTTCTGTAGGGATTTGTGTTTTACAAAGAAGTTTGTGTTTTCGGAAAATCAAAACTGGAGCGGTGGTCAAAAACGCCGTCTAATTCGGCGAGAGGGTGGACAAAATCCAAAATTTTCTTTTTTACATTATATTACATTTTTTCCTCAAAATAAATAAATCTGTCAAATAATAACATTTTTGATGCAGAAATTTAGACTGCTGCCTTCTTTATAGGTAATAGCGTCATTGACATCGTTCTGTTAGCATTTTATAAAGAGGTGCTTTTCAAAGAAGTTTGTGTTTTTCGAGAATCAAATCTGAAGCAGTAACGCACAGTGAAGCAGTAATCCCACCTGAAGCGGTGACGAAGGTTGGGATGGACACAAATCCAACGTTTACTTTATTTACATTACATTATAACATTTTTCCTCAAAGTAAATAATTGTGTCAATAAATTTTAATAATTGTTTCAAGCAGTCGCTTTGACTGCTTTCTTCTTTGTAGGTAAGAGCGTCGTTGACATCCTTCTATTAGCATATTTTATAAAGAGGGTTGTGTTTTTCAAAGACGGTTGTGTTTTTCGAGAATGAAACCAAAAGAAGTGGCCCACAGCAGCGCCGTCTGGGACCCGAGGAGTGATGCATAAACTAAAAATTTACTTTACTTATATTGCAATTTTTTCTCAAAATAAATAAACCTACTATTTGCGTATTTTATATGAGAGTTTGTTTATCAAAGAAGCTTTCGAAAAATTCAATCGGGAGCGGTGGCCCACTGCGCTATCCGGTGCCGGGGAAAGGGGACATAAATTAAAAATTGACTTTACTTCTATTACACTTCTTTTTCTCAAAATAAATAAACATGTCAATTAATTAGAGCATTTTTTGAAGCAGTGACATTGACAGTTTCCTTCTTTGTAGTAATAGCTTCGTCAACGACCTTCTATTAGCATATTTTATAAAGAGGGTTGTGTTTTTCAAAGAAGTTTATGTTTTACAAAAATAAAACTGGGAGCGCCGTCTGGTAGTGGTGGAAGGTGGGGATAAACCAAAAATTGACATTAATTATATTACACTTTAAAAAATCTGTCAATAAATTAGAACATTTTCGAAGCAGTCACTGACTCTTCTCTTCTTTACAGGTAATAGCTTCGTCAACATCCTACTATTTGCATATTTCATATGAGGGTTGTGTTTTTCAAAGAATTTTTTGTTTTCCGAAAATCGAACTGGGAGCGGTGGGCCACAGTTCCATTTGTAGCCGGAGGAAGGGTGCACCCACCCAACATTTGCGATGTCCTACTATTGGCATATTTTATGCAGAGGGATGTGTTCTTCGAGACGCGGACCGCGAGCAGCGGCCCACAGCCGCGCTGTCTGGTCGGGGCGCAGGGGCGAGGACTGGGCGAGGACTGCGCGCGCGCCTAAGCCGATAAGGCGGGAAGCCGCGCCCTCGGGCGACGAGGACGGCGAGGACTGCGCGAGGAGTGTTTGCGTGGGGGTGAGGACGCGGTTCGGAGCCTCCACGGCCGAACGCCACTTGTGGTGGGGGATAGTGGTGCTCCGTGGGGGAGGATGACGGGTGTGCATTTGAGGATCTGGGGGTGGGGGTGGAAAGTGGTCGCGTCGGCTGCAAGTGAGGGTGAGCTGTTGAGGTGGGATGTAAAGGGGGAAAGGAGGAGGGGTTACGAAAGCAGCTCTCCCAACTCGAAAACTAATATTTTTCTCTGTGTTAATCATTTTATTCAAAACTCTTGTCTGACAGAGTCCGGCTGTAGACTTCTTAAACGAGAAATAACACAAACGATTTTCGATGTGTACAGAAATACACCTATTGGGTACACCGAATGCTTTCGTTCACTTCTCTTCCCTCTTCTCGCTTTTATTCATACTTTTCTTCTTTTTGTATTTTCTACTTATTTCTTTCCGTCTTCTCTTCCTTTTTATCTTCATATATTACTGATTATTTTACTCTTTCACTAGTGGCAGGGGAAGGGGTGCCAATGGGGGGAAGGGTTATGCACTTAAGGTTGTAGGGGGGGGGAGGACTGTAAAATGGTGTCGCGTTGGTCACCGCAGAGCGAAAGGAAGAGGGGTTACAGGAGCGACTCTCCCGATTCGGAAACTAATATTTTTCTCTATGTTAATCATTTTATACAAAACTCTTGTCTGACAGACTCTTGCTATAAATGGACTCCATAAGCAAGGAACGACACATACATTTTTAGGTGTTCACAGAATACACAGTATTAGAACACACTAAATGCTTTTTCTCCTTCCTTTTCTCCTTCTCCCAATTTTTCCTATTTTCTTCCTTTTCTATTGCATTACTTTTTTCTTTCCGTCTTATCTTCTCTTTTATCTTATCTCACAGATTGTCCTACTTCTCCACGTGTGGGGTTGATACATAGTATTGGAACACATTAAATGTTTTCTTTTCCTTCCTGTTCTCCATCTACCTATTATTTCTATTTTATTTCTTTTCTATTTAGTTCCTTTTTTATTTCCGTCTTCTCTTCTGTTTTATCTTCATATCCCACAGATTTTCCTACTTCTCCACGTGTGGTTGGGATAAAAGATCTGAGGGCGACTGCAAGCAAGGTCGGGAGGGGGGACTATTGAGAGGGGTTCAAGGGGTAGGGGTAAGGAATAGGAAAGCAGACCTCTCAACCCAAAACTAATATTATTAGTATGTTAAGCAATTTATTCAGAACTATTATTAATAATATTTCTGGTGAGGTTGATACCGACTAACTATTTGAAAAAAGATGATGTTATCTACAAGCAATATTTTTAATTCTTAATATTTAGACCGCATGTAGCCTGTACATATTTTCATATTTACTTTGCTGATTGCTACGCGATGGAAAAGATCTTTAGACTTAAAAATATGCATTTTACATATCTTTTTTTCTCAAATTATTCAAACCAATTATTTGTCGGAGTCCTGCTGGAAATGTACTTAAAAAGCGAGAATGAATACACAAATTTTATCTGTATAAAGTATATAGTATTGGAATACATTACATACGTTCTTTTCCTTACCTTTATCCTTCTTCCTATTATTATTTTTTCTTTTCTATTTCTTCACTTATTTATTTCTGTCTTCTCTTTCATTTTATAGTCTTATCCCTCTGAAACGTCTACTTTTTTAGTTTACTTCTTCTTTTATCCTCCGTTTCTGTTTTTGACTTTATCCTTCTTCACTTAGAAGTACCGTAATAATCTCGTATGAAACTTGCAAGATTTGCAACTTTGCAAATCTGACGGCTCAGAAAGATATACGCCACCCCACGCAAGGTAAAACATGAACTACACCTAGGAAACTAATGATTTCAGTTGTTGATTCACACGCGAACACCAGATAACTACTCTATTACTCACCCAGCAACTAATCACATCTAACGCTCGGGAAAATGCATTCTGCCGATCCGGTGGCCAAGGTCACTAAGGTGTCATAGCGATCTCCAACTGAAGGGTCGCGGGTTCGAGTCCTGCCTCGGGCAGCGTTCTATTTGTGTACGTCTTTTCACCCCTTATCATCACCATATCGTTTCATCTTCATAGATACCACACCGTTAACTCCAATAGTGGTCGCTAATGACCTAGATGTTGATGCGACCTTAAACAACAACAAAAGTGCATTATTTCATGCACAAACATACACAAAACGGAACAAGTAAAGTAAATAGCGATAAATGAAGCGTAAAGCGCCGGAAAGATCAGAGAACCGGAAGACATTCCACTTGGAAAAATCCTGCCTGGGCCTCCTAACGGGCTCCGTTGAGTCGCCGTCGCCGAGGGCGCTGGCAGTTGCGTCGGCTGCGATGGAGGGCGATTACCAGCAGGCCGCGCAAACGACGGTCGTTGAGCGCGCGATGGCCAGGTGAGCGGCCCCAGGGCTGCCAACGCAACGCGAATGAGGCGAGACCCCTTAAAGACGCCATTCAGGAAACGGCCGCCGAAGAAGTGGATGCTCATGTTTGCTGGAGATAAAAACATGGCTTTTCTATTCAAAGTAAGATGGGAATGAGATTTTAAATGTAATCACATTCGATTTGAGTATATTTTAAAGAAAGAAAATCTAAGTTTTCTAGTACAAAAATATATTTGTATGTTGGTATATCGGTTTATATTCGTTTTTTTTTAACTCGAAGAAAGTGGTGTAAATGACGGTCGTTGGACGCGCGATACCCAGGTGAGCGGCTCCAGTGCTGCCAACGCAAGGCGGACGGAGGCGAAACCCCTTAATGACGCCATTCAGGAAACGGCCGTCGAATAAGTGGAGGCTGATGTTCTCTGGAGGTAAAAACAGCTATTCCATTCAAAAGAAGGGAATGACACTTTAAAACTAATCACATTTGGTTTGAGTGTGTTTTAAAGAGAGAAAACTAATACAAAATACTTGTATTTTGGTATATTCGTTTATATTCTTCTTTTACCCCGAGGTAATTGGGGCAAATGAAAGTGGTGCGACCGAGGAAAGGTTGTTGGACACCCGATGGCCATGTGAGGAGCTCGAGGGATACCAACGTAACACCAAATGAGGCAAAAAACAAGAAGAGAGCCTGTGGGAGACGGGCTTTGAATAAGGGAATTCTGAAGTTCCCTAGAGAAATACAGACATTCTGTAGGTTTTTTAGAATAAATGTTACAAACTTCTATGACATGTAAACAGATTAAAGATCACTTTTGCTTGTAAACAAGTGGTTGAAAATATCTTACAACAACTGAGGACATAGTTTTCCACGGCCGGAGTCAGTGTCTAGCTTCTTGGCTGTCCGGGACACGCCACGTCCTTGCCATTGGTGCCAACCTTTCGGCCTCCATTCTGCTATCTTTCGAAATTTCCCCTGAGGAAGGTATCACAATGGCAGCAGAAACGTTGGCATATGTACCTAGTACGTGGCGTCCCCGGGCAGGCATGTAATATCTTGCAACGAACTTACAAATGACATTTTCCTCTTAAATGTTAAGCAGCTTTTCTAGTAGGTTTGGAGGATCGCGTTCTGAAGCAATTAAAAATATTTTGTATTCGTACTGATCATTGGTGTATGGGAGATGGCTTGACAATCAGAAGCAAATATGTGTGATTGGTAAATCGTAAATGAGTTCGCGATTCAGCGCCATCGCATTGACAACATTTAATCTCAAGCCCATCCACCGGGAGAGATGGCTCAGGAGATCAACTGATGTCACTATCGTGCATTTGATCTGGAGGTCCTAGGTTCGAGTCTCGATGATGGTAGGATATGGGACATCATCTACATAGCCAGTTCAAATTCAGTTGCGGACTGTAAGAGTCAGTAATTCTAGCGGCCGGCTGCTCTGATCGGTATTTTTTTGTGGTTTCTCCGACCAACACCAGGTGAATGCGAGAGCAGTACCCTGACAAATGGGCCACGGACCGCGTGTGAGTTTTCCTACTCTCCCTTCGTGTACTATTTTACCCCTTATTTATATATACTTGAATCCACTACACTGCCACACATGCTGGGAGACCGGGTCGGAAGCTTACAGCTTTTCTCGCCTGAGGCGGTTCTCCGCTGGTAGGATTCCTGATTGGAGAAAACCACGGTAGGTGACAGTAGGTCGGCACCGGTTATCGCCATCCAGCGGGGGCAGATCATCGCCAGCTTCCGATAAAAAACATGCACCACACTTATGGACTTGTGACTTTGGCAGTTGTCGTATTCGGAATCACTAATAAATCAAATCAATAAAAAATTGTGTTCGTGAACACTAGTCATGCGGGATTTCAAATATTCAATTTCCGACATGTTAATTGGCACAAAGTTGGTCATTTTTTATCACCCTTTACCGGTACATACTATAGAAGTTTGTACCATTTATTCTGAAGCTCCTGTATTTATTGTACAACAGAAACGAAAGTTTAAAATTTTATTAACATTTTATTTTAAAGGAGAATGGACACTGACAATGACATAAGGATTGCAGTTCATTTTCTTGTATTTTGATGAATCGTTCTATTTTATGTTTTATTCGTTCTTAAAAGAAGACGGCGCAAATGGCATTAACTGGATGCGGAATGATCTCGTAATCATCTCGAAGAATACTGCAGTGACCGCCCGCGCACCATTGAAAGACTCACCGCAAGAGCTCAGCGGCGGGACGTCATCGCCTCCGGAGAGTTCGGCCGGGGGCCATGAGAGAGCGGAGCGGGCGGAGCGCGCGCAGTCGTCACGCTCCGGTCGGCGCGCTGCGACGCGCCATTGGCCCTACGGTCGCGCTGGCCGGCGAAGCTTTGTCCCTGAGGTGCTATAAATGAGCCCTCTCTCTGGGAGCCGGAGACAGTTGAAGCGATCCCGGCGTAAGGCAAAGTAGTGTGATTATAATGCAAGTGTAGTGAGTGGTGACCAGCAAGACTTCTCTCCTGGACTTTTGGCAATTCGGCAAGTTTGTCTGGGCATTACTGGCAATCGGCGACTTCGCATTCTCTTCCGTACATCTACGGCTTATACGGCAGTTGCGCTTGTGCATGGTACATTTTCTTGTAAAAGTGTGTTGTAATAAACTACTTTTTTTACGAACTTGGTTTGTTGTATTGGATATAACAGATATTATGCAATGGAAAATGCTGGTGAGAAAACACTTTAAAATGCCCCTCAAGAGACCGTTGTCACATTTATGAATGCTCGTGATCGAAGGAAATATTTTTTTATTTCATTCTAATGATGTTGAATGAAACTTTAGTTTTATTCAGTTTCGATTTTAGAGATTATTAAGAAAGAAACAAGATATTCAAGAGTATTAGATAAAGATATTTGTATTTCAGTGTACCTATTATTTTTGTTTTTCCCTTAAAGGAGACTGTGTAAATGGCAGTCAACGATCTTAGAAATCAAGTACACCCTTCAAAAAGCGAAGTTTGGATTCAAAGATTCAAAGGGTTTCATACAAAACATCCATGTTGAAATTAACCATAAAATACTTTTTGCAAATTCTTTCAAACATTTTGCAATACAAAAACTGAAATTACAAAAAACGTTAACATGACAATAATGACTTTTAAAACTTCAAAAAGAAATGATATAATTAATATTAGTTTACACAAAATTTGAAACAATCTCTGTCAGCGGCTTCTAGCGATATGAAATCAGACAAATCGTGGGCCGAAATTAACAATGTTATTGTATCCATTTTATGCCATATTTTTCTGGTATCTGATTCATTTATTGGTCGTATCTACAATACCCATGGAAAAAAATGTAATAAGAATACGTGGCATATTAAATTTAATTTTTTTTAGTGTAAACCTCCTCTTAGTATTATTAAAAAATAATTCCTCAGATTCAAAATGTTCATACCATTTTTTCTGAATTTCTCTGAATTCATACCATTTTCTCAGAAAACATCTAAGCCACAAGGATCAATTCATCTGAAAAAACAGTTTGGAAAGTTGTGACCTGTCGTTCGATGTTAATTCTGGAAAACTATTAAAAAGGGGAGGTATACACATTGTGAAAGAATATATTCACTATGAACACAGTTTTGAACATGTTTCTCTAAATGTAATAAAATGTTTTATATTTACAATACCTGACAAGTACGTCGCTTAGAAATACGGCAAAGAAAACCTTCTACTTAATTTAAAAACCAAAATCACTACATATAATTATAATAATAATTTTTGTGTAATGACACATGTATTAGACAATTTGTGAACGTGAAGTTTATACATACTCACTAACATTGCATTTAAAAACAGTAGTCGCACTTTTTAAAAAAACGCTATATTCGCTTCGCGGACAACAATCTCTCTTGCATGTTTTTTTGAACAGGAAATGTGGAATAATTTCAATATATCTCTTAAAACGTATAAAATGAAATAATAAATTAATTACGGCTGATATGCGCTGATTTTATTAACTTAATGGGATATGACATATGTTATAAAATAAATATTAAAGAAAGCGTCAATGACCTTAAAATGTGGCATTTTGATACCAGTGGCCTCAATTATAATTTGAACCGTAATGTATAGGGCGAGAGCTTCTTAGACACATTACTCGTATTAAATTTTGCTGGTTCGGCTTTTGCGCTTCCTGATACTAGCCCACGTGTTCAATGACGTGCGGAATCTGCAACTGTATGCGAAATTAAACTAATTACTTGAAACGACAGGCGATTAAATCGCATGGGTGGACCTCTCAGTTTGGTAATAGAGGTAAAAAGTACTCCAAAGAATAGGGTTGTGCTTGCCCAATTCTGTATTTTCACATGGACAACTTTACATATCTTGCTTAACTTTTCTGAACAGTAGAAACCTTTTCATATATTTTTGTGACTGTCACCAAAGCGAAAAGCTAACTCTCACTCAAACTTGTCTAATAACTTCAATTGTTTTTAAGGAATTGTTTTGTGAATTGTTTTAAGAAATCTGTCAATAACTGAATAGTTGCTTGCTCAAAATTTGTTGAAACTTTAACTTTGTTATTTTTATTTTAAATTCTGCAAGTATATTCGAAGTGACCTTTATACATTCTTTAAACAAATAAATACGTTTCTTTAACCACTTTCTCTCTTACCATGGAAATGGAAAGATTGAGAAGAAGGTGGATTTTGACATGCGAGAGTTCTCTCACTGGTACGCTGGTTATTCATTATTGAGGTTAAAAAAATATAGTTTTTTCTCATTCTTGGATATATGCGAGAATCTGTCACAATTTGTTCACACTTCACCAGTTACACTTGCATTACGTGTAAAGCTGGAAGGATTGTTTTGTGTGTGTGGACATATGTGTGTGTGTGTGTGTGCGTGTGGGTGTGTGCGCGCGTGTGTGCGCGCGCGCATGTGTGCGCGTGTGTGTGCATGCGCGTGTGTGCGTGTGTGTGCGCGTGCGTGTGTGTGCGTGTGTGTGCGTGTGTGCGTGTGTGCGCGTGTGTGCGCGCGTGTGCGTGTGTGTGCGCGCGCGTGTGTACGAGCGTGTGTGCGTGTGTGCGCACGCGCGTGCGCGTGTGCGGGTGCGCGAGTGTATGTAAGTACCTTATACGACAAGAATCCAATTTTGAGATCTGCGTTAAAATGAAGTTTACATCGTCAGAAAGCTTTTCACAAAGATACTGTGTACTCCACGAAATTATTTTTTTAATGGACAACACACGTGTATTCGTCTCATAAATACGACGACAGTTAGCAGAATATATTGAAGTAAAACGAAGAATATTCTTCCGTGTATACATCCCCTACTTCATGTCGAATGTAAGAATAGAATAGAATTTTCTCTGCATTTTTACATTAAGTTTAAGTAAAAAAGATAGTAAACATTCATGGAAAAAGTCCTCTTTAAAAATATTGACAATTTTGCTACATGTATTAATTCTAATATACTATAACTTAGTATTACGTTTCTCCAGATATGATAATTCGTACCTAAAAACACAGGCAATATTAGATGTTTCAGTATCTTTAGAACATACAATTAACAATTTAAATTTATTTAAACGGAGGCATATGAATATTTCATTCGCCTCCTCTATTTACTCACGTTGTATACAAATGTTCAACTAATTATTTCTCTCTCGCACCACTACCTAATTTCGTTTCACTTCCCAACCTCTTTTCCCTTTTTCCCTTCTTCTTCTCTTGTCCTCTACTCTCTTTTTTCCGTTTCAACTTTTGCTCTTCTTCCTCCTCTTTCTTCGCTCGAACCTCTCACTCTTCCCTACCTAGCCTCTTGTCTTTCTCTCCCCACTTTCTTCTCTCGTCTCCGTTGCCCCTCTCGATCCTTCTCCCTTCTCTCTCCCTCCCAATCACACTACGCCCCTGGCCGTACTGACGCCTGTGGACAAACGGTGTCTGCAATACTTACCGAACGTATCACATTGATCTTTCCCTTCAATTGACTAGTAAAGATGTAACTATTTCACACACATTTCTCTCTCTTTCTCTCTCTCTCTTTCTCTCTCTCTCTCTTTCTCTCTCTCTCTTTCTCTCTCTCTTTCTCTCTCTCGTTCTCTCTCTCTTTCTCTTTCTCTTTCTCTTTGTCTTTGCTCTCTCTCTTTCTCTCTTTCTTTGCTCCTCTCTTTCCTTGTTCTTTTTTCCATTTCTCTCTGTCTCTCTCTCCCCCCTCCTCTCTGTCTCCTCTCCCTCTACTTGTAGCTTCTGCATCGATTTCACTCGCCAGCGCCCCCTCATCTTCTGCCCATCCCCGCGCTGCCTCGTGGTTTCGTTGATTTCCACTCGCGTTGGGAGATCGTCCCTCGCCCCTCGTGCCCCGCACTTGTGTTGCGGTTAATCGTAATTTGAAGGAGCTGTTGCCGAGTGCAGGAGTGTATCTGGTTGCGAATTCGCAGCTCAAGGTTCGGTGATTGGAAGCTTCTGGATTCGGGATCGATGGTGGATTTTCGTTGTCAAGAGTGACCTTCACGTTAAGACGAAATGAAGCTGCGATGCCGCATATGATAGCGCACACTATATAAGAAGGAGATATGTTGGTTTCACTGTGAAGATAAATGAGTTGGATTGCAAATTATAATAATCCAATACCGGCAGATATTATCTTCGTGTTGTGTAAATTTTGTTGTAATAATAATATAATAATATTTTCAAGTATATACCATCTGCGAATGTGCGTTTTTCATTAAAATGTACAATTTACAAATACATATACAATAGTATTTTATATTTCCATGCAATAACAAATACGTAAAACATTAACAATGAGATAAAATGCAAAATATTTGATTTATTACAACATAACTTTCATATTTCCTCCCAATTTTAATTTTATTAAATAATCTCAAATATCAGTATTAAAGCATGTGTGTTATTTCTATAACAACAAAAAATAAATATGCTCTCCTACTATCAAGATGCTATCCCATCATCAAGAATGTGTATTTTTTAAATATAGGCATTAATAGCTTATTCTCACAGTGTTTTTTGTTTTTCATTATTTATTTCCATTCAAATCTTCATCTCATCAGTTGATAATAATCAGAATATCACTTCATCATACCAAATGTGTAGGTCATCATACCAAATTTGTAAGATTAGTTTTCAGGGTTGATCTAACGTAAGTGTATTCACAAATTCTAACGGTTCCATTTTCAATTTCTATTTACATTATCGCCTCAAGTGCTCGTGCTTCTACTTATAGGTGCTCCGTATCATAATTCAAAATATTGATATTTGGTAATAAAATATAAGTTTATATTCAACAAATATTACTATTACTTGCATGTGTACCACTTCCTCAGTCACTATTGGAGACGACATTCATCATTCTTGACCTAGTATCCTACTGTTATTGTAAACTCAACGTAAGCTGTTTATAACCGTAACTAATAAGTGAATTAAGAACAGAGATAAGAAGATAAGAACCCTGGGACCTCGCGGTCAGAAGCAGTCTAGTGACATCAGTTAATGCCCTGAGCCACCTCAACCAGTCAAACACATAGATAACAACATTATTGTTCTTTGAAAATTGTAAAATAAAGAAAATATTTTTTTAAAAAAATATGTCCGTTACGTCTTTCATGAACAATCTTTAAGTGCAGTGACCACCATTCTTACTCTCGAAGAAAGTTGTGTCGCAAATAGAGTCGACCTACGGAGAGTTAATAAAAAACAGTAATCTTTAGGTTTTAATTGCTTCAAATTTATGACAAACGACGTATCTTCATTTGCTTCTCGGGCGCTGATCTTTGAATATCACACGACTTCGTCATTAACTTCCCCTCCCTCCGTTCCAGATCGTCTCCTATTCCACCGCCTGCACCAAAGCACCCCCCACCCGACCCAATCACACCGAGCGCACACGGGAGGTGCGTCTGTAGCGACTTCGAATTGCGGCGGTTAACCGCGTTACGAGTACGGCTCTCTGCAGCGTTCGCTTGCGTCCTCAGAGGGAGAAACGACCTCGGAATCGATTGGGAATCGGGCGGAGGCGCGGAGAGCGAGAGGTCGAGGCGATGACGTGAAAGGGAATTGAAATGGGACCGCAAAGCCTTGTGGATGCTGTGCGCCGCGTGTGTGACAGCGGATAGACAACATCCACGTAGGCTCAAGCGGTTCGATGTCTTACGGAACCCTCATCATTACCAACTGTTCAACTATATTTCCTAATACTGAGCGTGTGTTATCGAAAATGATATGAAATAAAAAATTGTCTTTCAAATTTAAAAACTAAAGTTTCAGGTGCTGAAACAGCAAGTACTTTTTCGCCCATATTTCCACATAAAATTGCGCGAAAAACACTCAAATGTTCAAACAATTGTACATAACCTTATTTCAAAATCTATCTTTACAGAATAGATTTCATTAAGAGAAAAAATCTCTTGTTTAAGAAAACGCCGATTTTGATTTTTGCAATGTTAAAAATTCAGAATTTTCAACAAAAAAATGATACCTGCGCCAATTTCTTAAACACCCATCACCCTATCCCACAACAAAATTTAATCCAAAACGATGAATCTATTGTTTTGAAAATATCCTAGGGGTTTCATGTAAAGTACCCCCGAAAATTAAAATATCGGTTTCAAATTCAAAAGACCACGACATCAGATAGATCGATTGGGAAATCTCAGTTTTGGAGAAATTCTGCTGAACGGTTTAGCCGCTAGTATTGTTCACAGACAGACGGACAGACAGACGGGCAGACAATTTCGAAATCCATCTTTAAGGAACAGATTTCATTAAGAGAGAAAATCTCTATCTTCATAATTGTAATTGCAGTAAGACGCCAAAAAAATGTGAACTCTTGCAATTTCTGAAAAATCAGTGTTTTCAACGAATATGAGAATTGCACCATTCTCTTACACGTCCTTCACACTATTCAACAAAAAAATAATCAAACGTTAGAGGCAATTTTTTGAAAGATTTGAAAATTTCACAGGGACTTCATGTAAGAAACCTGATCAATTAAAGAATATCAGGTTTGAAGAAAATCGGCTGAACGGTTTATCCGCTTGCGTTCTTTGCAGGCAGACGGACGGACGGACGGAGGGACGGACGGAGAGATAAGACCAACAGAAAGACAGACGTTTTGTCATCATTGAATTTTTTGGTATCAAGGACTCACAAAACATGGATTCGGGTTACATCACGTGTTAATGAATTTGTTTTCTAAATTTTGCATATGAATTTATCCTTTTTTTCTTTACCACCGCCCTGTAATAAGAATTTTTCTGCCGACATTTCGCCGTTTGGTTTGTGCAGAATTTCATAACTTTCTATCTAGTCTGTAGCAAGAAAATAATATTCAGCAAATGTAATGAAAATGAATATGAAAAAAAATATTTTCGAAATTTAAAAATGTTAAGATGAAAATAATAAATATAATGTAAATATAAGTATGGAATGATTGATCCTATCATATATTAATTGGAAGATGGCAAGGAATACAAGAAGATTACACCTAAAAGACACATTTATTAGAATATTTGTCAATAAAATTACTGATAATTGAATTGCACTTGTCACATAATGTTTAAAAAATTGCCAATAAAATTAATGAATAATAACACACAACCCAAGAGAGATATTATTGACTCACATTGATTGGGTTTTAATAGTGTACAATAAATAACAAGCATGTGAAGCAGATATGCCAAGTTAAATGTTGTAAGTTCACAATAAGTTGACCATCAAGTTTTTGTCATTCGTTCAAAGACATTATGAGAACATTTGCTCAGAATGAATCTGAGCGCGACATTTATGTTGCGAGATATTTTAAGGATAGGAAAGTGAAGTATGAGGGAAGGAAAGGATAGGAAAGGAGAAGATAAAGGAGAAAGTATAAGGAAAGAACACAAATAAAAAATTAAGATAACGTTACTAGTTGTAATATGGATTTATATTTGGTTAAGTTCAGTTATCAGATATACTTACTCTCCATTATGCTATTTATTATTTAATTGAACTTAATACGTGTTAAGGGTTACTGACGTTACCCGAGCTAGTGTCCACAATTCTCTATAAATTATTTCAAATCTATCCAATTCAATTTTGGGGCCTAATTAAATTCCATGCTTGGGTATTGAATTTAGATTGTTTGGGTCTTCCCTTTTATTACCTGAGTATTCCTTGACTTTGCATTTTATTTTACGTTTGGTTTGACCAGTATAACATTTCCTTAATCTTTACAATTAATCTTGTAAACTATATTTTCTGCATATAGGAGGAGGTTGGAATATTTTGTATTTATTAAAGGTTCTTTGGTTTATTACATTTTTCTAAGTAGTAATTTTTATTTTTATAGTTTATCATAAAGTGATTGTATATATTTGAAATATATGTCAAAACAATAGTTTGATATTATTATCGCTCTCATTTCCCTTTTGTTTTTGTTTTATTTAATTATTTTCAGTATATTTATTAATAAAAGTTATACGATATTTCTTAGCTACAAGTAGTTCTACAATATAATTTTATTTTATGTCCGTACTCTAATAAAATTGATGAGAAACTTTAATTTCTTTATCCACTAGACCGTAAATTAATTGTTTTCAAGACGAAATGCGAGTTATAACAACAATTTACTGAAAAAAAACAAATAAACCTAATTTATAGAATAAAAAAGAAATTAGTAAAAGAATCAGCAAGAGAATAAACGTTTTTTCTCGGCATTGTCATATATATTTGGTTCAGAATTTCAATAGAAGCTAACTGAAAACCTTTTATTATATTTTTGTGAGGCCAGTGAACAATATCTAAATTTCCTTTCTTTTCAGAGTACGAGATTTATACATAGTACAGTTGCGTAAATCGAGATATTGTAATGAATGAAATTTGTTACAATGTACCAAAAGTAATTTGACTCCCTAACTAAGTCAGTGTAATTACTGTAACCAGTTATGAAATTAGTTGTAATTCGTAAAAGTAAAGACATTTAATTTAATCATTTCTTCACGGTGCATACAAATATTATTTAAAAATTGTTTATTACTGTTCAAATAATCTATCATTGTTATAATAAATATTTTAAATGAAAAAGTAAGCACACTAACGCATTACAATTTGGGGATATACGTTCACTTCATTTGCAATAAAATTTTTTTTTTATTTTTTGTGAATAGAAATGTTAAAGTGGCCAATTTAAATAATGGATAAAAATCATAAAATCGTATGAACCCTTTTTTAATAAAAATGTTTTTTTTTCTCATTAACACTGGTGATTTTGACGAAACATCGACATAAATATCCCATCAATAATACGAAAAAAGCAAACTTTAACAAATATGGACTTGTGATATTTTGTTGTGAACCTCCGTCAGTATATAAAGCAAATATGTAGAATTGACATTTCAACGAATATTCTCAGACTTCGGAATCTTAATGCTACTTATCTCATATAAAAATAGTGAACCCTTAATTTAGTAACACTTTAAAAATAGATTTTCTTCAATGCATCAAAATTAAAAATTATTTCCTTTGAAACTTTTTCTTAGACGAAAGCTCTCATTTATGTAAATTGCACATACTATTCGGCAAAACTGCTCGTTTTCCATTTGCTTGTTTGCATCAGCAGATTGCATTTTCATCAAATAGGAATTTGACCATTTAGGGTTGATTGTCCTCGTATTTGAACAAATGATGCACTAGATTACTAGAAATGACACGTATGACTTATGCACGGTTTCATAGACGAGATACATTGATAATTTAAAGTTTGTGTAAGTTGGTGATAAATCTCACTCGCATAAATTAATGTGTAATGAGTTTTTGGATTAGCATTTCATGCATTCATCAGAACTAGTTGCAATATACATCAACATTAACAGAGATAATGATATTACTGTTGACACGGTACTAACATGAAGTAGATTTCATCTAATGCGTTTCCAATAACCAACCTCTTATCAGATATGTTTGGGTTGTTTAGTGTTCATTAGCAAAATGAGACTTTAATTTCGACTAGCTGAGGTAGGTCGGGGCGTCATCTGATGTCAATGCGGTGCCTCCGACCGGGAGATCTTGGGTTCGGGACCCGTCGTGGCAGGATTGTGGACACTAGTTTCATAGGTAGGTCAAGTTCAGTCGCTGTCTAGAGGAGAATACTGCGCCGCGTCGTATTAAAAGGGGTCCGTGGGCGATCTTTACTAGCTATTTCTTGTCCTATCTTCACCTCTTACTTGCACACACTCTTCCTCGTTCTTGTACACACATTTACACTGTAAGAGAGTGTTCAAGTAATACAAGTTAGTGTTATGTTCAGAAAAAACACTCACTTTCCTAACAACAAGTTTACTTACACAGTAACGAAAATATTTACTTAGAGAAAGTAATATTTACAATAGCGGTCAGAAAATCATTTTGACTAATGCACACTCTATCAAAACCACTGTTTCTCCAATCTATGTCTCCCGCTCAGTCTGCTCCGTCTCTGGCGGCGCTCCCTTATCAAGCAGCCGGCGCCGTAGCCTCGCTTCACGGCCACCGGCTCGCCGGCTAGCTGATTATTTCTCATTGGCCGGGCGTCTTTGCCGGTCTGATGCCCAGCCGCCACCCGCCGCCGCTGCCGCCTCGCGCCGCTTTAGGCGCGCTCTTCAACTTTGTCACACAGCCGCAACAGTTAGCAAAACAACATCAAGACCTGTCGGGATCTACACGGTAGTTAGGGAGAGGCGCCGTCTTTGTTACAAATGCCAACGTTTCGGTCGTCATGGGTGAAATTACGCATCTAATGTTGAATTGAATTGAATTTGCCTTATATTTCATGGCGAGACTCAGGCCGTGAGGCCTGCTCTTCCCTCTGACCACGCAAATTCCCTTACACTCCTTTCACCAATCAATGGAGAAAGAAGGTATTACTTGAGCGACGAAACAGGCGATTTGAATTTAGCTAAGAGAGGCTTCATTTAGGCTTGAGGATCTTTTATATGCAGTAAATGTATTAACATGGGACAGCCGGCTTTACTTCCCCTCCGAAGGAAGGCGTACGAAGGATTTTTTTTGCCCTTAAAAATCCACGGCTTCGATCGGGTTTGAACCCGCAAACTTGGGTATAGCAATCCGATGCGCTAACCGCTACACCATCGCCGCCGCCGAATTTTGGTATCTGTACTTAGACGCAGCGTCTCCAGGACAGCGGACAGACCGGTTGACGCTGACTCCAGTCGCGGAAACCGACGCATTCACCAGACCAATCGAGAGATTATAGCTTATGAATAAGGCAGTGCCCCCTTCATCGGAGATACCTGCATGGGAAAACCCCGCAAGCCGACGTATATATCGGCGACGGATCTCACCTCAAACGGCAAAGAACACCACCACCTCTCTTGATAAAAAAGCCTGTACTACACTTACGAGATTATTGATCATGGCAGACCACCTCCGAATTTTTCAGAATATATTTCCATATTACAATGATAGCTTCTTAAAAAATCTAATACCCAATAAATAATGATAATAATAATAATAATAAATAATAATACATATGTCTATGACGGGAAGCGGTAGCTCAGTGCATCAACTGATGTCACTGCAGCGTCTCTGACGGGGAGGTCCTAGGTTCGAATCCTGACGGCGGCAGGATTTTCGACACTAGCTTTCCTGCTAGGTCGAATTCAGTCCCTGTCTGGAGGAGAATTCTAGCGGCGGGCTGCTCTGATCGGAAGTTTTCCGTGGTTTCTCCGATCAACATCAGGCGAACGCCGGAGCAGTACCCTACAAAACGGGCCACGGATCGCGCGTGATCTATCCTTCCCATTGCTTGTCCTATCCTCTCCCCCTACACACACACTTACACTAACATGCACTACACTACCACACATTCCGGGAGACCGGTCGGTAGCTTAGAGCTGGTCCCGGCTGGGGCGGTGCCCCGCTGGTGACAGAGTCCTGGTTGGAGGGAAACCCCACTAGCCGACGGTAGGTCGGCGCCGGATCTCGCCATCCAGCGGGGGAAGATCACGGCCACCTCCCGAGAAAAAAACATACACTACACTAACGGGAATAATGACCAAAGCCGTTCACGCGCCCGGAAACACGAAGAAATCAATCAATCATATGTCGATGAATTATTGTAATGTACAAAATATGTTTCTTTATGTCTCTAGAGTTCGGTTCACAATGTAGGCGTGAGCCGATGTTAATACCCCTCCCGTAAGTTGTTCACCCTTTATCGAATTCAACCTCCACAAAATGATTTTAAAAAAGCCTAAGCAGCATTATCTTACGAACGAATATGCCCCTAAGAAGTACTTTCCACTCATATGACTCATTTCATTACCGATATATATGACTTGAAAAAGTGTTCTGAGTGTGGTTCAAAACTCTAAACAGACGTGGAGTGTGGGATTACATGAACAGTGTGGTATAATATGCTTTAGCTTATTTATTGTAAATTAAAAACTTATGATTTTTAGTATCCTATATAAAAATAACTTGAATCTCCTGAAGGTTGATAATAACTGTTGAAAATTCAAGAACGACATACAATACTTTTTTTTGTAACTAGTGCCTAACATCCTTTCTACAACCAGATTCAAGAATTGAAGAAAACGAACTCAGCATAATTTTTATAAAAGGTTTTTGTGAATATTTTTATTTTATCGTCAGTCATTAGCAACTGATTTCATGCCAAAATCTTTTGCTCTCATGAAGGAAGTTATCCATCATGCTGGCAAATTTACTCATTGCTCTGCGCCAAATACGAACTGCGTTGATACAGATCAACGAAAGAGAAGGCAGTAATTACTTTGCGTGCAGTTCATTCAGTGCAAGGCTCTAAACAGCAGTTGCATGTTAAAGGAAACGTTTGCAGCTGCGTGAAAAAAGATAAATGTTTTTATAAAAAGTTCAAAGAATATTTGGGAGCATAGAACTGTTGAATCATTATTGGAAAATGATCTGAACACAATCACATCTGTACTTAGTTAGAAAATTAAAGTTTTTTAACAATAATAGCTAAGAGGTAGTTATAAATAGTTTTTAAATTTTTGTTAATTCCTATTTAAAAATTAAAATTTTTTATGTTTTTTTTATGAAAGAAATGCGACGTAGAATGTTTAACATTTATGATTTTTTTGAAGTGAGTTGCAAATGAAACGAGTTCATTACTAATAGATAGTGAACCAAGGTGTGTCACATATTTCAGTTGCGATCACAATAAAGCCTACTGGATTTATTGGTGAATTATGGATTTTGAAATAAAGAAAGTGCTCATTAAGAAAACTGTGCAACAATCATAGTATAAGATTCTTCCTCGGATGATTGTTAATGATCAGGTTCAATATTTTTTATGTTTTTCTTATATTTGAGATTATAGGAGGTGTTTTCCTATAATACACTCTCAGAATAATTCTAAAATTTCATCATTCAATGTGCAAACAAATGATTGAATCTGTGAATAATAAATTTTAATAAAAAAAATTTTTTTATATATATATATATATATATATATATGTGTGTGTGTGTGTGTGTGTGTGTGTGTGTGTATGTATATAAGGTTCGCCTTTGATTTCTCTCTCTGTAGGACGACTCAGAATCAATCCTATAGACGTCTCGAATATATATATATATATATATATATATATATATATATATATATATATACCTTAACAATATCGCGAGAAAATATGTGCTGTTGTAGCCCCACTAGTTAAATGGAGAAGGACATCCCTATCTTGCTCATGTTAATTTTATGATTTTTAGGAACTCATATCTCAAAAACTATTTTAAATCAGCTCAAACATCTGTTGTGCAATTATTCGTTTTTGAAGGAACTTTTATTAAATTATGAAAAAAATACCCATTTTTTGAGTTGTAATATTATTTTACATATAAATGGACAATCTTCTTGGTATTTGTGTTGATTATTATGACTTTGCAAATAATGTAGATAGTGCTATAAAAATTAAGCATGTACTACTATTGTTCCCGGAGATAAATGTTCCTAAAATGAAAACAAAAAGAATTTGAGTAAATTGACTTTAAATTTTCGACGCTAAATTTTTGCATGTACTCAATCACCCAGTGCATTTCTGTTCCATATTGTGGATCATCTGTAACCCCTAATTGTTTCCTTCCTTTTAGCTTAATGATTCTTCTTCTGTTTCTGTTTTAGGAGATATTTATTTATTTTTTCGCATTTGCACATTGTTAGGCAATGGAGGATACATTTGGGTATTCTTTCATTAGACATTCTCTATTATTTCATCATTACAATTGGGTTTTATTTACACAACAATAATTTACATCCATTATATTTGTACAACTATTTACAACAATATAACTACAACAATGTAATTATTTATACTCTTATTCACAAGATAAGCATTTTATTTAGAATAAACAAAGGAAACACACTAGATGTGAACTAACAGTGCAGCCATGAGCTGCAAACTATATCTTGAACCTTGCAAATATCTAAAAAAATAATATTTTTTCCCATTCTACATTCCACCAAGAGTTACGCCCACTTTTTAATTTCCCTGGCTTGAATTGAGTTGGTTCCATTAAAGTGACGGAAACGCAGTAAAACATATATAAACTATATATCAGCATGTTTAAGAGAAGACATAGAATAAAATGGCACAACTTATGAAAAATCAAATTTTTCCGGATTTTTTTGCGTCCTTCTCCCCTTAAAAAACTCCAGACGAAAACGAG
The DNA here is from genome assembly GCA_964035755.1 of Teleogryllus oceanicus. Lineage (NCBI taxonomy): Eukaryota > Metazoa > Arthropoda > Insecta > Orthoptera > Gryllidae > Teleogryllus > Teleogryllus oceanicus. The sequence goes on from CAXIVR010000010.1 coordinate 19,178,287, forward strand.
ATTTATGATATTTGAGAGAAGTTTTCTGGTAATAACTCTGGACGAAACTACACGCCATGCTTTGAGGTCTGGCACGAGCTGCTCGGTTAGAAAACTAGGACGGGAAAGATATCAATCGTAACAGCTGACACGGGTAAAAGGGAAGAGATATTCAAACGTGGAGACCATTTCAACATATGCACCTGATATGGGTTTTCCCACGTTCGTAATAGATTAATCATTTCTTCATCTCTTATACGCCTGTTTCTGTACGCGTGTTAAATGAAATATCAAAAATTACATTACCGGAAGATTTAAATCTAGTTTCTTTTTCTAAAATTACCTCAGTGTTGTTTGAGAAATCTGTTAGATTCAGTAGAACTATTCTCTCCCCTTTGCGAGTTAATTTGTTTCAAAATTTTTAACACCATAACGTAACAATTGCTGTTCACAATTGATAGCACACATTAAAACGGAATGAAATTTCACAGTTAATAAAATTGAAATATGATTCGATGCAAATTGTTCGAGGATTTTAGTTGCATGCGTTAGTAAAATTGCATTTTTTTGATTTTTATCTTTATATCAATGAGAAGCAGTCAGTGGGTTTGATATGATGTGTGATACAGTTCTTTCTATACTTAATTTTTACATATCAAGAAAAGCAATTTTGGCCACCGAATCGAAAATGATTCAGTGGCTGCATGTAATGCGCCATCATAATTTTTAAAAAATTGTTTTAAATTAGCAGGACCTTGAATTTTGCCAAATAGATGGAGGAAAACTATTTTCGGTAACATTATAAGTATGCTTTAGGTGAGTACAGATTACACCCAGATTTCATACTTGTGTTTAAATAAAACAATTATTTAGTGTCTGTGCTCCCAAAACGTGCATTTGTCAAAACATCTATGTAGATAATTTGGAGTAGCATTCAATATGATTTACAGACGGTTAATATTGTATATTATTGAACAATATTATAGTGCAATAGAATGTGATAAACCAGAAAGTCCCCGTTTTTATTAATACGAGAATGAACGGCATCAAGATGTTTGTAAATAGCATTCCAATATATGCGATTATGCATGCAGAATGCGAACTAAGTCCCAGAATACAGATTGCAGGGGAACTAGTAAATGAGCAAGCTCGAGGTGGACGAAACAAATGTGGTTACATGTCAGAAAAGGGAAGCACATTCTCTAATAATATAAAAGGGAGGCTTGATGAGGCATAGTATAGGGGATTCAGTCTCCTTCTATCGCCAGCAGTGATCGAAGTCACTGCAGCGTCTCTGCCCGGGAGGTCGTAGGTTCGAGTCCTGGCGGTAGTAGGATTTTCGATACTAGCTTTTCAGCTTGGTCGAATTCAGTCGCTGTCTGGAGGAGAATTCTAGCGGCCGCCTGCTCTGATCGGTAGTTTTCCGTGGTTTCTCCAATCAACACCAGGCGAATGCCGGAGCAGTACCCTACCAAACGGGCCACGGACCGCGCGCGATCTTTCCTTCCTCTTCCTTGTCCTAACCTCTCCCTTTACACACACACTTACTCTAACATTCACTACACCACCACATATTTCGGGACACCGGTCAAGAACTTAGAGCTTGTCCCGGCTGGGGCGGTGCCCCGCTGGTGGGAGAGTCCTGGTTAGGGGGAAACCCCACTAGCCGACGGTAGGTCGGCGCCGGATCTCGCCATCCAGCGGGGGAAGATCACCGCTATCTCCCGAGAAAAAACATGCACTACACTAACGGGACTAATGACCGAAACAGTTGACGCGCCCGGAAACACGAGAAAATCAATCAAGCAATCAATCGAAGTCACATCGGCTACGGCGGTATGGTCGCCACCAGTTAGGACGCGCGAGTGGGTAATTCGGAATAAGGCCCGATATATTCATAATTTCAATATCAGTAATATAAACTTATTAAAATTATTTTTAAATGTTAATTGAAATTTTAAATAGATTTACTATTAGGAACGAAATTACGAACGAACCGTAGACGTTTCTTATATTCAACAAGTCGTGTTGATCGTAGATTGTCGCGGAGAGATACCCACACATGTACAGGATAGGGAAAGTCGCGGACGAGGAATAATTTATTATAATTATTTCTCAAATCCGTTACAAACTGATAACACCCCAGGTGACATTTGAACCAGAATTTGGCATTGGGAGAAAGTACGGTATACGGGCAGTAATATTAACGTCAAATAGGCAGCATCAAAAAAGAAGACGTGATGTACGGTCCAACCAAATCGGAGTACAACCAAAAAGTCACCGATGGGCGCGAAGATTTTAATAAACTACGCACTTTGATTTTTTGACAAGTACAGGAAGGATAACTCTTGTATAAAGTAGAAATAACAGTATTTTCAATTAATGGGCACATTTAAGGATGTAAAAGAAATTGTTAATTATGAAATGAAATGAAAATGCTCATTAATTTTATTGGAAAAAGGCTGATAATTTATAGTTAGTTGGCGTCAATTAAAAAAATGTATTTCATTAACAGAACTTTCAGAGATAACAATTCTGCACAGATGGCACGTCATCATGTAGCAGGTAAGAAGGAAATTTCTCCCGGGGTAATATATCAATTTGATAAATATTTTAGTATAGGAAACATTTATAAACATAGCAGGGCAAATATTATACAAATATTTATAGATTAATATCGTGTGAGTTCCGATTGCGTGCCAATGCGAAAACTGGTAATAGTCAAATATTAAATTAATTAAATATCTATAAAGAGAGATTTATATTTATAGGAATTCATCAATTGTTTACAATATTGAAGTAAATATTACCTGTCAACGGACCATTTAAGAAAAGTTGTAATTTCCAGAAAGCAATTGCACATGTCGACGATTTTGAAACGTTTTGTAAATTTGTGATATGCCTTGAAATACGAAGGGTTAGGAAATGTTCTAATGAAAATAGCTATAAATAAGGAAAAAGTAACTTCATATTTCAGAAAGATAGATAAAAAATATGGCGGTGTTCGTCGTTAACCTCTTGTCCCTTGGTATGCACTTAATAATTTGAAGGCGACCATTCTCAAAGATTGAACGATTTATCAATTATGAAAATCAATTTATTTTTTGGCGTGTCAACTATTAAGGTCATTTAACCCTTAGTTACTCGCGCTGGCGTACTTTGTAGGCCACTGGAACAGGTATCACCCAATATGTGAGGTAACAAAGTAAATAAAACAGATGTGTCTGGTATCAATTTTTATATTTCTGCGTAAGATCTTTTCGATGGCGTAGCGATCGTCAGAGCTTGTAGCTGCTGAGCCGAAAATGAAGTTCTGATCAAATATAAAAATTGATACCAGACAACATCTGTTTTCTGTACTTTGAATTAATAAAGTATCTACATCACCAACAGTCTAATTAATAATGTCAGGTAACGTCAACGTGCGTTCTGACAGTTGACCTAACCTCGCAGAAGGCATTCAGCTGCATCCTCCTCGATACTCAGTTGCGTAAGATTTACTGCAGAAGCTAGACGACTGTATTACCGTTGGAAAGGGTTCATTGGCGTACTTCCGACGCCACTCGGGTACCAATGCGAGGTTTCTTTCTTTTAATTATCACAGACACAGACACATATAATATGCAAATCTCCACTAGGAAAACAAAATCAATGGGCTTTGAAGGAACAAACCACATGAGATGTAAAATTGTGATTAATAATGAACCCATAGAACAGACAAATAATTTTACCTATTTAGACTTCAATGTGCCTTACTACCAGAAAAGTGACATAATTTGGAAATTAAATAATTCTATAACATGTGTGGGAGAATAAGAAGAACATTAAAAAACAAGACTTTAAAACCACGCAACTCAAATTCTACAAAGCAATGGCAGTACCAATGCTAAGGTATGCATGCGAAAACTGGACAGTAAATTGAAGAGACAGACGAAAAATAGAAAGCGCTGAAATGAATCTCTTACGTTCCGTAGCAGGTTACCATATCTTAGATAGACAATATAATGATGACACCAGAACCGAACAGAATATATTCAATCTGATGGACAAAATCCAATCATTTAGGAGTAACTGGTATGATCATATCCAACGCATGTCTCCAAACAGAATTCCCATAATAATGTACACATATAATCCTAAAGGAAGAAGAAATGTTGGCCGCCCCTTAACAAGATGGAGAGACTCACTCTCTTGATGTGGAAACAGGCCTTAAGGCCTAAATCCATGAAGAAGAAGAAGAAGAAGAAGAAGAAGAAGAAGAAGAAGAAGAAGAAGAATTTTCACAGAATTTTTTTTATTTATTGATTAGAGAAACTAATTTATTTTGTTTGACATTAGCAACAATACAGAGATGAATAATTTATCGGAAAAGTATATATGTGAATTATTACACGAGGAATCGTCAAAAGACGAAATTACCGATGCTGAAAGTGAATCTGAGAAGGAAGTTGTAGTGGTCCAGAGTGAACATGACACGGGTCCTGAGCTTGATTGTGCTAGCGATTATTCAAGCAGCGATTTAGGGAGAAGAGATGATTTCATGGGATGGAATACATGATTACAAGCCGAAAAAAACACCGCTTGTCAGCAAATTTACAAACATCTGAAAGTCGTGATGATCAAGAATAACCCCAACAAAATTAAGAAATTACTGTCACATTTGCGGAAGAGCAAAAGAATGCTCTACTACAATTATTACTACATTTACTACTAACTGGTGCTACAAATTTCCAAGCAACAAACGTATTCTTACAATCATCAAATGCAAAAATTGTAGTGAAGACTAATCTGCTAAATTTTATGTTAATATTATTTAATTGAAATTGTAATGTGTATACAGTTCAAATAAAATTAATTAAAAAAATCATATATTATTCTGGCCTTGTGGAGTTCGTTTTTCTAACAAAATAGGCCGGGCGTAAAATGTTCGTTACGCGGGGACTTGTGAGACAATACATAGCGCGAGTAACTATGGGTTAATGCCGTAAGTATAGTGCATGTTTTCGTAGCGTAAAGTGATTATAATCTTCCTCCCTGAATGACAAAATCCCACACCGACATACCGACCCGCTTATGGAATTCCCTCAACCAGGTAGCACCTTACAGCGGAGCTCCACCCTGCCGGGCAAGCACTGAGCTTCCGATTTGTCCCCTGGCATGTGGTAGTGTTGTGCATGTACATGTGCATGAGGGATGGGGCTATTTCACGAAAGAGGAAGGAAAGATCGCGGGAGAACCGTGACACGTTTGATAGAGAACTACTCCAGCATTCCCCTGATATTGATCGGAGGAACCATGGAAAGTACCAATCGAAACAACCAGAAGCGGTCCGGTGGATGAGATCACTAAGGCAGTAGTGTCGTAGTGATCTCGGACCGAAGTGTCGTGGTTTCGAGTTCTGCCTCGGGCATGGTTGTATTTGTGTCCTTTCACCCCTTATCACCAAATACTTTCATCTTCAGAGTTACGTTGTTTCCAATAGTGGTTGCTAATGACCTACATGTTCATGCGACCTTAAAGAACCAAAGAAAAGCGACCTGCCCCTGGGATTCTTCTCCATACTGATTGCAACCTAGCTCAATTCGCTAGGCAACGACCTCAAAGCATTCTCATAGTCTCCGCGGTGACAAGGGTGGCAAGATTTCTGAGAGCGCCTGTATTTCAGGGAACCGAGGCCTGCAGGATGAGTTTGCAATGCGGGGTACGGAAGGGTGACGAGGGTTGGGTGAAGAGCCGGAGGTGGGGGCAGAGTCCAAAGGGCCGATCGATGCCGCCAAGGGACGGAAGATGCGGTCTTCTCCCTTCTCCGTTTCGGTTCTCTCTTCTCTGGCACACCACATCCTTTTCTGACCCTTGGTGCCCTACACAGCAATTAATTTTCTGTAATATTTCTTTTGTTTACTCTCTTATTTTAGTTTTTACCTTCAAGATATGGTCAAGGTGCTTGGCCAAAAAAATTCCATTCCAATGAATTGCATTTTATATTATTACAGTTTAATTATTTTTTGTTCATTATTTTTTATTTATTATTTTTATTCAATGGAAAATATGCTCGTTAATATTATATTGCTATAGGTATGGTAATTTCTTTTATTACCATATTCATTAAATTACATAGTAGGTTCAACCATCTCAGAGAATGATTAAAAGATTAAAATTATATATTTTTCACAGATATTTTAGACGAATTTACCATTTTTATCCTTTCAAACTTACAGTTTTAAAAAAATAAACAATTTAATCCTTTTAGTTAATTTGTTCCGTACATAATACGTTTAGTTTCTACACATGAAATGAAGTTGTAAATTATGGTGTGAAATGTTGACGTATGTTCATGTGTAGAAATTTGGACGTTTGTGTGTACGTTTTGTATATAATATAGTTATACTGACGAGATTGACGTTGAAAAATTTCTAATAAAATTAATGCTTATATTAAGCTGTTGATATTCGAATTTATATTTTTTCGATATTTTTTTCGTTAAATGGTGTAAATATCTCATTGAAATATTCTGAAAAATGCAAAAGAGAAGGAATGCTGTGTTGCTTTTACTTATTACACGTTCTGACACATTTTGATGGTTAATAATAATTTGCTTAAGAACATATGTGTCATGTAAAATGTATCTACTCTCGTGTTCACCGAAAACTATTTAATCAAATGTAACCTGACATGATAAATTATTACATTTCAGGTGCAAGACAATTAATACGTGTCGTCATCCTTGCAAATTTACTGTTATGTGGTAGTTATTAAAACAGTAGATTCATACAGATCACATGGCTACTTATACAGTTCTTTTCTTATTATTTTGACAAATTTCTGGTTTGATATTTCTCCACACATTTTTTCTTTACTGACTGCCCGTAAATGTTGCCATATTACTTGTTTTTTCTTGTTCCCTGAGTCTTAATTACTGTTGAATTTCTCTGTTATCTTCTTTTTTATTTTTCTTGCTCTCAGTTGTACTAGTTTAGTGAGTCGCCCTTTATTTTTTAAACAATGTTATAAGTATTTGAATTTTTTCAATATGAGGAGTTTGTTTTTATTGAAATATGACTGAAATGGATAATTGCTCACCATCAGACCGAAGTGCATCAAAACACTTGCACAAACGCAATTGCAGCACCCAGATCCAATCGTGCGTGACGAAGGGAAGAACACTCCTATGTTATTTTATTGCGATATGATAGCGAATGAGACAAACAATCTATCTTGCATAAGATTTTTTTTATTTAATGGTTGCGATATGATAGCGAATAAGACAAAGAATTTACCTTGCATAATAATCTTTTTTTTTATTTAATGGTTTAACTACTCTCTCGGGCGCCGAAAACTACTCACATAACCAAACACGACAATTTATTGTATATTTTATTATTATAATAAAAACTATTTATAATATGTATAGTATAAAGTATTTATTTATTATCATAATAAATTACTCTGATTTGGAAGTTATTGAGAGAGAATATTCCATCCGATGTTTAAATTCGCTTAGCGTATGAAATCTGCATTACAATACGCGAGTGTATAAGTACCTTGTGTGCATTTTAATAAACAAATGTCTGAAACTCCTTTTAGGATGCAAATCATGGCGTAAATGATTCATAGTGTTACGCAAATTTCTAGTTTATTCCGTTAGTTTCGCAAAACAAAACTCAGTAAGGTACTGCGACAATTTAATGCAATGCAGCATGTACCAGTTGAAGCAGATATAAATCAACGGGCGATTCGTACCTCTAGTATTTATAGCTGCAACATGAATCCGTATTACGAATAACTATTATTACTACTTAAAAAAACACTTAATCTAAGGTGAAAAGGAACAATTAATGGAAATAAATGGAGTATAAGAACATTACAAACAAATCACATTTCATAATACAACTAATGAGAAAAAAACTTTGTCGCAGAGGTCATAAGATATGATCCTAATAATCTAGTGTTACTAAAAAAGTTCATTTGAGACGAATTTTAATGTACTGTTTTCAAATTAACTTAGGTGGATCTACAAGCCAGCGAAGTAGGTCTTTACGATGGAATTTTTTTATTTCGCAAAAGCTCGTAAAAAGCATTGACCAATCCAAGAGAATGGCAAAGGAAGATTTTCTCGGGTGCATCCAGTCGCCATGTGAAAGTGCCTGAAAAGTAGCTCATTCGTCGCCCCGCGATATTAAAGTCGAGCGCGCTAAATTCAGCACAGCCACGAAGATTAAGGAAGAACAGTGAAGTTGGACAACGAAGTGACAGGGCGTGAATGAAAGACGTGATGTCTCGGAAGATTACAAAAAAGAAAGAAGCAAAGTCGGAGAAAAAAATTTCAGGCGGCAGAAAAGACGCGGAGGAGATACTCGGGCACAAAGGGAAAACAAGAAACGTCGTAGGGAAGGTCTTGTATTGCGAATGGGTTGAGTGGAAGAGTATTAGTAACTGTGAGAAGCGAAGAGAAGACAATTGCCTCTAAGAAGCGGAAAGGATTACTGAAACGTCTGTTCGTTCTTTCGGAAGAGCTTCCTACTTTGAAGGCGGCCTCGGTATCGCAAAAGTTTTCAGCGTCGTCCGAGTTCGTGGACCACGGAATGTCCATAAAGCTGAACACTGTAGCTGAACACAAAGAAAACTAGTTCACTATTTTAGTGTAATAAACTTGTATATTCCCAAATTTTAGGCTCTAAGTTTTCTCAAAATCAACGTCCTGTCGCACTTAGCGGTTGTGTTGTATTGTTAAAAAAATTTAGCTAAAATTAACGAACACGTAATTCACACTTTAAAACAAAAAAAAAATACTAAATTATTATATGTATATGTCGTCAGATGTATCTTGTGTTCTGCTTTCGTTTCCGCAACCAGTCACTTGACTTTAATTGCTCCACGATATGAGACTTGCAATTTATTTTTTTACAATAATATATATTAATGATAATGAATAACATTTGTAACTTGTGTGGGTCTATAATTAGCATATATAATAATTAGTCTATAAGTAGTTTTGTTGTAACATTTGTTTTTGAGTTTGTGTCAGTTGGCTATATTCTAAATCTGGCTAAACATTGATTTTTCAGAAAATTACAAAAGTCTAATATTTGTGAACACAGCATTTAACTAGCGTAAAATTATGAGCTAGTTTTGTTTGTGTTCTGTTGTAGTGTGTCAGCCAGCTCTTTGGACATATCATGGACTACTTTGGTTGACGGGACGATCTGGTGTTTGAGTCCCGACGTTGATGCATTTTCGAACTGTATAACTTGGTCTCATTCTTCCACTGAATGCAGAAGAATAGAAGCGGCAGGCTGTTTTGATCAGTAATTTTCCGTGGTTGCGCTGCTCACCACGAGGTGAATACCGGATCGATACCCAAGAAACGGATCTCGAAACTCATACAATATTGTTTTCTCGTTGTTGTCCACTCTTCTTCCATTGAGCACACACACACGCGCACACATTCAGAATACTGCACTGACGTGAAACAAATCGGGAGCTTAGACCTCGTCCCCCACCCATTACTATCGTTTACGCTCAGAAATAGGAAACAAATTACACAATGTTTCTCTGTTTAGCCTCTCCTGCATCACGCAATGGATTTTCCCTCTCAAACAGAAAATATGACGAAATGTTCACTTTAACCCGGGAGTGCTCAAAATAGATCTGGGAGATTCAAGCCACGGCAATTTTATGTTCCTGGATAATTGCGATGCATTAGTCGTCTGATATTTCATGTATTCCTTCATTGTACTTTTCTGAAATCTCCTGACCTTTTATTTTTATAATCTCGCTGAATCATTTACCCTGAGTTTGTTGAAACTTTATCTCTGCGCAGCGCGATATCTGTCATATACGTTTGACGCCAGCGCATTGTGAGCTCCTGGCCTGAGCGGTGCGTATCATGGCATTATGTTCAGCCCTCGCTATTCAAAAAATGTAATAATTTGCCGTACATACAATCGAGAAGGTGTGAAGGAAACGTCTGTCGGAAAACGAAAAATTAGAACCTTGAAAAATAGAAAAAAAACAAAGACTTTCTTAATATTTTCGTGAAAAAGTAAAATACAAATTTCTTTAGAACAAGCCCATATAATTTGAATAAATTGTATTTTACATTATTTATTAGGATAATATGATGTTTAATGATTTCTGCGTGTACTTTGCCAATTTTTATCTCTCTCACCATACCTATTCGGACAAGAATTCTGCAGTGTGAGATTCATTACCAATTGCATTAGGAGAATGTAAAAACTGAATACAATATGTATTTCAGTTAATGGATCTTTAGATCATTTGCATTCAGAGAAAGGTGCAGCTGTATCTGAGAGATACATTGCAGGCACGGGCGTTAGCCTACCTAATGCGGGCAGATGATAATAACGGAGTTATGATGACCCTAAGCCTTTTGAAAGAGAGGTCCGTAGTCTTAGGTAATAAAATAATTTTTTCCGTTAATATGTCGAACGCCTTATTTCTCCAGGTTTAACCTGATAATGTAGAAAATTAATATTAGTTTGATAAACAAGATTTCCAAAGTATCTGGTGACCTTTTAAATGGTTCAATCACAAATTAATTAAATCATTTAAGTTAGAATTCTACCCTTAATACGGTAGTTATATTTCATTTATTTCATTCTTCTTGAAAAATGTATCATATGTAAATAAAAATTGCAATGGATACGGAAACCCAGAAATGTTGTTTGACCCCATATTAACATAGGCTGTGCATGCCTGAACCAATGCCAAAATACGGATTTACTATTATTTACATGGAATTTACATCATTCCACCGAATGACGCATGCCTGTAAGCAAAGAAAAAGCAACAAGAATATTTTTGTCATTCTGTAAGAAAGATTGATGTTTTAAGTCTAAGACTCTGCCCAAATTGGTCGCCCGGAGGCTAAGGGCATCATCAAAATACGCAGGTCCTAAGAATGCGTGTTCGGGTTCGGCGTAAGGCATGGGTAATTTTATCACAAGGATGTAGGGTAAAGGGCTCTCTTATTACACCATTATCATAATGATTAACGCCACATGATAGTTCTGTCATCCTTCATATAGTGAAATGAAAAACCACATACCTGTCATTATTTGCCCAGTTAAGGGGGTACAATGAAGGTGTGAGCCTCGTCCCTTGCCTGGATGTATATCAGTCATAAGATACTCATAAAATAAACACACATACACAGAAAAGAAGATAGTAAAAGTTCCTTGGTCCCGAGTTTGTGAACTATAAATGTACCTGCACAATTTTTTAAGCAAACAAGTAAATTTGCTTTACTTGAGAAAATAGAAATGATTTTTTTTTACTTTCTAAAAGTTGTCTATGTTGTACAAAGAGTTATGAAATCCACTGATATTAAAAAAGTTAATGACAATACTTTAAAATCTGTCTTTCAAGAACAGATTGTATTAAGACAATTTTTTCTTCTTCAACATTGTAGCTATAGGAAGTCGCCGAAAAAACGTACAACTTTTGCAGTTTTTTGAAAGTGTTCAACAAAAAATGGGGCTATAAGAATCGTTTGCTGTATCGGAATAAAATCCATAGCAATCAAGCAATTATTTTGAATATTTTGGAAATGTCTATGAGTGTTAATACAGTGGCCCCAAAATCAAAATATCCCATTAAACTCACAGAGTCTCGAATTGTTTTAAGTCAATAGGAGAAAATCAATTTTGTAGAAAATCGTCCGTCCATTTAGGAAGAAGAAGCATACCAGGGTCTACAATTTTTCCCAGCTTTTATGTCGTAATATATCTCTTTTTCGCCACAAAGTCATAATAACTTCTCTATACTGCTTAAGCTGAATGCAAGAATGTAAAATGGTAAAATGTTACCCCGGGACGAGTTCGTGACTGTTCCGCTGTACAAGTATGCACAGCAGGTTGCATAGTCGGCGGCAGGTGCAGGAGAAGTAGTTCAAATCTTCATGTTCAGATGAATCTTTTTACTTTCTCGCCTTACTACGTACGTGACACAGAGAACGTTTTCTCGCGATTTATTTTCCTCGGAACCACTCTTTATTGTCGGGCCGAAAAAGTGGATAAATCTTGTTCATTTACGTAGTAAATTACTCCCTCCAATACATTGTAATCATAATGTACGGTTTTTTTAATATATTTATTTCCTGTTCAATTTTACAAATTTTTTAGGATGATGAATAAATTTATACATAACATTTTTGGAGATGACAGAAATTAATATCATAATTAAAGATAATTATGATTTCATTTTAATAGTAATTACGCTTTTTGACTCTTTAATAACGAAAATTGACGACAAAACGTCTCTCTCCATTTGTCCGTTCATCCATCTGTCTGCGTGACTGTCTGTTTAGTTGTGTCTCACTGTCTCTCCGACTGTCTGACTTACTCTATGTGACTATCTGTAGTCAACGCTAGCGCCTAAATCGTTCAGTCAATTTACTCGAAAAATTATATTCTTCAATAGATTTTATTCAAAATATTATTTTCTTGAATGGATCTAAAGAGACTCAAGAATCTGTAAGAATCAAAAGAATAGTTTTATTTTTGGATGTTTTTTACATGTCCCAACAATATTTCCAAAATTTTCTCAAAAATTGCTCCAATTGTTTATTTACATTTTGTCTACAGACACTGTAAAAACTCTTAAATTATAGAGCAGGTCTCATTTTCGTTAAAATCTTTAAATTTTCTAAACTTACAAAATTTCAAACTTTTTTCGGTGTCTTTTTTCGGTGATGATTGATTTTTTCTGAATGACATTTTTTGTGCAATGGTATATTTGAAAATAAGATCATGGAGCTTTCAGAATATTGATTTGGAAATAACATCATGCACAATTTTTCAAAAATTTGCGTAATTTTGGCGTGAAATGTAGGACTTTTTATTTGAAATGTAGGTCAATTATTTTCTTCATAACTGCCCCAAGTAGATGCAGAAAAAGTCAATTTTTCCATTATTTGAAATAACTAAAGAGTACTTTTCTAGAACAAAAACAACTTTTTTTTAATTTGCCGTTGCTTCGACTAACCATGTAGCAATTATCTGTGTAATCCCCTTGTTCCAGAAGTAGACCGAAATGTTGTGACGCCTTTTCCGCATTAAATTAGGTTGAATTGAATTTCATGGGTTTAGCCGGATATCTTTTAGCAGCATCGAACATTTCTCGAAGATTCTTTTGCAGTAAGAACTTATTAATGCAGAAAATAAAAGAAGATTAACAGTGTCAACAGTACTATTGGAATGCTTTCCTGTGCTGTCAAACAGATAACTCTGAAAATTATATTATAGATTACTCTATAATAGATTAGATATTACTAGAATAGATATTATAGATTACTGAAAAAGAAACATTACTCCGAAAAAGCTTTTCTGAAGTTTTAGAGCAACAGAAATACATTTTTATAGAATTATTTAGAAACAAGATGTGTTAAGGTAACTCCTATTGCGACCACTTTCTTGTTAATTTTATGTTTTCAGGCATTTTATTTCCTTTTTGCGTGATTTTATTTTATCTGGAAACGGACCATGGGTTAAAATTTAATGCACACTTCTCTATTTTTCTCTCTCCCCTTTCTGCTTTTTTTCTGGAAAAGCTCTCTGGGATGAAAACGCGAAAAAGGAATTCGACGCCAAGCACTTGGAAATGCAGATAAGAAGGGGAACCGGCAAGTTTCAAAAAGGAACAAGTGTGGCATTTTTTTTCTAATTCTGAAACTGAATATTCCATTTGTGTCTAACCATTTGCACTAAAGCCAACATTTTTTTCACAAGTGCATATGATCTACGTTAAAAATATGACTGGAATGTATTTTAGTGTTATTGTTTATATTTTTTGATAATTTACTTAGGAAAATAAAAATAATATTTCGTCAAAATGGAATATTGACAACCACAAAGTAAGTTAATTTTCATGTAACATTTTATGTAAAAATAATGGCTACTGAAATTTTAGCGTATTGTGTTGATTGTTAGATAATATGTAAACATCATGTCTATGAATATTTGATTTACATCTCCAACTATATTATTATTATAAAATATTCTTGTTTTATGAGATAATAGTACCTTATGATACAACATTATTAATAATAAAAATATTAATAGTTATGAAATATTCATATATCAACATAACATAGTCGATCAGAAACTTAATACATTCAACTGATTAAAATTGCAATAGTCAATTATATTAATGAATGGTATTGGCATAAAATCTTTCAAAATATAAATGCTTAACAGCACGTCCAAAGTTATTCTAACATCTCTACAATCCCCGTCGACTTTTGTAATGGTAATGAGGTTTGTTAATTGCCGCTGTATTCTGACAATATTATTAGAGCTCGTCCGACTCTTTGAATACGCATTGACACATTGTATACCGACAAAATTACGGCCTATTTTATGGGTCTTTAGACGGGATCTAAATGGAGTCCTGATGCGATGACATCAACCACCTGGCTAGCGGGAAACAGACATTGGCAGTGGCCTGATCCTCTTTCCTTTTAGGAGGACCTTTGCAAATGACGAGCTGACTGAAAGCATGCAGATTCTAGTTAGGCTTTGGCCCAGTAGCCATCCTCTATAATAGTCGATTAATGCGTGTGATGAAAGAGATTTCCTCGTATTGGCCATAGCCAGTGGATAGAGCACCCGACACGTGGGAGCAAGCTAATGGAAACACTGATTATTGGGACATCCTTTGCCTTTAGTGGCAGCTGTGATGTTTACGCAGATGATACAGGGCGGACGGAGCTCATGGAGGTATAGTGGGCGTGCTAGGATGGAAACAGAATGAATGAATAATAATGATGTAAAATGTACGAATTTGCTGATGGTTAGATAAAATCTACTCTCAGAACGTTCTAAATCAGTGCAATTGACACTTTACAAATACACTACAAAATTTATATGTGTAATTATATAAATTGCCTCAGAATATATGTTACAAGTTTTAGAAACTGTGGATGAGTAGAAAATAGTTTTACAAATTGAACTTTTTGTACATATTGTAGTTTTTGCAAATGAACACGTGATAAATAAGTTTGATATAACGAACTTTAATGCACATGTGAATGTGACATTTACCCTGAGGTTATTATACTTCTTATGCATGAATATTCGACAGGTTACGTTATAATACAATGAAGGAGATTTCATAAGCTTGTCACATATCTGAGCATATCGAGTTGAAAAAAATCAGGAGCAAATGTGTCATCGGTAAATCACATAATTACGTTCCATTCAATTTTCCATTATAGCAGGTGAAGAGGCTGATACACTTAAAGATAGATGCTTTAGAGTGCAGTTATAGGGAAGCAACCAACGCTACTGGTCGTACAAAATTAAACTGTGACTAGAACGTGCAGGTCTAGGAGACGTTTCTCCGGAGATGGTGGGAGATAGGGGAACACGTGAGATAGAACGACTAATTTCCGATAGACTTGCGGATATTAAAAGGCAAAAGATCTTGGCAGCAACGGCCGAAAAACGTTCGTTAGTTGCGCAAATTCACGCCAGTCTGTTATGGGGTTGCGAACGTTACGTACACACACTTCGAAAGGACGCAAGAAGGGGATACGCTTGGTTCAGGGTCGGGGGTGGATGCAACGTAGATTAAAGGACTCTAATGGTAATGGCATCTGTGTGCTTTGCGGTGATAGGGAAGACTGGATCCACATCCTTTTAATTTGCTATGCGAACGAAACTTGGAGAGGAAAATGGATAGGAATGGAAAATTACAACTTTCAAAATAGGATCGTAACGCTCGCCAAAACATTTTAGGTGATAAATGATCTAAATGTATAATAGAATTAGGAACATTTCTCGGAAAGGTTCGGACCACTAGAGATACTGAAATTAAGGAGTGGGAAAGCAGCACTGGTTAGTACGAGCGGAGCCTAGGCTGGAGGGAAATAAATAAGTCAATAAACTAACAATAATTAAGTTAATCAGTAAGTTATGTTATGTATTAGTAAACAGTAAAACAGTCATCAGTCGTAGTCAATGGTTAAGTATAAGTACATAAATAAGTTAATACAAATAAATTAAATTAAAATAAATTATATAAATTACAAACAAATAAAAATAAAATAACATGAAACGGTTAAAGTAATAAGCACATTAGGGAGCAAGGGGAAGTGGGACTCGGAAATGTAAGGGCAGAGGCGTTGATGCGGACAATCTTCTGTGACACTGTTTGTTTTCAGGTGCTGAGGAGGCCAAACACTGGAAAGAGAATGCGTGGCACCCGCATCAAATAAATAAATAGTTCTTAAAAAATCTGAGAGATTAGTATGTACTCGGCTTCTGACGACAGATTTTCCTCCTTCAGGGTTTTTTTCCTCAGACGTAGTTTATGGTCTCCTTTCCGCGGCATTGAGCGATGAAGAGACCATTTGGGGTGATTACCAGAATTCGAAAGGTTAGAACGCGGTAGAATGTAGGTATTGTAATGACGTAAAGGCCTTCCTCCTAGCCACTTAGCATCAATTTTTTAATTTGTATGTAATAATTACCTATTAAATAAAAAATTAAGTAAAAGAATTTCCATTATATGTTCATTAACAAAAAGTGACCATTTGCAACCTCTATACTTGCCCTAGAAGATTGTAATATTTGCTTGGCGACATCTGTATAGCAATAAAAAAGTTTAAAGCACAGTTAGGCGTATTGTGCGCCCAAATTACTGCTTCCTGGGATTTGTTTGTACGCGAGTTTGGAAGACATGGACATGATCAATTGCAGAAATTATGTGATTCTAAATCTAGCATGTTAAATAATAAAATATTTTGAGACGTCGTTGTGAGAATCCTAATGTGCAATGCAACAAGGTATATTAGAGAAACCAACACTACTAGAAACATATGGTAAAATGACTCACATGTGGCGTCATAATAGAACTGGCGATTGTACAATATATGAATGGACGTTGTTCCAAGAAACATGCACATAACATCCCATTGCTATGGTATATTCTAAGGAAATAAGGTTTTGTACATTGTCTAACCCAACGTACAGAAAAACCCACAAATATACTTACCAGCTAAGGTGACTCTGGGCTTCAACTAGCGTCCCAGCAGAACCTCTGATTGGGAGGTTCTAGGGTTCTAGTACCGATGGTGACGGCATTTTCAACTCTATTTAGAGGCAGCTGGCTGATCTTATATGTAGTTTTACATTGCTTCTTCAATTACTACCAGGAAGTTAAGTGAAGTGAAGTGATTTCATTTCTTGTGAATATGACTTAATAAGTTCTGACTGGTGTGTATGTGAGGGTTCCTTCGTCTCTCTATGTATACACGCGTATATGTTTCCATGTATGTATATTTGTGTAATATGTAAGTTTATTCATTTATATGTTAGTGTATATGCATTTAGTGTATATGTTTAGTATAGGAATGTAAATGCCATCTGCATATATAGAAAATGACAAAGTCAATTTGTTTGTTTATATTTATTTTTTATATATTATTATTTTATTTGTAATTGTAATTTTGCATTCTGTCACCGGGCATCATTTGTCCCATTGGAGAATAAATTTCTATCTATCTACAAATGGAGCTGTACCTTAACAAACAGGTCTTACAAACTTCATTACTCTGATTTACTTACAATAAATAATTAGTATACTCGTAGAGAACGTGTTGTTCCCACACATCTATAAGCATTACCTTAAGTCAGTGATGTCAGAGTCTCCTACTCGTGGCACTGGCACACTCCGTGGCCCCGTAGCATGCCACGAACTTCTCAGGGCTACAAGTGTCACAAATGGAAACTAATCTCGCCGTTTTCCAACTTGCTTTGGTTTGGTTTGATTTGGTTTGTTTTTTTCGTGTTTCCGGGCGCGTCAACTGCTTTGGTCATTAGTACCGTTAGTGTAGTGCATGTTTTTTTCTAGGGAGATGGCGGTGGTCTTCCCCCGCTGGCGAGATCCGGCGTCGACCTACCGTCGGCTAGTGGGGTTTCCCCCTAACCAGGACTCTCCCACCAGCGGGGCACCGCCCCAGCCCGGACAAGCTCTAAGCTCCCAACCGGTCTCCCGGAATATGTGGTGGTGTAGTGCATGTTAATGTAAGTGTGTGTGTAAGGTGGAGAGTATAGGACAAGGAACAGGAAGGATAGATCGCGCGCGGTCTGTGGCCCGTTTGGTAGGGTACTGCTCCGGCATTCGCCTGGTGTTGATCGGCGAAACCACGGAAAACTACCGACCAGAGCAGCCGGCCGCTAGAATTCTCCTCCAGGCAGCGACTGTACTCGACCCAGCTGAAAAGCTAGTGTCGAAAATCCTGCCACCGTCGAGACTCGAACCTAGGACCTCCCGGTCAGAGGCTCCAAGTTGGTGGAATCGCATGTAGAAAAGAAGATAAGCACAGAAAAAGAAAAGAAAAATATTAACAAAAATAATGACAATCGTTTTTAAATGATCTATATCCCGCCTAATTGTATTTCATGTGTAAACTGTTCAGCGCAATTTTGACTACTGACTGCTCTCGTATGGCGAAGTGATCAACTAAGTGGAGGGATGATTTCGTCGTGCTATTTTTCCATGATCTTCCGCTGGAGTATTGACCTTTATATCACGACGTAAACACGGATTTCATTTTACATTCAAATTGTACATTGCAAGTTTAAACTCGTTCTGAAATTTATGTTCACTACCATACATGAACTTATGTGGAGAAATAGAGAGGAAGATCCTCTGTGATGAGAATTGACGTATACGCAACGCAACTTGGAGCCGTTCTTATCGTCACAATCATGTTCGAACTCACTGCACCATATTCCAATGAATGCGGTTCTTCACCTCGCGTACTCTTGTTGTACATTTAATTTGAGTCCGATTTCGATAATACATTGTGAACTCCAGCTCTACTGTTGACTCGAGAGTGTTCACTTCTCATGTTGGCTCGACAGTGTTTTTTTCTTTCTCTTTGGATATAAAGAAAACTCGTTTTCCCTCGCGTTCTGGCAGCGTAAATCTCTTGCTCCAGATTGGCTGATGTTCTTATTTTTCCAAACATCGAGGAAATCCGGTCTTACCTAAAGTTATCCGACACGTACGAAATTGAACTATGAGCCGCCACTACTTGGTGATTGCTTCAAGTGAGTGGTTACAATACGCAATATAAGAAAAAGTGATGCAAAAGTTTTAAAAAAAATGGCTACATCACTTTTTATTGAATTCTGTGCTTGGATAGTGTGAAGGACGCTCAACAGAATGGTACAGGTCTCATGTTTGTTGAAAACCCTAATTTTTTGAAAATTGCTAAAGTTCAATTTTTTCGGCGTCTTCCTACAACTACAATTATGAAGATAGAGATTGTCACCTTAGTGAAATATGTTTCTTGAAGGTAGAATTTGAAATAGGGTCATGTACAATTTTCCGAAAATTTGAATACTTTTCGCGTAATTTTGCGTGAAAATACGGCCCAGAAAGTACGTGCTGTTTTAGCATCACTAGTTTTCGAAAGGCCGGAGATAGGTCTATGTGATATTCAGAGTAAGCGTATGTTCTGTTAACTACGCTCAAGAAGAGCGTTAGGTCCCGTAGTGAACTCTGGTAAATCTTTTAGACACCGCGGGATAGCATTTGGAAAAGGGTGGGGCAAAATCGAGAAGCAAGCCTAGACTGAAGACAATAGGAAACCGACTAGTACTAGAAAATTGTGCCATTCTGTAGTACCTATATTTATTGATTGATTAGTAATTGCTGAATGTCAACTGATAAGGTCATTAGTTCCGTAAATATAGAGCATATTTTATCGTGGGAAGTGGAATTAATCTTCCCCCGATGAATGGGGAGGTCCCTGACCTACGTCAGCTTGCGAGTATTTTTCCTAACCAGGTATCTCCCACTAGCGAGTCAAGCAAAATCGCCATGCCCCCGACCATCCTCCCGTCAAGTGTGGTTGTTTAGAGCATGTAAGCAAGTTCATGTAAGATAGGAGAAAGAAGAGGAAGGAAAGATCGCGTTTGGTCCGTTTGACAGGGAATTACTCAAGCATTTGCTTGGTGTTGGTTGGAGAAACAACGGAAAACGACCGATGAGAGCAGCTGGCCTCTAGAAATCTCCACCTGGCAGTGGCTGAGTTCGACCCACCCATCTAGCTAGTGTCAAAACTTAAGAGTAAATAATCTCGTAGTATGTCCAGAGTAAGTAATTAATTAGAAGCATTTCTGTAGAAAAGTTCCTTATTAAACTCGTTCTAACTTCCTCACGTTAAGAATTCGTGGCACTAAAACGTTTTGTTAATATTCCAGAACTTGGAGAAAACAACACCAGTAAACTAGCTCGCTTCAAACCCAGTGGCAAAGCAATTTGTAGACAATAAAACCCGCTCGAAATGGAGGTGGCCCTGCAACGTTAAACCACTTACTTAGAAGTCAGTTCGCACTCCCTCATTAAGTTTAAATGTCGCATTAAAAAGTACTAAGGTTGTCGTAATCCGATTTGCACAGGGAGAGAAAGGGTGAGCAACAGGTGGACGTACAACTCTCGACTTACTCTGAACTACACAGTTGGAATAGTTTCTCGTAATATTCTAATTGCGATTTGAGTTTATAAACGTAATAAAAGGGAAGAATGTCATGTTAAAGATTTCAAGATACATTTTAATATGAAGGTTATACAGGGGAATAAAAGACGTTAGTATTTTGATATTCATAATAGTATTATGTAATGCGTATACGTCCAGAAAATAAAAAGTCTTATACATAAAACCATAGAACAAAATGGGGTAACATTCTAGTTCTACAGGCGAGAAATAACATGACAAATGCGTGAATAGCAGGAGACGAATATGTGGAAAATAAGTGTATCCGAAGGAGTTCCAGAAATCTCTCGATAAACCTCGGTGAATATCGTTCGAATTCTATTAGAGAGAATGTGTGCTTTTCGTTCGAATGGGATATTAACAGAAGGATTTAATTTTACCTTGCATCTGCCACTTTTCCTTTCACCTCCTCTTAAGGCCACAAGCGTGATCTAGTAAATTGAAGATTTTTCTGACTTAAAAAAATGTAGTGTTCTCAGTGGAGACTTATTTATTTATTTTACGTAAAAAAAACAGTTAAAAACTGCGTATGACGTGCACGATTCAACACACGACTTTTTCTTTTGAAACCCAGGTCATTATATCCCATTTTCTATGAAAGAGCATATAAATACGTTATGTTAATAAATGAGAAAAAATCAAAAAATCATATATTTGCCAGTATTTAATGATCAAAATTAATGTGACTAGTAAGTTGTATAAAGAAATAAAAACAGATGTTTGTAAGGTATGAATCATATTAACCGATATTTACAAAATTTTAGTATTCATCACTCAGCCCATTAAAATTAAAATTATTTATGAATGATTGCAACTTAAAATATCAGAAAAAGTAATCCAATTTAATAAAACTAATGTTAGACATTTAATTGTTGTATAAGATCTTACAATAAATAGAATTTAGAGATAAAATACACAACAAAGAAACGAAATAAATTCCAATTTGTTCGTTTTGTATTCAGTAATAATATTATCACAATATCATAAGAAATATTAAATATTAAAAATTGCGAAAACTATACAACTTTTACTTTTGCATATATTACTTCTAATAAAAATGACTAATTTGCCAGTTGTTTCATTAAATTATCATCAGATTATACTAGTAAACTATTAAAATATTTAATTATGTATCAATATGTGTAAGTCTTTTCCCAATTTTTATACGATAACTTTAAAAATTTTTAAAACATATAAATATAAAGTAATTTTTAGATGAATGTTTTTGGGTCGCTTAGTATCAATCAAATTTGAATCATACTAGCTGAACCCGTGCGATTATATCGCACAGAAGGCAAGCTGCAGAAACGTTACCACAGAAAATACTGCATTTCTATGAATATACACATATTTAATATCATCAGCGTGTACCACTCTCTATGCTATATTGCATATGGCATCCCATCGCGTTCTCAAGGTTTTCGGCATCACATTACTTCCATTATATATGTAAGTGAAATAATATATACTTCATACATGTATCATTAATATTATTATCGAATTAGTCACATTAGCCAACATACACCAATACATCTTTATAATCTTATTAATACCTGCCAACGAAATGTGGCCAATACAAAACAAATATAGTCTGTATTATGTACGAGTATTCGTAGTATTGTCAGTAGTAACAATTACAATTGTTTTAACAACGCAACACATTCTCTAAGCAGGAGCATGCTTGCTCCGTTCTGTTACTTTTCCATTTACCGGCAACATGCAAAGATGATGCGACCGGCAGCATTAACTGATGTCACTGCAGCGCCTGTGACCGGGAGGTCCTAGGTTCGAGTCCTGACGGCGGCAAGATGTTTGACACTAGCTTTTCAGCTAGGTCGAATTCAGTCGCTGTCTGGAGGAGAATTCTAGCGGCCAGATGCTCTGATCGGTAGTTTTCCGTGGTTTCTCCGATCAACACCAGGCGAATGCCGGAGCAGTACCCTAACAAACGGTCCACGAGCCGCGCGCGATCTTTCCTTCCTCTTCCTTGTCATATCCTCTCCCCTTACACACACGCGTACACTAACATGCACTACACTACCACATATTCTGGGAGACCGGTCGGGAGCTTAGAGCTTGTCGCGGCTGGGGCGGTGCGCCGCTGGTGGGAGAGTCCTGGTTTGGGGGAAACCCCACTAGCCGACGGTAGGTAGGCGCCGAATCTCGCCATCCAGCGGGGCAAGATCACCGCCATCTCCCGAGAAAAACACGCACTACACTTACGAACTAATGACCAAAGCAGTTGACGCGCCCGGAAACACGAAAAAATCAATCAATCAATCAAAGCGTAGATGCTCATCACGCCATCTTCTCGTTCCATTCTAATCGCGCATTTCAAACAATACAAATTTCCTAGCTTTCTATGAAAGGAAAAGCTGCGACCGATTCAATATATAATTCCCGTCACTCCTATTGTTTTTTTGGTACCTCATTTTTTAAAACCGTTCTCTGGGTGCCGATTAAGGGGGGCATCAAAACCGGCCTCTATCGACATTTATATATGATGAAGAAGAGCACTTCTGAAAATTACCTCATGATTTTTTTACTTCTGCACAAACATACGCATAAAGACTTGTAGATACACTACGCATACACTGCACGTTTACGACAAGACACTCACACACACACACACACACACACACACACACACACACACCACAAATACCTCACACCCCTTGCTGCAGATAATAATTTTCCTTATTACTAACGAATAATTAGTTCCCAAATTACAGTGATCTCACAAAACTACTAAGCACCACTTACGAAGTCCTGATCCGTTGGTGGAGTTTCTAGCTTACTAAGTTATGGAGTAGTCCATTCAAGGAAGTACAGGAGTCCGATTGGAGTTTCAAGCTCGCAACGTTCAGTGGACATTGCGGTGTGCCGGACCTGCTCAGTTTCTAACTTCTATAAGCTCTAGTAATTCACGTAGAAGGTTCCGCTCCGATATGTCTGGCTCCAAAGTGCGCTTCTCTAAACAACAGAACATAAATCCCACGAACCCTCGTTGGTTTCGTCACCTTGTTCGCACTCTCGTAACTTTACTTTGCAGCGTAGGGCTTAAAACGAATCAGTTTTAATTAGAATTATCCTTAACCCGGGAGTGCCTGCAAAAGTAGACTCACGCCAGTGCCCGCAATGTATCTCTCAGATATAGCTGCAACTTTTCGTAAATTCGAATGATCTGAAGGTTCATTTACTGAAATATATATTTTATTCACTTTTTAAATATCTCTCAATGCAATTGTTAATGAATTTAACACTGCAGAATTGTTGTCTGAATATTTATGATAAGAAAGGTAAAAATTGACAAAGTACACCCAAAAATCATTAAACATCATGTTATCCTATTAAATAATATTAAATACAATTGAATAAAATTGTTTCGGCATGTTATAAACAAATGTACATATTTTACCTTTCAAAAACATATTTAGAAAGTTTTTTGCATTTTTTCTATTTTGCAAGATTCTCATTTTTTCATTTCCTTACATACGTCTCCTCTAAATCTTCTTTATTTTTTGTAAGAAATTGTGTCAGTTGACTGTAGATATGACAAATTATTACAATTTTTGAATAGGCACTTGTCATAAACATGGCTGAAAGTAATATCATGATACGGACCGCTCAGACCAAAAGTTCACAACGCACTGGCGCCATTGCACTCGACGTACATGTCAGATATCACGCAGCGCGGAGATCAAGTTTGAACATTCTCACAGAAAATAACTCAGCAAAAGGATAAAATAATAGAACAGGCGATCTCAGAAAAATAAAATGAAGGAATACATGAAATATCAGACGACTTTTTGAGAATTATCTTTATTGTTATCAATGAACCAGGTAGTTAACTGAAATAGAAATGATAATAGACTTGCCTCGTGAATACGTGCTAATGACATACACTTTAAAGTTCGAAGTTCATCTAATTTTTAAAAAAAGCAACATGTTTTAAATACAGTTCGAATACAATGAATTGATTAGAAATCAATAATAAAATTGTATGCATCGGATTTATATTTTCTAGTTTCATCACGGTTTTCTTCTTCGTTCTATTTTTAAAATACACTTAGAAAAATGTTTCTTTGAAGAAAATTCGTGGTGGTAGCCGATATCTTGCGGTAATCCATTATGGAATGGGGATAATCAAACCACAATAATAAAAATATATAATATATATTTATTTTATGCCCAAAGTAACTTTCGGGTTCAATATTTTCCCATTCTCAGTGAGTCTCTAACAAACCTGAGTGACTAACATAAAGAGGAACAGTGATATAAGGAATAAAATACACAAAAGAAGTGAAATAAATAATACAATGATAAAATTATGAAAAAATAAAAACATTGAAATAACTTACTGCCCAAGCAACGTGGATAACACCTAAAGATATAAAATAAACCGGATATGATCCAGTGATGAACCACTAGGGTGGCCGCCATCTTGTAGAATGGACTTTAACTCTCTTTACTGGACTGGACCTGTCTTTAAATACAACTTTAAAGTTTCTTCAGATAGTCAATTAAAAAAAATAAAAATAAAAATATATAAACCTTTGGAATTTAAAAAAATAGAACTTTCCTTTTCTGAGTTTATATCAAGTACATACATTCTATGACAAAAAGCAGTCTATTTTAAACCTTTTATGACTTACCCCTTCCTCTCTTCCATCCCCCATCCCCCACTATTGGGTGGGCTTCCACTTCCCACCATTCTACAAGATGGTGACACCACAGTATTAAAAAAAACCTACTCACAAATAGTTTCGTTTAAATATCATCTTCGTTTGAATATCATTAATCCCTGATTTAATTCAGTTAAAACGTGTTTTTGCTCTCGTGTAAAATTAAGTATTTATGACTTATCAGCATATTCTCTGGGATCAAAGATATAGCAGCTGCTGAACCTTTTGAAAGTAACCACAGACACCTCAAATATTTTCTTGGAGATTGTCGAAATCTGTCAGAGATTTCGTTCAACTTCTTTTCTGTCACGACATGGCGCTTTCGTCACTTTTGTTTGTCAATTAAGATTCCATTGGTGCGAAGTTTCTGTACAGGCTTCAAAGGTGTCGACTGATGTGGAATATTCACGACCGGAAATTTGTTTGTAAATCAATATTATATCTTTAATTACAGTCATGTACAATATTTCAAAAATTTTACTCGCTTTCAAATTATTTTTGCGCTAAACTATTTGAATGTTAACTAGTAATGCTACAGATTGCCAGACACTTTCTATTACACAGTTTCTTATCTCTTCAGTATACGGTTTTGCCTCACCCTCATCACAGTTACCATTTAGTATCATCTAAAACGCACTTCTTACGTTTCTTCAACTTTTCTGAAAAATAATAGTAGAATTGAAATATTACTTTCAAAATATTATAGAAGAGTAAAATCTGGTCCTCTGTTTACATTTACATTTGAAAATTGGGAACTGTTTTGATGAAAATGTCGTTTGAGCGTTTCTTAAAACGAACGATTTGAAAATCATTTTCACCCAAAACTTCCGATTTTTCGAGAAACGTCATAAATGATGATTTGAAGCGATTGTACTAACAAATACGCAACAACGTACAAGAAATTTCCGCAGTGTAGTTACCAACGACATGAGAGATATTTTAAAACTGCATTTACGTAATTTTGGAAGAAACAAAAGAATGCAACAAATTGTCTATTATATCTTCTACGATGTATTAAGCACCATCAATATAAAACATTTAAAGAAAAATTGTAGCAGTTTTCGAAAAAGTGGCGTTTGATTGTTTCTGATGATGCGCAATTTTGAGCTCATTTTTACAGAAAAAGTTTGAGTTTCGGAGAAACTGTGAGACATCATAAGTCGTACTGTAAAACTGTTACCGTGTTACGGCTTTGTAATATTATTTGATAACACCAAAATTGTATCTGAAACTGACCTTTCATGCAAATGCGGCGTTGGAACTTTGGAGATCTAAGCAAAATTTCTTTTTTAGAACACTGATAGAGTACTTTTTAAAATATACTTTTTAAAAAATTCCTATCAATGTTTTTACTGCAAATAAATTCTTCTTTTAATATTTACTTTATATATTCTCATTAGGGTATTCTATAAAGGCTGTGTAGTATTTACATTTACACAATTGGCACCCCGCACGTGTTACTTACAAACTATGTTGGGATTATGAACTAGTAATTTTCAACTGTAGGAAACATTTATAGTGATACTAAGTGCTGTCATTTTTTTCTCAGTAACAATTTATGACCAGTTTTTATTATCTTTTATTTTCCTCTTGAAACCAACGCATGAACTAACCGATGATCTAAAAATATTTGGTAATCACGGGACCCCACAACGTCTATTTATGTTAAAATATTCAAGTCTATTTTCCACCGCATTACATAACTTTCTCTTATACTTCATATGTTAAGCGATACATACGTACGTATATCGGAATATAAAAATTAGTATTCAATATAATGTGGCCGATGTGGAAGCTATGAATTTCACTGACCCAGGTGTAAATGTTTATGTTCTTAAATTCTAAACAAATCCACTAAATCAATCTAATACCTTCACGTAAGTAGACACAAAATTACCTGTATTTTAAATTTTGTTTAAAAAACTCCCTTCGGCTCCTGATAATTGTACCCGTTTTCTTGGAACACTTATTCTAAATCTCTGTAAATACAACACTTGTTTTACATGAAATTTAAATATATAATCAGTAGAAACTGACTAATTTGTTCAACACAATTTATTACTTAATCAAATTATGACAGGATTTTACATTTTTATATTTTTACGCAAGTGAACATTTAGCTAGTAAATTACAAAAGTTATACTCGTGATGATTTCCCTAAAAACACATTATGCACCACATAGAGGTTGAAATGACCTTCAGAAGACTTCTCCTTTTTCGATGTTTGTGCCAGCACAAGGAATATGAGTCATCTTAGGTAAAATACTCTCTCTTGGTTTGTTTAATATTAAATACCTTCTTACCTCAAATATGTTCACATTCTACATCATTTATTACATACATGTAATGATATGTACAGAAGTTTATCTGCAATATGAACAAGTAGCTTTAGAAGTTTATTCCAATTTTAGGTCCCAATTGTAAGATTTCATCACCACGATGTAATATATATATATATATATATATATATCGATTGAAGCTAAATGGTTTCTACAACTGAAATCTATATGTAATAATGTAATATGTTCTCAAGTGCCATTACCATCTCTTTCAATGCGGATCCGACGTTCATTTTATCAAATACGCCGAGACCTATTCATAGTTTTAGTGAATATGGTTCATTCAGTTTCATTTAGTTGCATGTACGCAAATTTCAAGTTCCCTTGAAAAACAATGCGCACGACAGCTATGCAAATAAACTTCTCTCACGTGTTTGGCTTGCACTCTCTCTAGCCCAACTCTGCCTGGCGTATATGAACAGAATTTTCCTTATCCCATCACAGGTATTTCAGTGTTTGGGAGTTATCCTTTCATGATTTCAAATATTCGGATCTGATAAAATAGCATACAATTTTAGAATTCTCTCAGAGTGATGCTCGAACACTGCTGGGTTTGATGGCTTGTTAATCTTCTGCATCGAATCATCTGCATGTAATCATCCGTTGAGTGTTGCGTACATTGGGATCCGCCCCGCGAGCGACCAACTCCAGCACCGTCTCTGGGTATCCATCTCGCCGCACTATTGTTGGCCTTCGGAAAATTTGAAACTAATTCCCACGTCCTTTAGTACTAGTTCGTAGCTCAGCATCAATTGAGAAGGAGAGGTTTGGATTCCACCGCCTTCGGAGAACGTCTCTCACCAGTCTGCCCCACATTCTGCCAGCTTCGCCTGGCGTGTTTCGTCAGCACCTTCCTCACCTCGTCGCACGCGCTCATGACGTAGAGGGTCTTCCGCTGCGAGTTGGCAACGTCGGGGTCCGTGCGGTGGGCGAGCAACTTCAGCACCGCTTTGAGGTGTGCGCCTCGCGACACAATTGTTCTCTCCTTTTGCAAAACTTTGGAACTTAATTCCTACGTCCTTTAGTGCTAATTCGTAGCTCAGCATCAATTGAGAAGGAGAAGTTTGGATTCCACCGCCTTCGGTAAACGTCTCTCACCAGTCTGCCCCACATTCTGCCAGCTTCGCCTGGCGTGTTTCGTCAGCACCTTCCTCACCTCGTCGCACGTGCTCATGTCGTAGGGGGTCTTCCATTGCGAGTTGGCAACGTCGGGGTCCGTGCGGTGGGCGAGCAACTCAAGCACCGCCTTGAGGTGTGCGCCTCGCGACACAATTGTTCTCTCCTTTTGCAAAAAATTGGAACTTACATGCTACGTCCTTTAGTACTAGTTCGTATCTCAGCATCAATTGAGAAGGAGAAGTTTCGAATCCACCGCCTTCGGTGAACGTCTCTCACCAGTCTGCGCCACATTCTGCCAGCTTCGTCTGGCGTGTTTCGTCAGCACCTTCCTCACCTCGTCGCACGTGCTCATGTCGTAGGGGGTCTTCCGCAGCGTGTTGCGCGCGTCGGGGTACGTGCGGTGGGCGAGCAACTCAAGCACCGCCTTGAGGTGTGCGCCTCGCGACACAATTGTTCTCTCCTTTTGCAAAAAATTGGAACTTACATGCTACGTCCTTTAGTACTAGTTCGTAGCTCAGCATCAATTGAGAAGGAGAAGTTTCGAATCCACCGCCTTCGGTGAACGTCTCTCACCAGGCTGCCCCACATTCTGCCAGCTTCGTCTGGCGTGTTTCGTCAGCACCTTCCTCACCTTGTCGCACGTGCTCATGTCGTAGGGGGTCTTCCGCAGCGTGTTGCGCGCGTCGGGGTACGTGCGGTGGGCGAGCAACTCCAGCACCGTCTTCACGTCTGCACAACGCAACAGAATCCTTCTCTTCTTTTGCAAACTTTGGAACTTAATTCCTACTATTTTTAGTACTAATTCGTAGCTCAGCATCAATTGAGAAGGAGAAGTTTGGAATCCACCGCCTTCGGGGAACGTCTCTCACCAGTCTGCCCCACATTCTGCCAGCTCGCCTGGCGTGTTTCGTGAGCACCTTCCTCACCTCGTCGCACGCGCTCATGTCGTAGGGGGTCTTCCGTTGCGAGTTGCGCACGATGGGGTCTATGCAGTGGGCAAGAAACTCCAGCACCGCCTTGAAGTGTGCGCCTCGTGACACAATCCTTCTCTTCTTTTGCAAAACTTTGGAACTTACATCCTACGCCCTTTAGTACTAATTCGTAGCTCAGCATCAATTGAGAAGGAGAAGTTTGGAATCCACCGCCTTCGGGGAACGTCTCTCACCAGTCTGCCCCACAGTCTGCCAGCTTCGCCTGGCGTGTTTCGTCAGCACCTTCCTCACCTCGTCGCACGTGCTCATGTCGTAGGGGGTCTTCCGCAGCGTGTTGCGCGCGTCGGGGTACGTGCGGTGGGCGAGCAACTCCAGCACCGTCTTCACGTCTGCACAACGCAACAGAATCCTTCTCTTCTTTTGCAAACTTTGGAACTTACATCCTACGCCCTTTAGTACTAATTTGTATCTCAGCATCAATTGAGAAGGAGAAGTTTGGAATCCACCGCCTTCGGAGAACGTCTCTCACCAGTCTGCCCCACATTCTGCCAGCTTCGCCTGGCGTGTTTCGTCAGCACCTTCCTCACCTCGTCGCACGCGCTCATGTCGTAGGGGGTCTTCCGCATCGTGTTGCGCGCGTCGGGGTCCGCGCCGTGGGCGAGCAGCTCCAGCACGGCGTCGGGGTGGCCGCCGCGGGCCGCGAGGTGCAAGGGCGCGTTTCGCTCCTTGTCGCAGGCGTCGGGGTCGGCGCGCCACTCGAGCAGCAGGCGCGCGCACGCCGTCTGGCCCCACGCGGCCGCGTAGTGCAGCGCCGTGCGCCGCGAGTTGGCGCTCGCCGCGTCGGGGTCCGCCCCGCCCTGCAGCAGCGCCTGCACGCAGCCCACGTGGCCGTTGCTCGCCGCCAGGTGCAGCGCCGGCGGGGAGCCTACCGACACGGCGGATGCGTTTCAATGGCTGTCCTGCTATAGCAAAGCATACGAAAAATTAATTCCCTTTCTCCTTTAAAGTCAGTCTGCGGTTATAGGGAAAAATAACCCATCTCAAAGGCGCGGTTTTTAAAATGTGTGTTCTTTGCTGTTAAATGGCGTCAAAGAATTGTTATAAATGATTGATTTCCAAGTGTGGCGCCAAATTTGAACTAATTGAATGATTGGTTGTTCTGAATGATTGGTTATTGGTGATTCCAGGCGTGTCAACTACTACGGTCTTTGGTACCGTATGTGTAGTACGTGTTTTTGCTCGGGAGGTGGAGGCAGATTTCCCCCGCTAGATTCTAGGCGTGTCAACTACTACGGTCTTTGGTACCGTAAGTGTAGTGAGTGTTTTTGCTCGGGAGGTGACGGTGGTCTTCCCCAGCTGGATGACGAGATCCGGCGCCGACCTACCGTCGGCTAACAGGGGTTTTCCTAACCAGGTGCCGGAAGCTGTAGCTCAGTGCATCAACTGATGTCACTGCAGCGCTTCTGACCGGAAGGTTCTTGATTCGAATCCTGACGGAGACAGAATTTTCGACTCTAGCTTTTTAGCTATGTCGAATTCAATCGCTGTCTGGAAACAATTCTAGCGGCCGGCTGTTCTGATCGGTATTTTTCCGTCGTTTCTCCGATCAACAGGGGAATGCCGGAGCAGTACCCTCACATACGGGATACGAACCGCGGTAGTTGACACGCCCGGAATCACCAACAATCAGTCAATTAATTCAAATTTGGCGCCACATTGGGAATTCAATCATTTATAACAATTCCTTGACGATAATTAACAGCAAGGAACATACATTTCAAGCGTCGTGTCTTCATTATTTTTCCCTAAAAACGGAGGGCTAACTTTGAGAGAGAAAGTAATTTAATTTTTCAGATGAAACTCTTTAGAAGTACTGAACTGCTTTGAACTTTTGAATTGCTTGCGAGGATGGCCGTGAGAGCGCACCACTGACCATATACGAAAAATGATCAGAATAGCCAACATTGCATATTGGCACAATTTCCTGGAATCCTGCTTCTTTTGACGCGATGGGATCGGGATTGTTTGAAAATCAGGAAGCAGAACAGTTTCATACCGACTCGCCTCGCTCGCGTAAAAAGCTGCTAATGCACGTGTATTTGTCGAGTACACTGACAGTCAATTCAGTTGTGTAAATTTGGTGCCGCGACTGACATTTCAGCGGAATGGTTGGCGAGTAAAATTAGCTTTCACGCAGGAATTTCGAGAGAAAAAACACAAGGAAAAATGATTTTCTTTTTGCCCAGGCATAGTAATACTGACTTCAATACTCAATAATTATTACTCTGAAGTATACTAATAATTCTTAAATAATTGCTTTAAGATCTTTCCCTTGTGTCAAAAGACAATACTATTGTTTCGACACGAACATCTACAGAGGGTCTCCCAAAATACTCAAGGTATATTCGTAGCCTCAGCAAATATTTTGTTTGTTCCTTTCTTTACAAGTTCGTTTCTTCTTTTGTTTATCTTTCGTTCTTTCTTTGCATCGATTCTTTCGTCGTTTGTTTCGTTTTATCATTAGCTTCCCCACTGCGAAGTCAGTACCCTGTGCACTGAGCCAGATCGTTCGGTTTATTGTTGTTGTTGTTGTTGTTGTTGTTGTTGTTGTTATTATTATTATTATTATTATGACCAAACATATTTATCAACGTCTTTTTCTTAGGAATTCACATCTATCCAACCCCCACAAACTGTTAAGCTATCCCATTTGTTGAGATGACCACAGCCTTATGCATAATCTTATTAATATTCACATTAATATTCCGATCTTTTAAGCTTTTCAACAGTGTCTTCGGAATTACTGCGGTGCTAGAGATGACAATGGGGATGATTCAGAACTTGTTACATATGCCACTCTCTTGATTCTTTCAACCAGTGAGGCATGTTTTGTGATCTTTTTGACGTACTTCTCTCGAAGATTTTTCGTGTTTCTGTGGCTGTCATTCAGGTGGGCTGGTCAAATCAGGCCGGTTTCGAGGCTGTGTCTGGTGTGAGAGAATTGTTCTGTTCCAATAAAGTCAGCATTCATCATTTTCGAGAACATTGTTAGATCGTATTTATAGTAGGATACCTTGCATTCTATAAGCTGGTGTTGGAAAGCAATATCTTGATGCAGGATCTTTCCAACTGCATCATGGCGTTGTTTATAATCAGATCCCGAGAAATGTGTGCATCCAGATTTAATATGGTGGATGTTCTCCTGTACCTGGCATGCATATCGACATCTGCCATATTGTACCCCAGGATATCTTACTATTGCTTTCAGATAACTTCTGCTGGGTATAACTTAATCTTGTATTATTATTATTATTATTATTATTATTATTTATTTTTCACTGCTTTCTGGTACATGTTTGAGTCATACAGATATTTCTATCAAAGCATGATTTCCGTAGTACATTACTTTTAACAAAAATATATTTAGTTTAAGAACTAATTTGGAAGGTAAACACATTTCTGCAAATATAAATTTAAACACTTAGTTTATAAATTAAAAAGTAAATAATTCTTAGATTTATTTAGGAACCCGTAAATCTTCTGACTAAAGAACACGTGCTCAGGATCACAGATTTCTGTAGATTGATGATAATGTTTGTCTGGATCCCCAGTTTATTCAGAGAGTGCTTCAGGACGGTAGGTATCACACCTGTTGCTGAGAGGACGATCGGTACAATCTCCACCTCCAATACATGCCACTGCTCCTTTACAACTTGTGTAAGTTCTCTGTACTTTTGAGTTTCCTTTTTGTAGGTTGTGTCGAGGTTGCTGGTATCTACGACTGCTATGTCTATCAGCCATGCTTTGCTTTTAGATTTATCCCAGAGTATTACATCCGGCCTGTTATGATGGGCTGTTCTGTCGGTCAATACGCTTCGGTCCCAGTATAATTTATAGATGTTATTCTCGATGACATTTTGTGGATGGTGCTTGTAGTAGGGTGTATCAAATTCACCAGCAATCCCACATTTCCTTGCAAGTTTGGCGTGGATGATTCGTGCTACCATATCGTGCCTCCGTTGGGGCCAGCATACTGCAACCCGAAATAATGTGCTGGATCGTTTCTTGGCCTACACCACAAGCCCGGCAGATATCAGAAGGCACTTCGGGGTCTTTAATAATGTGCTTGAGATAATTTCATGTTGCAATTACCTGGTCCTGGATTGCTATCAAGAATCCTCAGGCTCGGGGTAGAGATATCGTATTTTAAGCCACTTGTACGATAAGCATGCGTCGACATTTGATTTGGCTATTTCTGTAGGATATCTACCATGGAGAGAGCTATTTGTTTCCATTGTTCTAAGAGTTCGACTTGTGTTAGTTGTTCGTGTAATACATTTTTTTGTTTAAGGTTGAGTGGTGTATAGTTCTCATCTACTTGCTGTATTACTCTATATAGCTGAGACGACAAGGCTTACTCATTGAAATATCTTATGTGAAATATCATATATTATTATTATTATTATTATTATTATTATTATTATTATTTCCCAATTTCTGTAGATATACACTGATGCCAATCACCCAAGGCAACAATGGTTCGCACGTAGAGTGGAACAAGAATATATTTTGATTTTTATATCAGTCAAGTCAGACTTAAGAATTTACGGACTATATTTGCTGTTTTATTATTATTATTAGTATTAGTATTAGTATTATTATTGTTGTTGTTGTTGTGGTTGGCACCTGTGTGCGGGTCGACGCCCGAGGAGAGCAGCGCCTGGAGGCAGGCCGTGTGGCCGTTCTCGGCGGCGAACTGCAGCGCCGTCTTGGGCGCGCGCGCCGCCGGGCCGCGGCGCGCCGGCTCCCCCAGCCCCGCGGCCCGCCGGCCCGCCCCCCCCCCCGGCCCGCCCACCAGCGCCCACACACCTGCGCACCACCGCGCACGCACACGCGCGCTCCCCTGGGGCTGTGCATTGGGCTACGGGCTCGGCGCATAACTGCACCCACACCACCCTCTCTCTCTCTCTCTCTCACCGTCTCTCTGTCTTCGTCTCTTTCTCTCTCCGTCTCTCTCTTTCCCTCTCTTTCTCTTTCTCTCTCTTTCTCTCTCTTTCTCTTCTCTTTCTCTCTCTCTTTCTCTCTCTCTTTCTCTTTTCTCTTTCTCTCTCTCTTTCTCTCTCTCTTTCTCTTTTCTCTTTCTCTCTCTCTTCTCTCTCTTTCTCTTTCTCTTTCTCTCTCTCTTTCTCTCTCTCTTTCTCTCTTTCTCTTCCTCTCTCTTTATCTTTCTCTCTCTTTCTCTTTCCGCCTCCCTTTCTTTCTCTTCTGTCTCCCTCTCTTTCCCTTTCTGTCTCCCTCTCTTCCTCTTTCTTCTTCTCCTTCTCTTTCTCTTTTTCTTTCTCTCTCCGTTTATATCTCTTTCTCTCTCCGTCTGTCTCTCTCTTACGTATTATCGTTCTTCCGCGCCGCACATCATTACCTTCGTCACGGCGACTAGCAGCACCCACGCCACCTACCCTTACACTGTCATTCATTTGCGAACAGAGATTTACTCAACGACACAGAATAGGGCACGACGTCTAGAAGCTCCCACACCACCTGCTCCCATCCAGCCACTCACCCACCCACCCACACCCACACACGTGCGAACGATGTCCTTGCTCATTCACAGCGACACAGCGTACGGCACGGCGTCCAGCAGCATCCTCACCCAGCACCACCTCGCCATAAACAGATTTACTCACTCATTCTCAACGACACGGCATACAACCCACTATGACACCCACCCACCAACCCACCCCACTCGCTCATAAACACACACGCATGGGAACAAAGATTTGTTTAGATACTTCAATGTCTGGGACACGCCGCGTCCTAGTCACACTTGGTAGCGTTTTGGTTGTCATACTGCAACTTTCCTCGGGGATAAATATACTGGCAAGGAGTGACTCTATGCCTTGAACTTTGGAGTGTGACGGACGAAACGCTTGACTGTGTTGGCCTCTCCCGGGCAGCCAAGTATGTGTTCATTCCGGCCGCGGAAGCCTTTCAATGATTTCCTTCTTTATTCTGAATGAAACAGCCATGGGCATTGCGTTCATCAGAGCTCACAGCTTCTACACAAACGCGCACTCTCCGAAAGGTATGATTACTTTCTCTCCATGTGAGGGCGTCGGGTACCGTGTTCAGCTGTGCCTACACGATATACCTTTAGTTTCACACTTGTACGAACAAACATTTTATTGCTCATTTTCAACAATATGGCGTCGGACTCTACCTTCACGGACGTGCAATGATCTTGGATCGCTGGCTCTATTTTGGACTTCAGTCGTAATATTTACTGGTGTTCTGACTGCAGTACGAAACATTACCATCACTATCTGCATTGTGTATCTAATGTCATATTATTTGTCATTATATGGTGACAAACGAGAACATTGTATCGTCATAGACTTGACTCCCTGCAAGGTATGGGGATGAGGGAGCCAAATATAGGCTTCCGAACAAAGGCCACCCTTGAAGGAAATTCCAGAGGGTAGGGGGCTTGAAGGTGCCGGGCACAAAATTGAAGCGTCGGTAGCGCTCGCCTGAAGACGAGTGCGTGGGTGATAGATGACATATAAAAGGTCATGTGATTCGGGCCTGTATGAAGGTGCGTCGCGGAACCCCGAATCGGGTAACGTTTTTTGGTTTTCTCGCGACTAGATCGCAAAATTTGTCCGGCCAAGTCTGGTGCGGAAGTGTTATAGGCACGAGCAGGTTTTTGAGATGCGGACAAGGTGAAGTATGTTCTATACTTCAGGGCAGATTGTCTGCCGAGGCACACCAGGTGCCGAGTTGCGAGTCGGCCGAGTTGGCTAATCGCAAGCGTAGCCGCAAGGCGCATGTTGGGAGAGGGGGGCTGCCGCGGGTAGCTCTGACAAACGCTTTAGAGCGAGGTCTGTAGAGATACTGTACATATTTATTGTAAATAACTTGTATATACTCACTCGTGTCTGTTCCTTTGTGGCGTAGATCACTACCCACGACGTTACAATATACAAAATACGGTGAACCGCAACATTATTTTTACAAATAGTGTAAAAAAAATCAACTCTACGCCGTACTCGGGCGTACCTCGGACCTATTGCATTTGACGATAAATTCCGCAATGGAGCTGGCCTCCGATCTTATCGCGACTCTTATCTGCATTTTTATAGAATCGGCTCCGGCCTGACTGCGTCGCCGCGACCTTCGAAAGGGCAAACGTTTATCGTTGCAGCGGCCACGACTGATACAGGCGGTAGCAAACGAAAGATAAAGAATACCTGGCAGGCAAAGTCCAAGAAAGCCCATATCACCTGCCATTGCACACACACACTCCACTCACATGTAAAAAAATTATGTTTGCTCATTCCCAAGGAAACGGTGTCAGTAAATTCGTTCAGCAAATCCCACACCTACTGTACACTCAACAACACCAGCGCATAAATGTTTCTTAGCATAATGGCAATTCTACGGCCTGGGGTTCCGAGACCAAAGCGCATCACCAACTGCATACACACTCGTACACATACACGTTTCCGGATGATTTGCTTGTTCTTTAACACTACCGTCTTGAGCATAGTGTCCAAACACTCTCACACTCCATGCCATTGCGCGCGCACACACACATACACACTTAGTCATACACATACTCTCACACTTACTCATACACATACTCTCACACTTATTCACTCGGGAGTTTCATGCATTCACATCCTGAAACCGCAATATTTTTACTTATTTGCCTACAGCCCTATACACTCTCAACGCAAACTCGCTTGACACAGCTTTCTACACCGTCAACGGCACCTGAACATACACACACATCTGCAGGTGCCCGTAAGTGGTCATACATCTGAAATCCATAGCATTTTAGAGGGTCAATCCAAATGTCCGTAAGCGAAGTTGAGCAAAGAAGAAATTATTCTACTTCGTGATATCAATGTGCGTGTCATATAGAGCTTCAGAAGCAAAAAAGTGTGCGTTAACGTAATTTTGCTTGCACGCGCGCTATCTGTCCTTCCTCTTCCTAGTCCTGTGCTCTCGTCTTACACACACACACTTACACTACCACATATTCCGGGAGACCGGTCGGGATCTGAGAGTTTGTCCCGGCTGGGGCGGTGCCCCGCTGGTGGGAGAGTCCTGGTTCATCAGTAATCAATCGAGCGAGTGGAGCGACCTACCTCCGGGTTGGCGGCTTCGGAGAGGCAGCGCTGCAGCGGCAGGTGGTGGGCGTGCGGGTCCTCGGCCAGCATCAGCGCCAGCAGGTCGGCCTGGCCCTCGCGCGCCGCCAGCGCCAGCGGCGTGTCCTGGTCGCGGCCCTCCGCCGCCACGCGCGCGCCCTCGCGCACCAGCACGCGCGCCATCTCCCACTGGCGCGCCATAACAACCCGAGCGCTCGCAGCAGCGGCGACTCCCCTGCGAGCAATCGAGGCTCAGGCCATCAACCAATCATCAACAACCGTGCTCGCAGCAGCGGCGACTCCCCTGCAAGCAATCGAGGCTCTGTCAATCAACCAATAAATCAACAACCGTGCTCGCAGCAGCGGCGACTCCCCTGCAAGCAATCGAGGCTCTGCCATCACCAATCAATCAACAACCGTGCCGCAGCCCCCTGCAAGCAATCGAGGCTCAGGCCATCAACAATCAATCAATACCGTGCTCGCAGCAGCGGCGACTCCCCTGCAAGCAATCGAGGCTCAGGCCATCATGCAACAATCAATCAATAACCGTGCTGCAGCGCGCAATCACCTACAAGCAATCGAGGCTCAGGCCATCAACCAATCAATCAATAACCGTGCTCGCAGCAGCGGCGAATCACCTACAAGCAATCGAGGCTCAGGCCATCATGCAACAATCAATCAATAACCGTGCTCGCAGCAGCGGCGACTCCCTGCAGCAATCGAGGCTCAGGCCATCAACCAATCAATCAACAACCGTGCTCGCAGCAGCGGCGAATCACCTACAAGCAATCGAGGCTCAGGTCATCATGCAACAATCAATCAATAACCGTGCTCGCGCAGCCTGACTCCTCTGCAAAGCAATCGAGGCTCAGGCCATCAACCAATCAAGCAATAACCTCTTGCAGCGGCGATCCCTACAAGCAATCGAGGCTCAGGTCATCAAGCAACAATCAATCAATAACCGTGCTCGCAGCAGCGGCGACTCCCCTGCAAGCAATCGAGGCTCAGGTCATCATGCAACAATCAATCAATAACCGTGCTCGCAGCAGCGGCGACTCCCCTGCAAGCAATCGAGGCTCAGGCCATCATGCAACAATCAATCAATAACCGTGCTCGCAGCAGCGGCGACTCCCCTGCAAGCAATCGAGGCTCAGGCCACCAACCAACCAATCAATAACCGTGCTCGCAGCAGCGCAGATCACCTACAAGCAATCGAGGCTCAGGCCATCAACCAACCAATCAATAACCGTGCTCGCAGCGCAGATCACCTACAAGCAATCGAGGCTCAGGCCATCAACCATCAATCAATAACCGTGCTCGCAGCGGCAGATCACCTACAAGCAATCGAGGCTCAGGCCATCAACCAACCAATCAATAACCGTGCTCGCAGCAGCGGCGAATCACCTACAAGCAATCGAGGCTCAGGCCATCAACCAACCAATCAATAACCGTGCTCGCAGCAGCGACTCCCCTGCAAGCAATCGGGCAGCGGGCTCCCTGCAACATCGAGGCTCAGGCCATCATGCAACAATCAATCAAAACCGTGTTCGCAACAGCGTAGACTACCCTCCAAGTAATCAAGGAGGACACCATCAGACAGCAGACAATCAATTCATCAATCAATAATCATGCTCGCAGCAGCGGAGTCTCCCCTGCAAACAGTCGAGCAATAAACGCTCAGGCCATCAGATGTCAGTCGGTAAATCAATTATGGCCTCGTAGCAGCAGAGTTTCCCCTGCGCAATCAAGCAATTACGTGATGAGGCTCCGGTCATCAGACATCGATCACTAATCTATCAAAGTGAATTACTTTGCGTGGCGAAGCTCACGTTATTAGACATCAATTAATCTACTGATATCTTATTTTACGTGGGGGGGATCAGGCATCAATCAATGAAGCCTTACCTTCCCCGGCGAGTTTTAGGTCAATTAATAAATTAATGATGTTTTATTTTACTGAGCGAGGAGTAGGTCAGCAGACCATCAGTCAGTCTCTCAATCAATTAATGTTCTATTTTACAATGCGAGGATTGAACTATCAAGCTTTAATTAATAAATCAATCATTCATGCCTTATTTTACAAGGCATTAGGTTGCCCATGTCAATTTCGCTATCGCTTTTACCATCACAGGGAAGGGCGGTAGCACTCGAGCGATGAAAGAGACAGTTCGAATTTAGTTTGGAGAATTCATTGAGGCTTTAAGATTTTTACATGCAATAAATCTACAATATAAGACGGCCAGCTTTACCTCTTCTCCAAAATACGTTGTACGTGGCAGTTTTGGTCCATTAAAATTATTCACATCTTTGATCAGATTTGAAATCACGAATTTGAGTATTACGATCCGCCATGTCGCAGTGGCGCGCGCGCGGCGCTCGCAGCTGCGGAGCTTCCCTTGATCAATCAAACAATCAATAAATTACGTGACGAGGCTTAAGCCATCAGGCATCATTCAATAAATCAATGCTGTCTTATTTTACGCTGTGATGCCATGCCTCAACAAATCAATAAATCCTTAACGTACGTGGAAATGCTGAAGCCTCCAGGCTTCAATAAATCAACCATTGATGTCCTATTTTACGTCATAATTCCTTGCCGTAAGTTCTCAATCAATCAATCAACCTTTAATTTACTTGCCGAGGTTCAAGTCACAAGATCTCAGTCTGATATTTTATAACCCTTCATTACGCAGTAAATTTAAACAAAACGGGTACAAATAATGAGTGTATTACATAATCTCTGAGCGAACCTCCTGCCATTTTAAAAGCATCTTCGAATGCATACTTCTCGACAGGGCTGGTGGCTAGCCCCGCGCGTACCACGATCTAACCACGCAAGTGTGGTGGCAACACCACGTGATAACTCCTGATCTAAGAGACACTATATTTAAATCAAGCAGTGGGAACATCAGAAGCAGTCACAAGAACCTTCCGGGTCGGCGGCGTCCACGTCGGCCCCGCTCTTGAGCAGCAACCTGGCGACGTTGACGCCCCGGCGGCGGCCACGCGCAACAGGGCCGTCTCCCCAGAGGCGTTGACAGCGTTGGAATCGGCCCCGCGCATCAGCAGCAGGTTCACGATGCTGCTGCTCCCTGAGGAACGCAAAGCATCCCCTTGACTCCGGCACCCGCCGAGTTCAGCGACTCAGGGCATCAACTGATGTCTCTGCAGTGCCTCTGAATGGCAACGCCTGATTTCTGAGTCCCGGCGGTGCCGGAATTAACGGCGATAGCTAGGTCGCGTTAAGGTGGGACAAGAACCCATTTTATTCCAGACTTCCTTCTTCTATTAGTACAATATAATATCAATAATTGTAACGTCAGAAACCGAACTGTCGATAATATAGATTCGATTCTCACGAAAAAAAATGCATGAATTGAATGCTGTGTGTACCTACATAAATTTCTTTTTAAAGCTCCAAAACTACAGAACGCTCAAATATTGAATATAATAATTTTTGTTTCTAGACATAATGTAAACCTAGGTTTACTGCACATAAACTACAGCAAAACCTACAACCGTTTTTTTAAATTTCTGTATTAAATACGTAATACTTTTGCTACATTAATCGTTTTCTTCTTCACTTTTGTAACCACGAAATTGAAGTATGGACGATTTAAGTATTTTTTCCTCGGCGGTGTCTATCGGTTCTTTTTTGGTTCGTTTCGAAAATATCACAAAATTGCCTTTCGAATGACGCCACTTACATTTTGTTTTCACCTAGGCATAATATGCATGGGGAGTCTCCAAGAGAGCTTACTGGTTTGGGCGCGGGTTCTATCCCAGCCGAAGCGTGTGCATTTTTGAAGAGTTTGATATTTCACAGAGACCATGACATGCTTGAGGAATCTAAAAGAACCTTCTAAAGTGCCTGGGAAAATTAAATCCCTCTGGTAATTTGCAGTGCTAATGAGATCTCACATTCTCCTAACTACAGAGTTCGAATATTGCTAATTGAGATCGAAATCTGATAGAGAATTTGAGAATCACACCCAGGCGTTTAAGCGGACGCCCTTGTGTCTCTCAGATTCAAAGAAGGTAACCTTGACCCTCGCCGTGAAAAAGCCCCGTCGGACGTCTAGGTCGAATACAACAATGTGGAAATACTTTCAACACGAGTGTCCCTGCAAAATAACCCACATGATAGATAGTTATACAATACGCTCATAGAAATATATTTGTCAGTTACTGATTAGTCATTCTCACTTCAGTACTCATCTGCTGTATTTACCATTCTCTAGTTACACACGTCTATATACAACAGCCCAATTTAATACCAGACATTTGCATTTTCG
This sequence comes from Teleogryllus oceanicus, assembly GCA_964035755.1. Classification (NCBI taxonomy): domain Eukaryota; kingdom Metazoa; phylum Arthropoda; class Insecta; order Orthoptera; family Gryllidae; genus Teleogryllus; species Teleogryllus oceanicus. The sequence continues at coordinate 19,220,316 of CAXIVR010000010.1, forward strand.
TATCAGATTTTTATTAATTAGTCAATTACATTATTATTCATCGGCTCTATTTCAAGACCGTAGTAATGTATACTATTCCGATATTATTCAGACTCACTTCATTAGCTAACAGTCCTACTTCATTTCTCGTCAATCTTTTTCTATAAGGATTGATTTGGCTTTTTATATCAACCAGTCCCTCAATAGCTGTTATGAGATAGAAATAGCAGTCTCTCGATAACTATAAAAATTCCGTACGCTTGTTTGCAGGTTTTTTATTTATCATCCACACTTTACCAGCAGCCACTCGCACTGCAATATTAGTATCACATCAATATCAGTCACTCGCACTACGATATCAGTCAGTAAAACCTCTCCAGCACTTAGTTCTATTTAAATATTAAACAGTCTGACTTCACTACAAACGAGCTAAATGTCAACAACCCTCTGTCACCTTTCACCGATAGTCGCTTGCAATTTATTATTTATTAGTTGCCTACACTACCAGTCAGTTGCATTTCAATATCCTTCAAACACTTTCGAACCCCAGTTTGTTAGATTTTAGTATTCATGATTCACATTTGACTTCCTGTCTGTTGATTTTTACTATCCACCAATCATGCTGCACGTCCAGTCTGCTAAATTTTAGTACCCATCAGTCACACTTGACTACCGTTTAGTTTTATTTTACTATGCAGAAATCATACCTGACTGTTGTTCAGTTTAATATCAGTGTCCATCACTCACACTTTACAACCAGTCAGTTGAATTTCCTTGTCCATCAACCACACTTTCCTACCAGTCGTCGAATTTCCATGTCCATCAATCAACTTCCTACCAGTCAATTGAATTTCAGTCATCAATCACACTTCACACAGTCATTGAATTTCCAGTTATCAACCGCACTTCACTACCGTCACTCGAATTTTCCGTGTCCATCAATCACACCTCACCAACAGTCAGTCGAATTTCCATGTCCATCAATCACACTTCACTACCAGTCAGTCGGATTTCCACGTCCATCAATCACACTTCACCACAAGTCAATTGAATTTCCAGTGTCTATCAATCACACTTCACCACCAGTCAGTCGAATTTCCAGTGTCCTTCAGTCGCACTTCACTAGCCGTCGGTTGAACGTGAGTGGCCGTGACTGAGTGTCTGTGACTGACCCGAGGCGACGGCGCCCATGAGCGGCGTCTCGCCGCGCGCGTCGGCGGCGTCCACGCTGGCGCCCTTCTTCACCAGGAACTCCACCACGTCGTAGCAGCCCGCGCGCGCAGCACAGTGCAGCGCCGACTCCCCGCCGCCCCCGCCTTCTGCTAGGCAGGTTATTCGTCATTTCCGAAGGATTGAATGACAAGAAAGCGTGCGCAGATGATTTTCTCCCCCATACGTCACATACAGTTTTTGACTAAATAAATAAATAAATAAATAAATAAATAAATAAATAAATAAATAAATAAATAAATAAATAAATAAATAAATAAATAAATAAATAAATAAATAAATAAATAAATAAATAAATAAATAAATAAATAAATAAATAAATAAATAAATAAATAAATAAATATAAATAAATAAATAAATAAATAAATAAATAAATGGAAATAAAAATAATAAATAATAATAAATAATAGATAATAATAGAATAAATAAATAAATAAATAAATAAATAATAATAGATAGATAAATAATAAATAAATAGATAAATAAATAAATAAATAAATAAATAAATAAAAAAATAAATAAATAAATAAATAAATAAATAAATAAATAAATAAATAAATAAATAAATAAATAAATAAATAAATAAATAAATAAATAAATAAATGGAAATAAAAATAGGAAAGTCGACAAGGAAGTACAAGATCACTAATCCAACGAGAAAACGAGGCTGTGTATCAGGTGCATGGTAATAAATGTTACAATCTTCTAGGAAGTGTAGAGGTGTTACAATCTTATCACATTTGATCAAAGAATATGTAGTGATTTTTTTCTTATAATTGCCTACTTCCAGAGAGAAAAGCAACAAACAACGACTGAGAAAAAATGTTAGAGATTTTACGAAAGAGTATGTAAACACGTACCAATTAAAACTGGCAGTGATCTCGGTGACGTGTAAAAACTACGTACCTGTTCACAGCGTCTGTAAGGTCATCGGTAAGGTGTAAAGTAAAGTAATCAGTAAGGTTTGTGTCATCAGTAACACTCGTCAACTAGCACCGTAAGAGCCGTCAGCTATGTGTAAAAAACACCTACCAGTAAATAGTTTCAGAGTCTTCAGTGATGTGTATAACTATTTGCCAGTTAACACTATCAATATTAGTTCATAAGTTTTACAATTTTGGGATAACTGACACGAAACGTTACCAGTGAAGTAGTAGCTTTATAGACAATATTTTCAATATTCTCAGTACCCGCCTTCCCTATAAATTTCAAAAGTCGCCACCCCCATCAATAAGATCTAAATTCTTCTTAATTAATACAGTTAGAGCCGTCCGTGATGTATAGAAATATTTGCCACTTAACACTGTCAGTGTTGTCCGTGACGTATAAAAAACTGAACCATTTAACATTGTCAGTGTCGTCACTACGATGTCTGTGTAAAGGTAGCTTTATACACATTTTCAAATATCGAAGTTCCTACTGACCTCACCATTTTAAAGTTCCCGATGTCCTCATCAATAAGGTGTAAATATTCGTCAGTTAACCCAGTAAGGGTCGTCACTGATGTGTAAAACCACTTGCCTGTTAATACTCTCAGTAACGTCAATGAATAAAAACATATGCCATTCAGTATAGAAATTCATTTTATGTTATGAAAAAAGAAAATTACCCATTTATATTCATCATTTTTTGCATTTTTTGTCGATTTCAACTGTCATTTTTTACCCTTTGGGCCATTTTAATGCATGTTTTGTTGATTTTATCGATTTTAATATAATTTTAATGATACTTGCTCCAAATACTATTTACGAGATTCAAAAAATTCTCTTCACAGAATTCGTGAGTATCTGTACCTGCGAGCCTGCTCGAATGCTTCGCTCAGAGGTTGAAATGACAGCCATTGTGAGTATGCAATCTAAGGTTCTTGTGACTCCTGTCGGCACCGTTGACGGTTCAGACGATTACGGGACGACAAAAGAAAGATATTTTCTCGTAAAAAAATCCAAACCAAAAAAGTTTGAAAACCGAGTTTACTTGAACGAATAGAAGAAGCTTCGATTTCATTAGTAACTATCCAGCAACTCAAGTCCTTCTTCCACATCTTTTACGCCATTTTTCTTTGCTTTTAGGGCATTTTTATAACATTTTAAGAGCTTTTAATGATCATTTTTGACGATGTTTTACATCATCAAAACCCGCCCCCTAGATATTACGAACTAGCAAATGTAAACAATTTTCCGATGACTGCCAAGAAACACTACAATAACATGTTTTGCAAAGCTCGAAACCGCCGTCCCCGCCCCTCCTGGCCTTGGCGGCGGGGCCGCCGCGTCCGCGTGCGCCCCGTGCCGCAGCAGCACCAGCACGGTGTCCTGCCAGTGGGTGCCGCTGGTGCTGGACGTGGTGGCTGGGGCCACGTGCTCGTATCCCTCCGGGAATGCGGTGGGCACGAGACAACCGCAGGCTGATGCGTACAGGAGAGGCGTGCGGCCGTGGCTGGGCCAATGTTTCCGCCCTCGGGTCCAGGCTGACGGACGCGCCTCGGTTAAAAGGGGAACCTGTTGGATAAAATAATTTTGAACAGACATCCTATTGGACCAATTATCATTAAAATGTACGCAAATGTTTCCGCCCTCAGAATCCACAAGAACCTATTGTTTTTCGGAAGATTTCACAAAGCAGTTCAACCATCATTTGACAACTGAAATTTCAACAGAAAAGATAAACATGATGAACATGGCATAGAAGCACCAGCACGGTGTCCTGCCAGTGGGTGCCGCTGGTGCTGGACGGGGGCGGGGTCTTCGGCGAGGAGCCCTCCGGGAAGCGGTGGGCGCCAGGCAACCGCACGCTGATGCGTACAGGAGAGGCGTGCGGCCGTGGCGGTCCGCCAGGCTGACGGACGCGCCTCGAGTTAAAAGGAGGTGAACCTGTTGGAATGAAGAATAATTTTGAGACAGGACATCCTATTGGACCAATTATCATTAAAATGTACGCAAATGTTTCCGCCTCAGAATCCACAAGAACCTATTTTTTTCGGAAGATTTCACAGGGCGGATCGACCAACGTTGTGTCACTTGGAATTTCAATAGAAAAGATAAACATGATAAAGTAGCTGTAGGTACCACTGGCGCTGCACTTGAAGATGGGCTCTGCTAGCTCCAAGCACTAGAAGTCCCTAGGACCTACGTTTTCTGGAAGACTTCTTGTACAGCGTACTTGACGGTTCGGGTCCAGTTGGTCACGTGCAATTTCAATAAATAAGATAAACATGATGCACGTGTCATAGAATCACTAGCACGGTGTCCTGCCATTTCGTATCACTGGCGCTTTACGTGACTCCAAGCCTTTGTGGTTCACAAGATCTAAGTTTTCGGGAAGACTTCACATTCTGGATAGCGTACCTGACGGTTTGACAACCGTTTGGTCACCCTGAATGTAAATCGGAAAGGTAAACATGATGGACATGTCATAGAGCGCCAGCATCGTGATATACCAATTGGTGCCAAAGTTGCTGTACATGGTGACAGGGTTTACTGGCTCTGATCCCTCCGTGAATTGAGTCGGCACGAGACCACCGCAGGCAGATGCGAACGGCAGAGGCGTTCCGCCGTATCGGTCGGTCAGGCTGGTGGACGCGCTTTCGGTTTAAACTTTTAAACTTTAATATTTCACTTTAAATATGTAAGCGAAAAGCGTGGTGTGGAGTGAAGAATTTCCTTAACTACCAACGCCCCAGGTCCGGAGTGAAGAGATTCCATTGGTGTAAAGGAGTGTGATGTAAAGTGCTGTGGCTTAACTATGCAGTGCGTTGCAACGTCAATGAACAAGACGTGTATTCTCCGAACTAAACGTCACGACATTGACATCCAATAGAGAGTTTTGTTACTTTTGGTATTGAAGCTCTTGATTGACAGTGTTCCGTTCTCCTTCCAGTTGGTGACTTTGAAGAGACACTGCGTTTAAATTGGATTAATTAATTGATTCACACGTATTTCCAGAAGCTTGAACTAGTGATTATTCGCCCCGTGAATGTAATGCATATTTTCACCGAGAGAGATAGAGCTAGATAGTAAGATTAGACGCCGACGTACTGTTGGATAATGGGGTTTCCCGAAAGTTGGTATCTGCTACCAGCGGGGAGCTGCCGCAGCCATGACAAGCTCTAAGTTTCATACCGGTCTTCCCGTATGTTTGGTAGTGTAGTGCATGCTTGTGTAATGGGTGAGGATAGGATAATGCGGAGGAAAGAAAAATCGCGCGCGGTCCGTGGCCTGTTTGGTAGGGTACTGCTCCGACATTCGCCTGGTGTTGAGTGGAGAAACCACGGAAAACTTCCGATCACAGCAGCCGACCGCTAGAATTCTTCTTCAGACAGCGACTGAATTCAACCTAGCTGATAGACTAGTGTCAAAATCTTGCCACCGCCAGGACTTGAAACTAGCTCTCCCGGTCAGAGCACTGAGTGACATCAGATTTTAAATTGGAGAATAGACTAAAGACATATACCACCCGCGCAACTTTTCTTGAACGATGGATTGACGAAATGCGGGCGGAGTGGGGGTGTTAGTATCCAAGTCGGCCACCACAGTATTTAAAGTAATGCCCACCTCTGAAAAATCGAAGTCAAACCCGCTACATGTGCGGCCAGGTCATCCCACTGGATAAGCAACAGCAGGGACTCTATCTAGAAGTTATAAGTGCCTCCCTTGAAGGACCTGAACCTACCTCAGCCATCTTTTAGGTAATGGTAATAAAGCTGAACAGAAGTTATCGACAATGAAAGCAAACTAGCTTTGCCTAGCTTACAGGCCAACGAAGTTTTAATTCTTTGAACGTTGTCATCACTGCTCGCCGTGAGCTTTTGCCTTCAACTGTTTATTGCTCAAGGGAGAGGGAAGCAAGGTTATCGTTCACCCCCCAGCGGCTCGTCCGCCACCTGGCGCACGCGACGGGCATTACATATCCTTCGTGCCCAAAATACGTGTAGAAAGAAGAACTGATGTAGGCAAGTTTCCTTTGTGAATCGTACTATAGTAGATTGGAACAAACTACCTGCAAAAGCACTAGAGACTCTTCCTTCTAATGTAGTGAAATTTAAAAATATACTTAATTCTATGTAGGTCATCATTAATAATACTGGGACCTTTATTATTATTATTATTATTATTATTATTATTATTTACATTATTATAATCGTTAGTATTATTAATGATATGGTAATGTCTCTTATACAGTGAAGTGAAGTGTAGTGTGGTAGGGGCACGGGAGGGGCGGGGAGTGCAGTGTAGTGCCGCGCAGTGAAATGAAGTAAAGTGAAGTGAAGTGGAGTGAAGTGTTAAGCTATAAGTCAACTTACAGATAACTCAAAATTAATTATAACTAGGATATAAATCTTTAATTCTAATTGTAATTATATTTGTAAATATTCGTAATAGTTTCGTAATTGTATATTTAGTTGTAATAATGTTTGCCACCGAGCATTAGCTCAAAGCGAACTTTAATAAATCTATGATTTCTATGATTATTTCCGACGCGAGCGACGTAGGAGCGAGTGTCGGAATTTCCACGAGTGAATAATAGCCATTCTACTAGATGCCAAGTAGAAGACTATACGTTCTCTACGACTTTGATATTGAAGTTTTAAAAATACTAATAAATAGTTGCGGAAGAGCACGCAGCGCCTCTGTAGGCGACTGCGAGAACCCTAAATCGTTGTGTAATGAACTAGGACGAATGCGATTGGTCGACAGGTGTGTTGGAATAATATTCTCGCACGGCTTGTGGAATTGGCATGATTACTGCATCCGATAACATGGAGAAATGAATACATTCTGCTGTAGTCGCAGAGAGAGAAGGTTATGTAATGCTGCGCGAAAAAAAACGCTGATTTTGAGTAGAAAAACTTTAATGACAGGGCCCTGCTAACAAAAAAGTGGATAACTCCAGTTGCTAAATTTAGAAACCAAGTTCTCGAACACATACTTTAGCCAGAAAACATGTTTTGTGGGTCCTTGATCCCAAAAATATCGACTGATGGGAAAACCTCTGAATGTATCTCTGTGTCCGGTCAACATAGCGCTTAAACCATTCGGAATTTTGTTTTTCAAAATTGATATTCCCTGATTGATCTGAACGAACTCAAGGCTCTATGATTTTGAAACGAATATTTTTATTTTTGTGGGACTTTTAGGTGAAGTCTCAACAACATTTTCAAAATTTTCTCCAAAATAATCCAATGTTTTTTAATAATCGTTGTTTTCGGATAGCTCAAAGGACGCTTAAAATGTTCAAGTTTTACTTTCGTTTAAATCTTTGAATTTTCGAAAATATTAAACTGCCTTTTCGGTATCTCCTTCAAATACATTTTAGAAAATAGATTTCCCTTATTAAAATACGAGTATATTGTTGACAGACAAGTAATTAGATAATTTTATCTAGATTTGTCTAAGATATGAATAGTTTTAACCTATTTTTTTTTCTGAAATTTATGCAATTTTAAAACTATTTTTCAAATAACAAGTCAAAAGTTTTCCTTATTTTTTTGTTGTATATAACAAAGGATGTTAAAAAAATTAATAAGACGTATACTTTCAATACATATTAATTATCCACCATGACTTTTGCCCTAAATCCCGTACTTTTTTTCTTGTGGTACGAAATCAATTGATTTAACCGTTATTCACAGCGACTTCAGTTGCCATATCTTGCGCAGTAGTTTCTTGTACCCTGTGTAAAATAACGTGTGGTGTCCCCGTTATTTCAGGTCGATATTATAGTTTTTAAAACTTTTTTTTATTTTAAACTACATTGTTTAGAATTATATATATTGAACCTACAATTCGGAAATAACGTTGATTTCGAAAGTGTTTTAAAGGTGGTGAAACAAAAAGAGGTTTAATCATCACCGCGGTTATGGTCGAAAGTTCAGGGCGTCGTTATGGCGGGCCCCGTCTCCGCATGACGTACTAGCTAAGGCATATTTTGTGACGCTTTCAGATATATGTGAAAATATTGTCTTAAAATGTTACATCATATTGAATTACGACCTCAGTTATTTTATTTTGAATCGTATTCTCGTTATATGACGAGATCCAACGTACAAATAGCGATAGAGAACATCCAACACACAGCATACGACAACTACGACATTCAACAAAAACATTCATCATCGACAAAAAATATGACATGACACACAACGCACGTCATAGGACGTACACCAACGACATACACATAGAACACACGACATACGAATATGACACACGACATGCAACAGATGACATAAGACATACAACATACCACAAACGACATACAACATTCGACTCACAACATACGACATACAACATTCAACTCACAACATACGACATACAACATTCGACTCACAACATACGACATACAACATTCAACTCACAACATACGACATACAACATTCGACTCACAACATACGACATACAACCTTCGAACTACAACATACGACAACCGACTGTACTTAGTTGCCACCATTTAACTCTCGTTCTGTGCGTGCGGTGCGAGAGATCGCGTCTTACCCGCAGGTGGCCGCGGAGCGCGGCGAGGTGCAGCGCGGTGGCGCCGTGGCGGTCGCGCGCGTCGGGCGGGGCGCCGGCCGCCAGCAGGCACTGCACGACGAGGGCGTGGCCGGGGGCGGCTCTGCCCGTCCGGCGCGCTCTCGCTCTCGTCCACGGCCGCCCCTGCGCCCACAGCACGCGCGCCTCACTCGTCCCACATCCACGTATCCTAGATATTCCTTCGCAACGAGGTCGAATTCAGTGGCGGTCTGGAGGAGAATTCTAGCGACCGGCTGCTCTGATCGGGAGTTTCCCGTGATTTCTTCGATCAACACCAGGCGAATGCCGGAGAAGTACCATACCAAACGGCCCACGGACCGCGCGCGATCTTTCTTTCCTCTTCCTTTTCCTGCCCTCTCCCCTTACAGACACACTTACACTAACATGCACCACACTATCACATATTTCGGGAGACCGGTTGGGAGCTTAGAGCTTGTCTGGGTTGGGGCGGTGCCCCGCTGGTGGGAGAGTCCTGGTTAGGGGGAAACCCCACTAGCCGACGGGAGGTCGGCGCCGGAACTCGCCATTCAGCGGGGGAAGACCACCGCCATCTCCCGAGAGAGAGAGAGAGAGAGAGAGAGAGAGAGAGAGAGAGAGAGAGAGAGAACATTACATATACACTTACGGGAATAATGACCAACGCAGTTGTCGCTTACGGAAACACGAAAAAATCAATCAATCAATCTATTGTGTTAGAGAACTTTGTAACTACAGATAGCTAGCGATTATCTTCAGTTTTACTCTCCATGCAGCGTTTTATATTGTCAATTCTGTTGCGCGAGATTTTGGAAACTGCTTATATGACAGCAATGACTAGGCGAGATATTAGACAAAGGATTGCAGAAGTAGATATTTATTTTACGTATTTTCTAAAAGTTCTGTATAAATGTTTCCAAGTGTTCTTGTAATAGCAATTAAAAAGATTTAATAACGTGAAATTACAAAGAATTAATTTCATAGTTATTCCAAATATGATATCACGGCTTTAATGAGTTTGCAAAAGCATTGTTATACAACTTTTCAATAAAGTACAATATATTTGCGAAATTGAAACAAATGTTCTTGTACAATATTGTAACTTGATAAACAAATCAGTAATAAAGCAAATACCATTCTGAACTCAATATAACAGATGTTTTGTTTCAACGTTTCGTGGGGATTACTTGGATACCCCACACTAACAGCTGTGTTTCAATATCATGCTTAGCCATGCGAGGGTTGTGTTAAATCTATGGTAACATTCCACATCTCAAATGTCCGACACAAAAACGTTCGAGTCCGCGCCTAGTCACCCAGATCGTGCTACAACCCGCGATACAGCGTCAAGCCCACCGTGCATTATGACATGCAGTCATATTATCTAGACTATACGGGGTTCATCCGCGTCTCTGTCGTCACCAGGGTGATGTTTCGGCCGACATGTTGTGTTCATCCTCAGAGCTTACGGCCAGCAGTATGCTCAGAGGAAGGCTACAACATGTTGGCTGAAACGTAAGGCACCACGAACGAGATGTTGGAGAGCGGTAACTCAGTGAATCTACTGACGACACTGCAGCGCCTCTGACCGGGAGGTCCTTGGTTCAAGTCCTCACGGCAGGATTTTCGACACTAGCTTTTCAGCTAGGTCGAATCTAGTCGCTGTATGGAGAAGAATTCTAGCAGCCGGCTGCTCTGATCGGTAGTTTTCTGTGGTTCATCCAACACCTGGCAAATGCCGGAGCAGTACCCTAACAAACAGGCCACGGACCACGCGCGATCTTTTCTTCCTCGTCCTTGTCGTATACTCTCCCCTTACACCCAAACTTACACTAACAAGCACTACACTACCGGAAGTCTGATCGGGAGCTTAGAGCTTGTCCCGGCTGAGGCAGGGCCTCGCAGGTGGGAGAGTCCTGGTTAGGGGGAAATCCCTCTAGCCGACGGAAGGTCGGCGCCTGATCTCGCTATCCAGCGGGGGAAGATCACCGCCATCTTCCGAGAAAAATCGTGCACACTACACTTACGGGACTAATGACCAAAGCCGTTGACGCGCCCGGAAACACGAAAAAATTAAACAATGAATCAACGAACGAGACGTAGCTTATCCCGGATAGCCTAGACAATACAAACTTCGGCCACGAAAGCCTAAGCAAACAATTTAATCATGTCATCAATAGATGCGGTGATGACCAAGAAAAATACTTCACATATTATATTTTAGCCAAGAATAGGATAATTGATCAATATTTAAACATTTAAAATAGATTACTTACAATATATCATAAAATAGTAATAAGACAAACAAATATCAAATGAACCTCATTTATAAACGCATCTAAGTGAAAGCTCACCGCCTTCAGCCGTTGACTCAACTGGTCACAGCGCTTCATACTATTTTGCAACGAACGCTTGTATTCATCTAAGCGTTCGTATAATCTCAACTGTTCAAAGGGTTCCGACCATGCCTGGCAAAATTCGCCCATCGAACTATCAGTATGAACTTCTGAATGAAACGGTGCAGTATTTTGAGCTCGTTCTGGGTCTTGACTGCCTTTACTGAGTTTTAATTGTGTTATCAGGGATATATTAATTAACATGCATTATGAAAAAACCTTTAGAGGATATCGTATTTCGGCTGAAACAAAAAAGCACATGGTTCCCATAAATTCGAAGAGAAGCGTCTAACGGCGCAAGTAAGCTACTCTATCCTTTGTAATTAATTCGACAAATAAAGTTACCAAAAAAAGAAGTTTCCACCTCGCATTTTATGGTGTCTAATTACAAGGTTGGCTCTCTGGAAATGTGTCAAAGTACTTCCAAAAACTAAAACCAAAGCCAATAAAAGAGACACGTAAAATATTTAGATTTCTGCTCAATTTGGTAGTAGTGCCCTTACAAAGTCAGATCAAGCTTAAAAAATAAAAGAATATCGTTCTGGCCGTAAAAATATGAATATTAATTTTACCCTCACGTCAAACGTATACTCCATCGTAAGTAAAGATGAATATGAACAACAATACAAAGAATTCTAGAGCAATTTCAGTTTCAATATGAGTTAACGGTGATCAGAAGATTTATTGAAATGAATGTGGGGAAAATAACAGAAAATAAACGTTGGTAGTGTGTTTAAATGAACACATCATGAAAAATATTTCCAATAACCTTTCTTGGAACCGATTCATGAATATAGGCCCAGATATTGGACAAACCCTACGACGTCGGAACTAAAATTGCACACTTTGCCACTGACTCGTGCTGCACCTGTCCAACTGCGCTTTCTCCTATAATCATCTCCCATTCGAAATGACGTCCGGGAAGAAGCAACAAGTACAGGCATGACACAGCTGCGTGGCTGCGAATTACGAATCTAAGATGCAAAGTTAAACACGCCCGTCTGGGATGTTTTACAAGAGAAAACGAAGTCCGAATATCTGCAAGACGTACCTCCAGAGAAACGATTCTATTGGCTTACAATTGGATTTTCTATTGACAGCTATAGACTCAACTTTATAAAATAACTTCTATTTACGTGTGTTTTGGTTAATGAGATATATTTTCTAAAGTTTCTTTTCTGAAGATTTAACAAAAGATAATTAAAATCACGATTCTCTGTCACCTCAGAGGGAATTAATCTACAACAAAAGTTTTCATTGTCTAATTTTTGCCCCTCACTACCAAACAACAACGCGTTTTTTTCATACTCCGCCTTAACCATGTCTCCCTTGCTGCCCTCCCGTGCTCGGTGCAGCAAAGACAAGAGGGTCAACTAGGAAAAACCTTTCACTTTAACCTTACCCGTATATCTTCACTTTAACCTTAATCTTATACCGTTTGTACCAAACATACCAAAAAAAATACTGAATATGTGCCTTTTGATGCTAAAGACGTATACGAAGTAAAATCTAACTTTACATCTACCACAACTCTTTCAAAAATCAAAAATATCAAATTAGATCCATCTAATGGGGCTAAGACGATATTGACGTTGATGAGGATGAAGTGATACGTATTGATATCTCAATGAATTTTCATTTTGAACAACTAGTGGTCTGTAGTGAGATATTTTAGAGTCTTAGGTCTTATGTCTCAACAGTATGTCCTCTATTTTTTGCTATGCCAAATTACTGAAACATTTTGAGTTCCAGCTATATGCTCATTAATAATAGAATACATTTACAATTATTTGTTCGGTTTTTGTTAATTTTGGATATCAATACGTTACAATTCTTAAAATGTATTACATTAACTCTAATGTTTTGCTGTATCATATTACGCCCGAATGACCATATACCTATTGACTGTTGCTTAATTCAACGCATATCTGAGACATCTATTCAGATCTACAAGAAGCGTGCTTGACAGCATTCTGACTAAAAACGCACGACACGACGCTCCATTCACCCTCTGATTATTAAGTCAATATTAACTGTTTTCTGGCGCGTCAAGTACTTAAATAACATAGGCATACAGAAAAAAAGGTTGTCAGACCCAAAGACTTGACCCATGTTTCTCTATGTTTGTCGATGCGCTGAATACGAATCTGAAGCCAAAATTGCGTCACCATCTTCCAGTTTTTTTTCTCGCGAAAAAACACTGTAAAATTGTAAATTGTAAATTTGATGATGGTTTTTTGAGATTAAAAAAAGGACTGGAATTTGGAGGTGCAAATATGGCTTCGGATTTCAATTCAGCATGTCGATATTTATGTAAGAAACACTTGTCAAGTCTTTGATCCTAAAAACGTCTTTTTTGTGTGGATGAGTTATTAGTCGAAGGAGCAAGGAGCGTGTTATTGTAGGGAGGTGTCAGTTTTTCTCTCACGATCGAATGTGATATCCGGTGCCCACCTGCAAGTCTGATTTTTTCTCTGTCTGCCCAATACCTTAGTGTTGCGGCGATATACGAGGATTCGTATCGCGCGCCAAATCGGCAGCGCGGGACGCAGGCTACCGAAGGCAGCAGGGACACAAACCGGCGCGAAGGCCGGCCAATAGGACGAGAGCGGCTGGCGAGCGGATCAAGAGCCACGAGGCGAGACTACGGCGCGGCGTGCTTCTTAACCGGCCGCGCCGGCCAGAGGAACAGACAGTTCGGAAGTGCGATCCAACAGTAACCCAGTGTGTACCTAGTGCAAACTCGGCAAAGTAATTGGTTTCTCTCTCTCCTGGTATTTTGGACGACTGTGCGCGCATCTTGGGACTTCTACTGGATATTGGACACCGTGGCATTGTACAACGGACTACGCTTCTGGATTTTGGTTAACCAGATCATCACTGTAAAAAAGCTTGATCAATAAATTGTTATTGTTGACTTGTGTCTTTTTGCGTACATAACACTTAGAACAGCTCCGCCAAAGCCGAGGCAAGCCTCACGCTCCCGATATGTGTGGCATGTTGTGCATATAAGCGTGAGTGGAAATAAGTGTGAGTGTGCAGGTGAAGGAAGATGATATGACAAGGAAGGCGAAAGAAAGATCCCACGCGATCCGTGGCCCGTTTGTTAGGATACTGCTCCGGCATTTGCCAGGTATTGACCGGAGAAACCGCGGAAAACTACTGATAAGAGATCATTGGTTTTCCGTACATTGGTACATTGCTCGCGGCGGATTACCTTCTTTCTCCACAAGGTACCGTTCCAGGTGGAACAAACTATAAGCGCTCCACTGGTACCACAATATGTGGTAGTGTAATGGATATGTGTGTGTGTGGGTGTGTGTAAAGGGAAATGCCGGGAAAATAAGAATGAGAGAAATATCGATCTCGCTATCCGTTTCCGATTTACGAGGGTACTGCTCATTGATGAGCAAAACCGCAGAAATTTTCTGATAAGAGCAGCCTGCCGCTAAAATTCTCCTCTAGTCACTAACTGAATTCCAATTCTGATACGTAGCTGGCGTCGAAAAACCTTCTTCCCTCTGGATTCGCGTCTGAGGAGAGCGTACGCTTCAACGGTCGGAGTCAGTAGCAAAATGACTGTCCGAGACGCGCCGCGTCCTAAACATTCTTCGACCTTCCTCAGCGTAAAATGAAGAAACCTGCATTTCGACCTCTGGAAGGTTGCGGAATGGCGGCCGAAATGTTGGTACTTGTGCTTAGGACATATTGTCTCTCGGACAGCCAAGTAATAATCGAATCTTAGGTTTCTCAGACCACAGACCGGGAGCGGTAGCTCAATGCATCAACTGATGTCACTGCAGCGCCTCTGACCGGGAGGTCCTAGGTTCGAGTCCAGCTAGGTCGAATTCAGTCGCTGTCTGGAGGAAAATTCTAGCGCCGGCTGCTCTGATCGGTAGTTTTCCGTGGTTTCTCCGATCAACGCCAGGTGAATGCTGGAGCAGTATCCTAACAAACGTGCCACGGACCGCGCGCGATCTGTCCTTCCTATTCCTTGTCCTGTCTTCTCCCCTTACAAACACATACACACTTACATTAACATGCACTACACCACCACATATTCCGGGAGACCGGTCGGGAGTTTGGAGCTTGTCCCGGCTGGGGTGGTGCACTGCTGGTGGGAGAGTTCTGGTTAGGGGGAAACCCCACTAGTCGACGGTAAGTCGGCGCCTGATCTCGCCATCCAGCGGGGGAAAATCACCGCCATCTCTCTCGAGAGAGAGAGAAACATGCACTACACTAACGGGACTAATGACCAGAGCGGTTAACGCGCCCGGAAACATGAAAAAATCAATCAAACAAATCCGACCAGAGCCATCCCTAACCCCCCAATCGGCCAGTGCGTCTCACCCTCGGCCAGCAGCATCTCCACCATGTCCGCCCGCCCGTCCTCGGCGGCCGTGAGCAGCGTCACGTTGACGTCGGCGTCGCACGCGTCCTCTGCGCGGCGTGGCCCGCCGCGCGTCAGCCGCTGGCGCAAGGGGGCGCGGTCGCCGCACGCGGCCGCCTCGCGCGCAGACAGCCCCTGCGCATGCGCAACAACGTTCACACAGAAATAAACTACACTCCGATATAATTGGTTGTTTGTTTCGTTCGTTAGTGATTCCGAGCGCGTCAATTGATTGATTGATTGATTTTTTCGTGTTTCCGGGCGCGTCAACTGCTTTGGTCATTATTCCCGCTAGTGCATTGCATGTTTTTTTCTTGGAAGATGGCGGTGATATTCCCCAGCTGGATGGCGAGATCCGGCACCGACCTACCGTCGGCTAGTGGGGTTTCCCCCTAACCAGAACTCTCCCACCAGCGGGGCACCGCCTCAGGTGGGACAAGCCCTGAGTCCCCCACCGGTCTCCCGGAATATGTGGTAGTGTAGTGCATGTTAGTGTAAGTGTGTGTAAGGGGAGAGGATAGGGTAAGGAAGAGGAAGGACAGATCGCGCGCGGTCCGTGGCCCGTTTGGTAAGGTACTGCTCCGGCATTCACCTGGTGTTGATCGGAGAAACCACGGAAAACTACCGATCAGAGCAGCCGGCCGCTAGAATTCTCCTCCAGACAGTGACTGAATTCGACCTAGCTGAAAACCTAGTGTCGAAAATTGTGTCGCCATCAAGATTCGAACCTAGGACTTCCCGGTCAGAGACGCTGCAGTGACATCAGTTGATGCACTGAGCTACCGCTCCCGGTTTACGTCCGTGTGTTATGCTTGTGTTTGTGTTTGCATTGTGAATGCGCCTTAGCGTTGAGGAGATTGAGGAGTTACCTCGGTCCCAGGGGGCGTCGCGGGCGGCGACGGCAGCGCCGACGGCGGGGGCGGCAGGTCGAGGGCGTCGTCGGCTGGCGGAGGACGTGGACGGACGGAGGTGCGAAGTCGTCCAGTCACCGGGACCAGCGCCGTCGCCTCCGACGCTATGGCGGACCGGTGCTTGGGGTCCGTGTTGCTCGTTTCGAAATACCTACGACGAGCGACATTGAAGCAGATTGTGGCTTCCCCTACGAAAGTTCTTTACAGTAAAAAACACAGCTTTAATAATGTCTTAAAATACTCGTATAAACTCTGAATGATAGTCAGTCTCGTATTCAAAACTAATATATCATGTACGGTAGTTGGAAGGCATCGCGTATCGTGTAACGTAGTTAGTCTCGGTCTTTTTTTTCCTTTTCTATTGTGCGAGTTGTCATTTTTCAATCAAAGACAATTGCCCTTTCGTCACCATATATATATATATATATATATATATATATATATAAATATAGTTGCTTTATACGCAATAACACCAGCATATTTTCCATTATATTAGAAATAATTACTTTGTGTTATCCTCAGTAGCTAAGATTCCCGTGCTAAGTGTTTTTTGAGGTGATTTTCCAGTATCGTCATAGTGTATATTTCACTGGTACTTTCAACGGAGTTTCCTAGTTTTGAAGCACTGTTTACTAATTTTCAAATTGCGAATATTCTGCAATTCTGACAGCCAAATTGTGAGTTCGGCCAAACCGTAAGACTGCCCGGGACACAGTAAACTGCTCCCCATTTCTCTTAATTCATATTTTTTTGGCGTTTGTTTAAAAAGCTATGTTGTTTTAGCCAATGTTTCACGCTTCACTTTAAACACATTCTTCTGGTTGCTAGGAAGAATCGCTTGAAGGGAAATTGTCAAGAAAATTCTCTGCAGAAACGAATCATATATATAAAAATTCCATAAATATACTTTTACTTAATTGAGTTTTTTTTACCTGAAATGATTAACTCTGAAATTATTTTTTTTAATTTAAATGAGTACTACTACACATATATAACTATTTAGAGCAAACAGGTTAATGAGTTCTTGCTAACTGCGATGTATGTTCAAAGACAATTAAAGCTGCGTATACCTGCCAAACACTAGTGATGGATGTGTTGGGTACTTATCAAAGGCATCATGTCAAAACTGTTACATGTGTAACATTGTGAAGAAAGTTCTCACCCCACCCCTTATTAACAAAAAGTGATCATTTCTGAATCCTCTTAAGGCATCCTAGGAGCTTTGCAATATTTATACAGAACCCACTCTGTATGAGGGAATGAAGGGAGATTGTCACACAATTAATGATGATTGAGAATGCACCACTATTGCAGGAAGCAGAAGAAAGTTTCCATATATGAGATGACATTGGATCCCGCTAGCACTAAAACTGAGAATATTAGATCGCCACTACTATATTTATATCAGATACAGTGAACGGCAAAATTTGACATCCTGGAATCGAACCGAAGCCCATTCCAGATTTTATACCGCAATTAAACCAATATTTCTTCTTGATTGTTAATATATGTTTACAAATAAAAGAATCCAAAGTTTTTTATGACAATCATTTTTTTCAGCAATTGCACAACGTTTCGTAATTTTGTTTATGGTTGTAACTAGATTTGTTACATCATCAGGTGCTAAACTTAGTGAGGGAACGTTGTCCCATTAAATTACTCAATGTAAGTCAATGGGAGTAATTCAATGGGATAGCGTTCCCTCACTAAGTTTAGCACCTCATGATATAACAAAACTAGTTACGAAACGTTGTGCAATTGCTGAAAAAAATGATTGTCATAAAAAACTTTGGATACTTTTATTCGCAATTAAACCACTTCAATTAATCAGATGCGTCATTATATACAATACAACGGCAATGAAATATAAAGATTAAAGGAATGGGATTATTGATCGCAAATAAATTAACTGAAGTACGAGTATATCTGAGGTAGCAGATCTATGTAAAATCCTTAAATTGTCGCAAATTGCTATTGTAATTACCATATTTTTATGTATTACTATGTATGTATTCTACAGTTCTTTCGTACGATATAATCACTACATTCAGTGATTAATTTATAAATAGGGAACGGATTCTCATGTAAAGACATTTTTAGAGGGACAAGATATCTGCATTCATTAATATTTTTTAGAATTAACACGACATTCTGAACGAATTAGAACCATTTTTGTTTAACATATTTTTACATTTTTTGATACAATTACTTATTTTTACTTATTTTATTTATTACTACATATTTCATTATATTTTAATATATTCGTAAGTCGAAAAGGCAAGTTCGAAACGTATGTTACTTCAAAACTAACTTTGTTACTGAAATACTTACAAAACCTCGCAATGTGCTTGTATTAACGCCGTGCTTTGGCTATTAATTGTCAAATTCACGCCCCCTCAGTTGTGCTTCTTGCAAACTGGGTACTCGGGATCACGGATGAGTGAATGTATGTGAACCAGACGGAACTTTAACCACGTACATGCTCATTTTCATACACCCACATGCGTAACTTGATAAAAAAAATTTTTTCAGATCATTATTTGATCACGTTTCTGGAGTGGGGGACATTTATTCATTTTACCCCCCCCCCTTTCTAACACAAGCTGCACGGTAGCATTCACTTTAGCGCCGATTCTCCACCAGGCAGCGACTGAATTCCACCTAGCTGAAAAGCTAGTGTCGAAAACCCTGCCGCCGTGGGGAGTGGGAACCTAGGACCTCCCGGTCAGAGGCGCTGCAGTGGCATCAATTGATGCACTGAGCTACCGTTACTCCCCGTGTAAGTATCTACTCTGTGCATACGCACGTGTCGGAGGTGGAGGGGAAGAGGCGGGCGCTGCCGGCCGACGACGTCCTGCGGCCGAAGAGCAGCCGCTGCCCATCGACGCCCGCGCCCAGCGCCGAAGACACCGGGCATCCGCGCTCCTCACGCTCGTACGCTCTACGCACACACACACACATTCATCATTACAGCCACGCTCCACTGCTCGTACGCGCTACGTTCTCACATGCGTGCGCACAACGCATCGCACACACGCTACTGACAGTCGTACGCTCTACGCACACAGACTCATCACATTCACGCCTCCGCACACCCTGCGTTTACACACACAGCGCATCGCCCCATTGCTCTTCACACACGTACGCGCTGCGCACACACACAGGTTCTCACGTTCCTACGCTCTACGCACACACATCGCTGCTCATACCCACGCTCCTCACGATCCTACGTGCTATTCATGCGTGCGCACACACACACAAATTCTCACACCCCCGCTCTTCATGCGTGCAAGCACTGCGCGCGCGCAAACAATCAGGAACACACGTTTTGTAGTTACAAAATTACTGGGTTACTCCAGGTAGGTTTTTATTCCTACTTAACCCTATAATGGGGGCATCTTCCTCAGACATGTGAGAGTGACATAAGTTTTGATACTATAGCATACTAAGCATACTATATACTAATACTATATAAGCATACTATATACTAATACTATATAAGCATACTATATACTAATACTATATAAGCATACTATATACTATATACTAAGCATACATATAGCATACTATATACATACTAAGTGGCATACGGGAAGTGCTACTCAGAACTCGTTTGGGGAAGGGAGGTGAAAGGATAGTGTGTAAGGCCAGTGGGATGGTACTCTGATTTTCGGCAACACCATATGCAGACTTCTATTTAACTTATATTTATTAAAAAAGTACTAAATACATAAGTAGGCATTGTATATACAAGTAGGTATTGGTGTCATTGCATGTAATAAATGGGGTGGTGACCCTAAATTTCATGGAAGCCTGTAGGCCTTGCGAGCTTATGTGTCGGCGGCTGTTCATCATAATAAATGATCAAGGGGTTATCGGGCAGTGGTCATGTTTCTCAAGAGTCTATTGAGTGACTATATATATTTACAATTAGTTTTATTGTTATTATGTACAACTGCCATATTTTCTTGAATATTGGTCACGTATGAGCTTCCCTCAGTTTTTTCAATGAAAATATTGAAAAACATTGGTTTGTATTTACTATGTTATTCGTTGCAAAATATGTTTAAAATTTACTGTCTTCAATTTTCATCGTCAACTACTCCTAAAAAAACTGCAGGCTGGATGTACGAAATATAAGTATGTATCTATTTGTTGCATTGTTCAAAAATAAGAGATAATTTTGAAAAAGGATTTCGCTCCATTTCAGGATACTTACGTAATAGCACTCTCTTTTTTTGTTACCATTTATTTAAAAAGGGAAGGTTTATCTATCTATCTATCTATCTATCTATCTATCTATCTATCTATCTATCTATCTATCTATCTATCTATCTATCTATCTATCTATCTATCTATCTATCTATCTATCTATTTATCTATCTCTATCTATCTA
The DNA here is from genome assembly GCA_964035755.1 of Teleogryllus oceanicus. Taxonomy (NCBI): domain Eukaryota; kingdom Metazoa; phylum Arthropoda; class Insecta; order Orthoptera; family Gryllidae; genus Teleogryllus; species Teleogryllus oceanicus. The sequence continues at coordinate 19,241,120 of CAXIVR010000010.1, forward strand.
TCTCTATCTATCTATCTATCTATCTATCTATATATCTATATATCTATATCTATATATCTATATCTATATATCTATATATCTATATATCTATATATCTATATATCATATCTATATATCTATATATCTATATCTATATATCTATATATCTATATATCTATATATCTATATATCTATATATCTATATATCTATATATCTATATATCTATATATCTATATATCTATATATCTATATATCTATATATCTATATATCTATATATCTATATATCTATATATCTATATATCTATATATCTATATATCTATATATCTATATATCTATATATCTATATATCTATATATCTATATATCTATATATCTCTATATATCTATATATCTATATATCTATATATCTATATATCTATATATCTATATATCTATATATCTATATATCTATATATCTATCTATCTTATATATCTATATCTATATATCTATATATCTATATATCTATATATCTATATATCTATATATCTATATATCTATATATCTATATATCTATATATCTATATATCTATATATCTATATATCTATATATCTATCTATCTATCTATCTATCTATCTATCTATCTCTATATCTATATATCTATATATCTATATATCTATATATCAATATATCAAATATCTATATCTATATCTATATATCTATATATCTATATATCTATATATCTATATATCTATATATCTATATATCTATATATCTATCTATATATCTATATATCTATATATCTATCTATCTATATATCTATATATCTATATATCTATATATCTATATATCTATATTCTATTATCTATCTATCTAATCTATCTATATATCTATCTGTCTATCTATCTATTCATACATCTATACTCTATCGATACATCTACATATCTACCTGTGTAGCTATCTTTTATCTGTCTATTCATCTATCATGGTGTCAATCATTTGTCTATATACCCATTCTACTTGCCTACAAACCTACCTACCAATCCTTCTATCTATTAATCTCTCAACCTATCTTCTTATGACGTTGCAAACGAACTCACTCCCTGCCCGCGTGGTCCCAGGTCTTGGAGTAGGCGCGCGGCAGCGGCACCGTGTCGAAGTCCCACTCGGAGTCGTCGTCCGTCAAGGGCGGCTTCCGCCCGCCGTCAAACACAGTGGTCACGTGATAGACGCTGGGCGGCGGCGGCGGCGCCCTTGGGCTCCGGCCGCGCCGTCGACGAACCACGCCCACCGCCCAGCGAACCTCTCGAGGCGCTGGGCGACCGCAATGCGGCTGTGGCAAGGCGACAGATTGATTGGCGTTTAGTCACTTGGTGCTTAGGATTGAGCGACAGAGCTTCCTGGCTGGTCTAAATGATCTTGGCTGTCCAGGTGACGCCGCGTCGAAGGCTGTGTTGTCGACGTTTCGACCATCTTTTCGACCGTCCCGCCGTTGAGGGGCGGCCTTCCGATTGGCCGGATGCTCCAGCCAATCACATCGGCCCCCATTGCTATATAATCCCGAGCGCCTACCACACCTGCGCACAACAGCCCTGAGGAAGACCACGACAAGATGGTCGAAACGTCAGCAACACAGCCTTCGACGCGGCGTCACCTGGACAGCCAAGATCATTTACATGACTCTGGCCGCGGAAGCCTACGACTTCCTGGCTAGTCAACTACTAAGGCTTACCTCCCGACTGGAGGAGCGCGGGGGACCAGAGGCCGGTGGGCGTGGCGCCGGGCGGCGCGGCGCAGGAAGAGGCGGAGCTGCGTGACCGCGACCCGGAAGACACGCGCGTCACGGACGGGCACGTTCCAGGTGGCGGCGGCGGCGCCACGCAGCGGGAGGCGGACGGTGACACGAGGCTGCAAACGCCCACGATGCAAGAGAGGAGCCGGATGTGAAATGGGAAAGGGATGAGTCGAATGTGAAGTGAGAGGGGATGAGCCGAATTCGGCCTGAAAAGGGAAGAGTCGAATGTGAAATAGGAGAGGGATGAGTCGAAGGGGGAAGGGATGAGTCGAAAAGTCGAATGTGAATTGGGAAAGGAATGAGTCTAACGGGAAGTGGGGAGAGAATCGAATTTGAGCGGCTAAGGACTGAGTCGAATGTGAAGTGAGGAAGGATGAGTCGTGGTAAAGGGAGAGGGATTTGAAGAGGAAAAGGGGGGAAAAAACTGGAAATGGTGAGAATGAGAAGAGAGAGAGAGAGAGAGAGAGAGGAAAAAGAAAAGGAATGAGTCTGACTTGATGTGGGGAGAACTCGAACTGAATGGGTCGAATGCGAAGAAGGAAGAGAGTCGAATTTTAACTTCAAATGAGTCGAATGCGACTTAAGAGGGGATAAGTCGAGTGTGAAGTGGCAAAGGAATGAAGCAAACGTAAAGTGCGAACAGATGAGCCGAATGCGATCTACAAAAGCGATGGGTCGAAAGTGAATTGAGAAGGGTTGATTCAAATGTGAAGAGGGAAGAGACTCATTCGAATGTGGAGTGGGAAGGGAAGAGTCGAATGTGAAATGTTGGGGGACAATAACTTCAGGGTTTACATTTAATTAATATACAACATAGAACAAGTGACTTTACTTCCCCTACGAAGAAAGGCGTTCGAACGCCTTTTAACCCGTTAAAAATTACAATACCCATATACGAATGAAACTGCGCTGCACGCACTGGGGACATCTTGGGAAGCTATTAAAAAATCACTTGTCCCCAACATGCGACAACTAACTTTACTTCGTATCCTACGAAAGGCGTACGAATAATTTTTCCCCATTAAAAATCACTATATGAATGCACGTGGCCTGTCCTTGTGCACACCGGGGCCAAAAACGTAAGCTATTACAATCTACAACATAGGACAACTGACTTTACTTCCTTTCCTAAAAACATGCAACGCCTTTGTGCCTTTAAAAATCACAATACCAATACACGAGGGCTGTCTGCACGCACTGTGTTCAAGATCTTCAGAATTTCTTACGTGCTGTACATCTAAAACACGGGACAGCCGGCTTTACTTTCCCTCTCAGGGAAGGCAATCGAAGGCCTTTTTGCGTTATATCACGCGGGCTTCCTTCACGACCGCGGGCAGGGATGAGGCGTGTGTAGGCATCGCGAGGACGGCGCGCGCGTACGTCTTTTTCGGCTTTAAATACCAGAATACCAATACACGCGGGGTTGTTCTTGTTGCGGCTGTATAACCACATTTGAAAGCGCGCCAAGGTAGCAGCGCTCAGCGGCGACCGAGGAAGTCGGCAGAGGCGGCGAAGCGGAAAAGGCGCCGCCCGAGCTTAGAAAGAAGGCTGGCCGGAGAGCCAGGAGCAGTGCAACGAGTCTGCGGCGCCGCCCGCTTTAAAAGCGAGCGCCGCCAGCCAGAGAGACAGATCGCTAGTAACCGTGTATTCAGTAAACTTGAGTGAGGAGAAGTGAGTGTAGGCCCGGAAGTCATTTTGGTTCATTCTGGTGTATTTCGTGGTTCGACATAGCTAGTTTTTTGGTACATCTCCCGGACTTTTGGTTTTTGATTTTGGCTTGTGACATGGTATACTCTTTTGGATTCTGGAATTGTGACCAATGTACTTTCTGTGGTTCAGTGTAATAAATCTGTGTTTGTGAAAAGCGTGCAATTATTCTGAACATAACAGTTCTTGTACCCACCGCGGGCAGGGTTGAGGCGAGAGCACGCAGCGCGGAGGTGGCGCGCGCGGCGGCAGCGGTTCGCAGCGGGAGTGCGTGCGGGGCGGGCAGGGCCGGGCGCCGGTTCCCCCCCCGCTGTTGGCCCGACGGCCGGCTGAGGCCCGACGGCGCAGCTGGCCCGACGGCCGCGTCTGGCCCGAAGATGGCAGCTCTCCCGACGGCCTCTGCTGGCCCGACGGCCGCTGCTGACCCCAAGGCGGCGACTGGCCTGATGGCGGCAGCTGGTCCGACGTCCGTGGCTGGTCCGACGGCCACTGCTGGCCCGACGCCGCCTGGGCCGATGGCCGCTGGGTCGGTGGCGGCGGCGACGCGTCCTGCGCAGATACAGAGCGCCAGGAAAGAGACTGTACGCGCCGAGCCAAATCAGGGCCCCCTATTAAATATCATGTTCCTAGCTACCAGGTCACTGGGAAACTACCGAAAGGGAGAATACTTACAACATCTGGTATGATTGTGGTGAGCATGCTACTCCTTGCTTAAGAGAGGAAGGAAAGTCAGTTATCCCATGTTCGGGTCAAATTATTTTTTTAATAGCTCCTCAAGATACTGGTCTCTACGCATGTACAGCAGCTTTCGTGAATTGAGGAAAAGTGATTATTTAAGAAGTCATTTGTTCTTCTTCCTAAGGACGGAAAGTAAAATAGATTGTCCCAGACGTACTGCGTGTCATAGCCTCTCAAGATATCGGTCTCCGTGCGTGCCGGGGCAGCTCACTTTTCCGTTTGTTACAAGCTGCAGTTCGTGTTAATAGCAAAATGTCTGTTGCCAGACTCTCACTAGCCACTGATGCCGCAGCAGAGTGACTTACACGTGCACAATGAGCTTGCCCACATCGGCGGACAAACTTTAATTCGTTACCTTACACAAAAATATTGGAGCTTGTCAGCAAGAGACGGGGCGATGGTAGACTGCAGTATAAATTGCAATGTAATTTACAAATATTTTTTATGTATTTAACAACCAATAAATTTAGCAACATATTCGAATCACATTCTACTGATTCCGAGAGTATCGGAGTGTTATTCGTTTAACAATGCTAATTCTTTGTACATAATATTTGTTTTCAAGCATAAGAAAGTAAAACGAAATCGCTGCCGCGAGATAGGATGGCTGGAAAGACATTTTTCCTTCTTTGGCCAGAGGTTCAAAATGCAAACGTTTTTCAGCATCGTTCTTTTGAAATTAAAAATTAATAACGTTTGATTCAATAAAACGCATAGTTTTGAAGATATAAGCAAAAGTCTAGAAAAGAGGAAAATTTTAATATTCTTAATTTTATTTTTCAATTTTCTATGTGACGCTGACTTTCTTTACGTAGCAAACATCACATTCAAATTCACCACCCTCAAAAACATATAGAACCTCTGAGAAAAAACTTATGTATTTTTTCCTGGTTCCGATACCCTTCGACCGGGCTAAATACATACTCATTTATAGGGTGCCCGGACTTAAATTCTAGTCAACTTATAAATTACAGTGATTTGAAACATCGATGTACATGATTTTCAAATATCAATGTTGGTTCGGAATAACTATCCCTCATCTGATTCTTTTTAATCTGATTCTGAATAAAGATTTTGCATATTATTGTATACTACCACCTTTGCCTCTGCCGATGTGCAAATTCGAACTCAAACCCAGAGTGATGGAGACCACTGTTCAACCGGATTTAGCAGACGACGTTATAAGGAAAGCTAATTGGACATACTGCAGTTTACTAGGAAAATTTCTCCGCAGTGGCACCAGTGGCTGATGAGAGATTGTACGTAACACAAGCTGTAGCTTGTAACATGACAACGTAAATATCGCACTCCCGACAATCATAATAGGTGTTGACAACTCTTATTTTTAGATTGGAATGTCAGTTGATGACTGCTTATTGACTGCTTACGGGTTACGTGACTGCTTACGGGCAAAGAGCACTTGCTGAGATATTGCGATTTTGGGGGGGGTACTATACACGAAGCCCTTGGAACATTTTCCAAATTTTCAAAAAAATGGATCCATCGTTTTTTATTATTTTTTTTTCTTAGATAGTGTGAAGAACATTTAAGACAATGGTGAAAGTCTCATGTTCATTGAAAACCCTGATTTTTCAAAAACTGTACACGTATACATTTTTTCGGTGTCTTCCTAAAATTACAATTATAAAGAGAGTTTTTTCCTTAATGAAATGTGATCCTTAAAAATAGATTTGGAAATAAGATCACGTACAATTATTCGAAAATGTGAATCCTTTTCGTGTAATTGCGTAAAAACACAGGCGAAAAAGTACGTGCTGTTTTAGCTCCACTTGTTTCCGAAACGACCCAGATAGGCAGAGATATTTTTAATTTGGGAAGTACTTAATACGAAGCCCCTGGTACACTTTCCAAATTTAAAAAAAATAGCTCCATCGTTTTTTATTATTTTTTTCTTAGTTCGAAGTACATGTAAGTTCTTTTAACTACACTCAAGAAAAGCGTTAGGTGCCGTAATGTATTCTGGTAGGTCTTTGAGACACCATGAGATAACAGTTGGGAAAGCAAAATCGAGAAGCCTATAATACCTCTATTGATTGATTGATTAGTGATTGCTGGATGTCAACTGATAAGGTCATTAGTTCCGTAAGCGTAGAGTACATTTTATCGGGAGAGGTTGACACCGTGAGATAGCAGTTGGGAAAGGGTGCGACCAAATTGAGAAGCAAGCCTAGACTGAAGACAATAGGAAACTGACTAGTACTAGAAAATTGTGCCATTCTATAGTACCTCTATTGATTGATTGATTAGTGATTGCTGGATGTCAACTGATAAGGTCATTAGTTCCGTAAGTGTTGAGTACATTTTATCGGTAGAGGTGTACACCGTGAGGTAACAGTTGGGAAATGGTGGGGCAAAATTGAGAAGCAAGCCTAGACTGAAGACAATAGGAAACTGACTAGTACTAGAAAATTGTGCCATTCTATAGTACCTCTATTGATTGATTGATTAGTGATTGCTGGATGTCAACTGATAAGGTCATTAGTTCCGTAAGTGTAGAGTACATTTTATCGGGAGAGGTTGACACCGAGAGATAGCAGTTGGGAAAGGGTGGGGCGAAATTGAGAAGCTAGCCTAGACGGAAGACAGTGGCGTGCCACTAACGCCACTAGTGTCCTCCTGTTGGTGCTTACGGACGAGGGGCACTCGCAGAGGCGCGGGCCGAGGGTGCTGACGGAGGGCGGCGGCGCTGGCGGCAGGCAGAAGGTGCCGATGCTGCAGCTTCGTCCGCGCCTCACCGGGCGGCAGGTGCGCACCCGCCGGCAAGTGGGCGACGGCATCTGGTCGGATTGATTGATTAGTGATTAGTAATTAGTGATTAGTGATTAGTGATTAGTGATTAGTGATTAGTGATTAGTGATTAGTGATTAGTGATTAGTGATTAGTGATTAGTGATTAGTGATTAGTGATTAGTGATTAGTGATTAGTGATTAGTGATTAGTGATTAGTGATTAGTGATTAGTGATTAGTGATTAGTGATAGTGATTAGTGATTAGTGATTGTTAGCGCGTCAACTACCGAGGTCATGAGCTCTCTAAGTGTAGTGTGTGTTCTTCATCGGGAGTTGACGGTGTTTTTCCCCCACTGGATGGCGAGATCCGGCGCCGATCTATCATCGACTAGTGGGGATTTTCCACAACCAAGTATCTCCCACCAGTGGAGCAACGCTCCAGCCGGGACAAGTTCTAAGTCCCAGAACGGTCTCCCGGCATGTGTTGTAGTGTAGTTCATGTTAGTGTAAGTGTATGTGTGTAAGGGGTGAGGTAGGACAAGAAAGAGGTAGGAAAGATTGCGCACGATCCGTGGCCCGTTTGTTAGGGTACAGTTCCGGCATTCGCTTGGTGTTAATGTCGTTAATGTTTCAATTTGGGGATTGGTACCTACTATATCATGTTGGTTTGGACTGTTCTTTAACCCATCAAGAATTGCGCCTATCAAGAATTACTTCAGGAAACAACACAAGAGAGGAAAGAAAACTACATACGAAAGAGGGAACCATGCAAAGCAATTAGTGAAAAAAGCTCACAAAGAATCATGGGACCTTTTCATCAGCACAATTGAAAATGATGTCCATGGTAGGCAGAATCTGGCTTACAAGATTATGAAACATATAAAATTAGAGGAAAAAGAGCAGATCTAAATATAATAAAGAAAGATGACTGGATAAAGTAATATTATAAAGATCTCTTATATGACCCAACTCTAATCTATCAAGATAAGTCACAATACAACAACCCTCAGTAGACCCTGTGAACAAACATGAAATGGAATACGCACTGTCAAGCAAAATAGAAAAGCTCCTGGGGTAGATGGTATCAATGCAGAAGTCCTAAAATATGGAGGTGAAGAACTGAAGAACAGACTTCTTGAACTATTTAATAATTGTTGGAGAAAATGCCAAATACCTGATGCATGGAAGAAAGCAAAAGTCATCTCCCTTTTTAAAAATGGAAATAGAAACCACCCACAGAATTAGAGGAATAAGCTTGTTGATCAACGCTTATAAAGTTTACACAAAAATAATAAACGGATCACAACAAGCCCAGATTCACTCTTATTGGAAGAGCAAAGTGGTTTTAGGCAAGGGAGATCATGTACAGACAATATGTTTACCATAAACCAAATAATAGAAAAGAGACGAGAGTTCAATTTAGAGACCCACATAGCTTTCACAGATTATGAGAAAGCGTTTGATAGAGATAATCTTGTACTTCTCTGGCAGATTCTTCGAAAAAGGGGCTATCCCTTCCACTTGATGGAAGTTATAATATCCCACTATCACAAAACAAGTATTAATTTACAAGTTGAGAACAAAATGTTAGAAGAGTTAGAAGTAAACAGAGATGTAAGACAAGGGTGTAGCTTGTCCCCCACATTGTTTAATATTTATATTGGCAACATTTTCAGAGAATGGAAAAGTTTAAATAAACCAAGTATTTGAATAAATGCAAATAGCCCCCTACAACCACTTCTGTATGCTGATGATCATATAATTATAGAAGAGAACGAAATAAGTCTGCCATAGTCCTTGTACCAGCTAAACAGAATATGCAAAGCATATTGTCCAATATTTAAAAAGTTTGGAACCAAAAAAAAAAAAAAATTACGTTTCCAACATACTTGTGGAACAATAAACAAATATCTTCGCAATAAGACTAGAAAAGACACACTGTTAAAATTTTATAAAGTCATGGCATTACCGCAACTGCTTTATGGGTGTGAATCATGAACATTAAGAAAACAAGATAAAATGAAGATACAAGCCTCGGAAATGAAATTCCTACGGAGAGTAAAACGCTGCACCCTAATTGACAAAATAAAAAACGAAGATATAAGACACGATCTTATCATATTTTCTATCAATGAAAAAATAAATGAGTACAGATCACGTTGGGTACAGCACATAGGAAGAATGTCTCACGAAAGGATGCCCCCAAAGGCATTTCTGTACAGACCACAGGGAAGAAGGGACATTGGCCCTCCACGACAGAGATGGTGTAATGAAGCCGGAACAGGGAATTTCCCTAATCCGTGAAGTGAAGAAGAAATAGAAAAACAAGACTGTTCTTTAACGCGAAATGTCTGTCTATTCAGCGCAAAATCGGCCGAATCAAAAGTGGTTCTGATAGATGTGACAAGAGCATTAGATTATACACTTACAATGGCTGTCATTAATATTTCTGAGCGAAGAAATCGAATAGGCTACTGAGGAATTCTGTGGAGACGTTGTTACATTTCCTTAATATTATTTGAAACACGTACAGTTAAAATGACATTAAAGTCGATTAAGTCCGCGAAAACGGCTTTAAAAGCGACGGAAAAACGTAAAAATGACATATTAGTCGAAGTCGACCAAAAATATAAAAATAAAATGTCATATAAAATGGGTTATTTTCTATTGTCATAACAAGTTAATATCTATATTAAGAGGCATTGACATGAAATGAAAAGAATGACATTTCATTAAAATTCACCCCCACTTATCGCACTAGTAGCGCGATAACATCGCCATCCCATCACTTACTGAGGAATTTCTTCTTTGTTCAACATAAAACAATATCAAAGTAAGAGGCACAGATATTTGATTGAAAATATACAAGATGTTAGGCAAATTAAGAGCAAAACTTCGGAGCCGGTTCATTCATAAATTTAGAAGTAATACTTTAGAATATCCGTACATACTTAATTCCAGAATTTGCTTAAGTTTCATTCATACGAGTTATCCAAACTTGATAAGATTTCATTCACATTTAAATACAACAAGCACTCTTTGTTTTCTTTTTTTCAATCCACTATAATGTACACACAAGAAAATACTAGTATATGCATTACGTGTGGTTTAGCATATTATCACAATGGACTTAAACCGAGTTGTCAAATTGTGTTCCAAACTTCTATAGGGAAATTTAATAATTTACTATAAACATTATTGATAAATCAAATACGATTTATTCTAACCAATATTGTCAGATTAAAAAATAGATAAGCATTTATGAGCTATCTACTCATACCAAACATTGGAGCACACAACTTTTTTATGTATTAGACTGTTGTGACTGATGAACAAACTCGCTTTCGCCAGCCTGTAAGATAATCGTTCAAAACCAGGCATTTTTGTTAGATCTTTGGCACTAAACACGAAGGCGAGTTGTGTTGCTTTCAGAGAGATGTACTTGGAGCAGACTACTCGTATGTGTCAAGCCAACGGAGAGTTCGAATTTGAAACAGCGCATCGTTATCAAGACTTTCTGATCCTCACTAAACTGAATTTTCTGTATTCTTTCTATTTGAAGAATCAGTTCCTGATATTGACTCAGTGGTGAGTTGTAGTTGACATTTACATAATTGACATGATTGAAGGCGTTGTCATTGTCAACAATAGTACATACAATAGTACATACTATTGTTGACAATGACGACGCCTTCAATCATGTCAATCAGTTCCTGAAGTTATCCAATTGGGATTTTATGCAATATTGTGACATACCGATATGTCACGTTAAAATAAACTAACATTTATTTGTAGACAATATGGTGGAACATGCATTACGAAATATCACGAGAGCTAGAGCTTAGCAACGACCGTGAATAAACAATGTAGTTTTTGTTTTTCTAAATGCATTAAGAGTTTTCTGGATGCCGAAAGTAGAAAATTTGGGATTGGGCGAAGAAGTTCAAAAGACGATCAAAAGGTCAGCTACACCAAAATATAACGAACGTATGGATTGGCTGGGTGAGAGAAGGACGGTCAAATGTTATGAAAAAAATGAAGGTAGTTTAATACGAAGTCTTCGAGGGATGAATCATGCAGGAAGATTTCATTCTGCTCTGAAACGCGCTTCTGAACTGATCGTATGTTCGTGAGAGGGAACGAGTACAATCGAGATAGAATTGGGTTATCAGTGAAATTTTAAGGACAGTGAATGATATTGCAGATATTTTGATGTGGAAGCAATATTGGTGTATAAATTGGAACTTTGTCGGGAGTGGTAATCGAGTTCGGGACTATGTCATAAGACGTAATCGGGACTGATAATTTTGATAGTTGGAGACCAGCTTGGATAGGGGCAGGAGAGGATTTCTTGGAACTTTGGACTACGGCAAGATCGCAAGATATTTCGACTGAGAAGTCTACGAGGGACATCAACGAAGAAAAGATAAGTTAACCACGGTATAAATTATAAATTGAAAGAGATCTTGATCAAAGGCCTAAAAAAAAATTGTAAATTCTCTAAATTGTTTGCTAAAAAGGCAAAAATAAACTTTGTTGAATTTTGTTCTTTAGAAAAGAAAGTGATTTTTCATTTAGTCAATCCAAACAGAAATGAACTAGGAATAGAATCATTCTATTTCAGATTCCCAGCTGCGCTGTATAGTCGGCGGATCCTATAATCCATTATAGAGGTAATAAGGATTATAATATATCGTGACCCATTGACCCAGCAAGCCGGACGCTAAGATCTTTAGCAGATATAAATGTAGAGAGAGAGGAAAATTTTGGTATATCTCAATATACATAATCGAAGTTAATATTTCATGTTTTTGTTTTATGTGGATAAATGAGCGAACCATACTGAGCAAGCTAGAATAGCTTCCACATCAAAAATGTTAAAATAAGCAGCTAGGTAATACGAAGAGTGATCAGAAAAACAAGGAG